>JAUIMM010000190.1:5142500-6442236 GCA_031769625.1 Taudactylus pleione | reverse complement strand
CTCCCTAGCTCTATCCTGTTTCTCACTGTACTATTATTTCTCACTACGGCGCTCCAAAGCTCTGTACTCTTTCTCACTGTACGGTTATTTCTCACTACGGCGCTCCCTAGCTCTATTCTGTTTCTCACTGTACTGTTATTTCTCACTGTGGCGCTCCCAAGCTCTATACTGTTTCTCACTGTACTGTTATTTCTCACTGTGGTGCTCCCAAGCTCTATACTGTTTCTCACTGTATGGTTATTTCTCACTGTGGCGCTCCCAAGCTCCCAAGCTCTATACAGTTTCTCACTGTACTGTTATTTCTCACTGTAGCACTCCCAAGCTCTATACTGTTTCTCACTGTATTGTTATTTCTCACTGTAGCACTCCCTTGCTCTATACTGTTTCTCACTGTACTGTTATTTCTCACTGTAGCACTCCCAAGCTCTATACTGTTTCTCACTGTACTGTTATTTCTCACTGTAGCGCTCCCAAGCTCTGTACTGTTTCTCACTGTACTGTTATTTCTCACTGTGGCGCTCCCAAGCTCTATACTGTTTCTCACTGCACGGTTATTTCTCACTACGGCGCTCCCAAGCTCTATACTGTTTCTCACCGTACTGTTATTTCTCACTGTGGGGCTCCCAAGCTCTATACTGTTTCTCACCGTACTGTTATTTCTCACTGTGGCGCTCCCAAACTCTATACTGTTTCTCACTGTACTGTTATTTCTCAGTACGGCGCTCCCTAGCTCTATACTGTTTCTCACTGTACTGCTATTTCTCACTACGGCACTCCCTAGCTCTATACTGTTTCTCACTGTACTGCTATTTCTCACTACGGCACTCCCAAGCTCTATACTGTTTCTCACTGTACTGTTATTTCTCAGTACGGCGCTCCCTAGCTCTATACTGTTTCTCACTGTACTGCTATTTCTCACTACGGCACTCCCTAGCTCTATACTGTTTCTCACTGTACTGCTATTTCTCACTATGCCACTCCCTAGCTGTATACTGTTTCTCACTGTACTGTTATTTCTCACTACGGCACTCCCTAGCTCTATACTGTTTCTCACTGTACTGTTATTTCTCACTACGGCGCTCCAAAGCTCTGTACTGTTTCTCACTGTACGGTTATTTCTCACTACGGCGCTCCCTAGCTCTATTCTGTTTCTCACTGTACTGTTATTTCTCACTGTGGCGCTCCCAAGCTCTATACTGTTTCTCACAGTACTGTTATTTCTCACTGTGGTGCTCCCAAGCTCTATACTGTTTCTCACTGTATGGTTATTTCTCACTGTGGCGCTCCCAAGCTCCCAAGCTCTATACGGTTTCTCACTGTACTGTTATTTCTCAGTACGGCGCTCCCTAGCTCTATACTGTTTCTCACTGTACTGCTATTTCTCACTACGGCACTCCCTAGCTCTATACTGTTTCTCACTGTACTGCTATTTCTCACTATGCCACTCCCTAGCTGTATACTGTTTCTCACTGTACTGTTATTTCTCACTACGGCACTCCCTAGCTCTATACTGTTTCTCACTGTACTGTTATTTCTCACTACGGCGCTCCAAAGCTCTGTACTGTTTCTCACTGTACGGTTATTTCTCACTACGGCGCTCCCTAGCTCTATTCTGTTTCTCACTGTACTGTTATTTCTCACTGTGGCGCTCCCAAGCTCTATACTGTTTCTCACAGTACTGTTATTTCTCACTGTGGTGCTCCCAAGCTCTATACTGTTTCTCACTGTATGGTTATTTCTCACTGTGGCGCTCCCAAGCTCCCAAGCTCTATACGGTTTCTCACTGTACTGTTATTTCTCACTGAAGCACTCCCAAGCTCTATACTGTTTCTCACTGTACGGTTATTTCTCACTGTAGCACTCCCTAGCTCTATACTGTTTCTCACTGTAATGGTTATTTCTCACTGTAGCACTCCCAAGCTCTATACTGTTTCTCACTGTATTGTTATTTCTCACTGTAGCACTCCCTTGCTCTATACTGTTTCTCATTGTACTGTTATTTCTCACTGTAGCACTCCCAAGCTCTATACTGTTTCTCACTGTACTGTTATTTCTCACTGTAGCGCTCCCAAGCTCTGTACTGTTTCTCACTGTACTGTTATTTCTCACTGTGGCGCTCCCAAGCTCTATACTGTTTCTCACTGCACGGTTATTTCTCACTACGGCGCTCCCAAGCTCTATACTGTTTCTCACCGTACTGTTATTTCTCACTGTGGGGCTCCCAAGCTCTATACTGTTTCTCACTGTACTGTTATTTCTCACTGTGGTGCTCCCAAGCTCTATACTGTTTCTCACTGTATGGTTATTTCTCACTGTGGCGCTCCCAAGCTCCCAAGCTCTATACAGTTTCTCACTGTACTGTTATTTCTCACTGTAGCACTCCCAAGCTCTATACTGTTTCTCACTGTACTGTTATTTCTCACTGTAGCACTCCCTTGCTCTATACTATTACTCACTGTACTGTTATTTCTCACTGTAGCACTCCCAAGCTCTATTCTGTTTCTCACTGTACTGTTATTTCTCACTGTAGCGCTCCCAAGCTCTGTACTGTTTCTCACTGTACGGTTATTTCTCACTACGACGCTCCCTAGCTCTATTCTGTTTCTCACTGTACTGTTATTTCTCACTGTGGTGCTCCCAAGCTCTATACTGTTTCTCACTGTATGGTTATTTCTCACTGTGGCGCTCCCAAGCTCCCAAGCTCTATACTGTTTCTCACTGTACTGTTATTTCTCACTGTAGCACCCCCAAGCTCTATACTGTTTCTCACTGTACGGTTATTTCTCACTGTAGAACTCCCTAGCTCTATACTGTTTCTCACTGTACGGTTATTTCTCACTGTAGCACTCCCAAGCTCTATACTGTTTCTCACTGTATTGTGACTTCTCACTGTAGCGCTCCCAAGCTCTATACTGTTTCTCACTATACTGTTATTTCTCACTGTATCGCTCCCAAGCTCTATACTGGTTCTCACTGTACTGTTATTTCTCACTGTAGCGCTCCCAAGCCCTATACTGTTTCTCACTGTACTGTTATTTCTCACTGTAGTGCTCCCAAGCTCTATATTGTTTCTCACTGTATGATTATTTCTCACTGTAGCACTCCCTAGCTCCCAAACTCTATACTGTTTCTCACTGTACTGTTATTTCTCACTGTAGCACTCCCTAGCTCTATACTGTTTCTCACTGTACGGTTATTTCTCACTGTAGCACTCCCTAGCTCTATACTGTTTCTCACTGTACGGTTATTTCTCACTGTAACACTCCCTAGCTCTATACTGTTTCTCACTGTACGGTTATTTCTCACTGTAGCACTCCCAAGCTCTATACTGTTTCTCACTGTATTGTGACTTCTCACTGTAGCGCTCCCAAGCTCTATACTGTTTCTCACTGTACTGTTATTTCTCACTGTAACGCTCCCAATCTCTATACTGTTTCTCACTGTACTGTTATTTCTCACAGTAGCGCTCCCAAGCTCTGTACTGTTTCTCACTGTATTGTGACTTCTCACTGTAGCGCTCCCAAGCTCTATTCTGTTTCTCACTGTACTGTTATTTCTCACTGTAGCGCTCCCAAGCTCTGTACTGTTTCTCACCGTATTGTGACTTCTCACTGTAGCGCTCCCAAGCTCTATACTGTTTCTCACTGTACTGTTATTTCTCACTGTAGCACTCCCTAGCTCTATACTGTTTCTCACTGCACGGTTATTTCTCACTACGGCGCCCCCAAGCTCTATACTGTTTCTCACTGTACTGTTATTTCTCACTGTAGCACTCCCAAGCTCTATACTGTTTCTCACTGTACGGTTATTTCTCACTTTAGCACTCCCTAGCTCTATACTGTTTCTCACTGTACTGTTATTTCTCACTGTAGCACTCCCAAGCTCTATACTGTTTCTCACTGTACTGTTATTTCTCATTGTAGCGCTCCCAATCTCTGTACTGTTTCTCACTGTACTGTTATTTCTCACTGTGGCGCTCCCAAGCTCTATACTGTTTCTCACTGCATGGTTATTTCTCACTACGGCGCTCCCAAGCTCTGTACTGTTTCTCACCGTACTGCTATTTCTCAATGTGGCGCTCCCAACTCTATACTGTTTCTCACCGTACGGTTATTTCTCACTGTGGCGCTCCCAAGCTCTATACTGTTTCTCACTGTACTGTTATTTGTCACTATGGCGCTCCCTAGCTCTATACTGTTTCTCACTGTACTGCTATTTCTCGCTACGGCACTCCCTAGCTTTATACTGTTTCTCACTGTACTGCTATTTCTCACTACGGCACTCCCTAGCTCTATACTGTTTCTCACTGTACTGTTATTTCTCACTACGGCACTCCCTAGCTCTATCCTGTTTCTCACTGTACAGTTATTTCTCACTACGGCGCTCCAAAGCTCTGTACTGTTTCTCACTGTACGGTTATTTCTCACAACGGCGCTCCCTAGCTCTATTCTGTTTCTCACTGTACTGTTATTTCTCACTGTGGCGCTCCCAAGCTCTATACTGTTTCTCACTGTACTGTTATTTCTCACTGTGGTGCTCCCAAGCTCTATACTGTTTCTCACTGTATGGTTATTTCTCACTGTGGCGCTCCCAAGCTCCCAAGCTCTATACAGTTTCTCACTGTACTGGTATTTCTCACTGTAGCACTCCCAAGCTCTATACTGTTTCTCACTGTACTGTTATTTCTCACTGTAGCACTCCCTTGCTCTATACTATTACTCACTGTACTGTTATTTCTCACTGTAGCACTCCCAAGCTCTATACTGTTTCTCACTGTACTGTTATTTCTCACTGTAGCGCTCCCAAGCTCTGTACTGTTTCTCACTGTACTGTTATTTCTCACTGTGGTGCTCCCAAGCTCTATACTGTTTCTCACTGCACGGTTATATCTCACTACGGCGCTCCCTAGCTCTATACTGTTTCTCACCGTATGGTTATTTCTCACTGTGGCGCTCCCAAGCTCTATACTGTTTCTCACAGTACTGTTATTTCTCACTACGGCGCTCCCTAGCTCTATACTGTTTCTCACTGTACTACTATTTCTCACTACGGCACTCCCTAGCTCTATACTGTATCTCACTGTACTGCTATTTCTCACTACGGCACTCCCTAGCTCTATACTGTTTCTCACTGTACTGTTATTTCTCACTACGGCACTCCCTAGCTCTATACTGTTTCTCACTGTACTGCTATTTCTCACTACGGCGCTCCAAAGCTCTGTACTGTTTCTCACTGTACGGTTATTTCTTACTACGGCGCTCCCTAGCTCTATTCTGTTTCTCACTGTACTGTTATTTCTCACTGTGGCGCTCCCAAGCTCTATACTGTGTCTCACTGTACTGTTATTTCTCACTGTAGCGCTCCCAAGCTCTGTACTGTTTCTGACTGTACTGTTATTTCTCACTGTGGCGCTCCCAAGCTCTATACTGTTTCTCACTGCACGGTTATTTCTCACTACGGCGCTCCCAAGCTCTATACTGTTTCTCACAGTACGGTTATTTCTCACTGTGGCGGTCCCAAGCTCTATACTGTTTCTCACTGTACTGTTATTTCTCACTACGGCGCTCCCTAGCTCTATACTGTTTCTCACTGTACTGCTATTTCTCACTACGGCACTCCCTAGCTCTACACTGTTTCTCACTGTACTGCTATTACTCACTACGGCACTCCCTAGCTCTATACTGTTTCTCACTGTACTGTTATTTCTCACTACGGCACTCCCTAGCTCTATACTGTTTCTCACTGTACTGTTATTTCTCACTACGGCGCTGCAAAGCTCTGTACTGTTTCTCACTGTACGGTTATTTCTTACTACGGCGCTCCCTAGCTCTATTCTGTTTCTCACTGTACTGTTATTTCTCACTGTGGCGCTCCCAAGCTCTATACTGTTTCTCACTGTACTGTTATTTCTCACTGTAGCGCTCCCAAGCTCTGTACTGTTTCTCACTGTACTGTTATTTCTCACTGTGGCGCTCCCAAGCTCTATACTGTTTCTCACTGCACGGTTATTTCTCACTACGGCGCTCCCAAGCTCTATACTGTTTCTCACCGTACGGTTTTTTTCTCACTGTGGCGCTCCCAAGCTCTATACTGTTTCTCACTGTACTGTTATTTCTCACTACGGCGCTCCCTAGCTCTATACTGTTTCACACTGTACTGCTATTTCTCACTACGGCACTCCCTAGCTCTATACTGTTTCTCACTGTACTGCTATTTCTCACTACGGCACTCCCTAGCTCTATACTGTTTCTCACTGTACTGTTATTTCTCACTACGGCACTCCCTAGCTCTATACTGTTTCTCACTGTACTGTTATTTCTCACTACGGCGCTCCAAAGCTCTGTACTGTTTCTCACTGTACGGTTATTTCTCACTACGGCGCTCCCTAGCTCTATTCTGTTTCTCACTGTACTGTTATTTCTCACTGTGGCGCTCCCAAGCTCTATACTGTTTCTCACTGTACTGTTATTTCTCACTGTGGTGCTCCCAAGCTCTATACTGTTTCTCACTGTATGGTTATTTCTCACTGTGGCGCTCCCAAGCTCCCAAGCTCTATACTGTTTCTCACTGTACTGTTATTTCTCACTGTAGCGCTCCCAAGCTCTATACTGTTTCTCACTGTACGGTTATTTCTCACTGTAGCACTCCCTAGCTCTATACTGTTTCTCACTGTACGGTTATTTCTCACTGTAGCACTCCCAAGCTCTATACTGTTTCTCACTGTATTGTGACTTCTCACTGTAGCGCTCCCAAGCTCTATACTGTTTCTCACTATACTGTTATTTCTCACTGTATCGCTCCCAAGCTCTATACTGGTTCTCACTGTACTGTTATTTCTCACTGTAGCGCTCCCAAGCCCTATACTGTTTCTCACTGTACTGTTATTTCTCACTGTAGCGCTCCCAAGCTCTATATTGTTTCTCACTGTATGGTTATTTCTCACTGTGGTGCTCCCAAGCTCCCAATCTCTATACTGTTTCTCACTGTACTGTTATTTCTCACTGTAGCACTCCCTAGCTCTATACTGTTTCTCACTGTACGGTTATTTCTCACTGTAGCACTCCCTAGCTCTATACTGTTTCTCACTGTACGGTTATTTCTCACTGTAACACTCCCTAGCTCTATACTGTTTCTCACTGTACGGTTATTTCTCACTGTAGCACTCCCAAGCTCTATACTGTTTCTCACTGTATTGTGACTTCTCACTGTAGCGCTCCCAAGCTCTATACTGTTTCTCACTGTACTGTTATTTCTCACTGTATCGCTCCCTATCTCTATACTGTTTCTCACTGTACTGTTATTTCTCACTGTAGCGCTCCCAAGCTCTGTACTGTTTCTCACTGTATTGTGACTTCTCACTGTAGCGCTCCCAAGCTCTACTCTGTTTCTCACTGTACTGTTATTTCTCACTGTAGCGCTCCCAAGCTCTATACTGTTTCTCACTGTACTGTTATTTCTCACTGTAGCACTCCCTAGCTCTATACTGTTTCTCACTGCACGGTTATTTCTCACTACAGCGCCCCCAAGCTCTATACTGTTTCTCACTGTACTGTTATTTCTCACTGTAGCACTCCCAAGCTCTATACTGTTTCTCACTGTACTGTTATTTCTCACTGTAGCACTCCCTAGCTCTATACTGTTTCTCACGGTACTGTTATTTCTCACTGTAGCACTCCCAAGCTCTATACTGTTTCTCATTGTACTGCTATTTCTCACTGTAGCGCTCCCAAGCTCTGTACTGTTTCTCACTGTACTGTTATTTCTCACTGTGGCGCTCCCAAGCTCTATACTGTTTCTCACTGCACGGTTATTTCTCACTACGGCGCTCCCAAGCTCTGTACTGTTTCTCACCATACTGTTATTTCTCACTGTTGCGCTCCCAAGCTCTATACTGTTTCTCACCGTACGGTTATTTCTCACTGTGGCGCTCCCAAGCTCTATACTGTTTCTCACTGTACTGTAATTTCTCACTATGGCACTCCCTAGCTCTATACTGTTTCTCACTGTACTGCTATTTCTCACAACGGCACTCCCTAGCTCTATACTGTTTCTCACTGTACTGCTATTTCTCACTACGGCACTCCCTAGCTCTATACTGTTTCTCACTGTACTGTTATTTCTCACTGTAGCACTCCCTAGCTCTATCCTGTTTCTCACTGTACTATTATTTCTCACTACGGCGCTCCAAAGCTCTGTACTGTTTCTCACTGTACGGTTATTTCTCACTACGGCGCTCCCTAGCTCTATTCTGTTTCTCACTGTACTGTTATTTCTCACTGTGGCGCTCCCAAGCTCTATACTGTTTCTCACTGTACTGCTATTTCTCACTACGGCACTCCCTAGCTCTATACTGTTTCTCACTGTACTGTTATTTCTCACTGTAGCACTCCCTAGCTCTATCCTGTTTCTCACTGTACTATTATTTCTCACTACGGCGCTCCAAAGCTCTGTACTCTTTCTCACTGTACGGTTATTTCTCACTACGGCGCTCCCTAGCTCTATTCTGTTTCTCACTGTACTGTTATTTCTCACTGTGGCGCTCCCAAGCTCTATACTGTTTCTCACTGTACTGTTATTTCTCACTGTGGTGCTCCCAAGCTCTATACTGTTTCTCACTGTATGGTTATTTCTCACTGTGGCGCTCCCAAGCTCCCAAGCTCTATACAGTTTCTCACTGTACTGTTATTTCTCACTGTAGCACTCCCAAGCTCTATACTGTTTCTCACTGTATTGTTATTTCTCACTGTAGCACTCCCTTGCTCTATACTGTTTCTCACTGTACTGTTATTTCTCACTGTAGCACTCCCAAGCTCTATACTGTTTCTCACTGTACTGTTATTTCTCACTGTAGCGCTCCCAAGCTCTGTACTGTTTCTCACTGTACTGTTATTTCTCACTGTGGCGCTCCCAAGCTCTATACTGTTTCTCACTGCACGGTTATTTCTCACTACGGCGCTCCCAAGCTCTATACTGTTTCTCACCGTACTGTTATTTCTCACTGTGGGGCTCCCAAGCTCTATACTGTTTCTCACCGTACTGTTATTTCTCACTGTGGCGCTCCCAAACTCTATACTGTTTCTCACTGTACTGTTATTTCTCAGTACGGCGCTCCCTAGCTCTATACTGTTTCTCACTGTACTGCTATTTCTCACTACGGCACTCCCTAGCTCTATACTGTTTCTCACTGTACTGCTATTTCTCACTACGGCACTCCCAAGCTCTATACTGTTTCTCACTGTACTGTTATTTCTCAGTACGGCGCTCCCTAGCTCTATACTGTTTCTCACTGTACTGCTATTTCTCACTACGGCACTCCCTAGCTCTATACTGTTTCTCACTGTACTGCTATTTCTCACTATGCCACTCCCTAGCTGTATACTGTTTCTCACTGTACTGTTATTTCTCACTACGGCACTCCCTAGCTCTATACTGTTTCTCACTGTACTGTTATTTCTCACTACGGCGCTCCAAAGCTCTGTACTGTTTCTCACTGTACGGTTATTTCTCACTACGGCGCTCCCTAGCTCTATTCTGTTTCTCACTGTACTGTTATTTCTCACTGTGGCGCTCCCAAGCTCTATACTGTTTCTCACAGTACTGTTATTTCTCACTGTGGTGCTCCCAAGCTCTATACTGTTTCTCACTGTATGGTTATTTCTCACTGTGGCGCTCCCAAGCTCCCAAGCTCTATACGGTTTCTCACTGTACTGTTATTTCTCAGTACGGCGCTCCCTAGCTCTATACTGTTTCTCACTGTACTGCTATTTCTCACTACGGCACTCCCTAGCTCTATACTGTTTCTCACTGTACTGCTATTTCTCACTATGCCACTCCCTAGCTGTATACTGTTTCTCACTGTACTGTTATTTCTCACTACGGCACTCCCTAGCTCTATACTGTTTCTCACTGTACTGTTATTTCTCACTACGGCGCTCCAAAGCTCTGTACTGTTTCTCACTGTACGGTTATTTCTCACTACGGCGCTCCCTAGCTCTATACTGTTTCTCACTGTACTGTTATTTCTCACTGTGGCGCTCCCAAGCTCTATACTGTTTCTCACAGTACTGTTATTTCTCACTGTGGTGCTCCCAAGCTCTATACTGTTTCTCACTGTATGGTTATTTCTCACTGTGGCGCTCCCAAGCTCCCAAGCTCTATACGGTTTCTCACTGTACTGTTATTTCTCACTGTAGCACTCCCAAGCTCTATACTGTTTCTCACTGTACGGTTATTTCTCACTGTAGCACTCCCTAGCTCTATACTGTTTCTCACTGTATGGTTATTTCTCACTGTAGCACTCCCAAGCTCTATACTGTTTCTCACTGTATTGTTATTTCTCACTGTAGCACTCCCTTGCTCTATACTGTTTCTCATTGTACTGTTATTTCTCACTGTAGCACTCCCAAGCTCTATACTGTTTCTCACTGTACTGTTATTTCTCACTGTAGCGCTCCCAAGCTCTGTACTGTTTCTCACTGTACTGTTATTTCTCACTGTGGCGCTCCCAAGCTCTATACTGTTTCTCACTGCACGGTTATTTCTCACTACGGCGCTCCCAAGCTCTATACTGTTTCTCACCGTACTGTTATTTCTCACTGTGGGGCTCCCAAGCTCTATACTGTTTCTCACCGTACTGTTATTTCTCACTGTGGCGCTCCCAAACTCTATACTGTTTCTCACTGTACTGTTATTTCTCAGTACGACGCTCCCTAGCTCTATACTGTTTCTCACTGTACTGCTATTTCTCACTACGGCACTCCCTAGCTCTATACTGTTTCTCACTGTACTGCTATTTCTCACTACGGCACTCCCAAGCTCTATACTGTTTCTCACTGTACTGTTATTTCTCAGTACGGCGCTCCCTAGCTCTATACTGTTTCTCACTGTACTGCTATTTCTCACTACGGCACTCCCTAGCTCTATACTGTTTCTCACTGTACTGCTGTTTCTCACTATGCCACTCCCTAGCTGTATACTGTTTCTCACTGTACTGTTATTTCTCACTACGGCACTCCCTAGCTCTATACTGTTTCTCACTGTACTGTTATTTCTCACTACGGCGCTCCAAAGCTCTGTACTGTTTCTCACTGTACGGTTATTTCTCACTACGGCGCTCCCTAGCTCTATTCTGTTTCTCACTGTACTGTTATTTCTCACTGTGGCGCTCCCAAGCTCTATACTGTTTCTCACAGTACTGTTATTTCTCACTGTGGTGCTCCCAAGCTCTATACTGTTTCTCACTGTATGGTTATTTCTCACTGTGGCGCTCCCAAGCTCCCAAGCTCTATACGGTTTCTCACTGTACTGTTATTTCTCACTGTAGCACTCCCAAGCTCTATACTGTTTCTCACTGTACGGTTATTTCTCACTGTAGCACTCCCTAGCTCTATACTGTTTCTCACTGTATGGTTATTTCTCACTGTAGCACTCCCAAGCTCTATACTGTTTCTCACTGTATTGTGACTTCTCACTGTAGCGCTCCCAAGCCCTATACTGTTTCTCACTGTACTGTTATTTCTCACTGTAGCGCTCCCAAGCTCTATATTGTTTCTCACTGTATGGTTATTTCTCACTGTGGCGCTCCCAAGCTCCCAAGCTCTATACTGTTTCTCACTGTACTGTTATTTCTCACTGTAGCACTCCCTAGCTCTATACTGTTTCTCACTGTACGGTTATTTCTCACTGTAGCACTCCCTATCTCTATACTGTTTCTCACTGTACGGTTATTTCTCACTGTAACACTCCCTAGCTCTATACTGTTTCTCACTGTACGGTTATTTCTCACTGTAGCACTCCCAAGCTCTATACTGTTTCTCACTGTATTGTGACTTCTCACTGTAGCGCTCCCAAGCTCTATACTGTTTCTCACTGTACTGTTATTTCTCACTGTATCGCTCCCAATCTCTATACTGTTTCTCACTGTACTGTTATTTCTCACTGTAGCGCTCCCAAGCTCTGTACTGTTTCTCACTGTATTGTGACTTCTCACTGTAGCGCTCCCAAGCTCTATTCTGTTTCTCACTATACTGTTATTTCTCACTGTAGCGCTCCCAAGCTCTATACTGTTTCTCACTGTACTGTTATTTCTCACTGTGGTGCTCCCAAGCTCTATACTGTTTCTCACTGTATGGTTATTTCTCACTGTGGCGCTCCCAAGCTCCCAAGCTCTATACTGTTTCTCACTGTACTGTTATTTCTCACTGTAGCACTCCCAAGCTCTATACTGTTTCTCACTGTACGGTTATTTCTCACTGTAGCACTCCCTAGCTCTATAATGTTTCTCACTGTACGGTTATTTCTCACTGTAGCACTCCCAAGCTCTATACTGTTTCTCACTGTATTGTGACTTCTCACTGTAGCGCTCCCAAGCTCTATACTGTTTCTCACTATACTGTTATTTCTCACTGTATCGCTCCCAAGCTCTATACTGTTTCTCACTGTACTGTTATTTCTCACTGTAGCGCTCCCAAGCTCTATACTGTTTCTCACTGTATGGTTATTTCTCACTGTGGCGCTCCCAAGCTCCCAAACTCTATACTGTTTCTCACTGTACTGTTATTTCTCACTGTAAGACTCCCTAGCTCTATACTGTTTCTCACTGTACGGTTATTTCTCACTGTAGCACTCCC
Source organism: Taudactylus pleione (assembly GCA_031769625.1). Lineage (NCBI taxonomy): Eukaryota > Metazoa > Chordata > Amphibia > Anura > Myobatrachidae > Taudactylus > Taudactylus pleione. The sequence goes on along the minus strand of JAUIMM010000190.1, from coordinate 6,429,607 downwards.
AAGCTCTATACTGTTTCTCACTGTATTGTGACTTCTCACTGTAGCGCTCCCAAGCTCTATACTGTTTCTCACTGTACTGTTATTTCTCACTGTAACGCTCCCAATCTCTATACTGTTTCTCACTATACTGTTATTTCTCACAGTAGCGCTCCCAAGCTCTGTACTGTTTCTCACTGTATTGTGACTTCTCACTGTAGCGCTCCCAAGCTCTATTCTGTTTCTCACTGTACTGTTATTTCTCACTGTAGCGCTCCCAAGCTCTGTACTGTTTCTCACTGTATTGTGACTTCTCACTGTAGCGCTCCCAGGCGCTATACTGTTTCTCACTGTACTGTTATTTCTCACTGTAGCACTCCCTAGCTCTATACTGTTTCTCACTACACGGTTATTTCTCACTACGGCGCCCCCAAGCTCTATACTGTTTCTCACTGTACTGTTATTTCTCACTGTAGCACTCCAAAGCTCTATACTGTTTCTCACTGTACTGTTATTTCTCACTGTAGCACTCCCTAGCTCTATTCTGTTTCTCACTGTACTGTTATTTCTCACTGTAGCACTCCCAAGCTCTATACTGTTTCTCACTGTACTGATATTTCTCATTGTAGCGCTCCCAAGCTCTGTACTGTTTCTCACTGTACTGTTATTTCTCACTGTGGCGCTCCCAAGCTCTATACTGTTTCTCACTGCACGGTTATTTCTCACTACGGCGCTCCCAAGCTCTGTACTGTTTCTCACCGTACTGTTATTTCTCAATGTGGCGCTCCCAAGCTCTATACTGTTTCTCACCGTACGGTTATTTCTCACTGTGGCGCTCCCAAGCTCTATACTGTTTCTCACTGTACTGTTATTTCTCACTATGGCGCTCCCTAGCTCTATACTGTTTCTCACTGTACTGCTATTTCTCACTACGGCACTCCCTAGCTCTATACTGTTTCTCACTGTACTGCTATTTCTCACTACGGCACTCCCTAGCTCTATACTGTTTCTCACTGTACTGTTATTTATCACTACGGCACTCCCTAGCTCTATCCTGTTTCTCACTGTACTGTTATTTCTCACTGTGGCACTCCCAAGCTCTATACTGTTTCTCACTGTACTGTTATTTCTCACTGTGGTGCTCCCAAGCTCTATACTGTTTCTCACTGTATGGTTATTTCTCACTGTGGCGCTCCCAAGCTCCCAAGCTCTATACAGTTTCTCACTGTACTGTTATTTCTCACTGTAGCACTCCCAAGCTCTATACTGTTTCTCACTGTACTGTTATTTCTCACTGTAGCACTCCCTTGCTCTATACTATTACTCACTGTACTGTTATTTCTCACTGTAGCACTCCCAAGCTCTATACTGTTTCTCACTGTACTGTTATTTCTCACTGTAGCGCTCCCAAGCTCTGTACTGTTTCTCACTGTACTGTTATTTCTCACTGTGGTGCTCCCAAGCTCTATACTGTTTCTCACTGCACGGTTATTTCTCACTACGGCGCTCCCAAGCTCTATACTGTTTCTCACCGTACAGTTATTTCTCACTGTGGCGCTCCCAAGCTCTATACTGTTTCTCACTGTACTGTTATTTCTCACTACGGCGCTCCCTAGCTCTATACTGTTTCTCACTGTACTGCTATTTCTCACTACGGCACTCCCTAGCTCTATACTGTTTCTCACTGTACTGCTATTTCTCACTACGGCACTCCCTAGCTCTATACTGTTTCTCACTGTACTGTTATTTCTCACTACGGCACTCCCTAGCTCTATACTGTTTCTAACTGTACTGTTATTTCTCACTACGGCGCTCCAAAGCTCTGTACTGTTTCTCACTGTACGGTTATTTCTTACTACGGCGCTCCCTAGCTCTATTCTGTTTCTCACTGTACTGTTTTTTCTCACTGTGGCGCTCCCAAGCTCTATACTGTGTCTCACTGTACTGTTATTTCTCACTGTAGCGCTCCCAAGCTCTGTACTGTTTCTGACTGTACTGTTATTTCTCACTGTGGCGCTCCCAAGCTCTATACTGTTTCTCACTGCACGGTTATTTCTCACTACGGCGCTCCCAAGCTCTATACTGTTTCTCACAGTACGGTTATTTCTCACTGTGGCGCTCCCAAGCTCTATACTGTTTCTCACTGTACTGTTATTTCTCACTACGGCGCTCCCTAGCTCTATACTGTTTCTCACTGTACTGCTATTTCTCACTACGGCACTCCCTAGCTCTATACTGTTTCTCACTGTACTGCTATTTCTCACTACGGCACTCCCTAGCTCTATACTGTTTCTCACTGTACTGTTATTTCTCACTACGGCACTCCCTAGCTCTATACTGTTTCTCACTGTACTGTTATTTCTCACTACGGCGCTGCAAAGCTCTGTACTGTTTCTCACTGTATTGTGACTTCTCACTGTAGCGCTCCCAAGCTCTATACTTTTTCTCACTGTACTGTTATTTCTCACTGTAGCACTCCCTAGCTCTATACTGTTTCTCACTGTACTGTTATTTCTCACTGTAGCACTCCCTAGCTCTATACTGTTTCTCACTGTACTGTTATTTCTCACTACGGCGCTCCCAAGCTCTACACTGTTTCTCACTGTACGGTTATTTCTCACTGTGGCGCTTCTAAGCTCTATACTGTTTCTCACTGTACGGTTATTTCTCACTGTAGCACTCCCAAGCTCTATACTGTTTCTCACTGTATTGTGACTTCTCACTGTAGAGCTCCCAAGCTCTATACTGTTTCTCACTGTACGGTTATTTCTCACTGTATCGCTCCCAAGCTCTATACTGTTTCTCACTGTACTGTTATTTCTCACTGTAGCGCTCCCAAGCTCTGTACTGTTTCTCACTGTATTGTGACTTCTCACTGTAGCACTCCCAAGCTCTATACTATTTCTCCCTGTACTGTTATTTCTCACTGTATCACTCCCAAGCTCTACACTGTTTCTCACTGTACTGTTATTTCTCACTGTAGCACTCCCTAGCTCTATACTGTTTCTCAATGTACTGTTATTTCTCACTGTGGCGCTCCCAAGCTCTATACAGTTTCTAAGTGTACTGTTATTTCTCACTGTTGCACTCCGTAGCTCTATACTGTTTCTCACTGCACAGATATTTCTGACTGTAGCACTCCCAAGCTCTATACTGTTTCTCACTGCACGGTTATTTCTCACTACGGCGCCCCCAAGCTCTGTACTGTTTCTCACTGTACTGTTATTTCTCACTGTAGCACTCCCAAGCTCTATACTGTTTCTCACTGTACTGTTATTTCTCACTGTAGCACTCCCTAGCTCTATACTGTTTCTCACTGTACTATTATTTCTCACTGTAGCACTCCCAAGCTCTATACTGTTTCTCACTGTACTGTTATTTCTCACTGTAGTGCTCCCAAGCACTGTACTGTTTCTCACTGTACTGTTATTTCTCACTGTGGCGCTCCCAAGCTCTATACTGTTTCTCACTGCACGGTTATTTCTCACTACGGCGCTCCCAAGCTCTATACTGTTTCTCACCGTACTGTTATTTCTCACTGTGGCGCTCCCAAGCTCTATTCTGTTTCTCACCGTAAGGTTATTTCTCACTGTGGCGCTCCCAAGCTCTATACTGTTTCTCACTGTACTGTTATTTCTCACTGTAGCACTCCCAAGCTCTATACTGTTTCTCACTGTACTGTTATTTCTCACTACGGCGCTCCCTAGCTCTATACTGTTTCTCACTGTACTGCTATTTCTCACTACGGCACTCCCTAGCTCTATACTGTTTCTCACTGTACTGCTATTTCTCACTACGGCACTCCCTAGCTCTATACTGTTTCTCACTGTACTGTTATTTCTCACTACGGCACTCCCTAGCTCTATACTGTTTCTCACTGTACTGTTATTTCTCACTGTAGCGCTCCCAAGCCCTATACTGTTTCTCACTGTACTGTTATTTCTCACTGTAGCGCTCCCAAGCTCTATATTGTTTCTCACTGTATGGTTATTTCTCACTGTGGCGCTCCCAAGCTCCCAAACTCTATACTGTTTCTCACTGTACTGTTATTTCTCACTGTAGCACTCCCTAGCTCTATACTGTTTCTCACTGTACGGTTATTTCTCACTGTAGCACTCCCTAGCTCTATACTGTTTCTCACTGTACGGTTATTTCTCACTGTAACACTCCCTAGCTCTATACTGTTTCTCACTGTACGGTTATTTCTCACTGTAGCACTCCCAAGCTCTATACTGTTTCTCACTGTATTGTGACTTCTCACTGTAGCGCTCCCAAGCTCTATATTATTTCTCACTGTACTGTTATTTCTCACTGTATCGCTCCCAATCTCTATACTGTTTCTCACTGTACTGTTATTTCTCACTGTAGCGCTCCCAAGCTCTGTACTGTTTCTCACTGTATTGTGACTTCTCACTGTAGCGCTCCCAAGCTCTATACTGTTTCTCACTGTACTGTTATTTCTCACTGTAGCACTCCCTAGCTCTAAACTGTTTCTCACTGCACGGTTATTTCTCACTACGGCGCCCCCAAGCACTATACTGTTTCTCACTGTACTGTTATTTCTCACTGTAGCACTCCCAAGCTCTATACTGTTTCTCACTGTACTGGTATTTCTCACTGTAGCACTCCCTAGCTCTATACTGTTTCTCACTGTACTGTTATTTCTCACTGTAGCACTCCCAAGCTCTATACTGTTTCTCACTGTACTTTTATTTCTCATTGTAGCGCTCCCAAGCTCTGTACTGTTTCTCACTGTACTGTTATTTCTCACTGTGGCGCTCCCAAGCTCTATACTGTTTCTCACTGCACGGTTATTTCTCACTACGGCGCTCCCAAGCTCTGTACTGTTTCTCACCGTACTGTTATTTCTCAATGTGGCGCTCCCAAGCTCTATACTGTTTCTCACCGTACGGTTATTTCTCACTGTGGCGCTCCCAAGCTCTATACTGTTTCTCACTGTACTGTTATTTCTCACTATGGCCTCCCTAGCTCTATACTGTTTCTCACTGTACTGCTATTTCTCACTACGGCACTCCCTAGCTCTATACTGTTTCGCATTGTACTGCTATTTCTCACTACGGCACTCCCTAGCTCTATACTGTTTCTCACTGTACTGTTATTTCTCACTACGGCACACCCTAGCTCTATCCTGTTTCTCACTGTACTGTTATTTCTCACTACGGCGCTCCAAAGCTCTGTACTGTTTCTCACTGTACGGTTATTTCTCACTACGTCGCTCCCGAGCTCTATTCTGTTTCTCACTGTACTGTTATTTCTCACTGTGGTGCTCCCAAGCTCTATACTGTTTCTCACTGTACTGTTATTTCTCACTGTGGTGCTCCCAAGCTCTATACTGTTTCTCACTGTATGGGTATTTCTCACTGTGGCGCTCCCAAGCTCCCAAGCTCTATACAGTTTCTCACTGTACTGTTATTTCTCACTGTAGCACTCCCAAGCTCTATACTGTTTCTCACTGTACTGTTATTTCTCACTGTAGCACTCCCTTGCTCTATACTTTTACTCACTGTACTGTTATTTCTCACTGTAGCACTCCCAAGCTCTATACTGTTTGTCACTGTACTGTTATTTCTCACTGTAGCGCTCCCAAGCTCTGTACTGTTTCTCACTGTACTGTTATTTCTCACTGTGGCACTCCCAAGCTCTATACTGTTTCTCACTGCACTGTTATTTCTCACTACGGCGCTCCCAAGCTCTATACTGTTTCTCACCGTACGGTTATTTCTCACTGTGGCGCTCCCAAGCTCTATACTGTTTTTCACTGTACTGTTATTTCTCACTACGGCGCTCCCTAGCTCTATACTGTTTCTCCCTGTTCTGCTATTTCTCACTACAGCACTCCCTAGCTCTATATAGTTTCTCACTGTACTGCTATTTCTCTCTACGGCACTCCCTAGCTCTATACTGTTTCTCACTGTACTGTTATTTCTCACTACGGCACTCCCTAGCTCTATACTGTTTCTCACTTTACTGTTATTTCTCACTACGGCGCTCCAAAGCTCTGTACTGTTTCTCACTGTACGGTTATTTCTTACTACGGCGCTCCCTAGCTCTATTTTGTTTCTCACTGTACTGGTATTTCTCACTGTGGCGCTCCCAAGCTCTATACTGTTTCTCACTGTACTGTTATTTCTCACTGTAGCGCTCCCAAGCTCTGTACTGTTTCTGACTGTACTGTTATTTCTCACTGTGGCGCTCCCAAGCTCTATACTGTTTCTCACTGCACGGTTATTTCTCACTACGGCGCTCCCAAGCTCTATACTGTTTCTCACCGTACGGTTATTTCTCACTGTGGCGCTCCCAAGCTCTATACTGTTTCTCACTGTACTGTTATTTCTCACTACGGCGTTCCCTAGCTCTATACTGTTTCTCACTGTACTGCTATTTCTCACTACGGCACTCCCTAGCTCTATACTGTTTCTCACTGTACTGCTATTTCTCACTACGGCACTCCCTAGCTCTATACTGTTTCTCACTGTACTGTTATTTCTCACTACGGCACTCCCTAGCTCTATACTGTTTCTCACTGTACTGTTATTTCTCACTACGGCGCTGCAAAGCTCTGTACTGTTTCTCACTGTATTGTGACTTCTCACTGTAGCGCTCCCAAGCTCTATACTTTTTCTCACTGTACTGTTATTTCTCACTGTAGCACTCCCTAGCTCTATACTGTTTCTCACTGTACTGTTATTTCTCACTGTAGCACTCCCTAGCTCTATACTGTTTCTCACTGTACTGTTATTTCTCACTACGGTGCTCCCAAGCTCTACACTGTTTCTCACTGTACGGTTATTTCTCACTGTGGCGCTTCTAAGCTCTATACTGTTTCTCACTGTACGGTTATTTCTCACTGTAGCACTCCCAAGCTCTATACTGTTTCTCACTGTATTGTGACTTCTCACTGTAGAGCTCCCAAGCTCTATACTGTTTCTCACTGTACGGTTATTTCTCACTGTATCGCTCCCAAGCTCTATACTGTTTCTCACTGTACTGTTATTTCTCACTGTAGCGCTCCCAAGCTCTGTACTGTTTCTCACTGTATTGTGACTTCTCACTGTAGCACTCCCAAGCTCTATACTATTTCTCCCTGTACTGTTATTTCTCACTGTATCACTCCCAAGCTCTACACTGTTTCTCACTGTACTGTTATTTCTCACTGTAGCACTCCGTAGCTCTATACTGTTTCTCAATGTACTGTTATTTCTCACTGTGGCGCTCCCAAGCTCTATACAGTTTCTAAGTGTACTGTTATTTCTCACTGTTGCACTCCGTAGCTCTATACTGTTTCTCACCGTACTGTTATTTCTCACTGTGGAGCTCCCAAGCTCTATACTGTTTCTCACCGTATGGTTATTTCTCACTGTGGCGCTCCCAAGCTCTATACTGTTTCTCACTGTACTGTTATTTCTCACTATGGCGCTCCCTAGCTCTATACTGTTTCTCACTGTACTGCTATTTCTCACTACGTCACTCCCTAGCTCTATACTGTTTCTCACTGTACTGCTATTTCTCACTACGGCACTCCCTAGCTCTATACTGTTTCTCACTGTACTGTTATTTCTCACTGTAGCACTCCCTAGCTCTATCCTGTTTCTCACTGCACTATTATTTCTCACTACGGCGCTCCAAAGCTCTGTACTGTTTCTCACTGTACGGTTATTTCTCACTACGGCGCTCCCTAGCTCTATTCTGTTTCTCACTGTACTGTTATTTCTCAATGTAGCACTCCCAAGCTCTATACTGTTTCTCACTGTACTGTTATTTCTCACTGTAGCACTCCCTTGCTCTATACTGTTTCTCACTGTACTGTTATTTCTCACTGTAGCACTCCCAAGCTCTATACTGTTTCTCACTGTACTGTTATTTCTCACTGTAGCGCTCCCAAGCTCTGTACTGTTTCTCAATGTACTGTTATTTCTCACTGTGGCGCTCCCAAGCTCTATACTGTTTCTCACTGCACGGTTATTTCTCACTACGGCGCTCCCAACCTCTATACTGTTTCTCACCGTACTGTTATTTCTCACTGTGGCGCTCCCAAGCTCTATACTGTTTCTCACCATACTGTTATTTCTCACTGTGGCGCTCCCAAGCTCTATACTGTTTCTCACTGTACTGTTATTTCTCACTACGGCGCTCCCTAGCTCTATACTGTTTCTCACTGTACTGCTATTTCTCACTACGGCACTCCCTAGCTCTATACTGTTTCTCACTGTACTGCTATTTCTCACTACGGCACTCCCTAGCTCTATACTGTTTCTCACTGTACTGTTATTTCTCACTACGGCGCTACAAAGCTCTGTACTGTTTCTCACTGTACGGTTATTTCTTACTACGGCGCTCCCTAGCTCTATTCTGTTTCTCACTGTACTGTTATTTCTCACTGTGGCGCTCCCAAGCTCTATACTGTTTCTCACTGTACTGTTATTTCTCACTGTGGTGCTCCCAAGCTCTATACTGTTTCTCACTGTATGGTTATTTCTCACTGTGGCGCTCCCAAGCTCCCAAGCTCTATACTGTTTCTCACTGTACTGTTATTTCTCACTGTAGCACTCCCAAGCTCTATACTGTTTCTCACTGTACGGTTATTTCTCACTGTAGCACTCCCTAGCTCTATACTGTTTCTCACTGTACGGTTATTTCTCACTGTAGCATTCCCAAGCTCTATACTGTTTCTCACTGTATTGTGACTTCTCACTGTAGCGCTCCCAAGCTATATACTGTTTCTCACTGTACTGTTATTTCTCACTGTATCGCTCCCAAGCTCTATACTGTTTCTCACTGTACTGTTATTTCTCACTGTAGCGCTTCCAAGCTCTATACTGTTTCTCACTGTACTGTTATTTCTCACTGTAGCGCTCCCAAGCTCTATATTGTTTCTCACTGTATGGTTATTTCTCACTGTGGCGCTCCCAAGCACCCAAGCTCTATACTGTTTCTCACCGTACTGTTATTTCTCACTGTGGCTCTAGCAAGCTCTATACTGTTTCTCACCGTACGGTTATTTCTCACTGTGGCGCTCCCAAGCTCTATACTGTTTCTCACTGTACTGTTATTTCTCACTACGGCGCTCCCTAGCTCTATACTGTTTCTCACTGTGCTGCTATTTCTCACTACGGCACTCCTTAGCTCTATACTGTTTCTCACTGTACTGCTATTTCTCACTACGGCACTCCCTAGCTCTATACTGTTTCTCACTGTACTGTTATTTATCACTACGGCACTCCCTAGCTCTATACTGTTTCTCACTGTACTGTTATTTCTCACTACGGCGCTCCAAAGCTCTGTACTGTTTCTCACTGTCCGGTTATTTCTTACTACGGCGCTCCCTAGCTCTATTCTGTTTCTCACTGTACTGTTATTTCTCACTGTGGCACTCCCAAGCTCTATACTGTTTCTCACTGTACTGTTATTTCTCACTGTGGTGCTCCCAAGCTCTATACTGTTTCTCACTGTATGGTTATTTCTCACTGTGGAGCTCCCAAGCTCCCAAGCTCTATACTGTTTCTCACTGTACTGTTATTTCTCACTGTAGCACTCCCAAGCTCTATACTGTTTCTCACTGTACGGTTATTTCTCACGGTAGCACTCCCTAGCTCTATACTGTTTCTCACTGTACGGTTATTTCTCACTGTAGCACTCCCAAGCTCTATACTGTTTCTCACTGTATTGTGACTTCTCACTGTAGCGCTCCCAAGCTCTATACTGTTTCTCACTGTACTGTTATTTCTCACTGTATCGCTCCCAAGCTCTATACTGTTTCTCACTGTACTGTAATTTCTCACTGTAGCGCTCCCAAGCTCTATAGTGTTTCCCACTGTACTGTTATTTCTCACTGTAGCGCTCCCAAGCTCTATATTGTTTCTCACTGTATGGTTATTTCTCACTGTGGCGCTCCCAAGCACCCAAGCTCTATACTGTTTCTCACCGTACTGTTATTTCTCACTGTGGCGCTCCCAAGCTCTATACTGTTTCTCACCGTACGGTTATTTCTCACTGTGGCGCTCCCAAGCTCTATACTGTTTCTCACTGTACTGTTATTTCTCACTACAGCGCTCCCTAGCTCTATACTGTTTCTCACTGTACTGCTATTTCTCACTACGGCACTCCCTAGCTCTATACTGTTTCTCACTGTACTGCTATTTCTCACTACGGCACTCCCTAGCTCTATACTGTTTCTCACTGTACTGTTATTTCTCACTACGGCGCTCCAAAGCTCTGTACTGTTTCTCACTGTACGGTTATTTCTTACTACGGCGCTCCCTAGCTCTATTCTGTTTCTCACTGTACTGTTATTTCTCACTGTGGCACTCCCAAGCTCTATACTGTTTCTCACTGTACTGTTATTTCTCACTGTGGTGCTCCCAAGCTCTATACTGTTTCTCACTGTATGGTTATTTCTCACTGTGGCGCTCCCAAGCTCCCAAGCTCTATACTGTTTCTCACTGTACTGTTATTTCTCACTCTAGCACTCCCAAGCTCTATACTGTTTCTCACTGTATGGTTATTTCTCACTGTAGCACTCCCTAGCTCTATACTGTTTCTCACTGTACGGTTATTTCTCACTGTAGCACTCCCAAGCTCTATACTGTTTCTCACTGTATTGTGACTTCTCACTGTAGCGCTCCCAAGCTCTATACTGTTTCTCACTGTACTGTTATTTCTCACTGTATCGCTCCCAAGCTCTATACTGTTTCTCACTGTACTGTTATTTCTCACTGTAGTGCTCCCAAACTCTATACTGTTTCTCACTGTACTGTTATTTCTCACTGTAGCGCTCCCAAGCTCTATATTGTTTCTCACTGTATGGTTATTTCTCACTGTGGCGCTCCCAAGCTCCCAAGCTCTATACGGTTTCTCACTGTACTGTTATTTCTCACTGAAGGACTCCCTAGCTCTATACTGTTTCTCACTGTACGGTTATTTCTCACTGTAGCACTCCCTAGCTCTATACTGTTTCTCACTGTACGGTTATTTCTCACTGTAACACTCCCTAGCTCTATACTGTTTCTCACTGTACGGTTATTTCTCACTGTAGCACTCCCAAGCTCTATACTGTTTCTCACTGTATTGTGACTTCTCACTGTAGCGCTCCCAAGCTCTATACTGTTTCTCACTGTACTGTTATTTCTCACTGTATCGCTCCCAAGCTCTATACTGTTTCTCACTGTACTGTTATTTCTTACTGTAGCGCTCCCAAGCTCTGTACTGTTTCTCACTGTATTGTGACTTCTCACTGTAGCGCTCCCAAGCTCTATACTGTTTCTCACTATACTGTTATTTCTCACTGTATCGCTCCCAAGCTCTGTACTGTTTTTCACTCTATTGTGACTTCTCACTGTAGCGCTCCCAAGCTCTATACTTTTTCTCACTGTACTGTTATTTCTCACTGTAGCACTCCCTAGCTCTATACTGTTTCTCACTGTACTGTTATTTCTCACTGTAGCACTCCCTAGCTCTATACTGATTCTCACTGTACTGTTATTTCTCACTACGGCGCTCCCAAGCTCTACACTGTTTCTCACTGTACGGTTATTTCTCACTTTAGCGCTCCTAAGCTCTATACTGTTTCTCACTGTACGGTTATTTCTCACTGTAGCTCTCCCAAGCTCTATACTGTTTCTCACTGTATTGTGACTTCTCACTGTAGAGCTCCCAAGCTCTATACTGTTTCTCACTGTACGGTTATTTCTCACTGTATCGCTCCCAAGCACTATACTGTTTCTCACTGTACTGTTATTTCTCACTGTAGCGCTCCCAAGCTCTGTACTGTTTCTCACTGTATTGTGACTTCTCACTGTAGCGCTCCCAAGCTCTATACTATTTCTCCCTGTACTGTTATTTCTCACTGTATCGCTCCCAAGCTCTACACTGTTTCTCACTGTACTGTTATTTCTCAATGTAGCACTCCCTAGCTCTATACTGTTTCTCAATGTACTGTTATTTCTCACTGTGGCGCTCCCAAGCTCTATACTGTTTCTCATTGTACTGTTATTTCTCACTGTAGCGCTCCCAAGCTCTATATTGTTTCTCACTGTATGGTTATTTCTCACTGTGGCGCTCCCAAGCTCCCAAGCTCTATACGGTTTCTCACTGTACTGTTATTTCTCACTGAAGCACTCCCTAGCTCTATACTGTTTCTCACTGTACGGTTATTTCTCACTGTAGCACTCCCTAGCTCTATACTGTTTCTCACTGTACGGTTATTTCTCACTGTAACACTCCCTAGCTCTATACTGTTTCTCACTGTACGGTTATTTCTCACTGTAGCACTCCCAAGCTCTATACTGTTTCTCACTGTATTGTGACTTCTCACTGTAGCGCTCCCAAGCTCTATACTGTTTCTCACTGTACTGTTATTTCTCACTGTATCGCTCCCAAGCTCTATACTGTTTCTCACTGTACTGTTATTTCTTACTGTAGCGCTCCCAAGCTCTGTACTGTTTCTCACTGTATTGTGACTTCTCACTGTAGCGCTCCCAAGCTCTATACTGTTTCTCACTATACTGTTATTTCTCACTGTATCGCTCCCAAGCTCTGTACTGTTTCTCACTCTATTGTGACTTCTCACTGTAGCGCTCCCAAGCTCTATACTTTTTCTCACTGTACTGTTATTTCTCACTGTAGCACTCCCTAGCTCTATACTGTTTCTCACTGTACTGTTATTTCTCACTGTAGCACTCCCTAGCTCTGTACTGATTCTCACTGTACTGTTATTTCTCACTACGGCGCTCCCAAGCTCTACACTGTTTCTCACTGTACGGTTATTTCTCACTTTAGCGCTCCTAAGCACTATACTGTTTCTCACTGTACGGTTATTTCTCACTGTAGCTCTCCCAAGCTCTATACTGTTTCTCACTGTATTGTGACTTCTCACTGTAGAGCTCCCAAGCTCTATACTGTTTCTCACTGTACGGTTATTTCTCACTGTATCGCTCCCAAGCACTATACTGTTTCTCACTGTACTGTTATTTCTCACTGTAGCGCTCCCAAGCTCTGTACTGTTTCTCACTGTATTGTGACTTCTCACTGTAGCGCTCCCAAGCTCTATACTATTTCTCCCTGTACTGTTATTTCTCACTGTATCGCTCCCAAGCTCTACACTGTTTCTCACTGTACTGTTATTTCTCAATGTAGCACTCCCTAGCTCTATAATGTTTCTCACTGTACTGGTATTTCTCACTGTAGCGCTCCCAAGCTCTATACAGTTTCTAAGTGTACTGTTATTTCTCACTGTTGCACTCCGTAGCTCTATACTGTTTCTCACTGCACAGTTATTTCTGACTGTAGCACTCCCAAGCTCTATACTGTTTCTCACTGCACGGTTATTTCTCACTACGGCTCCCCCAAGCTCTGTACTGTTTCTCACTGTACTGTTATTTCTCACTGTAGCACTCCCAAGCACTATACTGTTTCTCACTGTACTGTTATTTCTCACTGTAGCACTCCCTAGCTCTATACTGTTTCTCACTGTACTATTATTTCTCACTGTAGCACTCCCAAGCTCTATACTGTTTCTCACTGTACTGTTATTTCTCACTGTAGCACTCCCAAGCACTGTACTGTTTCTCACTGTACTGTTATTTCTCACTGTGGCGCTCCCAAGCTCTATACTGTTTCTCACTGCACGGTTATTTCTCACTACGGCGCTCCCAAGCTCTATACTGTTTCTCACCATACTGTTATTTCTCACTGTGGCGCTCCCAAGCTCTATTCTGTTTCTCACCGTAAGGCTATTTCTCACTGTGGCGCTCCCAAGCTCTATATTGTTTCTCACTGTACTGTTATTTCTCACTGTAGCACTCCCAAACTCTATACTGTTTCTCACTGTACTGTTATTTCTCACTACGGCGCTCCCTAGCTCTATACTGTTTCTCACTGTACTGCTATTTCTCACTACAGCACTCCCTAGCTCTATACTGTTTCTCACTGTACTGCTATTTCTCACTACGGCACTCCCTAGCTCTATACTGTTTCTCACTGTACTGTTATTTCTCACTACGGCACTCCCTAGCTCTATACTGTTTCTCACTGTACTGTTATTTCTCACTACGGTGCTCCAAAGCTCTGTACTGTTTCTCACTGTACGGTTATTTCTCACTGTGGTGCTCCCAAGCTCTATACTGTTTCTCACTGTATGGTTATTTCTCACTGTGGCGCTCCCAAGCTCCCAAGCTCTATACTGTTTCTCACTGTACTGTTATTTCTCACTGTAGCACTCCCAAGCTCTATACTGTTTCTCACTGTACGGTTATTTCTGACTGTAGCACTCCATACCTCTATACTGTTTCTCACTGTACGGTTATTTCTCACTGTAGCACTCCCAAGCTCTATACTGTTTCTCACTGTATTGTGACTTCTCACTGTAGCGCTCCCAAGCTCTATACTGTTTCTCACTGTACTGTTATTTCTCACTGTAGCGCTCCCAAGCCCTATACTGTTTCTCACTGTACTGTTATTTCTCACTGTAGCACTCCCAAGCTCTATATTGTTTCTCACTGTATGGTTATTTCTCACTGTGGCGCTCCCAAGCTCCCAAGCTCTATACTGTTTCTCACTGTACTGTTATTTCTCACTGTAGCACTCCCTAGCTCTATACTGTTTCTCACTGTACGGTTATTTCTCACTGTAGCACTCCCTAGCTCTATACTGTTTCTCACTGTACGGTTATTTCTCACTGTAACACTCCCTAGCTCTATACTGTTTCTCACTGTACGGTTATTTCTCACTGTAGCACTCCCAAGCTCTATACTGTTTCTCACTGTATTGTGACTTATCACTGTAGCGCTCCCAAGCTCTATACTGTTTCTCACTGTACTGTTATTTCTCACTGTATCGCTCCCAATCTCTATACTGTTTCTCACTGTACTGTTATTTCTCACTGTAGCGCTCCCAAGCTCTGTACTGTTTCTCACTGTATTGTTACTTCTCACTGTAGCGCTCCCAAGCTCTATTCTGTTTCTCACTGTACTGTTATTTCTCACTGTAGCGCTCCCAAGCTCTGTACTGTTTCTCACTGTACGGTTATTTCTCAATACGGCGCTCCCTAGCTCTATTCTGTTTCTCACTGTACTGTTATTTCTCACTGTGGCGCTCCCAAGCTCTATACTGTTTCTCACTGTACTGTTATTTCTCAATGTGGTGCTCCCAAGCTCTATACTGTTTCTCACTGTAAGGTTATGTCTCACTGTGGCGCTCCCAAGCTCCCAAGCTCTATACTGTTTCTCACTGTACTGTTATTTCTCACTGTAGCACTCCCAAGCTTTATACTGTTTCTCACTGTACGGTTATTTCTCACTGTAGCACTCCCTAGCTCTATACTGTTTCTCACTGTACGGTTATTTCTCACTGTAGCACTCCCAAGCTCTTAACTGTTTCTCACTGTATTGTGACTTCTCACTGTAGCGCTCCCAAGCTCTATACTGTTTCTCACTATACTGTTATTTCTCACTGTATCACTCCCAAGCTCTATACTGTTTCTCACTGTACTGTTATTTCTCACTGTAGCGCTCCCAAGCCCTATACTGTTTCTCACTGTACTGTTATTTCTCACTGTAGCGCTCCCAAGCTCTATATTGTTTCTCACTGTATGGTTATTTCTCACTGTGGCGCTCCCAAGCTCCCAAACTCTATACTGTTTCTCACTGTACTGTTATTTCTCACTGTAGCACTCCCTAGCTCTATACTGTTTCTCACTGTACGGTTATTTCTCACTGTAGCACTCCCTAGCTCTATACTGTTTCTCACTGTACGGTTATTTCTCACTGTAACACTCCCTAGCTCTATACTGTTTCTCACTGTACGGTTATTTCTCACTGTAGCACTCCCAAGCTCTATACTGTTTCTCACTGTATTGTGACTTCTCACTGTAGCGCTCCCAAGCTCTATACTGTTTCTCACTGTACTGTTATTTCTCACTGTATCGCTCCCAAGCTCTATACTGTTTCTCACTGTACTGTTATTTCTTACTGTAGCGCTCCCAAGCTCTGTACTGTTTCTCACTGTATTGTGACTTCTCACTGTAGCGCTCCCAAGCTCTATACTGTTTCTCACTATACTGTTATTTCTCACTGTATCGCTCCCAAGCTCTGTACTGTTTCTCACTCTATTGTGACTTCTCACTGTAGCGCTCCCAAGCTCTATACTTTTTCTCACTGTACTGTTATTTCTCACTGTAGCACTCCCTAGCTCTATACTGTTTCTCACTGTACTGTTATTTCTCACTGTAGCACTCCCTAGCTCTATACTGATTCTCACAGTACTGTTATTTCTCACTACGGCGCTCCCAAGCTCTACACTGTTTCTCACTGTACGGTTATTTCTCACTTTAGCGCTCCTAAGCTCTATACTGTTTCTCACTGTACGGTTATTTCTCACTGTAGCTCTCCCAAGCTCTATACTGTTTCTCACTGTATTGTGACTTCTCACTGTAGAGCTCCCAAGCTCTATACTGTTTCTCACTGTACGGTTATTTCTCACTGTATCGCTCCCAAGCACTATACTGTTTCTCACTGTACTGTTATTTCTCTCTGTAGCGCTCCCAAGCTCTGTACTGTTTCTCACTGTATTGTGACTTCTCACTGTAGCGCTCCCAAGCTCTATACTATTTCTCCCTGTACTGTTATTTCTCACTGTATCGCTCCCAAGCTCTACACTGTTTCTCACTGTACTGTTATTTCTCAATGTAGCACTCCCTAGCTCTATACTGTTTCTCAATGTACTGTTATTTCTCACTGTGGCGCTCCCAAGCTCTATACTGTTTCTCATTGTACTGTTATTTCTCACTGTAGCACTCCATAGCTCTATTCTGTTTCTCACTGTACTGTTATTTCTCACTGTAGCACTCCCAAGCACTGTACTGTTTCTCACTGTACTGTTATTTCTCACTGTGGCGCTCCCAAGCTCTATACTGTTTCTCACTGCACGGTTATTTCTCACTACGGCGCTCCCAAGCTCTATACTGTTTCTCACCATACTGTTATTTCTCACTGTGGCGCTCCCAAGCTCTATTCTGTTTCTCACCGTAAGGCTATTTCTCACTGTGGCGCTCCCAAGCTCTATATTGTTTCTCACTGTACTGTTATTTCTCACTGTGGCACTCCCAAGCTCTATACTGTTTCTCACTGTACTGTTATTTCTCACTACGGCGCTCCCTAGCTCTATACTGTTTCTCACTGTACTGCTATTTCTCACTACAGCACTCCCTAGCTCTATACTGTTTCTCACTGTACTGCTATTTCTCACTACGGCACTCCCTAGCTCTATACTGTTTCTCACTGTACTGTTATTTCTCACTACGGCACTCCCTAGCTCTATACTGTTTCTCACTGTACTGTTATTTCTCACTACGGTGCTCCAAAGCTCTGTACTGTTTCTCACTGTACGGTTATTTCTCACTGTGGTGCTCCCAAGCTCTATACTGTTTCTCACTGTATGGTTATTTCTCACTGTGGCGCTCCCAAGCTCCCAAGCTCTATACTGTTTCTCACTGTACTGTTATTTCTCACTGTAGCACTCCCAAGCTCTATACTGTTTCTCACTGTACGGTTATTTCTGACTGTAGCACTCCATACCTCTATACTGTTTCTCACTGTACGGTTATTTCTCACTGTAGCACTCCCAAGCTCTATACTGTTTCTCACTGTATTGTGACTTCTCACTGTAGCGCTCCCAAGCTCTATACTGTTTCTCACTATACTGTTATTTCTCACTGTATCGCTCCCAAGCTCTATACTGTTTCTCACTGTACTGTTATTTCTCACTGTAGCGCTCCCAAGCCCTATACTGTTTCTCACTGTACTGTTATTTCTCACTGTAGCACTCCCAAGCTCTATATTGTTTCTCACTGTATGGTTATTTCTCACTGTGGCGCTCCCAAGCTCCCAAGCTCTATACTGTTTCTCACTGTACTGTTATTTCTCACTGTAGCACTCCCTAGCTCTATACTGTTTCTCACTGTACGGTTATTTCTCACTGTAGCACTCCCTAGCTCTATACTGTTTCTCACTGTACGGTTATTTCTCACTGTAACACTCCCTAGCTCTATACTGTTTCTCACTGTACGGTTATTTCTCACTGTAGCACTCCCAAGCTCTATACTGTTTCTCACTGTATTGTGACTTATCACTGTAGCGCTCCCAAGCTCTATACTGTTTCTCACTGTACTGTTATTTCTCACTGTATCGCTCCCAATCTCTATACTGTTTCTCACTGTACTGTTATTTCTCACTGTAGCGCTCCCAAGCTCTGTACTGTTTCTCACTGTATTGTTACTTCTCACTGTAGCGCTCCCAAGCTCTATTCTGTTTCTCACTGTACTGTTATTTCTCACTGTAGCGCTCCCAAGCTCTGTACTGTTTCTCACTGTACGGTTATTTCTCAATACGGCGCTCCCTAGCTCTATTCTGTTTCTCACTGTACTGTTATTTCTCACTGTGGCGCTCCCAAGCTCTATACTGTTTCTCACTGTACTGTTATTTCTCAATGTGGTGCTCCCAAGTTCTATACTGTTTCTCACTGTAAGGTTATGTCTCACTGTGGCGCTCCCAAGCTCCCAAGCTCTATACTGTTTCTCACTGTACTGTTATTTCTCACTGTAGCACTCCCAAGCTTTATACTGTTTCTCACTGTACGGTTATTTCTCACTGTAGCACTCCCTAGCTCTATACTGTTTCTCACTGTACGGTTATTTCTCACTGTAGCACTCCCAAGCTCTTAACTGTTTCTCACTGTATTGTGACTTCTCACTGTAGCGCTCCCAAGCTCTATACTGTTTCTCACTATACTGTTATTTCTCACTGTATCACTCCCAAGCTCTATACTGTTTCTCACTGTACTGTTATTTCTCACTGTAGCGCTCCCAAGCCCTATACTGTTTCTCACTGTACTGTTATTTCTCACTGTAGCGCTCCCAAGCTCTACATTGTTTCTCACTGTATGGTTATTTCTCACTGTGGCGCTCCCAAGCTCCCAAACTCTATACTGTTTCTCACTGTACTGTTATTTCTCACTGTAGCACTCCCTAGCTCTATACTGTTTCTCACTGTACGGTTATTTCTCACTGTAGCACTCCCTAGCTCTATACTGTTTCTCACTGTACGGTTATTTCTCACTGTAACACTCCCTAGCTCTATACTGTTTCTCACTGTACGGTTATTTCTCACTGTAGCACTCCCAAGCTCTATACTGTTTCTCACTGTATTGTGACTTCTCACTGTAGCGCTCCCAAGCTCTATACTGTTTCTCACTGTACTGTTATTTCTCACTGTATCGCTCCCAATCTCTATACTGTTTCTCACTGTACTGTTATTTCTCACTGTAGCACTCCCTAGCTCTATACTGTTTCTCACTGCACGGTTATTTCTCACTACGGCGTCCCCAAGCTCTATACTGTTTCTCACTGTACTGTTATTTCTCATTGTAGCACTCCCAAGCTCTTTACTGTTTCTCACTGTACTGTTATTTCTCACTGTAGCACTCCCTAGCTCTATACTGTTTCTCACTGTACTGTTATTTCTCACTGTAGCACTCCCAAGCTCTATACTGTTTCTCACTGTACTGTTATTTCTCATTGTAGCGCTCCCAAGCTCTGTACTGTTTCTCACTGTACTGTTATTTCTCACTGTGGCGCTCCCAAGCTCTATACTGTTTCTCACTGCACGGTTATTTCTCACTACGGCGCTCCCAAGCTCTGTACTGTTTCTCACCGTACTGTTATTTCTCACTGTGGCGCTCCCAAGCTCTATACTGTTTCTCACCGTACGGTTATTTCTCACTGTGGCGCTCCCAAGCTCTATACTGTTTCTCACTGTACTGTTATTTCTCACTATGGCGCTCCCTAGCTCTATACTGTTTCTCACTGTGCTGCTATTTCTCACTACGGCACTCCCTAGCTCTAATCTGTTTCTCACTGTACTGCTATTTCTCACTACGGCACTCCCTAGCTCTATACTGTTTCTCACTGTACTGTTATTTCTCACTACGGCGCTCCAAAGCTCTGTACTGTTTCTCACTGTATGGTTATTTCTCACTACGGCGCTCCCTAGCTCTATTCTGTTTCTCACTGTACTGTTATTTCTCACTGTGGCGCTCCCTAGCTCTATACTGTTTCTCACTGTACTGTTATTTCTCACTGTGGTGCTCCCAAGCTCTATACTGTTTCTCACTGTATGGTTATTTCTCACTGTGGCGCTCCCAAGCTCCCAAGCTCTATACAGTTTCTCACTGTACTGTTATTTCTCACTGTAGCACTCCCAAGCTCTATACTGTTTCTCACTGTACTGTTATTTCTCACTGTAGCACTCCCTTGCTCTACACTGTTTCTCACTGTACTGTTATTTCTCACTGTAGCACTCCCAAGCTCTATACTGTTTCTCACTGTACTGTTATTTCTCACTGTAGCGCTCCCAAGCTCTGTACTGTTTCTCACTGTACTGTTATTTCTCACTGTGGCGCTCCCAAGCTCTATACTGTTTCTCACTGCACAGTTATTTCTCACTACGGCGCTCCCAAGCTCTATAATGTTTCTCACCGTACGGTTATTTCTCACTGTGGCGCTCCCAAGCTCTATACTGTTTCTCACTGTACTGTTATTTCTCACTACGGCGCTCCCTAGCTCTATACTGTTTCTCACTGTACTGCTATTTCTCACTACGGCACTCCCTAGCTCTATACTGTTTCTCACTGTACTGCTATTTCTCACTACGGCACTCCCTAGCTCTATACTGTTTCTCACTGTACTGTTATTTCTCACTACGGCACTCCCTAGCTCTATACTGTTTCTCACTGTACTGTTATTTCTCACTACGGCGCTCCAAAGCTCTGTACTGTTTCTCACTGTACGGTTATTTCTTACTACGGCGCTCCCTAGCTCTATTCTGTTTCTCACTGTACTGTTATTTCTCACTGTGGCGCTCCCAAGCTCTATACTGTTTCTCACTGTACTGTAATTTCTCACTGTAGCACTCCCAAGCTCTGTACTGTTTCTCACTGTACTGTTATTTCTCACTGTGGCGCTCCCAAGCTCTATACTGTTTCTCACTGCACGGTTATTTCTCACTATGGCGCTCCCAAGCTCTATACTGTTTCTCACCGTACGGTTATTTCTCACTGTGGTGCTCCCAAGCTCTATACTGTTTCTCACTGTACTGTTATTTCTCATTATGGCGCTCCCTAGCTCTATACTGTTTCTCACTGTACTGCTTTTTCTCACTACGGCACTCCCTAGCTCTATACTGTTTCTCACTGTACTGCTATTTCTCACTAAGGCACTCCCTAGCTCTATACTGTTTCTCACTGTACTGTTATTTCTCACTACGGCACTCCCTAGCTCTATACTGTTTCTCACTGTACTGTTATTTCTCACTACGGCGCTCCAAAGCTCTGTACTGTTTCTCACTGTACGGTTATTTCTTACTACGGCGCTCCCTAGCTCTATTCTGTTTCTCACTGTACTGTTATTTCTCACTATGGCGCTACCAAACTCTATACTGTTTCTCACTGTACTGTTATTTCTCACTGTAGCGCTCCCAAGCTCTGTACTGTTTCTCACTGTACTGTTATTTCTCACTGTGGCGCTCCCAAGCTCTATACTGTTTCTCACTGCACGGTTATTTCTCACTACGGCGCTCCCAAGCTCTATACTGTTTCTCACCGTACTGTTATTTCTCACTGTGGAGCTCCCAAGCTCTATACTGTTTCTCACCGTATGGTTATTTCTCACTGTGGCACTCCCAAGCTCTATACTGTTTCTCACTGTACTGTTATTTCTCACTACGGCGCTCCCTAGCTCTATACTGTTTCACACTGTACTGCTATTTCTCACTACGGCACTCCCTAGCTCTATACTTTTTCTCACTGTACTGCTATTTCTCACTACGGCACTCCCTAGCTCTATACTGTTTCTCACTGTACTGTTATTTCTCACTACGGCACTCCCTAGCTCTATACTGTTTCTCACTGTACTGTTATTTCTCACTACGGCGCTCCAAAGCTCTGTACTGTTTCTCACTGTACGGTTATTTCTCACTACGGCGCTCCCTAGCTCTATTCTGTTTCTCACTGTACTGTTATTTCTCACTGTGGCGCTCCCAAGCTCTATACTGTTTCTCACTGTACTGTTATTTCTCACTGTGGTGCTCCCAAGCTCTATACTGTTTCTCACTGTATGGTTATTTTTCACTGTGGCGCTCCCAAGCTCCCAAGCTCTATGCTGTTTCTCACTGTACTGTTATTTCTCACTGTAGCACTTCCAAGCTCTATACTGTTTCTCACTGTACGGTTATTTCTCACTGTAGCACTCCCTAGCTCTATACTGTTTCTCACTGTACGGTTATTTCTCACTGAAGCACTCCCAAGCTCTATACTGTTTCTCACTGTATTGTGACTTCTCACTGTAGAGCTCCCAAGCTCTATACTGTTTCTCACTGTACTGTTATTTCTCACTGTATCGCTCCCAAGCTCTATACTGTTTCTCACTGTACTGTTATTTCTCACTGTAGCGCTCCCAAGCCCTATACTGTTTCTCACTGTACTGTTATTTCTCACTGTAGCGCTCCCAAGCTCTATATTGTTTCTCACTGTATGGTTATTTCTCACTGTGGCACTCCCAAGCTCCCAAGCTCTATACTGTTTCTCACTGTACTGTTATTTCTCACTGTAGCACTCTCTAGCTCTATACTGTTTCTCATTGTACGGTTATTTCTCACTGTAGCACTCCCTAGCTCTATACTGTTTCTCACTGTACGGTTATTTCTCACTGTAACACTCCCTAGCTCTATACTGTTTCTCACTGTACGGTTATTTCTCACTGTAGCACTCCCAAGCTCTATACTGTTTCTCACTGTATTGTGACATCTCACTGTAGCGCTCCCAAGCTCTATACTGTTTCTCACTGTACTGTTATTTCTCACTGTATTGCTCCCAATCTCTATACTGTTTCTCACTGTACTGTTATTTCTCTCTGTAGCGCTCCCAAGCTCTGTACTGTTTCTCACTGTATTGTGACTTCTCACTGTAGCGCTCCCAAGCTCTATTCTGTTTCTCACTGTACTGTTATTTCTCACTGTAGCGCTCCCAAGCTCTGTACTGTTTCTAACTGTATTGTGACTTCTCACTGTAGCGCTCCCAAGCTCTATACTGTTTCTCACTGTACTGTTATTTCTCACTGTAGCACTCCCTAGCTCTATACTGTTTCTCACTGCACGGTTATTTCTCACTACGGCGCCCCCAAGCTCTATACTGTTTCTCACTGTACTGTTATTTCTCACTGTAGCACTCCCAAGCTCTATACTGTTTCTCACTGTACTGTTATTTCTCACTGTAGCACTCCCTAGCTCTATACTGTTTCTCACTGTACTGTTATTTCTCACTGTAGCACTCCCAAGCTCTATACTGTTTCTCACTGTACTGTTATTTCTCACTGTAGCGCTCCCAAGCTCTGTACTGTTTCTCACTGTACTGTTATTTCTCACTGTGGCGCTCCCAAGCTCTATACTGTTTCTCACTGCACGGTTATTTCTCACTACGGCGCTCCCAAGCTCTGTACTGTTTCTCACCGTACTGTTATTTCTCAATGTGGCGCTCCCAAGCTCTATACTGTTTCTCACCGTACGGTTATTTCTCACTGTGGCGCTCCCAAACTCTATACTGTTTCTCACTGTACTGTTATTTCTCACTAAGGCGCTCCCTAGCTCTATACTGTTTCTCACTGTACTGCTATTTCTCACTACGGCACTCCCTAGCTCTATACTGTTTCTCACTGTACTGTTATTTCTCACTGTAGCACTCCCAAGCTTTATACTGTTTGTCACTGTACGGTTATTTCTCACTGTAGCACTCCCTAGCTCTATACTGTTTCTCACTGTATGGTTATTTCTCACTGTAGCACTCCCAAGCTCTTAACTGTTTCTCACTGTATTGTGACTTCTCACTGTAGCGCTCCCAAGCTCTATACTGTTTCTCACTATACTGTTATTTCTCACTGTATCGCTCCCAAGCTCTATACTGTTTCTCACTGTACTGTTATTTCTCACTGTAGCGCTCCCAAGCCCTATACTGTTTCTCACTGTACTGTTATTTCTCACTGTAGTGCTCCCAAGCTCTATATTGTTTCTCACTGTATGGTTATTTCTCACTGTGGCGCTCCCAAGCTCCCAAACTCTATACTGTTTCTCACTGTACTGTTATTTCTCACTGTAGCACTCCCTAGCTCTATACTGTTTCTCACTGTACGGTTATTTCTCACTGTAGCACTCCCTAGCTCTATACTGTTTCTCACTGTACGGTTATTTCTCACTGTAACACTCCCTAGCTCTATACTGTTTCGCACTGTACGGTTATTTCTCACTGTAGCACTCCCAAGCTCTATACTGTTTCTCACTGTACTGTTATTTCTCACTGTAGCGCTCCCATGCTCTGTACTGTTTCTCACTGTATTGTGACTTCTCACTGTAGCGCTCCCAAGCTCTATTCTGTTTCTCACTGTACTGTTATTTCTCACTGTAGCGCTCCCAAGCTCTGTACTATTTCTCACTGTATTGTGACTTCTCACTGTAGCGCTCCCAAGCTCTATACTGTTTCTCACTGTACTGTTATTTCTCACTGTAGCACTCCCTAGCTCTATACTGTTTCTCACTGCACGGTTATTTCTCACTACGGCGCCCCCAAGCTCTATACTGTTTCTCACTGTACTGTTATTTCTCACTGTAGCACTCCCAAGCTCTTTACTGTTTCTCACTGTACTGTTATTTCTCACTGTAGCACTCCCTAGCTCTATACTGTTTCTCACTGTACTGTTATTTCTCACTGTAGCACTCCCAAGCTCTATACTGTTTCTCACTGTACTGTTATTTCTCATTGTAGCGCTCCCAAGCTCTGTACTGTTTCTCACTGTCCTGTTATTTCTCACTGTGGCGCTCCCAAGCTCTATACTGTTTCTCACTGCACGGTTATTTCTCACTACGGCGCTCCCAAGCTCTGTACTGTTTCTCACCGTACTGTTATTTCTCACTGTGGCGCTCCCAAGCTCTATACTGTTTCTCACCGTACGGTTATTTCTCACTGTGGCGCTCCCAAGCTCTATACTGTTTCTCACTGTACTGTTATTTCTCACTATGGCGCTCCCTAGCTCTATACTGTTTCTCACTATACTGCTATTTCTCACTACGGCACTCCCTAGCTCTAATCTGTTTCTCACTGTACTGCTATTTCTCACTATGGCACTCCCTAGCTCTATACTGTTTCTCACTGTACTGTTACTTCTCACTACGGCGCTCCAAAGCTCTGTACTGTTTCTCACTGTATGGTTATTTCTCACTACGGCGCTCCCTAGCTCTATTCTGTTTCTCACTGTACTGTTATTTCTCACTGTGGCGCTCCCTAGCTCTATACTGTTTCTCACTGTACTGTTATTTCTCACTGTGGTGCTCCCAAGCTCTATACTGTTTCTCACTGTATGGTTATTTCTCACTGTGGCGCTCCCAAGCTCCCAAGCTCTATACAGTTTCTCACTGTACTGTTATTTCTCACTGTAGCACTCCCAAGCTCTAAACTGTTTCTCACTGTACTGTTATTTCTCACTGTAGCACTCCCTTGCTCTACACTTTTTCTCACTGTACTGTTATTTCTCACTGTAGCACTCCCAAGCTCTATACTGTTTCTCACTGTACTGTTATTTCTCACTGTAGCGCTCCCAAGCTCTGTACTGTTTCTCACTGTACTGTTATTTCTCACTGTGGCGCTCCCAAGCTCTATACTGTTTCTCACTGCACGGTTATTTCTCACTACGGCGCTCCCAAGCTCTATAATGTTTCTCACCGTACGGTTATTTCTCACTGTGGCGCTCCCAAGCTCTATACTGTTTCTCACTGTACTGTTATTTCTCACTACGGCGCTCCCTAGCTCTATACTGTTTCTCACTGTACTGCTATTTCTCACTACGGCACTCCCTAGCTCTATACTGTTTCTCACTGTACTGCTATTTCTCACTACGGCACTCCCTAGCTCTATACTGTTTCTCACTGTACTGTTATTTCTCACTACGGCACTCCCTAGCTCTATACTGTTTCTCACTGTACTGTTATTTCTCACTACGGCGCTCCAAAGCTCTGTACTGTTTCTCACTGTACGGTTATTTCTTACTACGGCGCTCCCTAGCTCTATTCTGTTTCTCACTGTACTGTTATTTCTCACTGTGGCGCTCCCAAGCTCTATACTGTTTCTCACTGTACTGTAATTTCTCACTGTAGCACTCCCAAGCTCTGTACTGTTTCTCACTGTACTGTTATTTCTCACTGTGGCGCTCCCAAGCTCTATACTGTTTCTCACTGCACGGTTATTTCTCACTATGGCGCTCCCAAGCTCTATACTGTTT
The DNA here is from genome assembly GCA_031769625.1 of Taudactylus pleione. Taxonomy (NCBI): domain Eukaryota; kingdom Metazoa; phylum Chordata; class Amphibia; order Anura; family Myobatrachidae; genus Taudactylus; species Taudactylus pleione. The sequence continues at coordinate 6,403,245 of JAUIMM010000190.1, read as the reverse complement.
CTCACCGTACGGTTATTTCTCGCTGTGGTGCTCCCAAGCTCTATACTGTTTATCACTGTACTGTTATTTCTCATTATGGCGCTCCCTAGCTCTATACTGTTTCTCACTGTACTGCTATTTCTCACTACGGCACTCCCTAGCTCTATACTGTTTCTCACTGTACTGCTATTTCTCACTAAGGCACTCCCTAGCTCTATACTGTTCCTCACTGTACTGTTATTTCTCACTACGGCACTCCCTAGCTCTATACTGTTTCTCACTGTACTGTTATTTCTCACTACGGCGCTCCAAAGCTCTGTACTGTTACTCACTGTACGGTTATTTCTTACTACGGCGCTCCCTAGCTCTATTCTGTTTCTCACTGTACTGTTATTTCTCACTATGGCGCTCCCAAGCTCTATACTGTTTCTCACTGTACTGTTATTTCTCACTGTAGCGCTCCCAAGCTCTGTACTGTTTCTCACTGTACTGTTATTTCTCACTGTGGCGCTCCCAAGCTCTATACTGTTTCTCACTGTACTGTTATTTCTCACTACGGCGCTCCCAAGCTCTATACTGTTTCTCACCGTACTGTTATTTCTCACTGTGGAGCTCCCAAGCTCTATACTGTTTCTCACCGTACGGTTATTTCTCACTGTGGCACTCCCAAGCTCTATACTGTTTCTCACTGTACTGTTATTTCTCACTACGGCGCTCCCTAGCTCTATACTGTTTCACACTGTACTGCTATTTCTCACTACGGCACTCCCTAGCTCTATACTGTTTCTCACTGTACTGCTATTTCTCACTACGGCACTCCCTAGCTCTATACTGTTTCTCACTGTACTGTTATTTCTCACTACGGCACTCCCTAGCTCTATACTGTTTCTCACTGTACTGTTATTTCTCTCTACGGCGCTCCAAAGCTCTGTACTGTTTCTCACTGTACGGTTATTTCTCACTACGGCGCTCCCTAGCTCTATTCTGTTTCTCACTGTACTGTTATTTCTCACTGTGGCGCTCCCAAGCTCTATACTGTTTCTCACTGTACTGTTATTTCTCACTGTGGTGCTCCCAAGCTCTATACTGTTTCTCACTGTATGGTTTTTTTTCACTGTGGCGCTCCCAAGCTCCCAAGCTCTATGCTGTTTCTCACTGTACTGTTATTTCTCACTGTAGCACTTCCAAGCTCTATACTGTTTCTCACTGTACGGTTATTTCTCACTGTAGCACTCCCTAGCTCTATACTGTTTCTCACTGTACGGTTATTTCTCACTGAAGCACTCCCAAGCTCTATACTGTTTCTCACTGTATTGTGACTTCTCACTGTAGCGCTCCCAAGCTCTATACTGTTTCTCACTGTACTGTTATTTCTCACTGTATCGCTCCCAAGCTCTATACTGTTTCTCACTGTGCTGTTATTTCTCACTGTAGCGCTCCAAAGCCCTATACTGTTTCTCACTGTACTGTTATTTCTCACTGTAGAGCCCCCAAGCTCTATATTGTTTCTCACTGTATGGTTATTTCTCACTGTGACGCTCCCAAGCTCCCAAGCTCTATACTGTTTCTCACTTTACTGTTATTTCTCACTGTAGCACTCTCTAGCTCTATACTGTTTCTCATTGTACGGTTATTTCTCACTGTAGCACTCCCTAGCTCTATACTGTTTCTCACTGTACGGTTATTTCTCACTGTAACACTCCCTAGCTCTATACTGTTTCTCACTGTACGGTTATTTCTCACTGTAGCACTCCCAAGCTCTATACTGTTTCTCACTGTATTGTAACTTCTCACTGTAGCGCTCCCAAGCTCTATACTGTTTCTCACTGTACTGTTATTTCTCACTGTATTGCTCCCAATCTCTATACTGTTTCTCACTGTACTGTTATTTCTCACTGTAGCGCTCCCAAGCTCTGTACTGTTTCTCACTGTATTGTGACTTCTCACTGTAGCGCTCCCAAGCTCTATTCTGTTTCTCACTGTACTGTTATTTCTAACTGTAGCGCTCCCAAGCTCTGTACTGTTTCTCACTGTATTGTGACTTCTCACTGTAGCACTCCCAAGCTCTATACTGTTTCTCACTGTACTGTTATTTCTCACTGTTGCACTCCCTAGCTCTATACTGTTTCTCACTGCACGGTTATTTCTCACTACGGCGCCCCCAAGCTCTATACTGTTTCTCACTGTACTGTTATTTCTCACTGTAGCACTCCCAAGCTCTATACTGTTTCTCACTGTACTGTTATTTCTCACTGTAGCACTCCCTAGCTCTATACTGTTTCTCACTGTACTGTTATTTCTCACTGTAGCACTCCCAAGCTCTATACTGTTTCTCACTGTACTGTTATTTCTCACTGTAGCGCTCCCAAGCTCTGTACTGTTTCTCACTGTACTGTTATTTCTCACTGTGGCGCTCCCAAGCTCTATACTGTTTCTCACTGCACGGTTATTTCTCACTACGGCGCTCCCAAGCTCTGTACTGTTTCTCACCGTACTGTTATTTCTCATGTGGCGCTCCAGCTAGTGCCTCCAGCTCTATACTGTTTCTCACCGTACGGTTATTTCTCACTGTGGCGCTCCCAAGCTCTATACTGTTTCTAACTGTACTGTTATTTCTCACTAACGCACTCCCTAGCTCTATACTGTTTCTCACTGTACTGCTATTTCTCACTACGGCATTCCCTAGCTCTATACTGTTTCTCACTGTACTGTTATTTCTCACTGTAGCACTCCCTAGCTCTATCCTGTTTCTCACTGTACTATTATTTCTCACTACGGCGCTCCAAAGCTCTGTACTGTTTCTCACTGTACTGTTATTTCTCACTACGGCGCTCCCTAGCTCTATTCTGTTTCTCACTGTACTGTTATTTCTCACTGTGGCGCTCCCAAGCTCTATACTGTTTCTCACTGTACTGTTATTTCTCACTGTGGTGCTCCCAAGCTCTATACTGTTTCTCACTGTATGGTTATTTCTCACTGTGGCGCTCCCAAGCTCTATACTGTTTCTCACTGTACTGTTATTTCTCACTGTAGCACTCCCAAGCTCTATACTGTTTCTCACTGTACGGTTATTTCTCACTGTAGCACTCCCAAGCTCTATACTGTTTCTCACTGTACGGTTATTTCTCACTGTAGCACTCCCAAGCTCTATACTGTTTCTCTCTGTATTGTGACTTCTCACTGTAGCACTCCCAAGCTCTATACTATTTCTCACTGTACTGTTATTTCTCACTGTATCGCTCCCAAGCTCTATACTGTTTCTCACTGTACTGTTATTTCTCACTGTAGCGCATCCAAGCTCTATACTGTTTCTCACTGTACTGTTATTTCTCACTGTAGCGCTCCCAAGCTCTATATTGTTTCTCACTGTATGGTTATTTCTCACTGTGGCGCTCCCAAGCACCCAAGCTCTATACTGTTTCTCACCGTACTGTTATTTCTCAATGTGGCGCTAGCAAGCTCTATACTGTTTCTCACCGTACGGTTATTTCTCACTGTGGCGCTCCCAAGCTCTATACTGTTTCTCACTGTACTGTTATTTCTCACTACGGCGCTCCCTAGCTCTATACTGTTTCTCATTGTACTGCTAATTCTCACTACGGCACTCCCTAGCTCTATACTGTTTCTCACTGTACTGCTATTTCTCACTACGGCACTCCCTAGCTCTATACTGTTTCTCACTGTACTGTTATTTCTCACTACGGCACTCCCTAGCTCTATACTGTTTCTCACTGTACTGTTATTTCTCACTACGGCGCTCCAAAGCTCTGTACTGTTTCTCACTGTACGGTTATTTCTTACTACGGCGCTCCCTAGCTCTATTCTGTTTCTCACTGTACTGTTATTTCTCACTGTGGCACTCCCAAGCTCTATACTGTTTCACACTGTACTGTTATTTCTCACTGTGGTGCTCCCAAGCTCTATACTGTTTCTCACTGTATGGTTATTTCTCACTGTGGCGCTCCCAAGCTCCCAAGCTCTATACTGTTTCTCACTGTACTGTTATTTCTCACTGTAGCACTCCCAAGCTCTATACTGTTTCTCACTGTACGGTTATTTCTCACTGTAGCACTCCCTAGCTCTATACTGTTTCTCACTGTACGGTTATTTCTCACTGTAGCACTCCCAAGCTCTATACTGTTTCCAACTGTATTGTGACTTCTCACTGTAGTGCTCCCAAGCTCTATACTGTTTCTCACTGTACTGTTATTTCTCACTGTATCGCTCCCAAGCTCTATACTGTTTCTCACTGTACTGTTATTTCTCACTGTAGCGCTTCCAAGCTCTATACTGTTTCTCACTGTACTGTTATTTCTCACTGTAGCGCTCCCAAGCTCTATACTGATTGTCACTGTACTGTTATTTCTCACTACGGCACTCCCTAGCTCTATACTGTTTCTCACTGTACTGTTATTTCTCACTACGGCGCTCCAAAGCTCTGTACTGTTTCTCACTGTACGGATATTTCTTACTACGGCGCTCCCTAGCTCTATTCTGTTTCTCACTGTACTGTTATTTCTCACTGTGGCACTCCCAAGCTCTATACTGTTTCTCACTGTACTGTTATTTGTCACTGTGGTGCTCCCAAGCTCTATACTGTTTCTCACTGTATGGTTATTTCTCACTGTGGCGCTCCCAAGCTCTATACTGTTTCTCACTGTACTGTTATTTCTCACTGTAGCACTCCCAAGCTCTATACTGTTTCTCACTGTACGGTTATTTCTCACTGTAGCACTCCCTAGCTCTATACTGTTTCTCACTGTACGGTTATTTCTCACTGTAGCACTCCCAAGCTCTGATAAACGAAATGACTGTATAGGAGTGGAGAGGGTTAAACTTCCTAGGCTGGGGGCAGACCAGTGTGAGGAATCATGTGATAATTAGGGCCAATGGGTTTTTAGGGTTGTAGGTTATAGCAGGGATATTAGAGATTGTTGGAGGCGGAGTCAGCCTCTTTTGTTCCTGTCTTGGGAATGGGTAAGTGCTCTTACCTGAGCTCTGTTATATTTTCTTCATAGCCATCCTTCTGTTTTTCTTTCCTCTTCTTATCTTTGTTCTTCACCTTCTTCATCTATCCCTCTCTCTCTCTGCCCTCCCCCACCTTTGCGCTCTGCATTTTCTAACAATCCTCCTAACCTTTATAAGGACTGTGACCCCCCCCAAATTGGTAGCATGCCCCGCCCGCACCGCTCATCGCGGATCCCCGCCCGTTACCGGGCACAGGAAGAAGGCCCAGGGAGTTCTGGGGAGGCTCCTGCCTCTCAAGAGGGAGCTGAAGGGGCTAGCGCGAGTCGCGCAGCCCCGCGGCGTCATGGGCGGCCGGGCGCGGCCGCGCTTACCCGCGGCCGTCAAGCAGGTGCTGTCAGGGCGGCTGGACACAGCCGCCGGCGGGGGGAAGGCGCGGCTGCTCTGAGCAGCCGCGAGAGGCAGTTAGTGAGCCCGCGGGAGGGCAGAGCTGCCGCGATTAGGGCGGTGAGCGCTCGCCCCCCGCGGGTTCAAAGGTCACAGGCGCACACGCGCACCGCAAGGAGGGCTGCTAATAGCCCTGTTAGTGCCCGGAGGGGCAGGGGGGACTCCCCCACAGTTAATGAAGTGGGGAATGTCGAGGTGGGGGAGATGGACAGCCCTGGCAGCACATTAGGGGCTTTGTCAGTCAGGGAGGCAGCCATTTTAGGACAGGGAGAGCTGATGGAGGATGATTGGCAGGCTAGTCAGCAATCAGCAGACAGGGCCATGTCTGGGGCAGCAGCTTCTGGCTATGTGGATACTCAGGTCCCTAGTGGGGGTGCAAGTCAGTCCTTTGACCCTGCAGCTTTTGCGGCCATGATGTCATCAATGACATCTGCTTTTGCTCCCATGGTTGCGGCATTGGCTCCTAGCCAAGCAGATAGTGAAAGGGTGGATCAGAGGCAGCGTTCAATTTCTGCTACTCTAGGGCCAGCGGTAGATCAGTTCATGCAGGCTTGCAAGGCTATGGGCTCCGCTGCGGCTCAGTTGGCAAGACCAGAGGCGTCTGGGGCTGGTGCGGCTGTGTCTTCTCCTGCTGTGTCGACCGTGCCCAGGGTTTCGGCCCAGGGGGCGGCTTCATCGTCTGTTTCAGATACTGCTGAGGGCGAAGCTATGGAACAGGATTTCAGCGTCGAGGAGGCTTCATCATCGGTCGTGTCCGGGAGGGAGCAGTCCGGATCGTCAGGTGAGATCTCAGAAGATGATGATGTTGCTGACTCTGCCTCCTCTTCTTCCTCTGTCTCTGACTTGTCGTCGACCTCTTCTTCTCTGGCTTCTTCTGTCAGCAGCGCGAAAAAGGCGCAGAAGAGGGCTGCTAAATATGCGCGCAAGGAGGCGGATAGGCGGGATAAGCGGGCTAAGCAGCAGCGTCAGAGTAGTAGCGCGCGGAAGTCCAAGAAGCGTCAGCATCAACCAGGTGTGGTGCATTGCGACAATACAGCAGTATTGCGGGGTCTGCGCGATTGTTGCAAGAAAAAAATCAGGAAGGGCGATTATGTGGACATGTTCATTTTAACTGAGCAAGCCAAAAAAGATTTCAAGGCAGCTAAGCTTAAAGGCGGGGTGGGGTTGGAAGCTTTTCGTCTGGCTTGCTGGGTTTTGCGTATTCGCAGCATGCTACTTGAAAGATCGCCCAGGGGAGCACCTGAACGTAATAAGGTATATCCACCTGATTCATGGGATGCAGCGTAAATCCAGGGGCAGCGCCTGGAGAACATATGATGAGGAATTTAGGCGCAAGCAGGACGGATCCAAGCGCTTAGATTTTGGGTGCAAGGACGTGGAAGTGTGGCTTGACGTCACGCAACCACCAAAAGGTGGAGTGGAGGATTCTCGGGTAGGCGGGGATACTCATAAGGGGGGGTCTGGGGCGTGGCGCCCGAGTTCTGATCCCTCCCCGGGGCGTCGACAGACGGGCCCCGGTCGGCTTTCTGCGCAGACACCTTTTAAAGGTAAATGTTTTGCCTTTAATAATGCCTCCTGTTCCCAGGGCCAACGGTGCCGTTTTCGACACCTTTGCTTGCGTTGCAACGGATCGCACCCCGTCTCTAATTGTTTCAGGTTGTCAGCCCAACAGGGATCCAAGTCGGGAGGAGGAGCTATTCCCAAAGCGGGAGGTAGCGCAGGCGCTAAATAGGGCACCAACCCCTATCCGTTTGGATGCTATGTCCAGGTGGCTAGGGTGGTACCCTAATAGGCAGGACGCTAAGTTTTTGTTTTTCGGGTTCAAGTTGGGTTTTCGTTTACCAGTTATAGGGGAAGTTCGAGTCGGTTCCCCGAGAAATTTACAATCAGCTCGACTTTTTCCTGACGTTCTTCAGTTAAAAGTCGAGAAAGAGGTTCAGTTAGGACGTATGGTGGGTCCATTTGCGCATCCTCCAATGGGGAATCTGATTCTTTCCCCAGTGGGGGTGGTGCCTAAGAAAACTCCAGGAAAATTTCGGCTGATCCAGCATCTGTCTTATCCATTGGGGTCCTCCGTTAATGACGCTATACCTCCTGAATTCTGTTCAGTGAGGTATCAGTCTTTTGATGATGCTCTCAGTATCGTTAGGGCATATGGACGCGGGGCCCTCATGGCTAAGATGGATGTGGAGTCAGCTTTTCGTTTGCTTCCTTTGCACCCCGAATCGTTTAGGTTCATGGGTTTTCGCATTGGGGGGGAATACTTCATAGACAAGTGCTTGCCTATGGGGTGTTCGATTTCCTGCGCATACTTTGAAAAATTTAGCACTTTCCTTCATTGGTGCGTAGAGTTTTCTTGTGGGGGTCATGGGATAGCGCACTATCTCGATGACTTCCTCTGCGTGGGGCCCGCTGGGTCAGAGCGTTGTAACGAGTTACTTGGTTCCATGAGAGCGCTGTTTTTTCATTTTGGAGTACCTGTGGCAGACGAAAAGACAGAGGGACCCCTCTCGTGTTTGTCATTTTTAGGTATCGAGATTGATACCTTGGCTGGATCCTGTCGGCTGCCGCGCGATAAAATTGACAAATTGCGAGATTCCATTTCAGAGTGTTTGGTTGCGCGCAAAATTTCGCTCAGGCAGGCCCAATCACTGTTGGGTTGTATGAACTTTGCCTGTAGAGTTATACCGATGGGGAGGGTATTTTGCAGAAAGCTAGAGAGGGCCACAGCGGGGGTTTCCAAACCTCACCATTTGATCCGTTTATCGTCAGAAATAAAGAGAGACCTGGAAGTTTGGGTTTCCTTTTTGGCAGATTTTAATGGGATCAGGATATGGTTATCCCCTCTGGTGGGCAATGTCGATTTGCAGCTTTTCACCGATGCAGCAGGATCTTCGGGGTTCGGTTGCTACCTGAGGGGATCCTGGTGCGTCGCAACTTGGCCAGAGGAGTGGATTCGTGCAGGTTTGACAAGAGATATGCTGCTCTTAGAACTGTTCCCAATAATGGTCGCCTTGGAGGTCTGGGGCGAGCGCATCTGCAATCGCAGCATTCTGTTCAGATGTGACAATCTGGGCGTGGTGCATGCGGTAAACGGGCAGCGAGCAAAGTCGTTGCTGGTTTTGCGTGTGCTAGCGCAGCTGGTGCTTGCCTGTTTGCGCCATAATGTGCTGTTTCGAGCTCAACACGTACCCGGAGTTGACAACGGGATTGCCGATGCGCTGTCCAGATGTCAATGGGGTCGGTTCCGTACATTGGCTCCTGATGCAGAGACTGATGGTGTGCTGTGCCCCTCTTATGTTTGGCAGGTTATCAAGCCGGACTGGAGGGGTTAGCGGAGCTGTCCATTGCACCAAGTACCCTCAAGGCTTACCGTCGGTCTTGGGAAGAATGGGAAGTTTTTTCCCGTAGCCAAGGCCTTGGAGGTAAGGGTCAGCATCAATTGATGCTTGCTTTTATTTGGCAGCTGTATGTATCTGGCAAATCGAGAGCGGTAGTTTCACGGTACCTGGCAGGTATTTCGTTTTTCTCCAAATTGAAGGGAATCCCTGACCTTACAAGGAGTTTTGTCATCACAAAGGCCTTGAAAGGTTGGGCGCGCGCTGAGCCGGTTAACCCCGATAAAAGACGGCCTATAGACATTTATCTGTTACCGTCCATTCTAGGAGCGGTTGCGGACGTGGCGGCCTCCGGTTTCGAAACGCTTTTGTTTAAGTTAGCTTTTTCCATGGCTTTTCATGGTGCTTTCCGGGTGTCGGAATTGGTTGCTCCCTCCAAGTGGAGGGATTCAACTATGCTGCGTTCGGATGTGAAGGTGGGTGAGAGGTCCTTGCTGTGCAGATTGCGTCGTTCTAAGACCGATCAGTTAGGCAGGGGTCGCTGGATAACATTGGTCCCCTCGGCGGATTGTCGAATTTGTCCGGTCGGCTTGGCCACTCGTTATGCATCTGTCAGACCCTCAGCGGAGGGCTCATGGCTGATGCATGGCGATGGGCTTCCGCTGACAAAATTTCAGTTTAGTTGGATGCTGCGGCGATGTCTTTGCAGCGTGGGCCTCTCACCAGGGGAGTTCGGCACGCATTCGTTTCGAATTGGTGCTGCCACTTCGCCGCTGCTGCGGGATTTCCAGAGTCACAGATTCAAGCTCTGGGCCGATGGAAATCAGCCAGTTATAAGCGTTACATTCGACCGAATCATTGAGGTTAATGTTGTGCATGCACGTTACATATGGTTTGTTATGTTTTACGAAATGTCATTGGTCCTGGTCTTGTTTGTTTTTCCCTGTCTTTCCTACTCGGGGACTAGCTACTCGCCATTGATTTCAGTGGGAGTCTGGAGAGTTTTGACGATTTTTTTACCTGATCTGACGGATTTAATTCGGCTATTTGGTTTATAATTACAATTATATGTCCCTCAGCAGGTTTTACGTTTTCTCTCTGGTCGAGTTCACTTGTGTTATCCGATATCTCTCCCAAACCCCCCCCCCCCCCGCTCTCCCCCCCCCCCCTTCTTTTTTATTTTAACTTATCCTCTTGTGTCTTCATGTTGCTTCAAATTGGCACAGAAGCTTGTTGATCTTTAAAGATTCAAATCAAAATTTTTTCTTTTTGGCAGATCCTCAGTAATATGTTCCCCGTTAGATATACATGATTAAATATGCTAAAATTTTACAATAACTTTAATGTTTTCTTTGTTTTTCCCTCATTATAGGAATGGCTTTTGATGATTGTACTGTATGGATAATTGGCCATTCATTTGTTTTTTGGGCGGCTAGGTTCATGCAGGCGCAGGACGCGCCGTTGTTTCCGGGGGCTAGTGGAGTTAGATGGATAGGGGTCAGAGGTATGTTGTGGGAGAGCCTTAAGCCTAAACTCTTGCAGCAGGTTCAGCGGTATGGCTTACCGAGAGTCGTGGTTATTCATCTAGGCGGGAATGATTTGGGCAAGAGGACATCTCTGGATTTAAGGCATACAGTGGTGGAGGATTTGGGTCAGATTATAATGGCATGGCCAGCTTGCACAATAGTTTGGTCTTTCATGGTCCCTAGATTGTGTTGGCATGGTGTGGTTGACGGCAGAGCCATTGATGAAGCCCGGAAGAAAGTGAACTTTACGGTTTCAAAATTTGTGTTGGAAAATGGTGGGGCAGTGGTCAGACATCCTAGGATAAAATTTCGGTATACTTACCTTTTTCGGTCTGACGGGGTTCATTTAGCGGAGGAAGGTATGTTTATTTTTCTTGAGGATCTGTTTGAGGTTGTGGTTTCTGTGCGTTAGTTCTATGGTGGCGGTGCAAGGTTTCTTTTGGCAGAACCTTGCTTTTGGCGGGAAAGAACGGCAGGTTACCTATTAGCACTGTGAATATTTGTTTACTCATTGTTTTGCTCACCTTCGTTGACTCATAAAGTCTGCTGGACCACCCTGCCGGGGGCAGCATCATCACCTTACCGGGTGGGTAGTCAAGATAGAAGGCTTGAGCGTATTGTGTTGTGGTTGGAGTGTTTATAGTGTTAGGCTTGGGCTGTTGTTAGCCGTTCTTTCTTTGCCACCATATTTAAATTAATTTAATTAATATAGTAACTAATTCATTATATGTTTTTAAATAAATAGCTAACAAATTCTGCCAAATACAAGTCTCCGTGTCTTTATTTCAATTAAGTATGTTATTGTCACTGATTCACACGCAGGTCAATCCTCAGACGATGGGAAGTTTAGATAAACGAAATGACTGTATAGGAGTGGAGAGGGTTAAACTTCCTAGGCTGGGGGCAGACCAGTGTGAGGAATCATGTGATAATTAGGGCCAATGGGTTTTTAGGGTTGTAGGTTATAGCAGGGATATTAGAGATTGTTGGAGGCGGAGTCAGCCTCTTTTGTTCCTGTCTTCCCACCCTCCCTCCCTAAAGTTTATTTTTATGGGCTCTTTTTGATTTGGGTTTGGTGATTGTTTCGTTGGCTATTTTAGGCGGGAAAGAACGGCAGGTTACCTATTAGCACTGTGAATATTTGTTTACTCATTGTTTTGCTCACCTTCGTTGACTCATAAAGTCTGCTGGACCACCCTGCCGGGGGCAGCATCATCACCTTACCGGGTGGGTAGTCAAGATAGAAGGCTTGAGCGTATTGTGTTGTGGTTGGAGTGTTTATAGTGTTAGGCTTGGGCTGTTGTTAGCCGTTCTTTCTTTGCCACCATATTTAAATTAATTTAATTAATATAGTAACTAATTCATTATATGTTTTTAAATAAATAGCTAACAAATTCTGCCAAATACAAGTCTCCGTGTCTTTATTTCAATTAAGTATGTTATTGTCACTGATTCACACGCAGGTCAATCCTCAGACGATGGGAAGTTTAATACTGTTTCTCACTGTATTGTGACTTCTCACTGTAGCGCTCCCAAGCTCTATACTGTTTCTCACTGTACAGTTATCTCTCACTGTATCGCTCCCAAGCTCTATACTGTTTCTCACTGTACTGTTATTTCTCACTGTAGCGCTCCCAAGCTCTATACTGTTTCCCACTGTACTGTTATTTCTCACTGTAGCGCTCCCAAGCTCTATATTGTTTCTCACTGTATGGTTATTTCTCACTGTGGCGCTCCCAAGCACCCAAGCTCTATACTGTTTCTCACCGTACTGTTATTTATCACTGTGGCGCTCCCAAGCTCTATACTGTTTCTCACCGTACGGTTATTTCTCACTGTGGCGCTCCCAAGCTCTATACTGTTTCTCACTGTACTGTTATTTCTCACTACGGCGCTCCCTAGCTCTATACTGTTTCTCACTGTACTGCTATTTCTCACTACGGCACTCCCTAGCTCTATACTGTTTCTCACTGTACTGTTATTTCTCACTACGGCACTCCCTAGCTCTATACTGTTTCTCACTGTACTGTTATTTCTCACTACGGCGCTCCAAAGCTCTGTACTGTTTCTCACTGTACGGTTATTTCTTACTACGGCGCTCCCTAGCTCTATTCTGTTTCTCACTGTACTGTTATTTCTCACTGTGGCACTCCCAAGCTCTATACTGTTTCTCACTGTATGGTTATTTCTCACTGTAGCACTCCCAAGCTCTATACTGTTTCCAACTGTATTGTGACTTCTCACTGTAGTGCTCCCAAGCTCTATACTGTTTCTCACTGTACAGTTATTTCTCACTGTATCGCTCCCAAGCTCTATACTGTTTCTCACTGTACTGTTATTTCTCACTGTAGCGCTTCCAAGCTCTATACTGTTTCTCACTGTACTGTTATTTCTCACTGTAGCGCTCCCAAGCTCTATACTGATTGTCACTGTACTGTTATTTCTCACTACGGCACTCCCTAGCTCTATACTGTTTCTCACTGTACTGTTATTTCTCACTACGGCGCTCCAAAGCTCTGTACTGTTTCTCACTGTACGGATATTTCTTACTACGGCGCTCCCTAGCTCTATTCTGTTTCTCACTGTACTGTTATTTCTCACTGTGGCACTCCCAAGCTCTATACTGTTTCTCATTGTACTGTTATTTGTCACTGTGGTGCTCCCAAGCTCTATACTGTTTCTCACTGTATGGTTATTTCTCACTGTGGCGCTCCCAAGCTCTATACTGTTTCTCACTGTACTGTTATTTCTCACTGTAGCACTCCCAAGCTCTATACTGTTTCTCACTGTACGGTTATTTCTCACTGTAGCACTCCCTAGCTCTATACTGTTTCTCACTGTACGGTTATTTCTCACTGTAGCACTCCCAAGCTCTATACTGTTTCTCACTGTATTGTGACTTCTCACTGTAGCGCTCCCAAGCTCTATACTGTTTCTCACTGTACAGTTATCTCTCACTGTATCGCTCCCAAGCTCTATACTGTTTCTCACTGTACTGTTATTTCTCACTGTAGCGCTCCCAAGCTCTATACTGTTTCCCACTGTACTGTTATTTCTCACTGTAGCGCTCACAAGCTCTATATTGTTTCTCACTGTATGGTTATTTCTCACTGTGGCGCTCCCAAGCACCCAAGCTCTATACTGTTTCTCACCGTACTGTTATTTATCACTGTGGCGCTCCCAAGCTCTATACTGTTTCTCACCGTACGGTTATTTCTCACTGTGGCGCTCCCAAGCTCTATACTGTTTCTCACTGTACTGTTATTTCTCACTATGGCGCTCCCTAGCTCTATACTGTTTCTCACTGTACTGCTATTTCTCACTACGGCACTCCCTAGCTCTATACTGTTTCTCACTGTACTGTTATTTCTCACTACGGCACTCCCTAGCTCTATACTGTTTCTCACTGTACTGTTATTTCTCACTACGGCGCTCCAAAGCTCTGTACTGTTTCTCACTGTACGGTTATTTCTTACTACGGCGCTCCCTAGCTCTATTCTGTTTCTCACTGTACTGTTATTTCTCACTGTGGCACTCCCAAGCTCTATACTGTTTCTCACTGTACTGTTATTTCTCACTGTAGCGCTCCCAAGCTCTATATTGTTTCTCACTGTATGGTTATTTCTCACTGTGGCGCTCCCAAGCTCCCAAGCTCTATACTGTTTCTCACTGTACTGTTATTTCTCACTGTAGCACTCCCTAGCTCTATACTGTTTCTCACTGTACGGTTATTTCTCACTGTAGCACTCCCTAGCTCTATACTGTTTCTCACTGGACGGTTATTTCTCACTGTAACACTCCCTAGCTCTATACTGTTTCTCACTGTACGGTTATTTCTCACTGTAGCACTGCCAAGCTCTATACTGTTTCTCACTGTATTGTGACTTCTCACTGTAGCGCTCCCAAGCTCTATACTGTTTCTCACTGTACTGTTATTTCTCACTGTATCGCTCCCAAGCTCTATACTGTTTCTCACTGTACTGTTATTTCTTACTGTAGCGCTCCCAAGCTCTGTACTGTTTCTCACTGTATAGTGACTTCTCACTGTAGCGCTCCCAAGCTCTATATTGTTTCTCACTGTACTGTTATTTCTCACTGTAGCGCTCCCAAGCTCTGTACTGTTTCTCACTGTATTGTGACTTTTCACTGTAGCGCTCCCAAGCTCTATACTTTTTCTCACTGTACTGTTATTTGTCACTGTAGCACTCCCTAGCTCTATACTGTTTCTCACTGTACTGTTATTTCTCACTGTAGCACTCCCTAGCTCTATACTGTTTCTCACTGTACTGTTATTTCTCACTGTGGCGCTCCCAAGCTCTGTACTGTTTCTCACTGTATTGTGACTTCTCACTGTATCACTCCCTAGCTCTATACTGTTTCTCAATGTACTGTTATTTCTCACTGTGGCGCTCCCAAGCTCTATACTGTTTCTCACTGTACTGTTATTTCTCACTGTAGCGCTCCCAAGCTCTGTACTGTTTCTCTCTGTACTGTTATTTCTCACTGTGGCGCTCCCAAGCTCTACACTGTTTCTCACTGCACGGTTATTTCTCACTACGGCGCTCCCAAGTTCTATACTGTTTCTCACCGTACTGTTATTTCTCACTGTGGCGCTCCCAAGCTCTATACTGTTTCTCACCGTACGGTTATTTCTCACTGTGGCGCTCCCAATCTGTATACTGTTTCTCACTGTACTGTTATTTCTCACTACAGCGCTCCCTAGCTCTATACTGTTTCTCACTGTACTGCTATTTCTCACTACGGCTCTCCCTAGCTCTATACTGTTTCTCACTGGACTGCTATTTCTCACTACAGCACTCCCTAGCTCTATACTGTTTCTCACTGTACTGTTATTTCTCACTACGGCACTCCCTAGCTCTATACTGTTTCTCACTGTACTGTAATTTCTCACTACGGCGCTCCAAAGCTCTGTACTGTTTCTCACTGTACGGTTATTTCTCACTACGGCGCTCCCTAGCTCTATTCTGTTTCTCACTGTACTGTTATTTCTCACTGTGGTGCTCCCAAGCTCTATACTGTTTCTCACTGTACTGTTATTTCTCACTGTGGTGCTCCCAAGCTCTATACTGTTTCTCACTGTATGGTTATTTCTCACTGTGGCGCTCCCAAGCTCCCAAGCTCTATACAGTTTCTCACTGTACTGTTATTTCTCACTGTAGCACTCCCAAGCTCTATACTGTTTCTCACTGTACTGTTATTTCTCACTGTAGCACTCCCTTGCTCTATACTGTTTCTCACTGTACTGTTATTTCTCACTGTAGCACTCCCAAGCTCTATACTGTTTCTCACTGTACTGTTATTTCTCACTGTAGCGCTCCCAAGCTCTGTACTGTTTCTCACTGTACTGTTATTTCTCACTGTGGCGCTCCCAAGCTCTATACTGTTTCTCACTGCATGGTTATTTCTCACTACGGCGCTCCCAAGCTCTATACTGTTTCTCACCGTACTGTTATTTCTCACTGTGGCGCTCCCAAGCTCTATACTGTTTCTCACCGTACGGTTGTTTCTCACTGTGGCGCTCCCAAGCTCTATACTGTTTCTCACTGTACTGTTATTTCTCACTACGGCGCTCCCTAGCTCTATACTGTTTCTCACTATACTGCTATTTCTCACTACAGCACTCCCTAGCTCTATACTGTTTCTCACTGTACAGCTATTTCTCACTACGGCACTCCCTAGCTCTATACTGTTTCTCACTGTACTGTTATTTCTCACTACGGCACTCCCTAGCTCTATACTGTTTCTCACTGTACTGTTATTTCTCACTACGGCGCTCCAAAGCTCTGTACTGTTTCTCACTGTACGATTATTTCTCACTACGGCGCTCCCTAGCTCTATTCTGTTTCTCACTGTACTGTTATTTCTCACTGTGGTGCTCCCAAGCTCTATACTGTTTCTCACTGTACTGTTATTTCTCACTGTGGTGCTCCCAAGCTCTATACTGTTTCTCACTGTATGGTTATTTCTCACTGTGGCGCTCCCAAGCTCCCAAGCTCTATACTGTTTCTCACTGTACTGTTATTTCTCACTGTAGCACTCCCAAGCTCTATACTGTTTCTCACTGTTCGGTTATTTCTCACTGTAGCACTCCCTAGCTCTATACTGTTTCTCACTGTACGGTTATTTCTCACTGTAGCACTCCCAAGCTCTATACTGTTTCTCACTATATTGTGACTTCTCACTGTAGCGCTCCCAAGCTCTATACTGTTTCTCACTGTACTGTTATTTCTCACTGTATCGCTCCCAATCTCTATACTGTTTCTCACTGTACTGTTATTTCTCACGGTAGCGCTCCCAAGCTCTATACTGTTTCTCACTGTACTGTTATTTCTCACTCTAGCGCTCCCAAGCTCTATATTGTTTCTCACTGTATGGTTATTTCTCACTGTGGCGCTCCCAAGCTCCCAAGCTCTATACTGTTTCTCACTGTACTGTTATTTCTCACTGTAGCACTCCCTAGCTCTATACTGATTCTCACTGTACGGTTATTACTCACTGTAGCACTCCGTAGCTCTATACTGTTTCTCACTGTACGGTTACTTCTCACTGTAGCACTCCCAAGCTCTATACTGTTTCTCACTGTATTGTGATTTCTCACTGTAGCGCTCCCAAGCTCTATACTGTTTCTCACTATACTGTTATTTCTCACTGTATCGCTCCCAAGCTCTATACTGTTTCTCACTGTACTGTTATTTCTCACTGTAGCGCTCCCAAGCCCTATACTGTTTCTCACTGTACTGTTATTTCTCACTGTAGCGCTCCCAAGCTCCATATTGTTTTTCACTGTATGGTTATTTCTCACTGTGGCGCTCCCAAGCTCCCAAGCTCTATACTGTTTCTCACTGTACTATTATTTCTCACTGTAGCACTCCCTAGCTCTATACTGTTTCTCACTGTACGGTTATTTCTCACTGTAGCACTCCCTAGCTCTATACTGTTTCTCACTGTACGGTTATTTCTCACTGTAACACTCCCTAGCTCTATACTGTTTCTCACTCTACGGTTATTTCTCACTGTAGCACTCCCAAGCTCTATACTGTTTCTCACTGTATTGTGACTTCTCACTGTAGCGCTCCCAAGCTCTATACTGTTTCTCACTGTACTGTTATTTCTCACTGTATCGCTCCCAATCTCTATACTGTTTCTCTCTGTACTGTTATTTCTCACTGTAGCGCTCCCAAGCTCTGTACTGTTTCTCACTGTATTGTGACTTCTCACTGTAGCGCTCCCAAGCTCTATTCTGTTTCTCACTGTACTGTTATTTCTCACTGTAGCGCTCCCAAGCTCTGTACTGTTTCTCACTGTATTGTGACTTCTCACTGTAGCGCTCCCAAGCTCTATACTGTTTCTCACTGTACTGTTATTTCTCACTGTAGCACTCCCTAGCTCTATACTGTTTCTCACTGCACGGTTATTTCTCACTACGGCGCCCCCAAGCTCTATACTGTTTCTCACTGTACTGTTATTTCTCACTGTAGCACTCCCAAGCTCTATACTTTTTCTCACTGTACTGTTATTTCTCACTGTAGCTCTCCCTAGCTCTATACTGTTTCTCACTGTACTGTTATTTCTCACTGTAGCACTCCCAAGCTCTATACTGTTTCTCACTGTACTGTTATTTCTCACTGTAGCGCTCGCAAGCTCTGTACTGTTTCTCACTGTACTTTTATTTCTCACTGTGGCGCTCCCAAGCTCTATACTGTATCTCACTGCACGGTTATTTCTCACTACGGCGCTCCCAAGCTCTGTACTGTTTCTCACTGTACTGCTATTTCTCACTACGGTACTCCCTAGCTCTATACTGTTTCTCACTGAACTGCTATTTCTCACTACGGCACTCCCTAGCTCTATACTGTTTCTCACTGTACTGTTATCTCTCACTACGGCACTCCCTAGCTCTATACTGTTTCTCACTGTACTGTTATTTCTCACTACGGCGCTCCAAAGCTCTGTACTGTTTCTCACTGTACGGTTATTTCTTACTACGGCGCTCCCTAGCTCTATTCTGTTTCTCACTGTACTGTTATTTCTCACTGTGGCACTCCCAAGCTCTATACTGTTTCTCACTGTACTGTTATTTCTCACTGTGGTGCTCCCAAGCTCTATACTGTTTCTCACTGTATGGTTATTTCTCACTGTGGCGCTCCCAAGCTCCCAAGCTCTATACTGTTTCTCACTGTACTGTTATTTCTCACTGTAGCACTCCCAAGCTCTATACTGTTACTCACTGTACGGTTATTTCTCACTGTAGCACTCCCTAGCTCTATACTGTTTCTCACTGTACGGTTATTTCTCACTGTAGCACTCCCAAGCTCTATACTGTTTCTCACTGTATTGTGACTTCTCACTGTAGCGCTCCCAAGCTCTATACTGTTTCTCACTGTACTGTTATTTCTCACTGTATCGCTCCCAAGCTCTGTACTGTTTCTCACTGTACTGTTATTTCTCACTGTAGCGCTCCCAAACTCTATACTGTTTCTCACTGTACTGTTATTTCTCACTGTAGCGCTCCCAAGCTCTATATTGTTTCTCACTGTATGGTTATTTCTCACTGTGGCGCTCCCAAGCTCCCAAGCTCTATACTGTTTCTCACTGTACTGTTATTTCTCACTGTAGCACTCCCTAGCTCTATACTGTTTCTCACTGTACGGTTATTTCTCACTGTAGCACTCCCTAGCTCTATACTGTTTCTCACTGTACGGTTATTTCTCACTGTAACACTCCCTAGCTCTATACTGTTTCTCACTGTACGGTTATTTCTCACTGTAGCATTCCCAAGCTCTATACTGTTTCTCACTGTATTGTGACTTCTCACTGTAGCGCTCCCAAGCTCTATACTGTTTCTCACTGTACTGTTATTTCTCACTGTATTGCTCCCAAGCTCCATACTGTTTCTCACTGTACTGTTATTTCTTACTGTAGCGCTCCCAGCTCTGTACTGTTTCTCACTGTATTGTGACTTCTCACTGTAGCGCTCCCAAGCTCTATACTGTTTCTCACTATACTGTTATTTCTCACTGTGGCGCTCCCAAGCTCTATACTGTTTCTCACTGCACGGTTATTTCTCACTACGGCGCTCCCAAGCTCTATACTGTTTCTCACCGTACTGTTATTTCTCACTGTGGCGCTCCCAAGCTCTATACTGTTTCTCACCGTACGGTTATTTCTCACTGTGGCGCTCCCAATCTCTATACTGTTTCTCACTGTACTGTTATTTCTCACTACGGCGCCCCCTAGCTCTATACTGTTTCTCACTGTACTGCTATTTCTCACTACGGCTCTCCCTAGCTCTATACTGTTTCTCACTGTACTGCTATTTCTCACTACGGCACTCCCTAGCTCTATACTGTTTCTCACTGTACTGTTATTTCTCACTACGGCACTCCCTAGCTCTATACTGTTTCTCACTGTACTGTTATTTCTCACTACAGCGCTCCAAAGCTCTGTACTGTTTCTCACTGTACGGTTATTTCTCACTACGGCGCTCCCTAGCTCTATTCTGTTTCTCACTGTACTGTTATTTCTCACTGTGGCGCTCCCAAGCTCTATACTGTTTCTCACTGTACTGTTATTTCTCACTGTGGTGCTCCCAAGCTCTATACTGTTTCTCACTGTATGGTTATTTCTCACTGTGACGCTCCCAAGCTCCCAAGCTCTATACAGTTTCTCACTGTACTGTTATTTCTCACTGTAGCACTCCCAAGCTCTATACTGTTTCTCACTGTACTGTTATTTCTCACTGTAGCACTCCCTTGCTCTATACTGTTTCTCACTGTACTGTTATTTCTCACTGTAGCACTCCCAAGCTCTATACTGTTTCTCACTGTACTGTTATTTCTCACTGTAGCGCTCCCAAGCTCTGTACTGTTTCTCACTGTACTGTTATTTCTCACTGTGGCGCTCCCAAGCTCTATACTGTTTCTCACTGCACGGTTATTTCTCACTACGGCGCTCCCAAGCTCTATACTGTTTCTCACCATACTGTTATTTCTCACTGTGGCGCTCCCAAGCTCTATACTGTTTCTCACCGTACGGTTGTTTCTCACTGTGGCGCTCCCAAGCTCTATACTGTTTCTCACTGTACTGTTATTTCTCACTACGGCGCTCCCTAGCTCTATACTGTTTCTCACTATACTGCTATTTCTCACTACAGCACTCCCTAGCTCTATACTGTTTCTCACTGTACAGCTATTTCTCACTACGGCACTCCCTAGCTCTATACTGTTTCTCACTGTACTGTTATTTCTCACTACGGCACTCCCTAGCTCTATACTGTTTCTCACTGTACTGTTATTTCTCACTACGGCGCTCCAAAGCTCTGTACTGTTTCTCACTGTACGATTATTTCTCACTACGGCGCTCCCTAGCTCTATTCTGTTTCTCACTGTACTGTTATTTCTCACTGTGGTGCTCCCAAGCTCTATACTGTTTCTCACTGTATGGTTATTTCTCACTGTGGCGCTCCCAAGCTCCCAAGCTCTATACTGTTTCTCACTGTACTGTTATTTCTCACTGTAGCACTCCCAAGCTCTATACTGTTTCTCACTGTTCGGTTATTTCTCACTGTAGCACTCCCTAGCTCTATACTGTTTCTCACTGTACGGTTATTTCTCACTGTAGCACTCCCAAGCTCTATACTGTTTCTCACTATATTGTGACTTCTCACTGTAGCGCTCCCAAGCTCTATACTGTTTCTCACTGTACTGTTATTTCTCACTGTATCGCTCCCAATCTCTATACTGTTTCTCACTGTACTGTTATTTCTCACGGTAGCGCTCCCAAGCTCTATACTGTTTCTCACTGTACTGTTATTTCTCACTGTAGCGCTCCCAAGCTCTATATTGTTTCTCACTGTATGGTTATTTCTCACTGTGGCGCTCCCAAGCTCCCAAGCTCTATACTGTTTCTCACTGTACTGTTATTTCTCACTGTAGCACTCCCTAGCTCTATACTGATTCTCACTGTACGGTTATTACTCACTGTAGCACTCCGTAGCTCTATACTGTTTCTCACTGTACGGTTACTTCTCACTGTAGCACTCCCAAGCTCTATACTGTTTCTCACTGTATTGTGATTTCTCACTGTAGCGCTCCCAAGCTCTATACTGTTTCTCACTATACTGTTATTTCTCACTGTATCGCTCCCAAGCTCTATACTGTTTCTCACTGTACTGTTATTTCTCACTGTAGCGCTCCCAAGCCCTATACTGTTTCTCACTGTACTATTATTTCTCACTGTAGCGCTCCCAAGCTCCATATTGTTTCTCACTGTATGGTTATTTCTCACTGTGGCGCTCCCAAGCTCTCAAGCTCTATACTGTTTCTCACTGTACTATTATTTCTCACTGTAGCACTCCCTAGCTCTATACTGTTTCTCACTGTACGGTTATTTCTCACTGTAGCACTCCCTAGCTCTATACTGTTTCTCACTGTACGGTTATTTCTCACTGTAACACTCCCTAGCTCTATACTGTTTCTCACTCTACGGTTATTTCTCACTGTAGCACTCCCAATCTCTATACTGTTTCTCACTGTATTGTGACTTCTCACTGTAGCGCTCCCAAGCTCTATACTGTTTCTCACTGTACTGTTATTTCTCACTGTATCGCTCCCAATCTCTATACTGTTTCTCACTGTACTGTTATTTCTCACTGTAGCGCTCCCAAGCTCTGTACTGTTTCTCACTGTATTGTGACTTCTCACTGTAGCGCTCCCAAGCTCTATTCTGTTTCTCACTGTACTGTTATTTCTCACTGTAGCGCTCCCAAGCTCTGTACTGTTTCTCACTGTATTGTGACTTCTCACTGTAGCGCTCCCAAGCTCTATACTGTTTCTCACTGTACTGTTATTTCTCACTGTAGCACTCCCTAGCTCTATACTGTTTCTCACTGCACGGTTATTTCTCACTACGGCGCCCCCAAGCTCTATACTGTTTCTCACTGTAATGTTATTTCTCACTGTAGCACTCCCAAGCTCTATACTTTTTCTCACTGTACTGTTATTTCTCACTGTAGCACTCCCTAGCTCTATACTGTTTCTCACTGTACTGTTATTTCTCACTGTAGCACTCCCAAGCTCTATACTGTTT
Source organism: Taudactylus pleione (assembly GCA_031769625.1). Taxonomy (NCBI): domain Eukaryota; kingdom Metazoa; phylum Chordata; class Amphibia; order Anura; family Myobatrachidae; genus Taudactylus; species Taudactylus pleione. The sequence goes on along the minus strand of JAUIMM010000190.1, from coordinate 6,380,882 downwards.
CTCACTGTACTGTTATTTCTCACTGTAGCGCTCGCAAGCTCTGTACTGTTTCTCACTGTACTGTTATTTCTCACTGTGGCGCTCCCAAGCTCTATACTGTATCTCACTGCACGGTTATTTCTCACTACGGCGCTCCCAAGCTCTGTACTGTTTCTCACTGTACTGCTATTTCTCACTACGGCACTCCCTAGCTCTATACTGTTTCTCACTGAACTGCTATTTCTCACTACGGCACTCCCTAGCTCTATACTGTTTCTCACTGTACTGTTATTTCTCACTACGGCACTCCCTAGCTCTATACTGTTTCTCACTGTACTGTTATTTCTCACTACGGCGCTCCAAAGCTCTGTACTGTTTCTCACTGTACGGTTATTTCTTACTACGGCGCTCCCTAGCTCTATTCTGTTTCTCACTGTACTGATATTTCTCACTGTGGCACTCCCAAGCTCTATACTGTTTCTCACTGTACTGTTATTTCTCACTGTGGTGCTCCCAAGCTCTATACTGTTTCTCACTGTATGGTTATTTCTCACTGTGGCGCTCCCAAGCTCCCAAGCTCTATACTGTTTCTCACTGTACTGTTATTTCTCACTGTAGCACTCCCAAGCTCTATACTGTTACTCACTGTACGGTTATTTCTCACTGTAGCACTCCCTAGCTCTATACTGTTTCTCACTGTACGGTTATTTCTCACTGTAGCACTCCCAAGCTCTATACTGTTTCTCACTGTATTGTGACTTCTCACTGTAGCGCTCCCAAGCTCTATACTGTTTCTCACTGTACTGTTATTTCTCACTGTATCGCTCCCAAGCTCTGTACTGTTTCTCACTGTACTGTTATTTCTCACTGTAGCGCTCCCAAACTCTATACTGTTTCTCACTGTACTGTTATTTCTCACTGTAGCGCTCCCAAGCTCTATATTGTTTCTCACTGTATGGTTATTTCTCACTGTGGCGCTCCCAAGCTCCCAAGCTCTATACTGTTTCTCACTGTACTGTTATTTCTCACTGTAGCACTCCCTAGCTCTATACTGTTTCTCACTGTACGGTTATTTCTCACTGTAGCACTCCCTAGCTCTATACTGTTTCTCACTGTACGGTTATTTCTCACTGTAACACTCCCTAGCTCTATACTGTTTCTCACTGTACGGTTATTTCTCACTGTAGCATTCCCAAGCTCTATACTGTTTCTCACTGTATTGTGACTTCTCACTGTAGCGCTCCCAAGCTCTATACTGTTTCTCACTGTACTGTTATTTCTCACTGTATCGCTCCCAAGCTCCATACTGTTTCTCACTGTACTGTTATTTCTTACTGTAGTGCTCCCAAGCTCTATACTGTTTCTCACTGTACTGTTATTTCTCACTGTAGCGCTCCCAAGCTCTATACTGTTTCTCACTATACTGTTATTTCTCACTGTGGCGCTCCCAAGCTCTATACTGTTTCTCACTGCACGGTTATTTCTCACTACGGCGCTCCCAAGCTCTATACTGTTTCTCACCGTACTGTTATTTCTCACTGTGGCGCTCCCAAGCTCTATACTGTTTCTCACCGTACGGTTATTTCTCACTGTGGCGCTCCCAATCTCTATACTGTTTCTCACTGTACTGTTATTTCTCACTACGGCGCCCCCTAGCTCTATACTGTTTCTCACTGTACTGCTATTTCTCACTACGGCTCTCCCTAGCTCTATACTGTTTCTCACTGTACTGCTATTTCTCACTACGGCACTCCCTAGCTCTATACTGTTTCTCACTGTACTGTTATTTCTCACTACGGCACTCCCTAGCTCTATACTGTTTCTCACTGTACTGTTATTTCTCACTACAGCGCTCCAAAGCTCTGTACTGTTTCTCACTGTACGGTTATTTCTCACTACGGCGCTCCCTAGCTCTATTCTGTTTCTCACTGTACTGTTATTTCTCACTGTGGCGCTCCCAAGCTCTATACTGTTTCTCACTGTACTGTTATTTCTCACTGTGGTGCTCCCAAGCTCTATACTGTTTCTCACTGTATGGTTATTTCTCACTGTGGCGCTCCCAAGCTCCCAAGCTCTATACAGTTTCTCACTGTACTGTTATTTCTCACTGTAGCACTCCCAAGCTCTATACTGTTTCTCACTGTACTGTTATTTCTCACTGTAGCACTCCCTTGCTCTATACTGTTTCTCACTGTACTGTTATTTCTCACTGTAGCACTCCCAAGCTCTATACTGTTTCTCACTGTACTGTTATTTCTCACTGTAGCGCTCCCAAGCTCTGTACTGTTTCTCACTGTACTGTTATTTCTCACTGTGGCGCTCCCAAGCTCTATACTGTTTCTCACTGCACGGTTATTTCTCACTACGGCGCTCCCAAGCTCTATACTGTTTCTCACCGTACTGTTATTTCTCACTGTGGCGCTCCCAAGCTCTATACTGTTTCTCACCGTACGGTTGTTTCTCACTGTGGCGCTCCCAAGCTCTATACTGTTTCTCACTGTACTGTTATTTCTCACTACGGCGCTCCCTAGCTCTATACTGTTTCTCACTATACTGCTATTTCTCACTACAGCACTCCCTAGCTCTATACTGTTTCTCACTGTACAGCTATTTCTCACTACGGCACTCCCTAGCTCTATACTGTTTCTCACTGTACTGTTATTTCTCACTACGGCACTCCCTAGCTCTATACTGTTTCTCACTGTACTGTTATTTCTCACTACGGCGCTCCAAAGCTCTGTACTGTTTCTCACTGTACGATTATTTCTCACTACGGCGCTCCCTAGCTCTATTCTGTTTCTCACTGTACTGTTATTTCTCACTGTGGTGCTCCCAAGCTCTATACTGTTTCTCACTGTATGGTTATTTCTCACTGTGGCGCTCCCAAGTTCCCAAGCTCTATACTGTTTCTCACTGTACTGTTATTTCTCACTGTAGCACTCCCAAGCTCTATACTGTTTCTCACTGTTTGGTTACTTCTCACTGTAGCACTCCCTAGCTCTATACTGTTTCTCACTGTACGGTTATTTCTCACTGTAGCACTCCCAAGCTCTATACTGTTTCTCACTATATTGTGACTTCTCACTGTAGCGCTCCCAAGCTCTATACTGTTTCTCACTGTACGGTTATTTCTCACTGTAGCACTCCCTAGCTCTATACTGTTTCTCACTGTACGGTTATTTCTCACTGTAACACTCCCTAGCTCTATACTGTTTCTCACTGTACGGTTATTTCTCACTGTAGCATTCCCAAGCTCTATACTGTTTCTCACTGTATTGTGACTTCTCACTGTAGCGCTCCCAAGCTCCATACTGTTTCTCACTGTACTGTTATTTCTTACTGTAGCGCTCCCAAGCTCTGTACTGTTTCTCACTGTATTGTGACTTCTCACTGTAGCGCTCCCAAGCTCTATACTGTTTCTCACTGTACTGTTATTTCTCACTGTAGCGCTCCCAAGCTCTATACTGTTTCTCACTGTACTGTTATTTCTCACTGTAGCGCTCCCAAGCTCTATACTGTTTCTCACTATACTGTTATTTCTCACTGTGGCGCTCCCAAGCTCTATACTGTTTCTCACTGCACGGTTATTTCTCACTACGGCGCTCCCAAGCTCTATACTGTTTCTCACCGTACTGTTATTTCTCACTGTGGCGCTCCCAAGCTCTATACTGTTTCTCACCGTACGGTTATTTCTCACTGTGGCGCTCCCAATCTCTATACTGTTTCTCACTGTACTGTTATTTCTCACTACGGCGCCCCCTAGCTCTATACTGTTTCTCACTGTACTGCTATTTCTCACTACGGCTCTCCCTAGCTCTATACTGTTTCTCACTGTACTGCTATTTCTCACTACGGCACTCCCTAGCTCTATACTGTTTCTCACTGTACTGTTATTTCTCACTACGGCACTCCCTAGCTCTATACTGTTTCTCACTGTACTGTTATTTCTCACTACAGCGCTCCAAAGCTCTGTACTGTTTCTCACTGTACGGTTATTTCTCACTACGGCGCTCCCTAGCTCTATTCTGTTTCTCACTGTACTGTTATTTCTCACTGTGGCGCTCCCAAGCTCTATACTGTTTCTCACTGTACTGTTATTTCTCACTGTGGTGCTCCCAAGCTCTATACTGTTTCTCACTGTATGGTTATTTCTCACTGTGGCGCTCCCAAGCTCCCAAGCTCTATACAGTTTCTCACTGTACTGTTATTTCTCACTGTAGCACTCCCAAGCTCTATACTGTTTCTCACTGTACTGTTATTTCTCACTGTAGCACTCCCTTGCTCTATACTGTTTCTCACTGTACTGTTATTTCTCACTGTAGCACTCCCAAGCTCTATACTGTTTCTCACTGTACTGTTATTTCTCACTGTAGCGCTCCCAAGCTCTGTACTGTTTCTCACTGTACTGTTATTTCTCACTGTGGCGCTCCCAAGCTCTATACTGTTTCTCACTGCACGGTTATTTCTCACTACGGCGCTCCCAAGCTCTATACTGTTTCTCACCGTACTGTTATTTCTCACTGTGGCGCTCCCAAGCTCTATACTGTTTCTCACCGTACGGTTGTTTCTCACTGTGGCGCTCCCAAGCTCTATACTGTTTCTCACTGTACTGTTATTTCTCACTACGGCGCTCCCTAGCTCTATACTGTTTCTCACTATACTGCTATTTCTCACTACAGTACTCCCTAGCTCTATACTGTTTCTCACTGTACAGCTATTTCTCACTACGGCACTCCCTAGCTCTATACTGTTTCTCACTGTACTGTTATTTCTCACTACGGCACTCCCTAGCTCTATACTGTTTCTCACTGTACTGTTATTTCTCACTACGGCGCTCCAAAGCTCTGTACTGTTTCTCACTGTACGATTATTTCTCACTACGGCGCTCCCTAGCTCTATTCTGTTTCTCACTGTACTGTTATTTCTCACTGTGGTGCTCCCAAGCTCTATACTGTTTCTCACTGTATGGTTATTTCTCACTGTGGCGCACCCAAGCTCCCAAGCTCTATACTGTTTCTCACTGTACTGTTATTTCTCACTGTAGCACTCCCAAGCTCTATACTGTTTCTCACTATATTGTGACTTCTCACTGTAGCGCTCCCAAGCTCTATACTGTTTCTCACTGTACTGTTATTTCTCACTGTATCACTCCCAATCTCTATACTGTTTCTCACTGTACTGTTATTTCTCACGGTAGCGCTCCCAAGCTCTATACTGTTTCTCACTGTACTGTTATTTCTCACTGTAGCGCTCCCAAGCTCTATATTGTTTCTCACTGTATGGTTATTTCTCACTGTGGCGCTCCCAAGCTCTATACTGTTTCTCACTGTACTGTTATTTCTCACTGTAGCACTCCCTAGCTCTATACTGATTCTCACTGTACGGTTATTACTCACTGTAGCACTCCGTAGCTCTATACTGTTTCTCACTGTACGGTTACTTCTCACTGTAGCACTCCCAAGCTCTATACTGTTTCTCACTGTATTGTGATTTCTCACTGTAGCGCTCCCAAGCTCTATACTGTTTCTCACTATACTGTTATTTCTCACTGTATCGCTCCCAAGCTCTATACTGTTTCTCACTGTACTGTTATTTCTCACTGTAGCGCTCCCAAGCCCTATACTGTTTCTCACTGTACTGTTATTTCTCACTGTAGCGCTCCCAAGCTCCATATTGTTTCTCACTGTATGGTTATTTCTCACTGTGGCGCTCCCAAGCTCCCAAGCTCTATACTGTTTCTCACTGTACTATTATTTCTCACTGTAGCACTCCCTAGCTCTATACTGTTTCTCACTGTACGGTTATTTCTCACTGTAGCACTCCCTAGCTCTATACTGTTTCTCACTGTACGGTTATTTCTCACTGTAACACTCCCTAGCTCTATACTGTTTCTCACTCTACGGTTATTTCTCACTGTAGCACTCCCAAGCTCTATACTGTTTCTCACTGTATTGTGACTTCTCACTGTAGCGCTCCCAAGCTCTATACTGTTTCTCACTGTACTGTTATTTCTCACTGTATCGCTCCCAATCTCTATACTGTTTCTCACTGTACTGTTATTTCTCACTGTAGCGCTCCCAATCTCTGTACTGTTTCTCACTGTATTGTGACTTCTCACTGTAGCGCTCCCAAGCTCTATTCTGTTTCTCACTGTACTGTTATTTCTCACTGTAGCGCTCCCAAGCTCTGTACTGTTTCTCACTGTATTGTGACTTCTCACTGTAGCGCTCCCAAGCTCTATACTGTTTCTCACTGTACTGTTATTTCTCACTGTAGCACTCCCTAGCTCTATACTGTTTCTCACTGCACGGTTATTTCTCACTACGGCGCCCCCAAGCTCTATACTGTTTCTCACTGTACTGTTATTTCTCACTGTAGCACTCCCAAGCTCTATACTTTTTCTCACTGTACTGTTATTTCTCACTGTAGCACTCCCTAGCTCTATACTGTTTCTCACTGTACTGTTATTTCTCACTGTAGCACTCCCAAGCTCTATACTGTTTCTCACTGTACTGTTATTTCTCACAGTAGCGCTCGCAAGCTCTGTACTGTTTCTCACTGTACTGTTATTTCTCACTGTGGCGCTCCCAAGCTCTATACTGTATCTCACTGCACGGTTATTTCTCACTACGGCGCTCCCAAGCTCTGTACTGTTTCTCACCGTACTGTTATTTCTCACTGTGGCGCTCCCAAGCTCTATACTGTTTCTCACCGTACGGTTATTTCTCACTGTGGTGCTCCCAAGCTCTATACTGTTTCTCACTGTACTGTTATTTCTCACTATGGCGCTCCCTAGCTCTATACTGTTTCTCACTGTACTGCTATTTCTCACTACGGCACTCCCTAGCTCTATACTGTTTCTCACTGTACTGTTATTTCTCACTACGGCACTCCCTAGCTCTATCCTTTTTCTCACTGTACTGTTATTTCTCACTACGGCGCTCCAAAGTTCTGTACTGTTCTCACTGTACGGTTATTTCTCACTACGGCGCTCCCTAGCTCTATTCTGTTTCTCACTGTACTGTTATTTCTCACTGTGGCGCTCCCAAGCTCTATACTGTTTCTCACTGTACTGTTATTTCTCACTGTAGCGCTCCCAAGCTCTATATTGTTTCTCACTGTATGGTTATTTCTCACTGTGGCGCTCCCAAGCACCCTAGCTCTATACTGTTTCTCACTGTATGGTTATTTCTCACTGTAGAACTCCCAAGCTCTATACTGTTTCTCACTGTATTGTGACTTCTCACTGTAGCGCTCCCAAGCTCTATACTGTTTCTCACTGTACTGTTATTTCTCACTGTATCGCTCCCAATCTCTATACTGTTTCTCACTGTACTGTTATTTCTCACTGTAGCACTCCCTAGCTCTATACTGTTTCTCACTGCACGGTTAATTCTCACTACGGCGCCCCCAAGCTCTATACTGTTTCTCACTGTACTGTTATTTCTCACTGTAGCACTCCCAAGCTCTATACTTTTTCTCACTGTACTGTTATTTCTCACTGTAGCACTCCCTAGCTGTATACTGTTTCTCACTGTACTGTTATTTCTCACTGTAGCACTCCCAAGCTCTATACTGTTTCTCACTGTACTGTTATTTCTCACTGTAGCACTCCCAAGCTCTGTACTGTTTCTCACTGTACTGTTATTTCTCACTGTGGCGCTCCCAAGCTCTATACTGTTTCTCACTGCACGGTTATTTCTCACTACGGCGCTCCCAAGCTCTGTACTGTTTCTCACCGTACTGTTATTTCTCACTGTGGCGCTCCCAAGCTCAATACTGTTTCTCACCGTACGGTTATTTCTCACTGTGGCGCTCCCAAGCTCTATACTGTTTCTCACTGTACTGTTATTTCTCACTATGGCGCTCCCTAGCTCTATACTGTTTCTCACTGTACTGCTATTTCTCACTACGGCACTCCCTTGCTCTATACTGTTTTTCACTGTACTGCTATTTCTCACTATGGCACTCCCTAGCTCTATACTGTTTCTCACTGTACGGTTATTTCTCACTACGGCACTCCCTAGCTCTATCCTGTTTCTCACTGTACTGTTATTTCTCACTACGGCGCTCCAAAGCTCTGTACTGTTTCTCACTGTACGGGTTTTTCTCACTACGGCGCTCCCTAGCTCTATTCTGTTTCTCACTGTACTGTTATTTCTTACTGTGGCGCTCCCAAGCTCTATACTGTTTCTCACTGTACTGTTATTTCTCACTGTGGTGCTCCCAAGCTCTATACTGTTTCTCACTGTATGGTTATTTCTCACTGTGGCGCTCCCAAGCTCCCAAGCTCTATACAGTTTCTCACTGTACTGTTATTTCTCACTGTAGCACTCCCAAGCTCTATACTGTTTCTCACTGTACTGTTATTTCTCACTGTAGCACTCCCTTGCTCTATACTGTTTCTCACTGTACTGTTATTTCTCACTGTAGCACTCCCAAGCTCTATACTGTTTCTCACTGTACTGTTATTTCTCACTGTAGCGCTCCCAAGCTCTGTACTGTTTCTCACTGTACTGTTATTTCTCACTGTGGCGCTCCCAAGCTCTATACTGTTTCTCACTGCACGGTTATTTCTCACTACGGCGCTCCCAAGCTCTATACTGTTTCTCACCGTACTGTTATTTCTCACTGTGGTGCTCCCAAGCTCTATACTGTTTCTCACCGTACATTTATTTCTCACTGTGGCGCTCCCAAGCTCTATACTGTTTCTCACTGTACTGTTATTTCTCACTACGGCGCTCCCTAGCTCTATACAGTTTCTCACTGTACTGCTATTTCTTACTACGGCACTCCCTAGCTCTATACTGTTTCTCACTGTACTGCTATTTCTCACTACGGCACTCCCTAGCTCTATACTGTTTCTCACTGTACTGTTATTTCTCACTGTGGCGCTCCCAAGCCCTATACTGTTTCTCACTGTACTGTTATTTCTCACTGTGGTGCTCCCAAGCTCTATACTGTTTCTCACTGTATGGTTATTTCTCACTGTGGCGCTCCCAAGCTCTATACTGTTTCTCACTGTACTGTTATTTCTCACTGTAGCACTCCCAAGCTCTATAGTGTTTCTCACTGTACGGTTATTTCTCACTGTAGCACTCCCTAGCTCTATACTTTTTCTCACTGTACGGTTATTTCTCACTGTAGCACTCCCAAGCTCTATACTGTTTCTCACTGTATTGTGACTTCTCACTGTAGCGCTCCCAAGCTCTATACTGTTTCTCACTGTACTGTTATTTCTCACTGTATCGCTCCCAAGCTCTATACTGTTTCTCACTGTACTGTTATTTCTCACTGTAGTGCTCCCAAGCTCCATACTGTTTCTCACTGTACTGTTATTTCTCACTGTAGCGCTCCCAAGCTCTATATTGTTTCTCACTGTATGGTTATTTCTCACTGTGGCGCTCCCAAGCACCCAAGCTCTATACTGTTTCTCACCGTACTGTTATTTCTCACTGTGGCGCTCCCAAGCTCTATACTGTTTCTCACCGTACGGTTGTTTCTCACTGTGGCGCTCCCAAGCTCTATACTGTTTCTCACTGTACTGTTATTTCTCACTACGGCGCTCCCTAGCTCTATACTGTTTCTCACTATACTGCTATTTCTCACTACAGCACTCCCTAGCTCTATACTGTTTCTCACTGTACAGCTATTTCTCACTACGGCACTCCCTAGCTCTATACTGTTTCTCACTGTACTGTTATTTCTCACTACGGCACTCCCTAGCTCTATACTGTTTCTCACTGTACTGTTATTTCTCACTACGGCGCTCCAAAGCTCTGTACTGTTTCTCACTGTACGATTATTTCTCACTACGGCGCTCCCTAGCTCTATTCTGTTTCTCACTGTACTGTTATTTCTCACTGTGGTGCTCCCAAGCTCTATACTGTTTCTCACTGTATGGTTATTTCTCACTGTGGCGCTCCCAAGCTCCCAAGCTCTATACTGTTTCTCACTGTACTGTTATTTCTCACTGTAGCACTCCCAAGCTCTATACTGTTTCTCACTGTTCGGTTATTTCTCACTGTAGCACTCCCTAGCTCTATACTGTTTCTCACTGTACGGTTATTTCTCACTGTAGCACTCCCAAGCTCTATACTGTTTCTCACTATATTGTGACTTCTCACTGTAGCGCTCCCAAGCTCTATACTGTTTCTCACTGTACTGTTATTTCTCACTGTATCGCTCCCAATCTCTATACTGTTTCTCACTGTACTGTTATTTCTCACGGTAGCGCTCCCAAGCTCTATACTGTTTCTCACTGTACTGTTATTTCTCACTGTAGCGCTCCCAAGCTCTATATTGTTTCTCACTGTATGGTTATTTCTCACTGTGGCGCTCCCAAGCTCCCAAGCTCTATACTGTTTCTCACTGTACTGTTATTTCTCACTGTAGCACTCCCTAGCTCTATACTGATTCTCACTGTACGGTTATTACTCACTGTAGCACTCCGTAGCTCTATACTGTTTCTCACTGTACGGTTACTTCTCACTGTAGCACTCCCAAGCTCTATACTGTTTCTCACTGTATTGTGATTTCTCACTGTAGCGCTCCCAAGCTCTATACTGTTTCTCACTATACTGTTATTTCTCACTGTATCGCTCCCAAGCTCTATACTGTTTCTCACTGTACTGTTATTTCTCACTGTAGCGCTCCCAAGCCCTATACTGTTTCTCACTGTACTGTTATTTCTCACTGTAGCGCTCCCAAGCTCCATATTGTTTCTCACTGTATGGTTATTTCTCACTGTGGCGCTCCCAAGCTCTCAAGCTCTATACTGTTTCTCACTGTACTATTATTTCTCACTGTAGCACTCCCTAGCTCTATACTGTTTCTGACTGTACGGTTATTTCTCACTGTAGCACTCCCTAGCTCTATACTGTTTCTCACTGTACGGTTATTTCTCACTGTAACACTCCCTAGCTCTATACTGTTTCTCACTCTACGGTTATTTCTCACTGTAGCACTCCCAAGCTCTATACTGTTTCTCACTGTATTGTGACTTCTCACTGTAGCGCTCCCAAGCTCTATACTGTTTCTCACTGTACTGTTATTTCTCACTGTATCGCTCCCAATCTCTATACTGTTTCTCACTGTACTGTTATTTCTCACTGTAGCGCTCCCAAGCTCTGTACTGTTTCTCACTGTATTGTGACTTCTCACTGTAGCGCTCCCAAGCTCTATTCTGTTTCTCACTGTACTGTTATTTCTCACTGTAGCGCTCCCAAGCTCTGTACTGTTTCTCACTGTATTGTGACTTCTCATTGTAGCGCTCCCTAGCTCTATACTGTTTCTCACTGCACGGTTATTTCTCACTACGGCGCCCCCAAGCTCTATACTGTTTCTCACTGTAATGTTATTTCTCACTGTAGCACTCCCAAGCTCTATACTTTTTCTCACTGTACTGTTATTTCTCACTGTAGCACTCCCTAGCTCTATACTGTTTCTCACTGTACTGTTATTTCTCACTGTAGCACTCCCAAGCTCTATACTGTTTCTCACTGTACTGTTATTTCTCACTGTAGCGCTCGCAAGCTCTGTACTGTTTCTCACTGTACTGTTATTTCTCACTGTGGCGCTCCCAAGCTCTATACTGTATCTCACTGCACGGTTATTTCTCACAACGGCGCTCCCAAGCTCTGTACTGTTTCTCACTGTACTGCTATTTCTCACTACGGCACTCCCTAGCTCTATACTGTTTCTCAGTGAACTGCTATTTCTCACTACGGCACTCCCTAGCTCTATACTGTTTCTCACTGTACTGTTATTTCTCACTACGGCACTCCCTAGCTCTATACTGTTTCTCACTGTACTGTTATTTCTCACTACGGCGCTCCAAAGCTCTGTACTGTTTCTCACTGTACGGTTATTTCTTACTACGGCGCTCCCTAGCTCTATTCTGTTTCTCACTGTACTGTTATTTCTCACTGTGGCACTCCCAAGCTCTATACTGTTTCTCACTGTACTGTTATTTCTCACTGTGGTGCTCCCAAGCTCTATACTGTTTCTCACTGTATGGTTATTTCTCACTGTGGCGCTCCCAAGCTCCCAAGCTCTATACTGTTTCTCACTGTACTGTTATTTCTCACTGTAGCACTCCCAAGCTCTATACTGTTACTCACTGTACGGTTATTTCTCACTGTAGCACTCCCTAGCTCTATACTGTTTCTCACTGTACGGTTATTTCTCACTGTAGCACTCCCAAGCTCTATACTGTTTCTCACTGTATTGTGACTTCTCACTGTAGCGCTCCCAAGCTCTATACTGTTTCTCACTGTACTGTTATTTCTCACTGTATCGCTCCCAAGCTCTGTACTGTTTCTCACTGTACTGTTATTTCTCACTGTAGCGCTCCCAAACTCTATACTGTTTCTCACTGTACTGTTATTTCTCACTGTAGCGCTCCCAAGCTCTATATTGTTTCTCACTGTATGGTTATTTCTCACTGTGGCGCTCCCAAGCTCCCAAGCTCTATACTGTTTCTCACTGTACTGTTATTTCTCACTGTAGCACTCCCTAGCTCTATACTGTTTCTCACTGTACGGTTATTTCTCACTGTAGCACTCCCTAGCTCTATACTGTTTCTCACTGTACGGTTATTTCTCACTGTAACACTCCCTAGCTCTATACTGTTTCTCACTGTACGGTTATTTCTCACTGTAGCATTCCCAAGCTCTATACTGTTTCTCACTGTATTGTGACTTCTCACTGTAGCGCTCCCAAGCTCTATACTGTTTCTCACTGTACTGTTATTTCTCACTGTATCGCTCCCAAGCTCCATACTGTTTCTCACTGTACTGTTATTTCTTACTGTAGCGCTCCCAAGCTCTGTACTGTTTCTCACTGTATTGTGACTTCTCACTGTAGCGCTCCCAAGCTCTATACTGTTTCTCACTGTACTGTTATTTCTCACTGTAGCGCTCCCAAGCTCTGTACTGTTTCTCACTGTACTGTTATTTCTCACTGTAGCGCTCCCAAGCTCTATACTGTTTCTCACTATACTGTTATTTCACACTGTGGCGCTCCCAAGCTCTATACTGTTTCTCACTGCACGGTTATTTCTCACTACGGCGCTCCCAAGCTCTATACTGTTTCTCACCGTACTGTTATTTCTCACTGTGGCGCTCCCAAGCTCTATACTGTTTCTCACCGTACGGTTATTTCTCACTGTGGCGCTCCCAATCTCTATACTGTTTCTCACTGTACTGTTATTTCTCACTACGGCGCCCCCTAGCTCTATACTGTTTCTCACTGTACTGCTATTTCTCACTACGGCTCTCCCTAGCACTATACTGTTTCTCACTGTACTGCTATTTCTCACTACGGCACTCCCTAGCTCTATACTGTTTCTCACTGTACTGTTATTTCTCACTACGGCACTCCCTAGCTCTATACTGTTTCTCACTGTACTGTTATTTCTCACTACAGCGCTCCAAAGCTCTGTACTGTTTCTCACTGTACGGTTATTTCTCACTACGGCGCTCCCTAGCTCTATTCTGTTTCTCACTGTACTGTTATTTCTCACTGTGGCGCTCCCAAGCTCTATACTGTTTCTCACTGTACTGTTATTTCTCACTGTGGTGCTCCCAAGCTCTATACTGTTTCTCACTGTATGGTTATTTCTCACTGTGGCGCTCCCAAGCTCCCAAGCTCTATACAGTTTCTCACTGTACTGTTATTTCTCACTGTAGCACTCCCAAGCTCTATACTGTTTCTCACTGTACTGTTATTTCTCACTGTAGCACTCCCTTGCTCTATACTGTTTCTCACTGTACTGTTATTTCTCACTGTAGCACTCCCAAGCTCTATACTGTTTCTCACTGTACTGTTATTTCTCACTGTAGCGCTCCCAAGCTCTGTACTGTTTCTCACTGTACTGTTATTTCTCACTGTGGCGCTCCCAAGCTCTATACTGTTTCTCACTGCACGGTTATTTCTCACTACGGCGCTCCCAAGCTCTATACTGTTTCTCACCGTACTGTTATTTCTCACTGTGGCGCTCCCAAGCTCTATACTGTTTCTCACCGTACGGTTGTTTCTCACTGTGGCGCTCCCAAGCTCTATACTGTTTCTCACTGTACTGTTATTTCTCACTGCGGCGCTCCCTAGCTCTATACTGTTTCTCACTATACTGCTATTTCTCACTACAGCACTCCCTAGCTCTATACTGTTTCTCACTGTACAGCTATTTCTCACTACGGCACTCCCTAGCTCTATACTGTTTCTCACTGTACTGTTATTTCTCACTACGGCACTCCCTAGCTCTATACTGTTTCTCACTGTACTGTTATTTCTCACTACGGCGCTCCAAAGCTCTGTACTGTTTCTCACTGTACGATTATTTCTCACTACGGCGCTCCCTAGCTCTATACTGTTTCTCACTGTATGGTTATTTCTCACTGTGGCGCTCCCAAGCTCCCAAGCTCTATACTGTTTCTCACTGTACTGTTATTTCTCACTGTAGCACTCCCAAGCTCTATACTGTTTCTCACTGTTCGGTTACTTCTCACTGTAGCACTCCCTAGCTCTATACTGTTTCTCACTGTACGGTTATTTCTCACTGTAGCACTCCCAAGCTCTATACTGTTTCTCACTATATTGTGACTTCTCACTGTAGCGCTCCCAAGCTCTATACTGTTTCTCACTGTACTGTTATTTCTCACTGTATCGCTCCCAATCTCTATACTGTTTCTCACTGTACTGTTATTTCTCACGGTAGCGCTCCCAAGCTCTATACTGTTTCTCACTGTACTGTTATTTCTCACTGTAGCGCTCCCAAGCTCTATATTGTTTCTCACTGTATGGTTATTTCTCACTGTGGCGCTCCCAAGCTCCCAAGCTCTATACTGTTTCTCACTGTACTGTTATTTCTCACTGTAGCACTCCCTAGCTCTATACTGATTCTCACTGTACGGTTATTACTCACTGTAGCACTCCGTAGCTCTATACTGTTTCTCACTGTACGGTTACTTCTCACTGTAGCACTCCCAAGCTCTATACTGTTTCTCACTGTATTGTGATTTCTCACTGTAGCGCTCCCAAGCTCTATACTGTTTCTCACTATACTGTTATTTCTCACTGTATCGCTCCCAAGCTCTATACTGTTTCTCACTGTACTGTTATTTCTCACTGTAGCGCTCCCAAGCCCTATACTGTTTCTCACTGTACTGTTATTTCTCACTGTAGCGCTCCCAAGCTCCATATTGTTTCTCACTGTATGGTTATTTCTCACTGTGGCGCTCCCAAGCTCCCAAGCTCTATACTGTTTCTCACTGTACTATTATTTCTCACTGTAGCACTCCCTAGCTCTATACTGTTTCTCACTGTACGGTTATTTCTCACTGTAGCACTCCCTAGCTCTATACTGTTTCTCACTGTACGGTTATTTCTCACTGTAACACTCCCTAGCTCTATACTGTTTCTCACTCTACGGTTATTTCTCACTGTAGCACTCCCAAGCTCTATACTGTTTCTCACTGTATTGTGACTTCTCACTGTAGCGCTCCCAAGCTCTATACTGTTTCTCACTGTACTGTTATTTCTCACTGTATCGCTCCCAATCTCTATACTGTTTCTCACTGTACTGTTATTTCTCACTGTAGCGCTCCCAATCTCTGTACTGTTTCTCACTGTATTGTGACTTCACACTGTAGCTCTCCCAAGCTCTATTCTGTTTCTCACTGTACTGTTATTTCTCACTGTAGCGCTCCCAAGCTCTGTACTGTTTCTCACTGTATTGTGACTTCTCACTGTAGCGCTCCCAAGCTCTATACTGTTTCTCACTGTACTGTTATTTCTCACTGTAGCACTCCCTAGCTCTATACTGTTTCTCACTGCACGGTTATTTCTCACTACGGCGCCCCCAAGCTCTATACTGTTTCTCACTGTACTGTTATTTCTCACTGTAGCACTCCCAAGCTCTATACTTTTTCTCACTGTACTGTTATTTCTCACTGTAGCACTCCCTAGCTCTATACTGTTTCTCACTGTACTGTTATTTCTCACTGTAGCACTCCCAAGCTCTATACTGTTTCTCACTGTACTGTTATTTCTCACTGTAGCGCTCGCAAGCTCTGTACTGTTTCTCACTGTACTGTTATTTCTCACTGTGGCGCTCCCAAGCTCTATACTGTATCTCACTGCACGGTTATTTCTCACTACGGCGCTCCCAAGCTCTGTACTGTTTCTCACCGTACTGTTATTTCTCACTGTGGCGCTCCCAAGCTCTATACTGTTTCTCACCGTACGGTTATTTCTCACTGTGGCGCTCCCAAGCTCTATACTGTTTCTCACTGTACTGTTATTTCTCACTATGGCGCTCCCTAGCTCTATACTGTTTCTCACTGTACTGCTATTTCTCACTACGGCACTCCCTAGCTCTATACTGTTTCTCACTGTACTGTTATTTCTCACTACGGCACTCCCTAGCTCTATCCTTTTTCTCACTGTACTGTTATTTCTCACTACGGCGCTCCAAAGTTCTGTACTGTTCTCACTGTACGGTTATTTCTCACTACGGCGCTTCCTAGCTCTATTCTGTTTCTCACTGTACTGTTATTTCTCACTGTGGCGCTCCCAAGCTCTATACTGTTTCTCACTGTACTGTTATTTCTCACTGTAGCGCTCCCAAGCTCTATATTGTTTCTCAATGTATGGTTATTTCTCACTGTGGCGCTCCCAAGCACCCTAGCTCTATACTGTTTCTCACTGTATGGTTATTTCTCACTGTAGAACTCCCAAGCTCTATACTGTTTCTCACTGTATTGTGACTTCTCACTGTAGCGCTCCCAAGCTCTATACTGTTTCTCACTGTACTGTTATTTCTCACTGTATCGCTCCCAATCTCTATACTGTTTCTCACTGTACTGTTATTTCTCACTGTAGCACTCCCTAGCTCTATACTGTTTCTCACTGCACGGTTAATTCTCACTACGGCGCCCCCAAGCTCTATACTGTTTCTCACTGTACTGTTATTTCTCACTGTAGCACTCCCAAGCTCTATACTTTTTCTCACTGTACTGTTATTTCTCACTGTAGCACTCCCTAGCTGTATACTGTTTCTCACTGTACTGTTATTTCTCACTGTAGCACTCCCAAGCTCTATACTGTTTCTCACTGTACTGTTATTTCTCACTGTAGCACTCCCAAGCTCTGTACTGTTTCTCACTGTACTGTTATTTCTCACTGTGGCGCTCCCAAGCTCTATACTGTTTCTCACTGCACGGTTATTTCTCACTACGGCGCTCCCAAGCTCTGTACTGTTTCTCACCGTACTGTTATTTCTCACTGTGGCGCTCCCAAGCTCAATACTGTTTCTCACCGTACGGTTATTTCTCACTGTGGCGCTCCCAAGCTCTATACTGTTTCTCACTGTACTGTTATTTCTCACTATGGCGCTCCCTAGCTCTATACTGTTTCTCACTGTACTGCTATTTCTCACTACGGCACTCCCTTGCTCTATACTGTTTTTCACTGTACTGCTATTTCTCACTATGGCACTCCCTAGCTCTATACTGTTTCTCACTGTACGGTTATTTCTCACTACGGCACTCCCTAGCTCTATCCTGTTTCTCACTGTACTGTTATTTCTCACTACGGCGCTCCAAAGCTCTGTACTGTTTCTCACTGTACGGGTTTTTCTCACTACGGCGCTCCCTAGCTCTATTCTGTTTCTCACTGTACTGTTATTTCTCACTGTGGCGCTCCCAAGCTCTATACTGTTTCTCACTGTACTGTTATTTCTCACTGTGGTGCTCCCAAGCTCTATACTGTTTCTCACTGTATGGTTATTTCTCACTGTGGCGCTCCCAAGCTCCCAAGCTCTATACAGTTTCTCACTGTACTGTTATTTCTCACTGTAGCACTCCCAAGCTCTATACTGTTTCTCACTGTACTGTTATTTCTCACTGTAGCACTCCCTTGCTCTATACTGTTTCTCACTGTACTGTTATTTCTCACTGTAGCACTCCCAAGCTCTATACTGTTTCTCACTGTACTGTTATTTCTCACTGTAGCGCTCCCAAGCTCTGTACTGTTTCTCACTGTACTGTTATTTCTCACTGTGGCGCTCCCAAGCTCTATACTGTTTCTCACTGCACGGTTATTTCTCACTACGGCGCTCCCAAGCTCTATACTGTTTCTCTCCGTACTGTTATTTCTCACTGTGGTGCTCCCAAGCTCTATACTGTTTCTCACCGTACATTTATTTCTCACTGTGGCGCTCCCAAGCTCTATACTGTTTCTCACTGTACTGGTATTTCTCACTACGGCGCTCCCTAGCTCTATACAGTTTCTCACTGTACTGCTATTTCTTACTACGGCACTCCCTAGCTCTATACTGTTTCTCACTGTACTGCTATTTCTCACTACGGCACTCCCTAGCTCTATACTGTTTCTCACTGTACTGTTATTTCTCACTGTGGCGCTCCCAAGCCCTATACTGTTTCTCACTGTACTGTTATTTCTCACTGTGGTGCTCCCAAGCTCTATACTGTTTCTCACTGTATGGTTATTTCTCACTGTGGCGCTCCCAAGCTCCCAAGCTCTATACTGTTTCTCACTGTACTGTTATTTCTCACTGTAGCACTCCCAAGCTCTATAGTGTTTCTCACTGTACGGTTATTTCTCACTGTAGCACTCCCTAGCTCTATACTTTTTCTCACTGTACGGTTATTTCTCACTGTAGCACTCCCAAGCTCTATACTGTTTCTCACTGTACTGTTATTTCTCACTGTAGCACTCCCAAGCTCTATACTGTTTCTCACTGTACTGTTATTTCTAGGGGTGAGCAGGTTCGGATTTCTGAAATCCGAACCCCCCCGAGCCTCCCCGATATGAGTCCGATCCGAGTCAGGCTCGACTTTTCCCGCCTGACTCGGATCTGAAATCGAGGCAAAACGTCATCATCCCGTTTTCCGAGTCTCGCGGGTTTTGGATCCTATATAAGGTACCCGCGTCGGCGCCATTTTCTCACTCGGCTGTGGACAGTGAAGAGGGAGGGTGGGAGTTAGTGCTGTGTAGTGTAGTGTAGTGTAGTGCTGCTGTTGTCCACTACTTCAAAGTCCATAGGGGCTGGCTGTGTTGTGCTGTGCTGCTGTTGTTAATAGGGGCTGTGTCCACTACTTCAAAGTCCATAGGGGCTGGCTGGACTGTGTTGTGCAGTCAGTTCCAAAGTCCTGTGCAGTGTCCCAGTCCTAAAGGGGTGCTGTAGTGTTGTCCAGGGGGTGCTCTGTCCATCAGGGGTGCTCCCCCCAAGTGCTAAAAAAATTATATATTTTCTGTGTTTGTGAATTGTGTGCGCAGTAGCCGCACGTGCATCAACAAAGTAGTGCCAAGCGTGCGCCTGTGTCATAAGTAAAGGGCCGGCTGGCTTGACCGTTAAGGGTGCTGTAACCCCCGAAAGTACACTCCAGTCCAAACCAAAAAAAAAATTATTTTCTGTGTTTGTGAATTGTGTGCGCAGTAGCCGCACGTGCATCAACAAAGTAGTGCCAAGCGTGCGCCTGTGTCATAAGTAAAGGGCCGGCTGGCTTGACCGTTAAGGGTGCTGTAACCCCCGAAAGTACACTCCAGTCCAAACCTAAAAAAAAATTATTTTCTGTGTTTGTGAATTGTGTGCGCAGTAGCCGCACGTGCATCAACAAAGTAGTGCCAAGCGTGCGCCTGTGTCATAAGTAAAGGGCCGGCTGGCTTGACCGTTAAAGGGTGCTGTAACCCCCGAAAGTACACTCCAGTCCAAACCAAAAAAAAATTATTTTCTGTGTTTGTTAATTGTGTGCGCAGTAGCCGCACGTGCATCAACAAAGTAGTGCCAAGCGTGCGCCTGTGTCATAAGTAAAGGGCCGGCTGGCTTGACCGTTAAGGGTGCTGTAACCCCCGAAAGTACACTCCAGTCCAAACCTAAAAAAAAATTATTTTCTGTGTTTGTGAATTGTGTGCGCAGTAGCCGCACGTGCATCAACAAAGTAGTGCCAAGAGTGCCCCTGTGTCATAAGTAAAGGGCCGGCTGGCTTGACCGTTAAAGGGTGCTGTAACCCCCGAAAGTACACTCCAGTCCAAACCAAAAAAAAATTATTTTCTGTGTTTGTGAATTGTGTGCGCAGTAGCCGCACGTGCATCAACAAAGTAGTGCCAAGCGTGCGCCTGTGTCATAAGTAAAGGGCCGGCTGGCTTGACCGTTAAAGGGTGCTGTAACCCCTGAAAGTACACTCCAGTCCAAACCAAAAAAAAATTATTTTCTGTGTTTGTGAATTGTGTGCGCAGTAGCCGCACGTGCATCAACAAAGTAGTGTCAAGCGTTCGCCTGTGTCATAAGTAAAGGGCCGGCTGGCTTGACCGTTAAGGGTGCTGTAACCCCCGAAAGTACACTCCAGTCCAAACCAAAAAAAAAATTATTTTCTGTGTTTGTGAATTGTGTGCGCAGTAGCCGCACGTGCATCAACAAAGTAGTGCCAAGCGTGCGCCTGTGTCATAAGTAAAGGGCCAGCTGGCTTGACCGTTAAGGGTGCTGTAACCCCCGAAAGTACACTCCAGTCCAAACCAAAAAAAAAATTATTTTCTGTGTTTGTGAATTGTGTGCGCAGTAGCCGCACGTGCATCAACAAAGTAGTGCCAAGCGTGCGCCTGTGTCATAAGTAAAGGGCCGGCTGGCTTGACCGTTAAAGGGTGCTGTAACCCCCGAAAGTACACTCCAGTCCAAACCAAAAAAAAATTATTTTCTGTGTTTGTGAATTGTGTGCGCAGTAGCCGCACGTGCATCAACAAAGTAGTGCCAAGCGTGCGCCTGTGTCATAAGTAAAGGGCCGGCTGGCTTGACCGTTAAGGGTGCTGTAACCCCCGAAAGTACACTCCAGTCCAAACCTAAAAAAAAATTATTTTCTGTGTTTGTGAATTGTGTGCGCAGTAGCCGCACGTGCATCAACAAAGTAGTGCCAAGAGTGCGCCTGTGTCATAAGTAAAGGGCCGGCTGGCTTGACCGTTAAAGGGTGCTGTAACCCCCGAAAGTACACTCCAGTCCAAACCAAAAAAAAATTATTTTCTGTGTTTGTGAATTGTGTGCGCAGTAGCCGCACGTGCATCAACAAAGTAGTGCCAAGCGTGCGCCTGTGTCATAAGTAAAGGGCCGGCTGGCTTGACCGTTAAAGGGTGCTGTAACCCCTGAAAGTACACTCCAGTCCAAACCAAAAAAAAATTATTTTCTGTGTTTGTGAATTGTGTGCGCAGTAGCCGCACGTGCATCAACAAAGTAGTGCCAAGCGTGCGCCTGTGTCATAAGTAAAGGGCCGGCTGGCTTGACCGTTAAGGGTGCTGTAACTCCCGAAAGTACACTCCAGTCCAAACCAAAAAAAAAATTATTTTCTGTGTTTGTGAATTGTGTGCGCAGTAGCCGCACGTGCATCAACAAAGTAGTGCCAAGCGTGCGCCTGTGTCATAAGTAAAGGGCCGGCTGGCTTGACCGTTAAGGGTGCTGTAACCCCCGAAAGTACACTCCAGTCCAAACCAAAAAAAAAATTATTTTCTGTGTTTGTGAATTGTGTGCGCAGTAGCCGCACGTGCATCAACAAAGTAGTGCCAAGCGTGCGCCTGTGTCATAAGTAAAGGGCCGGCTGGCTTGACCGTTAAGGGTGCTGTAACCCCCGAAAGTACACTCCAGTCCAAACCTAAAAAAAAATTATTTTCTGTGTTTGTGAATTGTGTGCGCAGTAGCCGCACGTGCATCAACAAAGTAGTGCCAAGCGTGCGCCTGTGTCATAAGTAAAGGGCCGGCTGGCTTGACCGTTAAAGGGTGCTGTAACCCCCGAAAGTACACTCCAGTCCAAACCAAAAAAAAATTATTTTCTGTGTTTGTGAATTGTGTGCGCAGTAGCCGCACGTGCATCAACAAAGTAGTGCCAAGCGTGCGCCTGTGTCATAAGTAAAGGGCCGGCTGGCTTGACCGTTAAAGGGTGCTGTAACCCCCAAAGTACACTCCAGTCCAAACCAAAAAAAAATTATTTTCTGTGTTTGTGAATTGTGTGCGCAGTAGCCGCACGTGCATCAACAAAGTAGTGACAAGAGTGCGCCTGTGTCATAAGTAAAGGGCCGGCTGGCTTGACCGTTAAAGGGTGCTGTAACCCACAAAGTACACTCCAGTCCGAACCAAAAAAAAATTTATTTTCTGTGTTTAGCCGCACGTATATATCAAATCGATATAACATAAATGGAGGACCAAACTTTCTCCGATAAAAATAAAATAGAGAAAGATCAAGAACCACTTCCTCCTAGTGCTGAAGCTGCTGCCACTAGTCATGACATAGACGATAACATGCCATCAACGTCGTCTGCCAAGGCCGATGCCCAATGTCATAGTAGAGGGCACATACAATCCCAAATGGCAAAGTTCAGGAAAATGACCTTGAAAAAGACATTTAAATCAGCTGAAGAGAAACGTAAACTTGCCAATATGCCATTTACGACACGGAGTGGCAAGGAACGGCTAAGGTCGATCCCTAGTATGTTCATGACTAGTGGTTCAGCTTCACATGACGATGGAAGCACTCCTCCCACTAAAAAAATCAAAAGAGTTAAGCTGGCAAAAGCACAGCGAAGAACTGTGCTTTCTAAGAGGATATCACAAATCCCCAAAGAGAGTCCAAGTGTGGTGGTGGTTGCGATGCCTGACCTTCCCAGCACTGGACGGGAAGAGGTGGCTCTTTCCACCATTTGCACGCCCCCTGCAAGTGCTGAAAGGAGCACCCACAGTCCACTTGCTGATATGCAAATTGAAGATGTCACTGTTGAAGTACAACAGGATGAGGATACTGGTGTAGCTGGCGCTGAGGAGGAAGTTGGCGAGGAGGATTCTGATGGTGATGTGGTTTGTTTAAATCAGGCTCCGGGGGAGACAGTTGTTGTCCATGGGATGAAAAAGCCCATCACGGTCATGCCTGGGCAGAAGACCAAACATTCCACCTCTTTGGTCTGGCAATATTTCTATCCAAATCCGGACAACAACTGTCTTGCCATATGTACCATATGTAAAGGTGAAATAAGTAGGGGTAGGGACGTCAACCACCTAGGAACATCCTCCCTTATACGGCACCTGCAGCGCGTTCATAAAAAGTTACTGTCAAGTTCAGAAACTTTGGCTCAGACCGTAAGCAGTCCAGGGACACCTAAATCCCGTTGTCCTGTTGTATCCAAGCGCCTGCAAACCACACCGTCAACTCCCTCCTCGTCAATTTCCTCCTTAGTCAGGATCGGAAGTAGTCCTGCAGGCCATATCACTGGCATGACTGACTCTCCTATCCGGGATTCCTCCGGAGGATCCTGCATTGCTACGCCTACTGCTGCCGCTGCTGCTGTTGCTGCTGCTGCTGGGAGTCGTTCATCATCCCAGAGAGGAAGTAGGAACACCACTACTTTTACTAAACAATTGACCCTCCAACAGTCCTTAGCGAGGAGGATGAAGTACGACAGCAGTCATCCTGAAGCAAAACGTATAACTGAGGCCTTGACTGCTATGTTGGTGTTAGACGTGCGTCCGGTATCCGCCATTAGTGCAGTGGGATTTAGACAATTGATGGAGGTAGTGTGTCCCCGGTTCCAAATCCCGTCTAGATTCCACTTCACTAGGCAGGCGATACCGAGACTGTACAGAAACGTCAGAAAAAGTGTCCTCAGTGTCCTGAAAAATGCCGTTGTACACAATGTCCACTTAACCACGGACATGTGGACAAGTGGAACAGGGCAGACTAAGGACTATATGACTGTGACAGCCCACTGGGTAGATGTATCACCTTACGCAGCAACAGCAGCAGCGTCACCAGTAGCAGCATCTCAGAAACGCCAGCTCGTTACAAGGCAGGCTACGCTGTGTATCACCGGTTTCAGTAAGAGGCACACCGCCGACAACCTCTTAGAGAAACTGAGGGAAATCATCGCCCAGTGGCTTACCCCACTTAGACTCTCCTGGGGATTTGTGATATCTGACAACGCCACCAATATTGTGCGGGCATTACATCTGGGCAAATTCCAGCACGTCCCATGTTTTGCTCACACAATAAACTTGGTGGTGCAGAATTTTCTGAAAAGCGACAGGGGCGTGCAGGAGACGCTTTGGGTGGCCCGAAAAATTTCTGGCCACTTTCGCCATTCAGCGACTGCGTGCCGAAGACTGGAGCGCCAGCAAACACTCTTGAACCTGCCCCGCCATCACCTGAAGCAAGAGGTTGTGACGCGGTGGAACTCAACCCTCTATATGCTTCAGAGGATGGAGGAGCAACAAAAGGCCATACAAGCCTATACATCCACCTATGACATAGGCAAAGGAGGGGGTATGCACCTGACTCAAGCGCAGTGGAGAATGATTTCCGTGTTGTGCAAGGTTCTTCAGCCCTTCGAACTTGCCACACGTGAAGTCAGTTCAGACACAGCCAGCTTGAGTCAGGTCATTCCCCTCATCAGGCTTTTGCAGAAGCAGCTGGAGAAAGTGAAGGAGGAGCTAAGATGGAGCGATTCCGCTCGGCATGTGGGACTTGTGGATGAAGCCCTTCATTCGCTTTGCCAGGATTCCAGGGTGGTCAATCTGTTGAAATCAGACCACTACGTTTTGGCCACCGTGCTCGATCCTAGGTTTAAAGCCTATGTGGTGTCTCTCTTTCCGGCCGACACAAGCCTGCAGAGGTGCAAAGACCTGCTGGTGAACACACTGTCAGCTGAAGCGGAACGTGACACATCAACGGCTCCTTCTTCATTTTCTCCTGCAACTGGGGCTGCCAGGAAAAAACTTAGGTATCCTAAGCAACCCGCTGGCGGTGATGCAGGGCAGGCAGGACCAAGTTTGGACATCTGGTCCGGACTGAAGGACCTGGCAACAATTTCTGACATGTCTACTGTCACTGCATATGATACTGTCACCATTGACAGAATGGTGGAGGATTACATCGGTGACAGCATCCAAGTAGGCATGGCAGACAGTCCATACCTGTACTGGCAGGAAAAAGAGGCAATTTGGAGGCCCCTGTACAAACTGGCTCTATTTTACCTGAGTTGCCCCCCTTCCAGTGTGTACTCCGAAAGAGTGTTTAGTGCAGCCGGGAACCTTGTCAGCGAAAGGCGTAGGAGGTTGCTTCCACAGAATGTGGAGAAGATGATGTTCATCAAAATGAATTATCAGCTCTTCCAGGGAGACCAGCCTCCAGAAGGTACAGAGGGACCTGTGGTGGTGGATTCAAGTGGGGACGAGTTAATACTTTGTGAGGATGAGGATGTACACACTGAAGAGGGTGAGGAATCGGTGGATGAGGAGGATGAGGATGACATCTTGCCTCCATAGAGCCAGTTTGTGCAGGGACACATTAATTGCCAGCTTGTTTTGTGGGGGCCCAAACGAACCAATCATTTCAGCCACAGTTGTGTGGCAGACCCTGGCGCTGAAATGATTGGTTTGTTAAAGTGTGCATGTCCTGTTTATACAACATAAGGGTGGGTGGGAGGGCCCAAGGACAATTCCATCTTGCACCTCTTTTTTTTCTTTGCATTATGTACAGTTTGGGGCCTAGTTTTTCAAACTGCCATCCTGTCTGCCACTGCAGTTTCACGCCTAGATGGGTCACGTGTTTGTGCCGCCCACTCGTGTCGCTTAGCATAGTCATCCAGCTACCTCGGTGCAACGTTTTGGACATAAAAACACTATTGTGAGGTGTGAGGTGTTCAGAATAGACTGGAAATGAGTGGAAATTAAGGTTATTGAGGTTAATAATAGCATAGGAGCAGAAAAACCTACAAATTCTGTGATTTTAGCTGTTTTTATGCTTTTTTTCAAAAAAATACAGATCCAAAACACAAAACCCAGAACCCAAAACACGGAAGGGTGGTTTTGGCAAAACCAATCCAGATCCAAAACACGAAGAAAGATCCAGATCCAAAACCAAAACACAAAACACGAAAAGTGGCCGGTGCACACCCCTAGTTATTTCTCACTGTAGCACTCCCAAGCTCTATACTGTTTCTCACTGTATTGTGACTTCTCACTGTAGCGCTCCCAAGCTCTATACTGTTTCTCACTGTACTGTTATTTCTCACTGTATCGCTCCCAAGCTCTATACTGTTTCACACTGTACTGTTATTTCTCACTGTAGCGCTCCCAAGCTCTATACTGTTTCTCACTGTACTGTTATTTCTCACTGTAGCGCTCCCAAGCTCTATATTGTTTCTCACTGTATGGTTATTTCTCACTGTGGCGCTCCCAAGCTCCCAAGCTCTATACTGTTTCTCACTGTACTGTTATTTCTCACTGTAGCACTCCCTAGCTCTATACTGTTTCTCACTGTACGGTTATTTCTCACTGTAGCACTCCCTAGCTCTATACTGTTTCTCACTGTACGGTTATTTCTCACTGTAACACTCCCTAGCTCTATACTGTTTCTCACTGTACAGTTATTTCTCACTGTAGCACTCCCAAGCTCTATACTGTTTCTCACTGTATTGTGACTTCTCACTGTAGCGCTCCCAAGCTCTATACTGTTTCTCACTGTACTGTTATTTCTCACTGTATCGCTCCCAAGCTCTATACTGTTTCTCACTGTACTGTTATTTCTCACTGTAGCGCTCCCAAGCCCTATACTGTTTCTCACTGTACTGTTGTTTCTCACTGTAGCGCTCCCAAGCTCCATATTGTTTCTCACTGTATGGTTATTTCTCACTGTGGCGCTCCCAAGCTCCCAAGCTCTATACTGTTTCTCACTGTATGGTTATTTCTCACTGTGGTGCTCCCAAGCTCTATACTGTTTCTCACCGTACATTTATTTCTCACTGTGGCGCTCCCAAGCTCTATACTGTTTCTCACTGTACTGTTATTTCTCACTACGGCGCTCCCTAGCTCTATACTGTTTCTCACTGTACTGCTATTTCTTACTACGGCACTCCCTAGCTCTATACTGTTTCTCACTGTACTGCTATTTCTCACTACGGCACTCCCTAGCTCTATACTGTTTCTCACTGTACTGTTATTTCTCACTGTGGCGCTCCCAAGCCCTATACTGTTTCTCACTGTACTGTTATTTCTCACTGTGGTGCTCCCAAGCTCTATACTGTTTCTCACTGTATGGTTATTTCTCACTGTGGCGCTCCCAAGCTCCCAAGCTCTATACTGTTTCTCACTGTACTGTTATTTCTCACTGTAGAACTCCCAAGCTCTATAGTGTTTCTCACTGTACGGTTATTTCTCACTGTAGCACTCCCTAGCTCTATACTTTTTCTCACTGTACGGTTATTTCTCACTGTAGCACTCCCAAGCTCTATACTGTTTCTCACTGTATTGTGACTTCTCACTGTAGCGCTCCCAAGCTCTATACTGTTTCTCACTGTACTGTTATTTCTCACTGTATCGCTCCCAAGCTCTATACTGTTTCTCACTGTACTGTTATTTCTCACTGTAGTGCTCCCAAGCTCCATACTGTTTCTCACTGTACTGTTATTTCTCACTGTAGCGCTCCCAAGCTCTATATTGTTTCTCACTGTATGGTTATTTCTCACTGTGGCGCTCCCAAGCACCCAAGCTCTATACTGTTTCTCACCGTACTGTTATTTCTCACTGTGGCGCTCCCAAGCTCTATACTGTTTCTCACCGTACGGTTATTTCTCACTGTGGCGCTCCCAAGCTCTATACTGTTTCTCACTGTACTGTTATTTCTCACTACGGCGCTCCCTAGCTCTATAATGTTTCTCACTGTACTGCTATTTCTCACTACGGCACTCCCTAGCTCTATACTGTTTCTCACTGTACTGCTATTTCTCACTACGGCACTCCCTAGCTCTATACTGTTTCTCACTGTACTGTTATTTCTCACTACGGCACTCCCTAGCTCTATACTGTTTCTCACTGTACTGTTATTTCTCACTACGGCGCTCCAAAGCTCTGTACTGTTTCTCACTGTACGGTTATTTCTTACTACGGCGCTCCCTAGATCTATTCTGTTTCTCACTGTACTGTTATTTCTCACTGTTGCACTCCCAAGCTCTATACTGTTTCTCACTGTACTGTTATTTCTCACTGTGGTGCTCCCAAGCTCTATACTGTTTCTCACTGTATGGTTATTTCTCACTGTGGCGCTCCCAAGCTCCCAAGCTCTATACTGTTTCTCACTGTACTGTTATTTCTCACTGTAGCACTCCCAAGCTCTATAATGTTTCTCACTGTACGGTTATTTCTCACTGTAGCACTCCCTAGCTCTTTACTGTTTCTCACTGTATGGTTATTTCTCACTGTAGCACTCCCAAGCTCTATACTGTTTCTCACTGTATTGTGACTTCTCACTGTAGCGCTCCCAAGCTCTATACTGTTTCTCACTGTACTGTTATTTCTCACTGTATCGCTCCCAAGCTCTATACTGTTTCACACTGTACTGTTATTTCTCACTGTAGCGCTCCCAAGCTCTATACTGTTTCTCACTGTACTGTTATTTCTCACTGTAGCGCTCCCAAGCTCTATATTGTTTCTCACTGTATGGTTATTTCTCACTGTGGCGCTCCCAAGCTCCCAAGCTCTATACTGTTTCTCACTGTACTGTTATTTCTCACTGTAGCACTCCCTAGCTCTATACTGTTTCTCACTGTACGGTTATTTCTCACTGTAGCACTCCCTAGCTCTATACTGTTTCTCACTGTACGGTTATTTCTCACTGTAACACTCCCTAGCTCTATACTGTTTCTCACTGTACAGTTATTTCTCACTGTAGCACTCCCAAGCTCTATACTGTTTCTCACTGTATTGTGACTTCTCACTGTAGCGCTCCCAAGCTCTATACTGTTTCTCACTGTACTGTTATTTCTCACTGTATCGCTCCCAAGCTCTATACTGTTTCTCACTGTACTGTTATTTCTCACTGTAGCGCTCCCAAGCCCTATACTGTTTCTCACTGTACTGTTGTTTCTCACTGTAGCGCTCCCAAGCTCCATATTGTTTCTCACTGTATGGTTATTTCTCACTGTGGCGCTCCCAAGCTCCCAAGCTCTATACTGTTTCTCACTGTACTATTATTTCTCACTGTAGCACTCCCTAGCTCTATACTGTTTCTCACTGTACGGTTATTTCTCACTGTAGCACTCCCTAGCTCTATACTGTTTCTCACTGTACGGTTATTTCTCACTGTAACACTCCCTAGCTCTATACTGTTTCTCACTCTACGGTTATTTCTCACTGTAGCACTCCCAAGCTCTATACTGTTTCTCACTGTATTGTGACTTCTCACTGTAGCGCTCCCAAGCTCTATACTGTTTCTCACTGTACTGTTATTTCTCACTGTATCGCTCCCAATCTCTATACTGTTTCTCACTGTACTGTTATTTCTCACTGTAGCGCTCCCAAGCTCTGTACTGTTTCTCACTGTATTGTGACTTCTCACTGTAGCGCTCCCAAGCTCTATTCTGTTTCTCACTGTACTGTTATTTCTCACTGTAGCGCTCCCAAGCTCTGTACTGTTTCTCACTGTATTGTGACTTCTCACTGTAGCGCTCCCAAGCTCTATACTGTTTCTCACTGTACTGTTATTTCTCACTGTAGCACTCCCTAGCTCTATACTGTTTCTCACTGCACGGTTATTTCTCACTACGGCGCCCCCAAGCTCTATACTGTTTCTCACTGTACTGTTATTTCTCACTGTAGCACTCCCAAGCTCTATACTTTTTCTCACTGTACTGTTATTTCTCACTGTAGCACTCCCTAGCTCTATACTGTTTCTCACTGTACTGTTATTTCTCACTGTAGCACTCCCAAGCTCTATACTGTTTCTCACTGTACTGTTATTTCTCACTGTAGCGCTCGCAAGCTCTGTACTGTTTCTCACTGTACTGTTATTTCTCACTGTGGCGCTCCCAAGCTCTATACTGTATCTCACTGCACGGTTATTTCTCACTACGGCGCTCCCAAGCTCTGTACTGTTTCTCACCGTACTGTTATTTCTCACTGTGGCGCTCCCAAGCTCTATACTGTTTCTCACCGTACGGTTATTTCTCACTGTGGCGCTCCCAAGCTCTATACTGTTTCTCACTGTACTGTTATTTCTCACTATGGCGCTCCCTAGCTCTATACTGTTTCTCACTGTACTGCTATTTCTCACTACGGCACTCCCTAGCTCTATACTGTTTCTCACTGTACTGTTATTTCTCACTACGGCACTCCCTAGCTCTATCCTGTTTCTCACTGTACTGTTATTTCTCACTACGGCGCTCCAAAGTTCTGTACTGTTCTCACTGTACGGTTATTTCTCACTACGGCGCTCCCTAGCTCTATTCTGTTTCTCACTGTACTGTTATTTCTCACTGTGGCGCTCCCAAGCTCTATACTGTTTCTCACTGTACTGTTGTTTCTCACTGTAGCGCTCCCAAGCTCTATATTGTTTCTCACTGTATGGTTTTTTCTCACTGTGGCGCTCCCAAGCACCCTAGCTCTATACTGTTTCTCACTGTACGGTTATTTCTCACTGTAGAACTCCCAAGCTCTATACTGTTTCTCACTGTATTGTGACTTCTCACTGTAGCGCTCCCAAGCTCTATACTGTTTCTCACTGTACTGTTATTTCTCACTGTATCGCTCCCAATCTCTATACTGTTTCTCACTGTACTGTTATTTCTCACTGTAGCACTCCCTAGCTCTATACTGTTTCTCACTGCATGGTTATTTCTCACTACGGCGCCCCCAAGCTCTATACTTTTTCTCACTGTACTGTTATTTCTCACTGTAGCACTCCCAAGCTCTATACTTTTTCTCACTGTACTGTTATTTCTCACTGTAGCACTCCCTAGCTCTATACTGTTTCTCACTGTACTGTTATTTCTCACTGTAGCACTCCCAAGCTCTATACTGTTTCTCACTGTACTGTTATTTCTCACTGTAGCACTCCCAAGCTCTGTACTGTTTCTCACTGTACTGTTATTTCTCACTGTGGCGCTCCCAAGCTCTATACTGTTTCTCACTGCACGGTTATTTCTCACTACGGCGCTCCCAAGCTCTGTACTGTTTCTCACCGTACTGTTATTTCTCACTGTGGCGCTCCCAAGCTCTATACTGTTTCTCACCGTACGGTTATTTCTCACTGTGGCGCTCCCAAGCTCTATACTGTTTCTCACTGTACTGTTATTTCTCACTATGGCGCTCCCTAGCTCTATACTGTTTCTCACTGTACTGCTATTTCTCACTACGGCACTCCCTTGCTCTATACTGTTTTTCACTGTACTGCTATTTCTCACTATGGCACTCCCTAGCTCTATACTGTTTCTCACTGTACTGTTATTTCTCACTACGGCACTCCCTAGCTCTATCCTGTTTCTCACTGTACTGTTATTTCTCACTACGGCGCTCCAAAGCTCTGTACTGTTTATCACTGTACGGTTATTTCTCACTACGGCGCTCCCTAGCTCTATTCTGTTTCTCACTGTACTGTTATTTCTCACTGTGGCGCTCCCAAGCTCTATACTGTTTCTCACTGTACTGTTATTTCTCATTGTGGTGCTCCCAAGCTCTATACTGTTTCTCACTGTATGGTTATTTCTCACTGTGGCGCTCCCAAGCTCCCAAGCTCTATACAGTTTCTCACTGTACTGTTATTTCTCACTGTAGCACTCCCAAGCTCTATACTGTTTCTCACTGTACTGTTATTTCTCACTGTAGCACTCCCTTGCTCTATACTGTTTCTCACTGTACTGTTTTTTCTCACTGTAGCACTCCCAAGCTCTATACTGTTTCTCACTGTACTGTTATTTCTCACTGTAGCGCTCCCAAGCTCTGTACTGTTTCTCACTGTACTGTTATTTCTCACTGTGGCGCTCCCAAGCTCTATACTGTTTCTCACTGCACGGTTATTTCTCACTACGGCGCTCCCAAGCTCTATACTGTTTCTCACCGTACTGTTATTTCTCACTGTGGTGCTCCCAAGCTCTATACTGTTTCTCACCGTACGGTTATTTCTCACTGTGGCGCTCCCAAGCTCTATACTGTTTCTCACTGTACTGTTATTTCTCACTACGGCGCTCCCTAGCTCTATACAGTTTCTCACTGTACTGCTATTTCTCACTACGGCACTCCCTAGCTCTATACTGTTTCTCACTGTACTGCTATTTCTCACTACGGCACTCCCTAGCTCTATACTGTTTCTCACTGTACTGTTATTTCTCACTGTGGCGCTCCCAAGCCCTATACTGTTTCTCACTGTACTGTTATTTCTCACTGTGGTGCTCCCAAGCTCTATACTGTTTCTCACTGTATGGTTATTTCTCACTGTGGCGCTCCCAAGCTCCCAAGCTCTATACTGTTTCTCACTGTACTGTTATTTCTCACTGTAGCACTCCCAAGCTCTATAGTGTTTCTCACTGTACGGTTATTTCTCACTGTAGCACTCCCTAGCTCTATACTTTTTCTCACTGTACGGTTATTTCTCACTGTAGCACTCCCAAGCTCTATACTGTTTCTCACTGTATTGTGATTTCTCACTCTAGCGCTCCCAAGCTCTATACTGTTTCTCACTGTACTGTTATTTCTCACTGTATCGCTCCCAAGCTCTATACTGTTTCTCACTGTACTGTTATTTCTCACTGTAGTGCTCCCAAGCTCCATACTGTTTCTCACTGTACTGTTATTTCTCACTGTAGCGCTCCCAAGCTCTATATTGTTTCTCACTGTATGGTTATTTCTCACTGTGGCGCTCCCAAGCACCCAAGCTCTATACTGTTTCTCACCGTACGGTTATTTCTCACTGTGGCGCTCCCAAGCTCTATACTGTTTCTCACTGTACTGTTATTTCTCACTACTGCGCTCCCTAGCTCTATAATGTTTCTCACTGTACTGCTATTTCTCACTACGTCACTCCCTAGCTCTATACTGTTTCTCACTGTACTGCTATTTCTCACTACGGCACTCCCTAGCTCTATACTGTTTCTCACTGTACTGTTATTTCTCACTACGGCACTCCCTAGCTCTATACTGTTTCTCACTGTACTGTTATTTCTCACTACGGCGCTCCAAAGCTCTGTACTGTTTCTCACTGTACGGTTATTTCTTACTACGGCGCTCCCTAGATCTATTCTGTTTCTCACTGTACTGTTATTTCTCACTGTTGCACTCCCAAGCTCTATACTGTTTCTCACTGTACTGTTATTTCTCACTGTGGTGCTCCCAAGCTCTATACTGTTTCTCACTGTATGGTTATTTCTCACTGTGGCGCTCCCAAGCTCCCAAGCTCTATACTGTTTCTCACTGTACTGTTATTTCTCACTGTAGCACTCCCAAGCTCTATACTGTTTCTCACTGTACGGTTATTTCTCACTGTAGCACTAACTAGCTCTATACTGTTTCTCACTGTATGGTTATTTCTCACTGTAGCACTCCCAAGCTCTATACTGTTTCTCACTGTATTGTGACTTCTCACTGTAGCGCTCCCAAGCTCTATACTGTTTTTCACTGTACTGTTATTTCTCACTGTATCGCTCCCAAGCTCTATACTGTTTCACACTGTACTGTTATTTCTCACTGTAGCGCTCCCAAGCTCTATACTGTTTCTCACTGTACTGTTATTTCTCACTGTAGCGCTCCCAAGCTCTATATTGTTTCTCACTGTATGGTTATTTCTCACTGTGGCGCTCCCAAGCTCCCAAGCTCTATACTGTTTCTAACTGTACTGTTATTTCTCACTGTAGCACTCCCTAGCTCTATACTGTTTCTCACTGTACGGTTATTTCTCACTGTAGCACTCCCTAGCTCTATACTGTTTCTCACTGTATGGTTATTTCTCACTGTAACACTCCCTAGCTCTATACTGTTTCTCACTGTACAGTTATTTCTCACTGTAGCACTCCCAAGCTCTATACTGTTTCTCACTGTATTGTGACTTCTCACTGTAGCGCTCCCAAGCTCTATACTGTTTCTCACTGTACTGTTATTTCTCACTGTATCGCTCCCAAGCTCTATACTGTTTCTCACTGTACTGTTATTTCTTACTGTAGCGCTCCCAAGCTCTGTACTGTTTCTCACTGTATTGTGACTTCTCACTGTAGCGCTCCCAAGCTCTATACTGTTTCTCACTGTACTGTTATTTCTCACTGTAGCGCTCCCAAGCTCTGTACTGATTCTCACTGTATTGTGACTTCTCACTGTAGCTCTCCCAAGCTCTATACTTTTTCTCACTGTACTGTTATTTCTCACTGTAGCACTCCCTAGCTCTATACTGTTTCTCACTGTACTGTTATTTCTCTCTGTGGCGCTCCCAAGCTCTGTACTGTTTCTCACTGTATTGTGACTTCTCACTGTAGCACTCCTTAGCTCTATACTGTTTCTCAATGTACTGTTATTTCTCACTGTGGCGCTCCCAAGCTCTATACTGTTTCTCACTGTACTGTTATTTCTCACTGTAGCGCTCCCAAGCTCTGTACTGTTTCTCACTGTACTGTTATTTCTCACTGTGGCGCTCCCAAGCTCTATACTGTTTCTCACTGCACGGTTATTTCTCACTACGGCGCTCCCAAGCTCTATACTGTTTCTCACCGTACTGTTATTTCTCACTGTGGCGCTCCCAAGCTCTATACTGCTTCTCACCGTATGGTTATTTCTCACTGTGGCGCTCCCAATCTCTATACTGTTTCTCACTGTACTGTTATTTCTCACTACGGCGCTCCCTAGCTCTATACTGTTTCTCACTGTACTGCTATTTCTCACTACGGCTCTCCCTAGCTCTATACTGTTTCTCACTGTATTGCTATTTCTCACTACGGCACTCCCTAGCTCTATACTGTTTCTCACTGTACTGTTATTTCTCACTACGGCACTCCCTAGCTCTATACTGTTTCTCACTGTACTGTTATTTCTCACTACGGCGCTCCAAAGCTCTGTACTGTTTCTCACTGTACGGTTATTTCTCACTACGGCGCTCCCAAGCTCTATTCTGTTTCTCACTGTACTGTTATTTCTCACTGTGGCGCTCCCAAGCTCTATACTGTTTCTCACTGTACTGCTATTTCTCACTGTGGTGCTCCCAAGCTCTATACTGTTTCTCACTGTATGGTTATTTCTAGGGGTGAGCGGGTTCGGATTTCTGAAATCCGAACCCCCCCGAGCCCCCCCGATCCGAGTCCGATCCGAGTCAGGCTCGACTTTTCCCGCCTGACTCGGATTCTGAAATCGAGGCAAAACGTCATCTTCCCGCCTTCCGAGTCTCGCGGGTTTTGGATCCTATATAAGGTACCCACGTCGGCGCCATTTTCTCATTCGGCTGTGGACAGTGAAGAGGGAGGGTGGGAGTTAGGGCTGTGTAGTGTAGTGTAGTGTAGTGCTGCTGTTGTCCACTACTTCAAAGTCCATAGGGGCTGGCTGTGTTGTGCTGTGCTGCTGTTGTTAATAGGGGCTGTGTCCACTACTTCAAAGTCCATAGGGGCTGGCTGGACTGTGTTGTGCAGTCAGTTCTCCATAGCGGCTGTGTCCACTCCAAAGTCCTGTGCAGTGTCCCAGTCCTAAAGGAGTGCTGTAGTGTTGTCCAGGGGGTGCTCTGTCCATCAGGGGTGCTCCCCCCAAGTGCTAAAAAAATAATATATTTTCTGTGTTTGTGAATTGTGTGCGCAGTAGCCGCACGTGCATCAACAAAGTAGTGCCAAGCGTGCGCCTGTGTCATAAGTAAAGGGCCGGCTGGCTTGACCGTTAAGGGTGCTGTAACCCCCAAAAGTACACTCCAGTCCAAACCAAAAAAAAAATTATTTTCTGTGTTTGTGAATTGTGTGCGCAGTAGCCGCACGTGCATCAACAAAGTAGTGCCAAGCGTGCGCCTGTGTCATAAGTAAAGGGCCGGCTGGCTTGACCATTAAGGGTGCTGTAACCCCCGAAAGTACACTCCAGTCCAAACCAAAAAAAAAATTATTTTCTGTGTTTGTGAATTGTGTGCACTATGGCTGCACGTGCATCAACAAAGGAGCAGCGCCAAGCGTGCGCCTGTGTCCCATAAGTAAAGAGCCGGCTGGCTCATTTCATAAAGGGTGGTGTAACCCACAAAGTGCACTACTCTCCAGCAAAAATAAAATAATATTTTCTGTGTTTGTGTGCGCTTTAGCCGCACGTATATATATCAATATAACATAAATGGAGGACCAAACTTTCTCCGATAAAAATAAAATAGGGAAAGATCAAGAACCTCTTCCTCCTAGTGCTGTTGCTGCTGCTGGGAGTTGTTCATCATCCCAGAGAGGAAGTAGGAACATCACTACTTTTACTAAACAATTGACCCTCCAACAGTCCTTAGCGATGAGGATGAAGTACGACAGCAGTCATCCTGAAGCAAAACGTATAACTGAGGCCTTGACTGCTATGTTGGTGTTAGACGTGCGTCCGGTATCCGACATTAGTGCAGTGGGATTTAGACAATTGATGGAGGTAGTGTGTCCTCGGTTCCAAATCCCGTCTAGATTCCACCTGCATCCTCAAAGCAGCAGCGACAAGCGTGCGTCTGTCTGTTAAAGGGTGGTGACACCCTCAAAGTGTTCTACACAAACAATTAAAATATTGTTCTTTTTTTTTCGGTCTTTGTGAAATGTGTGGGCTGTAGCCTCACCTGCATCCTTAAAGCAGCAGCGACAAGCGTGCGTCTGTCTGTTAAAGGGTGGTGTAACTCTCAAAGTGTTCCAAAAAATAAAAAACTATTTTTTTAATGTGTTTGTGACTTGTGTGCGATGTAGCCACACTTGCATCCTCAAAGCAGCAGCGACAAGCGTGCGTCTGTCTGTTAAAGGGTGGTGACACCCTCAAAGTGTGCTACACAAACAATTAAAATATTGTTCTTTTTTCTGTCTTTGTGAATTGTGTGGGCTGTAGCTGCACCTGCATCCTTAAAGCAGCAGCGACAAGCGTGCGTCTGTCTGTTAAAGGGTGGTGACACCCTCAAAGTGTGCTACACAAACAATTAAAATATTGTTCTTTTTTCTGTCTTTGTGAATTGTGTGGGCTGTAGCCGCACCTGCATCCTTAAAGCAGCAGCGACAAGCGTGCGTCTGTCTGTTAAAGGGTGGTGACACCCTCAAAGTGTGCTACACAAACAATTAAAATATTGTTCTTTTTTTTTTGGTCTTTGTGAAATGTGTGGGCTGTAGCCGCACCTGCATCCTTAAAGAAGCAGCGACAAGCGTGCGTCTGTCTGTTAAAGGGTGGTGACACCCTCAAAGTGTTCTACACAAACAATTAAAATATTGTTCTTTTTTTTTTGGTCTTTGTGAAATGTGTGGGCTGTAGCCGCACCTGCATCCTTAAAGCAGCAGCGACAAGCGTGCGTCTGTCTGTTAAAGGGTGGTGACACCCTCAAAGTGTGCTACACAAACAATTAAAATATTGTTCTTTTTTTTTTGGTCTTTGTGAAATGTGTGGGCTGTAGCCGCACCTGCATCCTTAAAGCAGCAGCGACAAGCGTGCGTCTGTCTGTTAAAGGGTGGTGACACCCTCAAAGTGTTCTACACAAACAATTAAAATATTGTTCTTTTTTTTTCGGTCTTTGTGAAATGTGTGGGCTGTAGCCGCACCTGCATCCTTAAAGCAGCAGCGACAAGCGTGCGTCTGTCTGTTAAAGGGTGGTGTAACTCTCAAAGTGTTCCAAAAAATAAAAAACTATTTTTTTAATGTGTTTGTGACTTGTGTGCGATGTAGCCACACTTGCATCCTCAAAGCAGCAGCGACAAGCGTGCGTCTGTCTGTTAAAGGGTGGTGACACCCTCAAAGTGTGCTACAGAAACAATTAAAATATTGTTCTTTTTTTTCTGTCTATGTGAATTGTGTGGGCTGTAGCCGCACCTGCATCCTTAAAGCAGCAGCGACAAGCGTGCGTCTGTCTGTTAAAGGGTGATGACACCTCAAAGTGTTCTACACAAACAATTAAAATATTGTTCTTTTTTTTTTCGGTCTTTGTGAAATGTGTGGGCTGTAGCCGCACCTGCATCCTTAAAGCAGCAGCGACAAGCGTGCGTCTGTCTGTTAAAGGGTGGTGACACCTCAAAGTGTTCTACACAAACAATTAAAATATTCTTCTTCTTTTTTCTGTCTTTGTGAATTGTGTGGGCTGTAGCCGCACTTGCATCCTCAAAGCAGCAGCGACAAGCGTGCGTCTGTCTGTTAAAGGGTGGTGTAACCCTCAAAGTGTGCTCCACAAACAATAAAAATATTCTTTTTTTTTTTCTGTCTTTGTGAATTGTGTGGGCTGTAGCCGCACTTGAATCCTCAAAGCAGCAGCGACAAGCGTGCGTCTGTCTGTTAAAGGATTACATCGGTGACAGCATCCAAGTAGGCATGTCAGACAGTCCGTACCTGTACTGGCAGGAAAAAGAAGCAATTTGGAGGTCCCTGTACAAATTGGCTCTATTTTACCTGAGTTGCCCCCCCTCCAGTGTGTACTCCGAAAGAGTGTTTAGTGCAGCCGGGAACCTTGTCAGCGAAAGGCGTAGGAGGTTGCTTCCACAAAATGTGGAGAAGATGATGTTCATAAAATGAATTATCAACTCTTCCAGGGAGACCAGCCTCCAGAACGTACAGAGGGACCTGTGGTTCCAGCAGGGACGAATTAATACTTTGTGAGGGTGAGGATGAGGATGTACACACTGAAGAGGGTGAGGAATCGGTGGATGAGGAGGATGAGGATGACATCTTGCCTCCGTAGAGCCAGTTTGTGCAGGGACACATTAATTGCCAGCTTGTTTTGTGGGGGCCCAAACGAACCAATCATTTCAGCCACAGTTGTGTGGCAGACCCTGGCGCTGAAATGATTGATTTGTTAAAGTGTGCATGTCCTGTTTATACAACATAAGGGTGGGTGGGAGGGCCCAAGGACAATTCCATTTTGCACTTCTTTTTTTTCTTTGCATTATGTACAGTTTGGGACCTAGTTTTTCTAACTGCCATCCTGTCTGCCACTGCAGTGTCACTCCTAGATGGGTCACGTGTTTGTGCCGCCCACTCGTGTCGCTTAGCATAGTCATCCAGCTACCTCGGTGCAACCTTTTGGACATGAAAACACTATTTTGAGGTGTGAGGTGTTCAGAATAGACTGGAAATGAGTGGAAATTAAGGTTATTGAGGTTAATAATAGCATAGGAGCAGAGAAACCAACAAATTCTGTGATTTTAGCTGTTTTTATGCTTTTTTAAAAAAAAATACAGATCCAAAACACAAAACCCAGAACCCAAAACACGGAAGGGTGGTTTTGGCAAAACCAATCCAGATCCAAAACACGAAGAAAGATCCAGATCCAAAACCAAAACACAAAACACGAAAAGTGGCCGGTGCACACCCCTAGTTATTTCTCACTGTGGCGCTCCCAAGCTCCCAAGCTCTATACAGTTTCTCACTGTACTGTTATTTCTCACTGTACCACTCCCAAGCTCTATACTGTTTCTCACTGTACTGTTATTTCTCACTGTAGCACTCCCTTGCTCTATACTGTTTCTCACTGTACTGTTATTTCTCACTGTAGCGCTCCCAAGCTCTGTACTGTTTCTCACTGTACTGTTATTTCTCACTGTGGCGCTCCCAAGCTCTATACTGTTTCTCACTGCACGGTTATTTCTCACTACGGCGCTCCCAAGCTCTATACTGTTTCTCACCGTACTGTTATTTCTCACTGTGGCGCTCCCAAGCTCTATATTGTTTCTCACCGTACGGTTATTTCTCACTGTGGCGCTCCCAAGCTCTACACTGTTTCTCACTGTACTGTTATTTCTCACTACGGCGCTCCCTAGCTCTGTACTGTTTCTCACTGTACTGTTATTTCTCACTGTGGCGCTCCCAAGCTCTATACTGTTTCTCACTGCACGGTTATTTCTCACTACGGCGCTCCCAAGCTCTATACTGTTTCTCACCGTACTGTTATTTCTCACTGTGGCGCTCCCAAGCTCTATACTGCTTCTCACCGTATGGTTATTTCTCACTGTGGCGCTCCCAATCTCTATACTGTTTCTCACTGTACTGTTATTTCTCACTACGGCGCTCCCTAGCTCTATACTGTTTCTCACTGTACTGCTATTTCTCACTACGGCTCTCCCTAGCTCTAAACTGTTTCTCACTGTATTGCTATTTCTCACTACGGCACTCCCTAGCTCTATACTGTTTCTCACTGTACTGTTATTTCTCACTACGGCACTCCCTAGCTCTATACTGTTTCTCACTGTACTGTTATTTCTCACTACGGCGCTCCAAAGCTCTGTACTGTTTCTCACTGTACGGTTATTTCTCACTACGGCGCTCCCAAGCTCTATTCTGTTTCTCACTGTACTGTTATTTCTCACTGTGGCGCTCCCAAGCTCTATACTGTTTCTCACTGTACTGCTATTTCTCACTGTGGTGCTCCCAAGCTCTATACTGTTTCTCACTGTATGGTTATTTCTCACTGTGGCGCTCCCAAGCTCCCAAGCTCTATACAGTTTCTCACTGTACTGTTATTTCTCACTGTACCACTCCCAAGCTCTATACTGTTTCTCACTGTACTGTTATTTCTCACTGTAGCACTCCCTTGCTCTATACTGTTTCTCACTGTACTGTTATTTCTCACTGTAGCACTCCCAAGCTCAATACTGTTTCTCACTGTACTGTTATTTCTCACTGTAGCGCTCCCAAGCTCTGTACTGTTTCTCACTGTACTGTTATTTCTCACTGTGGCGCTCCCAAGCTCTATACTGTTTCTCACTGCACGGTTATTTCTCACTACGGCGCTCCCAAGCTCTATACTGTTTCTCACCGTACTGTTATTTCTCACTGTGGCGCTCCCAAGCTCTATATTGTTTCTCACCGTACGGTTATTTCTCACTGTGGCGCTCCCAAGCTCTATACTGTTTCTCACTGTACTGTTATTTCTCACTACGGCGCTCCCTAGCTCTATACTGTTTCTCACTCTACTGCTATTTCTCACTACGGCACTCCCTAGCTCTATACTGTTTCTCACTGTACAGCTATTTCTCACTACGGCACTCCCTAGCTCTATACTGTTTCTCACTGTACTGTTATTTCTCACTACGGCACTCCCTAGCTCTATACTGTTTCTCACTGTACGATTATTTCTCACTACGGCGCTCCCTAGCTCTATTCTGTTTCTCACTGTACTGTTATTTCTCACTGTGGCGCTCCCAAACTCTATACTGTTTCTCACTGTATGGTTATTTCTCACTGTGGCGCTCCCAAGCTCCCAAGCTCTATACTGTTTCTCACTGTACTGTTATTTCTCACTGTAGCACTCCCAAGCTCTATACTGTTTCTCACTGTTCGGTCATTTCTCACTGTAGCACTCCCTAGCTCTATACTGTTTCTCACTGTACGGTTATTTCTCACT
Source organism: Taudactylus pleione (assembly GCA_031769625.1). NCBI lineage: Eukaryota > Metazoa > Chordata > Amphibia > Anura > Myobatrachidae > Taudactylus > Taudactylus pleione. The sequence goes on along the minus strand of JAUIMM010000190.1, from coordinate 6,339,594 downwards.
GTAGCACTCCCAAGCTCTATACTGTTTCTCACTATATTGTGACTTCTCACTGTAGCGCTCCCAAGCTCTATACTGTTTCTCACAGTACTGTTATTTCTCACTGTATCGCTCCCAAGCTCTATACTGTTTCTCACTGTACTGTTATTTCTCACTGTGGCGCTCCCAATCTCTATACTGTTTCTCACTGTACTGTTATTTCTCACTACGGTGCTCCCTAGCTCTATACTGTTTCTCACTGTACTGCTATTTCTCACTACGGCTCTCCCTAGCTCTATACTGTTTCTCACTGTATTGCTATTTCTCACTACGGCACTCCCTAGCTCTATACTGTTTCTCACTGTACTGTTATTTCTCACTACGGCACTCCCTAGCTCTATACTGTTTCTCACTGTACTGTTATTTCTCACTACGGCGCTCCAAAGCTCTGTACTGTTTCTCACTGTACGGTTATTTCTCACTACGGCGCTCCCAAGCTCAATTCTGTTTCTCACTGTACTGTTATTTCTCACTGTGGCGCTCCCAAGCTCTATACTGTTTCTCACTGTACTGCTATTTCTCACTGTGGTGCTCCCAAGCTCTATACTGTTTCTCACTGTATGGTTATTTCTCACTGTGGCGCTCCCAAGCTCCAAAGCTCTATACAGTTTCTCACTGTACTGTTATTTCTCACTGTACCACTCCCAAGCTCTATACTGGTTCTCACTGTACTGTTATTTCTCACTGTAGCACTCCCTTGCTCTATACTGTTTCTCACTGTACTGTTATTTCTCACTGTAGCACTCCCAAGCTCAATACTGTTTCTCACTGTACTGTTATTTCTCACTGTAGCGCTCCCAAGCTCTGTACTGTTTCTCACTGTACTGTTATTTCTCACTGTGGCGCTCCCAAGCTCTATACTGTTTCTCACTGCACGGTTATTTCTCACTACGGCGCTCCCAAGCTCTATACTGTTTCTCACCGTACTGTTATTTCTCACAGTGGCGCTCCCAAGCTCTATATTGTTTCTCACCTTACGGTTATTTCTCACTGTGGCGCTCCCAAGCTCTATACTGTTTCTCACTGTACTGTTATTTCTCACTACGGCGCTCCCTAGCTCTATACTGTTTCTCACTCTACTGCTATTTCTCACTACGGCACTCCCTAGCTCTATACTGTTTCTCACTGTACAGCTATTTCTCACTACGGCACTCCCTAGCTCTATACTGTTTCTCACTGTACTGTTATTTCTCACTACGGCACTCCCTAGCTCTATACTGTTTCTCACTGTACTGTTATTTCTCACTACGGCGCTCCAAAGCTCTGTACTGTTTCTCACTGTACGATTATTTCTCACTACGGCGCTCCCTAGCTCTATTCTGTTTCTCACTGTACTGTTATTTCTCACTGTGGAGCTCCCAAACTCTATACTGTTTCTCACTGTATGGTTATTTCTCACTGTGGCGCTCCCAAGCTCCCAAGCTCTATACTGTTTCTCACTGTACTGTTATTTCTCACTGTAGCACTCCCAAGCTCTATACTGTTTCTCACTGTTCAGTCATTTCTCACTGTAGCACTCCCTAGCTCTATACTGTTTCTCACTGTACGGTTATTTCTCACTGTAGCACTCCCAAGCTCTATACTGTTTCTCACTATATTGTGACTTCTCACTGTAGCGCTCCCAAGCTCTATACTGTTTCTCACAGTACTGTTATTTCTCACTGTATCGCTCCCAAGCTCTATACTGTTTCTCAGTGTACTGTTATTTCTCACTGTGGCGCTCCCAATCTCTATACTGTTTCTCACTGTACTGTTATTTCTCACTACGGCGCTCCCTAGCTCTATACTGTTTCTCACTGTACTGCTATTTCTCACTACGGCTCTCCCTAGCTCTATACTGTTTCTCACTGTATTGCTATTTCTCACTACGGCACTCCCTAGCTCTATACTGTTTCTCACTGTACTGTTATTTCTCACTACGGCACTCCCTAGCTCTATACTGTTTCTCACTGTACTGTTATTTCTCACTACGGCGCTCCAAAGCTCTGTACTGTTTCTCACTGTACGGTTATTTCTCACTACGGCGCTCCCAAGCTCTATTCTGTTTCTCACTGTACTGTTATTTCTCACTGTGGCGCTCCCAAGCTCTATACTGTTTCTCACTGTACTGCTATTTCTCACTGTGGTGCTCCCAAGCTCAATACTGTTTCTCACTGTATGGTTATTTCTCACTGTGGCGCTCCCAAGCTCCAAAGCTCTATACAGTTTCTCACTGTACTGTTATTTCTCACTGTACCACTCCCAAGCTCTATACTGGTTCTCACTGTACTGTTATTTCTCACTGTAGCACTCCCTTGCTCTATACTGTTTCTCACTGTACTGTTATTTCTCACTGTAGCACTCCCAAGCTCAATACTGTTTCTCACTGTACTGTTATTTCTCACTGTAGCGCTCCCAAGCTCTGTACTGTTTCTCACTGTACTGTTATTTCTCACTGTGGCGCTCCCAAGCTCTATACTGTTTCTCACTGCATGGTTATTTCTCACTACGGCGCTCCCAAGCTCTATACTGTTTCTCACCGTACTGTTATTTCTCACTGTGGCGCTCCCAAGCTCTATATTGTTTCTCACCTTACGGTTATTTCTCACTGTGGCGCTCCCAAGCTCTATACTGTTTCTCACTGTACTGTTATTTCTCACTACGGCGCTCCCTAGCTCTATACTGTTTCTCACTCTACTGCTATTTCTCACTACGGCACTCCCTAGCTCTATACTGTTTCTCACTGTACTGTTATTTCTCACTACGGCACTCCCTAGCTCTATACTGTTTCTCACTGTACTGTTATTTCTCACTACGGCGCTCCAAAGCTCTGTACTGTTTCTCACTGTACGGTTATTTCTCACTACGGCGCTCCCAAGCTCTATTCTGTTTCTCACTGTACTGTTATTTCTCACTGTGGCGCTCCCAAGCTCTATACTGTTTCTCACTGTACTGCTATTTCTCACTGTGGTGCTCCCAAGCTCTATACTGTTTCTCACTGTATGGTTATTTCTAGGGGTGAGCGGGTTCGGATTTCTGAAATCCGAACCCCCCCGAGCCCCCCCGATCCGAGTCCGATCCGAGTCAGGCTCGACTTTTCCCGCCTGACTCGGATTCTGAAATCGAGGCAAAACGTCATCTTCCCGCCTTCCGAGTCTCGCGGGTTTTGGATCCTATATAAGGTACCCACGTCGGCGCCATTTTCTCATTCGGCTGTGGACAGTGAAGAGGGAGGGTGGGAGTTAGGGCTGTGTAGTGTAGTGTAGTGTAGTGCTGCTGTTGTCCACTACTTCAAAGTCCATAGGGGCTGGCTGTGTTGTGCTGTGCTGCTGTTGTTAATAGGGGCTGTGTCCACTACTTCAAAGTCCATAGGGGCTGGCTGGACTGTGTTGTGCAGTCAGTTCTCCATAGCGGCTGTGTCCACTCCAAAGTCCTGTGCAGTGTCCCAGTCCTAAAGGAGTGCTGTAGTGTTGTCCAGGGGGTGCTCTGTCCATCAGGGGTGCTCCCCCCAAGTGCTAAAAAAATAATATATTTTCTGTGTTTGTGAATTGTGTGCGCAGTAGCCGCACGTGCATCAACAAAGTAGTGCCAAGCGTGCGCCTGTGTCATAAGTAAAGGGCCGGCTGGCTTGACCGTTAAGGGTGCTGTAACCCCCAAAAGTACACTCCAGTCCAAACCAAAAAAAAAATTATTTTCTGTGTTTGTGAATTGTGTGCGCAGTAGCCGCACGTGCATCAACAAAGTAGTGCCAAGCGTGCGCCTGTGTCATAAGTAAAGGGCCGGCTGGCTTGACCATTAAGGGTGCTGTAACCCCCGAAAGTACACTCCAGTCCAAACCAAAAAAAAAATTATTTTCTGTGTTTGTGAATTGTGTGCACTATGGCTGCACGTGCATCAACAAAGGAGCAGCGCCAAGCGTGCGCCTGTGTCCCATAAGTAAAGAGCCGGCTGGCTCATTTCATAAAGGGTGGTGTAACCCACAAAGTGCACTACTCTCCAGCAAAAATAAAATAATATTTTCTGTGTTTGTGTGCGCTTTAGCCGCACGTATATATATCAATATAACATAAATGGAGGACCAAACTTTCTCCGATAAAAATAAAATAGGGAAAGATCAAGAACCTCTTCCTCCTAGTGCTGTTGCTGCTGCTGGGAGTTGTTCATCATCCCAGAGAGGAAGTAGGAACATCACTACTTTTACTAAACAATTGACCCTCCAACAGTCCTTAGCGATGAGGATGAAGTACGACAGCAGTCATCCTGAAGCAAAACGTATAACTGAGGCCTTGACTGCTATGTTGGTGTTAGACGTGCGTCCGGTATCCGACATTAGTGCAGTGGGATTTAGACAATTGATGGAGGTAGTGTGTCCTCGGTTCCAAATCCCGTCTAGATTCCACCTGCATCCTCAAAGCAGCAGCGACAAGCGTGCGTCTGTCTGTTAAAGGGTGGTGACACCCTCAAAGTGTTCTACACAAACAATTAAAATATTGTTCTTTTTTTTTCGGTCTTTGTGAAATGTGTGGGCTGTAGCCTCACCTGCATCCTTAAAGCAGCAGCGACAAGCGTGCGTCTGTCTGTTAAAGGGTGGTGTAACTCTCAAAGTGTTCCAAAAAATAAAAAACTATTTTTTTAATGTGTTTGTGACTTGTGTGCGATGTAGCCACACTTGCATCCTCAAAGCAGCAGCGACAAGCGTGCGTCTGTCTGTTAAAGGGTGGTGACACCCTCAAAGTGTGCTACACAAACAATTAAAATATTGTTCTTTTTTCTGTCTTTGTGAATTGTGTGGGCTGTAGCTGCACCTGCATCCTTAAAGCAGCAGCGACAAGCGTGCGTCTGTCTGTTAAAGGGTGGTGACACCCTCAAAGTGTGCTACACAAACAATTAAAATATTGTTCTTTTTTCTGTCTTTGTGAATTGTGTGGGCTGTAGCCGCACCTGCATCCTTAAAGCAGCAGCGACAAGCGTGCGTCTGTCTGTTAAAGGGTGGTGACACCCTCAAAGTGTGCTACACAAACAATTAAAATATTGTTCTTTTTTTTTTGGTCTTTGTGAAATGTGTGGGCTGTAGCCGCACCTGCATCCTTAAAGAAGCAGCGACAAGCGTGCGTCTGTCTGTTAAAGGGTGGTGACACCCTCAAAGTGTTCTACACAAACAATTAAAATATTGTTCTTTTTTTTTTGGTCTTTGTGAAATGTGTGGGCTGTAGCCGCACCTGCATCCTTAAAGCAGCAGCGACAAGCGTGCGTCTGTCTGTTAAAGGGTGGTGACACCCTCAAAGTGTGCTACACAAACAATTAAAATATTGTTCTTTTTTTTTTGGTCTTTGTGAAATGTGTGGGCTGTAGCCGCACCTGCATCCTTAAAGCAGCAGCGACAAGCGTGCGTCTGTCTGTTAAAGGGTGGTGACACCCTCAAAGTGTTCTACACAAACAATTAAAATATTGTTCTTTTTTTTTCGGTCTTTGTGAAATGTGTGGGCTGTAGCCGCACCTGCATCCTTAAAGCAGCAGCGACAAGCGTGCGTCTGTCTGTTAAAGGGTGGTGTAACTCTCAAAGTGTTCCAAAAAATAAAAAACTATTTTTTTAATGTGTTTGTGACTTGTGTGCGATGTAGCCACACTTGCATCCTCAAAGCAGCAGCGACAAGCGTGCGTCTGTCTGTTAAAGGGTGGTGACACCCTCAAAGTGTGCTACAGAAACAATTAAAATATTGTTCTTTTTTTTCTGTCTATGTGAATTGTGTGGGCTGTAGCCGCACCTGCATCCTTAAAGCAGCAGCGACAAGCGTGCGTCTGTCTGTTAAAGGGTGATGACACCTCAAAGTGTTCTACACAAACAATTAAAATATTGTTCTTTTTTTTTTCGGTCTTTGTGAAATGTGTGGGCTGTAGCCGCACCTGCATCCTTAAAGCAGCAGCGACAAGCGTGCGTCTGTCTGTTAAAGGGTGGTGACACCTCAAAGTGTTCTACACAAACAATTAAAATATTCTTCTTCTTTTTTCTGTCTTTGTGAATTGTGTGGGCTGTAGCCGCACTTGCATCCTCAAAGCAGCAGCGACAAGCGTGCGTCTGTCTGTTAAAGGGTGGTGTAACCCTCAAAGTGTGCTCCACAAACAATAAAAATATTCTTTTTTTTTTTCTGTCTTTGTGAATTGTGTGGGCTGTAGCCGCACTTGAATCCTCAAAGCAGCAGCGACAAGCGTGCGTCTGTCTGTTAAAGGATTACATCGGTGACAGCATCCAAGTAGGCATGTCAGACAGTCCGTACCTGTACTGGCAGGAAAAAGAAGCAATTTGGAGGTCCCTGTACAAATTGGCTCTATTTTACCTGAGTTGCCCCCCCTCCAGTGTGTACTCCGAAAGAGTGTTTAGTGCAGCCGGGAACCTTGTCAGCGAAAGGCGTAGGAGGTTGCTTCCACAAAATGTGGAGAAGATGATGTTCATAAAATGAATTATCAACTCTTCCAGGGAGACCAGCCTCCAGAACGTACAGAGGGACCTGTGGTTCCAGCAGGGACGAATTAATACTTTGTGAGGGTGAGGATGAGGATGTACACACTGAAGAGGGTGAGGAATCGGTGGATGAGGAGGATGAGGATGACATCTTGCCTCCGTAGAGCCAGTTTGTGCAGGGACACATTAATTGCCAGCTTGTTTTGTGGGGGCCCAAACGAACCAATCATTTCAGCCACAGTTGTGTGGCAGACCCTGGCGCTGAAATGATTGATTTGTTAAAGTGTGCATGTCCTGTTTATACAACATAAGGGTGGGTGGGAGGGCCCAAGGACAATTCCATTTTGCACTTCTTTTTTTTCTTTGCATTATGTACAGTTTGGGACCTAGTTTTTCTAACTGCCATCCTGTCTGCCACTGCAGTGTCACTCCTAGATGGGTCACGTGTTTGTGCCGCCCACTCGTGTCGCTTAGCATAGTCATCCAGCTACCTCGGTGCAACCTTTTGGACATGAAAACACTATTTTGAGGTGTGAGGTGTTCAGAATAGACTGGAAATGAGTGGAAATTAAGGTTATTGAGGTTAATAATAGCATAGGAGCAGAGAAACCAACAAATTCTGTGATTTTAGCTGTTTTTATGCTTTTTTAAAAAAAAATACAGATCCAAAACACAAAACCCAGAACCCAAAACACGGAAGGGTGGTTTTGGCAAAACCAATCCAGATCCAAAACACGAAGAAAGATCCAGATCCAAAACCAAAACACAAAACACGAAAAGTGGCCGGTGCACACCCCTAGTTATTTCTCACTGTGGCGCTCCCAAGCTCCCAAGCTCTATACAGTTTCTCACTGTACTGTTATTTCTCACTGTACCACTCCCAAGCTCTATACTGTTTCTCACTGTACTGTTATTTCTCACTGTAGCACTCCCTTGCTCTATACTGTTTCTCACTGTACTGTTATTTCTCACTGTAGCGCTCCCAAGCTCTGTACTGTTTCTCACTGTACTGTTATTTCTCACTGTGGCGCTCCCAAGCTCTATACTGTTTCTCACTGCACGGTTATTTCTCACTACGGCGCTCCCAAGCTCTATACTGTTTCTCACCGTACTGTTATTTCTCACTGTGGCGCTCCCAAGCTCTATATTGTTTCTCACCGTACGGTTATTTCTCACTGTGGCGCTCCCAAGCTCTACACTGTTTCTCACTGTACTGTTATTTCTCACTACGGCGCTCCCTAGCTCTGTACTGTTTCTCACTGTACTGTTATTTCTCACTGTGGCGCTCCCAAGCTCTATACTGTTTCTCACTGCACGGTTATTTCTCACTACGGCGCTCCCAAGCTCTATACTGTTTCTCACCGTACTGTTATTTCTCACTGTGGCGCTCCCAAGCTCTATACTGCTTCTCACCGTATGGTTATTTCTCACTGTGGCGCTCCCAATCTCTATACTGTTTCTCACTGTACTGTTATTTCTCACTACGGCGCTCCCTAGCTCTATACTGTTTCTCACTGTACTGCTATTTCTCACTACGGCTCTCCCTAGCTCTAAACTGTTTCTCACTGTATTGCTATTTCTCACTACGGCACTCCCTAGCTCTATACTGTTTCTCACTGTACTGTTATTTCTCACTACGGCACTCCCTAGCTCTATACTGTTTCTCACTGTACTGTTATTTCTCACTACGGCGCTCCAAAGCTCTGTACTGTTTCTCACTGTACGGTTATTTCTCACTACGGCGCTCCCAAGCTCTATTCTGTTTCTCACTGTACTGTTATTTCTCACTGTGGCGCTCCCAAGCTCTATACTGTTTCTCACTGTACTGCTATTTCTCACTGTGGTGCTCCCAAGCTCTATACTGTTTCTCACTGTATGGTTATTTCTCACTGTGGCGCTCCCAAGCTCCCAAGCTCTATACAGTTTCTCACTGTACTGTTATTTCTCACTGTACCACTCCCAAGCTCTATACTGTTTCTCACTGTACTGTTATTTCTCACTGTAGCACTCCCTTGCTCTATACTGTTTCTCACTGTACTGTTATTTCTCACTGTAGCACTCCCAAGCTCAATACTGTTTCTCACTGTACTGTTATTTCTCACTGTAGCGCTCCCAAGCTCTGTACTGTTTCTCACTGTACTGTTATTTCTCACTGTGGCGCTCCCAAGCTCTATACTGTTTCTCACTGCACGGTTATTTCTCACTACGGCGCTCCCAAGCTCTATACTGTTTCTCACCGTACTGTTATTTCTCACTGTGGCGCTCCCAAGCTCTATATTGTTTCTCACCGTACGGTTATTTCTCACTGTGGCGCTCCCAAGCTCTATACTGTTTCTCACTGTACTGTTATTTCTCACTACGGCGCTCCCTAGCTCTATACTGTTTCTCACTCTACTGCTATTTCTCACTACGGCACTCCCTAGCTCTATACTGTTTCTCACTGTACAGCTATTTCTCACTACGGCACTCCCTAGCTCTATACTGTTTCTCACTGTACTGTTATTTCTCACTACGGCACTCCCTAGCTCTATACTGTTTCTCACTGTACGATTATTTCTCACTACGGCGCTCCCTAGCTCTATTCTGTTTCTCACTGTACTGTTATTTCTCACTGTGGCGCTCCCAAACTCTATACTGTTTCTCACTGTATGGTTATTTCTCACTGTGGCGCTCCCAAGCTCCCAAGCTCTATACTGTTTCTCACTGTACTGTTATTTCTCACTGTAGCACTCCCAAGCTCTATACTGTTTCTCACTGTTCGGTCATTTCTCACTGTAGCACTCCCTAGCTCTATACTGTTTCTCACTGTACGGTTATTTCTCACTGTAGCACTCCCAAGCTCTATACTGTTTCTCACTATATTGTGACTTCTCACTGTAGCGCTCCCAAGCTCTATACTGTTTCTCACAGTACTGTTATTTCTCACTGTATCGCTCCCAAGCTCTATACTGTTTCTCACTGTACTGTTATTTCTCACTGTGGCGCTCCCAATCTCTATACTGTTTCTCACTGTACTGTTATTTCTCACTACGGTGCTCCCTAGCTCTATACTGTTTCTCACTGTACTGCTATTTCTCACTACGGCTCTCCCTAGCTCTATACTGTTTCTCACTGTATTGCTATTTCTCACTACGGCACTCCCTAGCTCTATACTGTTTCTCACTGTACTGTTATTTCTCACTACGGCACTCCCTAGCTCTATACTGTTTCTCACTGTACTGTTATTTCTCACTACGGCGCTCCAAAGCTCTGTACTGTTTCTCACTGTACGGTTATTTCTCACTACGGCGCTCCCAAGCTCAATTCTGTTTCTCACTGTACTGTTATTTCTCACTGTGGCGCTCCCAAGCTCTATACTGTTTCTCACTGTACTGCTATTTCTCACTGTGGTGCTCCCAAGCTCTATACTGTTTCTCACTGTATGGTTATTTCTCACTGTGGCGCTCCCAAGCTCCAAAGCTCTATACAGTTTCTCACTGTACTGTTATTTCTCACTGTACCACTCCCAAGCTCTATACTGGTTCTCACTGTACTGTTATTTCTCACTGTAGCACTCCCTTGCTCTATACTGTTTCTCACTGTACTGTTATTTCTCACTGTAGCACTCCCCAAGCTCAATACTGTTTCTCACTGTACTGTTATTTCTCACTGTAGCGCTCCCAAGCTCTGTACTGTTTCTCACTGTACTGTTATTTCTCACTGTGGCGCTCCCAAGCTCTATACTGTTTCTCACTGCACGGTTATTTCTCACTACGGCGCTCCCAAGCTCTATACTGTTTCTCACCGTACTGTTATTTCTCACAGTGGCGCTCCCAAGCTCTATATTGTTTCTCACCTTACGGTTATTTCTCACTGTGGCGCTCCCAAGCTCTATACTGTTTCTCACTGTACTGTTATTTCTCACTACGGCGCTCCCTAGCTCTATACTGTTTCTCACTCTACTGCTATTTCTCACTACGGCACTCCCTAGCTCTATACTGTTTCTCACTGTACAGCTATTTCTCACTACGGCACTCCCCTAGCTCTATACTGTTTCTCACTGTACTGTTATTTCTCACTACGGCACTCCCTAGCTCTATACTGTTTCTCACTGTACTGTTATTTCTCACTACGGCGCTCCAAAGCTCTGTACTGTTTCTCACTGTACGATTATTTCTCACTACGGCGCTCCCTAGCTCTATTCTGTTTCTCACTGTACTGTTATTTCTCACTGTGGAGCTCCCAAACTCTATACTGTTTCTCACTGTATGGTTATTTCTCACTGTGGCGCTCCCAAGCTCCCAAGCTCTATACTGTTTCTCACTGTACTGTTATTTCTCACTGTAGCACTCCCAAGCTCTATACTGTTTCTCACTGTTCAGTCATTTCTCACTGTAGCACTCCCTAGCTCTATACTGTTTCTCACTGTACGGTTATTTCTCACTGTAGCACTCCCAAGCTCTATACTGTTTCTCACTATATTGTGACTTCTCACTGTAGCGCTCCCCAAGCTCTATACTGTTTCTCACAGTACTGTTATTTCTCACTGTATCGCTCCCAAGCTCTATACTGTTTCTCAGTGTACTGTTATTTCTCACTGTGGCGCTCCCAATCTCTATACTGTTTCTCACTGTACTGTTATTTCTCACTACGGCGCTCCCTAGCTCTATACTGTTTCTCACTGTACTGCTATTTCTCACTACGGCTCTCCCTAGCTCTATACTGTTTCTCACTGTATTGCTATTTCTCACTACGGCACTCCCTAGCTCTATACTGTTTCTCACTGTACTGTTATTTCTCACTACGGCACTCCCTAGCTCTATACTGTTTCTCACTGTGTTATTTCTCACTACGGCGCTCCAAAGCTCTGTACTGTTTCTCACTGTACGGTTATTTCTCACTACGGCGCTCCCAAGCTCTATTCTGTTTCTCACTGTACTGTTATTTCTCACTGTGGCGCTCCCAAGCTCTATACTGTTTCTCACTGTACTGCTATTTCTCACTGTGGTGCTCCCAAGCTCAATACTGTTTCTCACTGTATGGTTATTTCTCACTGTGGCGCTCCCAAGCTCCAAAGCTCTATACAGTTTCTCACTGTACTGTTATTTCTCACTGTACCACTCCCAAGCTCTATACTGGTTCTCACTGTACTGTTATTTCTCACTGTAGCACTCCCTTGCTCTATACTGTTTCTCACTGTACTGTTATTTCTCACTGTAGCACTCCCAAGCTCAATACTGTTTCTCACTGTACTGTTATTTCTCACTGTAGCGCTCCCAAGCTCTGTACTGTTTCTCACTGTACTGTTATTTCTCACTGTGGCGCTCCCAAGCTCTATACTGTTTCTCACTGCATGGTTATTTCTCACTACGGCGCTCCCAAGCTCTATACTGTTTCTCACCGTACTGTTATTTCTCACTGTGGCGCTCCCAAGCTCTATATTGTTTCTCACCTTACGGTTATTTCTCACTGTGGCGCTCCCAAGCTCTATACTGTTTCTCACTGTACTGTTATTTCTCACTACGGCGCTCCCTAGCTCTATACTGTTTCTCACTCTACTGCTATTTCTCACTACGGTACTCCCTAGCTCTATACTGTTTCTCACTGTACAGCTATTTCTCACTACGGCACTCCCTAGCTCTATACTGTTTCTCACTGTACTGTTATTTCTCACTACGGCACTCCCTAGCTCTATACTGTTTCTCACTGTACTGTTATTTCTCACTACGGCGCTCCAAAGCTCTGTACTGTTTCTCACTGTACGATTATTTCTCACTACGGCGCTCCCTAGCTCTATTCTGTTTCTCACTGTACTGTTATTTCTCACTGTGGCGCTCCCAAACTCTATACTGTTTCTCACTGTATGGTTATTTCTCACTGTGGCGCTCCCAAGCTCTATACTGTTTCTCACTGTACTGTTATTTCTCACTGTAGCACTCCCAAGCTCTATACTGTTTCTCACTGTTCGGTCATTTCTCACTGTAGCACTCCCTAGCTCTATACTGTTTCTCACTGTACGGTTATTTCTCACTGTAGCACTCCCAAGCTCTATACTGTTTCTCACAGTACTGTTATTTCTCACTGTATCGCTCCCAAGCTCTATACTGTTTCTCACTGTACTGTTATTTCTCACGGTAGCGCTCCCAAGCTCTATACTGTTTCTCACTGTACTGTTATTTCTCACTGTAGCGCTCCCAAGCTCTATATTGTTTCTCACTGTATGGTTATTTCTCACTGTGGCGCTCCCAAGCTCCCAAGCTATATACTGTTTCTCACTGTACTGTTATTTCTCACTGTAGCACTCCCTAGCTCTATACTGTTTCTCACTGTACGGTTATTTCTCACTGTAGCACTCCCTAGCTCTATACTGTTTCTCACTGTATGGTTATTTCTCACTGTAACACTCCCTAGCTCTATACTGTTTCTCTCTGTACGGTTATTTCTCACTGTAGCACTCCCAAGCTCTATACTGTTTCTCACTGTATTGTGACTTCTCACTGTAGCGCTCCCAAGCTCTATACTGTTTCTCACTGTACTGTTATTTCTCACTGTATCGCTCCCAAGCTCTATATTGTTTCTCACTGTACTGTTATTTCTCACTGTAGCACTCCCAAGCTCTGTACTGTTTCTCACTGTATTGTGACTTCTCACTGTAGCGCTCCCAAACTCTATACTGTTTCTCACTGTACTGTTATTTCTCACTGTAGCGCTTCCAAGCTCTGTACTGTTTCTCACTATATTGTGACTTCTCACTGTAGCGCTCCCAAGCTCTATACTGTTTCTCACTGTACTGTTATTTCTCACTGTAGCACTCCCTAGCTCTATACTGTTTCTCACTGTACTGTTATTTCTCACTGTAGCACTCCCTAGCTCTATACTGTTTCTCACTGTACTGTTATTTCTCACTGTGGCGCTCCCAAGCTCTGTACTGTTTCTCACTGTATTGTGACTTCTCACTGTGGCACTTCCTAGCTCTATACTGTTTCTCAATGTACTGTTATTTCTCACTGTGGCGCTCCCAAGCTCTATACTGTTTCTCACTGTACTGTTATTTCTCACTGTGGTGCTCTCAAGCTCTTTACTGTTTCTCACTGCACGGTTATTTCTCACTACAGCGCTCCCAAGCTCTATATGTTTCTCACTGTACTGTTATTTCTCACTACGGCGCTCCCAAGCTCTATACTGTTCCTCACTGTACTGTTATTTCTCAATGTGGTGCTCCCAAGCTCTATACTGTTTCTCACTGCACGGTTATTTCTCACTGTATCGCTCCCAAGCTCTATATTGTTTCTCACTGTACTGTTATTTCTCACTGTAGCGCTCCCAAGCTCTGTACTGTTTCTCACTGTATTGTGACTTCTCACTGTAGCGCTCCCAAACTCTATACTGTTTCTCACTGTACTGTTATTTCTCACTGTAGCGCTCCCAAGCTCTGTACTGTTTCTCACTGTATTGTGACTTCTCACTGTAGCGCTCCCAAGCTCTATACTGTTTCTCACTGTACTGTTATTTCTCACTGTAGCACTCCCTAGCTCTATACTGTTTCTCACTGTACTGTTATTTCTCACTGTAGCACTCCCTAGCTCTATACTGTTTCTCACTGTACTGTTACTTCTCACTGTGGCGCTCCCAAGCTCTGTACTGTTTCTCACTGTATTGTGACTTCTCACTGTGGCACTCCCTAGCTCTATACTGTTTCTCAATGTACTGTTATTTCTCACTGTGGCGCTCCCAAGCTCTTTACTGTTTCTCACTGCACGGTTATTTCTCACTACAGCGCTCCCAAGCTATATATGTTTCTCACTATACTGTTATTTCTCACTACGGCGCTCCCAAGCTCTATACTGTTCCTCACTGTACTGTTATTTCTCAATGTGGTGCTCCCAAGCTCTATACTGTTTCTCACTGCACGGTTATTTCTCACTACAGCGCTCCCAAGCTCTATACTGTTTCTCACTGTATGATTATTTCTCTCTGTGGCGCTCCCAAGCTCTATACTGTTTCTCACTGTACTGTTATTTCTCACTGTAGCACTCCCTAGCTCTATACTGTTTCTCACTGTACGGTTATTTCTCACTGTAGCACCCCCATGCTCTATACTGTTTCTCACTGCACGGTTATTTCTCACTACGGCGCTCCCAAGCTCTATACTATTTCTTACTGCACGGTTATTTCTCACTACGGCGCCCCCAAGCACTATACTGTTTCTCACTGTACTGTTATTTCTCACTGTAGCACTCCCAAGCACTATACTGTTTCTCAATGTACGGTTATTTCTCATTGTAGCACTCCCACACTCTATACTGTTTTTCACTGTACGGGTAATTTTCACTAAGGCGCTCCCAAGCTCTATACTGTTTCTCACTGTACGGGTAATTCTCACTACGGTGCTCCCAAGCTCTATACTGTTTCTCACTGTACAGTTATTTCTCACTGTGGCGCTCCCAAGCTCTATACTGTTTCTCACTGTACGGTTATTTCTCACTGTGGCACTCCCAAGCTCTATACTGTTTCTCACTGTACTGTTATTTCTCACTGTGGCGCTCCCAAGCTCTATACTGATTCTCACTGTACGGTTATTTCTCACTGTGGCACTCTAAAGCTCTATACTGTTTCTCACTGTACAGTTATTTCTCACTGTGGCGCTCCCAAGCTCTATACTGTTTCTCACTGTACGGTTATTTCTCACTGTAGCACTCCCAAGCTCTAAACTGTTTCTCACTGTACGGTTATTTCTCTGTGTAGCGCTTCCAAGCTATATACTGTTTCTCACTGTATGGTTATTTCTCACTATGGCGCTCCCAAGCTCTATACTGTTTCTCACTGTACGGTTATTTCTCACTGTGGCGCTTCCAAGCTCTATACTGTTTCTCACTGTACTGTTATTTCTCACTGTAGCACTCCCAAGCTCTATACTGATTCTCACTATACTGTTATTTCTCACTGTAGCACTCCCTAGCTCTATACTGTTTCTCACTGTACTGTTATTTCTCACTATAGCACTCCCAAGCTCTATACTGTTTCTCACTGTACTGTTATTTCTCACTGTAGCACTCCCTAGCTCTATACTGTTTCTCACTATACTGTTATTTCTCACTGTACCACTCCCAAGCTCTATACTGTTTCTCACTGTACTGTTATTTCTCACTGTAGCGCTCCCAAGCTCTATACTGTTTCTAAGTGTACTGTTATTTCTCACTTTAGCACTCCCAAGCTCTATACTGTTTCTCACTGCACAGTTATTTCTCACTGTAGCACTCCCAATCTCTATACTGTTTTTCACTGTACTGTTATTTCTCTCTGTAGCGCTCCCAAGCTCTATACTGTTTCTCACTGTACTGTTATTTCTCACTGTAGCACTCCCAAGCTCTATACTGTTTCTCACTGTACTGTTATTTCTCACTGTAGCACTCCCTAGCTCTATACTGTTTCTCACTATACTGTTATTTCTCACTGTACCACTCCCAAGCTCTATACTGTTTCTCACTGTACTGTTATTTCTCACTGTAGCGCTCCCAAGATCTATACTGTTTCTTAGGGCTCTATTTATTAACATTATTTTTACTTAAATAAAGTGAAAAAGGGTGTTTTCACACCCTTTTCACATTATTTTAGTTTCACCTATAGTTATTACAGGGCAATTGGAGTAGAATTAGTAAAATTCTACTCCAACCCCCAGTATCACTTATTTTTAGTAAAGCAGATCGCATTTCCCATAATTGTAATGGGAAATGTGATCTGTGTGCAAGTTACTAAAAATAAATTGTAAAAAAATACCGGGGGAAGCCCTGTGATAATAACGCCACCTGGAGGTGGCGTTATCCAGGGTCTCCCCCGGTTACCGGGCTCCCACTCTGCTCTAACGGGGAGAGCAGAGGCGGGAGCCGGTACCAGTAATCAGCTATGTGGTCTAAGTAGACCGCAAGCTGATTACTGTAAAAAAAAGAAAAAAAAATAAACATTTTTTTTTTCCTTACCTGAATCCAGGGACCGGTGATCGGGCCTCCGGTGATGGCTCTTCTCCGGTCAGCTGGTCTCCCACAGTGCACTGGGGCCCGGTCATAAGGTGATCGGGTCCCAGTGCAGTATGGGAGATCACCTGATCGGGAAGCCTGGAGAAGACCACCGGAGGCCAGGAGGATGCAGGTAAGTGTAATGAAGGGAGGGGGGGTCGCGGGGATCCGCGATCGCGGGGGGCGGGGCTTAGCGCCGGGGGCGGGGCTTAGGTTCGGTGGGGGGGTAGTAGCGGAGGTCGGTCGGCGCATGCGCGGACTCTTAGTCGCGGTATTTTTTCCGAAAATACCGCGACTAGAGTGCGGATGGGATCCGCAGGGACAGAGTTTTATCGCAAGCTCTGTCCCTGCAAGGGATTTATAGTAAATCCCTGTGATATTGCCTGAATTCGCAATGCGAATTCACTCGGTAATATCACACTACAATCCGCATTAAATATGCGGATTGTAGTAAATAGAGCCCTAAGTGTACTGTTATTTCTCACTGTAGCACTCCGTTGCTCTATACTGTTTCTCACTGCACAGTTATTTCTCACTGTAGCACTCCCAAGCTCTATACTGTTTTTCACTGTACTGTTATTTCTCTCTGTAGCGCTCCCAAGCTCTATACTGTTTCTCACTGTACTGTTATTTCATACTGTAGCACTCCCAAGCTCTATACTGTTTCTCACTGTACTGTTATTTCTCACTGTAGCACTCCCAAGCTTTATACTGTTTCTCACTGTACTGTTATTTCTCACTACGGTGCTCCCAAGCTCTATACTGTTTCTCACTGTACTGTTATTTCTCACTGTGGCGCTCCCAAGCTATATACTGTTTCTCATTGAACTGTTATTTCTCACTACAGAGCTCCCAAGCCCTATATTGTTTCTCACTGTACGGTTATTTCTCACTACGGCACTCCCAAGCTCTATACTGTTTCTCACTGTACTGTTATTTCTCACTGTGGCGCTCCCAAGCTCTATACTGTTTCTCATTGTACTGTTATTTCTCACTGTAGCGCTCCCAAGCTCTATACTGTTTCTCACTGTACGGTTATTTCTCATTGTAGCACTCCCACACTCTATACTGTTTCTCACTGTATGGGTAATTCTCACTACGGCGCTCCCAAGCTCTATACTGTTTCTCACTGTACGGGTAATTCTCACTGCGGTGCTCCCAAGCTCTATACTGTTTCTCACTGTACGGTTATTTCTCATTGTAGCACTCCCAAGCTCTATACTGTTTCTCACCGTACGGTTATTTCTCACTACGGAGCTCCCAAGCTCTATACTGTTTCTCACTATACTGTTATTTCTCACTGTGGCGCTCCAAAGTTCTATACTGTTTCTCAATGTACGGTTATTTCTCACTATGGCGCACCCAAGCTCTATACTGTTTCTCACTGCACGGTTATTTCTCACTACGGCGCCCCCAACCTCTATACTATTTCTCACTGTACTGTTATTTCTCACTGTACCACTCCCAAGCTCTATACTGTTTCTCACTGTACTGTTATTAATCACTGTAGCACTCCCTAGCTCTATACTGTTTCTCACTGTACTTTTTTGTCTCACTGTAGCACTCCCAAGCTCTATACTGTTTCTCACTGTACTGTTATTTCTCACTGTAGCGCTCCCAAGCTCTATACTGTTTCTCACTGTACGGTTATTTCTCTCTGTAGCGCTCCGAAGCTCTATACTGTTTCTCACTGCACGGTTATTTCTCACTACGGCGCTCCCAAGCTATATACTGTTTCTCACTGCACGGTTATTTCTCACTACGGCGCCCCCAAGCTATATACTGTTTCTCACTGTACTGTTATTTCTCACTGTAGCACTCCCAAGCTCTATACTGTTTCTCACTGTACTGTTATTTCTCACTGTAGCACTCCCTATCTCTATACTGTTTCTCACTGTACTGTTATTTCTCACTGTAGCACTCCCAAGCTCTATACTGTTTCTCACTGTACTATTATTTCTCACTGTAGCACTCCCAAGCTGTATACTGTTTCTCACTGTACTGTTATTTCTCACTGTAGCACTCCCTAGCTCTATACTGTTTCTCACTGTACTGTTATTTCTCACTACGGTGCTCCCAAGCTCTATACTGTTTCTCACTGTACTGTTATTTCTCACTGTGGCGCTCCAAAGCTCTATACTGTTTCTCAATGTACGGTTATTTCTCACTATGGCGCACCCAAGCTCTATACTGTTTCTCACTGCACGGTTATTTCTCACTATGGCGCCCCCAAGCTCTATACTCTTTCTCACTGTACTGTTATTTCTCACTGTAGCACTCCCAAGCTCTATACTGTTTCTCACTGTACTGTTATTAATCACTGTAGCACTCCCTAGCTCTATACTGTTTCTCACTGTACTATTATGTCTCACTGTAGCACTCCCAAGCTCTATACTGTTTCTCACTGTACTGTTATTTCTCACTGTAGCGCTCCCAAGCTCTATACTGTTTCTCACTATACTGTTATTTCTCTCTGTAGCGCTCCGAAGCTCTATACTGTTTCTCACTGCACGGTTATTTCTCACTACGGCGCTCCCAAGCTCTATACTGTTTCTCACTGCACGGTTATTTCTCACTACGGCGCCCCCAAGCTATATACTGTTTCTCACTGTACTGTTATTTCTCACTGTAGCACTCCCAAGCTCTATACTGTTTCTCACTGTACTGTTATTTCTCACTGTAGCACTCCCTATCTCTATACTGTTTCTCACTGTACTGTTATTTCTCACTGTAGCACTCGCAAGCTCTATACTGTTTCTCACTGTACTATTATTTCTCACTGTAGCACTCCCAAGCTGTATACTGTTTTTCAGTGTACTGTTATTTCTCACTGTAGCACTCCCTAGCTCTATACTGTTTCTCACTGTACTGTTATTTCTCACTACGGTGCTCCCAAGCTCTATACTGTTTCTCACTGTACTGTTATTTCTCACTGTGGCGCTCCGAAGCTCTATACTGTTTCTCATTGTACTGTTATTTCTCACTACAGAGCTCCCAAGCTCTATATTGTTTCTCACTGTACGGTTATTTCTCACTACAGCACTCCCAAGCTCTATACTGTTTCTCACTGTACTGTTATTTCTCACTGTGGCGCTCCCAAGCTCTATACTGTTTCTCATTGTACTGTTATTTCTCACTGTAGAGCTCCCAAGCTCTATACTGTTTCTCACTGTATGGTTATTTCTCATTGTAGCACTCCCACACTCTATACTGTTTCTCACTGTATGGGTAATTCTCACTGCGGTGCTCCCATGCTCTATACTGTTTCTCACTGTACGGTTATTTCTCATTGAAGCATTCCCAAGCTCTATACTGTTTCTCACCGTACGGTTATTTCTCACTACGGAGCTCCCAAGCTCTATACTGTTTCTCACTATACTGTTATTTCTCACTGTGGCGCTCCCAAGCTCTATACTGTTTCTCATTGTACGGTTATTTCTCACTATGGCGCACCCAAGCTCTATACTGTTTCTCACTGCACGGTTATTTCTCACTACGGCGCCCCCAAGCTATATACTGTTTCTCACTATACTGTTATTTCTCACTGTAGCACTCCCAAGCTCTATACTGTTTCTCACTGTACTGTTATTTCTCACTGTAGCATTCCCTAGCTCTATACTGTTTCTCACTGTACTGTTATTTCTCACTGTAGCACTCCCAAGCTCTATACTGTTTCTCACTGTACTATTATTTCTCTCTGTAGCACTCCCAAGCTCTATACTGTTTCTCACTGTACTGTTATTTCTCACTGTGGCGCTCCCAAGCTCTATACTGTTTCTCATTGTACTGTTATTTCTCACTACAGAGCTCCCAAGCTCTATATTGTTTCTCACTGTAAGGTTATTTCTCACTACGGTGCTCCCAAGCTCTATACTGTTTCTCATTGTACTGTTATTTCTCACTACGGCACTCCCAAGCTCTATACTGTTTCTCACTGTACTGTTATTTCTCACTGTGGCGCTCCCATGCTCTATACTGTTTCTCACTGTGGCGCTCCCAAGCTCTATACTGTTTCTCACTGTACTGTTATTTCTCACTGTAGCACTCCCAAGCTCTATACTGTTTCTCACTGCACGGTTATTTCTCACTACGGCACCCCCAAGCTCTATACTGTTTCTCACTGTACGGTTATTTCTCACTATGGCGCTCCCAAGCTCTATACTCTTTCTCACTGCACGGTTATTTCTCACTACGGCACCCCCAGGCTCTATACTGTTTCTCACTGTACTGTTATTTCTCATTGTAGCATTCCCAAGCTCTATACTGTATCTCATTGTACTGTTATTTCTCACTACAGAGCTCCCAAGCTCTATACTGTTTCTCACTGTACGGTTATTTTTCACTATGGCGCTCCCAAGCTCTATACTCTTTCTCACTGCACGGTTATTTCTCACTACGGCACCCCCAAGCTCTATACTGTTTCTCACTGTACGGTTATTTCTCATTGTAGCATTCCCAAGCTCTATACTGTTTCTCACCATACGGTTATTTCTCACTACGGAGCTCCCAAGCTCTATACTGTTTCTCACTATACTGTTATTTCTCACTGTGGCGCTCCCAAGCTCTATACTGTTTCTCATTGTACGGTTATTTCTCACTATGGCGCACCCAAGCTCTATACTGTTTCTCACTGCACGGTTATTTCTCACTACGGCGCCCCCAAGCTCTATACTATTTCTCACTGTACTGTTATTTCTCACTGTAGCACTCCCAAGCTCTATACTGTTTCTCACTGTACTGTTATTAATCACTGTAGCCCTCCCTAGCTCTATACTGTTTCTCACTGTACTTTTATTTCTCACTGTAGCACTCCCAAGCTCTATACTGTTTCTCACTGTACTGTTATTTCTCACTGTAGCGCTCCCAAGCTCTATACTGTTTCTCACTGTACTGTTATTTCTCTCTGTAGCGCTCCAAAGCTCTATACTGTTTCTCACTGCACGGTTATTTCTCACTACGGCGCTCCCAAGCTCTATACTGTTTCTCACTGCACGGTTATTTCTCACTACGGCGCCCCCAAGCTATATACTGTTTCTCACTGTACTGTTATTTCTCACTGTAGCACTCCCAAGCTCTATACTGTTTCTCACTGTACTGTTATTTCTCACTGTAGCATTCCCTAGCTCTATACTGTTTCTCACTGTACTGTTATTTCTCACTGTAGCACTCCCAAGCTCTATACTGTTTCTCACTGTACTATTATTTCTCACTGTAGCACTCCCAAGCTCTATACTGTTTCTCACTGTACTGTTATTTCTCACTGTGGCGCTCCCAAGCTCTATACTGTTTCTCATTGTACTGTTATTTCTCACTACAGAGCTCCCAAGCTCTATATTGTTTCTCACTGTAAGGTTATTTCTCACTACGGTGCTCCCAAGCTCTATACTGTTTCTAATTGTACTGTTATTTCTCACTACGGCACTCCCAAGCTCTATACTGTTTCTCACTGTACTGTTATTTCTCACTGTGGCGCTCCCAAGCTCTATACTGTTTCTCACTGTGGCGCTCCCAAGCTCTATACTGTTTCTCACTGTACTGTTATTTCTCACTGTAGCACTCCCTAGCTCTATACTGTTTCTCACTGTACTGTTATTTCTCACTGTAGCACTCCCAAGCTCTATACTGTTTCTCACTGTACTGTTATTTCTAGGGGTGAGCAGGTTCGGATTTCTGAAATCCGAACCCCCCCGAGCCTCCCCGATATGAGTCCGATCCGAGTCAGGCTCGACTTTTCCCGCCTGACTCGGATCTGAAATCGAGGCAAAACGTCATCATCCCGTTTTCCGAGTCTCGCGGGTTTTGGATCCTATATAAGGTACCCGCGTCGGCGCCATTTTCTCACTCGGCTGTGGACAGTGAAGAGGGAGGGTGGGAGTTAGGGCTGTGTAGTGTAGTGTAGTGTAGTGCTGCTGTTGTCCACTACTTCAAAGTCCATAGGGGCTGGCTGTGTTGTGCTGTGCTGCTGTTGTTAATAGGGGCTGTGTCCACTACTTCAAAGTCCATAGGGGCTGGCTGGACTGTGTTGTGCAGTCAGTTGTCCATAGGGGCTGTGTCCACTCCAAAGTCCTGTGCAGTGTCCCTGTCCTAAAGGGGTGCTGTAGTGTTGTCCAGGGGGTGCTCTGTCCATCAGGGGTGCTCCCCCCAAGTGCTAAAAAAATTATATATTTTCTGTGTTTGTGAATTGTGTGCGCAGTAGCCGCACGTGCATCAACAAAGTAGTGCCAAGCGTGCGCCTGTGTCTTAAGTAAAGGGCCGGCTGGCTTGACCGTTAAGGGTGCTGTAACCCCCGAAAGTACACTCCAGTCCAAACCAAAAAAAAAATTATTTTCTGTGTTTGTGAATTGTGTGCGCAGTAGCCGCACGTGCATCAACAAAGTAGTGCCAAGCGTGTGCCTGTGTCATAAGTAAAGGGCCGGCTGGCTTGACCGTTAAGGGTGCTGTAACCCCCGAAAGTACACTCCAGTCCAAACCAAAAAAAAAAATATTTTCTGTGTTTGTGAATTGTGTGCGCAGCAGCCGCACGTGCATCAACAAAGTAGTGCCAAGCGTGCGCCTGTGTCATAAGTAAAGGGCAGGCTGGCTTGACTGTTAAAGGGTGCTGTAACCCCCGAAAGTACACTCCATTCCAAACCATAAAAAAAATTATTTTCTGTGTTTGTGAATTGTGTGCGCAGTAGCCGCACGTGCATCAACAAAGTAGTGCCAAGCGTGCGCCTGTGTCATAAGTAAAGGGCCGGCTGGCTTGACCGTTAAAGGGTGCTGTAACCCCCAAAGTACACTCGAGTCCAAACCAAAAAAAAAAAATGTTCTGTGTTTGTGAATTGTGTGTGCAGTAGCCGCACGTGCATCAACAAAGTAGTGCCAAGCGTGCGCCTGTGTCATAAGTAAAGGGCCGGCTGGCTTGACCGTTAAAGGGTTCTGTAACCCCCAAAGTACACTCCAAAACAAAAAAATATATATTTTCTGTGTTTGTGACTTGTGTGCACTGTGGCTGCACGTGCATCAACAAAGGAGCAGCGCCAAGCGTGTGCCTGTGTCCCATAAGTAAAGAGCCGGCTGGCTCATTTCTTAAAGGGTGGTGTAACCCACAAAGTGCACTACTCTCCAGCAAAAATAAAAAAATATTTTCTGTGTTTGTGTGCGCTTTAGCCGCACGTATATATCAATATCCCTCAATATCCCTCAATATAACATAAATGGAGGACCAAACTTTCTCCGATAAAAATAAAATAGGGAAAGATCAAGAACCACTTCCTCCTAGTGCTGTTGCTGCTGCTGGGAGTTGTTCATCATCCCAGAGAGGAAGTAGGAACATCACTACTTTTACTAAACAATTGACCCTCCAACAGTCCCTAGCGATGAGGATGAAGTACGACAGCAGTCATCCTGAAGCAAAACGTATAACTGAGGCCTTGACTGCTATGTTGGTGTTAGACGTGCGTCCGGTATCCGCCATTAGTGCAGTGGGATTTAGACAATTGATGGAGGTAGTGTGTCCTCGGTTCCAAATCCCGTCTAGATTCCACCAGCATCCTCAAAGCAGCAGCGACAAGCGTGCGTCTGTCTGTTAAGGGGTGGTGACACCCTCAAAGTGTGCTACACAAACAATTAAAATATTGTTCTTTTTTTTTCTGTCTTTGTGAATTGTGTGGGCTGTAGCCGCACCTGCATCCTTAAAGCGGCAGCGACAAGCATGCGTCTGTCTGTTAAAGGGTGGTGACACCCTCAAAGTGTGCTACACAAACAATAAAAATATTCTTCTTTTTTCTGTCTTTGTGAATTGTGTGGGCTGTAGCCGCACCTGCATCCTTAAAGCAGCAGCGACAAGCGTGCGTCTGTCTGTTAAAGGGTGGTGTAACTCTCAAAGTGCTCCAAAAAATAAAAAACAATTTTTTTAATGTGTTTGTGACTTGTGTGCGATGTAGCCGCACTTGCATCCTCAAAGCAGCAGCGACAAGCGTGCGTCTGTCTGTTAAAGGGTGGTGACACCCTCAAAGTGTGCTACACAAACAATAAAAATATTCTTCTTTTTTCTGTCTTTGTGAATTGTGTGGGCTGTAGCCGCACCTGCATCCTTAAAGCAGCAGCGACAAGCGTGCGTCTGTCTGTTAAAGGGTGGTGTAACTCTCAAAGTGCTCCAAAAAATAAAAAACTATTTTTTTAATGTGTTTGTGACTTGTGTGCGATGTAGCCGCACTTGCATCCTCAAAGCAGCAGCGACAAGCGCGCGTCTGTCTGTTAAAGGGTGGTGACACCCTCAAAGTGTGCTACACAAACAATAAAAATATTCTTCTTTTTTCTGTCTTTGTGAATTGTGTGGGCTGTAGCCGCACCTGCATCCTTAAAGCAGCAGCGACAAGCGTGCGTCTGTCTGTTAAAGGGTGGTGACACCCTCAAAGTGTGCTACACAAACAATAAAAATATTCTTGTTTTTTCTGTCTTTGTGAATTGTGTGGGCTGTAGCCGCACCTGCATCCTTAAAGCAGCAGTGACAAGCGTGCATCTGTCTGTTAAAGGATTACATCGGTGACAGCATCCAAGTAGGCATGTCAGACAGTCCGTACCTGTACTGACAGGAAAAAGAAGCAATTTGGAGGTCCCTGTACAAACTGGCTCTATTTTACCTGAGTTGCCCCCCCTCCAGTGTGTACTCCGAAAGAGTGTTTAGTGCAGCCGGGAACCTTGTCAGCGAAAGGTGTAGGAGGTTGCTTCCACAAAATGTGGAGAAGATGATGTTCATAAAATGAATTATCAACTCTTCCAGGGAGACCAGCCTCCAGAACGTACAGAGGGACCTGTGGTTCCAGCAGGGACGAATTAATACTCTGTGAGGATGAGGATGTACACACTGAAGAGGGTGAGGAATCGGTGGATGAGGAGGATGAGGATGACATCTTGCCTCCGTAGAGCCAGTTTCTGCAGGGACAGATTAATTGCCAGCTTGTTTTGTGGGGGCCCAAACGAACCAATAATTTCAGCCACAGTTGTGTGGCAGACCCTGGCGCTGAAATGATTGGTTTGTTAAAGTGTGCATGTCCTGTTTATACAACATAAGGGTGGGTGGGAGGGCCCAAGGACAATTCCATCTTGCACCTCTTTTTTTTCTTTGCATTATGTACAGTTTGGGGCCTAGTTTTTCAAACTGCCATCCTGTCTGCCACTGCAGTATCACGCCTAGATGGGTCATGTGTTTGTGCCGCCCACTCGTGTCGCTTAGCATAGTCATCCAGCTACCTCGGTGCAACCTTTTGGACATAAAAACACTATTGTGAGGTGTGAGGTGTTCAGAATAGACTGGAAATGAGTGGAAATTAAGGTTATTGAGGTTAATAATAGCATAGGAGCAGAAAAACCTACAAATTCTGTGATTTTAGCTGTTTTTATGCTTTTTTTCAAAAAAATACAGATCCAAAACACAAAACCCAGAACCCAAAACATGGAAGGGTGGTTTTGGCAAAACCAATCCAGATCCAAAACACGAAGAAAGATCCAGATCCAAAACCAAAACACAAAACACGAAAAGTGGCCGGTGCACACCCCTAGTTATTTCTCACTGTAGCACTCCCAAGCTCTAAACTGTTTCTCACTGTACTGATATCCCTCACTGTAGCACTCCCAAGCTCTATACTGTTTCTCACTATACTGTTATTTCTCACTGTAGCACTCCCTAGCTCTATACTGTTTCTCACTGTACTGTTATTTCTCACTGTAGCACTCCCAAGCTCTATACTGTTTCTCATTGTGCTGTTATTTCTCACTGTAGTGCTCCCAAGCTCTATACTGTTTCTCACTGTACTGTTATTTCTCACTGTAGCACTCCTTAGCTCTATACTGTTTCTCACTGTACTGTTGTTTCTCACTGTAGCACTCCCAAGCTCTATACTGTTTCTCACTGTACTGTTATTTCTCACTGTAGCGCTCCCAAGCTCTATACTGTTTCTCACTGTACTGTTATTTCTCTCTGTAGCGCTCCCAAGCTCTATACTGTTTCTCACTGTACTGTTATTTCTCACTAAGCCGCTCCCTAGCTCTATACTGTTTCTCACTGTACTGTTATTTCTCACTGTGGCGCTCCCAAGCTCTATACTGTTTCTCAATGTACTGTTATTTCTCACTGTGGCGCTCCCAAGCTCTATACTGTTTCTCAATGTACTGTTATTTCTCACTGTGGCGCTCTCAAGCTCTATACTGTTTCTCACTGCACGGTTATTTCTCACTACAACGCTCCCAAGCTCTATATGTTTCTCACTGTACTGTTATTTCTCACTACGGCACTCCCAACTCTATACTGTTTGTCACTGTACAGTTATTTCTCAATATGGCGCTCCCAAGCTCTATACTGTTTCTCACTGTATGGTTATTTCTCACTGTGGCGCTCCCAAGCTCTATACTGTTTCTCACTGTACTGTTATTTCTCACTGTAGCACTCCCTAGCTCTATACTGTTTCTCACTGTACGGTTATTTCTCACTGTAGCACTCCCATGCTCTATACTGTTTCTCACTGTATTGTGACTTCTCACTGTAGCGCTCCCAAGCTCTATACTGTTTCACACTGTACTGTTATTTCTCACTGTATCGCTCCCAAGCTCTATACTGTTTCTCACTGTACTGTTATTTCTCACTGTAGCGCTCACAAGCTCTGTACTGTTTCTCACTGTATTGTGACTTCTCACTGTAGCGCTCCCAAGCTCTATACTATTTCTCACTGTACTGTTATTTCTCACTGTAGCACTCCCTAGCTCTATACTGTTTCTCACTGTACTGTTATTTCTCACAGTAGCACTCCCTAGCTCTATACTGTTTCTCAATGTACTGTTATTTCTCACTGTGGCGCTCCCATGCGCTATACTGTTTCTCATTGTACTGTTATTTCTCACTGAAACACTCCCTAGCTCTATACTGTTTCTCACTGTACTGTTATTTCTCACTGTAGCACTCCCAAGCTCTATAATGTTTCGCACTGTACTGTTATTTCTCACTGTAGCGCTCCCAAGCTCTATACAGTTTCTAAGTGTACTGTTATTTCTCACTGTAGAACTCCGTAGCTCTATACTGTTTCTCACTGCACAGTTATTTCTCACTGTAGCACTCCCAAGCTCTATACTGTTTCTCACTGCACGGTTATTTCTCACTACGGCGCTCCCAAGCTATATACTATTTCTCACTGCACGGTTATTTCTCACTACGGCGCCCCCAAGCTCTATACTGTTTCTCACTGTACTGTTATTTCTCACTGTAGCACTCCCAAGCTCTATACTGTTTCTCAATGTACTGTTATTTCTCACTGTAGCACTCCCAAGCTCTATACTGTTTCTCACTGTACTGTTATTTCTCACTGTAGCGCTCCCATGCTCTGTACTGTTTCTCACTGTACTGTTATTTCTCACTGTGGCACTCCCAAGCTCTATACTGTTTCTCACTGCACGGTTATTTCTCACTATGGTGCTCCCAAGCTCTATACTGTTTCTCACCGTATGGTTATTTCTCACTGTGGCGCTCCCAAGCTCTATACTGTTTCTCACTGTACTGTTATTTCTCACTGCGGCGCTCCCTTGCTCTATACTGTTTCTCACTGTACTGCTATTTCTCACTACGGCACTCCCTAGCTCTATACTGTTTCTCACTGTACTGTTATTTCTCACTACGGCACTCCCTAGCTCTATACTGTTTCTCACTGTACTGTTATTTCTCACTACGGCTCTCCCAAGCTCTGTACTGTTTCTCACTGTACGGTTATTTCTCACAACGGCGCTCCCTAGCTCTATTCTGTTTCTCACTGTACTGTTATTTCTCACTGTGGCGCTCCCAAGCTCTATACTGTTTCTCACTGTACTGTTATTTCTCACTGTGGCGCTCCCAAGCTCTATACTGTTTCTCAGTGCACGGTTATTTCTCACTACAGCGCTCCCAAGCTATATACTGTTTCTCACTGTACTGTTATTTCTCACTACAGCGCTCCCAAGCTCTACATTCTTTCTCACTGTACGGTTATTTCTCACTGTGGCGCTCAAAATGCTCTATACTGTTTCTCACTGTATGGTTATTTCTCACTGTGGCGCTCCCAAGCTCTAAACTGTTTCTCACTGTACTGTTTTTTCTCACTGTAGCACTCCCAAACTCTATACTGTTTCTCACTGTACTGTTATTTCTCACTGTAGTACTCTCAAGCTCTGTACTGTTTCTCACTGTATTGTGACTTCTCACTGTAGCGCTCCCAAGCTCTATACTGTTTCTCACTGTACTGTTATTTCTCATTGTAGCACTCCCTAGCTCTATACTGTTTCTCACTGTACGGTTATTTCTCACTGTAGCACTCCCAAGCTCTATACTGTTTCTCACTGTATTGTGACCTCTCACTGTAGCGCTCCCAAGCTCTATACTATTTCTCACTGTACTGTTATTTCTCACTGTATCGCCCCCAAGCTCTATACTGTTTCTCACTGTACTGTAATTTCTCACTGTAGCACTCCCAAGCTCTATACTGTTTCTCACTGTACTGTTATTTCTCAATGTAGCACTCCCAAGCTCTATACTGTTTCTCACTGTACTGTTATTTCTCACTGTAGCGCTCCCAAGCTCTATAGTGTTTCTCACCGTACGGTTATTTCTCACTCTGGCGCTCCCAGGCTCTATACTGTTTGTCACCGTACTGTTATTTCTCACTGTGGCGCTCCCAAGCTCTATACTGTTTCTCACCGTACGGTTATTTCTCATTGTGGCGCTCCCAAGCTCTATACTGTTTCTCACTGTACTGTTATTTCTCACTACGGCGCTCCCTAGCTCTATACTGTTTCTCACTGTACTGCTATTTCTCACGACGGCACTCCCTAGCTCTATACTGTTTCTCACTGTACTGTTATTTCTCACTACGGCAATCCCTAGCTCTATACTGTTTCTCACTGTTCTGTTATTTCTCATTACGGCGCTCCCAAGCTCTGTACTGTTTCTCACTGTACGGTTAATTCTCACTACGGCGCTCCCTAGCTCTATTCTGTTTCTCACTGCACTGTTATTTCTCACTGTGGCGCTCCCAAGCTCTATACTGTTTCTCACTGCACTGTTATTTCTCACTGTGGCGCTCCCAAGCTCTATACTGTTTCTCAGTGCACGGTTATTTCTCACTACAGCGCTCCCAAGCTATATACTGTTTCTCACTGTACTGTTATTTCTCACTATGGCGCTCCCAAGCTCTACACTGTTTCTCACTGTACGGTTATTTCTCACTGTGGCGCTCCTAAGCTCTATACTGTTTCTCACTGTACGGTTATTTCTCACTGTAGCACTCCCAAGCTCTATACTGTTTCTCACTGTATTGTGACTTCTCACTGTAGAGCTCCCAAGCTCTATACTGTTTCTCACTGTACGGTTATTTCTCACTGTATCGCTCCCAAGCTCTATACTGTTTCTCACTGTACTGTTATTTCTCACTGTAGCGCTCCCAAGCTCTGTACTGTTTCTCACTGTATTGTGACTTCTCACTGTAGCGCTCCCAAGCTCTATACTATTTCTCCCTGTACTGTTATTTCTCACTGTATCGCTCCCAAGCTCTACACTGTTTCTCACTGTACTGTTCTTTCTAACTGTAGCACTCCCTAGCTCTATACTGTTTCTCAATGTACTGTTATTTCTCACTGTGGCGCTCCCAAGCTCTATACTGTTCTCATTGTACTGTTTTTTCTCACTGTAGCACTCCCTAGCTCTATACTGTTTCTCACTGTACTGTTATTTCTCACTGTAGCACTCCCAAGCTCTATAATGTTTCTCACTGTATTGTTATTTCTCACTGTAGCGCTCCCAAGCTCTATACAGTTTCTAAGTGTACTGTTATTTCTCACTCTTGCACTCCATAGCTCTATACTGTTTCTCACTGCACAGTTATTTCTGACTGTAGCACTCCCAAGCTCTATACTGTTTCTCACTGCACGGTTATTTCTCACTACGGCGCCCCCAAGCTCTGTACTGTTTCTCACTGTACTGTTATTTCTCACTGTAGCACTCCCAAGCTCTATACTGTTTCTCACTGTACTGTTATTTCTCACTGTAGCACTCCCTAGCTCTATACTGTTCCTCACTGTACTATTATTTCTCACTGTAGCACTCCCAAGCTCTATACTGTTTCTCACTGTACTGTTATTTCTCACTGTAGCGCTCCCAAGCACTGTACTGTTTCTCACTGTACTGTTATTTCTCACTGTTGCGCTCCCAAGCTCTATACTGTTTCTCACTGCACAGTTATTTCTCACTACGGCGCTCCCAAGCTCTATACTGTTTCTCACCGTACTGTTATTTCTCACTGTGGTGCTCCTAAGCTCTATTCTGTTTCTCACCGTAAGGTTATTTCTCACTGTGGCGCTCCCAAGCTCTATACTGTTTCTCACTGTACTGTTATTTCTCACTGTAGCACTCCCAAGCTCTATACTGTTTCTCACTGTACTGTTATTTTTCACTACGGCGCTCCCTAGCTCTATACTGTTTCTCACTGTACTGCTATTTCTCACTACGGCACTCCCTAGCTCTATACTGTTTCTCACTGTACTGCTATTTCTCTCTACGGCACTCCCTAGCTCTATACTGTTTCTCACTGTACTGTTATTTCTCACTACGGCACTCCCTAGCTCTATACTGTTTCTCACTGTACTGTTATTTCTCACTACGGCGCTCCAAAGCTCTGTACTGTTTCTCACTGTATGGTTATTTCTCACTACGGCGCTCCCTAGCTCTATTCTGTTTCTCACTGTACTGTTATTTCTCACTGTGGCGCTCCCAAGCTCTATACTGTTTCTCACAGTACTGTTATTTCTCACTGTGGTGCTCCCAAGCTCTATACTGTTTCTCACTGTATGGTTATTTCTCACTGTGGCGCTCCCAAGCTCCCAAGCTCTATACTGTTTCTCACTGTACTGTTATTTCTCACTGTAGCACTCCCAAGCTCTATACTGTTTCTCATTGTACGGTTATTTCTCACTGTAGCACTCCCTAGCTCTATACTGTTTCTCACTGTACGGTTATTTCTCACTGTAGCACTCCCAATCTCTATACTGTTTCTCACTGTATTGTGACTTCTCACTGTAGCGCTCCCAAGCTCTATACTGTTTCTCACTATACTGTTATTTCTCACTGTATCGCTCCCAAGCTCTATACTGTTTCTCACTGTACTGTTATTTCTCACTGTAGCGCTCCCAAGCCCTATACTGTTTCTCACTGTACTGTTATTTCTCACTGTGGTGCTCCCAAGCTCTATATTGTTTCTCACTGTATGGTTATTTCTCACTGTGGCGCTCCCAAGCTCCCAAGCTCTATACTGTTTCTCACTGTACTGTTATTTCTCACTGTAGCACTCCCTAGCTCTATACTGTTTCTCACTGTACGGTTATTTCTCACTGTAGCACTCCCTAGCTCTATACTGTTTCTCACTGTATGGTTATTTCTCACTGTAACACTCCCTAGCTCTATACTGTTAAACTTTCTATCATCAGATGAGAGATGTGACCCATAAACTTAAACTAAACTTAACTAAAATAAACACAGGAGACCAAGTTATGCCGTTTAAATTAATTGGTCAGCTTTATTTGGTTACAAAGGTAGACATGGTGGCAGGAGAAAGAACGGCAACTAACCCGCGTCCGCTTGTCTTAGGCCGGAAGTAAATCACAACTTGTGAGGGCCAACTATCCCAGACAAGGGTAGGGTGATCTTAAAAACTTGCAAAGGGCCAACTATCCCTTTCAGAGCAAGTGATGCGGCCCCAACACCCATGCCAATGCACCATTCATCCTGCTCGGTCGAGAGGTGCCGCTGACCCCAATAGGGTGAAATCAGCCTATCAGTGCATTGAAGGGGTGCGCGCCGCTATTACTGCTGCAAGATGGACACTTCAATATTGCCGGTCTTTCCCGCCACAGCGGCTCTCAGGAGAGAAGCAGCCCGCCACCATGCTAACCAACCAAACCCTTAAAAACTGCAAAAATATCTTCTAGAAACAAAAAATTACCCTCCTCAGTAAGATGAACTCCATCCCTGCGGAAAAGGTGGGCATCCTGAATCCGAATTAAAGGATGGTGCACCACTAGCCCTCCCATTTCCAGCACGTGCCTAGCCACCCATTTGTTAACCTTCCTCCTGGACCTGTCCAAAGCCACACTATTATAGCAATAGCGCCAGGAAAGCCTGGCGATGATAGGGGACCACACCAAAAGGCAGTTAGGCAATAACCGAACCACCTCTCTCAAGTCACGAACAATCGCATGGCGCAACTCTAAGGACGTTTGCTGACCCAAATCGTTGCCCCCGAGATGGATAATTAACACTAAAGGGGGACCAAATTCAGCTACTGCCCTGTGCAAGTTGCGCAACAAAGCTTCCCACAGCATGCCCCTCTGCCCCAACCACCTAACACTCTCCCAACGTGGGAACACGGAGGCATCTTCAGCAAAGCGCGACTGCCCGGCCCAAAAAATAAAAGAGTGACCAATCAACCAAATGGGCCTAGCGTCCTGGAAACCTGCAAATATACAGAAATATAATAGATAAGTATATATGCAACATGTAAATCACGAAGGAGGAGTGGGAGGGTGGGAGGGGGGGAGGAAGACTTGACCCGAGGTGAAAACCTACAAAAAACCTGCTGGATCTTTTCTATATTTCATTCGTTCACATTAATATTATTTTAAGCTAAACGATCAATGTCCAAAGCAGGGCAAAAAACAGGGCAAAATCTCTCGGGACCCCCACCGGAAAGGCAGCGAGTTGGCCAAGGCACTCAAGTCCAAACGAATAAAGTATAACAATTTATGATTCCAGACGAACATAACTTCTGTAAGCATTGGACTTCCATCTTCCGAGAGCCTGGATCTCCTGTGAAGAAAGACCCGAGGAGGCCGCAAAAGTGGCGGCACCTATTCTAAAAGAATGGGTGCCGTAATCCGAAGGGGAAAGCCCGAGGTGCCGTATGCAGCGATGGAAGACCGATCTAAATTGGAATTTAGTCAAAGGACTTCCGTCCTCGTGCATAAGCCAAGCCCCCGGCCGCATTGGCCTGCAAAGAGTATATTGGGAGGCTAAGTGAACCAGACAAATCCCGTCATCAGGACAGGACTTCAGGGACACCCAGCGACCTCTACCCATCTGATCGGTCTTGGAACGCCGAATACGGCACAGCAGCGTATCACGCAGCAAAATGTGACAACGAAGCAGAGGGGGCTGAGCGCGGCGCGAAGACGCTACCAGCTCGCTGATGCGAAACGCCCCATGAAAGGCCATCGCAAAAGCGAGTCGGAATAACAGAACCTCGAATTGCGAAGAACAAATGCCCGTCAAACTTTCACCTAGACGCGCTAACAAATCAGGACCAATAGGACGACGTCGGTCATCCGCGGCAGGCCTGACGCGAGACCAACCCCTAAGGGCCCTTTGTATTAAAAAACCCTTAGTTATGTCCCTCCGCCCCGCTAGGCGCAAAAAGAACGAAATCCCAGCAAGCATCTGGGCAACATAAGCCCGCGACCTGCCGGAATCGAACAAGAAACAAACAAAAGCAACCATATTAGTATCACGAGATTTACCTGACGAACTCCGCCCTTGCAAAAACTTCTCCCACTGTTGCCAAGATGTCTGGTAGGCCGTCAACGTCCGTGGGGCCACGGACCGACGTGCGAGATCTTCCATTCTGGTTTGATGATCTGCCAGCAATGAAATGGACAAAGCTCACCTTTTAATGCCGCGTACGGGGCCAATTCGCGGAACCGTCGCCAATCCTGTCTGGAGAGCGCATCAGCAATGGAATTATCAGTACCCGGCACATGACGAGCTGTGAACAATATGTTAAACTGCAAAGCGCGCAGAACCAGCCAAGCAAGAAGCCGCAACACTGGCAGCGACGACGATCTTTGGTTATTGATCGCATGTACTACCCCCAGGTTATCGCACCAAAAAACTATGGAACGGTCACGCAACCGCTGACACCATAGCTCTAATGCCACCACTATGGGAAACAGCTCCAGTAGGAGCAAGTTCTTGGTCAATCCTGCCTGCACCCATTCCGCCGGCCAAACTGAAAAACACCAATCTCCTCCCAAAAAAGATCCGAAACCTGATGATCCAGCAGCATCCGTGAAGAGCTGCAGGCAAGCATTAGGCTGAGGATCCGCAGGCCAGACGCGCACTCCATTAAAATCGACCAAAAAAACGTCCCAAACCGCCAGGTCCAGCTTTAGCTCAGACGACAGTCGCAGAAAATGGTGCGGGTGACGCAGCCCTACCAAAGCCCTCTGTAGCTTCCAACAGAAAATCTTCCCCATCAGGATAACTCGACAAGCGAAGTTAAACAGCCCGAGCAGGGATTGACCTTGACGAAGAGTTACCTTTCCTCCTGCTAACGCTAGGAGGATAGCATCCTGCAAGCGACGAATCTTGTCCGGCGGCAGCCGGCAAAGACCCTCCAAGGTATCAATTTCAATACCCAAGAAAACCAGCTTAGTGGCTGGGCCCTCAGTTTTATCTTGCGCAGTAGGTACTCCAAATTCCGAGAAGAGTGCTTGCAATGAAAAAAGGAGACGATTGCAGCGACGCGAGCCAGCTGGACCTACGCACAAGAAGTCATCCAAGTAATGGGCTATGCTCGTCTCCCCAGACCCCACCGCGACACACCAATGGAGAAAGGAACTGAAACGCTCGAAGAACGCGCAGGAAATAGAACAACCCATCGGAAGACATTTGTCCAGGTAATAGCCATCCGTCAACCGAAACCCCATGAAACGAAATGATTCAGGATGCAGGGGCAACAATCTGAAGGCGGACTCAATGTCCACTTTCGCCATGAAAGAACCCGGACCCGCTGCGCGAACCAAGGCTAACGCAGATTCGAATGACTGGTACTGTACGCGGCAGACCTCAACATCTATGGCGTCGTTAACCGACGTGCCTGACGGATGTGACAGGTGCTGAATTAAACGGTAACTCCCGGGGGCCTTCTTGGGGACAACACCCACAGGGGAAAGGACCAGATCGGGTATCGGAGGCTGCGGGAAAGGTCCAATCATGCGACCCAGCCCTACCTCCTTCATAACCTTATCCTTTAGTACGTGAGGTAAATCGCAGGCCGAGCGTAAATTCCTAGGGGACCCGGAACTGACAGGCCGTATTATTGGAAGCGAAAATCCTTCTGCAAAACCCTTACGCAAAAAGGCGGCGGCGTCCCGCACAGGATACCAGTCTAACCATTTTGCCATGGCATCCAGATGAATGGGGGTCAACGCTTTACTTTGAAGTCCCGGCCCCTGACCGTTTGGCAGAGGGTACTGCAGAGGAGGCCTGAGCTCCTCCTGGACCGCGGGAGCAGTCCTTACTGGGGTGTTCCGCGCCGCAGCGAAGGCACTGGTGTCGAAAGCGACACCTGTTACCAAGGGTACAATTCCCATTGTTGTATGCGTAACACTTCTGCTTGTTTTGCCCTCCATTGGCTGTCCTTGGTGCCGAGGGGGACGAGGGTTGAACTGGCCACCCAGGGGACTGATCAACAAGGACGCGTGTAGGCTGGGTCACCTCCATCCACACTTCAACATCTTTACAACCCAATTCCATGACCTTAACCCGATCTTGTTTTCGACGAAACTCTTCGTCGTATTGACGCCAAGCCGTACTGCGTGAGGCCTTGAATAGGCCATGTATCAGGTGTAAGTATCGTATTACGTTAAGGTACTCGGAAGGCCTGGTTTTGAGATAGCAAGTTGAAAACACGCAGAACCCAGATATCCAATTCATGTAAGACTTAAAGGCCTCCAGACCAATACCCCCTTTTGCCTTTGCGGTCGCAGCAGCTTTCTTCGCCGTAGCTGTAAGGGTGAACATATCTACGTAGCGCCCTTTTTTGATCCGCTGCTTAACCCTGGTACGCATACCTCGAGTGACAGCTGTATTAGCGCAGTGTACAACATCCTCCGGACCCGCTCCGCGATCTACACTGGTACTACTGCCAGAGGACCGTTCGCTAGAATGCCTGTGACGACGTGAGCGACGTCTGCGAGACCTCCTTGCCCTTTTACGCCTAGCCTTCCGCGAACTATCGCTTGAAGAGGAAGAGGAAATGGAAGTAGACCCGCAGTCAGACGTACTGTCACACTCACCAGAAGCGCTGGCGAGGGCATTGGAAACTCCAGCGCCCGCGTTAGCTCCGACTTCCGCCGTCGCACTTCTGGTCGGGGCTGCGACCACTGTTAACTCCTCCAGACTGTCGTCTGTAAAAGAAGAGACTGAGGCGGCATTGTGCGCATTGTCTGTGTCCATAGCCTGATTGGGCTGAGGAAGGGAGATGGCAGAGGGAGAGAAAGAAACGGAAGGAGCTGCGGGCATGGGAGCGAGGGAAAGACCGCAAATCCTGCCTAATTGCTGCACCAGAGGGCCAAGCTGCGTCTGCACGGCGGACGCCGCTGACGCAGAAGGGCCTCCAGTGTCAGCGTTTCCAGGCTGCTGGGTCAAAAGCGGTGTCAGTGCACCCACCACAGACACCAGCAGTCCGGCTATGGCACCAGCATCCAGCAACGGAGCACTCCCTGGTGCCGCAGGCCCTGCAGGCA
The DNA here is from genome assembly GCA_031769625.1 of Taudactylus pleione. Lineage (NCBI taxonomy): Eukaryota > Metazoa > Chordata > Amphibia > Anura > Myobatrachidae > Taudactylus > Taudactylus pleione. Next base: position 6,302,556 of record JAUIMM010000190.1, on the reverse strand, counting down.
TAGCAGACGCCGGAGCAGCTGCCACCCCCGCAGGCCTGGAGGAGCTGGCTACTGCAGACATGGGGGACCCCATGTCTGCATCATTATGAACAGAGGGCAGCAGAAGAGGGGGCGGATTAACCTGCCTGTCACTATGCAGGCGTTGGCTCCGCCCCCTTCATCTCCGCCCCCCGCCTGTATTAATGTGGGCCTGCGTGCAAGCCGGCGCCATGACAGGCATCCGGCCTGCACGCTTATGTGGCCGCTTCCGCCGCCCTTCCCCCCGGACTTCAGCCGGCTCCCTCTGAGCGGCCACCGGGGAAGAAGGGATGGGCGGTGTGACTGCCCGCTGCTGGCCGCGAGAGCGGCCGGAGCGCGCACCCGCGACTCGCGCAGGCACTATAGTATGCCTGGCCGCCCCCGATCCCCGCCCGCCCTGGTCCCCAGTCGCACTAGTACTGGCGACCGGCGGGGAACCAGGTGCAGGCAGAGGCAGCACCTGTGGCGTCTCGTGGGACCGCCGCGGCCGCGTGCACGTGACCGCAGCGTTGTCCGCTAAGGGGCCCGCTGTACCTGACCCTCCCGAACGCCGGGAGGGCAGTACCTGAGGGGAATAAAGTGCGCCGGGCCCGCCACCGTCTGACAGACGGGCGGGTACTGAGCGCGCGCGCTGGGGGCGGCTCATAGTGCAGGGAAGCAAGATAGGTAGGTAAAGAAAGAGAAAGAAAAGTTAGATAAGAAAAAAGAGAGTGTATATAAAGGGAAAGTATAGAGAATAGAGTAGGGAAAGATATAAAGTAGGGAAAGAGAAAGTAGGGATGAATAAAAACGATTATCCCAACAGACAGATCTGCTAATAAAGGAACTGCACTTCCCTGGTCGCAGATCAATTCAAAAGAGGCAGATTTTACCACAGTAGATTCTCTACACCCTCTCACTAACTCCGCCCCTAACCCAACGTCCTATCGCATCTGCCTATAACTGTAAACAAACATTTTTAACTTTATTAACCCCTCTATCCCTGACTAGAAGTTTATGTGCCGTCGGCTCTATTCCTAACCTCCGTTATATTAAACCTTCTATCGGATGAGGTGTTGTCATGTGTGCAAACCACTTATCATACTAACATAAAATAAAGACACTGAGACGTGGATTTGGCAGATAACTTGATGGCGATTTATTGGAGCAATAATAATTATTATTTATTTAAGGATGTATGGTGGCAAAGAAAGGACGGCCAGAAATCAGCCAGATCTGCTATGCCCACACACAAACAACAAAAGGCATAGCAGGCGTAGATCGCCCAGAGTGCATACACATAACCATGTAACTCATATCATCAACAAAAGGTAACGCTCACCCCCATCTTGACTTCCCACCCGTTTAGGTGGTGATACTGCCCCCCGTTAGGTTGGTACAGCCAACTACCAGTCAACGAAGGGAGCGCCCTTAAATCATAATTGCACCCGGACTGGCGACCTGCCGTTCTTTCCCGCCACCCAAAACCAAACCCACAACATACCAAAATTTATAGGGGAGGGAGGGTGGGGAATCTGGAACAAAGAGGCTTTGGCCCACACTTTTATCCCACTATATAATGTTCCTGTTACAAACCCGCCCCTACTTGCCATAGGCTAACTCCCACAAGTAATTTGCATACATGCCTGCCCCCATCCTAGAGGTTTAAAACACCTCTTTTCTTATGCAATCTTTCGGTTTCTCTAAACCTTCTATCGGATGAGGTGTTGTCATGTGTGCAAACCACTTATCATACTAACATAAAATAAAGACACTGAGACGTGGATTTGGCAGATAACTTGATGGCGATTTATTGGAGCAATAATAATTATTATTTATTTAAGGATGTATGGTGGCAAAGAAAGGACGGCCAGAAATCAGCCAGATCTGCTATGCCCACACACAAACAACAAAAGGCATAGCAGGCGTAGATCGCCCAGAGTGCATACACATAACCATGTAACTCATATCATCAACAAAAGGTAACGCTCACCCCCATCTTGACTTCCCACCCATTTAGGTGGTGATACTGCCCCCCGTTAGGTTGGTACAGCCAACTACCAGTCAACGAAGGGAGCGCCCTTAAATCATAATTGCACCCGGACTGGCGACCTGCCGTTCTTTCCCGCCACAGCAAGGTTCTGCTTATAGAACCGCTGCACCGCCACCATACCAAGTACTACCCCAATAACGCCAACTCCTCAAAAAGATCCCCAATAAACAATGACCAACCCTCCTCTGTTAAATGAACTCCATCAGGTCTATACATATAACTAAATCGAAATTGAATGTTCTTATGGTAAATGAAACGGCCATAATTGGCCATCACAAATTTGGCAACTACGAAATTAAGTTTCTTCCTAGCTTCGTCATTAGCAGGAAAACTCCTAACCCCACGCCAGACCTGTCGAGGTACAATGCAAGACCAAATTAATTTACACAAGGGCCAGGCCGATAGCACCCTCGCCAAATCGTTGACAATATCAACTCGTAATTCTACAGTGGACCTCTGCCCTAAGTCGTTACCTCCTAAATAAGCCACCAAAATACGTGGCCTACCAAAAAGCCTTGCATACTCTAACAGTTTAGGACAAAAGGAATGCCATCTCATACCTCTGGAACCTATGCAACGGACCCTAGCTGAATATTCAAAAATTGGAGCTTGATCTGAACTCAAACCTAGCAGCCCAGAAAATATATGAGTGGCCTATAACCCAAATTTCCTGCGTGTCAAAGAGCAATCCTAAAGGTGGAGGAAAGCAGTAAATAAAAAATTAGTAATTGTCATAAAACAATAAAATTTTATGGTGTATTAGTGGGATCTGATAGAACATAAGTGAGTATCTGCCAAAAAGAAAAATTTTCTATTGGTCGCCGACTTTACTATTTGAAGTGGCTGAGACAAACAGAAGACACAAAGGGGAAGAATGGGTGGGGGGAATTGGGAAAAAACAGGTGAACTCGGCAAGAGGTAAAATAAAAACCTGCTGAGGGATGGACTATGGCCTAATTAAATGATTGAGAATAGCCGAATTGAATCCGTCAGTTCAGGTAAAAATTGTAAAATCCCTCAAGACTCCCATTGCCAGCAATGGCGAGTAGCTAATCCCGAGTAGGACGGACAGGGGTAACAGACAAGACAGGACAGTACATGAGACAAGACAAAAACCAGGCAAGCATAAAATATAAACGTAACCGGAACAGACTGTGAAATGACTTTAAAACAAAGGGCCTTCACGCCTAGGTCGAATGTAACCTTTATAACTATCCGATTTCCAACGTCCTAGGGCCTTAATTTCTGATGCCGAGAAACCCGCAGCTGCCGCCGAAGTTGCGGCTCCGATCAGAAACGAGTGTGTACCAAAATCTTGAGACGGGAGGCCTAAAACTGATACACACCTCTTCAAAAACCAACCAAACTGGTATTTGGTAAGCGGAGTCCTGTCCATATGCATGAGTCATGAACCAGGAACATCCGGCCGCAATAACTCATACCGCATAGCTAGTGCCACGGGGCAGATCTGTTCGTACCTAGATGGACCCAACGAGATCCACCCACCCCTACCAGTCTGGTCGGTCTTTGACCGCCGAATCCTACAGAGAACAGACCTCTCACTGACCAGGATATCCGAGAGGAGCATGGCGGCATCAACCCATTGGGATGATGCCACCAGCTCCGATACCCTCAAGGTGCCGTGAAAAGCCTCTGAAAACACCACTTGAATCAGGACCGCCTCATACGCAGTAAGAGCCACTCCGAGAACCGCCCCTAATACTGCCGGAAGCAGATGAGCGTCCACAGGTCTCCTAAGGTCAGCTACTGGCCGGGAGACCCGTGCCCAACCCTTTAAAGCCTTCACAATCAGAAAACTTTTAGTAAAGTCAGGTTGGCCCTTCAATTTACAATAAAATGCAATGCCCCCCAAAGAGCGCGCAACAGAAGCCCTGGATCTGCCAGCCAAATGGAGACTCCAAATAAAAGAAAGCATCGAACGATGCTGACTCTTACCTGCCTGTTTGCTGCTACGGGAATAATCTTCCCATTCATTCCATGCCTGCTGATATGCTCGCAACGTGGAGGGGGCTAAAGACTGTTCTGCTAAGCCCTCCATGCCGGCTCGATCACCTGCCAAACATAAGAGGGGCAAAGCACAACGTCAGCACCAGGGGCCAGAGATCGGGACCTAGCCCACTGGAAACGTGATAACGCATCGTCTATCTCATTCTCCACCCCAGGAACGTGTCTTGCCTTAAACATGATGTTACAGCGCAAACATGTGAGCACAGCTGCGCTAGCAAGCGCAAAACCAGCAGGGAAGCCGCATGTTGCTGATTGTATCGCATGGACCACGCCCAGGTTGTCACACCTGATAATGATGCTGCGATTGCGTAACCATTCCCCCCAGATTTCCAAGGAAACCATTATGGGAAAGAGTTTGAGAAGGAGTAAGTCCTTAGTCAAACCCTTTCCCACCCATTCTTCCAGCCAACGGCCAACGCACCAGGAGCCATCAAGGTAACATCCGAACCCTGTGGTGCCTGCTGCGTCGGTGAACAGCTGCAGCTGCAAATTGTCAGCGGCTGGAGACATCCACAACCGAACGCCATTAAAATCCCAAAGAAACGAGACCCAGACAGAGAGGTCCTGCTTAATCTCTGAGGATAAACGTAGCAAATGTCTCGGTTAGTGACACCAGCCGTGGCCCTTTCCAATTTACGTGAAAAAGCTCTGCCCATTGGAATTACTTTACAGGCACAGGAGGGATTGCGCCTGCCGCAGGGTAATTCTACTGGAAGCCGTGCATTCCGCTATGGCATTACGCAACTTGACAGGCTTATCGAGAGGAATGCGACAAGAACCCGCTGAGGTACAGATCTCGATACCCAGGAATGACAAGGGAAAGGGCCCTCCGTTTTGTCCGCAGCAACGGGAACTCCAAATGAAAAAACAGCGCTCGTAAAGAAAACAAAAGATAACTGCATCTGCCTGAACCGGAAGGGCCGACACACAGAAAGTCATCGAGATAGTGGGCTATTCCATGACTACCGCAAAAATTAAATAAATAAATTCCGCGCACCAGTGTAGGAAGGTGCTAAAATGCTCGAAAAACGCACAGGACACAGAACACCCCATAGGCAAGCATTTGTCTATGCAATATCCGTTGTCCAAGCTAAAAACCCATAAACTGGAATGACTCTGGGTGCAAAGGAAGTAGACGAAAAGCTGACTCAACATCTATCTTAGCCATCAGTGCGCCCGGACCATAACACCTAATGACATCCAAAGCATCGTCAAAAGACTGGTACACCACCGAGGAAACCTCAACTGGTATGGCAAAATTTACTGACGAGCCTGGCGGATAAGACAGATGTTGCATGAGCCTGTATTTTCCTGGAATTTTCTTGGGAACCACTCCCACCGGGGAATTCACAAGATCCCTAATGGGGGTTCTGCAAAAGGCCCTGCAATGCGCCTGACGCTAACCTCGCCAGCCACTTTTTCCCTAAGAATGTGAGGCAATTCAAAGGCAGACTTCAAATTTCTAGGCGAATATGTGTCGACATCCCTGCAAATAGGTAAACGAAAACCAAAACTGAAGCCTTTTAACGAAAATTCTGCGTCCTGCAGAACCGGGTACCAACTCAACCATTTTGCTATCGCTGTGACACGGACAGGGGATGGAACTTTACTTAGCACTTGTGCCTTTTGCTGGCTGTGCAGGCTGCTGCTGGGCACCCCCCTTGAAACACTTGGCAACTGGGTGATTGCCACCACATCGCAAGCAGAGGTGACGAAAATGACATTTTCGTCCCTGCGTACAGGTGGAATTATTAAAGGCGAAGCATTTTCCCCAGACGCCTGCTGTTAGCCCTGACGAACTGAACTAGCTGCTTTGCTCGCGTTGTACCCCTCATAGGCAGGACGCGAAGGCTGCGTGACCTCCAGCAATGTATATTTGTCGAAGTAGGAGCATAGCTGAGAATGGAGCTTCCCGGTGATAGCTGCTTGGGGCAGTGATTGCAATAATAAGCTGTGCACCCTGTAGAAATTCACTGTAGCACATGTATTCTGTCTATTTTGTAAGTTAAATGCTCAGAATACAGTATATAATACAATCTCCTCTATTGACTGATAATATGATTCAAAGGAGATAAAAGCTAGATCTAAGGTGCCATACATAAATAAAGCAGTGTCAAAGCCATTACCCCTTACTGTCAGATAACGCATCACTAAAGCATTCTATTCCCCCAATGATACCTCAATGCCCAGCATAATACTGACACTGTTTGCTGCAACTGTTTTCTACCATTAAGAGGGCATAATCAGCACAGACCAGCTATAAAATACATCATACGAATGTACTGAATGATATAATTCTGGCATATACAGGACCAGCAAACACAGTAAGTAATTATATGTAGAAGTAGAGCCATCCTGTCTGAGCTGAATCTTTTTATTTCATGTGCCGGCTCCTTTACAGATCATATGAGCAAGTTGGGGAATCTGGGAGAGGGCAGAAAAAGAAACCATGCACTGTCCTGGACATAGATGCACAGATTGGTCCCCTTATGTACTGGATGGTGTATTATCCAGTATTAATAATTGATCCAATAGGTGATCCATATCAGTGCACCCCGTACAGTGCATGTTTTCCAGATCTAGTTGGTGCACAACAATATTCATTACTGGCTTTTAACTTTTTCTACTGGCTGACACATTTAAAAGATCAACAGGGACTGTAGTGCTAGTTATTTCATTTGTGACACTGAGGGGATCCTAAAAAACACGCAACTTTAGTATTATATGCTATTTCTATTGTAGTCATCATGGTGTGGGCTGAGGGGGGGTTCAGGCAAGGCACTCATAAACCCCTCCTGCATTTGCCTATGGTGCTGGCCACTGCAGCCACAAAGATGATATTGACCAGGGGCATTAAGGACTGAAGGGAAGCACCCCTCCCCCGCACTGGCACACCTTCCACAAAGCTGCTGCAGCAGCCTGAGGGGGGATAGAACTATCAATAGGGGAACCACACCTGCAGCTCCTAATAACATGGGGGCACTGTGGAGCCAGGGACCAGGGTCTGGGGAGGCTCATTACTAGGCAGGACATAGCTACACCCACCCCCAGCAGAACAAGAAATCAGAAAAGACAGTGATTGAGGACAGAAAGGAAAAGTAAAAGCAATGATATGAAGTAAATGAAAAGAATGACTAAATACAATAAGGAAAAGGAGGAGAGAAGAAGGAGAAGCACTAAGAGTTTTATTAAGGAAAATGACAACTGACAAAATGCACTTCCCTGTCCTGGAGGAATCTGGAACAAAGAGGCTTTGGCCCACACTTTTATCCCACTATATAATGTTCCTGTTACAAACCCGCCCCTACTTGCCATAGGCTAACTCCCACAAGTAATTTGCATACATGCCTGCCCCCATCCTAGAGGTTTAAAACACCTCTTTTCTTATGCAATCTTTCGGTTTCTCTTCTCACTGTAGCACTCCCAAGCTCTATACTATTTCTCACTGTACTGTTATTTCTCACTGTATCGCCCCCAAGCTCTATACTGTTTCTCACTGTACTGTTATTTCTCACTGTAGCACTCCCTAGCTCTATACTGTTTCTCACTGCACTGTTATTTCTCACTGTATCGCCCCCAAGCTCTATACTGTTTCTCACTGTACTGTTATTTCTCACTGTAGCGCTCCCAAGCTCTATACTGTTTCTCACTGTACTGTTATTTCTCATTGTAGCACTCCCTAGCTCTATACTATTTCTCACTGTACTGTTATTTCTCACTGTAGCACTCCCAAGCTCTATACTGTTTCTCACTGTACTGTTATTTCTCACTGTAGCACTCCCTAGCTCTATACTGTTTCTCACTGTACTGTTATTTCTCACTGTAGCACTCCCAAGCTCTATACTGTTTATCACTGTGCTGTTATTTCTCACTGTAGCGCTCCCAAGCTCTGTACTGTTTCTCACTGTACTGTTATTTCTCACTGTGGCGCTCCCAAGCTCTATACTGTTTCTCACTGCACGGTTATTTCTCACTACGGCGCTCCCAAGCTCTATACTGTTTCTCACCGTACTGTTATTTCTCACTGTGGCGCTCCCAAGCTCTATACTGTTTCTCACCGTACGGTTATTTCTCACTGTGGCGCTCCCAAGCTCTATACTGTGTCTCACTGTACTGTTATTTCTCACTACGGTGCTCCCTAGCTCTCTACTGTTTCTCACTGTACTGCTATTTCTCACGACGGCACTCCCTAGCTCTATACTGTTTCTCACTGTACTGTTATTTCTCACTACGGCAATCCCTAGCTCTATACTGTTTCTCACTGTACTGTTATTTCTCACTACGGCGCTCCCAAGCTCTGTACTGTTTCTCACTGTACGGTTATTTCTCACTATGGCACTCCCTAGCTCTATTCTGTTTCTCACTGTACTGTTATTTCTCACTGTGGCGCTCCCAAGCTCTATACTGTTTCTCACTGCACTGTTATTTCTCACTGTGGCGCTCCCAAGCTCTATACTGTTTCTCAGTGCATGGTTATTTCTCACTACAGCGCTCCCAAGCTATATACTGTTTCTCACTGTACTGTTATTTCTCACTACGGCGCTCCCAAGCTCTACACTGTTTCTCACTGTACGGTTATTTCTCACTGTGGCGCTCAAAATGCTCTATACTGTTTCTCACTGTACTGTTATTTCTCACTGTAGCACTCCTAAGCTCTATACTGTTTCTCACTGTATTGTGACTTCTCACTGTAGAGCTCCCAAGCTCTATACTGTTTCTCACTGTACTGTTATTTCTCACTGTATCGCTCCCAAGCTCTATACTGTTTCTCACTGTACTGTTATTTCTCACTGTAGCGCTCCAAAGCTCTGTACTGTTTCTCACTGTATTGTGACTTCTCACTGTAGCGCTCCCAAGCTCTATACTGTTTCTCACTGTACTATTATTTCTCACTGTATCGCTCCCAAGCTCTACACTGTTTCTCACTGTACTGTTATTTCTCACTGTAGCGCTCCCTAGCTCTATACTGTTTCTCAATGTACTGTTATTTCTCACTGTGGCGCTCCCAAGCTCTATACTGTTTTTCATTGTACTGTTATTTCTCACTGTAGCACTCCCTAGTGTGACACCCATGAAACGGACACCCCTAGGACTGTGAGGGGTTAATACCACTTTGGGCAAGGAAGGAGTTAATACATGTCCCCCCAGCACGTGTGAAGCAAGGGGACAGCTGGTGCTGATTGGATGAGCCTGTCCTGTCTCTCAAGCGGTGGGTGTGGTCAGGTGCCCGCGAAAAAGAGGGCGTGCCAGGAGCTGAGGAGAAGTGTCGCGTGCAGCACGAGGACAGCGGGCAGAGACCGCCAAGCTGCAAAGCTCTAGTGGAGTGTGGAGCAGCCGAGCCGGGAGCGTGGACGCCGGGTATCCGCGGAAGATAGACCGGGTCAGGTGAGCCACAGCAACGAAGAGCAGCACACCATTAAGGCATCCAGCGCAGCAGCAAGAACCGCTCGTGGAGGTACACAGCCACAGTGGCAACACGCAGTACAGGGTAATCATCCCCCCTGCCCCATACCACAGCAGCAGCCATCATAGGGTAACTTCAAAGCACCCTCATTTCAGTTATACTACTTATAAGAGAAGTCGCTGTCCTATTGTGATTTATAACTTTTTCTGCCAACCACAAAATGGCCGCAGGCCAACAGCAACAATTGCTTTGAGTTGCCATGCTGCCAACCACAAGATGGCCACCGATTAACTGCAGTATAGACATACAGCTCCAGCAGTGGAAAAGTTACATAGCCTTGCACCAGAGGTAGCTACAGGAGTGGTGAGTGGAAGATTGATTGCGCCACAGGCAGAGCTGCACTGACACTCAGTAGTACTGGACTTTCTCATACCTTGTTGCAAATAGCAGAACCTCAGTGTTACTTTCACGTTCAGTATATAGAAGTTATCTGCTTCACTGACCAAGCTCACCAATATTTACCCTGCATGTTTTCCGGATCACACCAAGACTGTCCTATTTCACAGCACAGTGATTCTTTGATACTTGAAAGCTGGAATACACTACTGAAAGGAGATAATATAGCCCTTCAACCTGGGATAGAACTGCGGGACACTTTACAGTAACAGTTGTTTAGGAATATTGAGTAACCTGATTGCCTGAGAATTGAATGTGCTTATAGAGAGAAAAGTGGAATTAACATTCAGTGACTGAATTGCTGTACTGTGTACAGGACTTCCATACACACATTGGCGATTCTTCCCTCCCAGATTTAATACTAACAAATGCTACACTAAGTGGGACTAGTACCATGGTCAACTTAAACTGATCTATAAGAGCTCCACCAGCTGCAGCAGCGAAGACGGGTAGGAATACAGTGTTTTGTGTTTAAGGTCATCTGGACATTGAAACTGTTAGTTTAGTACTGACATCATTGCTGAATTGTTTTCTTGTAGTGTGCAACCGTTTGAGATAAGAATGTATGCTCAATACTGAATTCAACTGTGAATAGTAACGTAAAAGTTGCCTTACATTGTATGGTCATACTGCCGAAGTATTATTACACCAATCCGTATGGTGCCGTGCAAATGCCATTGTTTTTATGTGTAATCTCATTATTGATGTTTTTTCCCACTGATGCAATACAAAGGCTGCCTCATTGAGTGAGGTGTGTTATTTATGCAAGTGCCCTGCCGACTCTCTAATAAACCTGTGTTCACAAAATAAAAACCACAAGCTGCCTCGTCACCCCTTCATGTGCTTCCATTACTCTCACCTCTCCGTAAGTCGTGTGAAGACTGAACCACAACACACAAGGTAAACTCTTTACTTACCACGTAAAGTCAAGGTTACCACACTAGCTCTATACTGTTTCTCACTGTACTGTTATTTCTCTCTGTAGCACTCCCAAGCTCTATAATGTTTCTCACTGTACTGTTATTTCTCACAGTAGCGCTCCCAAGCTCTATACAGTTTCTAAGTGTACTGTTATTTCTCACTGTTGCACTCCGTAGCTCTAAACTGTTTCTCACTGCACAGTTATTTCTCACTGTAGCACTCCCAAGCTCTATACTGTTTCTCACTGCACGGTTATTTCTCACTACGGCGCCCCCAAGCTCTATACTGTTTCTCACTGTACTGTTATTTCTCACTGTAGCACTCCCAAGCTCTATACTGTTTCTCACTGTACTGTTATTTCTCACTGTAGCACTCCCTAGCTCTATACTGGTTCTCACTGTACTGTTATTTCTCACTGTAGCACTCCCAAGCTCTATACTGTTTCTCACTGTACTGTTATTTCTCACTGTGGCGCTCCCAAGCTCTATACTGTTTCTCACTGCACGGTTATTTCTCACTACGGCGCTCCCAAGCTCTATACTGTTTCTCACCGTACTGTTATTTCTCACTGTGGTGCTCCCAAGCTCTATACTGTTTCTCACCGTACGGTTATTTCTCACTGTGGCGCTCCCAAGCTCTATACTGTTTCTCACTGTACTGTTATTTCTCACTACGGCGCTCCCTAGCTCTATACTGTTTCTCACTGTACTGCTATTTCTCACTACGGCACTCCCTAGCTCTATACTGTTTCTCACTGTACTGCTATTTCTCACTGTAGCACTCCCTAGCTCTATACTGTTTCTCACTGTACTGTTATTTCTCACTACGGCACTCCAAAGCTCTGTACTGTTTCTCACTGTACGGTTATTTCTCACTACGGCGCTCCCTAGCTCTATTCTGTTTCTCACTGTACTGTTATTTTTCACTGTGGCGCTCCCAAGCTCTATACTGTTTCTCACTGTACTGTTATTTCTCACTGTGGTGCTCCCAAGCTCTATACTGTTTCTCACTGTATGGTTATTTCTCACTGTGGCGCTCCCAAGCTCTATACTGTTTCTCACTGTACTGTTATTTCTCACTGTAGCACTCCCAAGCTCTATACTGTTTCTCACTGTACTGTTATTTCTCACTGTAGCACTCCCTTGCTCTATACTGTTTCTCACTGTACTGTTATTTCTCACTGTAGCGCTCCCAAGCTCTGTACTGTTTCTCACTGTACTGTTATTTCTCACTGTGGCGCTCCCAAGCTCTATACTGTTTCTCACTGCACGGTTATTTCTCACTACGGCGCTCCCAAGCTCTATACTGTTTCTCACCGTACTGTTATTTCTCACTGTGGTGCTCCCAAGCTCTATACTGTTTCTCACCATATGGTTATTTCTCACAGTGGCGCTCCCAAGCTCCCAAGCTCTATACTGTTTCTCACTGTACTGTTATTTCTCACTGTAGCACTCCGAAGCTCTATACTGTTTCTCACTATATTGTGACTTCTCACTGTAGCACTCCCTAGCTCTATACTGTTTCTCACTGTACGGTTATTTCTCACTGTAGCACCCCCATGCTCTATACTGTTTCACACTGCACGGTTATTTCTCACTACGGCGCTCCCAAGCTCTATACTATTTCTCACTGCATGGTTATTTCTCACTACGGCGCCCCCAAGCTCTATACTGTTTCTCACTGTACTGTTATTTCTCACTGTAGCACTCCCAAGCTCTATACTGTTTCTCACTGTACTGTTATTTCTCACTGTAGCACTCCCAAGCTCTATACTGTTTCCCACTGTACTGTTATTTCTCACTGTGGCGCTCCCAAGCTCTATACTGTTTCTCACTGCACGGTTATTTCTCACTGTGGCGCTCCCAAGCTCTATACTGTTTCTCACTGTACGGTTATTTCTCACTGTGGCGCTCCCAAGCTCTATACTGTTTCTCACTGTACTGTTATTTCTCACTACGGCGCTCCCTAGATCTATACTGTTTCTCACTGTACTGCTATTTCTCACTAGGGCACTCCCTAGCTCTATACTGTTTCTCACTGTACTGTTATTTCTCACTACGGCACTCCCTAGCTCTATACTGTTTCTCACTGTACTGTTATTTCTCACTACGGCGCTCCCAAGCTTTGTACTGTTTCTCACTGTACGGTTATTTCTCACTACGGCGCTCCCTAGCTCTATTCTGTTTCTCACTGTACTGTTATTTCTCACTGTGGCGCTCCCAAGCTCTATACTGTTTCTCACTGTACTGTTATTTCTCACTGTGGCGCTCCCAAGCTCTATACTGTTTCTCAGTGCATGGTTATTTCTCACTACAGCGCTCCCAAGCTATATACTGTTACTCACTGTACGGTTATTTCTCACTGTAGCACTCCCAAGCTCTGTACTGTTTCTCACTGTATTGTGACTTCTCACTGTAGCGCTCCCAAGCTCTATACTGTTTCTCACTGTACTGTTATTTCTCATTGTAGCACTCCCTAGCTCTATACTGTTTCTCACTGTACGGTTATTTCTCACTGTAGCACTCCCAAGCTCTATACTGTTTCTCACTGTATTGTGACTTCTCACTGTAGCGCTCCCAAGCTCTATACTATTTCTCACTGTACTGTTATTTCTCACTGTATCGCCCCCAAGCTCTATACTGTTTCTCACTGTACTGTTATTTCTCACAGTAGCACTCCCTAGCTCTATACTGTTTCTCACTGTACTGTTATTTCTCACTGTATCGCCCCCAAGCTCTATACTGTTTCTCACTGTACTGTTATTTCTCACTGTAGCGCTCCCAAGCTCTATACTGTTTCTCACTGTACTGTTTTTTCTCATTGTAGCACTCCCTAGCTCTATACTGTTTCTCACTGTACTGTTATTTCTCATTGTAGCACTCCCAAGCTCTATACTGTTTCTCACTGTACGATTATTTCTCACTGTAGCACTCCCAATCTCTATACTGTTTCTCACTGTATTGTGACTTCTCACTGTAGCGCTCCCAAGCTCTATACTATTTCTCACTGTACTGTTATTTCTCACTGTAGCACTCCCAAGCTCTATACTGTTTCTCACTGTACTGTTATTTCTCACTGTAGCACTCCCACGCTCTATACTGTTTCTCACTGTACTGTTATTTCTCACTGTAGCGCTCCCAAGCTCTGTACTGTTTCTCACTGTACTGTTATTTCTCACTGTGGCGCTCCCAAGCTCTATACTGTTTCTCACTGCACGGTTATTTCTCACTACGGCGCTCCCAAGCTCTATACTGTTTCTCACCGTACTGTTATTTCTCACTGTGGCGCTCCCAAGCTCTATACTGTTTCTCACCGTACGGTTATTTCTCACGGTGGCGCTCCCAAGCTCTATACTGTGTCTCACTGTACTGTTATTTTTCACGACGGCGCTCCCTAGCTCTATTCTGTTTCTCACTGTACTGCTATTTCTCACTGTAGCACTCCCTAGCTCTATACTGTTTCTCACTGTACTGTTATTTCTCACTGTAGCACTCCCACGCTCTATACTGTTTCTCACTGTACTGTTATTTCTCACTGTAGCGCTCCCAAGCTCTGTACTGTTTCTCACTGTACTGTTATTTCTCACTGTGGCGCTCCCAAGCTCTATACTGTTTCTCACTGCACGGTTATTTCTCACTACGGCGCTCCCAAGCTCTATACTGTTTCTCACCGTACTGTTATTTCTCACTGTGGCGCTCCCAAGCTCTATACTGTTTCTCACCGTACGGTTATTTCTCACTGTGGCGCTCCCAAGCTCTATACTGTGTCTCACTGTACTGTTATTTCTCACTACGGTGCTCCCTAGCTCTATACTGTTTCTCACTGTACTGCTATTTCTCACGACGGCACTCCCTAGCTCTATACTGTTTCTCACTGTACTGTTATTTCTCACTACGGCAATCCCTAGCTCTATACTGTTTCTCACTGTACTGTTATTTCTCACTACGGCGCTCCCAAGCTCTGTACTGTTTCTCACTGTACGGTTATTTCTCACTACGGCGCTCCCTAGCTCTATTCTGTTTCTCACTGTACTGTTATTTCTCACAGTGGCGCTCCCAAGCTCTATACTGTTTCTCACTGCACTGTTATTTCTCACTGTGGCGCTCCCAAGCTCTATACTGTTTCTCAGTGCATGGTTATTTCTAACTAAAACGCTCCCAAGCTATATACTGTTTCTCACTGTACTGTTATTTCTCACTACGGCGCTCCCAAGCTCTACACTGTTTCTCACTGTACTGTTATATCTCACTGTAGCACTCCCTTGCTCTATACTGTTTCTCACTGTACTGTTATTTCTCACTGTAGCACTCCCAAGCTCTATACTGTTTCTCACTGTACTATTATTTCTCACTGTAGCGCTCCCAAGCTCTATACTGTTTCTCACTGCACGGTTATTTCTCACTACGGCGCTCCCAAGCTCTATACTGTTTCTCACCGTACTGTTATTTCTCACTGTGGCGCTCCCAAGCTCTATACTGTTTCTCACCGTACGGTTATTTCTCACTGTGGCGCTCCCAAGCTCTATACTGTTTCTCACTGTACTGTTATTTCTCACTACGGCGCTCCCTAGCTCTATACTGTTTCTCACTGTACTGCTATTTCTCACTACGGCACTCCCTAGCTCTATACTGTTTCTCACTGTACTGTTATTTCTCACTACGGCACTCCCTAGCTCTATACTGTTTCTCACTGTACTGTTATTTCTCACTACGGCGCTCCAAAGCTCTGTACTGTTTCTCACTGTACGGTTATTTCTCACGACGGCGCTCCCTAGCTCTATTCTGTTTCTCACTGTACTGTTATTTCTCACTGTGGCGCTCCCAAGCTCTATACTGTTTCTCACTGTACTGTTATTTCTCACTGTGGTGCTCCCAAGCTCTATACTGTTTCTCACTGTATGGTTATTTCTACTTCAGGGTCCATAGGGTATCCACAGGATACCTTGGGGTATAGGTGTGACGTCAGTCGCAGGGCACCAAAGAGTTAAGCTTTCAGCCTCCCAGGATGCACTAGGTCCCCCTCCTATACCCCGCCCCCGGGCCAAGGCACCTCAGTTTAGTTTGGTGCCCGGCCGGAGTCGGGTGCACCTGTTGGAGTGGGGGCTAGAAGAGCCCCTGAAGCTTATTCTTCATGCAGCTGTGGCTGCACATCTGGATGTACAGCATGGACAGTCAGTCCTGACGTCCATGCTGTCTTCCCTACACCCCGCCGGTACCAGAACGCCGGTACTGATCCGGGGATGCTGGTGGGCGTCTGGGGTCACACCTAGCGGTGACCCCAGATGCTCCGGACCATGGCCGGATTCAAGGGGGACAGAGGTAAGCAGCGGGGTCCCGCGGTGGGTCCCCGCTGATCACATGGTCCTAAGTCCCCAGGCAGGGGGCTCCCTGGGGACTGGCTGCAGCGTGGAGCCAGGCGACCAACCTGCGCTTCCACTACCCCCTGGGACAGCGGACCGCAGCAGAGCGGTAGCGCTGCGGCGTCCCAGGGGTTAAATGCATGCCAGGGGAGCGCGCCTTCCCTGTCTCACAGCCGGCGCCTCCCCCGCTGCACACAGCCCTCTCTGCATGCTGCCGACTGGTCCTGTGGCAGCGCTCCTCCCCCAGGCCAGCCTCCTCTCTGCTCCTCGGCGGCCATCTTCTCCAGAACGCATGGTGAACGCTGCTGGAAGCGCTGGACGGAAGCATCGTGGTCTGGGTCCCCCCGCATACCTCTCCTCCGCTGTGGTCAGGTCTGTGTATGCAGCGCTGTGTCCTACCAGGCCCTGTGTCTGTGTAGTTGAGTGATCAGCGCTGTTAGTGCAGGAATTGTTATTTTTCTGCATTGTATGTGACTGTGCTAGCGCTGCTGCCTGTAATCTTTTCTTCTCTAAACTGTCAGCTTTATTACTGTCCCTGTTCTTTCTGCTAAAGCCCTTGCGGTGCGGTGCTGCAGGGTGGTCTCTCGTCTATTTAATACTTAATTGGTGAGAGAGGTCACATACGTGGTGCCATCATGTCTGAAAGTGATTTTCCCCTCCGGCTACAGTGTACCACGTGCAAAGTACCGTTAGCGGAGGGGGAGGGTAGCGCGGAGGGCCTTTGCCGGCAGTGTTTGTCCATGGCGCGGCCTATTACGGTTACAGCACCGGTACAGGAGCCGCCCTGGGCTTGTTTCGCTCAGGCGTTAACAGCTTTAGTGGGCCAGTTAGCTCCGCAGCCCGCGTTTACTCCGATGGGTTTGTCCCAGCAGTCTGTGGTGTCGTCACCCATGCAGGGGTTCCCACGACAATTGGTGGTACCCCACAGTCTCCCTATTTCCCCGCTCCCGGGTTCTCAGGAGCCAGCGTGGGTTAACTCCCTGACGAGTTCTGTACAGCACTTGTCGGATGTGTTGCAAGGGGAGTCTGTGATGCGGTCTCATAAAAGGCCGGTGGCGTCTCTGTCCGCTCCTTATGAGGATGACGAAGGGACGTCTGATGATGGGGAGATTCTAGATCCTTACGATCAGGAACCTCTCCATACTAAGGACGCTGATGCTAAGTCCAAAGTATATATTCCTGGACTTATTCGGGCGGTCCGCACAGCCTTGGTGATTGAGGACGAAGTTCCCCCAGCGGCTAAATCTAAGTATGCCTTTTTCAAAGATGTGAAGGGCGATGCCACAGTCTTTCCTCTTTCGGGTCAGTTGGTGGACCATTTAGAGGAGGCGTGGAAACAACCTGGCAAAAGATACCAGCCGCAGAGACGCCTGGCGGTGGCTTATCCGTTTGCGGATAATTATTTTGCGAAGTGGGAATCCCCTCCACAGGTGGATTCTCACGTGACCCGTCTTGTCCGTAGTGCCACATTGCCGATGCCATCCATGTCCTCCCTTAAGGATGCTACGGACCGCAAGGTAGAAATCTGCCTGAAGTCCGCTTATTCCCTTGCTGGGGGGGCAGCACGGCCGGCTATGGCCATTTGCTGGGTTGCCAGAGCGATGGAGCGCTGGGCGGATTCATTAGAGGCTTCTTTTGAATCCGACTGTCCGGCCGATCAGGCGGAGTTGATTGGCAATCTCCGTGATTCGGCCACCTACATCAACGAGGCGGCTCTAGACATTAGTACTCTGGTGTCTAGAATTTCTTCAGCAGCGGTAGCTGCTCGTCGCACCTTGTGGCTGCGATCCTGGAAGGCGGACGCAGATTCCAAGAAAGGTCTGGAAGCGTTGCCGTTTACCGGAGAAGTTCTCTTCGGTCCGGATCTGGATAAGATTGTGGCCACGCTGGCGGCAGCCAAATCTGCCTGTCTCCCGTCGGCCGCTGCTCCTTCTGGTTCGGGACCATCGTCCTTTCGGTCATCTAGGGCCCAGGGCAGGCCCAAACCACAGTCGTTTCCTCGACAGGCTGGCCCTAAGAAATCGGTCAAGCCCCGGAAGCAGGCATGGAGTACCAGACGTCCGGCCCCCAAGCCAGATGGCAAGCCTGCGGCCTGACGGTCCGGGCCTCCCTTTGGGGGATCCCAGGGTGGGAGGCCGCCTGCTACAGTTCGCCCAGTGTTGGTCGACCACTACGACAGACACTTGGGTTCTGGAGGTGGTTTCCCACGGATACGCCCTCTCCTTCCGGCACAGACCCCCGGCTCGCTTCTTCACCACGGGTCTCCCATCAGACCGGAACAAGGCTACGGAGCTGCGGAAGGTATTGCACACTATGCTCCAGGCTGGAGTTATAGTGGCGGTTCCATTCTCCCAGAGGGGCCAGGGTTTCTATTCAAATCTATTTTTGGTACAGAAACCCAATGGGTCATATCGTCCGATTCTCAACCTCAAAGCACTCAACAAGTCTTTGCGGGTCCCGAAGTTTCGGATGGAGACCCTACGGTCCATCATTCTGGCGCTGGAACCTGGGGACTACTTGGTGTCATTGGACATACAGGACGCTTACCTGCATGTCCCTATTCTTTGGCGCCATCAACAGTTCCTCAGGTTTGCAATCAGCAGCGACCACTTCCAGTTTCGGGCGTTACCTTTTGGCCTGGCAACAGCACCACGTGTTTTCACCAAGGTGATGGCGGTCATGGCGGCTTCTCTGCGGCTGCAGGGAGTCCGCATGTTGCCGTATTTGGACGACCTGTTATTGGTGGCAGGATCTCCAGAGCTCCTGTTACGCCACTTGGACCTGACCATTGCACTGCTGCAACGGCACGGCTGGCTAATCAACTGGCAGAAGTCCACTCTAATCCCGTCTCGGAGGATTCTGCATCTTGGAGCCTTATTGGACTCGGGACAGCAAAGGATCTTCGTGACGGAGGACAAGATCTCTGCTTTACAGTCAAGGGTGCGCAGTTGTCTGCACAGCCGCCGGGTGTCCTTACACTCGGCGATGAGGTTACTGGGCTCCATGGTGTCGGTGTTCGACATGGTGGAATACGCCCAGTTTCACTCCAGACCTCTGCAGCACCTGATCCTGTCCAAGTGGAACGGGCTGACTCAGTCTCTGAAGTCCCAGACGATTGTGCTCACCCAGGAGGTTCGCCTGTCCCTTACGTGGTGGTTACAGACGACCCACCTCAACAAGGGACGTCCGTTCTGGGTTCCAAATTGGGTCCTGTTGACAACGGACGCCAGTCTTCGGGGCTGGGGAGCAGTTTCGGGTCCACACTTGTTCCAGGGCAGGTGGACGCCGACAGAAGCGGAGCTTCCAATAAATATCTTGGAACTCCGTGCGGTCTTCAATGCTCTCCAGCAGGCACAGCGGTTTCTCCAGGGTCGCCCGGTGCAGGTCCAGTCGGACAACGCTACCACCGTGGCCTACATAAACAGGCAAGGAGGAACTCGCAGTCGGGCGGCTCTCGTAGAGGTCTCTCGGATCCTGGTTTGGGCGGAGCGCAATCTTCCGGCCATATCAACGGTCTTCATCCCGGGAGTGCTCAATTGGGAGGCGGACTTTCTAAGTCGCCAGGACGTTCATCCGGGGGAATGGTCCCTGCACCCGGACGTTTTTCAACTACTGGTGGACAGGTGGGGTCTTCCAGAAATCGACCTCATGGCGTCCCGGCACAACAACAAGTTGCCGGTGTACGGGTCTCGCACAAGAGACGAAGGGGCGTCTCTGGTGGATGCTCTGTCCGTCCGGTGGACGTTCCGGTTCGCATACCTGTTCCCTCCGGTCTCCCTTCTTCCACGGGTAATCCGGAAATTCAAACAGGAAGGAGGGACGCTCCTGTTGATAGCTCCCGCGTGGCCCAGACGGCACTGGTTCTCAGACCTTCAGGGTCTGTCCGTGGACATTCCTCTGCGGTTGCCGCTACGACCGGACCTTCTGTCTCAGGGTCCTTGCCTTCACCCGGACCTGACTCGGCTGTCTTTGACGGCGTGGCTGTTGAGACGGCCATGCTGAGGTCCCGGGGGTTTTCCAGCTCTGTGGTGCGTACCATGTTACGAGCTCGGAAACCGTCTTCCGCGAGGATATACCATCGCGTGTGGCATACGTTCTTCCAGTGGTGTCGACCGAGAGGTTATGCACCGCGGGAGTTTCGTCTGTCTCGGATTCTCGCCTTCCTGCAAGCGGGACTAGATCATGGGCTTCGCCTTGCTTCTTTGAAGGTACAGGTTTCGGCCCTATCTGTCTGGTTTCACCGTAGGATTGCTACAATCCCGGATGTGCGCACCTTTATGCAGGGTGTTCTCCGCATTCAGCCGCCCTTTGTTCCACCTGTGGCGCCTTGGGATTTGGCTGTGGTCCTGAGGGCTCTCCAAGGACCGCCGTTTGAACCACTGGGCTCAGTGGATCTTAAATGGCTAACAGCTAAGACTGTTTTCCTTCTGGCCATTGCTTCGGCCAGACGTGTTTCTGAGTTAGGGGCTCTTTCTTGTAGACCCCCTTTCTTGGTTTTTTATGGGAACAGGGCAGTGCTCCGCACTCGGCCCGAGTTTCTTCCCAAAGTTATTTCCCAGTTTCATATTAACGAGGAAATAGTTGTTCCGGCCTTTAACTCACCGGGTCTTTCCGTGGGTGAGGCCTCTTTGGATGTTGTGCGGGCCTTAAGGACTTATGTTGACCGCACTTCTTCGTTTAGGAAGTCGGACGCTTTGTTTGTCCTCTTTGGCTTCCGTAAAAAGGGTTGGCCTGCTTCAAAGCAAACTTTGGCAGCCTGGATCCGTATGGCTATTTCTGAAGCTTATCTTCATGAAGGCCTACCGGTCCCTCCTTCTCTGAAGGCTCATTCCACTAGGTCTGTGGGTCCTTCGTGGGCAGCTCGACGTGGTGCCTCGGCAGTTCAGATCTGCAAGGCTGCTACGTGGTCTTCTGTCCATACCTTCGTGAGGTATTACAGGTTTGACACCTTCGCCTATCAGGATGCTTCCTTCGGGCGGCGGATTCTCCTTTCTGCACAGGAGCGTCCCCACCCTTAAAGGATACTGCTTTGGGACATCCCCAAGGTATCCTGTGGATACCCTATGGACCCTGAAGTAGAAAATATGAGATATGGTAAGAACTTACCCTTGTTATCTCTATTTCTACGAAGTCCATAGGGTTCCACAGGACTCCCGCCCTGTCGCACCTGTGCTGCAGATGGGCTTTGCTCTGGTCACCGGTTTTCCGTCTCCCTCTGGTGAGAATGTGATTCTTGTATGTGTCCAGATCTTTGTTCTCTCTCTTCCTTCTCCTCCTCCGGCCTATGGCTTGGTAACTAACTGAGGTGCCTTGGCCCGGGGGCGGGGTATAGGAGGGGGACCTAGTGCATCCTGGGAGGCTGAAAGCTTAACTCTTTGGTGCCCTGCGACTGACGTCACACCTATACCCCAAGGTATCCTGTGGAACCCTATGGACTTCGTAGAAATAGAGATAACAAGGGTAAGTTCTTACCATATCTCATATTTTCTCACTGTGGCGCTCCCAAGCTCTATACTGTTTCTCACTGTACTGTTATTTCTCACTGTAGCACTCCCAAGCTCTATACTGTTTCTCACTGTACGGTTATTTCTCACTGTAGCACTCCCTAGCTCTATACTGTTTCTCACTGTACGGTTATTTCTCACTGTAGCACTCCCAAGCTCTATACTGTTTCTCACTGTATTGTGACTTCTCACTGTAGCGCTCCCAAGCTCTATACTGTTTCTCACTGTACTGTTATTTCTCACTGTATCGCTCCCAAGCTCTATACTGTTTCTCACTCTACTGTTATTTCTCACTGTAGCGCTCCCAAGCTCTATACTGTTTCACACTGTACTGTTATTTCTCACTGTAGCGCTCCCAAGCTCTATATTGTTTCTCACTGTATGGTTATTTCTCACTGTGGCGCTCCCAAGCTCCCAAGCTCTATACTGTTTCTCACTGTACTGTTATTTCTGACTGTAGCACTCCCTAGCTCTATACTGTTTCTCACTGTACGGTTATTTCTCACTGTAGCACTCCCTAGCTCTATACTGTTTCTCACTGTACGGTTATTTCTCACTGTAACACTCCCTAGCTCTATACTGTTTCTCACTGTACGGTTATTTCTCACTGTAGCACTCCCAAGCTCTATACTGTTTCTCACTGTATGGTTATTTCTCACTGTGGCGCTCCCAAGCTCTATACTGTTTCTCACTGTACTGTTATTTCTCACTGTATCGCCCCCAAGCTCTATACTGTTTCTCACTGTACTGTTATTTCTCACTGTATCGCCCCCAAGCTCTATACTGTTTCTCACTGTACTGTTATTTCTCACAGTAGCACTCCCTAGCTCTATACTGTTTCTCACTGTACTGTTATTTCTCACTGTATCGCCCCCAAGCTCTATACTGTTTCTCACTGTACTGTTATTTCTCACTGTAGCGCTCCCAAGCTCTATACTGTTTCTCACTGTACTGTTTTTTCTCATTGTAGCACTCCCTAGCTCTATACTGTTTCTCACTGTACTGTTATTTCTCATTGTAGCACTCCCAAGCTCTATACTGTTTCTCACTGTACGATTATTTCTCACTGTAGCACTCCCAATCTCTATACTGTTTCTCACTGTATTGTGACTTCTCACTGTAGCGCTCCCAAGCTCTATACTATTTCTCACTGTACTGTTATTTCTCACTGTAGCACTCCCACGCTCTATACTGTTTCTCACTGTACTGTTATTTCTCACTGTAGCGCTCCCAAGCTCTGTACTGTTTCTCACTGTACTGTTATTTCTCACTGTGGCGCTCCCAAGCTCTATACTGTTTCTCACTGCACGGTTATTTCTCACTACGGCGCTCCCAAGCTCTATACTGTTTCTCACCGTACTGTTATTTCTCACTGTGGCGCTCCCAAGCTCTATACTGTTTCTCACCGTACGGTTATTTCTCACTGTGGCGCTCCCAAGCTCTATACTGTGTCTCACTGTACTGTTATTTCTCACGACAGCGCTCCCTAGCTCTATTCTGTTTCTCACTGTACTGCTATTTCTCACTGTAGCACTCCCTAGCTCTATACTGTTTCTCACTGTACTGTTATTTCTCACTGTAGCACTCCCACGCTCTATACTGTTTCTCACTGTACTGTTATTTCTCACTGTAGCGCTCCCAAGCTCTGTACTGTTTCTCACTGTACTGTTATTTCTCACTGTGGCGCTCCCAAGCTCTATACTGTTTCTCACTGCACGGTTATTTCTCACTACGGAGCTCCCAAGCTCTATACTGTTTCTCACCATACTGTTATTTCTCACTGTGGCGCTCCCAAGCTCTATACTGTTTCTCACCGTACGGTTATTTCTCACTGTGGCGCTCCCAAGCTCTATACTGTGTCTCACTGTACTGTTATTTCTCACTACGGTGCTCCCTAGCTCTATACTGTTTCTCACTGTACTGCTATTTCTCACGACGGCACTCCCTAGCTCTATACTGTTTCTCACTGTACTGTTATTTCTCACTACGGCAATCACTAGCTCTATACTGTTTCTCACTGTACTGTTATTTCTCACTACGGCGCTCCCAAGCTCTGTACTGTTTCTCACTGTATTGTGACTTCTCACTGTAGCGCTCCCAAGCTCTATACTATTTCTCACTGTACTGTTATTTCTCACTGTAGCACTCCCAAGCTCTATACTGTTTCTCACTGTACTGTTATTTCTCACTGTAGCACTCCCACGCTCTATACTGTTTCTCACTGTACTGTTATTTCTCACTGTAGCGCTCCCAAGCTCTGTACTGTTTCTCACTGTACTGTTATTTCTCACTGTGGCGCTCCCAAGCTCTATACTGTTTCTCACTGCACGGTTATTTCTCACTACGGCGCTCCCAAGCTCTATACTGTTTCTCACCGTACTGTTATTTCTCACTGTGGCGCTCCCAAGCTCTATACTGTTTCTCACCGTACGGTTATTTCTCACTGTGGCGCTCCCAAGCTCTATACTGTTTCTCACTGTACTGTTATTTCTCACTGTGGCGCTCCCAAGCTCTATACTGTTTCTCACCGTACGGTTATTTCTCACTGTGGCGCTCCCAAGCTCTATACTGTTTCTCACTGCACGGTTATTTCTCACTACGGCGCTCCCAAGCTCTATACTGTTTCTCACCGTACTGTTATTTCTCACTGTGGCGCTCCCAAGCTCTATACTGTTTCTCACCGTACGGTTATTTCTCACTGTGGCGCTCCCAAGCTCTATACTGTGTCTCACTGTACTGTTATTTCTCACTACGGTGCTCCCTAGCTCTATACTGTTTCTCACTGTACTGCTATTTCTCACGACGGCACTCCCTAGCTCTATACTGTTTCTCACTGTACTGTTATTTCTCACTACGGCAATCCCTAGCTCTATACTGTTTCTCACTGTACTGTTATACCTCACTACGGCGCTCCCAAGCTCTGTACTGTTTCTCACTGTACGGTTATTTCTCACTACGGCGCTCCCTAGCTCTATTCTGTTTCTCACTGTACTGTTATTTCTCACAGTGGCGCTCCCAAGCTCTATACTGTTTCTCACTGCACTGTTATTTCTCACTGTAGCACTCCCAAGCTCTATACTGTTTCTCACTGTACTATTATTTCTCACTGTAGCGCTCCCAAGCTCTATACTGTTTCTCACTGCACGGTTATTTCTCACTACGGCGCTCCCAAGCTCTATACTGTTTCTCACCGTACTGTTATTTCTCACTGTGGCGCTCCCAAGCTCTATACTGTTTCTCACCGTACGGTTATTTCTCACTGTGGCGCTCCCAAGCTCTATACTGTTTCTCACTATACTGTTATTTCTCACTACGGCGCTCCCTAGCTCTATACTGTTTCTCACTGTACTGCTATTTCTCACTACGGCACTCCCTAGCTCTATACTGTTTCTCACTGTACTGTTATTTCTCACTACGGCACTCCCTAGCTCTATACTGTTTCTCACTGTACTGTTATTTCTCACTACGGCGCTCCAAAGCTCTGTACTGTTTCTCACTGTACGGTTATTTCTCACGACGGCGCTCCCTAGCTCTATTCTGTTTCTCACTGTACTGTTATTTCTCACTGTGGCGCTCCCAAGCTCTATACTGTTTCTCACTGTACTGTTATTTCTCACTGTGGTGCTCCCAAGCTCTATACTGTTTCTCACTGTATGGTTATTTCTCACTGTGGCGCTCCCAAGCTCTATACTCTTTCTCACTGTACTGTTATTTCTCACTGTAGCACTCCCAAGCTCTATACTGTTTCTCACTGTACGGTTATTTCTCACTGTAGCACTCCCTAGCTCTATACTGTTTCTTACTGTACTGTTATTTCTCACTACGGCAATCCCTAGCTCTATACTGTTTCTCACTGTACTGTTATTTCTCACTACGGCGCTCCCAAGCTCTGTACTGTTTCTCACTGTATTGTGACTTCTCACTGTAGCGCTCCCAAGCTCTATACTATTTCTCACTGTACTGTTATTTCTCACTGTAGCACTCCCAAGCTCTATACTGTTTCTCACTGTACTGTTGTTTCTCACTGTAGCACTCCCACGCTCTATACTGTTTCTCACTGTACTGTTATTTCTCACTGTAGCGCTCCCAAGCTCTGTACTGTTTCTCACTGTACTGTTATTTCTCACTGTGGCGCTCCCAAGCTCTATACTGTTTCTCACTGCACGGTTATTTCTCACTACGGCGCTCCCAAGCTCTATACTGTTTCTCACCGTACTGTTATTTCTCACTGTGGTGCTCCCAAGCTCTATACTGTTTCTCACCGTACGGTTATTTCTCACTGTGGCGCTCCCAAGCTCTATACTGTGTCTCACTGTACTGTTATTTCTCACGACGGCGCTCCCTAGCTCTATTCTGTTTCTCACTGTACTGCTATTTCTCACTGTAGCACTCCCTAGCTCTATACTGTTTCTCACTGTACTGTTATTTCTCACTGTAGCACTCCCACGCTCTATACTGTTTCTCACTGTACTGTTATTTCTCACTGTAGCGCTCCCAAGCTCTGTACTGTTTCTCACTGTACTGTTATTTCTCACTGTGGCGCTCCCAAGCTCTATACTGTTTCTCACTGCACGGTTATTTCTCACTACGGCGCTCCCAAGCTCTATACTGTTTCTCACCGTACTGTTATTTCTCACTGTGGCGCTCCCAAGCTCTATACTGTTTCTCACCGTAAGGTTATTTCTCACTGTGGCGCTCCCAAGCTCTATACTGTGTCTCACTGTACTGTTATTTCTCACTACGGTGCTCCCTAGCTCTATACTGTTTCTCACTGTACTGCTATTTCTCACGACGGCACTCCCTAGCTCTATACTGTTTCTCACTGTACTGTTATTTCTCACTACGGCAATCCCTAGCTCTATACTGTTTCTCACTGTACTGTTATTTCTCACTACGGCGCTCCCAAGCTCTGTACTGTTTCTCACTGTACGGTTATTTCTCACTACGGCGCTCCCTAGCTCTATTCTGTTTCTCACTGTACTGTTATTTCTCACAGTGGCGCTCCCAAGCTCTATACTGTTTCTCACTGCACTGTTATTTCTCACTGTGGCGCTCCCAAGCTCTATACTGTTTCTCAGTGCATGGTTATTTCTAACTACAGCGCTCCCAAGCTATATACTGTTTCTCACTGTACTGTTATTTCTCACTACGGCGCTCCCAAGCTCTACACTGTTTCTCACTGTACTGTTATTTCTCACTGTAGCACTCCCTTGCTCTATACTGTTTCTCACTGTACTGTTATTTCTCACTGTAGCACTCCCAAGCTCTATACTGTTTCTCACTGTACTATTATTTCTCACTGTAGCACTCCCAAGCTCTATACTGTTTCTCACTGTACTATTATTTCTCACAGTAGCGCTCCCAAGCTCTATACTGTTTCTCACTGCACGGTTATTTCTCACTACGGCGCTCCCAAGCTCTATACTGTTTCTCACCGTACTGTTATTTCTCACTGTGGCGCTCCCAAGCTCTATACTGTTTCTCACCGTATGGTTATTTCTCACTGTGGCGCTCCCAAGCTCTATACTGTTTCTCACTGTACTGTTATTTCTCACTACGGCGCTCCCTAGCTCTATACTGTTTCTCACTGTACTGCTATTTCTCACTACGGCACTCCCTAGCTCTATACTGTTTCTCACTGTACTGTTATTTCTCACTACGGCACTCCCTAGCTCTATACTGTTTCTCACTGTACTGTTATTTCTCACTACGGCGCTCCAAAGCTCTGTACTGTTTCTCACTGTACGGTTATTTCTCACGACGGCGCTCCCTAGCTCTATTCTGTTTCTCACTGTACTGTTATTTCTCACTGTGGCGCTCCCAAGCTCTATACTGTTTCTCACTGTACTGTTATTTCTCACTGTGGTGCTCCCAAGCTCTATACTGTTTCTCACTGTATGGTTATTTCTCACTGTGGCGCTCCCAAGCTCTATACTGTTTCTCACTGTACTGTTATTTCTCACTGTAGCACTCCCAAGCTCTATACTGTTTCTCACTGTACGGTTATTTCTCACTGTAGCACTCCCTAGCTCTATACTGTTTCTCACTGTACGGTTATTTCTCACTGTAGCACTCCCAAGCTCTATACTGTTTCTCACTGTATTGTGACTTCTCACTGTAGCGCTCCCAAGCTCTATACTGTTTCTCACTGTACTGTTATTTCTCACTGTATCGCTCCCAAGCTCTATACTGTTTCTCACTGTACTGTTATTTCTCACTGTAGCGCTCCCAAGCTCTATACTGTTTCTCACTGTACTGTTATTTCTCACTGTAGCGCTCCCAAGCTCTATATTGTTTCTCACTGTATGGTTATTTCTCACTGTGGCGCTCCCAAGCTCCCGAGCTCTATACTGTTTCTCACTGTACTGTTATTTCTGACTGTAGCACTCCCTAGCTCTATACTGTTTCTCACTGTACGGTTATTTCTCACTGTAGCACTCCCTAGCTCTATACTGTTTCTCACTGTATGGTTATTTCTCACTGTAACACTCCCTAGCTCTATACTGTTTCTCACTGTACGGTTATTTCTCACTGTAGCACTCCCAAGCTCTATACTGTTTCTCACTGTATGGTTATTTCTCACTGTGGCGCTCCCAAGCTCTATACTGTTTCTCACTGTACTGTTATTTCTCACTGTAGCGCTCCCAAGCTCTGTACTGTTTCTCACTGTATTGTGGCTTCTCACTGTAGCGCTCCCAAGCTCTATACTGTTTCTCACTGTACTGTTATTTCTCACTGTAGCGCTCCCAAGCTCTGTACTGTTTCTCACTGTATTGTGTCTTCTCACTGTAGCGCTCCCAAGCTCTATACTGTTTCTCACTGTACTGTTATTTCTCACTGTAGCACTCCCTAGCTCTATACTGTTTCTCACTGTACTGTTATTTCTCACTGTAGCACTCCCTAGCTCTATACTGTTTCTCACTGTACTGTTATTTCTCACTGTGGCGCTCCCAAGCTCTGTACTGTTTCTCACTGTATTGTGACTTCTCACTGTAGCACTCCCTAGCTCTATACTGTTTCTCACTGTACTGTTATTTCTCACTGTAGCACTCCCTAGCTCTATACTGTTTCTCACTGTACTGTTATTTCTCACTGTAGCGCTCTCTAGCTCTATACTGTTTCTCACTGTACTGTTATTTCTCACTGTGGCGCTCCCAAGCTCTATACTGTTTCTCACTGTACTGTTATTTCTCACTGTAGCGCTCTCTAGCTCTATACTGTTTCTCACTGTACTGTTATTTCTCACTGTGGCGCTCCCAAGCTCTGTACTGTTTCTCACTGTACTGTTATTTCTCACTGTAGCACTCCCTAGCTCTATACTGTTTCTCACTGTACTGTTATTTCTCACTGTAGCACTCCCTAGCTCTATACTGTTTCTCACTGTACTGTTATTTCTCACTGTGGCGCTCCCAAGCTCTGTACTGTTTCTCACTGTATTGTGACTTCTCACTGTAGCACTCCCTAGCTCTATACTGTTTCTCACTGTACTGTTATTTCTCACTGTAGCACTCCCTAGCTCTATACTGTTTCTCACTGTACTGTTATTTCTCACTGTAGCGCTCTCTAGCTCTATACTGTTTCTCACTGTACTGTTATTTCTCACTGTGGCGCTCCCAAGCTCTGTACTGTTTCTCACTGTATTGTGACTTCTCACTGTAGCACTCCCAAGCTCTGTACTATTTCCTTCCATGCTTGGCTCCCCCTTCTGTATTCCTTCTTTAGAGAATTTCTCTATAGCCTTTTACTCCTTCCTGCTAGTTTTGTACTACAGTGGTGGTGTGGTGTAAATGGTCAACAATCACCAGTTTGCTATGAGAATGTCAATATGACTGAACTGTCGACATGCAGCATGTCTACATGGATGTCAACATGATGAACCATCAACAAACTGCCCCTGGTGGTCTAGTGGTATCTTAATTTCTCCCAGCAGCAGTGGCAGCTCCAGCGTCCTCTTCCGGGTCTCGGCGGTCCCATGTGCAGCAGTTCCTACACAGGCATCTGAGGAGCGGCATTCCGGTAAATATTATTTCACTATCACTTAGCGTAATCTCTACCCTGCACCCTCCTCCTAGTGTCTAACCCTAACCTCCCCCCTCACAAACGCCAACTCCAGGCTCTGCTCTGACTTCAGATGTCAAGAACTGCAGAGCAGAACTTTTGAAAATGGACCAAAGCCTCTACTAACACCATCTGAGTATGGCATTAGTTTAGAAGTGCTTGTCTGAAAAGATTCAACAATTGAGGTTTGTTATAGCTGGGCTTACCTCATTTCCCGTATGGGAAATGCAATCAGCACATGGAGCTGATGCGAATTTTAGGATATGGAGGAGATTTTTATGAATCTCCTCCACAGCCCCTTTGCTAAATGAATGTGAAACTAAAATAATTTGAAAAGGGTGTGGAACTCAATTTCACATTATTTTAGTAGAGATTGCTAAATATGCTCATTTGATAGATGGGTCAGCGGATGAAGCTCTCTGGGTCATAAAGCAGAAATTAGGACTTAACATGGTCTGATTAGCCCAGAGCATCCAACTTCTGTATCACATCACCTCCTCCTCAGCACACCACAGTGGTCACGCAGCATTGGTAACACTTTTGAGTCAGAGGAAGTGAAATATAACCAGCACCATATAATTTCCCTCTGTATTTCCTTGAAAAGAGCAGCATGATTTGTGCTTGCTTCATAAAGCATTTTTAAGTGGACCTTGTTATACACCAGTGTGCAAAAGTGGTTTGGGTCTATTTTTAGTTCCACTCATAGGATACACTAAAAACAGCAAAAACAACGGGTGGATTGATGGAAACCGCAGAATTGGATTGTTATTGTTCCAGCCTTTCACTTAAAGCTGGGTACACACTAGACCATTGGTTCTCAAACTCGGTCCTCAGGACCCCACACACTTCATGTTTTCCATGTCACCTAGCAGATGCACAGGTGTATTCATTACTTACTAACACATTTTAAAAGATCCACAGGTGGAGCGAATTGTTTCACTGGTGACTTTTTGTGAGGAAACCTGCAAAACATGCACTGTTTGGGGTCCTGAGGACCAAGTTTGAGAACCTGTGCACTAGACGACTGACAAATCTTGTTGATGGTCAGGGTGATTTACCTTAGCCCTGGACCATGCAAGGTTGCCGGTACACACTAGAAGATTTAGTGAATGACATAACGATGTGTCATTCCGTCCTTCATTAATATGCACTGCACCGCATGCAAGATCTTCAGATTGCACTGCACCGCATGCAAGATCTTCAGATTGCCCTGCACTGCAGGATAATCTGAAGATGTGATTAACGACACACGGGTAGTGCGAAATAGTGTATACACATTACACACTAGACGATGTGGATGATTTGTTTAAAATTGTCAAAGTGTCCAATTTAACGTCTAGTGTGTACCCAGCTTAACTTTGAAAGGCTGATGGATAATCTGGTAACACCAAAGTCACATTTGTTTATATTACATTGAAATGCTGTTTATAACAGATAGGTGCCTCTTTGATTAGTATTGTTTTATGTGCAGTCCTTTTGCGCTCATGTGGCTTTTGAAGTGGACCATGTTTCCCATCATTTTACTAGATTATCATGGTGTGCAATGCCATAGCACTACGTACAGTAATTTAATTTCAACCAGGACCCTCTCTGTGTGGAGTTTGTATGTTTCACTATGTTTGAGCAAATTTCCTCTGGAAACTGCTGTTTTTACCCATTGTGTGTTAGATAATTTACAATGTAAGCACCAATTGGGCAGGGAATGATGTTAATGATTACATAGAATATCTACTGACCCTACCGTTATCCACTCTCTCGTTATCTTTGGCTTCGACCACTGCAACCATCTCAACCTTCTCTAGTCTGGACTCTGGCCACTTCAAACTCATTCCAAGATTGAGATGTCCTAGCTTGTCGCTCTACTTTCTCCAATCCCTTCCTCTTTCTCCCATCCTGCCAATGCTTACACTGGCTCTTAATCTTTTATAGAGTACAATTCAAACTCCTCTACCTATCCAATGAGGCCCTCAGCCTTGTCTCCTCTACCTGCGATTTTGTACCCTGTGCTAGTCCCGCCCCCAAACACATGATGTAATTATGTCAGGGCTCGAAGTGGGAACGCTGGCACAAGGAAGTACAGCACTGCCCAGAGCCAAATGCAGATGCCTTGGGGCACCACTCGCAATATCCTACTTATCTCCCTGTCTACATCAACCTGTAAACACCCCTTATACACTCACCTGTTTAGTAACATATAACAGTCTTTCCCCTCCTCCACATCCACACCATGAGTCAACCTCCACTGTGTTTGTCTCTCCCCCAGTTTAGATTGTAAGCTTTAACAAGCAGAGCCTTCTCATCTACCCCCACTTCATCCATCCACACGTCCTGCATATCCTCTATGTCACATATTATAAACCCTGCCTATTGAGTATGCAATGTAAGCTTTAATCCATCTAGCTTTAAGGTGTGATGCTTCCAGAATATCCCTTCTTTGCCCTCTACATTTTTGTTTTATGCTCCACAAGGTGCCACAATAATCTGGACTCCTCAGCAGAATTTTGTGGAGTCTTATAAATAAACAATAATAATACAAATATAAATAATAATTCTACTACTACAAGTAGCATATTTACAATTAAGTTACTCTGTTAATTTTATAAATCTACCATGACATGATTAAACAGGATGGGTACCGGACGCCGACATTCGGGATTCCGGTGATTAGAATCCCAACGCCGGCATCCCGACAGGGGACAGCGCTGGTACTCTGACAGGTTTCGGGATTCCGGCACCGCCATTCTGACCGCCGGAATCCCCTCCATCTGGATTTTAACAGCATCCCGTTTCAACACCGCTGCTCCCAAATGATAAAATGATGGTTAGAGGTTTGAATTGGCATTAAGGAGAGCATCTTGGTCACGCTAGATGCCACAACCATGATTGAGGAAAGTCTTTGAAAAGATGACATTTTGAGGAATTGCTTTACATATTACCCAATAGCACAAAATGATCATTCCCTACCAAGTACACAGCTTTGGGCTATTATATTTCCAGGGGTGAGCGGTTATAGCCATTTTCCCCTGGCATACTGTAGTTTGTCCTGATTCACTTGAAATGTCTCTGTGATTTATCAAGGTTATATGTATTGATATATATTTTTAAGAAGCAAATTTATTGCTGTAATGTTTTTTTTGTTGAGATTAGATGAAGAAAAAAGCATACAATAAAGACAATAAATGAATACTTGAGTTTCCACAGTAGCCGACTCTCACAGAACACATACTGTACCATTTCGTATATGATAATAAACCCTTTCACTTCCAGACACTCAGCAACATCTGCAATATAGAGGTTAAAGCATCTGAGAGGACACAGGACCCAGTAGCATATGGTAAAATTGTGGAATCTCAAGAGCCATATGTGCAGACATACAAACCACCGCAATGTTACACACTGGAGATAATATCCATGATAAATTATTCACTTAACCAAAATCTGTGTATCAAACCTCAACAGCTGCTAAAACTGGCTTGTTGCCCAGCACATTAAGGAAGTTTGCTTCCCCAAAGCTGTATTGTTCTTCTGGGGATTTAATTATGCATGTTACCATGAAAGCTAATGCTGTACATATGCATTCTGCGTTATTATTAACCTCATCAGGCAGAGTGGGGGGGAATAAGGAGAAAGCAGCTGTTTTGCAAGTATTGTCTGAAGAATATAGAAGTGTTTGGCGAAGGACACAATGAGATGACCAGATGGCTGTTATTTTACCAAAACATTATGGGATTTGGGGCAAATTCTGTGAGCATGAAAATTTGACGTTATATTCTAGAGCTACTGGATGGCTCATTAAATTTCCACACACACAAAAAAAGAAAGATTGGACATAGGGAGACTGATGCAGAGTTTGAAAGCAATTGTGATGACAAATCGTAATCCAAAAGAGTAATCTCTTGGCCTGATGCAGCAGAGGACGGAATTGCAAAGCCGCACGCAAGCAGCATTGCAATTCCCTCCTTGCTAAAATGCAAATGCAGCAAGAGTTGTCTGACACCTCCTGCTGCATCTGCGATCCCAGCCTGGGATCACCATCGCGACCATCGAGCATATAAAAAGCTACTATCGGGACTGCACCAGATTTCCGTTCAGCATATATCCAGTGGCATCACTAGGGGGGTGCGGCCCGCACCGGGTGTCACCCTTCAAGGGGGTGAAACCAAATAGAGCAGCACACACACCTGCAGGTCGCACCCCATCCACAGACATGTTTGCTGCCCGCACACCTCCTTCCCTGGCACCACCGCCAACCCCAAAAGGGTTGGCCCTGCACACCGCCCGTGGGGGTCAGGTCATTCTCTCACCGCTGCCGGTGTCCAGAGCCACACACAGGCACAGAGCATCTCTCTGTGCCTGTGTGTGGCTCTGGACGCCGGCTATGGTGACGTCATCACGCATACGGCACGCCGGCTCCACTTGCGGTTCTGGGAGGGAGAAGAAGAAGGAGGTGCACACCCGGACACCCCAAGTGCAAGCCAGTCTGGACATCGTGAAGAGAGGTAAGTAGTACACAGGAGATGGGGCACAGTATAAGGGGCATTACTGGGGGCGTTCTGGGGCCACTGCATAGGGGCACTATAGGGGCTACTGTATAGGGGGCACAGACAGTATAAGGGCACTACTAGGGGCACAACATAAGGGGCACTACTATCTGGGGGAACTGCATAAGGGGAGCTCCTGGAGTATTGTATAAGGGGCACTGCACAAGAGTACTACTGGGGGTACTGTATAAGGGCACTACTGGGGGCACTGCATAAGGGGTGTTACTGGGGGTACTGTATAAGAGGCACTAATGGGGCACTGCATAAGGGGCACTACTGGGGGCACTACTGGGGGCACTGTATAAGGGGCACTACTGGGGGCACTGTATAAGAGGCACTACTGGGGGCACTGTATAAGAGGCACTACTGGGGGCACTGTATAAGGGGCACTAATACATTAGGCATTGCATAATGGGCTTTAATACAGGAGGCATGGCATAAATGGCTATAATACATGGGGCATTGCATATTGGGCACAACTACAGGGGGCATTGCATAAAAGGGCACTACTAAAGGGGGAATTGCATAATGGGCACAGCTACAGGGGGCATTGCATAAGGAGCACTACTACTGGAGGCATTGAATAAGGGGCACTACTACTGGGGGCATTGTGTATAAGGGGCACTACTGTGTATCGTAACATAAAAAAGGGACACTACTTTATGGTGTAATGTGAATCAGGGGCATTATGTGCAGTGTAATGTGAATAAGATTATGCTACTGTGTGGCATATTTTGAATTGGGGATAGTATTGTATGACCATTAGAGATGAGCGGTTCGGATTCTGTGGATTCCGAACCCCTCCGAACATTGGGGATCCGAGTCCACCCGAACGCTGTTTGGGTGTTCCCTGCCTGACTCGGATCCCCGTTCGAGGCCGAGCCGCAGCCTCCTGATGTCGGATTCTTGCGAGAGAATCCGACGTCAGGGCTCCTCTAGTGTAGGGCAGACCGCTGTGATAGTGGTCTGCCCTACACAGATCAAACACACAGCCGCCAGCGGCAGCTGTGTGTTTGTAATAGCAGCCAATGAGAGTCACACAGACTCTCGTTGGCTGCTGCACGGAGGGAGCCGGTTGGAGCTCACTCATGAGCTCTTTCTTCCGGCTCCCTCCGCACGTTATACAGCAGAGCAGAGCGGACCGCGGCGGTAGCGGGGATCCAGGTAAAAAAATTTTTTTTAATATATATATATATATATATATATATATATATATGTGTGTGTGTGTGTAAGGGGACATTACTGGGGAGCATACTACTTCTGGGGGCCTGCTAAGTGGGGCCTGCTAATGGGGGGCATACTACTACTGGGGGCCGGCTAGTGGGGGGCATACTACTACTGAGGGCCTGCTAAGGGGGGGCATACTACTACTGTAGGCCTGCTAAGTGGGAGCCTGCTAATGGGGGACATACTACTACTGGGGGCCTGCTAGTGGGGGGCATACTACTACTGGAGACCTGCTAAGGGGGGGCATACTACTACTGGGGGCCTACTAAGGGGGGGCATACTACTACTACTGGGGGCCTGCTAATGGGGGGGCATACTACTACTGGGGGCCTGCTAATGGGGGGCATACTACTACTGTGGGCCTGCTAAGTGGAGGCCTGCTAATGGGGGACATACTACTACTGGGGGCCTGCTAAGGGGGGCATACTACTACTGGGGGCCTGCTAAGAGGGGGGCATACTACTACTGGGGGCCTGCTAATGGGGGTACTACTACTACTGGGGGCCTGCTAAGGGGGGGCACTACTACTACTGGGGGCCTGCTAAGGGGGGCATACTACTACTGTGAGCATGTTAAAGGGGGCACTAATACTGGGGGCATGTTAATGGGAGCACTACTACTGGGGGCATGTTAATAGGGGCACTACTACTGGGAGGCATATTACTGGGGGCATGTTAATGTGGGCACTACTGAGGGCCTGCTAATGGGGGCACTATTACTGGGTGCCTGCTACTGGGGGCATGCTAATGGGGACATACTACTACTGGGGGCACTGCATAGGGGGCCCTACTACTAAGGGGACTGCATAGGGGCACCACTACTGGGGCCATTGTGTAAGGGACACCACTGCTGGGGTCATTGTATAAGTCACACTATTACTGTGGGCATTGTATAAGGGGCATTACTACTGTGGGCTTTGTGTATAAGGGTCACTACTGTGGGCATTGTGTAAAAGGGTCACTACTGTGGGCATTGTGTAAAAGGGGCACTACTCTAGGCATTGTGTAAAAAGGGCACTACTGTGTGTCGTAACATAAATAAGAGACACTACTTTATGGTGTAATGTGAATCAGGCAATATGTGATGGAATGTGACTAAGATTGTGCACTGTGACTCCTTGGGTCATAGCCCACTATGTAAACAAGTACTGTGATTCTGCTGGCCGTACCCCACTGGATGGGTGCACTACTTTTCATTTCTGCCACTGCTGTGTGGCAATGTTTCATAGATGTGCTTTAAATTGTGGTGTCTGTGCTGCTGCGCCGCTGCTTTGTCGCTTAGTAACCAGTCAGCTCACTGCAACCTTTGACCAATAATGTTGAAAATAATATTATAAGCTGTGAGGTGGTCTAAATTGACTATAAATGACTGGAAATGAATGTTATTGAGGTTAATGATACTCTAAGAAGAAAAAAAGGACCAATTTATGTGATTTCAGCTGTTTTTGTCAATTTTTGTAAAAAAAATCCAAATCCAAAGCCAGTCACCGCAGTTTGGTAAATCCAAATCCAAAGCCGGACGACTAATTAGAACCAAATCCAAATCTGGCAAAAATGGTCCGGCGCACATCCCTAATGACCATGCCCCTTTCTTTCGTGATCACGCCCCTTTTTTGGGGTCTTAGGCGCATGCTGTCCTTTTATTGCTAAATCGCCGAGGAAGGGGGGAGGGGGGTTGTTCCACCACGTCTCTAGGACCACTTTAAGCATTGCTACCCAGAATTCTGGGAGGAGCACAGTGTGACTGCTGGACTGGTAAGGGGGAAGAGTTTGCAGAGCTGCGCACCTTGGTCCCTTTTTTTTGGTGTGGGGGGGGGTCACCATGCATTACAGCACTGGGTGACACCAACCCAAGTGACGCCTCTGTATAAATCACATGCACTTACACCCATGTTTTTAACTATTTGTTTTTGCTAGCCTTCAATAGAACTTAAAATCCTCTCTCATACAGCAGGTTCAACTCTCCATATTGTGTATGAGAACAATTTTGACAAAACAACTATCTGACGAAGTCACTTCAAAATACTTAATACAGTAGGTGAGACCTGATGGTGAGACCCAAGTACAAACCTTCATAGTCTC
The DNA here is from genome assembly GCA_031769625.1 of Taudactylus pleione. Classification (NCBI taxonomy): domain Eukaryota; kingdom Metazoa; phylum Chordata; class Amphibia; order Anura; family Myobatrachidae; genus Taudactylus; species Taudactylus pleione. The sequence goes on along the minus strand of JAUIMM010000190.1, from coordinate 6,264,927 downwards.
ATCTCAACAGTATTTGATCTTGAGACCCCTTCAATACTATATGAAAAGACATTAGATAATGGCTGTTTGATTTTATCTGATAATATGCATCTACATGAGCAAACGAAGTTGGGTTTCCAGTTGCCGGAAAACCTCCCCCCTTGCCTGTCGGTCACTGGCTTAAATCATCCACAATAGCAGTAGTATTAGTAGGAGTGGAGCAAGTCCTTCCCGCTAGTATCATGCGCCACTCTAGCACTTTCCAGCACCTTCTCTGCATTTGCCACTCCTCTCATATCATCTGATGTACATATAATATTGTAAATATATCTATATAATATTTTATATATATATATATATATATATATATATAAAATAATTTTTTGTCTGTATGTTCGTGATAAACTCGATTGGGTTTTCACTGATATGTTCCTTTAGATCCTCCGAGTAACATAGGTTATACACACACCAATTATTTCCCTCATCAGGAAGCCATTACAGAGATAACTTACTGGGCTTCTTCCAGCAGCAGCTCCTCATGTAATCTCGGGGGCGGAGCTTGTGACTGACAGGCTCCAGAGGACCTCAGTGCAGGAGAGGACTGAAGGAGAGGGAATCGGTGGCCACTACCAGGAACGCCGAGAGGGGGATGGAGGGGGTATTAATTACCCAGGTCCGGGCTTGTTGGAGGGGCCACGGAGGAGCCTCGGCTCTGACGCCACTCCACCCTCCCTCTTACCTGTCAGCAGCCCAGCACATGTTGCTGTGTGCTGGGCTGCAGTGGGAGAATGTTCGCTGCAGCAGTCTCCTCTCCTCTGCCTTTGAGGGGGAGTGATCACACTGATCGTGCCACCCCTGTATTTGCGTCAGGCTGAGGGGCCCACAGCACCCCCATCCCCAGTGTGCAGCACCGCTTTGCAGTGCTGCAAATAGGTTTTTTCTTTTTTCTAAAGGGGTGTGACCATGCCGCCTACAATTAGGCCATGTCCCCTTCCCCTGGGCCGGCTCTCTACGGCGATGGCCACCACACTGCACTGCTCTAAGCAAGCAGCCTGACTGATCTCACTGACAACCAGGTGAGAGAGTTCCCATCCACATAATACTTTAATCGTCAATTCAATATTATTGAATAAAATTACTAATAACTTGGCAACAATGGGTAGGCACAGCTGCTAATATATATATATATATATATATATAAATATATATACACATATATATATTAGCAGCAGTGCCTACCCATTGTTGCCAAGTTATTAGTAATTTATTAGTAAGTTATTAGTAAAATATATATTAAAATATGGAGTTGAGGATTCCAGACAGGCTGGTATTTTTGGTAAAGCTGTGGCTTTTTTATAGCAGCAAAGACTGCACCTTAGCATACGTGAGTTTAGGCCTGCACACATACAGGCACATAACATAAAATAAACAAACAACCATAAAAGTCTCAGTCAGCACTCCTTTGCTAATCAGTCAGCAGTAGCTTGCAGCCACAATTTGGGCATGCTCTCCCAGCATAGCCCTTGGACCCTGGCACTACAACACTGTGTCCCTACTTCCTGGCTGCTACTCAGCATCAGGGTAACGACCATCAGGTGTGTGACAGTTTTAAACTGTTCCTATGCTCCAGTGATTATTCCAGTTGGTTCTATGTAAATGTGAAAACCTGGAATTCCACACCTCCACTGCTAAGTGAACGCACAGGCTTCACTCCAGCCTCCCTGGGAGGGAGCCAATTCCACCAGAATGTGGGCAATTCAGGTGAGAGACAACCCCTCTCACCACAATATATATATAAAATGAAAAAAAAAAATTTTTATAACTTCACTATAATCCCAAACATAACGTAGGCTATCTAACATATCTGAGAGTAACTATCCTCCTTTTCTTCATACCTTAACTCTCTTTTTCCTAACACTATTGGATGGGAGTTATGGTGTTTATTTATGAAGTGTCAGGTTATAAAACCTCACACTTCTGTTCGTATGTATGCCCCATATTTAAAAGGGCAGTGCTTTTACTAGCAAGACACGGCTAGTAAAAACACTGCTCTTTTATATATCTGGCATAAACACGACCAGAAGTGTCAGGTTTTACAACCCGACATTTCATAAATAACCTCAAGATGTGCTTGGAAATCTCAGTTCTGTCTCCTACTGTTTATATTACAGTATGCATATTTATTATGGATGTCTAATGTTGTCTTGGACACATATATTATTTATATAAGATAATATGTTTGATATAGAAAGTTCGGTACTTTGCTGTTAAAGGGACGACCAGGTATTGGTCTTGTTTTTTAATGCAGTTAATGATCTCTGTTGCTTTCCTAGGGGCAAGAAAATGACAGTTTTGTACGCTGTGCTACCAAGCTCCATCCCCTTAGCTGCTTAGTTAAGGGGACCAGCTTCCTGGTTGAGGTGCCAGGCAGAAGTGCCAAAACCCTGCTGTCATCGCTGACAAAATAGCCGGGAGCTCCATCATTTATTCATATTCCTGGTGCACTGCAGTCCACAGAAATAGAAGTATCAGGCTTCAAGCATTTCCAGGTAAATCACAGGTAACATTTTGTGGATCCAGTCAGCGGCGCCCACACACAGCACATAGAGATGATCTGGGGTTCATCCAAATGGCAAAACTAAAAACACAGAGGTACAGCAAGACACCACTTTAAATCCTACCTAGCTAAGTTTCTGAGGCAGACAAAAACCTGATAGAAAGATCCAATGGAAGCCATCCTTGGCGCAATCCAGCAATTCAAGGCTCTGGATATACAGTACTAAGCAGTAAGCATTAAGTATTTGGTTACATTTAAATGCTGCAAACCAAAATGTTAAGGGTTTTGCTAAGAAGATATTGGATTTCACCGATGCCCCAACCTCAACATCTTGGGATCCAGGAATTGGCCCAATCCATCGCTGATGTATGGGAGCCTTTATGGGTCTCTGAGGACTGGGGTTGGGAAACACTACTATAGACCATCTATATTAAATTTCAAATTGTACTGTATGTGAGTGGTGGGCCGCCCTGTACAAAAGCAACATGCCGCTATCCATTGATAAGCATGGATATCCTTGAAACCAGGCCTGTAATGGTGGATTTTGGGAACCTCTGCAGTACGAGATGTACATATACATATAAAAACTTAGGGGTCCATGTACTAAGCCTTGAATAGAGATAAAGTGGAAAGAGATAAAATACTAACCAATCAGCTCCTGTCATTTTTCAAACACAGGGGCCTATTCATTAAACGTAAAACTTCTCTGGAGATAATTAGCTTTAGAACTCTCATGGAGTTCTAGCTAATTATAGGTGGAATTCATCATTCCATCTCTCCATAAGTATCTATTCCGAAAAGCTGTCATTTTTGCGATGACAGCTTTTCGGGAAATAGATACTTTTCCCTGCCTACACTACCTTATCGCATCTGGAAACAGTGGTGCGCATGCGCTGTTACATCTGTAAAACCAGCGCATGCGCAGCACTGCCTACAGATGCGTTAAGTTTCGTACCCCCCCGATCCCACCCCACCCCCCTCCGCTCACCTTCCCCCCCCCCCCGACTTACCTGTCCGCGCAGCAGCCTCCGGCTCCGTCCTGCTGGTCTGTCATGTGGTTTCCCAGCAGACCACATGACAGATTAGAAAAAAAAAAAAAACTTTTTTTTTTTGTCTAGACTTTCTTGTGCTCTGCTGGGGAGCACACATGTCCGACCGGCCTCCGGAGCCTGAGGACGGAGCAGAGCGCTGGAGGGACTCGTCGGGGGACCTGCACACGTGGATACAGGTAAGTTTCACCTGCTATTAGCCACCTCACAGTGGCGAATAGTAACTGCATCAAATTCCGAAAATTGATAATTTTCTGAATTTGATGAATACCATAATTTCCACATCCCCATGCTAATGTATGGTGAGTGTGGAAATTAACGCAGTGGAACTTAGCAAGGAGATATCTGTGATATCTCCTGTGCTAAGTGGCTACATGAATACCAAAATAACGTTATTTAAGGAAAATGTCCTTAAAAACTTTATTTTAGTGTTGATGAATAGGCCCCACAGCCTGTAAAGTGATAGTTAGGAGCTGATTGGTTTGTGCTTTATCTCTCTCCCCTTTATCTATATCCAAGGCTTAGTATATCTCCCCCTAAGTGTCTTGATTGACAATATTTCACTTGCAGAGCTATCTAACATGAACATTTGAAAAATATATATAATATAATATTGATAACAAAATCAAATTTCAAAATTATTCTTCAATACCCCTGTCTTTAAACAGGAATCGAACCCCACTTGAATACCATGGGCCTGATTCAGCAAGGAACGCAGTTGCTTATACGCACGCATTCGGTGATTAATTCGCACTACGCATGCGTATGCATTGCAGTGAGCGTGCACGAACCAGACGCTGCGATCGGGACTATGATCACAAAGGCTACGCAGACCCATGGCAGAGGTATTGACAGGAAGTGCAGTTTGTGGGTGGTCGGCCGAATGCAGGCATGCCAGTGCATCTCAATGCCATTGCATGGGCATGCATAAATTAGCCACTGTGATAGCAGACGCAGCTTGAGGCCTCATAGCGTGCGCTGAAGTAAGCAATTCCAGAGTAAGGTCTGACCTGCCTTAACTGTGCGTATGGGTCCGTTGTTACCGATTGTTTAGCTATGTTGTCAAAGTGTATGGACGTGAGTAAGGGGAAGTGGGCGTCTTTATGTCAGGCTGCGATTGCAATCTGAAGGCAAACATTTGCATATCCCCGCTGATATTAGCAACTGTGTTGCGTGCGTATAGGCAGAATAGCGATCCTTGCTGAATCAGGCCCTATGTTAACATCTCTGCTCCTGCCCCACTTTATTCATTATTTATTTCCAGGCATTTAAAGATGCTTCACACTGTTATTGCATAGGGACCTGACCCTATGCTTCACCAGTAGGAGAAGCTTGCGCTTAATATTAATTAATATACTGTAATACATACATACACTATCAAGAGTGGGGGTAGGCAATGTGTAGCACTCCAGCTGCTGTGAAATTACACATCCCAAGATGCCCTGTCCTGGCTGCACATATTACCCGCCATTGGGGGTGGAGTGGGAGCCGGGAGGCTTGCCTGCGTTTCCGCAGGGCTGGGAGCACCACCCAATTTTCGGGAGACTCCTGGACAAATCAGGAGAGTAGGCAGGTATGACACATCCACTCATAGGTGGTGCTTTCACAATCTGCCTGAAATGCTTTTTCAAAAGCAGGCAAGTAAAAAGGGGTGCTCCAAAATGTCTCACACAGTGTGCTCAGTGGCAAACGCAGGATTTCTAGAGGGGGGTTTCCAAATGCTTGATTTTAGAGTGTGTGGCCAGTCCATGAAGATGGCAGAATTAGCACTTATCCAGCTTTAATATGCGTCATACAAAGTATATTGTGTGTCATAATTCCAGCATATACAGGACCAGTGATCACAGTAAGCCATTAGATGTGGTAGTAGGGCCATCCTGCCTGAGCTGAATGTTTTTATTTTAGATATGGGCACCATTCCAGAGTATTGGAGAGAGTCTGGGAGTCTGGGGGAGCAGCAGAATAACCTAGCACTCCCCTGGACATATATGTACATATTGGGCTCTATAGCAGTACATCTCTAACAGTGCATGGTTTCCAGATCTCCTAGTTGGTGCACAGGTTATTTATTACTGGCTGACACATGTTAAAAGATGGTGCTAATTATTTCATTTGTGATACTGAGAAGAAGATGCAACACTCACTAGTAAAATTCTATTACATTACTATTTCTATTGTGGTCATGGTGTGGGCTGGGAAGGGGGGTTTCCAGGCAGCCGGAAACCCCCCCCCTGCGTTTGCCTATGGTGCTAGTAGACCTGGGGCCAGCCCTGCTAATGGCTTACTACTGGCAAGTTTTACATACACTCAGAGGCTGTACCAGGGTCTGTGACACCCGTTGTGGTAAATAGCCCCCCTCACTGTGCAGTCGCGCACCAGAGGCATCCGAAAAAGGAGAGTAATCTCAGAGCAAGGTGCATGGCCTTATTGCATCACTCCGGGGGCGCGGACAGCATTCCCAGAGACTCGGTCTGCACAGTCACCGATCACAGTGACTGGTTTGCGCGCTGCGATGCATATGCATGCGCAACAATCGGCCAATTGTGTGCATATTAGCACTTGCGATCCAAGCTGAATCAGGCCCTCTGTCTGATTCTCTGCTACATGTCCCTGATTTTTTTAAGATGTGTGGAGAGCCTGCAATTTGTTGAAACTGTGGCTTTGTGTGTACAAGGGATCTCTTATAGGGGCCCATTTATCAAAGTGCATTTGAGGTAAATTCCCCGAAAACACCTGTTTTCGGGGGTTTACCTCAAATACTTAGTATCCCCCGAATGTATGAAGGAGGGACCGCAGCAGGTATCTCCGATACCTGCTGCGATCCCTCCATTGCCGCCGGCAGCCGCCTCCCCCATAGGTTTCTATGGGGGATGCGATGCTGCCAAATGTATCAATATCAGGAATGCGAAGCATTCCCGATATTGGCCCCAGCAGCTAACGCTATCTAAAGATAGCGTTAGCCGCTGTAGCCTATGGGCACTTACCGCATATCAGCCGGCGGAGGGATCTGCCAGATCCCTCCGCCGGCAATGGGTGCCGCTTATGTGCAGTCCGCGGGACTGCGCATGCGCAGAAGCCCCGACTGCCCTCCGGAGACATCGCAAGGACGGGCTCTATTCGGAGCCCGTCTCCCTGCATGTCCCGGATAATACATCCGGCAGATAGGATCGCATTTTGCAATCGATCAGGGGCGGTACTGCATGCCCTGATCGCATTGCAAAATGCGATAATTAATAAATGGGCCCCATACAGAGGTAGAAGAATAATGTGGTGGAAACTCAGACAAGCAAAGTAAAAAGGAAACATTACACGATTTGTGTGTTATTTTTTCTTTCCATGTCCGTCTATATCTGTTTGGAATTTTATACTATATTATAAGCCAGAGAATTGGATGACATGTCTGGTATCTGAAAAGCAGCAGAAAAAGAGGAATGTATTTCCCATTTCTACACATATTTTTGTACATGACATACAGTTATATTAAATAAATTAAAGTTATATTGTTTTTAGTTCAGCTCCTCGGGTACCCTTCTCTGATTATATTGGAGGTACAAAAAACATTCTCTATAATAAACATGAAAACAAATGTAGAAAAATGAAAAGAATGTTTCATTATTGTGGACAATCTAGCGTACACACACCTGCACGAGTGTAAACAAAGGGAAACAATTAACATAGTTTCAAAAATGAACCACTCCTGCTGTGTGCTACAAATGTGCTGATTGCATAATCATCTGATACAATAGGGAAGGGCAGCCTGATTGACACTACATCCAGAGCCTCAGCAGTATAGCGGCACATGAGCACTGCGTCTGCGTACAGGCATAGTTTGATAAAACATCGGACAGCTGCGACTGAATCAGCCCAGCATCCATGTCTGATTCAGTACCTATATTTCTTTCAATGCGTTGCATGGTGCTCATTATTCTTTCTTTACCTTTTATCTTTTATGCTGAAAAGATGTCCCTTCCAATTTATCTGCCCCATATACTGTCTTTTCCTTCCTTTATATGTCCTTGTCATTTGTTCACTGTTTATCTTTCTGAGCCTCTTTGGCACACTACTATGTGACTTGTTTTTCAATATCCCTATGTTATCCAAACCTTATTTCATCACTCTGTCCTGCAATATAGACAGCCTGTCAGTTTTTACACAAAATTTCCAATTATCAAATCAGGACATATTCAATATTAGTGTTAATTTGATGCTGATGTTTTCCATGTGCAGCAGCTTGTAATACAGTGATTGTCAGTAGAAAGAATTCACAAGGATTTATCTACAACATATATAATAATAGCATCTGTGACTTTAGGCCTGCCAGGTCTGAGGTGACATACAATAAATATTTTCAGCCAGATTGTGCCAGATGTGAGGCCTAGTTATGTACAGTAGCATCAAACATTTCATGCTATTATACATAGTATACAGTAAAATAAAATACATTTGTTTAAACATAAAACAAAGAAAATAAATAAAACCCTGGTTTTAAAACACAAAATAAAAGGCAGCTTTTTAAACATATGAATTTGAAAAATTGGCTTTTCATGCTGACATCGGATCAATAATCTCAGATTGAGCAATTAATTAGGGGCTGCCATAATGCTAGCTACGGAAATCGGAAGCTCTGTGCTGTTTATACTGAGAAAAAGGCAAATCATACCCCTTTTACACCAGAGCTAAAACCCGGGTTATTACAGAGTTAACCCGGATAGCTCCTTGGTGTAAAAGGGGCCAGGGTTGGATTCCAGGGTCGAGTGACCCGGTAATCCAACCCAGGTAACTTAAAGGGTTTAACACGGGAACCACCCGTTGAAACCCTGCAGTGTAAACGGTGCGATCCGGGTCACGATAACCCAGATCGTGCTGCATGCCGCACGATTGGTCAGCTTCAGTGGCGCTTGGAGATGACATAATCTCCAAGCGTCCACTGCAATGCCGGAAGAGCCAGGTCACTGCAGTGTGAACGGAGCCGACTCGGGAATATCCTAGGTCGGCGCCGCAGTATGAAAGGGTTAAGCTACGGGTCTGACCCGGATTGGAATCCTGTTCCAACCCCCGGGTCAGACCCATAACTTTGGTGTGTAAGAAGTATTATATGATAAAGTGAATGCTTTCCTTCAATTTTTCAAGTGTGTTATATACACAGAGAAAGGATGTTAAAAAATAAATTTAGTGACATATTGTTTGCTCCTGATTGTCAGAAATAGGGCCCATGCCAATTTAACATTGAAATAAACACATCATGCGGCTGTTTGTACTCCCTAGGAGAAAACACATACCTTAGAACTGAAAGTGTAAGAAAATTAGACTAACAGGATTTGGCCAAGATACAGTCCAAAGGTCAGAGCTGGCGGTAGGCTTGGACAAGGTAAATTTGCAATCTGGGTCACAGCCGGTGGTCGACAGAGACAAAGTAAATAAAGTGATATCTAATACACAATCTGGGTCAGTAACAGCAAAAAGAAATCAGGAACGAAGGTTTTATCACAAATAAAGCATGAACTATAAATAACACAGGAGGGTTGGCAGAAAGGCTATTTATGTTGAATATGTGTGCACTATTGGTGATGGTAATAGAGTAATAGTATACTCCAGCGGATCCCTCAAAGTCACCAGACAGCCCAGTGCCCAGTGCTTAACCAGTGGAGTGGTTTATTGAGCAGTAATGTGATTGCACAGCTGTATTTAAAGTTATGCACAGACAGCCACTTGCATGGAGTGGAGCTTGTGCTGATCACCAGTCTTTATGCACCTACTGTAGGGGCGCCTCAGCTCTGCTTGCTGATTCTGGAAATGGACAACAGCTTTGTATCAGTCATGAATATTCCTGTAACCATTCCATTCAATAGTTTCTGAACATTGTCATATCCATGGTGACCTAATTTTCTATGCCAGAGTTCCACAGAGTCAAAAGTCATCACTGCATAACACTATTGTGTGTCAAGGACATATAATTGATGGCATCGGGTAACTGTTGCTATCACAGTCCCTCTTATGTTCTGCACAATGCACTTTTTCTTTTGCAAAATGGACTCTGTGACCTCTTTGATCTAGTAAACTGAGGACTATGAGATTTGTTCCCATATCTGGTACATAAAGCAGATATTGGATATCTGTGACTTTGGTTTTAATCCCCATTTTCAAGTGGGTAGTAGTGACTGTCCTAACTTTGATAACTGTAAGCACCCTTAATTGTTATAGGATCGCATGTGGTTAGTGTAGTGAACCCCTCTTCATTGCAGCTGAAATGTATAGTAGCACCTGAGTGAATGTACCAACAATCCTTTATGCTACCTGACTGTGACATTCAAAGCTGGCTCATCTTTGCCGTTACACTTCTTAGTCTGCATAGCATTTACATTCTTCAATTTACATTTGGATGCTTTCTGACCTATTTTGTGACATGCATAACACTTGTACTTGAATTTTCAGGGCTTTTCAGTTTTAGGGCCGTATTCAATTAGCCGCGACAAGCCGTTTTCGGCGAAAAGTTTCCGCCGATGATATCATTTTGCTAGGCGAGAACTTATCCCTGTATTCAATTCCACAGAATTTTTGCCGGTGTGAAAAGTCTGCTCCTTGTGACCAGCGGAAAAGATTCGCCTCTGAATGCAGGCGAAAAAAGTGCAGAATTGTGGGTTTGGGGTGCAAAGTTGCGGAAACACCCCTGCAGCCTTGGGACAGTCCCCCAAAGGTAAACTGCTTCAAAAAAAGTAAAGTAAAAACTTTAGATCACCCCAAAAAAGTACTTTCGTTTTGGGGGTGCAAAAGTTCAAAGTTACAAACCCCATGCCAGTGCATCTTTTGGGGTGTGTCAGGCTAATTTCTCCAAATCTGACAGTACTTTTCGCCTGTTTGAGTTTCACTGGGACGCCTTTTCGCCTTTGGAATTGAATAGGGCGAAAAGCGGCCGCACGCACGAAAAGTGTTTTCTCCAAAAACGCGCGATGTAGGCGAAAAGTCCGCCAGGCGAATCTTAGCAGACTTTTCGCCGGCAATTGAATACGGGCCTTAGTGTTCAGTATAATGCATTATTCTCAGAATTTACAGTAACTCCTCTACTACACATTCTTGGAACTGTGGGCCTGATTCAGAGCTGAATGCTCTGACCAGAGCGCTCGCTCTGAATCAGGGCCCTCCTCCATGAAAATGGAGCATCCTCCTGGACGCTCGCATAGCTGACCACCCACAGCTTATGCGAGCGTCCATGATGATGGTCGCGATGGTCAAGACCATCGCGACCATCGGGCTTGTGATGGAGACCCTGCGGTAGGGTCTCGCTGCCGCAAGCCCTGGAGTGATTTTGGCTCTATCAGAGGCAAAATCACTCCCACTGACATCACTAGTGATATCAATGGGGCCGGCTTCAGACGGTAGGCGTTCCCATGGGAACCCCTCTGTCTGGCAGTCACGCCCCCAGCACGCCCACCAAAGGGGGCGTGCTGTCAATCAACATCGATAGCACGCCCCCTTTGGTGTGAGACCCGGAGTGACGGAAAGCCCGTCGCTATCCGGGTCTCGCGCATGCGCACGACGGAGCTCCCTCCGTCGTGCGCATGCGCAGTGGGGCAACATCGACCCGCTTGCGAGCGTCCTGCGCTCGCGAGCGGGTCTGAATGTCCCCCAGTATCAGGTTTGTCCTGACAATTTCTGTAACTAGCTTGATTGTGTTTGTTTCTAATGCCACTACCAGAAAGTCAAACTCAGGTGTGTTCACATATCTTTAGCTGACACTTTTCCATGTATGATCGAATACACACACGTAACGATTTTGTAACCAACGATTTTCTGTCAGATTATCTGTCAGATTTTCCCTTGAAAAAGTGGACGATTTTTTGAAGTGTAATGAACGAATTTTACAACGATGAATGAAAAATGTTCCTTCCCTTAAATGAAAATCGTTATGTTGGACAGTCTGAAATGGACGATGAACTACAAACAGGAGCGCGCTTGAACGATTATCGTTCATCGTTATAACTCAGAAACTGAACGATATTTTCAATGATTGAACGATAACGACGTCGTTAACGACAAATCGGTCAAACAATCGTTACATGTGTACCTTAAGCCAATTGTTCCCATGGCTCTCTCTACATCATCTGTATTTTGACTGTCTCAACCGTAACCATTACCCATTGGGATAAAGCCCCGGAAAGATGCAGGACACCTTGGGATCGGATCCGTCCCATGAGCCCCCGTGTCCTGCATCTTTCTGCACATGGACGCCAGAGTGACTTCTGTTTGTTAAACCCGGAAGTTCATCTGCCCGGCAGTATCGCAAAGGACAGCTCTTATCGGGAGAGCTGTCCTTTGCGATATTCTTGGTACATATCACGGTAATGAACCGCGGTATGTGCCTAAAGACAGGCAGGAGGTACCGCATCGCTAATGCGATGCTTAGTACGTCCTGCCGGACTGGGTATGAAATCCCAGCAGTCGGGATGCCCGCTGACAAAATGCCGACAGCGGCATCCCGATGCTGGGAATCCTGAGGTAAGTATGTTAACCCTCCCCCCTTCTCCCCCTAATCCTACCTTCTTGCACCCTAATCCTAACCCTCCCCACACCGCATCCTAACCATCCCGTTAATGCCTAAACCTAACTCTCCCCCTTTGATGCCTAAACCTAACCCTCCCCTCCTAGTGCCACCCTAACCCCCCCTAGGCAGTGGTGCCTAACACTAACCCCCCCCAAAGCCTAACTCCAACCCCCCCCCCCCCGTGGTGCCTAAAGCTAACCCTACCCCCGTGGCTAACAGCTAAAGGCCCCCCGTGGCTTACCTTCGATCGGGATGCATTCTGGCATTGGTCTGTGGGCTGGCGTCGGGATTTAGCCGCCTATGTTAAATCCTGGGTCGATATTCCGATGCCGGGATTTCAACAGATGTATTTTAACTGCATCCCTATCCCGCCCTCTGGCTGTTCCACCAGTGCCTTCAGTCGCCAGCAGCCACATCTTGCTTTCCAGTACACACAAGTGCATCTCATACATTTCACATTCCTGTCCCAGTCCATAAGCAGAATCTACAACATATGGACTGGAACAAGCTTACGTCAATAGCCTCAGACTCCATTCCAGCCCGAGACTCAAATCCGGTTCCACAAACAAATTCAAGCACAAGCGTGACACCCAGTACTTAACCAGCAAAATGATTTACTGAGCAGTAATGTGATTGTATAGCCGTACTAACAGTTATGCAGAGACAGACTCTTGCATGGAGCAGAGCTTGTATGAAGCATACTGATCACCAACCAATGATTTTATGTGGATAGCTATACTTGTATAAGTCACCCATTTTGCTCTTTAGCAGTTTTCGGGGCCCCCTCCTCTCTCCCCGGAGGCCGCAGCCAACTGACACGGACCGGAGCATTAGCAGACTCCGGGCACTAGAGTGGGCCCGGAGTCTACTGCACATGCAAAGAACTCTGGGAAAATGGCGGCGGCGGTCATTTTACGGCGTTCTGTGCATGCACAGTAAACTCTGGGTGGTGGCCATTTTCCGGTATTCTGAGCAGCGCTGACACCAGCTGCGGGACCACGGACAGGTAAGTTTAAAATAATATGGGTGCACACACTGCACCCATTATAAATATGCCACTGCACAGAGTAGTGGCATATACATACAGTAGCCTACATTTTACAAGATGAGGCTACTTGCAGAATATTTTCAAGGGCCTCTTTACGTTACCAATCCATCCCTGGCACTGTATAAATAACTGATAATAATTATGCTAACCTTAATGAAGAAACGTCAGGCTTGCATGAAGCATGCACAGTACAAAGCAATATGTGCAACCATTTGGTTAACTTAAACCACTGCACTCATCCGCAAAGTAAAAACTGATGAAAAGGAATCTGGCTAATCTTAGGTGCTCTGTGATACAATGTCTCCTGGATTCTTTGACTTATCATGTTCATCTGCCCAAGTGTAATATTGACCTGCAATTCACCCCTTGTAAATCTAGAAGATTGACTGGAAGCAATAGTTAATATCTAGAGAACATGACTGGAACCATTGAACTACAAGTGACCTCCTCCCATTACCCAGTGTCAGTGAATGAAATAGAACTTGTGTAATATTGTTATCCTACTGTAAGAAAAACAGCTGCAGAGCATTTGTTAATATGTGATATGTTAAGTCCTGCATGCAGAAGTGCTGACAATACAATGTTATAGAGGTTATAGGTGTAAGAATCAGGTTACTGACCAGCGGCGGCTCCTACCCTCTTAGAGGAGGGGGGCTGCTGCCGCCAAGAAGACTCACCCCGAAGGGGACTCACCAGTCACCGCCGGAGCTACTGGCTGGCCCGTGTAATGGCGCCTGCAAAATCGATGTGACAGGCGCATTTTCACCGGCTTCCAAAGGGCTGCATTGTTTGCAGCCCCTAGGAGCCGGGTAGGGCTGGCTAAAAGACAGAGTAGCGGCTTCCTCCTGAAAGCCGCTCTCTGTAACAGCAGCCCAGACTGGCAGTCCCAGGGGGAGGAGACACCTCCCCCTGAGACTGCCTGTAGTGTATCTGACTGGCAGATGGCGCTTCCAATAGGAAGCCACTACTACACTACAATAGGTGGCGGATTTTACTGGGGGGGCTGCAGCCTCTCAGCCCCTAGGCAAAGTCCGCCACTGATACTGACTAGTGTTTATTTTGTATAAATCAATCAATTTACAGTGAAAATTTAGGCAGAACATACAAAAGCTCGGAACCTGATGCCATTTTGCACCACGTTAGAATATTCTGATGTATAGACATATGGGGTTCAATAACTATCCCAACATTCCTGCACTAACTATTATTGTTATTACCTCTTGGTAAACCCAATTCCCATGCATGTTCTAGTTTTTACCTGCTGTGAAGCAGGGTCGTAACTAGGGTGGTGCGAAATGCACCAGGGCACAATGGGACAGGGGGCGCTGTTTGGCAGTGCCTGTCAATTTTCTGTTTATAATCATTTTCACTTGTAGCTTCCTCTTCTTTTATTCCGGCATCTCCTGGTCATCCCTATCTCCTCCTTGGCAGACTCCACCTCCATCTGGACACTTCCTCAAGCACCTTCAGACACATCCTCCTCTATTTTAAAATGCATTTGATGTATGGACCTGCATAGATAAAATGATATGTTCATATGCAATTTATTAAAAGATGTCTAGCAAGAGATACATCTATAGCAGTGGTTCTCAAACTCGGTCCTCAGCACCCCACATAGTTTACGTGTTCCAGGTCACCCAGCAGCTGCACAGGTGTAGTCATTACTCACTGACACATTTTAAAAGATCCACAGGTGGAGCTAATTATTTCACTTGTGATTCTATGAGGAGACCTGGAAAACATGCACTGTTTGGGGTCCTGAGGACCGAGTTTGAGAACCTGTGATCTATAACGATAGAGAGCCAAATCCCCCACTCTAGCAATGTGTATCTGCAATTCTAGGGTAGGATTGCTATAATATCCCTTTAATCAAACACACATATTACACAGGTTCTCTGACTGATTAAAGCCTGGTGAAATACACTTTAATATTTTTGTATTAACATTTAGTTATGTCACAGGCAGCGGTATATTTCGTTACACTTTGCACTCTGAATCAGCTACCCTCAGAACCAGTACAATGTGTCCCTTGATTAAAGGGATATTGGTCTTGATTCAGAGGTGGACACAGTGCTGATGTTAATTTTTAATATACCATTATAAATATTATTTTTTTATATATATTATTTTCTTATTCTATGTGGTTCTTGAAGTCTAAATAAGCGCACCCTAGGGTGGATATTAATTATTTCCCCCATTTTTTTAATAGCTTTAATAAGCATTATCAGAGCAATTAATTGGGTTGCAGCTATTATATATATTTTCTATGCTATAGACAGCTTTTTATATATGTATTATACTGCACCCGGTTTGTATTTATGTAACTGAGGTTTGTGTAGTTGAATGATTATTTGCTAATGTGCATGTGTAAAAAGTCCTGAAAAAGGCAACGGCGCATGCGTACCACTGAGTATATGCGGAGTCCACAATTGCATATAGAAGTGCTGGCATTAGAAACAGAAAGGCTAAACCATGGGCGTTCCTGGGTGGTGTCTGGGAGGTGGTCTGAAGTGTGCACAAAATAAAGCCATCTCAGAGGCGTGTTATGGGAGTATGACAGGTGTGTCAGTGAACATGGCTGCATTCCCAAACGTAGAGCCACAACGACAGAGGTCATGTTTAGCTGGAGATGAGAAGGAGACACTGTACCAGCTATAAGTGGCAATGTTGGACAGGATGGTGCACCGATGGTGGAGTGTTTTTGGAATAACGAATGGATTAGCACTGTACTCAGGGTTTGCACTGTCTGGTGCCCACTAGTACACAAGAGGAAGGCAGAAACTAGCATTTGTATATTACTGCCACTCCGACTCCGCAGCGGCATTAGGGTCCACCTCTGAATTAGGCTCTCTATGCAATGCTAAACTTAGGTAAAAGTGCGAAAGGCCAGAAGTTGCATTTTTCATCGATGATTTGTGAGAATCCAGTGTTGGTTAGATGGCACCAATGTTCAACATGTATAATAGCAATATCCACTGCACCCTAAACCCTGATTACTGTCTATACACAGTAACACTAATATTCATTTCCATCACAATCCTAGATATTACCAATAACTCATCTCATTAATTATTGTGGTATAAAACAATTTGCCCTTTTACCAAATATTTTAGTCACATCAAAAAACTTGTGACATTTCCGATGTTCCAAAGTGGCATCACTCTCCCCAACCCTACTGAAAGCTTCACCTTGTACCACTATTAAACCTTAGATAGAGATTTCCAGTTGTTATGCAGGAGGTGTCTCAACTAAAAGCTTGTGGGAGCAACTCTTTTGATTGACCAGGTTCTGGGATTTTGTATTTGAGGCATTACGCCACTCTGTATGCATGTACTGTAGATTTAAGCAAAGGGCAGCTCTCCTGATAGGAGCTGTTCTTTGCGGTGTGGGGACTTCCGGTTTTATGACCCAGCAGTCCTTCTGCGCATGCGTGGCTGTCGGCAGGCAGTGTTAGGAGGAGTTATGGAATTAGTAGGCAACCTTTAGATATAATATGTAGCAGTATATAGATGAATGCATGACCAGTATATATTGCAGCATCTAACAGTATATAGGCAAGAATAGTATGGATGGTATGCATCTAGTATGTCGATATTGACAATGCCAACATTCAAAATATCAACACCAAAATGTGGCTAAAATGTCACCATCATGAATGCTGACATTATCATTAGGCTTAGGTTTAGTGGTTAGGATGTGGTGCCCACCAGGGGAATTCAGTGACAAAGGCCCATTCTTAGGGGTGTGGTCAACCTTCAGAGGGGGTGCGGCCAGCCTCCACAGAGGCTTGGCTAAGCATTAGAGAGAATGGTCTGGGCCCCTCTAAGTATATAGTAAATACTGCTAGTGCATGTATGATAATGTATCAGATTAATAACAGCAATGCATTATACAAAATACACCAGTCTAGTGCATTATAATGTAACATGCATAATTCAAGTGTTTTCACACCCTTTTCACATTATTTCAGCAACACATACACTGGCAAACGCAGGATTTCTAGAGGGGGTTTTCCAAATGCTTGATGTTAGAGTGAGTGTGGCCAGTACATGGGTATAATTAGCACTTATCCAGCTTTAATATGCAAATACAAAGTGTATTGTGAGTCATAACTCCAGCAATATACAGGACCAGCAATCACAGTATAGCCATTAGATGCGGCAGTAGGGCCATCCTGTCTGAGCTGAATGTTTTTATTTTAGATGTGAGCACCATTCCAGAGCATGGGAGCAAGTGGGGGAGTCTGGGGGAGCATCAGAAAGAACCTAGCACTGCCCTAGACATATATGTACATTTTGTTCTCCTTATGCACTGAATAGTATATTATTAATTATACAGTATTAATAATTAATCCCATTGATGATCTAAAGCAGTGCACCTCTAATGCTGCCCATCCACTTAACGAAGCGGGGTACAACGGCACGGGAGGCAATCGGGAAGCCGACTGCCTAAATACTGGCAGCCGGCTTCCCGACTGTCTTATCCCGGCAAGGGTGAAATGCCGAGCGTCTAGATGTAGACGCCCGCATTTCCCCAACGCCGGGAGACCGGCGCCCGGCATCACGATCGTAGTGATGCCGGGCGCCGCAAGCGGACAGCCGCGGGGGGGAAGGGTTAGGTTTAGGGCTCCCGGGGGGGAATTAGGGTTAGGCACCCCCCCGGGAGGGTTAGGGTTAGGCTAGGGGGAGGGAGGGTTAGGGTTAGGCACCCCCGGGGGGACTTAGGGTTAGGCACCCCCCCGGGGGACTTAGGTTTAGGCAGCGGGGAAGGGGGTGGTTAGGGTTAGGCACTTAGAGGGGGAATTAGGGTTAGGCACTTGGGGGGGAAGTTAGGGTTAGGCACCCCTAAGGAGGGTTAGGGTTAGGGGGGTTAGGTTAGTGGATACTTACCTATCCATGATCAGGATTTCCAGCGCTGTCGGGCTTCCACTGCGTCGCACTCTGCTCCTGTCGGGCTGCCGCTGACGGGAATCGAACCGTGCGGCCGGCGGTATTTCATACCAATTCCCAACGACACGATTACGATGCCATCGTCTCCCGCGGGGTGAACTGCATATGCTGAACGTTCAGACGTTCAGTGTATGCAGATCAATGATACCCGAACATGGCAACCTGACGGCGGTCATCAGGTTGACCGTCATGTTCGGGCGATGATTGATGTTGAAAACGACCAGCGGGCGCGTGCATCGCTGGTCATTTTTAACCTTTTGCTGCCCCATTTGCGGGCGATTACCAAGCGATGGAGCGATAACGACCGTCGTTATCACTCCATTGCTAGGTTTAATCACCTAGTGGATGGGCAGCTTAACAGTGGATGTTTTCCACATCTCCTATTTGGTGCATAGGTGTACTTATTACTGACTAATGCTGCCCATCCACTTAACGATGCAGGGGACGACGGCACGATTACGATGACGTCGTCTCCCACGGGGTGAACTGCATACACTGAACGTTCAGACATTCAGTGTATGCAGATCAATCATCCCCGAACATGGCAACCTGATGGCGGTCGTCAGGTTGACCGTCATGTTCGGGCGATGATTGATGTTAAAAACGACCAGAGGGCTCGCGCATCACTGGTTGTTTTTAACCTTTTACTGCCCGATTTGCGGGCAATTACCAAGCGATGGAGCGATAACGACAGTCGTTATCGCTCCATCGCTAGGTTTAATCGTCTAGTGGATGGGCAGCTTGACACATGTTAAAAGATCTACAGGTGGTGCTATTATTTCATTTGTGATATTGAGAAGAACATACAGCACTAGTAAAATTCTAATATATATTATTTATATTGTGGGCATGGGAGGGGGGTTTCCAGGTAACCTGAACCCCCCCTGTGTTTGCCTATGATATAAATGTATTAAAAGACAATTGGAGTAGTTTTTGTGAAAAACTACTCTAATCCTACCAAGTCACATTTTTTTTAGTAAGCAGATCACATTTCCCATTCTTGTAATGGGAAATGCAATCTACCTGAAATTCACAAAAAATCAATTCTAAAAAAATACTGGAGAAAGCCTGGGATTATAACGCCATCTTCAGATGGCGTTATAAGGACTTTCCCCAGGTTCCACGACTCCTGCTCTGCTCTGACAGACAGAGCAGAGCCGGAAGCTGGCCCCTGTAATCAGCTTTGTGGTCTAAATAAACCACGAGCTAATCACTTTAAAAAAAAAGTAAAAAAACAAACACTTACCTGCATCCAGGGGCCAATGATCCAATGATGTCATCTGGGACTCAGGTCAGCTGGCTTTCAGGTCAGCTGCTCTATGCTGGCATCTCCGCTTACAGCATAGAGCAGCTGACCGGGGTCACAGTGCAGGAGCCCGGAGACCAGCTGACCGGAGCCCCAGAGAGAGGACCTCTCCGGAGCACTGATAACCGTGATAAGAGGGGGAGATTGCAAACGGGAGGGGGGGGTGTTTGATACATGCACAGACACCTTTCCACTGTATATTTCTGCGATGTGTGTGGAGGGGATTCACAAGAACAGAGCTTTATCACATGCTTTGTCCCTCCAAGTGATTTTTGATACATTCCTCTGAGATTTTCTATATTCACAAGGCGGAAATATCACACTACAACCACATTTGAAATGCGTTTTGTAGTAAATAGGGGCCTAAGGGTGGGAGGACCTAATGTCCTAATCACACAAAACAGTATTTAAATACAGCACTTACATAAAGCCATAGCAGTGTCTTTCAACAGGCCTGTCTGCCTGATCCACAGGTATTGAGAGGGAGGAGTGGAGAGAGCATATAGATTGTAATTAAATTTACAGGAGAGCAATAATGGATGGATATGAGAGGAGCTTATATCAGCCTCATTGGGCAAAATTTACTAAGCGGCGGGTTCTAAACCCCAGCAGTTTGGTGGCAGTTTGACGGCGGTATTGTAATCCGCAGATTTACTAAGGCCAAAACCACTGTAAAACCGCCGTCAAAACAAATTTTAGAATAGAATAGAACAGGGCTGTCATTTAGAAACCGCCGCCAAACCCCCAGGGTTTAGAACCCGCCGTCAAACCGCTATCAAACCGCCGGGGTGTAGAACCCACCGCTTAGTAAATATTGCCCATTGTGTCGTTTGGAGACAGGAGAGTGTGCACTTTTAAGTAAAAATTTAAACAGTTCAAGATAAAAAAAAGCCCTAACTCTTATGTAACCTGCAGTCCCAGCGATCGCCATTTCAGAAAGATTGGGTTCCAGTAATTTAGTCAGAGAAGAGGAGGAACCACTGGCCGAAAGCAACCAGATGCTTCCTTGAGCATTGGCAACTACATATCCTTGAATGCTTGAGGAGCTGTCAAATGGAAAGTAATGCCAGAGAAGTGGTGGTGGTGGTGATTGGGGGTGGTTTGGCCAGATAGAAGGGACGTGCGCAGGGGTGTATCTATAGTGTGTGCAGGGTGTGCAGTGCACATGGGCCCACCGCACACCCTGCACCCATATTATCTAAAACTTACCTCTCCAAGGTCACCCGTCGGGTCTCTCAGCGCTGCCATAAAATGGTCGCCGGTGCCATTTTTCCGATGTTTTGCACTTGCGCTGTTAAAAAATCGCTGGGAAAATGGCTGCCGCACCATTTCCCAGGCGATCTGTGAATGCGCAGTAGACTCTGGGCACATTCTAGTGCCCAGAGTCTACTGATTCTGCGGTGGCCGGCCAGCCGTGTCAGTTGGCTGCAGGATGCTGGGGTGAGAGGAGGGGGCCCGCAACGAGGGATGTAAATGGGCCCCCTCCTCTCTAAAGACGCCCCTGGACATGCGGCCATTGGGCCTGATTCAGGTTGGATCGCAATGCTGTGATTGCATGCAGCCGACCGATGTTTGCAATCTGCGCATACGTATAATAGATAGACAGGAAGTGCCGTTTGTGGGTGGTGACGGGGGGGTGGAAAATGAAATAGAAAGAGTGAATCAGTGTGCACCAAAGCCCAGCAGCAGGTGAATGATATCTATGGAAGGTAATTCCCACACCTTCACCACAAAGACTGGATATAAAAGTTTAGAAATCACATAACCTGCGCTTGGTAATACATTACACCAGACATAAAAGTCTTCAATAGTTAAATATTGACACACCAAAGAAATTGCAACATTACGTGTGTCAATATCTAACTATTGAAGAAACTTTAAAGACTTTTATGTCTAATGTTATGTATTACCAAGCACAGGTTATGTGATTTCTAACCTTTTATATCCAGTCTTTGGTGATGGGGGGGTGGTCGTGTGAACGCAGAAGTGTCAGTGCGTTCGAACTCCGTTGCAGGGGCGTGCATAAATTAGCCACAGTGCACCCATACGCAGCCTGAGTACTGAGCATGGGTCCGCTGATCCGTCTGAACACATCATTGACCGGTAACTGCTTAGTTTCATTGCTTGATGACCATTTGCAGCCCTCCATGGACTTCATGTACCCCCACATTGATGGAATATTCCCGCAGGATAATGCACCATGTCATCAGTCCCAATTTGTCCATAATTGGTTTGAGGAGTATTCTGATGGTTCTGACGAATGGTGTGGCCACCACGTTACCCCGACATGAACCCAATCGAGCATTTATGGGATGTGGTGGTCCATTCATACTCAAGATCCTGCATCTACAAATATCATGGAGCTGTGGGAAGTTATCCAGACGATATGGGTCAACATCTCCTTAGAGGTCTTCTGTCCACTTGTGGAATTGATGCCACTTCATGTAGCTGCACTTTGCCGGACTAGAGGGGGTCCTACACGATACGAGGCATCCATCCCATGACTTTTGCCACTTCATTGTACTTAACAAGGGGCTACTATCTACATCATTGTCTTTGTGTTACTGCCAATTGGTACAGGTGCTGGGACTGTCGCTCATTTTATTGGCTACTCATACCTACTATGAGCTAGAAACATTATCCCATATTAAGTGACCTACAGGTAACAATAACATTCTAAGGGGGAAATTTAAGTAGCAACGATAACCCATTTTCGCAGTTTAGCGCAGATAAATGCGAATTAACGCGGCCTGGCATTAATTTTTTGCTATTCAATTAGCCGCACAAGTTTACATGCGTTAACACTCTGTAGGGTTTAACACAGATTTATGTTTGCAGCCTCTGAGCAGGTTAGAAATTGGAGAAAATCCCTATTTTAAGGTAAAAATGTTGGGATTTGGATCCAAACCCCAGGGACACGCCCCTTCTCATTATAATGATTAATAAGGCACTTAGAAGTTTTTAATTAATGTAGCTTAATTTGGGCAATAATTACATAATTTTTGTGGTGATATTCTGCAAATGCAGAATAATGGAGGATTAAACGATTTGGGACAGGCATGTGGGGGTGCTGTATTGATGGGACAATACAGTAAACTTGTAGGTTGGAATTACAGTTTTTTAACACATATTTAAAAGTGGCTTAAAATTACACAAAAAATCTATTTACAAGCATTTTTATGCACCCCTAATATATTTCGAGCATTTACACACTTACAATAATTTTTTCTCTGTTATTAAAAAATGCAAAAATCAGTCATTTGACACCTTTTAAGAGCCCCAAATACTTTGCTTTGGGGTGCTAATTGACCACTATACTGTTATCCTATATAAGCTTGCACTTTTGTGGGGAACAGGCTGACTTTCCCATTTTTCTCCATACTTAACGCAGGTATTACCAGACAGAATTACTGTGCGACTGCTGGGATAAGCCTTGTCCAATTAAATTGTGCGTTAAGCAGGAGCACGCATACACGCAGTAAGCAAAATGACAGCGCGGTATGTGTGTAAAGTAAAGCTGTGGTAAATACAGATTTCACAGCAGCTAATTAGATTCACCCCTAATACTTTCTCAGCAATCCTTGTATTGAAAGTTCTATCTTCTAACCAGCGGTGCAACTTCGGCTCTGCATCTGGGGATGTAGCCACATTACCAGCCACCACCCAGGAATGCCCACAGTATTGCCTTGGTGTTTCTAATACCCAGAGCCACGCACTGACAGTGACACATATGTTGTAGGGGTTTCAGGTCTTGTCACACATGCGCAGTTGCAAATTGTGCAAACGTCACCATTGCGTTCACCTCTGAATCAGGCTCAGAGTCTTTTTTGTAATGCAGTTGTATATAAACATGATTGTCGTGTACTGGGTGCTTAGGATTTGTACTTTGCCACAATGTAAATATGCATATTGAGCACAGTGTTGCGTTGTGGGATGCATGGCGTGGTCAGTCATAATGGCCCCCAGGCCCAGGTCCTGCAGCACGCCCCCCTCCCCAGCCAGCGTCACTGCTGCCACTGTTAAGGTCGTGCAAGGGGAGAGAGGACTGACTGCTGCTGCAGCGGCCTCTGCCCCCAGCCCAGCACACAGGCTGTTGTCACGCTGTGTACTGGGCTAGGGATAGAGGCTGCTGCAGCAGCAGTCAGTTCTCTCTCTCCCTGCATTATAGGCGGTAGGAGGGAGCGATTGCGCCCCCACCCACAGATACCTGCGACCCTCCGCTTTACAGCCACGAACATATTGATTTTTTATTTTTTTTTGTAAGGAGGGGGTCTGGCCACATCTCACTGGATGGCCACGCCGCCTCCCTGTACATGGGCCTGGTATAGCTGTTGGCAAGCCCTGTTTGCCCTAGACTAACCATAAACATAGTGAGACGTATTCTGAGTTCTAAAACCTCTGCATCATGTGCACTGCACTGCCCTGAAATAGAACTCCCAGCCATGGGCCTAATTCTGTGTCTTACACAATGCAGTCACAATTGTGCTTGCTTTCTGTAATCAGACCTCATATGTGAACAAACACCGATATTGGAAGTGGGATTAGCGGCGCTTCCTTCTTGTCATTCCTGGGGGGGTCTGCTCTGCCAGTCTGAAATGTGCGACTTGTGTGTATGCACAGGATAGTAAACCTGCACATGAGCACAAATTAACAAGCAGCCCAGGTTTCTAGTGACTGCATCAGCAGCAGCTCTGTGAAGCCAGATAGGGCTGCCATTACAGCAGGGGAATGGCTTCCCATTGGTAGCACTCTCTCTGCTACTGAAGTCTGGACTGGCAGTCCCAGGAGGAGAAAACACCTCCTCCTGAGACTGCCTGTCCTGCTCTGATTGGCAGGGAGTGCTTCCAATAGGAAGCCACTGTCACTGCCAGGCAGCCTGTCATGGGGTTGTCGGATTTTACTGGGGTGGAGGTGTAAGAGGTGGGGGGGGGTCCCCCTGAACTGTAAGTGTGAAACCTCGGCTGCGGTGCCGGTGGACTCGGACACTTACCTCCTGACTCCCAGACTCTCACCTTCAGGTCGCCGAGGGCGCTCCCGTCGACGGTCCTGGAACATAGGTCGGACACGGACAGTCGAACTGGGTTTCCACTCCTGGCCCTGGAAAGGAACAAGGTGCTGAGGCGGGGTGACCTCCACTGGGATCAGTGGATGGTCATCATTGGCACTTTAGGCCTCAGACTGGCTACACCTACGTGCCAAGCACAAGGGTGTACCCCGAACGAAAACGCCCGACAGGGAAAAGGGAAGTTGGGTGACACACAACACAAACAGCACACAAAACAATTACACTCACCGAAAATAATCTTGTCCCTTTGCTGGATGAGTCCTGATCTCAGCACCTGTAGATGAACACAACAGCAAGAGCCCGCACAGGACCCAATACAATAACAGATGCCTTACCACTGCCTACCTTTAATGGGGGCCTGACTGTGGGGGATACAGCGACTTACCAACAGCCTACCTTTAATGGGGGCCTGACTGAGGGGGGTGCAGCGACTTACCAACAGCCTACCTTTAATGGGGGCCTGACTGAGGGGGAGAACGTCCTGGTCCCAGCCCGGTCTACCTTTGATGGGGGCCTGACCGCCTGACCAAATTTCACGATGCTTCTAGGGCCTTCTGCCCTTGCGTACCTGTGGCCTAGCCTGACTGTCCCTTGTCCAAGGCCTAGCACCGAACTACAAAGATCACGGCCTAACGCCGACAGCAACAACTCCTATGGCCTAACACAGACTCACAGTGACCACGGCCTGGTGCCGAATTAACATACCCCACGGCCTAGCGCCGACTTACCATGAGACACGGCCTAGCACCGAATTACCATGCGACACGGCCTAGCGCCGAATTACCATGCGACACGGCCTAGCTCCGAATTACCATGCGACACGGCCTAGCGCCGAATTACCATGAGACACGGCCTAGCGCCGAATTACAATGACCCACGGCCTAGCGCCGAACTACAATGACACACGGCCTAGCGCCGAACTACAATGACACACGGCCTAGCGCCGAATTACCATGAGACACGGCCTACCGCCGAATTACAATGACCCACGGCCTAGTGCCAAATTACAATGACACACGGCCTAGCGCCGAATTACCATGAGACACGGCCTACCGCCGAATTACAATGACCCACGGCCTAGCGCCGCATTACAATGACCCATGGCCTAGCGCCGAACTACAATGACCCACGGCCTAGCGCCGAACCCTGGTGGTCTAGGGAGGTGTGAGGGACTTACCAGTCCTGGGGCCTCCGGCGGAGCCGAGCCTGACCCAGCCTCCGCGTGGTCTTCACCGGAGGTGGAACAACGTCCGCCACCTCCGGGCTTCCTGCAGTCTTCACCTGGGCAGCAGTGGCCGGGGCTAGCTCTTTTGCGTCGCACACTGCTGCCCCAGGGCCTCCGGTGCCTTCTCCGTCTTCACACCCGGTGGGCGCCGGTCTGCAGCTCTTCGCCCGGCTGGCGGCGGCCTGGGGGAGCTCTTTTTCGATGGCCGCCGCCTGGCGGGACTTCCGTCATCTTCCTTCTCCTATCTTCGGGAGCTCTTCACCGCTCCGTCCCGGCCGACGCACCTCTCCTCCCCTCCTCGCGCCAGCTAATTCAAGCCGACGCCAGGGGGCGGGGTGATGACGCGGCGAGCTACGATTGGCTCGCCGTGGCCATCCCCTGCTGGCTGCCGATCTGTGAGCCCTGATTGGTTCACAATCGGCGCCACATTCAAAGGGGCTCGTGCTGATTGGCTGAGTCTGAATCCCCCAAGATTCAGACTCGCCATCACGCACGTGGAGTAGCGGCGGCAATCCGCCGCTACCTCCACGCCCGCTGCGCCGGATGGGGAGCAGGATCACGACCGATCCTGGCCCGCCGGCCGGCTTGCGGATGGACCCCGCCACACTCTCGAACGGGGCTGGGATCTCTCCGGATCCCACCCCACTCTGATGCCCGGGGCTCCCGCTGCCCCAAGGCACCCCCACCATCCAGGCGTGGAGGGTGAGGATGCCTAGTAGCAGGGTGAGTGACCGCACTGGTACACTCAGCCCTGCTACAGAGGTCTGCAGCCTTTCAGCCCCTGGGTAAATGCAACCAATGAGCGGTATGCATCTATCTGACCACACCACCACCATCCTTCCAGCGGCTAGGGCAGTGGCATCACAAGGGGGTGCGGGCCACACCTAGGTGTCACCCGCTGAGGAGTGAAACCAAAGTGCCGACTCTCAGTGAGGGAGCCGGCACTGCACACAGGCAGGTCCCGTGGGGGCAGTCTGCATCTCCGGACCCCAGAGTGACTTAAAAGTAGGGGTGTGCACCGGCCACTTTTCGTGTTTTGTGTTTTGGTTTTGGATCTGGATCTTTCTTCGTGTTTTGGATCTGGATTGGTTTTGCCAAAACCACCCTTCCGTGTTTTGGGTTCTGGGTTTTGTGTTTTGGATCTGGATTTTTTCTTAAAAAAAAAAAAAAAAAAACGCTAAAATCACATAAAATGGGCCTTTTTTTGTTCCTACGCTATTAATAACCCCAATAACATTAATTTCCACTCATTTCCACTCTATTCTGAACACCTCACACCTCACAATATTGTTTTTAGGCCAAAAGGTTGCCCCGAGGTAGCTGGATGACTATGCTAAGCGACACAAGTGGGCGGCACAAACACGTGGCCCATCTAGGAGTGGCTCTGCAGTGGCAGACAGGAAGCCAATCAGCGTTATGGTGCCCATTTGCATGTAGCACGAACCAATTGCCGGGCGCCCGCTGAGTGTGTTACCAGCGGGCACCCAGCTCCTTTCCCCCCGGCGTTAGCCGGAGGAAAGGAGCTCACTCCTGAGCTCCGCTTCCAGGTCCCACAATGCACTATGGGAGTGACGTCATGGTTGCGAGGAGCGGGCGCCGGGGACGGAAGTCAGCAGCACTGGAGCGGGGTTTCAGGCAAGTATTGTTTTTTTTTTTTTTATGTATGTGCGCTCGTGGGGGGGCTCACTACAGGGGGCATTATTGGTGGCTCACTACAGGGGGCATTATTGGTGGCTCATCACAGGGGGCATTACTGGGGGCTCACTACAGGGGGCATTACTGGGGGCTTACTACAGGGGGCATTACGGGGGCTTACTACAGGGGGCATTACTGGGGGCTTTCTACAGCGGGCTTACTACAGGGGGCATTACTGTGGGCTTTCTACAGGGGGCTTACTACAGGGGGCATTACTGGGGGCTTACTACAGGGGGCATTACTGTGGGCTTTCTACAGGGGGCTTACTACAGGGGGCATTACTGGGGGCTTACTACAGGGGGCATTATGGGGGCTTACTGCAGTGGGCATTACTGGGGGCTTTCTACAGGGGACATTACTGGGGGCACTACAGGGAGTTTACTACAGGGGACTTACTACTGGAAGCACTACAGGGGGCTTACTACTGGGGCACTGCAAAGAGGGACCACTACTGGAGGTACTGCATAGGGGGACCATTACTGGGGGGCACTACATAGGCGACACTGCATAGGGGGACCTCTACAGAGGGCACTGCACAGGGGGACCACTACTGGGAGAACTGCATAGGGGGGCAGCAGCTGGGGCTTGCATAGGTGCTGGGGGAGTGGTACATTTTAATTTGGGGGGGACACCAACATTTATCTTGCCTCTGGGCACCTGGGATGAAGTTACGCCACTGGCCCTTTATATATTTTATAGTGCCCCCAGTAGTAGTCCCCCCCAATGCAGTGCCCATTATATAGTGCCCCCAGTAGTAGTCTCCCCAGTAGTTGTCCCTGATGGAGTGCCCCAGTAGTAGTCCCCCTGATTAGTGCCCCCAGTATAAGTTCCCCCAAGTGGTGCCCCCAATTACTGCCCCCAGTAGTAGTCCCCCCTGATTAGTGCCCCCAGTAGAGGTCCCCCCAGTGGTGCCTCCAGTAGAGGTTCCCTCCAGTGGTGCCCCAAATTCATGCCCCCAGTAGTAGTCCCCCCAATTACTGCCTCCAGTAGTAGTTACCCCGATTACTGCCCCCAGTAGAGGTGCCCCCACCCCCCAAATACATAGCAAAAAAATAAAAATAAAACTTACCTGCATCCACGCTCCTGCTCCGACTCCCGCCGCAGCGATGTCCACACGTCAGCCCTCCCGGGCTGGCGCGCTCTGCATTATGGGAGAAACGTCATGACGTCTCTCCCATTACCCACTGCAGGAGCTGGAAGGGAGCCGACTCTTGCAGTGGGCACTGCAGCAGCCAATGAGAGTCTATCTGACTCTCACTGGCTGCTAATTAACGCACACATCACCGCCGCGCGGCGGTGATGTGTGTGTTAGCACAGCCTGAGCCCGCCCGCCTCCCACCCTCCCCCTGACGCTATTGGGCAAGCGCTCAGGGGGAGTGAAGGGGCTCGGCTGTGCAACACAGGCCCGGGGCTGGGAAGCCTAGCGCTGGTCCTGTGTAAATGTGTAGCGCTGACCGCACTCAGGCCCTGATTCAGAGCCGGACGCTTTGAAAGAACACTTGCTCTGAATCAGGGCGTTTTTTAATTTTTGGAGCGGCCTCCTAGCTGCTCGCATAGCTGTGGGTGACCACCCTCAGCTATTGCGAGTGGCCAGGATGATGGTCGCAATGGTCAAGACCATCGCGACCATCGGGCTTGCGACGAGACCCTTGTGGTAGGGTCTCGTGGCCGCAAGCCCCAGAGAGCTTCTGGCTCTAATAGAGCCGGAAGCTCTCTCACTGACATCACTGGTGATGTCACTGGGGCTGCCCACAAACGGCAGGCGTTCCCATGGGAATGCCTCCGTTTGTGAAGCCATCCCCACACCACGTCTCCAAAACAGTGCGAGCAAAATCGATCAAAATCGACTGCCTCCTCCTTTTGGTGTCCTTCGGGTCTCGCGCATGCGCACGTCGGAGCTGGCTTTGGGGTGCACATGCGCAGTGGCCTAACATCGACCGCGCTTGCGAGCGGGTCTGAATCAGGCCCTCACTGTGGTCGGCACTACACTGGGTAACTAGGACGGGCCGCCAATTACTGCCCCCAATTATGGTACCGTGGCCAGGGGGGCCTCGCGCCACCGGTCCCACGGCACCCAGGGCACGTGCCCCACTCGCCCTGCCCTAGTTACACCACTGCTAGTCACTAGTAACAGCATATAGTGTATCTAATCCATGCTTGGTGCTGAAGATCAGACTGAAAATGATGTGAAGTCTGCACACTGTATACTCATGTCAGAATAGGTTGCAACTCTGTGGACACACCCAGTTGTCACCCAGTTGCCACACAGTAGCAAACATTCAGCCATCGGATAAAAGCAACTAAGGGCCTGATTCAGACCCACTCGCAAGCGGCTGTCCGCTCGCAAGTGGGTCGATGTTGTGCACTGCGCATGCGCACGACGGCGGGAGCTCCGTCGTGCGCATGCGCCAGACGCGACGAGCGAAGGAAAGTCCTTCGCTCGTTGTGTCTGATCAAAGGGGGCGTGCTGTCGATGTTGATTGACAGCACGCCCCCTTTGGTGGGCGTGCCGGGGGCGTGCCTCCCTGACGGAGGCGTTCCCAAGGGAACGCCTCCCGTCAGAAGCCGGCCCACTGACATCACTAGTGATGTCAGTGGGAGTGATTTTGGCTCTGATAGAGCCAAAATCACTCCGGGGCTTGCGGTTGAAAACCTCAACCGCAGGCTCCGGCTCGCAGTTTCGATGGTCGCGATGGTCACGACCATCGCGGCCATCAAACTGCACGCTCGTATAGGCTGTGGGTGGTGACCCACAGCTATACGAGCGTCCAGGAGGACGCTCCAGAATTATGGAGGGCGGCCCTCATTCAGAGCGTGCGCTCTGCTCAGAGCGTACGGCTCTGAATGAGGGCCTAAGATGCCTACGATTCAGAAACTCTCATAGATGCTCTAAATAACATATGTAAGGCTGCAATACAGGCGCAGTTTACTAAAAAAATATGAGATGCAGTCACATTTAGAATTGTGTTTAACAGTCAGGCCCTATGTCCATTATTACCGACCTTATAGACATCAAATCCGGAAGCAGCTCCGAGAGCTGCCACAGGAGGCCGGTTTGGGGGGCGGGGCCAGACTGATGACATGTTTGGCTCCACCCCTTTCACAGAAAAGTATGTGATATCTCGCAGTTTAGTCCCACCCCCTCCTCACGGACCCGCAAATTCCCTATTAAATCTACCCATCCTGCCTGCTTCACTAGGAAGTGGGCAAGATGCGGGAGATCATCTGCCTACACTTCTGGGGGTGCGGGGGTTACCCGAAAAATCATGAGTGAAGGCATGTATGCCTATGTCTTTGTTATCAGCTTATCTGAATTATCAATTGTGAGAAAGCGTTTTTATAAGAAATAAACCTGAAACTGGACATAACTAAATTTATATTGTCTTTAGTTTCTGGTTATCTGCAACAGATTTTCAAATAAACAAACAAAAAAGATGCACTTACTGAAATAACATAATAAAAATAACATCTGTGTATATTTCTGTTACTGCATGTGAGAGGAATGTCCAGGAGTGATTATCTTATTCACATTAGCACATATTTAAGACAGCTGAATGTTTGACAAGGGATAACAGCTGACAGTTATATACAATCACATAAGTCTCTGTAAATGTTTCTGTTCCATACTAGACGACAGGATAAATTGAGGCTAGACGCAGTAAGCCACGAGGAAAAACAATTTTTAATGTTACAAGACAACTTATCCAAATGAGCTTTAGGTGATGACAATAGTGTACTGCAGAGGCTCCCAAACGCGGTCCTCAAGTCTCCCCAACAGTTCAGGTTTTAGAGATATCCATAGTTGAGCACTTGAGCACTTAGTATATTTAATTTATCCACCTTTGCTCAACCATGGATATCTCTAAAACCTGAACTGTTGGGAGCCTTGAGGACTGCATGTTTGAGGCGTTCTACAAGAATTTGCTTTATACACATCATCAGAAGTGCTAGCAACAACCGCAGATGGCCCATGTTATTAATAGGACACTTGCATCATCCAGCTGCTTTTTATATATAAAAGTGTATTTACAGTATAAGCACAGTTTTATCTATGTAAATTAGACACTAAAAAAGTAAAAAGTACATTTATTATGCATCATACAACAACAATACCGACACCATCTTGCTCTCATTATTTAAATAATACAATGAGCCTTAAACAAGCAGGTTTTGGGAGACAAATTATGATTTCTAATTTATTCACAGTATCAGAAAATTCAACTTTGAAAGTAAAACAATCTTATTTGTTCTTCAATGCACATTTCGAAGTACTGTAGGCATGTAATCCCACAAGTGGTCAAAAAAGCATTCTCTTCAGAAAAGCATACAATGGTCATGCATATATGAATTAGATGGAAAATAGGTGCATTTGCACAAAGTAATACCCTTTTTACACCAGAGCTAAAACCCTGGTGTAAAAGGGGAGAGGGTTGGATCACCGGGTCGAGTGACCTGGCAATCCAACCCAGGTAAATAGCAGGGTTTAACACGGGCGTAGCCTGTGAAACCCTGCTGTGAGAACAGCGCACTTCGGGTTACGATGACCTGGAGTGCGCTGCTAGTCGGCTGATTGGTCCGGCTTCAGTGGCGCTTGGAGATGACGTAATGTCCAAGCGTCCACTTTCATGCCGGGAAAGCCGGGTCTATGCAGACCCGACTCCGGTGTGAGCGGCGCCGACTCGGGAATATCCCGAGTCAGCGCCGGCTAAATTCCGGGTCTGATCCGGATAGTAACTCTGGGCCTGATTCAGAGATGGACGCTCTGAACAAGCACTCGCTCTGAATCAGGGTGGTTTTTTTTTTTTTTGTTCGGCCTCCTGGCCGCTCGCATAGCTGTGGGTGACCACCCACAGCTATTGCGAGTGGCCAGGTTGATGGCCGCGAGGGTCAAGACCATCGCGACCATCGAGCTTGCGACGAGACCCTTGTGGTAGGGTCTCGTGGCCGCAAGCCCCAGAGAGCATCTGGCTCTAATAGAGCCGGAAGCTCTCTCACTGACATCACTGGTGATGTCAGTGGGGCCGCCCATAAACGGCAGGCGTTCGCTTGGGACCGCCTCCATTTGTGAAGCCACCCCCCGGACATGCCTACCAAACGGGGCTAGATGTCAATCACCATCGACAGCTCACCCCCTTTGGTGCGAGAACCGGAGCAATGGAGCACCCGTCGCTAGCCAGGTCTCGCGCATGCGTACGATGGAGCCGGCTCCGTCGTGCGCATGCCCAGTGGGCAAACATCGACCCGGTTGCGAGCGCTCAGCGCTTGTGACTGGGTCTGTATCAGGCCCTCTGTTCCAACTCTGGGTCAGACCCGAAATTTTGGTGGAAAAGGGGTATAAGTGCACTGCATGCCTCAATACTTTGCAGTCAGTCATACCTCTTTTCCACCAAAAACCTGGGTCCGACACCGTTTACACAGCACCATCGATCTGGGTTGTTCTCAGGTCAGCCTCCTTCACACTGAACCTGGCTCTGCCCTGCTAAACTTATGAGGTAATAAAAAGTCAGAGGTAACTGCTCCACAACCACCAATCAGCTTATTTTAGGCATGATCCACCTGTCAGATATCCCGGGTTGCGCCGTTTACACTGCACCATGACCCAGGTCCATCCTGGGTCCGACCCTGGTAGCTACCTGGGTTGAATTGCCGGGTCACTTGACCAAGGTTCTTTTTCAGGGACCCTTTTACACTGAGCTGCGACCTGGGTTTTGGCTCTGGTGTAAAAGGGGTATCACAGACACTTAGGGCTCTATTTATTACAATTTGTATTACAATGCAGATTGTAGTGTGATATTACCGACTGAATTCGCACGCTCTGGCCGCACTGCGCGTGTGCAAGCCCCGGAACGAGAGAGAAATTTTCTCGCTCCAGAGCTCACTACAAAAGGGGTGGCTATCGATGTTGATCGACAGCTTGCCCCGTTTTGTAGGCGTGGCGGAGGGTTGGTTTCACAAACGGAGGCATTCCTTAAGGAACGCCTGCCATTTTGTGGGCGGCCGCACTGACATCAGCAGTGATGTCAGTGGGGATCTTCCTGCTCGATCAGAGCAGGAAGCTCCCTGGGGCTTGCGATTGCCGAGACCCAACCTTAGGGTCTCGTCGCAAGCCCCGATGGTCGCGATGGTCTTGACCATCAACCTGGTCGGTTAGCTAGCAACCAGGAGGCCGCACTTGAAAACACAAGCGGCCACCCACATTCAGAGCGACCGCTCGCATTTTGCGAGCGCCTCTGAATGAGGGCCTTTGTCTCTGAGAATAATAATCGGTTACAGAGAGTATTTGATGCATTAAGCATTTGTACAGCGGGATTATTTGCATTCATTTCAGTATATATATTACCAAAGTTGAAGTTGAGGCACCACACAGGCTTCTTGCCAGCAAAGGAGGTGGCACATTGTCAGCAAAACACCATGCAAGGGAATTGGATACATGCTCTACATGTACACTGTTTTTTCCAATTTTTCACTTTAACCTGTTACTGTATGGAAACATCTACACAAACAATGCATTTGTGAATCTTGAAAATGTCATTTAAAACAAAGTGATATATAACCTACAGCCTGGCCACATCAGAAAGTGCACACTCCCATGCTTTATGTCTGCATAATTAAACCTGAAGGAATGCGATTGTGCAGAACCTGTATTGCATATGTTTTCTGTTATAAATTGGTACCCTGGCAAGTTATCTTTTAAATGAAAACTAAGCCTGTCTTTTACAATACGGTTCACTTTTTCAGTTTACATTTTGTTATGCAGAACCCGTAGAAATGCTAGTATTGTACAAACATATTCTATACTTATTGGGGGTTATTCAATTAGCCTCTGGGTTTACCCCGCAGCTAATTGCTGTGCTGGAGCTATTTGGTTAGCGGGGATAACATTGCACGTGAGTCCCCTCAGTCGGACTGAACCTCACAGCTCATGGAGCTGTGAGGTAAAGTCCACGGAAAAAAAACAAAATCAGGTTCGCACGAGGGGGAAAAAAACATTGATTCCGCAGTTTACATGGAATCAGTGGTTTCCACGCGTGAATCACGATTTTTCGGTGCAGAAAAAAGGCTATTTCGCTTTCTTAGCCGCAGGTATTTTTGGCAGCAATTAGTCGCGGGGTAAACCCTGCAGCTAATTGATTAACTTCTTTATTTATTTGCATGTTGTATTCTTTTTGTATTATTTTATGCAATTAGTTTTGTTATTTATTTCAGAACAAATCTGTGATGTATCATTGTTTTTTCTTATTAGAACATTTGACTTTGCATAATAAGCATGAGAGCTAAGCTATACTGGTATTTACGGTTTTCATGGCAAATAACATAGATAAATCAATTAGTCTCACACTCTTTTAATCTGCACTTTTTTAATGTATGTAATGTGGCAGTCCAGGGCCTTGGTACAAGTATCCCCAACTAACTTTATTACCAGCACAAAAATAAACAAAACATACAGTAAAAGCAAAACCTGGCTTGTCCAGCTCTAAGTGAAAAAAATTATTCCCTCTCTCAGAGTGGAGGGACCTAGGGCTCTATTTACTACAATCCGCATTGGTAATGCAGATTGTAGTGTGATATTACCGACTGAATTCGCATTGCGAATTCAGGCAATATCATAGGGATTTACTACAAATCCCTTGCAGGGACAGAGCTTGCGATAAAGCTCTGTCCCTGCGAATCCCCCTCGGAGCCTTATCACGGTATTTTCGCAAAAAATACCGTGATTAAGTGCCCGCGCATGCGCCGATCGGTCGCTGCTGCTACCCCCCCCACCGGCGCTAAGCCCCGCCCCTGCGATCGCGGACCCCCCCTCCCTTAATAGAACTTACCTGCATGCTCCAAGCCTCCGGTGATGGTCTCCATTCCTCCGGTCAGGTGATCTCCCATACTGCACTGGGGCCCTATCACCTGATGACCGGGCCGCAGTGCACTGTGGGAGACCAGCTGACCGGAGGGGAGACATCACCGGAGGCCCGATCACCGGTCCCTGGAGTCAGGTAAGTAATTTTTTTTTACTATTTTTTTTTTCTTTTTTTTACTGTAATCAGCTTGCGGTCTGTTTAGACCACACAGCTGATTACAGGGACCGACTCCCGGCTCTGCTCTCCCCGTTAGAGCAGGGCAGGAGTCCGGTAACCGGGGGAGACCCTGGATAACGCCACCTCCAGGTGGTGTTATTATCACAGGGCTTTCCCCGATATTTTTTCACATTTTATTTTTAGTAACTCTGGTCAGATCACATTTTCCATTACAATTATGGGAAATGCGATCTGCTTTACTAAAAATAAGTGATAATTAGGGGTTGGAGTAGAATTTTATGAATTCTACTCCAATTGCCCTGTAATAACTACAGGTGATACTAAAATAATGTGAAAAGGGTGTGAAAACACCCTTTTTCACTTTATTTTAGTAAAAATAATGTTAATAAATAGAGCCCATAATGTCCCTCTCACAAAACAGAATTTGCTTGTCATATTAACTTTTGACACTATGTGACAATATTTAAATAGTATAACTGCCATTCAATATTCTACTTGTACATGAAGCAAAGAAAGGGAATTATAGTGTGTTGTATCTTTTTCAGACATTCACAAATGCCCAACAACATAACTAGAACTATAGGGCTCCATTTTTTGCAGATCAAGACGTTACAGTTTTCTGGTATGGGAAAAATGAGAATATGCTAAAGTCCTGCCCCAAACTCCCAGGATCATACACACTAAAAACATTAATCTCCTGGTTCATGCACCACCGCTACTGATTCACTGTTAGGCCCCCTATACATCAGAGATTGATTGCAGCAATTGTGCAATTTGCAATCGATTGTGTATAAAAAATATTTCCCTTTTTCAATCGATTGCAGATTGCAGAATTGCCACAATCGATTGAAATAGGGAAAGATTTTTATACACAATCAATTGCACGGTTGCTGCAGTCAATCTCTGATGTATGGGGGCCTTTAGTTTATGACTTCACTGATTGACTCTAACCCATATCTGAACCCTTTTGTATTGACTTTTCTTGTATTGCTTCTTCCCCATATAATGCCTCACTGAATTGATACTTCAGGAAGTCATCCGTTTATTGATTCTGTCCCACATCATAACCCCCTATACTTCCTTCCCTAACTGATTATCCTCTAACATGGTCCCTGACAGCTTAGTACAAAATGATTTCATCTACATACTATACATCAACATGTGCTTTCCTTTGATAAGTGATTGTCTTTGACAAGTGTTAAATGCACTACATGACCAAACATACCTGGACACCTGAAAATCACGCACATACAGTCAGGTCCATAAATATTGGGACATTGACAGAATTTTCAGATTTTGGCCTCTGTTCACCACCACAATGGTTTTGAAATGAAACAAACAAGTTGTGCTTTAACTGCAGACTTTCAGATTTAATTTGAGGGTAATTACATCCAAATCGGGTGAACGGTGTAGGAATTACAACAGTTTCAATATGTGCCTCCCACTTTTTAAGGGGCCGAAAGTAATGGGACTATCAACTCAAAAGCTATTTCATGGACAGGTGTGGGCTATTCCATCGTTATTTCATTATCAATTAAGCAGGTAAAAGGTCTGGAGTTGATTCTAGGTGTGACATTTGCATTTGGAATCAGTTGCTGTCAACTCTCAATATGAGATCCAAAGAGCTGTCACTATCAGTGAAGCAAGCCATCATTAGGCTGAAAAATCAAAACAAACCCATCAGAGAGATAGCAAAAACATTAGGTGTGGCCAAATCAACTGCTTGGAACATTCTTAAAAAGAAAGAATGCACCGGAGAGCTCAGCAACACCAAAAGACCCGGAAGACCACGGAAAACAACTGTGGTGGATGATAAAAGAATTATTTCCCTGGTGAAGAAAAACCCCTTCACAACAGTTGGCCAAATCAAGAACACTCTCCAGGAGGTAAATGTATATGTGTCAAAGTAAACAATCAGGAGAAGACTTCACCAGAGTGAATATAGAGGGTTCACCACAAGATGCAAACCATTGGTGAGCCACAAAAACAGGAAGACCAGATTAGAGTTTGCCAAACAACATCTAAAAAAGCCATTACAGTTCTGGAACAACATCCTATGGACAGATGAGACAAAGATCAACTTGTACCAGAGTGATGGGAAGAGAAGAGAAGGAAAGGAACTGTTCATGATCCAAAACATACCACCTCATCAGTGAAGCATGGTGGTGGTAGTGTCATGGCGTGGGCATGTATGGCTGCCAATAGAACTGGTTCCCTTGTATTTATTGATGATGTGACTGCTGACAAAAGGAGCAGCACGAATTCTGAAGTGTTTCGGGCAATATTATATGCTCATATTCAGTCAAATGCTTCAGAACTCATTGGATGGCACTTCACAGTGCAAATGGACAATGACCCGAAGCATACTGCAAAAGCAAACAAAGAGTTTTTTAAGGCTAAAAAGTGGAATGTTATGCAATGGCCAAGTCAATCCCCTGACCTGAATCCGATTGAGCATGCATTTCACTTGATGAAGACAAAACTGAAGGGAAAATGCCTCAATAACAAGCAGGAACTGAAGACATTTGCAGTAGAGGCCTGGCAGAGCATCACCTGGGATGAAACCCAGCGTCTGGTGATGTCTATGCGTTCCAGACTTCAGGCTGTAATTGCCTGCAAAGGATTTGCAACAAAGTATTAAAAAGTGAAAGTTAGATTTAGGATTGTTTAGTTAGTCCCATTACTTTTGGCCCCTTAAAAAGTGGGAGGCACATATAGAAACCGTTGTAATTCCTACACCGTTCAACTGATTTGGATGTAATTACCCTCAAATTAAATCTGAAAGTCTGCAGTTAAATCACATCTTGTTTGTTTCATTTCAAAGCCATTGTGGTGGTGAATAGAGGCCAAAATATGAAAATTCTATCAATGTCCCATTATTTATGGACCTGACTGTATGTGCCTGTTAGACATTTAATTCCAAAACTTGGCGGTCCAGTTATGTGAGCTTCTGTGACATACTGCTTCATATAGGATCCATTATTATTCTAATGGTGCGTACACACGGAACGATCGTCAGCGATAATGATATCTCTGAGCGATCTCCCTTTAAAATCCTGGTGTGCTGGATGAACGCTATCGTTCATCCACACACCAAAAGACCACCAACGACCCATGATCAACGATTGCGGACTCCTATGGAGAGATAACGATATCGTCCAGGTTAGCCTGCATGCATGGCCGATATCGTTATCGTCCATGCGGGAACACGCATCGTTGGTCGTGGGTAAGTTGGTTGGTTGGTTGAGCGATATGAACGATAAAACGATGAATGATATCGTTATCGTTCATATCGTTAATTTTTATCGTACCATGTGTACGCACCATAAGTCATTTACACATCAAAATAACAGCACCTTCAGTTGACCAGGACATCTCTAGTAGGGCAGAAATGTGATGATCTGGCTTGTTGGAAAGGTGACACGTTGAAAGTCAGTGAGCTCTTCAGCACCACCCATAAATTATTATTATTATTATTATTAATAATAATAATAATAATAAACTTTATAAAGCGCTATTGCCGTACAGAGGGCAAAACAATAAGACAGAGCAGGGTAAAACAGTACAGTACAGAGACCAGTAAAATATAGTAAACACTTAACAAATAGCATTACAACTCTCATCACAGCCACTGATGCTGATGGGGTGCAATGAAAATATTCAGCATAAGCTGAAACCTGTACCTATTAGTATGGGCGCATATAACGGGCCTAGGTCATCTGAAGAAACGAAAGCAACAAAAGAGTGGAGTCTGGGGGCAAAGAGCCCAAGTAATAGGTGTAGAGTGCAGAGAAGTAGGTAATGAGAATAGGAGGGAGGAGGGCCCTCTACTCATACTTACCGACTTTTCTTGAGGCCTTTCCGGGAGCCACCGGAGAGGAGCTCCTGCTCTTAGCATCGGGAGGCGGGGCCAGACTACATACGTCAATAGGCCCTGCCCCTTTACTGGGAAATCCCGCTATTTGCGGGTCTGTGATGAGGGTGGCGGGGCTAAATGATGTGATTCATGACATAAAGCTCCGCCCCCTCCCTACAGACATGCAAATTTCTTGTAAAATCTCCCCATCCTGCCCACTTCACTAGGAAGTGGGTGGGATGCGGAAGATCTGCCTACTCTTTCAGGGGTGCGGGGGTTACCCGAAAATTGGAAGCCTCACGAGACTCCCAGGAGTGTAGCCAAGTATGCCCGTACTGCTAATGTCTGACTATGGACTTTTCATCGCTGTATACTTGATTTTATTCATCTGGCCAAACACGCTAATTAGAAGCAAAGTCCACATACTTTTGTCC
Source organism: Taudactylus pleione (assembly GCA_031769625.1). Classification (NCBI taxonomy): domain Eukaryota; kingdom Metazoa; phylum Chordata; class Amphibia; order Anura; family Myobatrachidae; genus Taudactylus; species Taudactylus pleione. Next base: position 6,225,195 of record JAUIMM010000190.1, on the reverse strand, counting down.
ATCTAATCCATGGTAACAGAAACAATCATTTTACAATGTTAGGCTTTTCCCAATCCCCAGCAGGTGGAGCTGTGTATTTATTAATATAATTCATTGCATGAGACTATTCTTATTCTATACTGAAAACTCATTCACTACCACAATTATTTTGCAATGCATTTGCATGAAGAGAACGCTAGTGCTATATAAATAAATGTTAATGAATATGAATAAATAATGCAGTATACACAAGGTGTACTGTCTTTGACACAATTATGTGGTGAATGAAGGTTGAACAGAAGAAAACAAAGGGAGTATTATTTTGTATGTGAACAGATCAGCCATAATCACTGACATATTTTTAAATAATGGACAAACCAACAGTAGGGGGTATATTTACTAAAGTGCCGGTTTTTAGAAGTGGAGATGTTGCTCATAGCAACCAATCAGATTCTAGCTATTATCTTCTAAAAGGTGATAGATAAATATTAGAACCGGATTGGTTGCTATAGGCAATATCTCCACTTCTAAAAACCGGGACTTTAGTAAATATGCTACTAGATCTGTCAGCCAAATGAAACAATGAACGCCAGTGTGCCCTAATGATCCAATCACAGAAATGTTTAGTTTCAATAAAGCTGTGTTCACCTTACAATGTTTGCAATGCACAGCACCAGATGATGGGCACATATATATACAGCTGTATCCTCATACATCTAGCCTTCTTGCGCATTAAAAAGCCCTTCTAGTCATGCCATGCAGTGCGACTTTTTACCTTTAAATGCGTCTTAATCGCACAGCCGCTGACACTGTAACGTAACATTACACATGCAGATACACCCGCAGTCGCACACAGAATATAGGCATGCTGCATCTAATTATCAATCAGCAAAAGCTGCTTGTGCATCACTGTGACGCATTTGAAGGTAAAAAGTTACATGAAAAGACACTCAGTGCTACCGAGTCACAAGGTGCTCACGTGTTATGTGTAACACTACTTGTAGCGCACAGAGGATAGATGTATGTGGACACATCAACACTAAATTTACTAACTGAAGAATGGAATTTTCATTAGAGATGAGCGGGTCCGGTTCCCTGAGAACCGGACCCACCCGAACTTCGGATCTCTCCTCTTGCCCCGGATCCCTAATCGAGGCAAAACCTTGAGATCCTCTGTTGGGTCTCGAGGTTTTGCCTCGAACGGCCATTTTTAAAAATCTGTTTGCCTTCAATGTGCAAAGTGCTGATTGGCTGACAGAGCCATCTGTCACGGCTCTAAGCCAATCAGCGTTAAGCCCATTGAATGCAGGGAAAAAAGAAGATAGCACGGGTTCCCATGGCCGGCACCCCCCACTGCCGACACCCTACACTGCTGACACACCAGCTGTTGGCACCCCCACTGCTGACACCACCGGCAGCCCCGCTGCTGCCACCACTGACTCCCCCATGCTGCCGACACCTCCGGCACCTTGCATTGAGAACACCCCTGCACTGCTGAGACAGTCAGCAAACCTGCACTGAGGACACCGCCAGCACTCCCGCTCTGCTGACACCGCCGGTATCCTGCACTGAGGACACTGCCAGCACTCCCACACTGCCATTCCATGTACTGAGGACACCATCAGCAACCCCCGCACTGCCGACACAGCCAGCAAATCTGCACTAAAGACACTGCTGGCACCCCCGCACTGCTGACACCGCTGGTACCCTTCACTGAGGACACTGCCAGCACCGCAGCACTGCTATTCTATGTACTGAGGACACCATCAGCAACCCCCGCACTGCCGACACAGCCAGCAAACCTGCACACTGAAGACACCACTGGCACCCCTGCTCTGCTGACACTGCCAGTACCCTGCACTGAGGACACTGCCAGCACCGCAGCACTGCCATTCCATGTACTGAGGACACCGTCAGCAACCGCGCTCTGCCGACACTGCTGTCACAGTAAGTGCACTATTGGTGTATCCAACCCATACTGTATAACACACTGTATCCATGTTAGAAATTGGAAGCTGAACTGCCACATGTTAGTGCCGCCCACTGTGTCACTTAGCTTAGTCAGCCAGCTAGCTGGATGCAACCTTTTGGCCTTAACTAGATGAAAAAATAATATTGTGAGGTGGTCAAAATTTATTGGAAAATACTGGAAATAAATGTTATTGAGGTTAATAATACTGTAAGAACAAAAACAGGCCCCTTTATTTTGTTTTTAGCAGTTTTTATGATATTTTAAGAAAAAATCCAGATCCAAAACCAAAACATGAGGGTCGGCACACATCTATAATTTTCATTATGAAATGGCTTTTCAGAACTTGTTCAATTATAGTATATATAATAGTCTATAGAATGTATCATCAGTGTCTTCAAGCTTAAACTAAATGGATTTATTTAAATAACAGTGGGGAGAAAAGCTGATAACTATAAACTCTTTTTACTTCCAGTCAGCTGAGTATCACAGTTGCTCTGGTGACAGGTTTTTATTAGTAAACTGCAGTGATAACAGATTTTCTATTGCCTTGATAAATGACTATAAAAAATCATTGTTATCACTCTATATTGATAAATAGATCCATAAATTAAATGATGTAACTTGAGTCTTTCCAGCTGTTGCTGAGTTTTCAGCATATCCAGTCGGCCAATGATGAGTATTTTATTGACTAGACAAGACAATGATTGACATGGGATGCTGGGACTTGGAGTTCAGTAGCAGCGGGAGAGACACAATATGCCCGGCTATGTACCATAGACAACGTACTTCTTTGCTAGTTATAGGAGAAAACAGCAAACACCCTGGCCAAGGTGCTTAGATGTATATTTAATTATGACTCTAAGGGGCCTATTCATCAACACTACCATAACGTTTTTAAGGACATTTTCCTTAATTACCATTATTTTAGTATTCATGATGACACTTAACACTGATATCTCCTGGTTAAGTCCGCCTGCATTAATTTCCATACTCCCTATACATTAATATGGGTATACAATCGGGAAACCGGCTGCCTTAATACCGGCAGCCGGCTTCCCGACTGTCATATCCCGGCGAGTTTGAAATGCCGGGCATCTAGATGTAGACGTCTGACATTTCCCCACCGCCGGGAGACCGGCGCTCGGCATCCCGATCGAAGGGATGTCGGGAGCCGCGGAGGGGGGAGGGTTAGGTTTAGGGTACCCGGAGGGGACCTAGGGTTAGGCACCCCCCACGGCAGGGTTAGGGTTAGGCTAGGGGGAGGGAGGGTTAGAGTTAGGAGCCAGTGGCATAACTGGGGCGTTTAGAGCCCAGGGCAAATGAAGAAACGGAGCCCAAAAGTAGGTGCGATGAAAAACATGCCACAAGGGGCGTGGCCACTGGAAAATGGGGGCGTGGCTACATGACACAACACCGTTTCTCATCACTCTGGGAACATTCCTTTCCATTCCATATACATCTTAATGCCCCAAGTAGTAGTGCACCTCTTGCAATGCCCACTGTAGAAGTGCCCCTTATGCAATGTCCCCAGTAACAGTGTGCCCTGTAGTAGTGCCCCTATACAGTGCCCCTTATACTGTGCCCCCAGTAGTGCAACCTTATACAGTGTCCCCAGTAGTGCCCCTTATATAGTGCCCCGAGTAGTAGTCCCCCCAATGCAGTGATCCCCCCTATGCAGTGCCCCCAGTAGTGGTCCCACATATGCAGTGCTCCCATTAGTGCCCCCAGTAGTAGTCCCCCCTATGCAGTGGTTCACCCTATGCAGTGCCCCTTATGTAATGCCCTCAGTAGTGGTCCCCCTATGCAGTGCTCCCAGTAGTGGCCCCCCTATGCAGTGCCCCTTATATAATACCCCCAGTAGTAGTCCCCCCAATGCAGTGCCCCTAGTAGTGGTCCCCCTATGCAGTGTCCCCAGTAGTGCCCCTTATATATTGCCCCCCCGCAGTGCCATACAAAGACACACACACACAAAAAAAAAAACACTTACCTGAATCTCCGCTCCTGCTCCTGCGCCCGCTGCCGTCTGCTCCTCCGTCCTCCCTGGCAGGCCCGCTCTGCACTATGGGAGAGATGTCATGATGTCTCACCCATTACCCACTGCGGAAGCCGGAAGATGGAGCTCATGAGTGAGGTCCAGCCCAGCTCCGGCAGTGGGCGCAGCAGTCAATGAAAGTCTGTCTAACTCTGATTGGCTGCCAAAACAAAAACACTGCCGCCGGGTAGTACGAGTGTACTAGCCGGTGGCGGTGTTTGTTACTGTTTAGAGCGGTCCACAATAGACTGACCAGCGTAGTGCCCCCTACACCATTTCCCCCCCAACTGATAAAACTCATATAGAAATATAGAGAATTAAGTCGAGCGCAGGTCAGGGGCGTATCTACCCATTGGCCAGGATGGCACTCGCCAGGGGCGCCGACCAAAGGGGGGGCACCGACCGGCAGTGCTACCAGTAGCCAAGAGGTGGACAAGTCCCCCGGCTCCACAAGTGTAGGGCAGACCGCAGTGATAGCGGTCTGCACTACACAGTTTACAAACACACATCCACTAGTGGCAGCTGTGTGTTTGTAACAGCAGCCAGCTAATGAGAGTCAGGCAGACTCTCATTAGCTGCTGCGTCGTCCGCAGAGGGAGCCGGCTGGAGCTCACTAATGAGCTCCATGTGCCGGGTCCCCCCGCAGCATGTGATGGGATAGACGTCATACGTCATGACGTCTCTCCCATGCAGGAGAAGAGTGGGCCGGGACTCAGGAGCGGGGATCAGGTAAGTTGAATTTTTTTTTTGTTCTTTGTGTGTTTGTGTGTGTTGCCTGGCACTACAGGGGGGGCACTTAAATAGGGGGTGGTCACTACGGGGGGCACTTTATGGGGGGTGCCCGCTACTGGGGGCACTGTATAGGAGTGGCCACTACTGGGGGCAATTTATGGGGATGGCCACTACTGGGAGCACTGTATAGGGAGGACTACTAATGGGGGCACTGTATAGGGTGGGACTACTACTGGGGTCTACTACTGGGGGGCACTGTGTGGGAGGACTACTACTGGGGGGCACTGTATAGGGGGGGCTACTACTGGGGGCAATGTATAGGGGGGCTACTACTGGGGGCAATGCAGCATATGGGGGATTACTACTGGGGGATTGCTATTGGGGGCACTGCATAGGGGAGGGGGGTGGGGGACGCCAGTCCATTACTTTGCCTGGGGCGCTTGGAACACTAGATACACCACTGGCGCAGGTATTCGTGTTTAATATTATTTCATTAAAATAAATAAATTAAAATCTAATCAATCCTTCCGTCCTTTCTCTGTCTTCAGTCCATAAACATATTCCAACTCTGTCGGGCCTCTGACCTAGTTAAGGAAAACATTCTTGGTTTTTACTGCAGTGCCACGCTGTGCCATGTTGGAAGCTGAACTGCCACATGTTAGTGCCGCCCACTGCTGTTGCTTAGCTTAGTCAGCTTAGTCAGCCAGCTATCTGGATGCAACCTTTTGGTCAAAACTAGATGAAATCAATATTGTGAGCTGTGAGGTGGTCAAAATTGACTGGAAATGACTGTAAATAAATGTTATTGAGGTTACTACCGTAATACTGTAGGAACAAAAACAGGCCCAAATTATGTGATTTTAGCTGTTTATGATTTGTAAAAAAAAAAATACTGATCAAAAACCAAAACACGCAAGGGCGGTTTTGGCAAAACCAAATCCAGATCCAAAACACGAGGAGATACAGATCCAAAACCAAAACACGGGGGTCGGCGCACATCCCTAATGTTAACCCATATTCCACGTTAAATGCTGGAATCTATGGATATCCTCACATGTTAAGTCCCAGAGGGTGCACTTAATGCAGATTTTAAAGCTGAAAGCACAAGTCCACCTTAAGTGCACCCTCCGGAACTTAACGCGCGGGGATGCGGCTGTCGATTGAATTGTTCAGGGCTGGCAATTAGCCGTGGGGTAAACTAATTGAATATTCCTCAAAGTCTTTGGTGTGTAGGAAAATACTCTGTTCCCTCCTGCAAATCAAAGAAATCCCCTATAAAGTGCCTTCCTCACACCTTTATTGCATTAAAATAATCCCATTCAGCAGAAGAGCACACATATGCTTAGAGCGTTTTAAGATAGGAGGGGGACCATGTGCAGCCTAAGTGAGGGCCCCCTTCTCTCCAGCAGCACAGTAGAGCCTGTCTTTGTGCCAGAGTCTACTGTGCATTCGCAGGCCTCCGGGAGCATGGCTTCCACGCTATGTTCCTGAGACTTCTGTATTGCGCATGCGTAAATCTCCAGAAAATGGACCCAGCACCATTTTCCCAGTGATTTCTGTCTGCAGCGCCAGCCGACACAGGACTCCAGAGAGGTAAGTATAATATAATATGTGGTGCAGGGTGTGTGGTGTGGTCCCCCCTTGACCCAGGGACCGTATGCCAATTCATATGTTTAATATGCATTTAGCAAAGAATGCTGTCTTCTCATGCGTTGCTACAGATTTTTTTCTATCCATATTGATGACACAATCTTGGCCAGCAGATCTGTCCCCACAGAACTAGGTTCACTAATACCCCTTTTATACCGGAGCTAAAACCTGGGTTATTGCAGGGTTAACCCGGGCAGCTCCCTGGTGTAAAAGGGCAGAGAGTTGGATCGCCGGGTCGAGTGACCCGGCAATCCAACCCAGGTAAATAGCAGGGTTTAACCCGTGAAACCCTGCTGTGAGAACAGTGCACTCTGGGTCACGATGACCTGGAGTGCGCTGCAAGCCGGCCGATTGGTCCGGCTTCAGTGGCGCTTGGAGATGACGTCATCTCCAAGCATCCACTTTCACGCTGGGAAAGCCGGGTCTATGCAGACCCAACTGCGGTGTGAGCGGCGCCGACTCGGGAATATCCCGAGTCGGCGCCGGCTAAATTCTGGGTCTGATCCGGATAGTAACTCTGGCCTTGATTCAGAGCCGGACGCTCTGACAGAGCGCTCGCTCTGAATCAGGGCCAGGCTATTTTTTTTTTAACGGCCTCCTGCCCGCTCGCACAGCTGTGGGTGACCACCCACAGCTATAGCAAGCGGGCAGGAAGATGGTCGCAATGGTCAAGACCATCGCGACCATCTGGCTTGCGACGAGACCCTTGTGGTAGGGTTTCGTTGCCGCAAGCCCTGGAGTGCTTTCGGCTCAAACAGAGCCGAAAGCACTCCCACTGACATCACTTGTGATGTCAGTGGGGCCGGTCCCAGACGGTAGGCGTTCCCATAGGAACGCCTCCGTCTGGGCAGGCACGCCCACCAAAGGGGGCGTGCTGTCACTCACCATCGACAGCACGCCTCCTTTGGTACGAGACCCGGATGCGCACTGGGCCACCATCGACCCGAGCGAGCGTGTCTGAGTCAGGCCCTCTGTTCCAACTCCGGGTCACACCTGGAATTTTGGTGGAAAAGGGGTATTACATAGGAGTCGGCAACTGACATCACAAAACAACATTTGCGTATATGTTTGCCCTTATGCAAACCTTTCATGCTAGTTTGCACCTTTGTGATGCTGATTTGCACATTTGATCAGTGTTGATTATTATTTAGATGCCGTTATTTTTAGTTTAGGGTAAGGAACAATTAAACACAACCTATATCACAAACTGGTACTGGTGCATGACGTGTCCTTGTGATTAGTACTTTTGGAGTTCATATTTGGCTACAGTGCTGCAGGTGGGAACACTTGCATTTAGACACTGAATTATGTCCAGCACAGCATAAAACCCTAGGGCCCTAGTGTATTATGGTGCTTGTCACAGCAGAAGTGATAGATGAGAATTCTGGGCAGTTGGCCCAGCCCTGGTCAGGATTAGTGAGAGCCTATTAGCTGTTGATGGCTTTCCATTACAATACTGGTCTGAAAGAGCACTAAACAAGAAAGCTGTGTTTTTATATTCACATTTAATTACCTCCATCAGGGCCATAAATGAGCTCATTAGTTGTAGTGGCAGTAATTTGTACAGACAATGGTACATTATTACAACTGGTAGACAGTGATTCAAATATTATTCTTTACTCATGGGTTTCCAAATTATTGAATACCACTCTAGCAGCAAATTGCTAAAGTCATCCTATTGATACATGCATAATGCCGTATGCATCTAGATCACAGGTTCTCAAACTCGATCCTCAGGACCCCAAACTGCATGTTTTCCAGGTCTACTCACAGAATCACAACTGAAATAATTAGTTCCACCTGTGAATCTTTTAATATGTGTCAGTGAATAATGACTACGTTTGTGCACCTGCTTGGTGACCTGGAAAACGTGATCTGAGTGGGGTCCTGAGGACCGACTTTGGGAACCTCTGATCTAGACATCTTTGTTTACCTCCTTAAAATAATCTATCTGATCAGTCTTATACACAGTTCACACTTACAGATGTAGCTACCGTCATCGATGTTACGCGATGCGTGCGTGCACAGCATCACGCATCGCAGCATAGCGCAGCTCTCATCGCACTGCGACTAGGTGCAGCCTGCATTCTCCCCATTGAAGTCTATGGCATGAGCGTGCATAAGCACGCGCACACCATAGAAGCGGGCACACTAGTCGTTCCATCCAGGCGGCAACGCTGACGGCGGCTACATCTGTATATTCTTTTTCTATACTCAACTTACTGGCTCTCAAATCAAAATTCCTTTACATCTGGATCTTATATCCCCACTAAGCACCTTTTCCTATTATGATCTGGTTGAACCAATATACAAATTGAGCCATGTGAGCTTGGTCTTCTCATCTCTTAATCTTTTTATTAAAACTCAGATTTGTTTTATTGCCGTGTTTGTTCAATACTTGTCTACTCTCCTGGGAATGTCTGGGGGAATCCTGAATTTTGGGGAGAAGACCAGCCTCCCAGATTCCAGGACCGGAGAGTGCTGCTAGTGGGGGAAGCATAAGAGCTAACAAAGGCCCTCATTCAGAGCCGTACGCTCTGAGCAGAGCGCACGCTCTGAATGAGGGCCGGCCTCCATGAAAATGGAGCGTCCTTCTGGACGCTCGTATAGCTGTGGGTCACCACCCACAGGCTATACGAGCGAGCATTTTGATGGCCGCGATGGTCGAGACCATCGCGACCATCGAAATTGCGAGCCGGAGCCTGCGGTTGAGGTTTTCAACCGCAAGCTCCGGAGTGATTTTGGCTCTATCAGTGATGTCAGTGGGCCGGCTTTTGACGGGAGGCGTTCCCGTGGGAACGCCCCCATCAGGGAGGCACGCCCCCGGCACGCCTACCAAAGGGGGCGTGCTGTCAATCAACATTGACAGCACGCCCCCTTTGATCGGACACAACGAGCGAAGGACTTTCCTTCGCTCGTCGCGTCTGGCGCATGCGCACGACGGAGCTCCCTCCGTCGTGCGCATGCTCAGTCCAGAACATCGACCCACTTGCGAGCGGACAGCCGCTCGCGAGTGGGTCTGAATCAGGCCCAAAGTTCCTCACGGCAGCCTCTCCCATCGTAACAGGTAGGCCCTTTGTGAGGCCTATCTATAATAACTCCTCCCTAGACCACCAGGGTAGTCGGGCAATAGGCCCGTGGGGTTAGTCAGGTCTCAAGCCTGTTACACTGATAGGCGGGCATTAGGCCAGTGCCACTGCAATTAGGCCCAGGGCACTACTGTATATGTACAATTGGGCAGGCTGAAGAGGCTGATCTCCATTATCATAAAGTGACTCTGGGCATGAGGCCCAGGTCACTTCTGTGTGCCCTTAAATAGGCAGGTTATTAGTACAGAGTGTAATTATTCTGAAAATATGGGGGGGTGGGTCCCTTACTTTGCCATGGGTGCTCAGACCCCTAGATACACCTCTGATACTCATTGCCTGCGCCATGCTCCCAGTGATTTCTCTACTGTACATGAACAGCTCTTTGGGAAAATAGCGCAGGCATAATTTTCCTGGTGATTTATGTGGCACCAGAGAGGTTAGTATGATGTATTGCACCCATTAAACATACACCCATGAGCATGTATGTTTCTTACAATGCATATTCTAAATGGATGAGACGCATGCAACTTTATTTCAGTAGTACATATAAATGTGTATCTGATTTAATGGGTCGCAGCTTTAAAATACTTGTTGCATACAATATACAGTATAGCCACATGTTCATGAACTGTATGTGCATCAGACACCCAGCCACACTGACAGTTCTCTCATTTGTAAGCTGTCAGCACATCTACACTGGGAGCTCAATACAGGCAGTGATGATGGGGCAAGAGGAAAGCTAGCAACTGTAGCAACATGAGGACAAGGGTGTGAATGTCACTTTCATTTTAGGGCAAAGGCCAATTAGAACAGAAGCAGGAACAAACAATCTTTAGCTTGAACTAGATTTGTAGCACAAGAACCTGGGTCCTCATGTAACCTACTTGTTTGATACACTTTTATATTTTGAAATGATTAGTAAGTGGTTTCAGGGGATACAAAAAAACAGGCAATTAAAATCAGGGACGTGCAGTCAGGGTAGGCATGGGGGGATGGGATTGTATTGCCGGCGGCTGTATCCCGACAGCGGCTGGCCGAAGGTAGGATATCCCAACAGCAGAGGTAAGTACAGCTAACCCTCCCCTAACCATAACCCTCCTTTAGAGGTGTGTGGGAGGTCTGATGGGCATGCAAGAGGGTTTAATTTTATTTACCATTTAATTTTTTTTCCTGTGTATGGGTGGGTAGGGGCCCCAGTGCATTACTTTGCCCAGGGCTCACACTGCTGTTAAGACAACCCTGGGTGCCCGTACTTACCTCATTCGGGCCCGCGTCGTTCTGCATTCCGGCGTCGGGATTATGACAGGCGTCGGTATCTTGACGCCTGTCATAACTCCCTAGCCGGCATACCGGCATCAGGATTGTGAGGTCACATAACTACATTCCGGCAGGGGAGCCAGAGCCTCCCCTGTCATACTCCCTCCCCTATCATACTCCCTGTCATGCTCCAAAGTTTTTATATAAAAACTGTCTTTTTATACATGTGTACCTCCCCAGCCATTGACCTCACCACATGTCACTGTTTAAAATTCTCGGAGGGGCGCCCAGTCCCAAACCACTCTGCCCTAGCTGCTCATGCAGCCTTCACAAGATGCCTGTGTATTCTTGGTCCCATCTGCTGAGCTGGCACCCGCCCACTCTAACTGTCTCATGCCTGCATCAACTACATCTTTTCCCACTTCTCATGCAGACAAGCAGCCAAAACAAAATGGGTTTGGAAATGGCTGTGAACAGGATACAGCAAACAGCAGTAGATCCATCTGGTGCCCACAGCCGCGCAAATAAAGCGTGAAGCTAAAATTAATTGAGTCAATATATCAGAATAAAAAGAGCAACGTATCCATTATCCAACAGCACACCTTCAGATCAATACAAAATTGTTATTATCGATCCATTAAATAAATCTAGCCATGCTGCACTGGGTTTAATGTTGCTTTACTGACATGACCTCTCCATCCGCCCTATTCATAAATGGTAGCAACCTGAAGTCTCATGCCTGGTTTCCTTATGAGCTCAGGTTAATGAAACATGAGAAATTACTGAGTGCTGCACTATATTTTCCTTTTCCCGAAGCAGTGATTTGAACAGCCAGGGAGGTCATTTAGAACACTGAACAAAATAAAGCAAGGGGCTTGTTCTCAGAGCGCCGGTTGTTCTAGCACTTAATAAGTAGTAGCTCTTCCTGGCTGCTCATATTTCTTTGCCGTTACTAAATAAGTTAATCACTTCACGAATAGGGAAATCTGCAGGTGCCTTTGAGGCTTTGTTAACACAGTGCATAAGCCAGCTCTGCGCTCCCCCCTAATCCTCTCTAAGACAGTATGAGTCAGTGAAGTAAGCTGTAATCAGTTTTTAATGTTGGAAACAATATCCCTACTCAAGCTGGTTGCCTAGAGCAACAGGGCGGGAACGGAACGCCTGAAATAAAATAGGATTGCTGCACTTGGCTTGCGCAATCATCCATACTCGCACAGTTATTTCCCTTGGCTCTACCGCTCATGGATAAAGTGCTTTTTTATCAGCAGGGGGCTCCTTCAGCTTTATGACAGCCAGCAATTGGTTACAGCCCCTGCTATGAAGAAGGTTTCTCGTGATAGGAAGATTTAAGCTTCACTTAAGTGAGTAAAGGGAAATGATGATCATAAATTTTTATCATTTGTGCCCCTAGGTTACACTGATTTTACCATGATGAGTGAAGAGATTGAGTAGAGCTGCAAAAGAGGGCAGGGTATGCAAAGGTGGCAGCTGACTTGAGTGCATCAAATCTTGTGGGCAAAATAAAAAATTTCCCTGCTGCAGAATAGCAGTTGCAGAAGTTTGCTTCAGAACATAATCTGATAGACTAACGGCACACATCCGCTAGACGATTAAATTGAGCGACTGAACGATAACGATATCGTTATCGTTCGATAATTGTTCAATAATCGTTTGAAAATCATTTGAAAATCGTTGGTCATTTAGACATCTATCATCGTACAAATATGTTGTACAACCTGACGATATCGTCAGGTTCAACATGTTTGCAGATGATTGACTGCTCGTTCAGTGTAGGCACACCACAGACTGATAAACAACTGCACGATTACAATGTCGTAAACGTGCAGTCTTTTGCCTGTCGTCTAGTGGATGTGTGCCTTAACTTTGTTGCTTTTCTATGGGTAGGTCGATTCATTTAGAGAAGGAAATCAGAAACAAATGTTTTATATACAGGGCTGGTGACTGTGTTCTGGGTGTCCCAGATACTACACTCCCTTTGTGCGTGTTTTAGGGGCCCCCTACACACTGCCTACTTCCACTCACTGGTAGCACCAGCCCAGGTTTTATTAAAACACTGTTGCCATAGTATTAAAAAATTATATTTTATTATTTTTTAGGGCTTATGTTGCATTAATAGCAATTCTGTAGTTACTTGCTAGTTTATGAAATCTGTATCCGAGGGGTGTATTTCAAACTTCATCATCAAGGTAATAACAGTTATTGCCATGCCATATAGCAAAATTTAGAGGGCAATTGTGGCCCTGGAGGCCCTCGCTCTGCACTTCTGAGCAGGCATGGGACCACTGTATGCCCCACCTACATACACATAAGATAATACATTGGCTTATTGCTTCAAACCCTTAACAACCTTGTATAGCTTACTTAATTAAACTAATAAATAACGACACAGACAACAAGAGCTTGGCTAAAAGGTCACAGCTTTTTTTTATAATTAATTAACTAGGGTGGCAAGAGACGCTGCAGACTCATTTCCAGCTTTCACCTCACTCAAATACTCGGGGAATGACTGACATGTCCCCCCTCAAGACGCACTAATGTTGCGAGAGTCTCACTTCCCCTCTGGGCCAATCCGAGGCGCTTAAGAGCGCCTGAGTCCCCCCGCACAGAGAAGGACAAATTCGCCAGGTTCATCGAGGGCAAGTGCCCCCACAAAGTTATCTTACGCCACATAAAGCCACTGAGCTGCAGCGTACTCCCTCCATGCTGCCCCTCCCCTATTTGGGAAAGAAAAGGTTAGTGTGACACAACAAAATTAATTAACGGGTGGGATGGTGGGTTTCAAAGATCAATCACCAAAGAGGCTGTCTTCATGCAAACTAGCCCATATATAGTGATAAACCGACCACTCCCTCAAGCAATGTCATTGGCTCTGCCAAACATCAGACCAGCCAGCACTATAAACTGCCCAGCAACAAGGCTGTCATGAACAGCCATACAGCAAACCATCTGACCAGCCAACACTAGAAAACTGCCCAGCAACAAGGCTGTCATAAATAGCTTTACAGCAAAAATACCAGTAATCTTACATATTCTCACGCTTAATCAGCCTTCGCATACTATACACATAAATGGCACTTCTCAAAGGTGCAACTACAATTGTTAAAGAAGGTGCACCTGCCACAGGTCCCCCTCCAGCAGCAGTTGTTACGCCTTTGGCCTTTGGCCATCATTCCCTGCTACAGTGTCTGGAGTTTTGCTATGGAGCCAGAGATCTCCATAATTCAAGTTACGTTTATCAAGCTACAGTAGGCTTATTGTTTTGCTGAAGTGATGGGAACTATTAGAAGCCATAGCCTCACCAATGAAGAAACCATTCATGAGGTATGGTGCATCTAGAAATAACAAAAATAAAATGTCTATGCATAGTACAGTAATAAAATAATAATACACAAAGGAATCCATCGCAGAGTGAGTGACAGGTTGTCACTGTTTGGGGATGGTGATGAGAAAGTGGTCAGAAAAACGCAGGCGTGCCCAGGGCTGTATCAAGACTTGTGGAGGCCCCGGGGCAACTAAGTTGTGGGGGCCCCATGCAATAAAGTTAACACTGACCTACTCTGCCACTGCTATGGCCATGCATCATAGTACAACACATGAGAGGTGGCATACACTAGGGGGGGGTAGTGTGGCTAGCAGGGACCGTGGTGCCTGGGCAGCCAGGTGTCACCTTGCAATGCCAAATTGCCAGCTGGAAACCCTCCCATCACAGCCACTCTCATTTCATTGGGCAGGGGGAGGGCAGAGCATGCACACACACATAGGAGAGAGCCAGGAACCTGGCACAGATGCATTACCTGTCCGGACCCCAGAGCCGCGACTGGTGAGTATCCTGCCCTTGGCCGCTATCTTCCTCCTGCCGGAGCTGCTGTCTGTAGCTTTTAACCGAGGAGCAGCCAGCAGCAGCATGGGCTGGGAGCAGGAAGCTAGACGAGCAAGCAGAGTGCCCCAGCACATTCACCCCGGCCCCAGCACAGTGACACAGAAGGTGTGGAAGGGAGAGGGCTTTGCAGTTGGCAAGTCTGCGATGCTGACGGGAGCCAGCCAAGCCAGGGAGGTGGCAGAGTGGGCAGGGTAGGGACAATGGACCTCATTCAGAGTCGGTCGTTGCGGCCGCTCGGTCGTATGCTACCGATGTTCGCTAAACTGCGCATGCGTAAAATTAGCAATGCGCGTGCGCAAACTAGCTATTACGATCAGAAATTGCTCTCTCCTTGAACACAGCCAGGTCGTTAGTTTGAGTGACAGGATGAGGCGTTTGTGGGTGGTAACAGGGGAAGGTGCTTGTGAACGGGGGAGTGGAGATCCGAACGCAGGCATGCCTGACTATGCAAACGTCGTTTTATGGGAGTGCATAATTAACTAAGTAGTGTCATGGCACATGTGACATGGGAGGTTTTTACACTGACTTGATCGTAGTGTTTAAGAGAGGGTATGGTCAACCTTAAGCTCTACGACCAGCTCCGATGGTTCCCAATGGTCTCGATTAATCCGTATATATCCAGAGATGACGTGTAATGCGAACGAGAAGGGGGCATATTTTCAGTCTTACGGCCACATCCTCCCCTCGATTGTCCAGCTAATGATCCCATCTTAACGACGCAACTTGCGAGCGCTTCATTTGCATATCCGGCCCCTTTTACTTTACGACCGAGCGGCCACAATGACTGACTCTGAATGATGTCCAATGTGTGGGGGCCCCCAGTGTGTGGGGGCCCCTGGACGGCTGCCCCGCCTATAATACGGCCCTGGGTGTGCCTTTCAATTTGAGTGCCATTTCATGGGCGTACATAAATTAGCCACTGTGATTGCTTACGCAGCATGAGAGCTCTCTGCATGTGACGAGGCTTGCAGTATCTGCGGCTTGTCAGACCTGATGGAAATTCTGCGTGACTGGCCAATGTGCGTCCATGGTACCGATGTATACGCAGAAAAGCGAGGTTGGGCAATATGAGAAAGCAGCAGTGGGCGTCCCTATGCCGACTGTGCCTTGGCAAGCATTAGCACATTTTCGCAGCTGCTTTCCGTATGAAAGCAATACTATCTAGCTCAGGGGTCAGGGCAGTTTAGAAAATCTGAAGTCACGGGAGCACATAAGGAGAGGAACACGAAAGCCCATGGGGGAGATTTAAAGCACACTCCATGGATGAAAGAAAAAAATTAACGTATCGTTACAAATTTATTTATTCAATTCTTCAGTACTACTCATGGCATACTGTAGGTAAAGCATGACCGCTCTTACAATTAAATGTAAAAATAAGTCCCAATTGAGAGAGGTTTATACTCAGTTATAAATATACCCATGAAATTACTGCATTTGACTGTTAAGGGGCTATACAGCTGTGATGCACTACAAGTCCCAGCAAATCTAACTCACAAGGTATACTGGGACTTCTAGTTACCCCAAAACTAGACAGGCACAGGTTACATCTCTAATCATGAGACCTCCAGATCCTAATGCTGATCACCTAATAATGAGGTCTAAAGCTGGGTACATACTACACATTTGTACAAATCTCATCCAATCCGACCTCCAACCTACCAGTTGGTCTGACATTGGTAGAGTGTGTATGCTCACACGACGTCTGTGTTCATCCAATTCTGGTTGTCTGGTATTGTCAAAAATTTTTTAGTTTGTCTGCTGAAAAATCAAGAAACCATATGTCACGGGCCGCTCTGGATGTCCGCGGGGTCCGTCTGGGGGGGGTGCAAGCTGCTGGCGGTTAGCACGTTGTGCGGGCAGGTCCCTGAGTGGCAGCGCTGGGTCTGGCATATTGGAGCTGCCATGTTTGGGAGTCTGCGCAAACGCTGCCAGATGCTGGGCGCCGCCATCTTGGATTTGGTCACATGTCAGGAAGGAGCCAATCCAGTCTGAATGATTTACAGTTGCCAGTGCAACATCTTATGTGAGCGGGGTCGGCAGTGTAGGGACTGGTCCGGCCCGAAATCCAGGGGCCGCTGGACCAACAGGCGTCGGCTGTTCGGGCGGCGCGGTGCGGCGGCGGGAGACGGGGCTGTACGAGCTTGCATCTGAAAGGATTCAAGCTCGTCCGACCACCAGCACGGATTTTGAATTTGGCGCCGCTGGCGAGCCAGTAATGGCTCGCGGGCGGACAGCCAATCCGAATCTGGCACGGCGAGCCAATTGCGGCTCGCCGCGTCATGGCTCCGCCCCCTCGCGGCTCCATATATTAGGCGCCGCTGAGTGGGGCGAGTCAGTCCGTCGGCGGAGAGCAAGCCAAGAAGATCGTCCGCGGAGAAGAAGAGTTCCAGAGGCGCCGGAAAACGCCGGAAGACGTCGTGCTCAACTCCTGAAGACGGAAGCGCCGCTGCTGGAGCCGGAAGACGGCGGTGGGCGGCGGTCAGCAGAGCCGAAGCTGAGGACCAGAGAGCTCTGCAGTGGAGGGAAGATAAAGAGCTTATCGAAGTTCCCCACTGCAGGCTCTCCCAACGGACAGGGTAGGCGGCCGTGGGCCACCCTTACTTACCTTTAAAATCCAGTAAATTATTTGTTGTCGGGCTTAAGGCCCATGGGAATAATCAGGCACTAGGCCTGTGGTCACGTAGGAGGGGCACAAGGCCCCGGGATAGCAGGGGGCATTAGGCCCGGTTTGAGGAGTTGTGCTTCATTGCACAACCCTAGGGTAGCCCCGCATATAAAGTGATCTGGGCATTAGGCCCAGGTCACTGCACCACCCTCAGGTAGCCCCGCCTATAAAGTGATCTGGGCAGTAGGCCCAGGTCACTGCACTACCCTCAGGTAGCCCAGCGTGTTAAGTGATCTGGGCATTAGGCCCAGGTCACTGCACTACCTTCAGGTAGCCCTGCGTATAAAGTGGGCTGGGCATTAGGCCCAGTTCACTGCACGACCCTCAGAGGCAGCCCTGCATATAAGGTGGTCTGGGGCATTAGGCCCGGTTCACTAAAAGACCACCAGATTCACCAGAGGTGGCCCAGCTTCAGAGTGATCTGGGCATTAGGCCTAGATCCCTAGGGATCGGCCAAAGGAAGGTGGGTCTAAAGTGCAAGGCGTACTGGCCAGAACCGAAGCGATCAATTACAGGTCGGCGGACCTGTGCTGCAGAGTGACCGGCGCTGGAGGTCTGTGTCACTGGGTACAGAGTGCTGGTAGGTGGTTCAAGGAATAAAGTAATCCGAGTAATAGACCCGGATCACCCGCTTTAACCCCCGCTGGGTGAGGTTGAGTACTGGGCATAGGCTATTGAGTAAGCTCTCTCGGGAGTCAGTGCAAGGGGCTGTGCGGCTCCGGTGCTGAACCCCTGTAGGGGGAACTCTGAAGATTCAGCCTAGTAGATCAAGGCAGCGGTGTGTTCATAGGAGGGTACAGACAGGGCCGGCCAGCCGGGAAGAGAAAGGGATGGACAGCTGAAATTAGAGTGTTTCCACTAGAGGTGTATTGTTCTCAAGCTTAGTTAATATAATGTGCAAGGTGACGTTTATTTGTTGTTTGCCCTGAATCTTCTCGTTATAGTAGAGAGTTTACGGAGAAAGTTTCTGGAAGAGAAGTTCAAGCTTCCAGACATACAAACAGGTAACCCAGTTGGTACAGCATTGTTTGCGTGTTTGTTCGTGAAGGTAGGGGGATTGTTTTGTTTGATTCTCAGGGGCGGCGGACGACTCGTCAAGGTGACAAGGGGACTAGTGTGAGTATCTCTCAGTGTCTGTCCGTCTTTCAGTGGAGCGTCCGATAGGGGATCTCTCACAATGGAGAGAGATCCAAACATTCTATACTTTCTCTTCTTCTGTCTGTTCTTCCCTTGAACACCGGTTAGGGGATCTCTCACAATGGTGAGAGATCCAAACTACACCTGAGTGTGTGAACACTGTATAGGTGAAAACTGGGTAGCTGAGGCCCCGTGCCAATGATGACCATTCACCCATCCGGTGAAGGTCGCGTTCATCCCTAGCGGTTATTGTGTCGCCAAGTGTAGGAGTATCATTATTGAATACTCCATTCTCTTACAGCTTCAGGCTGGTTTGAACCTGATACTAAAACGGTGAAGAAGTTCCGGATCGTAGATCAGTTGGCAATTTGGGAACGAAGGCTCTAGGACTCTGCCGCGGAAAAGTGGTCAGTGTTGGCTAACGAGTTATCGCTAGGGCCTCACATTTGGCATAGTCGGCAGGATGTCAGACGATGAAGAGAATAGGGGGGCAACTGCACGGGTCAACATAGGTCCCACCCTCGCTCATTTGCCACGGTACGATGGCCGCAATTTACAGTTGGAGGATTGGAAGTCGCGGCTCGAGGGAATTGCCCTCCTATATAAGGTATCTCCGGAGTCAAAACTCCAATTGGCTCTGAACTCTCTCGAAGGGGAAGCCCGACGTACTATCCTTTTGAGACCGGAAGAAGATCGCGATACCCTGAAAAAGGTACTGAAGATTCTGGGGGATCTCTATGGGAATACGTCATCGGCTGGTACCCTACGACAACGGTTGTTTGCCCGGTTCCAGAGAGAGGATGAGTCCATTCCTCAGTTTGCTAACGCACTTCAAGAATTGATGGGCGAGATTAGAAGGCGCGATCCGGATGGGATGGGTGCACTTCAAAATACCAGCCAGATGTTACGAGACCAATTTGCAATGGGGTTGAGGAATGTCCCGATGCGACAGATTTTGTTAGATAAAATCACGCAAGACGACAAACTGACCTTTCACCAGATACAGATAGACGCCGTGTCCCGGGACCGTGATGCAAATTTTGGTCCATATGCTGTCACTCCACAGTGGGTACATCCAACGTCTGCTCCCGTGATGGGCCGGGAAGCCAACCCTTTGGAATCATGCGTTCAAGACCTTAAAGCAGCATTTTCTAAGGCAACCCAGGAAATGAAAGAAGAGGTTTCCCGGCTAAGAGAGGAAGTATACCGGCAAAGAGGTCGCAGAGCTGAAGAGGAGTACCGGCCCAGAGAGTCAGACGGATTGAGAGGAAGAGGTGTTGGAGTTAGACAAGGGGGAACTAGGGGCCCCCGATGCTACCGTTGCAATCGGCTTGGACACATTGCCCGGAATTGTACCAAGGCAATTTCTGGGCCTCAGTTAAACTAGAATCCCTCGCGGTAAGGGGACCACCCGCGGGGGAGTTACGTGGAGAGATAGCCATTGTCAACTCAGCTGAATTGGTAGGGGAGTGTCCCATTGTTGTTGGATGTCTAGGGGGAAAAATCAACAGTGTTTGTTGGATACAGGATCTCAGGTGACCACCATGTCCGAGGACTGTTTCTTGAAACATTATTCTCACCTGAAGGAATCTGTTTTGGAGAGTTGGGTCACTCTCACCGCAGCTAACAACCTCCCCATTCCGGTGGTAGGAGTTGTCTGGATGGAAATAGAAGTTTGTGGCTGAACGTTGGGGAAGAAAGGGATCCTTGTGGTCAGTAGCACAGGTTTGAGTCATGGACCGGTGATCCTTGGTATGAATGTATTGAAAGACCTGGATCAAATTTTGTTTCAAGAGAATGGTCCTCGGTACTGGAGACATTTGGGGGTCCAACGACCGGTTCAACAAGCCTTTCAACAGGTGGGACAGCGATGTGGGGCCCAGGGAAAAGGAAAGGAATCTTTGGGCCTCATTAAAACCAGCCATCGGCAACGAATAGATCTACCCCCTCGTCAGGAGATAGTACTCCCCCTGGAGGTGCGTACCCATCAGCGATTGGATGGGTTCGAGGTAATGATAGAACCCACAGGCTTCTTCGGAATAGAGTCCGGAATAGTTCTGGCTAGAACTTTGTCAGTAGTCAAGGAAGGGAAGGTGTTGGTCCGGATATGTAACTTAGGGGAACAAATTCAGCGTGTTCCAGCAGGAGCTATAATTGCCCGAGTGGTAGCTATTGATGGTGATGGTGTTCGCAGAGGCCAAAGTATTTTGCTTCAGTCAGAAGCCACTGAATCATGGACCATGTCAGTGCAGGTCGAGCAAGAGGAAGAACCAAGTATAGAGTGGAACGGAGGGATAATAAGGGAGCAGATGGATGTCTCGCAAGCTGACTGTGACGCCGATACTGTGCGGAAGTTGGACCAGATGCTGTGGAGACGTCAGAAAGCTTTTTCGAGACATGAGGAAGATTTTGGCTACACGGACGATTTACAACATGAGATTCGCACTGGAGACACTTTACCCATTCGCGAAAGATACCGGCCTATTCCCCCAAAGCTTTATCAGGAGGTCAAGACCATGCTTCGACAGATGCTGGATAACGACGTGATTCAGGAGAGTAAGAGTCCATGGGCCGCCCCCATAGTGTTGGTTAGGAAGAAGGATGGGAGCATCCGTTTTTGTGTGGACTACCGGAGGCTGAACAGTTGCACCGTACGGGATGCCTACCCTCTACCTCGGATTGAGGAGTCCCTGGCGGCGTTAGGCGAGGCCAAGTTTTTTTCCACCTTAGACTTGGCCAGCGGATACTGGCAAGTACCGGTTGCCACCCAAGATCAAGAAAAGACTGCGTTCATTACGCCCATGGGACTTTTCGAGTTCTGCCGCATGCCATTCGGGCTCACCAATGCCCCGGCAACGTTTCAGAGGATGATGGAGCGATGTCTGGGAGATTTGAATTTCGAAACCCTCCTGATTTATCTAGACGACATTATTGTGTATTCCGCCACTGTGGATGAACATTTAGCTCGTTTGGAGGTGGTCCTGCAGCGCCTGGAGGGATACGGGTTGAAGGTCAAACCTCGGAAATGTCACCTACTAAAGACTAGTCTGGAATATTTAGGGCATGTGGTGTCGCGTGATGGGGTGCATCCCACACCAAGTAAAATTGCAGCGGTGCAAGAATGGAAGACACCCAGTACAGTGACCGAGTTGCGAGCATTCCTAGGGTTGGTCGGTTATTACCGACGTTTCGTCAAGGATTTTGCTAAGATTGCTGAGCCACTCCATGCCCTATTGCGAGGGGTGGCCACAACTCAGAAAAATCAAGCGGTGGCATGAGGCGTATCCCAAAAAGCGGCCTTTGTGTGCTTAAAGCAAGCTCTCACAGAAGCCCCCATCTTGGCCTATGCCAATTTTGAGACACCATTTGTTTTGTATACTGATGGGAGCTTGCAAGGCCTAGGGGCCGTACTTGCTCAGGTTCAGGATGGCCAGGAGCGAGTGATTGCCTACGGGAGTCGTAGTTTGAGAGAGACAGAGAGGAACCCAGACAACTACAGTTCCTTCAAGTTGGAGTTATTGGCCGTAGTCTGGGCTGTGACCGAAAAATGTGATGAATATCTGACAGCCACCCATGTAGATATCTTTACCGATAACAACCCCCTAGCTTATTTGGGGACTGCCAAGCTTGGGGCCCTGGAGCAACGCTGGGTAGCCCGGTTAGCTAAGTTTTCCTATACCATTCGTTACCGGCCAGGAAAAAATAACGGAAATGCTGATGCTTTATCTCGGTTTCCTGTAGAAGTCCCTGGGACACAGGGGGATGAAGACTGGGAAGAGGTCGAAGTCCCCGATCTGACACGTGTGAGGAAATCCGGGACTAAGGGTGATCGGAATGTCAAGCAGAGTGCCACGATACTCCGGAATACCGAACAAAACTGGGCACGCGAGCAGCAGGAGGACCCCGGTTTCAGAGCTATTATGCAGTGGAAGGAAGATGGTCACTGGCCCAGCAAATGGGAAAGGAGTAGGCTTACTACTTTTTGTCAGAAGCTGCGTAAGTGGGACCGACTCAAGGTTTGTGCAGGTACTCTCCGGCATCGCACCTACCTTAGTTCGGAGCTTCGGTTTGTAGAGCAGATAGTGGTACCAGAAGCGTTGGTCCGACCACTGATTGAAAACGCACATCAAGAATGAGCACACTTGGGCAGTGATAAGACCTATCAATGGTTGCGACGTCAGTATTTTGCACCTCAAATGCAGAACATGGTCGTTCGGGTCTGTCGGGAGTGTAGACGCTGTGGAGTGGTCAAACCTTCGGAACAACATGCGCCTATTCAGACCATCTGTACAAATCGACCATTAGAGTTATTAATGATAGATTATGTGCTGATTGGAGAGTCTGTTAGTGGTCATCAATACACTTTGGTAATGACGGACCACTTCACAAAGTTTACTGTGGTAGTGCCAACCCGTGACCAGACGGCTGAGTCAGCTACAAAAGCGATTGTGGAAAACTTTATACGGCAATATGGGTGTCCCGAAAGGATACATTCAGATCAGGGAGCCTGTTTTCAAGGGCGGCTAATGGAACGTCTGTGCCAGCTGTACGGGCTACAAAAGTCTCGTACAACTCCATACCACCCTCAGGGTAATGGGGCCTGTGAGAGGTTCAACCGGACCTTACTACAGATGCTCCGAACCCTGGAGGAAACAAAAAAACGGAGGTGGCCTGAACATGTGCAAGAATTGGTTTGGGCCTACAATAATAGGGTTCATAATACCACCGGGTTTTCTCCTTTCTTTTTGTTGTTCGGTCGGCTGGGCCGGGAAGTTCAGGATTTAGTACTAACCGAGTCCGATGGTAGGGAGGGATCGCTTCCTACAGGATGGGTGGAGGAACATCGGCGGCGTCTGAAAATTGCTCATGATTTGACGGAAAAGATGATAGCCGATCATAGACGTACCCCGGCTGGGACGCGAGGGGTTGAGCCATTTTCTGTAGGGCAACGGGTCCTGGTCTGTATGACTCGTCCAGGTGGTAAATTATCTGAGCGTTGGGAAGTTTTACCTTATGTGATCAGATGTCGTTTGTCAGCGGAAGGGCCAGTTTATCAGGTGGAATCCACTGATGGTCTGGGGCGATTGCGGACTCTTCATCAGGACCTGTTACGTCCCTGCCTTTTCCCAACTTCAGCAGAAAGGGACCTTATACCTGACGTCGTTCAGAATGACTCGCGTAATGAGGAGATCACGTTGTCCACTCCGGCCGGAATGGGCAACCTTGAAGAAGAATGGTGGACACCCGCAGAAATTCCTACTGTGAATGAAGCCGACGATGTTCCAGAGGTGGTGGATGTAACACCCTTACCTAGACGTTCTCAACGATTCAATCGTGGCGTGCCTGGGCCTCGATATGCTGATCCCGACTTTGTCTGGTCTCAGACCTCCTTTGTAGGGACTACAAAGGACACAGGGGGTGGAAATGTGAGCGGGGTCGGCAGTGAAGGGACTGGTCCGGCCCGAAATCCAGGGACCGCTGGACCAACAGGCGTCGGCGATTCGGGCAGCACGGTGCGGCGGCGGGAGACGGGGCTGGACGAGCTTGCATCTGAAAGGATTCAAGCTCGTCCAACCACCAGCGTGGATTTTGAATTTGGCGCCGCTGGCGAGCCAGTAATGGCTCGCGGGCGGACAGCCAATCCGAATCTGGCACGGCGAGCCAATTGCGCCTCGCCGCGTCATGGCTCCGCCCCCTCGCGGCTCTATATATTAGGCGCCGCTGAGCGGGGCAAGTCAGTCCGTCGGCGGAGAGCAAGCCAAGAAGATCGTCCGCGGAGAAGAAGAGTTCCAGAGGCGCCGGAAAACACCGGAAGACGTCGTGCTCAACTCCTGAAGACGGAAGCGCTGCTGCTGGAGCTGGAAGACGGCGGCGGGCGGCGGTCAGCGGAGCCGAAGCTGAGGACCGGAGAGCTCTGCAGTGGAGGGAAGTTAAAGAGCTTATCGAAGTTCCCCACTGCAGGCTCTCCCAACGGACAGGGTAGGCGGCCGTGGGCCACCCTTACTTACCTTTAAAATCCAGTAAATTATTTGTTGCTGGGCTTAAGGCCCATGGGAATAATCAGGCACTAGGCCTGTGGTCACGTAGGAGGGGCACAAGGCCCCGGGATAGCAGGGGGCATTAGGCCCGGTTTGAGGAGTTGTGCTTCATTGCACAACCCTAGGGTAGCCCCGCATATAAAGTGATCTGGGCATTAGGCCCAGGTCACTGCACCACCCTCAGGTAGCCCCGCCTATAAAGTGATCTGGGCAGTAGGCCCAGGTCACTGCACTACCCTCAGGTAGCCCAGCGTGTAAAGTGATCTGGGCATTAGGCCCAGGTCACTGCACTACCTTCAGGTAGCCCTGCGTATAAAGTGGGCTGGGCATTAGGCCCGGTTCACTAAAAGACCACCAGATTCACCAGAGGTGGCCCAGCTTCAGAGTGATCTGGGCATTAGGCCTAGATCCCTAGGGATCGGCCGAAGGAAAGTGGGTCTAAAGTGCAAGGCATCCTGGCAAGAACCGAAGCGATCAATTACAGGTCGGCGGCCCTGTGCTGCAGAGTGACCGGCGCTGGAGGTCTGTGTCACTGGGTACAGAGTGCTGGTAGGTGGTTCAAGGAATAAAGTAATCCGAGTAATAGACCCGGATCACCTGCTTTAACCCCCGCTGGGTGAGGTTGAGTACTGGGCATAGGCTATTGAGTAAGCTCTCTCGGGAGTCAGTGCAAGGGGCTGTGCGGCTCCGGTGCTGAACCCCTGTAGGGGGAACTCTGAAGATTCAGCCTAGTAGATCAAGGCAGCGGTGTGTTCATAGGAGGGTACAGACAGGGCCGGCCGGCCGGGAAGAGAAAGGGATGGACAGCTGAAATTAGAGTGTTTCCGCTAGAGGTGTATTGTTCTCAAGCTTAGTTAATATAATGTGCAAGGTGACGTTTATTTGTTGTTTGCCCTGAATCTTCTCGTTATAGTAGAGAGTTTACGGAGAAAGTTTCTGGAAGAGAAGTTCAAGCTTCCAGACATACAAACAGGTAACCCAGTTGGTACAGCATTGTTTGCGTGTTTGTTCGTAAAGGTAGGGGGATTGTTTTGTTTGATTCTCAGGGGCGGCGGACGACTCGTCAAGGTGACAAGGGGTCTAGTGTGAGTATCTCTCAGTGTCTGTCCGTCTTTCAGTGGAGCGTCCGATAGGGGATCTCTCACAACGGAGAGAGATCCAAACATTCTATACTTTCTCTTCTTCTGTCTGATCTTCCCTTGAACACCGGTTAGGGGATCTCTCACAACGGTGAGAGATCCAAACTACACCTGAGTGTGTGAACACTGTATAGGTGAAAACTGGGTAGCTGAGGCCCCGTGCCAATGATGACCATTCACCCATCCGGTGAAGGTCGCGTTCATCCCTAGCGGTTATTGTGTCGCCAAGTGTAGGAGGATCATTATTGAATACTCCATTCTCTTACAGCTTCAGGCTGGTTTGAACCTGATACTAAAACGGTGAAGAAGTTCCGGATCGTAGATCAGTTGGCAATTTGGGAACGAAGGCTCTAGGACTCTGCCGCGGAAAAGTGGTGAGTGTTGGCTAACGAGTTATCGCTAGGGCCTCACATTTACACAGCTAGACTGTGTGCTAGTTCTCTGTGCTCCTTTGTCTTGTTTTACTTCCAATATTCTAGTTGCAGTACTTAGTTGAAGAATTTGTTTGCAGTCTGCTCCATTTCATAATGCTACTGTCAATGCAATGCGTCTCAGTTCCGGTAATTTAACCGCTACCTGCGCTACGTTACAGAGCCACCTCCACCACCATTCCCAGTCAGCACCGGTACTAGGTTCCCATACCTCAGCGTCTCTGCAGTTGTGCCCTGAATACCCGGTGGGGTTAAGCTTTTCTTTTGGTCTCCATCCTCCGCATCATCCTGCAAAGACAGAGACATCCATGAACAAATACCCCCTTCATCCAGCCTCGTTACAATATCAGGAAACTGATCGCAAGGACTTCCCTGCACCCAGCCCGGGTCCACTTCCCACTTTGGACGTGACACCATATAGCCAATCACCTAACCAATATAGAAGTGTGTACGCTCCAACGACTGGTTTGTTCAATTCTTGTGTTTGAGTGGCAGCCGGTCTGCAAAGATTGTAAGGGGTAAATTTACTAAGATGGGAGTTCTATTAAGAAGTGATGTTGCCCATAGCAACCAATCAGATTGTACTTCTCATTTATCTAGCACCTTCTAGACGATAATACCTGGAATCTGATTGGTTGCTATGGGCAACATCACTTCTTAATAGAACTCCCATCTTAGTAAATTTACCCCTAAGAATGTGTATTCTGACACAATCCTACTAAAAGTGTGTATTGTGACACAATCCTATCAGCAGATGCAGACTGGCAATTTGCAGCAAAATTGGTTAGGTGTACACGCATAGATTGGGTGTTTTATCTGTGAGCTAGGTTTCCAGTAGGATTGTGTCAACAGTCTGGTCAGAAGTTGCATCCCCAGAGGATTGGACAAGTGTGTACCAAGCTTTAGACAAGAGCTCTGGCCATAACCTGGTGAAATCTGTGTCTGACGAACCCATAGGGTTCTGTAAACACTCAAGCTCTGTTGCCTGAGCCCATCAGTGCTCCCATATGTGATTACTGTAACAGACCACATGTTGAATTTGGAGAATCATGATGTGCCAGGAAGTTGGGGAGGGAAGTGGCGTAGAAGAGGGAGTGATGGATCAGCCATCACTCATGTATTTGCACCAACTTTCAGGCATCCACAAATTATACAGCTTGTCACTGTCTGTTGCAGCACCACTGGTCCAATAGTGGTGCTGGTCTCTATAGTCGTGCTCCTGCATGATTTCTAGCCTGCCTGATCCCGGATTCTGTGAGTCTGCAACACTGTCTTGATTAGCTGATTCAGCACCTGGGCTGCTTGACTTAAACATCCTCCTCATTTCCATCTAGGCAAGATCATCATGTCAGAATCACAGTGTCAGACTCCTAGGGCAGTACCCTGGCTCCTGACTGTTGCTGCTATACCCTGTCATTTGAGATCTGCCCTGCCAAGTGCCTTCTGTTATTACAGCGTGCAAGTTTGTTGGCATCTACCAATTGCCATTCGAAGTACATTCTGTTGTTGTTACAAATTCCTGTTTAACCTACATGGTCTTGTGCTTTCTGCTGCTCATATTGTCTCCCGTTCAGCCTACATGGCCTTGTGCATTCTGCTGCTCATATTGAACTCTTGTTTAACTTGCATTGGATTGTGAATTCTGCTGCTCATATTTACTTCTGTTCAGTCAGAATTGCAAAGTGCCTCTGTTCTTTTCTATAGTATATCTAGTCAACATTACAAAGTGCCTCTGTTCCTGTCTACATTACATCCAGTCAGCATTGCAAAGTGCTTCTGATTCTGCCTGCAATATCTTCCGTCTGCATCACCAAGGTGCCTCTGACTCTGGGCATAGCTCTTTCTACTCTGCATAAACCAAATACATGCTACTGTGGGCCCTGACTCCAGTCAGTGCATAATCTGGTGCATCCCATTGTAGTTCCAGTGCTAGCAGGTTTGCCTACCCTCCCGATTTGGCCGGGAGCCTCCCGATTTTCGGGTGCCGCTCCCGGCCCCCCGGAAAGGCAGGCAAGCCTCCCGGAGGCCTCCGACCCTCCCGTCCTGCCTCCTGAAAAGACTAGAAACCCCCGCAGCGGGGGAGCCGGTGACGCGATTCACGCTGAATTGCGTAATCGTGGCCCCGCCCCCTGCTTCACACTGCCGAAAATAACGGCATTGTGAAGAGGGGCGGAGCCACAATGACGCGATCGTGCGGCTCCGCCCCCGGCTCCACCCCCAATGTACCACCAACTGGCTGGCCCGCCCCCGGCTCCGCCCCAATGACCGCCCCCGCCCCCCCGCTGTTAGCTGACAATCAGCTCCCTCCCGGAAGGCTGGAGCTGATTGTCAGCAAGTATGAGTTCTAGTGGCTCTGTGGCAGATTCTAGATCTGAGTGTTCTGCAGCTGGTGCCAGTTCTGAGTCTCCTGTTGTTATGATGTTACAGCAGGGCCGGACTGGCCATCGGGCACTTCTGGCAAATGCCAGAAGGGCCGATGGGCAGATGGGCCGGTGTGGCTGCCGCTGAACGCAGGCTTACCCGGCTGGCACTGCAGTGTTCAGCTCTTACCTGGTTTCTTCTATGGCTGCATCAGTGCGTAATGATATCATGACGCAGCCGCGTCATGATGTCATTACGCGGCCATCGGGCATGCAGCTGGAGGCTATGTAGCCAGCTCCTGCTCCTCCCGGTGTTAAGTGCGGCCGCGTAATGACGCAACCACGTCAAGATGTCATGACGCGGCCGGGTACTATGTGCGGTGGGGGCGGAACCCAGCCATTAGCTTCTGTGAGCTGACTGCAGGGGGGCTAACTGCTGTGGGACAAGCGCTGGGACACCATGCTGACATCACCACCGCCGCGGTGATGTCAAAAGCGCGGCGTGGGCGGGAATCTGAATGGACTGGACCGATGCCAACTTCAGACCTCATGAACTGCTGCTGACAGCCTGACACAGACACCAGCTGAGACTGCAGCCAAGACCCCAGACAATCGTGTGTGCAGTCACAGTGAGTGTGCACAATTTTTATTCCCCTTGGTGTGGTGGGTGGGCTACTCTGTGGGGACTACCACTGGGGCCAATGCATAGTGGGTACTACTACTGGGGGCACAGTATAGGGGGGAGCTTCTACTGGGTGGTCTACTACCACGGGCAATGCATGGGACTCGGGAGGACCACTTCTGGGGGCACTACATAGGGAGACCACTACTGAGGGCAGTGCACTGTATATGGGGACCACTACTGGGGGCACTGCATAGGTGGGATGGCTGCTACTGGGGGCACTGTATGGGGGTGGCTGCTACTGGGACACTGTATAAGGGGGGCACTACTGGCGGCACTGTATATGGGGCAGTACTGGCGGCACTGTATATGGGGCACTACTGGCGGCACTGTATATGGGGCACTACTGGCGGCACTGTATATGGGGCACTACTGGCGGCACGGTATATGGGGCACTGCATTTCCCCCTATTCCTCCTCTCTCTCCCAGCTTCCCCTCTTTCTCCTATGTCTCTCCCGTCTCCCCCCTATTCCTACCCTCTATCTCCCAGCTTCCCCCATTCCCTCTCCCTCTCCCTTCCTCTCTCTCTCCCTCTCTCTCTCTCTCCCTCTCTCTTCCTCCCTCTCTCTCTTCATCTCCCTCTGTCTCTCTCTCCCTCTCTTCCTCCCTCTCGCTCTCTTTCTCCCTCTCCCTCTCTTCTTCCCTCTCTCTCCCTTCCTCCCTCTCTCTCCCTTCCTCCCTCTCTCTCTTCCTCCCCTCTCTCCCAGCTCCCTTCTCCTATGTCTTTCCTAGCCTCCCCAATTCCTTCTCTCTCTCTCGGCTTCCCCTATTCCTTCTTTCTCCCCCAGCTCACCCTATTTCTCTCTAGCTTCCCCAATTCCTCTTCTCTCAGCTCAACCTGTTCCTTCACTCTCTTGCGGCTCTGCCTATTTCTGCTCTCTCCCGGTTCAACCTATACCTTCTCTTTCTCTCCTGGCTCTCCCTATTTCCTCTCTCTCTCTTCCCTCTCCCTTCCCACTCCCCATATTTAGCCTACGTCTCTCCTGGCTCCCTATATTCTCTCTCTACCCCAGTTTCTCCTCTCTCCTAGCTCTCTAATTCCCCTATTTGGTCCCCTCTTTCCTTCTTTCTCCCCAGCTGCCCAAATTACTCCTCTTTTTCCTGTCTCCCTCTATTCCTTTTAGTATGTTGCTATTTCAAACCTGCACATCCATGTAGTATTAATATTAATTGTATATAATATATTGTTTATAATATTTCTATTTTATAATACTTGTTATGTGCAAATATTCATGTTTGTGTATAAGGGACACTATTGTGTGACATAAGGTGAAAAAGGGACACTGGCGTAATGTGAAAAAGTGACACTACTGTGTGTTGTAACATGAAAAAGGGACAATACTGTCTGACAAAAGGTGAAAAAGGGCACTAATGTGTGATGTAACATGAATAAGGGACACTACTGTGCAGTGTAGTATGATGAAGGGACACTACCGTGTGGTGTAATGTGACTATGGGGCCCTACTGTGTGACGTAACGTGACTGTGGGGCACTACTGTGTGACGTAATGTGAAAAAGACACTACTGTGTGACGTAACGTGACTATGGGGCACTACTGTGTGACGTAATGTGAAAAAGACACTACTGTGTGACGTAACGTGAAAAATTAGATGGCTACGCCCCTTCCTAGCAAGACCACACCTAAATTTTTTTGCGTGTGCCTACTGCAGGCGCTCTCCCTGCTTCACCTATGGATTGTGGCACACATGCTCCTTTGTCAAAATGTGTAGTTACGGGTCTGCTTTGGTGTGCACAGATGTCATCTGCGTTCAGTACCCCTGTCCTAAAAGAGTCCTACAGTAAACACTATCTAATCTTCAACTGCTAAACTAGGGCTTGGGAAAATGCCTTCCCCTTTCTTTGTGTATGATCTACACCAGTGAAGTACCAGCTTTACCTATAGATATCTGTCCAATCTGTCTGGTGGGAAGGAAAATCTGGTCCATTTTCCAGCATCTGGGAGCAAATTTCTATTGTTATTTGTCCCATACATTCCCAGATTTTCTGTCCCACCACACGAATTGGACAGATATATCTATAGGTGTATACACAGCTTAACAGAACCAACACAATACCAAATGTTTGACTCCCCTGCAAGATGTGCTCTGTTATATGTATTTTAATAGATAATGATGTGTACTTGTCTGTTCTAATAATTATATATGTAAGAGCTAGCGTTCCCACTAGGCTGTTTCAGCGGGATGCCGCACCCTGCCCTATTTCTGAAGGGCAGAAAGCACCCTGCCCTCCAGGGCGGCGCCCCGCTGAGACAGCCTGCGGGTTCTCTCTCCACCCGCCGTCTCCTGTGGGTGGTCAAAACAGTGGCGCAGCGGTCACTACCGGTGAATGGATGCCGGGCGCATGCACCCGGCATCCATTCACAATGACCGCAGCGCTTGGGGGCTGCCTGGCATGTCCGTAAGTGCCTGGCACGCCCCCAGGAGTGACGAGAAGGGGACGCGTCATAAAAACATTTGCCCTTTTCTTTGGCCACGCCCCCTTTTCGGGCACGCGTGCCTTTGGCGCGCGCAGAAGTGCCCTGTCTCTAGGTCCGGCACTCTGCCTGCTGCCAGACATAGAGTGAACACTAAGAGCATAGTCTAAGGAGTGAGATGGGTCAGGAATAGTAAGGGGAGGAGTCTATGCCAGAAGCCAGATGCTGATGCAAGGTGGGCCTGTGTGCTCTTTAAATGCCAGGGCCTATTTTTAATCCCAGTCCGGCCCTGTGTTACAGTGTGACACAAGATAAACCCACAGAGTCACTAAGGGGCCTATTTATCATCAATGGCCATATGGCCTCCGAAGATGAAGTACTGAACTCGCTGTGAGGGATACTTACGTATCCAACTCGCAGCGGGTGAAACATGACACCGGAGCAATTCATCATTGCTCTGGTGAGGGGACAGCTGCTCCGAAAAGCAGTTGTCCCCATGGTTAGTATTGCAGCTACCTCTGTAGCTGAGTTTACCTGCTCCCCATTGTCCTGACTATGCATGCGTGACTTTCCGTCATACGCAAAGCCGCCGAGGAGGTAGTGAGGAGGCGGCGGAGGGATCCCATAGGAAGGAGCGGGGATCCGAGAACATGCACCGTATGAAGATGCCGCTTGTTCTTGGAAGCAAACTCTGAAAACTTTCAGTTTTCGGAGTTTGCTGAATATCAGGGGTTCTTATCGAACCCCTGATGATGAATAGCCCACTAACCTAAATATGCGGAAACTAGTGTTCCCGCATGGTTAACGGGCCATTTATCTTATGATGAATAGGCCCCTAAGTGAGATCTTCCACCTATAACTCCAACCCATTGTTCCTTTAGTGACTGAATATGCATACCGGTACTTAGGCATGGGCGCCATTTTCCCGGAGACCTGCGCCAGAATCTACAGTGCTCAGTGCAGCTGAGCCGCCGGCAGAGAGGAGGGGGCCCAAACGGAGGCTGCACATGGGCTCCCTCCTCTCTTAAAATGCCCCTGAGTGTGGGCTTATCTTACTAACCCCTGAAGGTCAGAGATGGTACGCAGTTGGGACGTACCTGAGCTGGCAATCTCTATTTGGGTGGAGACTGAATCTGAATACCATAGTGATGGACTAGGTGAGGACTGATATGCCAGCAGGTGGACAACAGCTAAGGCAGTTTCCTGTTGCCACTGGAGATGGTAATTCCGCAGATATGATCACACACCGGAGTGCAAATGGACCACAGGTAGTGATAGAGATATGCTGCTGTAGGGCTGCACTAGATGGTAAGAGTCGCAGGCATGAATGAGAACCGCTGACTTGTACACAACTGGGCAGCAGGAAGGAACAGTGGCTAGCTACCGATGGTGCAGCTGAACTAACGTGGTTAGGCTGAGACCAGGAGCAGGACGGAACCAAACAGACTGGACACTAGGAACAGACTATCACTATCAGTCCCAGGGAATGCTGGGACTGACTGCAATTTAACAAGAAGAGGAACCAATGCAAGCCAACTTCTTTGATTAGAGATTATTTGCAGCTGTGCAGCTGAATGCTTCCACAATACTGACAGCTTCCCTGCTGCCTAGCAACAGGAATGGAAACCGCTAAGGCTTTCAGAAATCCCTGTGGCTCATTCCAGCCCTGAGTTCCCTGTATCAGGTCTCAGTTATGAGTGTCCCATGGCTGGTTCCAGTGCTGAGTTCGCTGCTGCAGATTTCAGTCCTGAGTTATTTGGTTCAGACTCCAGTTCAGAGTTTCCTGCTTGGCCTCCAGTGCTATCCTGATTATCTGCACTCAGCTCCATATTTATCTGGAAAACCTGTTCAATTTACTTTGGCTTCCAACTCCAGTGCTGTCTGAAAACTCTGCGGTCCCACCTGCTTCTGGACTTTCCATAATTCAACTCATCCATTCCTGGTCTAGTCTCCTAGACTATTTTGTTATTAACTTTATGATATTCCATTTATTGATCCTGTCTACGTTCCTGCACTGTAACCTCTGTGTGTGAATAGAATTTCCTTGTTTAACTTATATGCGTGTGGTTCTAGCTCGAGCTCCCCCAGGCACACACACACATGGGAATTTTTCTCAGGAAAAGTGACACGACTATTGAAAGACATATATGCATATCTGTGTAGATCTGTCTCAGCTGCAATCACGAAACATACCCTTACTTTACTCACTCTGTGGTCTATTTACTAAGCCTTGGATCGAGATAAAGAGCAAATTTACTAAAGTGAGAGTTTTTAAAAGTGGAGATGTTGCCCATAGCAACCAATCAGACTCTAGGTATTATCTTCTAGAAGGTGCTAGTTAAATGTTAAGTAGAATCGAATTAGTTGCTATGGGCACTCTCTCTCACTTTAGTAAATTTACCCCAAGGTAGCAGCCAATCAGCTTCTAACATGGCAGTTAGTAGCTGATTGGCTGATACGTTATCTTAGTGCATCTCCATCCAAAGCTTAGTAAATAGACCCTCTGTGTTTAGATGCCTTTCCCTCCCATGTCTCACTTTTCCAAAAGGCACAAACACCAAATCTGCATACATACACTTTTTGTGTAAGCATGTGCTGTACAAATGTGTCATTTCACTAAGCAAATGGACATATACTGTACACAATTCTGCATGAGCTCTTTAGTGAGGTCTTCACATTATGTTTAGCATGTCAGTAGCAGAACCAAACGGGTTCTTTCTCAGGGCCTGATTCAGACATGTACGCTAACCTGATGGTTAGCGCACATCTCCGATGTTTTCTACACAGCACATGCGCAGGACCCGTTACTGCACGGAGTTCCCCCAAGCCACTGCCTGATTGACAGGCAGAAGCGTTTGGGAGGCGGTGCAGGAATGGCCTGCACTCCTGTGTCTGGGAGTGCTGATGCCAGGGTCTGGTTCATGGACGCAGACTTATTGGCCTCGCAAGCCTCTAAGACTCGGTCAGGCTGCAGTAAGCTTCAGATATAGCTCCGATGGTGACAGTGCTGGGATCACGCAGATGATGATATGGATGTAATATCATACATGCATATATCACTTTCAGACCAAAATCTTGGGACCGCCCTGGTTTTTTGAACACACCCCTTTCACACCACAGCTTGGACCCAGGTAATTCCCAGGTCGCTCGCTTTCACAATGGACCTGTGTCTGCCTTGCCAAGCGTGTGAGTCATTAGAAGTGGACTTTTTGTTCCAGGCTAACAAAGATGAGTAGTGAAAAGTGGGTGTCGGCGCTCTTTAGCCGCCAATGAGATCCTTTTACTGTAACCCGGATTGCGCCTTTCACACTGCAGCTGATCTCGAACCTAGTCTTGACCAGGGTCGAGATTCCAGGACACACAACCCGAATTGATCCTTTCCGACCAAGCCAGGACCCGGGTTGACCCGACAATATCCTGGGATGGAGGCTAGGTCTGAAAAGGATATGTACAAAATATGAACACTTTCCATCTCAAAAGTATTTCTAAGATCAGACCCTATCTCACCCAGGATGCTACTAAAACACTCATACACTCACTGGTAATCTCCAGATTGGACTATTGTAACCTATTGTAACCTCCTCCTATCTGGCCTCCCCAAATCCCCTCTGTCCTCTCCAGTCTATCCTTAATGCTGCTGCAGGGCTTATTTTTCTCTCCAAACGCTCTATATCTGCCTCCCCTCTGCTACAAGCTCTCCACTTGCTCACAAAGCCCTCACCCAATCTTCTCCCATATACATCTCTGATCTCATCTCCCTTCACGCTCCTCTCCGCCCTCTTCGTTCAACTAATGCACGCCGCCTTTCATGCCAGCTGATTACTTCCTCCCACTCCCGCCTCCAAGATTTTGCCCGCACTGCTCCCCACCTCTGGAACTCTCTCCCACTCCCCATCAGACTCTCCACCTGCTTGCAATCCTTCAAACGGGCTCTCAAGACCCACTACTTCATCAAAGCCTTCCAGCTATCATTCTAACTCCTTGCTACATGCTCCTTCGTCCCCATCTACCCCATCTGTGTCAACCCAGTTTGTCTTCCCCCACCTTTTTAGAATGTAAGCTCTCACGAGCAGGGCCATCTACCCTCTTGTGCTTATCCTTACTATAGTGTCATTTACTTCTTACTCTCCACTAGGGCACCTAACACTTGGTTGCTTATGCTCTGTTGCTTATCTGTGTGATATGGTCGCTAATGTAGCAATAGATATTATCCATATACTGTATTGTATTGTTCTGTAAGTCACTTGTCTACAATTTGTTTATGTACTTTGTAAGGCGCTGCGGAACACTTGTGGCGCCATATAAATAAATGATAATAATAATAATAATAATAATAACATGCCTACCCTCACGGAATTTGCCGGAGGTTCACGATTTTTCAGGTAACCTCATGCACCCACGGAAGGGTAGGCACTTCTCCCACATTCTGCCCACTTCCTAGTGAAGTGGGCAGAATGGGGAGAATTTCCGCTGCGATCGCGGGTCCCTGTGTAGGGGGCGAGGCTAAATGACGTGATTCTTCATTACTTGCGTCATTTAGCCCCTCCCCCTATTTCAATGTGTGCCAATTGTGGCAATTTCCTGTGAAGGGGTGGGGCTTAATGACATGACCCATCAGGTCCCGGCCCCATCTCAATCCACTTGCTTCTCCTCCCCGGGATTCTCCCAGGAAGGAGTAAATAAAAGTAGGTAAGTATGATGTACAGTAATTGCAAAGCCCTTTTGTGTGCGGCTCTGCAATTCCATCCACCTCTCTCTGAATCAGACCCTCAGTATTAACCTCAGTTAAGTGAATTAAAAGCAGCAGCTTTGACCATTTCAGCCCAGTGCTCTGAGTATTACAATAGAGCTACACAGCTGGAGGTCAATGTTTTACCATTGCAAATAAATTTCTCTCTCTATATTGAAAGCTTTAAAGTCTGTTATGTATTACATAGCCTTTAAAATTAGGTAATATAAGGACATGTATAAACAGTGTAGGTGGGCCAGGTGCTTCTTATCTATCATCTTACACCATGTTAACATTTTATTATGCCCCACATTACACTAAACAATGCTGCTATGGAGCTCTGGGTTTTACAAGCATTCCTTAATGCCTCTTGCTGTAGCCGTGGGTCACAAGTCAGCAGTGTGCCACACAAGTCTTTATGCAAAAAGAAACCTATTATTGTGACCCAAGGAGGTTACTTGTAAGGAGGATAAATGTTGATGTTTGGGATACTTCGGATATAATGGTGTCCTAGTATTCTGCACCATATTTATAAATTAATCTTTAACCATAAAGTATTATAATGTAATCTTCCTTACACAAGTGGTTTGTAGTGTCTCACCTAGGACAACCTACATTCACACTCTGTGCACCTTATGCAGGGCCGGCTCTACCATTAGGCAGCTGCCTCGGGTGCTGGGATCTAGGGGCCCCACAGATGTCTCTGAGATAAATATTCTTGTTATACTAAATGCAGGTGGTGGCAGTGGAACTTCTAAGACGATGCCTCCTTACTTTAACCTGATGGTCTGGATAGCGGGTATTGATGGCGGTGGTGGGGGGCCTTTCAGTAGGCTGAATTTTTGCCTAGGGTGCCGAGAAACCATGCACTGGCCCTGTGGCTCTGACCATATGAAATTACATAAAGGGCCTTATTCCTAAGTATGCTACAGCAAGGTCCCTTTTGACCGAGCCTCTGGCCACATAATCACAATGCGCAATGCTGGCTACCTTTAATTTCTCAGTACCAATAATTATTGAAAGGAAATGGTATTATCAGCCTGGTGACACAAAAGACATGGCCAACTGTGACCTACTTGGAAATCAGGCACTGTCTCCACCCAATTGCAGTATTTTATCTCTGAATGAAATGTATGTAATTATTTGTAGAGCTAGTGCAGCACTGTCTCCATTATCTTTTCCTTGTCCTCATCTGCACTGTCTCATCTCTTCCTTTTTGCTGTGACCCCCTCACCTTTTTCCAGAACACAATTTTGTTCTCTTTTTATATTTGCTTTCAGTCTACACCCCCTCCCTTCTCTGCCCACTGAAACTGGAAGAACTGGTTTCCTATTTACCATCCACATTATAGAGCAATCTTTCTTTCAGTGCACAGCAGGGTCGATGTTAATCTGGCGGAAGCTCTCAGTAGCATTAGTCTTCATCCTCCATGTACATTCCTCTGCTAACCACAATCGCCACAAAAGCATGTTCATACCTTGCAGATTCAGTGAGCTCAGAAGTGATCTTTTTAACATGTAAATAGCTAAACCAAATGAGAACTCTATAGTAGCATTAACTTAGCTATGAACTGATAAGAAGCAAAAGCAGCATTGACCATTTGATGTGCTCTATAGTGTAAAGTTTAGCAAAGCACATCATAGAGTCTAAATTAGTGCCGTAGCTACCGCTCCCGGTGCATGGTCCAGGCCACACCCCATCCGTATGACATCATGCTAAGGGGGCGTAGCCTGCACCTGGTGCCGTGCGCGGTGATTACAGCAATGCCCAGGCATCCTCAGGATGCTCCGGGCTGCTGTAAGGGCAGCGTTGTGACTGTCTAGAGCAGGGGTGGGGAACCTTTTTTCTGCCGAGGGCCATTTTGATATATAAACATTTTTCACGGGACCGGTGCAGGCCACGCTCCCTCCATGTGACGTCACACGGAGTGGGGCCACAATCGGCGGTGATTACAGCAATGCCCGGAGCATACTGAGGATGCTCCGGAGAGCTGTAAGGGCAGCGGTGTGATCGTCTGAAGCTTCCTAAGGACGCTCCAGGTGGCACTGCTGCATAGATTCTGGCTACAGTGTGCCATTCTAGACACCCTGATACATACTTGCCGACAATCAGCTCCAGCCTTCCGGGAGGGAGCTGATTGTCGGCTAATAGCGGGGGGTGGGGCCGGCCATTGGGGGCGGAGCGGCCATTTTGGGTCACACTGGGGACGGAGCCGCACGATTGCGTCATCATGACTCCGCCCCCTCTTCACAATGCCGTGATTTTCGGCATTGTGAAGCAGGGGGCGGGGCCACGATGATGCGATTCTGCGCGAATCGCGTCACGGGGCCCCCCGCTGTGGGGATTTCTGTTTTTTTCAGGGGGGAGGTGGGGAGGGTGTGAGACTTCCGGGAGGCTTGCCTGCCTTTCCGGGGGGCCGGGAGTGGCACCCGAAAATCGGGAGGCTCCCGGCCAAATCGGGAGGGTAGGCAAGCCTGCCCTGATAGCCAGATGAGGCTAGCAGAGAAAAGCTCCGAGGGCCAGACCAAATGACTCTGCGGGCCTTATACGGCCCCCGGGCCTGAGGTTCTCCATCCCTGGTCTAGAGTGTCCTAAGGATGCTCCAGGCAGCACTGCTGCAGAGATTCTGGCAACAGGGTGAGGTTGCAGAAACCCTGCTAGCCAGTTGCGAGAGCTGTGGGTGAGCGGCGGTGCCGCCCACAGAGTGCTGTGCTCTGTGCGGTCACACTGCTCGCACACCCGTAGTTGCCGTGAGAGGGCGGAGCTTAATGATGCAACCCTTCTGGTCCTGCCCACAACACCTCCCACCTGCTTCTGCTCTCCGGACTTCTCCCAGGCAGGAAAGCCGCAATGTATGTTCTAACATGATCACAAGGTTGAATCAAGATTTCTGGGAGCCCAGGAACAAATAACTGTTTGGGACCCCAGCCAATAAAACATAACTGACAACTACATGCCTGCAAAAACCACACTGCACTGACTACCTTACACAGTATGAGGTGTCCAGTGGCCGGGGACAATTTATTTATAGGGGATGCTGTTCTTGAGGCCTACATCAGGCTGTTAACCCTGATGTAGGGGCCCATTTATCAAAGTGCATTTGAGGTAAATTCCCCGAAAACACCCTATTTTCGGGGGTTTACCTCAAATACTTAGTATCCCCCGGATGTATGAAGGTGGGACCGCAGCAGGTATCTCCAATATCTGCTGCGATCCCTCCATTGCCGCCGGAGCCGCCTCCCCCATTGGTTTCTATGGGGGATGCGATGCTGCCAAATGTATCAATATCGGGAATGCGAAACATTCCCGATATTGACCCCAGCAGCTAACGCCATCTGAAGATAGCGTTAGCCGCCGTGTCCTATGGGTACTTACCCACATTTCAGCCGGCGGAGAGATCTTCCAGATCCCTCCGCCGGCAATGGGCGCCGCTCATGTGCAGTCCGTGGGACTGCGCATGCGCAGCAGCCCGGAATGCGCTCCGGCCACATCGCAGGGACAGGCTCTTTTCGGAGCCCGTCTCCCTGCATTTGCCGGGTCATACATTCAGCCGGTATGATTGCATTTTGCAATGCGATCATGGGCGGTACTGCATGCCCTGATCGCATTGCAAAATGCGATCCTTAATAAATGGGCCCCGTAGTCTTGTTATGCTTGACCACCTTATTGTGGGCATATGCTGCAATACTAGCTACAGAAGACAGGTGGCAGTGTATAATCAACATTGTCCACTGCATGTTTATTATTATTATTATTATTATTATTATTATTATTATTATTATTATTATTATTATCCTTTATTTGTATGGAGCCACAAGGGGTCCACAGCATCTTACCTAGTAAGTAAATATAAATATTACAGAACATTGACAAGGTTTATAAACAGTGCTGCATGAGCAGTCATAATATCCAAATTAAAGGCAGGGCTGCCAAATGTAAAGGTTTAGTGCTGTTGTTAAAGATGGTATAAGTGAGGGAAGCAAAAGCATAAAGATAAGAGGGCTCCGCCTCTAAGAGCTTACAGTCTAAAGAGGAGTAGGAGACAGATAGGGGTGGCAAAGGGGAGACACAGTGAGCAGGGAATATGGAGCAGTGGGTCAGGATGAGACCTGGAAAGCTTTGAAGTGGGTCTTGAGAGCCCATTTGAAATTTTATAGAGAGGTGGAGAGATTGATAGGGAGATTGAGCGAGTTCCAGTGGTAGGGAGCAGCACTGGCAAAATATTGCAGGAGGAAGTAAGCAGTTGGGAGGATAGGTGGCATGCATTTGTGGAGTGAAGTGGGCGGGCGTGAATGTGAACGGAGATGAGGTCAGAGATGTAAATACTGTAGGAGAGGACTGGGTGAGGGCATTGTTGGTGAGTGTGAGGAGTTTGAATTGTGTTCTAAAGGCAAAGGGGAGCCGGTGAAGGGCGTGTAGGAGAGGGGAGACAGATGTAGTGCGTTTGGAGAGGAAGATAAGACAGGCAGCAGTATTGAGGCCAGATTGGAATGAAGAAGGAGACAGGGAGGCCAGATAAGAGGAGGTTAAAGTAGTTGTATTCTCTTCACTTTTTTTAAATCAGCACTTTGCTAAAGGTCATGCCAATTAGGGGGCATATCTATCAAATAAAATGTATGGGATATTCCCCGAAAACTGGTTTATTAAGTAATATTAAGCATCAGAATTTATTTAAAGGTGGCCGCAGCAGATATCAGAGATATCCACCATTTGTGACCGCAAATGCAGCTCCTGTAAGTTTCTATGTGGACATTCTAGAGCTTGGCATGTGTAGCTAACGCTATCTTCAGATGGTGATAGCCCATAGTAACATATGGGCTACTCTTTGGATCCCTCCCTGTCAGTCCCCAATGACACATGGGCAGTGCGCTCATCAAGTCCAAACCCAGTGGCCAGCAGTGGAGCAGGAAATCCTGCTATGCTGTGCCAGTCCTGGAACCTCTGATGTCATGGTAGGGGAAGGGGCTACCAGCAGGAGATAGTGTAGAACTGCCCAGATGCTACTATAGATGCTCCATGTGGCACTAAAGCAGCGTTACTGGCGCAGGGTGCACCCTGGACAATGGCACTACCCACACGTCCCTCTCTACGGCCCTGCCGGAAGCAAAGTGTTAGCAGTAACTTTGCTGGGATGGGCTCTTATCAGAGCACTTGTCCTAGCAAAAGACTAGATAATTCAATATTAATTTTCACTTTGCAAATTTAGTGAAATTTATCTCATCACAGCCACATTAATAGTGTGCATTATAATAAAAAGGAGGAGAGAACGGGTCGGGTATGGGATGCCGGCGCTTGGGATCCCGGTGGTCAGAATCCCGATGATGCCATCCAAACAGGGTTAGGATACCAACACCTGTTAGTAGGTATCCTAACACTACCCCTCCTTCCCCACACTCTAAACCTACCCCCCATGCAGCCTAAACCTAATCCTCGCCCCCTGTGCCTAGCCATAATCCTAACCCTCCCCCTATCCTGACTACTTACCTCTGGGATGCCGGCGCCGGGATTCTGATGGGTGTCGGGATTCCGGCGCTGGCATTCTGAGTGCCAGCATCCTGTACACAGGGATTATGACTACATCCCAAGAGAACACCTGTTTACATTCTATATAAAGCCACTTCTACCAATCTATTCATAAGCAAAGTTAAAATTCTGTTACTTTGCTGGTGCCTGTTTATCAACATCTGCTTCATCTCTGATGATTTTATATCACTAAAAATAGACA
Organism: Taudactylus pleione; assembly: GCA_031769625.1. Classification (NCBI taxonomy): domain Eukaryota; kingdom Metazoa; phylum Chordata; class Amphibia; order Anura; family Myobatrachidae; genus Taudactylus; species Taudactylus pleione. Next base: position 6,183,243 of record JAUIMM010000190.1, on the reverse strand, counting down.
ACAGCCCTTGAACACGTGATATCACACCAAGGCCCCCATTTATTAATGATCGCTATTGTAATGCGATCTTGGCATTGCCCTGCAATATGCGATCATAGCACCCGGATGGATTATCCAGCACATGCAGGGACACGGGCTCCAAAAGGAGCCTGTCCCTGCAATGTGTCCGGAGAGCTGCCAGATGCGCAATCACGCTGACTGCACATGCACGGCCGCCATAGCCGAGGAGGGTTCCGGAGGCTACAGGGAGGGTTCCATAGGTTACAGCGGCTAAGCTGCGGGGCACCAATGTCCGGAATGCATTACATTCCGGATGTTAGTAAATTTGGCAGCATCACATCCCCCATAGAAAGTTTCTATTGGGGATGTGGCTACCTGCAGGAATGGAGGAATCACAGCAGGTATCGGAGATACCTGCTACAGTCCCTCCTTAATACATCCGGAGGGAACGTAATATTTGTGGTTAACCCCTGAAAACGGGTGTTTTCGGGGCTTATACCTCAAATATCTAATGATAAATGGGCCCCCAAGGGAGCAGAATCACCAACACCAGGAAGTATAGCACTGCCAGGAGTGCTTTTAGGACACCCCGGGCATCTGTACAGGCTGCAGTGTACGTGATCGGAGCATTTACAACTCTGCAGTAGTTGCAGGGTGCTGTTCCAAACACCCTACAAGCAGTGCCTTCCCCATCCGGGGCCTCCTCCTCTCTCCCTGGCGGCCAGCAGTGCACTGACCGCAACAATAAACTACTCTGTTCAGTAGTCTGTGCCCAGAGTCTACTGCGCATGTGCAGGTCACCGGGAAAATGGTGCAGCCGCCATTTTGCCAGTGATTTCTCTACTGCGTATGCGCAAAACTACGGGAAAATGGCTGCTGCAGCCATTTCCCATTGGTTTTGTACAGCGCTGCTACAGCCGACACGGGACTTCGGAAAGGTAAGTTTATAAAAACTATGGGTGCGGTATGGGCCCCCCCTGGACCCAAGGGACCGTGTGCACCGCACACCCTGCACACATTATATATACGCCCCTTCCTAAAAGCTAAATGTTGATGCCACATGGCAGCGGCTGTGCCTCCCCCAGGGTTGTGCACCCTTGGCAATGGCACTGCTCGCACAACCCTAGTTACGGCCCTTTTCTACATTCGACATCAGCTTTGTCCTCGAGACCCATTCTCAGAGGATGAAGAGGCTTGACTGGTGTGGTAACTACCCCAATCAAGTGGTTCTCATCTGGGAGCAATGAGCACCATGACACTTATAAATTAATAGTCTACACTTAAGTTAATGATAATATTTAATATTCCATTGCCAATATGTTGGACTACTGCCCTAATGCATATCATAGGAGTCAGTGCTAAACCTTTTAAATGCAATTGAATGGAGTACTATGTCTCCAATTACATTACAATTCCTTATTTCATGAAGCCTTTGACAGAGTATATTGCCTTTCAACCAATTTTTCTAAGATGTACTGGTGTCTAGTGCAGTGTATGCGCACTTGTGCATCTCTGTCAGTGGATTATATTCATAATAATGCCAGATATTCTCTGCAAAGGAGATATGCAACTCTTTTTTTTGCAGAATACAACATTAAAAAAAACATTTGATTACTAAAGTGACAGAAGAGTAGTGAATAGCAGATTGCAAGACACAAAACAATGCTTTTGAAAGGTATACTATTCATCCCTGCCTCTGTTAGTTTTCTTGGGAGTCAATAAGTGAGGGTTATAACTAATCAGCTCCCACCTGTCATTTTCAAACACATGGTCTCATTCAGACCCGCTGGCAAGCGCCTCTGCGCTTGCAAGCGGGTCGATGTTGAGGCCCCCGCACGCGCAGCGGCCGCACTGCGCATGCGCAAGCCCCGGAGTGAGAGAGAAATTCTCTCGCTCCAGGACTCACTACAAAAGGGGCGGCTGTTGATGGTGATCAACAGCTTGCCCTGCTTTGTAGGCGGGGCGGGGGGGTGGCTACACAAACGGAGGTCTTCCCGACGGAACGCCTGCCATTTGGGGGCGGCCCCACTGAAATCACTTGTGATGTCAGTGGTGAGCTTCCGGCTCTAATAGAGCCGAAAGCTCACTGGGGTTTGCGATAGACAAGACCCTACCACAAGGGTCTCGTCGCAAGCCCGATGGTCGCGATGGTCTTGACTAGGGGTGTGCACCGGCCACTTTTCGTGTTTTGTGTTTTGGTTTTGGATCTGGATCTTTCTTCGTGTTTTGGATCTGGATTGGTTTTGCCAAAACCACCCTTCCGTGTTTTGGGTTCTGGGTTTTGTGTTTTGGATCTGTATTTTTTTGAAAAAAAGCATAAAAACAGCTAAAATCACAGAATTTGTGGGTTTTTCTGCTCCTATGCTATTATTAACCTCAATAACCTTAATTTCCACTCATTTCCAGTCTATTCTGAACACCTCACACCTCACAATAGTGTTTTTATGTCCAAAAGGTTGCACCAAGGTAGCTGGATGACTATGCTAAGAGATACGAGTGGGCGGCACAAACACGTGGTCCATCTAGGAGTGGCACTGCAGTGGCAGACAGGATGGCAGTTTGAAAAACTAGGCCCCAAACTATACATAATGCAAAGAAAAAAAAGAGGTGCAAGATGGAATTGTCCTTGGGCCCTCCCACCCACCCTTATGTTGTATAAATAGGACATGCACACTTTAACAAACCAAACATTTCAGCGCCAGGGTCTGCCACACGACTGTGGCTGAAATGATTGGTTCGTTTGGGCCCCCACAAAACAAGCTGGTAATTAATCTGTCCCTGCACAAACTGGCTCTACGGAGGCAAGATGTCGTCCTCATCCTCCTCATCCACCGATTCCTCACCCTCTTCAGTGTTGTGTACATCCTCATCCTCACAGAGTATTAATTCGTCCCCGCTGGAATCCACAACCACAGGTCCCTCTGTACGTTCTGGAGGCTGGTCTCCATGGAAGAGTTGATAATTCATTTTATGAACATCATCTTCTCCACATTTTGTGGAAGCAACCTCCTACGCCTTTCGCTGACAAGGTTCCCGGCTGCACTAAACACTCTTTCTCAGTACACACTGGAGGGGGGGCAACTCAGGTAAAATAGAGCCAGTTTGTACAGGGACCTCCAAATTGCTTCTTTTTCCTGCCAGTACAGGTACGGACTGTCTGACATGCCTACTTGGATGCTGTCACCGATGTAATCCTTTAACAGACAGACGCATGCTTGTCGCTGCTGCTTTGAGGATGCAAGTGCGGCTACAGCCCACACAATTCACAAAGACAGAAAAAAAAAGAAGAATATTTTTATTGTTTGTGGAGTGCACTTTGAGGGTTACACCACCCTTTAACAGACAGACGCACGCTTGTCGCTGCTGCTTTGAGAATGCAAGTGTGGCTACAGCCAACACAATTCACAAAGACAGAAAAAAAAAGAAGAATATTTTTATTGTTTGTGTAGCACACTTTAAGGGTGTCACCACCCTTTAACAGACAGAGGCACGCTTGTCGCTGCTGCTTTGAGGATGCATGTGCGGCTACATCGCACACAAGTCACAAACACATTAAAAAAATAGTTTTTTATTTTTTGGAGCACTTTGAGAGTTACACCACCCTTTAACAGACAGACGCACGCTTGTCGCTGCTGCTTTGAGGATGCAAGTGCGGCTACAGCCCACACAATTCACAAAGACAGAAAAAAGAAGAAGAATATTTTTATTGTTTGTGTAGCACACTTTGAGGGTGTCACCACCCTTTAACAGACAGACGCACGCTTGTCGCTGCTGCTTTGAGGATGCAAGTGCGGCTACAGCCCACACAATTCACAAAGACAGAAAAAAAAAGAACAATATTTTTATTGTTTGTGTAGCACACTTTGAGGGTGTCACCACCCTTTAACAGACAGACGCACGCTTGTCGCTGCTGCTTTATGGATGCAGGTGCGGCTACAGCTCACACATTTCACAAAGACAGAAAAAAAAAGAACAATATTTTTATTGTTTGTGTAGCACACTTTGAGGGTGTCACCACCCTTTAACAGACAGACGCACGCTTGTCGCTGCTGCTTTGAGGATGCAAGTGCGGCTACAGCCCACACAATTCACAAAGACAGAAAAAAAAAGAACAATATTTTTATTGTTTGTGTAGCACACTTTGAGGGTGTCACCACCCTTTAACAGACAGACGCGCGCTTGTCGCTGCTGCTTTAAGGATGCAGGTGCGGCTACAGCCCACACATTTCACAAAGACAGAAAAAAAAAGAACAATATTTTTATTGTTTGTGTAGCACACTTTGAGGGTGTCACCACCCTTTAACAGACAGACGCACGCTTGTCGCTGCTGCTTTAAGGATGCAGGTGCGGCTACAGCCCACACATTTCACAAAGACAGAAAAAAAAAGAACAATATTTTTATTGTTTGTGTAGCACACTTTGAGGGTGTCACCACCCTTTAACAGACAGACGCACGCTTGTCGCTGCTGCTTTAAGGATGCAGGTGCGGCTACAGCCCACACATTTCACAAAGACAGAAAAAAAAAGAAGAATATTTTTATTGTTTGTGTAGCACACTTTGAGGGTGTCACCACCCTTTAACAGACAGACGCACGCTTGTCGCTGCTGCTTTGAGGATGCAAGTGCGGCTACAGCCCACACAATTCACAAAGAGAAAAAAAAAGAACAATATTTTTATTGTTTGTGTAGCACACTTTGAGGGTGTCACCACCCTTTAACAGACAGACGCACGCTTGTCGCTGCTGCTTTAAGGATGCAGGTGCGGCTACAGCCCACACATTTCACAAAGACAGAAAAAAAAAGAACAATATTTTTATTGTTTGTGTAGCACACTTAGAGGGTGTCACCACCCTTTAACAGACAGACGCACGCTTGTCGCTGCTGCTTTAAGGATGCAGGTGCGGCTACAGCCCACACATTTCACAAAGACAGAAAAAAAAAGAACAATATTTTTATTGTTTGTGTAGCACACTTTGAGGGTGTCACCACCCTTTAACAGACAGACGCACGCTTGTCGCTGCTGCTTTAAGGATGCAGGTGCGGCTACAGCCCACACATTTCACAAAGACAGAAAAAAAAAGAAGAATATTTTTATTGTTTGTGTAGCACACTTTGAGGGTGTCACCACCCTTTAACAGACAGACGCACGCTTGTCGCTGCTGCTTTGAGGATGCAGGTGGAATCTAGATGGGATTTGGAACCGGGGACACACTACCTCCATCAATTGTCTAAATCCCACTGCACTAATGGCGGATACCGGACGCACGTCTAACACCAACATAGCAGTCAAGGCCTCAGTTATACGTTTTGCTTCAGGATGACTGCTGTCGTACTTCATCCTCATCGCTAGGGACTGTTGGAGGGTCAATTGTTTAGTAAAAGTAGTGATGTTCCTACTTCCTCTCTGGGATGATGAACAACTCCCAGCAGCAGCAACAGCACTAGGAGGAAGTGGTTCTTGATCTTTCCCTATTTTATTTTTATCGGAGAAAGTTTGGTCCTCCATTTATGTTATATTGATATATACGTGCGGCTAAAGCGCACACAAACACAGAAAATATTTTTTTATTTTTGCTGGAGAGTACTGCACTTTGTGGGTTACACCACCCTTTAAGAAATGAGCCAGCCGGCTCTTTACTTATGGGACACAGGCGCACGCTTGGCACTACTTTGTTGATGCATGTGCGGCTACTGCGCACACAATTCACAAACACAGAAAATAATTTTTTGTTTGTTTGGACTGGAGTGTACTTTGGGGGTTACAGCACCCTTTAACGGTCAAGCCAGCCGGCCCTTTACTTATGACACAGGCGCACGCTTGGCACTACTTTGTTGATGCACGTGCGGCTACTGCGCACAAAATTCACAAACACAGAAAATAATTTTTTTTTGGGTTTGGACTGGAGTGTACTTTGGGGGTTACAGCACTCTTTAACGGTCAAGCCAGCCGGCCCTTTACTTATGACACAGGCGCACGCTTGGCACTACTTTGTTGATGCACGTGCGGCTACTGCGCACACAATTCACAAACACACAAAAAATATAATTTTTTTAGCACTTGGGGGGAGCACCCCTGATGGACAGAGCACCCCCTGGACAACACTACAGCACCCCTTTAGGACTGGGACACTGCACAGGACTTTGGAGTGGACACAGCCCCTATGGAGAACTGACTGCACAACACAGTCCAGCCAGCCCCTATGGACTTTGAAGTAGAGTACACAGCCCCTATTAACAACAGCAGCACAGCACAACACAGCCAGCCCCTATGGACTTTGAAGTAGTGGACAACAGCAGCACAGCGCAGCACAGCACAGCACAACACTACTCTGCACTACACTACACTACACTACACAGCCCAGCCAGCCCTAACTCCCACCCTCCCTCTTCACTGTCCACTGCTGAGTGAGAAAATGGCACCGACGCGGGTACCTTATATAGGATCCAAAACCCGCGAGACCCGGAAGGCGGGATGATGACGTTTTGCCTCGATTTAAGATCCGAGTCAGGCGGGAAAAGTCGAGCCTGACTCGGATCGGACTCGGATCGGGGGGGCTCGGGGGGGTTCGGATTTCAGAAATCCGAACCCGCTCACCCCTAGTCTTGACCATCGCGACCATCAACCTGGCCGCTCGCTAAAGCTGTGGGTGGTCACCCACAGCCTAGCGAGCGGCCAGGAAGCCGGTTCTGAAAATAGAAGCGGCCACCCTCATTCAGAGCAAGCGCTCGCATTTTGCGAGCGGCTCTGAATGACGTCCACAGCCTGTGAGATGACAGTTGGGAGCTGATTGGCTGGCACCTTATTACTTTCTTATCACTTTTCACTCTGTTTCCTAACACTGCTTAGTAAATAGACCCCTAAGACACATGACTGCAACAATGCATAAGAAAAGTTCACCCCTATTAAGAAAAAACTGAAAGTGTACGCTTTGGGCTGATTCAAATTTGAACGTAAGTCCATTTAATGAATTCATTTTGTGATTTAGAGCACTGCACACAAATTAGAGTTGGGCGTATGCACCTACAGGCGATTCAGTGTCAAATGCAATTCAGTTGCATCACCCGTTGCAACTGAAAGGGCTTAACTGGGCAACGCAGTGTTCACATCTAGGCTACATGTACTTAGGGTGTTTTGAGTGAAGTGTAGATGCAACTGCAAGATATGTACACAGAGATCCATCTGACTTGAGACACATCTTGGACGGTATACAATGTTAGAGCAAGTGTGCATTCATGGTGGTGATGGGTCATCACAAAGTGCCAGAAACTAGCCTACTGTATGTGCACCAGCTTTGGCATCACTGGTCTCCAAATTGTCAGACAGCTGGCCGCGATGTTCATACCTCCTCAGCTCCCTTGCTAGAACTTGCAGTGTGTCAGAAGCTAAGCTGCTGTGCTCCTCCTGTTCCTGGTGTTTTGATAATGCACACCGCACAGCAGCTAACCACATGCAATCCATGTGTTGCTGGCCAACACTGCCGGGCACTAGAACCCAGCGCGGCTGTTGCCAGGAAACGGCCTCTAAACTTCACCTTCTGTGCATGTGTGACTCACTGCTGCTTCTTTTCTCCTCTCAATCTGTTGCATGCCCCTACGTGTCCTGCAGTACCGGGAGCCCCATGAGACCCCAAATTCCACTGTTCACCACCGCAAAATATATTAAGTATCCCACTGCCGCCACTGCAATATAATACTGTACCTGCTAATAACCCTATGCACACCTGTTCCTGTTTCTACCTGGTTAAAAAACTTTAATCTGATTAAGTCATCTGCCATGTGGACAAACTTCCATTTGCACACCGCTGCTATCTACCACTGTATTGTTTGCTAGTAGGTTATGGGTCAAGACCGCGAATGTGCTCTGCCTTCCAGCATGCGAAGATTAACAATACCAAGAATACAGCTGCAGTAACATGGAATAAGAGGACCTGAGTGAGCATAGAAAATCCTTTATTCACATGGGGGAAAATGTACAGTGCAGGTGTCAGTATGAGCTTCACCCAGTGAGCGGTTCAGAATATTATGCCACTTGGAAGTTTGTCATGGAGATGCAATTAAAGCAGAATAAGCTATGGAAAGTTACCAGTGACTCGGGTGCTAATCCAAACCCAGAAGATGTGAATAGAGCAATGGGGACAATGGACCTCATTCAGAGGCGGTCGCTAGGGCACGGTCGATCGCAACAAGCGATTTTTTGTCATGTGCGCATGCGTGTAGTCGGCATTGTGCGTGCGCAAGCCAGTTCTTGCGAGCTAAATGGAGTCTGTCATCAGTCACTACATGGTCGTAGCTCTGATTGACATTTGTGGGTGGTAACAGGGGAAGGTGCATGTGAATGTGGGCGTGGTGCAGCGAACGCAGGCGTGTCTGTCGTAAAAAGAGAGATTTCAAGGTGTGCATAAATTACTGAGCGGGTCACCGCACACGCCATACCGCAGCCTTTAAGATGCTACTTCTCGTAGTGCTTGAGTGAGCCCAGGGTCTACCTCAAGCACTGCGACTGCAGGCGATGGTTTCTGCCTCTGCCAATGTCTGGAGTCAATTAACAAAGTAACAGGTGTTTGTCATTGCAATGTATATTAGCAAAGTGGTTGCGTTAATTGGCTTTTTTTTATTTTTAAAAGGGCAATACATTTGGTTGGTCTCGGTATGTGATATTTATATTACATTTGTTTGCAAAACCATTTAAAATACATTTAATAATCATAATTCCCTTTTTTTGGTTCAAATGCTAAATACATGTTTTTGTAGATGTTTTTTTATATTTTTTTAGGTTTGTGGTACTGCACATCCCAGTATGCTTTGTTTTTTGTTTTTTTAATAATAAAGCCCATAGCCAGATTTCTTAAACCAAGCATCAAAAAACACATGCTAAATTTACATTAGAAGAATAGACAAAAAAAACAAAGCAATTGCACGCTGCTTGCATCCTCATCGAAATAGGCAAAAGAACCATCGAAAGTGCAGATGTGGAAACTTGACTCTGCCAAAAAACCACGATGGTCACATAGCTTGGCACCAGCGTCCGACAAATTTCTGCGACTGTAGTCCTCGCTCACCCCTTTACGAGATTCAGGAGGCGTATTTTCATTGTGATGGGAGTTTCCTCGCCTACAATGTGCGCTGCGATTTTGCGCATGATTTGCATTTTCTCATTTGCGCTTTTATGATACGATCGCGCCCTAGCGACCACCTCTGAATGAGGGCCAATATGCTTAGCTGTAGAACAGCATGTATTTATGTGGGTGGCTTTGTAGACGTCTTACGAAAACAAAGGTCTAATGAGAAGAATCAGCCTAAGGCCTACTTTATATGGCATACAAGAATTTTTTATTATTTATTACCAGTTATTTATATAGCGCACACATATTCCGCAGCGCTTTACAGAGAATATTTGGCCACTCACATCAGTCTCTGCCCCAGTGGAGCTTACAATCTATATTCCCTACCACATGCACACACACACACATACACATTAGGGTTAATTTGTGTTGGGAGCCAATTAACCTACCAGTATATTTTTGGAGTGTGGGAGGAAACCAGAGTACCTGGAGGAAACCCACGCAAGCACAGGGAGAATATACAAACTCCGCACAGGTAGGGCCGTGGTGGGAATCAAACCCATGACCTCAGTGCTGTGAGGCAGTAACGCTAACCATTACACCATCTGTGCTGCCCAAGAATCTGAATGAATATACAGTATATATAGAAAATGCTGCCTATTCTCAGCAATTGACTTATTTAAGCATTCAAGTAGACGAGGAGGTCGCAATGGTGATGTTGCAAAACTTTACGCCAGACTACAATTTTTTACTAGTGGCTTTGGAGTCTTGTGCTACGAAGTTATCAACATAGACTGTAAAGGTCAAGCTACTGCAGTTTCAAAAGCACATACCTGTAGAGTATTTATTCTGCCTAAAAAGCCAAACTACAAATGTTTTAAGTGCCACAAGTTAGGACATACGGCCTCAGAGTGCATAGTGAGTGAACCAACCTCAACACTAATCATGTTAAAAGATGTAGGTCATGATAAGATATGCACTCTATTGTAGGCGTGACTACGTCTTTTGCTGCAGTGCAACTGCATCTTTATGCTAATGCCGCAGCCAATGTGATTTATACAGAGATGATCACCAACTGCAGTGCTAATCCACCTCTGTGTGCATTAAAACGCACCATCAGCCACACATCAGTCGCACCATTACACCAGCCACTATTACATAGTGCGAGTTTCAGTACAAACTCGCGTCATACTCACTGCAAGGTGATGTGACTTTGTACTCGCACATTTACTCGCACCCTATTACATTTAGCCCCATGGGAGGAATGTATCTTGCATCGCATATTGCATGCAATACTTCCTACAACCTATCGAATGCATAGCAACGTTATTAATGCTGTTTGCATGAATAAAAAGGCAAAGGACAGCTCTTCCGAATAGAGCTGTCCTTTGTGTTGTGAGGTTTGTGACCTGGGAGTCCTACTGGGCATGAACGGCCTTTGTAACCTGCTCAGGGAATCCCTGCAGTAAAAATACCATAGGCTTTCATAGGCAGCACTATCTATAGATGATATTGCATATCGGGAACGAGCTCCGGAAAGTTTTGCTTTCCGGAGCTTGGTGCATTTACCAGAACATCGCAGCCCTATAGCATTCTATGGGGAATGCAGTGCTGGCAGGCTGCAGCAGATGTCTCCTATATCCACTTCTGACCACCTTTTTAGGGATGATACATCCCGCCCTGTGCGTGAGCTAGGTATTTATAGCTTAGATGATAAAGAGGGGTTTGTGATCAGTACCCTAATAGTGCACTGGATTAATGGGAGCAGCTGGTATACTCCAGATGTCCAGTCTCGTATCGTGACAATAGGTTAAAGGTTTTACCTTGGGTAAGTGTAGATGTATGTGGGTGCAATCAGGTGATGATTGTTGTGTGAAAAGAAAATACATGATAAGTGTAAAAGCCAAATTTATTGCCTATTACAGTGGGAGACACAGTGCTCCTAAAAGAACAATATACAAATCATTTGAGTGACTTAGAAAACATTGAGGGTTGATTCCTAGTTGTCTGGGATGTATATCGGCCCCTTTGGGGCTCTATTTATTATCATTATTTTTACTAAAATAAAGTGAAAAGGGGTGTTTTCACACCCTTTTCACATTATTATAGTTTCACCTAAAGTTACTACAGGGCAATTGGAGTAGAATTCGTAAAATTCTACTCCAACCCCTAAGTATCACTTATTTTTAGTAAGCAGATCGCATTTCCCATAATTGTAATGAGAAATGTGATCTGGCCAAAGTTACTAAAAATAAATTGTGAAAAAATACCGGGGAAAGCCCTGTGATAATAATTCCACCTAGAGGTGGCATTATCCAGGGTCTCCCCCAGTTACCGGAGCCGGCCCCAGTGATCAGCTGTGTGGTCTAAACAGACCACACGCTGATTGACTGTAAAAAAAAAGTAAAAAAAAAAACAAACTTGCCTGAGTCCAGGGACCCGAGTTTGGGGCTCCGGTGATGTCCTCCCTCCGGTCAGCTGGTCTCCCATACTACACTGCGGCCCGTTCGTCATCTGACAGGGTCTGAATGCAGTATGGGATGTCAGCTGACCGGAGCGACAGAGGACATCACCGGAGGCCCGATAACTGCAGGTAAGTGTAATTAAGGGAAGGGGGGTCGCGGGGGCATCCGCAATCATGGGGGCGAGGCTTAGCGACGGAGCAGGGCTTGACGACAGGGGGGTAGCAGCGGTGGCCGGACGGCGCATGCACAGGGCACTTGCCACTGTATTTTTTGGGACAATACCGTGATAAGGCTCCGGAGGGGATTCGCAGGGACAGAGCTTTCTCGCAAGCTCTGTCCCTGCAAGGGATTTGTAGTAAATCCCTGTGATATTGCCTGAATTCGCAATGCGAATTCAGTCGGTAATATCACACTACAATCTGCATTACAAATGCGGATTGTAGTAAATAGAGCCCTTGGAGTGGCTCTTTCCATATAATACAGTGCATATATGGACCTCATTCAGATGTTTCCAAACCACGCATGCGTACGGTTAGTTGTGCGCATGTGCGTACGAGACCTTGCGATCCAAAATGCTGTCGAGCATACGGCTTACGAGCAGAAAGTGGCTTCCGAGAGTTGATTGACATGAAAAGCTGTTTGTGGGTGTTGACGGGGGTGGTGGTCTAAAAACGCAGGCATTCCTCACCGTTTTCAGGGCATTTCAGGGGCGTGCATAAATTTCCTGCTTCGACCGACATAGAAGGCCGGAAGTAGTAAAACGTCACTCTGCGAGCAGGTTAGAGGCCTGGCTGATCTTACACCTTGAGGTTGGGTATGTGCTCTCTCAAGCCCCAGAGTACAATTATACTATCGAATGTGATTGATGTTATGTTTGATGTTTCTATTTTGTGCCACACAATGCAAGCAGCTAATAATCGATTGTTGAAGCTAATAACACTGCTAATTGGCTTGTAATTGATTCAGTTGCATTAGCATTAGCGAATAATAAGAATAAATAAATTTCATGGGGATGGCTTATTCTATGCGTTTTTTTGTTAATTTTTGGTGTAATTTGCACACAACACAAGCGGAAGCAACCATAAGAAGAAAATTAACATACAGCTACTGACAATGATTGACTCGACTGCTAACTGCTATCCAGGGCCGGATTAAGATCTGTGGGGGCCCCTGGGCAACAAACATGTGGGGGCCCCATATATATATATATATATATATATATATACACACACACATATATATATATACACACATATATATATATACACATATACAGGGGCGCCGAGAGGGGGGGCTCGTACAGATTACCCGGGCCCGGGCATCCTGAGGGGCCCGGCAAGGGGCCCGGGTCCGGCGCCGCCCCCCACCCCTTCCCTCACAGCAGCCCAGCACACAGTGTGAGCAGCAGCCACAGCAGTCTACTATGCCTGTGGGGGGGAGCGATCACACTGGTCGCCCCCCCCCCTGGCTTAGAGCCGGGCTGAGGGGGCTCAGAGTGTCCCCCTCCCCAGCGCGGAAGCGGCGCTGCACATTCATAGTAGAACATCGTTACTGTGCTGGCTGCTGCTGCTGCACTCTTGCTGTCTCCCAGTCCCTTCTCTACATCCTCTCTGGCTGGAGGTCAGAGAGTCACGCTGCGAACAAGCAGGGACAGTGTACAAACTACTTGCCAGTTGCCACTATACAGGTGTAATCAACATTGTCTGTAAACACTTGTATACTGGCCAATGTTTTGCAGACTGTCCCTGCCTGTTCCCAGCGTCATGATCTCTCAGGCAGGGAGAGAGCTGAAGAGAGGAGGAGCAGAAGCTCAGCCATCCACCCCGGCGGCTTAGCCTCCTTCAGTTCAGGCTGATCGGCTTGTTAATCAGTACACCTGCCTCTAGCGCTCCCAAACCCCTCTCCCCCATCATCTATGAAGAGTTCAGCAGTAGACTGCAGCTGCCTGTCTCAGTGTGACAGAGGCAGCGGCAGCCGACAGATGAAAGAACTGCTGCAGGGAGAGCGCCTCTCCAGCCTGGCGTCTCCCTGCAGTGCAGGACTTGCAGAGCGGGTTGCGCCGGCACCCTGGGGGCCGGGGACAGTGTGTGGGGGCCCCCTACGTGTGGGGGCCCCAGGACGATCGCCCCTATCGCCCTCCCTATAGTCCGGCCCTGCTGCTATCACTCGCAAGCTAGAGGAGGTGCTTTGTCCATGTATGGGCGTCACTTTGGTTGCGATCGCCCGGCCGTGCGATTGTTTTTTTTCAGATTCTCGATCGTTAGGCGTACGACCGAGCGGCCGCTTACGACCGCCTCTGAATGAGGTCCTATGTCTCTTTATACGCTGGTAGTTTGACCACTTAGATAATAGGATGATTTTGCCTGGGAAATTAGCTGACTCCTTTAAGGTGCATCTTCCCATAACATACAATGGGGTGTATGTACTAAGACTTGGAGAGAGATAAAGTACCAAACAATCATCTGCAAAGTAATTTTTCAAACACAGCATGCAAAGTGACAGTTAGGAGCTGATTGGTTGGTACTTTATCTCTCTCCAAGGCTTAGTACATCTCCCCCAATGTATCATACATTTCCCGTACACTAGTAGTGTGGCAACCTGGGCACGCAATAGAGTCCTATTGGACTTAATGACAGGCTGTGTGCCTGTGGGTGGTATAGTGGAAATGTCCCGCACTTATGTGACCTTGCTGGTAGGTATCCCGCAGAGTCTACTGCCACTGAGTGTTCTTAGGGTAGGTTCTTAGAGTCTGCTCCTCCCCTATTGGGGCATCCTCACTGAAGAATCCGCAGCTATGTGTGAGGTACCGCAGCGGTAGACTCTGGGCACTAGTCTGGAGCAGCCATTTTCCCAGTGTTTTCCATACTGCGCATGCACAAAATGCTGGGAAATTAGCCATGGCGGCCATTTTCCAGGCAATTATTACAGCACCGACACCGGCGCTAACATGGGACTTTGGAGTGGTAAGTATTAAAAATATGGGTGCAGGATGTGTGGTGGAGGCCCGTGTGCACCGCAAACCTTGCAACCATAAGTACGTCCCTGCCAGGACCCGGGACGGCTGTGGCTGAGCCCGGAACAACCTCCGAGTTGTGCCTTCTTTTTTTCTCCTTTCCATATATTAAGCATCCCACTGCCACCTCTGCAGTATAATACTGTACCTGCTATTAACCCTGTGTTTACCTGTTCATGTTTCTACCTGGTTAATAAACCTTCACCTGGTTAAGTCATCTGCCCTGTGGACTAACTTCCATTTGCACGCCACTGCTACCAACAGGGCTGGTTCTAGACCTTGTGGAGCTCAGGGCAAAAGTTTCCTTTAGTGCTCCCCCTCCACTTCCCCCACAAAAAAATCCTTAACAGGTCTCTCTTCTGCAAGCACCGAAAAGGGGACATGGTTTCATGGCATGCCCCTGTTCATCACTCTAGGCGGCATGCCTTACTGAGAGGTAGAAGGTGACAAGGAGAGGCAATGGGTGTCAGCGGAAGGCAGAGGGAGACGGGGTGAGGCAGTGGGTGACAGAGAAGGTGGCAGGGAGAGGCAATGGGTGACAGGCAGAGGCAGTGGGTTACTGGGTAGTCAGTGGGTAACAGGGAGAGGCAGAGCATGACAGGGAGAAGGTGGCAGAAAGAGAATATGGGTGACAGGCAGTGACGGTTCCAGGGGTGGGCTAACACGCCCACCCCTAGAACGCCTAGAAAGCCCACGCCTAGATGGCGCCACTGAGTCCCCCTGTCATTTGGAGGCTTTTTTTTTACCACCATTACAATTGCTGGCTGCCGGGCTGCTGCTGCTACTGGCAGCCAGATTTATTTAGCAGCAGCATACTCTGAGGCTGAGCCTGAGAAGCTCCGCCTCCTTGAGCTCTGCTCTCAGTCACTAAGCAGTGTTAGAAGACGGAGTGAAAAGTTATTAGAAAGTGATAAGGTGCCAGCCAATCAGCTCCCAACTGTCATCTCACAGGCTGTGTTAGAAAATTACAGTTGGGAGCTGATTGGCTGGCACCTTATCACTTTTCACTCTGTCTCCTAACACTGCTTAGTAAATAGATCCCTAAGTGACAGTGTGCTGAGTGAGTGCTCTGGGAGTGTTCCGCCCGGGCAGGGCATGGCTTGCAACAAGTTTGTGGGAGGCTGAGAGAGCAGTACAGACTACAGAGCAATGGAAGACCAGCATCAGGTAAGGATTTTTGTTAAACTAGTGTACGGTTGAGTGGTGTTGGTGTGTTGGTAAGGGGCTGCTGGAGCTGGGGTGTTGGTAAGGGAGGGAGTGTGCTGTTGGGGCTGGGGTGTTGGTAAGGGGGGGAGTGCTGCTGGGGTGTTGGTAAGGGGAGGGGGAGTGTGCTGCTGGTGTGTTGGTAAGGGGGAGTGTGCTGCTGGGGTGTTGGTAATGGGGGGGAGTGTGCTGCTGGGGTCTTGGTAAGGGGGGGGTGCTGCTGATGCTGGGGTGTTGGTAGGGGGGGAGTGCAGTGTTCTACCCAGAATTCTTTTCCAGCCGGGTGGCATCAAAAAGTATTCGGGTGGGGGCCTTTGCAATTATGCGCGCGCTGGGAAAAGGGATAACTCCCTTACCAATCCAGCCCAACAGGTCAAAAGTGCCCATTATGCAGTGCCCCCTGTATTTGTGCCCTTTATACAGTCCCTCCTGTAGTTTTCCCCTTTATGCATTGTCCCCTGTATTTTAGCTTTGCCCTTATGCAGTGCCCCAGGCTGAAGTAGTGCCCCTATGTAGTGCCCCCAGACTGGTCCCTTATGTTGTGCCCCCAGGCTTAAATAGTGCTCCTAGACTGGCCCCTTATGCAGTACCCCCAGGCTTAAATAGTGTCCCTTATGTAGTGCCCCCAGGCTGGCCCCTTATGCAGTGCCCCCAGGTTTAAATAGTGTCCCTTATGCAGTGCCCCCAGGCTGGTCCCTTATGCAGTGCCCCCAGGCTTAAATAGTGCCCCTTAGGCAGTGCCCCCAGACCCTTCCTGGTCCCAGCCCAGAACTTACCTTTACTTGCTGGCCGCTCACGCTCCCACTCCCGTTGCCTCACGCTGACTGGATATAACTAGATCCAGCAGGTGCGCGGGGCAGACTCCTCACATCACACCCGCGCAGTGCATCACTGGGAACGCTTGCCTCTGAAGCGATCGGAGGCTTCTTTAGCCTCCGGTTACTTCAGAGTTCAGCGTTCCACAGCAGGGGTCAGCGGGGGAAAGTGCCGGGTGGTGTAAGGGAGGGGGTGTAACTGCTGCTGGTATTAGGGTGTTGGTCAAGGGGGTGCGAGTAATGGAGGCAGGTACAGCAACATACCCAGGCAGGTGCCCCTTACCACTGAGAGGCACCCATATACACCTGTAGCCCTTATCACCATAGGGCAACATAACCAAGGCACACCTTACCACTGAGGCAGTAGGTTCCTCCACATACCCAGATACCACTCACGACTAGAGAGAGGCTCCTACACAAACCCAGGTACAACTCACCACGAGAGACAGGCTCCTACACACACCCAGGTACCACTCACCAATAGAGACAGGCTCCTACACATACCCAGGTACCACTCGCCACTAGAGACAGGCTCCTACACATACCCAGGTACCACTTAACCCTAGAGACTGACACTTACTACTGGATGCAGTCTCATTCACATTTCCAGATACTACGGAAGAATGGCTCCTACAATATGTTATAAAGGGAATTACTGCGTGTGGCATAATGTGTTATAAAGGGCATTGCTGCTCACAGCAGTACATTGTGAGGAGAGAGCTTGGGGAAGCCCAAAAGTGTGATGAATGGGCGGTGTTCTGCAAGGACACGCCCCTTCCCTGATCAGTCATACCCCATTTCCGGAAGCGTGCTCCATCTTTTTTTTTTGGGGGGGGCAAATGGAAACTTTCGCCCTGAGCTCCGCAATGTCTAGAACCGGCCCTGGTGACAAGCAAGGGCTGGCTGGCAACTTTCAACCTGGGAGGCAGACACAAGCAAGTGGGCCAGTATTTCTCACCGCCCACAAATGGCATTTCCTGTCAATCACTTTGCCATGGGTTTACGTATTCCTCTGTGATTGCTGTCTGAATCCCAGTGGCTAGTTCGCGCACTGCAATGCATATGTGACTGTATGCATATAAGCAACTGCGTTCCTTGCTGAATCAGGCCTGAGTCAGACTCCCCCATAAGCCCTGTCTCCTTTTCTCAACTCTCCAGCCTATAGGGTTCCTGGGAAAGGAAACCTGGCTCCGCATTGGTCGACAGCGGCCATCTTATTGTAGCCTGGTATGGGGGCAGCCATTTTTGTCAGCCTCTGTGACTCAGATCTCCCTAGCTGGGCAGCCGCCCATCGGAGCTGAAGCATCATCTACCTGACAGTACTCCCATAACTAAATAGCCATGGGATACTAACATTGTACCGGCTCAGGGGCAGATGGCACCCTGCCCCCCGGCCAGTCCACCACTGGTGACAGGGGAGAGGCAGTGTGTGACTGGGTAGTCAGTGCGTGACAGGGAGAGGCAGTGAGTGACAGAGGAAGGTAGAGGGTGATAACGGAAGGAAGGTGACAGGAGTAGGCAAAAGGTGATAGGAAGGCAGAAGGTAGCAGGGAAAAATTATAATGTAACACTATTTCAGCCTTAGACTACTGTATCCTTCTAGCTGATGTGAGACTGGGATACTTACATATTTTGTAGTCCCCACCTTTCCTCCCCAGTCTGGCAGGCTTTCACTGGCTCCAGGGCGGTAATGCTCTTCAGGTCAGCACCTGACACTAGCCCTCCAATAGAGACTAGCTAGAGTGACAGTGTGCAGCGCAGCTCCATGATGGATCTCAACAACCTTCATTTGAAGACACTACTGCCATGGATTCCTCACTTGCACATCCTCCCCTGAAGTTGTTTTGCATCGCCTGAATCCTGACTGCACTTTGTGGGGGTGGCTGGCAAGCTGAATGTAGTCAATGCAGGCTCTGCCTGCTGGACTCCACAAAAAAAGGCCCATGGGATGAGGAGCTGCTGCAAATGGGCATGAGCAGCAGCCCTCCTCCAGTGGCCATTTTTGTTACTGCCCGCTGTCCCCAGTCTCTGCTCCCCGCTCCTGCTGGTGGTATGAGCTGCCCGATTGGACCTGAGAGGGGTTGCCAGATCAGAGCCCCAATCCGCCCATCTAGGTCAGTTGCCCCCAAACTGCTGTCGACCCTAGTGCTGTCCTGCATGTTCTTTGCTGGCTGGTGATCGAAGCTGAGCTCACCAACCTACTGCCACCCTATATTCCGCACAGTGCTCCCCTTATATGCCACACTGTGCCCCAAATATGCCCCACAGTGCCCCCTATATCATACGTGCCGACTATCTGGCTGCCCCTTCCGGGAGGGAGCAACCAGATCGGCCAGCAAACGGGGGCGGGGCCGGCCAGATGACTCATTTTGTGGGCAGAGCAGGGGCGGAGCCACGCAAGCGCCTCATTTTTGCCCCACCCCCGCTACACACTGCCGATATTACATGCAGTGTAAAGCAGGGGGCGGTGCCAAAATTACGCGAATCGCGTCACCGCCCCCCTTCGCTGCCGGGGTTTGCAAACAATTGTGGTGGGACTGGAGGGGTCGGCGGCAGCCGGGAGACTTGCCTGCCTTCCCGGGAGGTCGGGAGCGGCACCCGATTTTCGGGAGGCTCCCGACCAAATCGGGAGGGTAGGTAAGTATGCCCTATATGCCACACTGTGTCCTCCCAATATGCCCTACTGTGCTCTCCCTATATGCCTTGCTGTGCCCCCTCCCACCACAATATACCTCACAGTGCCTCTGATTACTTGCCTCCTGTGGCCGGCTCCTCTTGAATGTTTTTTCCAGCTGTGACTGCTTTGTTTTCTGCATGCAATCACAGTGCATGCAGTGCTGAGCGGCTTCTGAGTCCCCTCAACAGCATCACAAACGTGAAGTGTCATGTGATGCTGATGAGGGGTCTCAGGAAGAGCAGCTTTGACTGCATGCTGAACATAGAGCCGCAGCAGCCCCTGTCTCTGGGAACAGGTGCTGCTCGGTAACTGCAGGGTCACACCAACCTGTGCGGGGGGCCCGGGGGCCCTCCCTTAATCCAGTCATGCCCTTGCAGGGACCTTTGTCTCAGGTAGCAATGCTAATTGATAAAACAGAATCCATTTATTATTGGTAAATCATGACACAGCTTTTTGTACAAGCATATGAATATGGGTGGTGCAGTAACATAGATGTGTACAATGTCCTCATTTAGTTCTGTGCACATAGAGCCTGATTCAGCATGGATCGCTATTCTGCTTATACGCACGCAATGCAGTTGCTAATATCAGCGGGGATATGTAAATGTTTGCATTTACAATGCGATCTCAGCCTAACATAAGGACGCCCACTTCCCCTTACACACATCTGTACACTCGGGCAACATAGCGAAACAATCGGTAACATTGAGTAACATCGGACCCATACGCACAGTCAAGGCAGGTCAGACTTCGCTCAGGAATAGCTAATTTCAGTCTACGCTATGAGGCCTCAGGCTGCGTGTGGTATTGCAGTGACTAATTTAAGCACACCCCTGCAACGCCGTCCCAATGCACTGACATGCCTGCGTTCACCTGACCACCCCCCCGTCACCACCCACAAACGGCCCTTCATGTCAATCAATGTGCTCTGGGTTTGTGTAGCCTCTGCAAACAGTTCCCATCGCAATTGCTAGTTCGCGCATGCACACTGCGATGCATGTGCAATGTGAATTAATCAACCGATTGCGTGCATCTTTGCTACTGCGATCCTTGCTGCATCAGGCCCATAATTCGGCTGCAATTGTGGATAACTTGCTGCAACTCTGAATCGTCCCTTTATGTAATGGTTAAAATTTTAATTTTCCCATTGCTGGAATAGCCCACAGGGTAAGTACATATCTGTGTACATTTTCTTTATAAAATTTAGTATTTGTATTATATCCAGCAGCTGTCACTGTTGTTATTGTTGTCAGCGTAGATCATTTAGTCAGAGATAAAGAATCGTATGTCTGCTGTATATACGTATGTTCACCATGTGTTCATTTCAGTGAAAAAAATAACTTTTTTCAAGCCAAAATGTATATTTAACAAATTTTTATGGAATGATAAATAAAATTTTTTTAAAAAGTACTTAATTTTGTGGCTGGGTCAACACCAGTTTCCTGAATTTTCCTCACCATAATAAGTCTGTACCCAACCAAATTTAAATTCTCTTACGGCAGTGGTCGCCAAACCGTAGCTCGCTAGCTATCAGTAGCTCAAGGTCTTAATTTTGGTAGCTCACCAAGCTGCAGTACTTCAGAGTCAATTAGGAGGAAGTGACCTCTGACGCTCGCTCCCCCATGGCGTCGATGCCATGTGTGGAACCACAGGCAAGCACTTCAGGTGATTGCTGCAGCCTCTATGGCAATCACCTGATGTGCTTCCCGAGCCCTGATGGAAAATCACACAGCAGCCCTGTCTATATCTTTTGCTCCTCTACTGCACGTACCTCCATGGAACTGGTTATTAACAGTGAAATGTGCCTGTGCTTACATTTATTTACAAATTACAACAATATCACTATAATAATTAAATGTATTGTTGTTTTCTATGAAACATATTTTTAATTTTCATTAAATGACCTTCAGTTGTTCGATTATTAGCCAGGATTTTTTTTCTACAATTTTAGTAGCTTTTCAGGAGGCTTCATTTTTCTCAAGTACTGTAGCTCACACCTCAGTTAAGGTTGGCGACTGCATAACGGTGGGTTTCGTTCTGATTGAAATGAAATAATACACACATGTGACCAATATGAGTGAGTACAAATGAACACACTTTATTTACAAGTAACAAACAAACAACATACAAAGTATACTGTATACTCAACTTTTGTCTATGTATTCAGATGACACCGGTAATTCATCATCTTCAGCATAAGATGTACTTCATCTTATCTTCTTCTCTTCTGGGGAGCCCTCATTTCACAACGCCCAGATTATATATATAATATACATTGGCAGCATCCTACTGCAGTCTCAGATCTACCACAAGCTAATGGGTCCTTTGTGTACCTCCTGATTATATACCCTAGTCTGGGTTGTTGGCTTTCCAGATATTAAGCCCATATTAATTACATACAGTGCTAGGTATCAAGCACTCATTGGTCCAACGTAGCATTGACCAAACTTATCTCTATTGCATATGCTCTGTAAGCACTAAGATATTCAGACAAAGAGAATACAGTAATGACGTGTCCTAATGTCTGGAGATGAACTCTATTTCAAGGCTCCTTTGTATAGAGTCTGGACATCACTGTTAATTACCCATAATGCTTAGCATCTCTACACAGCTTATGATGGTCATTCCAATGGAATGTAGCTAACTGATAAGAACATAGAAGCTATGAATGGCTCATTATACTTATAGTTGCAATAGAAATGACAGGTAGAGTAGGCCCCTCAAATTATGGCTTAATTGACCCCAAAAGGTCATTTCTGACCACTCTATGCAAAGACTGCAACTATAGTACAATCTCTTTTCAAACCTCAAAGAGGCCTAGTAAGGGGTATAGGTGTGTGTTACTTATATGGCTATGTAGAAATTAACTATTTAATCCACTGATTACATTCCACCCTAATTTCTACATATCAAGTATAAGGAACATGATCCCCATTGCATAATCTAAACCTCCATTGTACTTTCACTACTTATCCTAACAAACAATGTAATAACATATAACATAACAAGAGATATGGTAAGAACTTACCTTTGTTATCTCTGTTTCTACGAAGTCCATAGGGTCCACAGGGTTGACCTTGGGGTATAGCTTGGATCTGGATCCACGGGCACCATACAGTTAAAGCTTTAGCTCCCAGGATGCACTTGGGTCCGTCCTCCTGTATACCCCGCCCCCGGCCACAGGCACCTCAGTTGGTAAGCAGCTAAGGCCGGAGGAGGAGACTAAACAGAGAGAAGGAAAACTGGAACACACAAGAAACCATACTCACAGAAATGGGAGACGGAAAACCGGTGACCAGCCACACAGCCCATATGAAGCCAGGTGCGTCAGGGCGGGCGCCCTGTGGACCCTATGGACTTCGTATAAACAGAGATAACAAAGGTAAGTTCTTACCATATCTCTTGTTTTCTACTTCAGGGTCCATAGGGGGTCCACAGGGTTGACCTTAGGGATGTCCCAAAGCAGTTCAACTAAGGGCGGGGACGCTCCTGTGCTGAAAGGAGTACCCGGCGCCCAAAGGATGCATCCTGAGAGGCGAAGGTGTCAAACGCATAGAACCTCAAAAATGTTTGAATTGAAGACCAAGTGGCCGCCTTACACAGCTGAACAGCGGAGGCGCCACGTCTAGCAGCCCAAGAGGGACCCACAGAACGAGTGGAATGAGCCTTAACAGAGGCTGGCACAGGTAAACCCTCCTGTGCATAAGCCTCACAAATAACGGAACGAAGCCAACGGGCTAACGTTTGCTTGTTGGCAGGCCAACCCCTCTTGTGAAAACCGAAGAGGACAAACAAAGAATCTGACTTCCTAACCGAAGCAGTCCGGTCCACATAGATTCTAAGTGCCCGGACTACATCTAAGGAAGCCTCACCAGCTGAAAGATCAGGTGACTGAAAAGCTGGCACAACAAGTTCCTGGTTAATGTGGAACTTAGCAATCACTTTAGGCAAAAACTCAGGAAGGGGGGGATTCAGGAAAGTGCCCCCAACTCGGATACCCTCCTGGCCGAAGCAAGAGCCAGGAGAAACACAGTCTTAAGTGTTAACCACTTGAGGTCAACCGACTCAAGAGGCTCAAAAGGAGGTCCCCGCAGGACCCGAAGAACCACCGCCAAGTCCCACGGAGCCACTGGGGGCACAAAGGGAGGCTGGATCCTCAGAACACCTTGGAACAAAGTGTGAACGTCAGGCAGTGTGGCAATCCTTCGTTGGAACCACACTGACAGGGCCGATACATAAACTCTTAGGGAAGCAAGCCGTAAGCCCAGGTCAAGACCTGACTGCAGAAATGCCCAAATCCTAGAAAACTCTGAACACCCGAGGGTCATAGCTTCTAGACTCGCACCACTGAAAGTAAGTGTGCCACACTCTGTGGTAAATCCGTGCAGAGGCAGGTTTACGTGCCCTAAGCATGGTACTGTTGACAGAGCTTGAAAAACCCCGGGACCTTAAGACGGCTGTCTCAAGAGCCACGCCGTCAAAGACAGTCAACCCAGATCCGGGTAAAGGCAGGGACCCTGAGACAGCAGATACCGACGTTGAGGCAGAAGGTACGGAGCGTCTACAGACAGGCCCCTGAGATCGGAGTACCAAGGACGTCTGGGCCAAACTGGAGCCACCAGCAGAAACGTGCCTCCGTCCTGTTAGATCTTTCTGAGTACCCGAGGGAGCAGGGAGACTGGAGAAAACAGATACGCTAGGTGAAACGACCATTTCACTGACAACGCATCCACTAGGCTTGTGCCTGCGTCCCTTGTCCTTGAGCCATATATGGGCAACTTGTAATTGTGACGAGAGGCCATCAGGTCCAATTCCGGCAGTCCCCACCTGTCCACGAGAAGTTGAAACACCTCTGGGTGAAGCGACCATTCCCCGGGCTGCACGTCGTGACGGCTGAGGAAGTCTGCCTCCCAATTGAGGACTCCCGGGACGAAGACTGCTGATATTGCTGGAAGGTGGCACTCCGCCCAAGTCAGGATTTGGGACACTTCCAACATCGCAGCTCGACTGCGAGTTCCTCCCTGGTGATTTATGTATGCCACCGTGGTGGCGTTGTCTGATTGCACCTGAACTGCTCTTCCGAGAAGACGGGTGCCTGACGCCAGAAGAGCACGGTACACTGCCCGTAGCTCTAAAATGTTTATGGGAAGGACGGCCTCCACCGCCGACCAACGGCCCTGAAGAGACAA
This sequence comes from Taudactylus pleione, assembly GCA_031769625.1. Taxonomy (NCBI): domain Eukaryota; kingdom Metazoa; phylum Chordata; class Amphibia; order Anura; family Myobatrachidae; genus Taudactylus; species Taudactylus pleione. The sequence continues at coordinate 6,158,819 of JAUIMM010000190.1, read as the reverse complement.
CGAGCCGGTCACTGCCCCTCAACCCCGGAGACTGGCATCTGTCGTGAGCAGAACCCAGTCCGGAATCCAAAAGGGGCGACCCTGGCCGAGATGAGCTGACTGCAGCCACCACGCCAAGGACTGGCGCACTTCCGGGGACAATACCAGTATCTGGGATCGTATCCGGAGGGACAACCCATTCCATTCCACAAGAATCTGCCCCGGCAGGGGTCTGGAATGGAACTGGGCGAACTCCACCATGTCGAATGCCGACACCATGGACCCCAGGACTCATTGCCGAAAGTATTGACACCCTGCCACTGCTTAGGCAACCGTGTATCCTCAGTTGTAGGGAGGATACCTTTTCCAGAGTCAAGAAAATCCTTTGTTGACTGGAGTCCAGAAGTGCTCCCAGATGGATCATCCATTGAGATGGGATCAGAGACGACTTCTTCCAATTTATTAACCACCCATGTGCTTGAAGACAAGCAATTGTCAGGTGGAGATGATGAAGAAGCACCTCCGGGGAGCTCGCCAGCAGCAGCAGATCGTCCAGGTACGGCAGCAACCGTATACCCTGACCCCGAAGGTGGGCAGCCATGACTGCCGTCACCTTGGTGAAAACCCTCGGAGCCGTGGAAAGAACGAAAGGCAACGCCCGAAATTGGTAGTGATGGTTTAGGATAGCAAACCTCAGGTACCGCTGATGTGCCGGTGCCACGGGCACGTGGAGATAGGCGTCCTGGATTTCGAGGGAGACCATGAAGTCCCCCGGTTCCATCGCCAGGATGATGGACCGCAATGTTTCCATCCTGAACTCGGGAACTCTGAGGTACTTGTTCAGAGACCTTAAACTCAGAATAGGGTGATGAGACCCATTGGGTCCCTGCACCAGAAACAGAGATGCGAAGCTTTGGACTCGTCCAGCGAAGGACTCGTGCAAAAAAATTGGTGGGGCGGCCTGCACCGAAACGACAGGGCGTACCCTTGAGAGACTACTTCTCGAACCCAAGCATCCGTGGTGGTACTGAACCAACACTGGGCGAATCTGAGAAGTCAGCCTCCCACTCTGGGGTCCCCCAGGGAGAGGCCCGTCCCGTCAGGCAGCAGGTTTATCCTCCTGTTTGGAAGAGGGGCGCCAAGCATTCCATATGCTTCTTGAGTTTGGATGAGGCTTTGGTCGCTGAATGTCTCGGGAAGGACTGGCCCTTGGCCTTACCCTGAACCCGAAAGGACCGAACGGCAGTGCTCCTCACCCTAGCCGGCGCAGAAGCCGAAGGGAGGAAAGCCGACTTGGACTTAGCCAAGGTATCCACTATTTTGTCCAAATCTGGACCAAATAGCAAATCTCCATTAAAGGGGAGAGCCTCCAGACCCTTTTTAGAGTCCGCATCAGCCCTCCAGGACCGCAGCCACAAGGATCTCCGAGCAGACACAGCCGCAGCCGAAACTCTAGAGGTTAACATGCTTGCGTCCAATGACGCTTCCCCAATATAGGAATTGGCATCCCTCATTTGTGCCACTAATGCTCTCTAAACATCCGAAACACCGTCCGTGGGAGAATCCTCCAAGACTTTGGCCCAGTTCTCAATGGCTTAAGCCACGCAGGAAATGGGCATGGATGGGCGCGCCACCGCTCCGGAGAGCGACTTCAAACAAATCTCCACTTTCCTGTCCGTTGGATCCTTTAAAGAGGAAATAGACGGCAATGGTAGCATAGCGGTTTTAACCAAGCGTGTGACATGTGAATCCACCGCCGGTGGAGTCTCCCATTTCCCGCAATGATCCTCAGGAAAGGGATAATGAGAAGCCAACCCTTTCTGCGGTTGGAATCTCTTTGCTGGGTAATTGCCAGGCCGCCGCCATATGATCCGCCAACTGATCGGACAGAGGGAACACATTAGAAGTAACCTTTGCTTTCCTGAAGTCAGGAAACTTCGACTTAGAGACCGGTGCCTCCTCCTCTATATTGAGAATAGCCCGCACCACCCTAACTAATGCTGGAACATTAATGGAGGACCTAGGCTCAACCTCCTGTCCCACAGCATCCAAATCAGAATCCTCATGGACCTCTCCATCATCTGAAGAGGGATCCGATTCTGATACCTGCACAGTGAGTACTCACAACAGGCCGCTTAGTCGCCTTCTGTGGCACATCACCCTGCAAAAATGACTGAAAAGCCGAGGATGAAGGCGCCAACGACTGAGGGAAGCCCTGAAAAGGCACTACAGACTGTTGTGATACAGGGGGAGGCTGGACATACACAGGCAGACCCGAATACTGTCTCACAGTCTGGGCCCCGGAGGGAGACCGCAATACCTGCGGAATATCCGGGGAATGGGAGATAGAGTGCTGGGATAATGCCCCAGAAGGGGTCACTGTAGGGATCGACATCTGCAATAGATGTCAGCACTTGTGAAACATCGCCCAAGGGGGGTCCTGCTGCATAGGGGGTATAGAGGGGCCTGGTGCCAGCTGGCACTGCCCGCAAAGACCATCCTGAGATAAATCCTCCCATTAACACCAGCAGAACAGCATCTGCAGGAAAGCAACCCGGAGTGCTCTGAGGAGGAGTGGCCAGCAGAGGAGCAGCTCAGCGACGCCAGTACACACGAGAAAAGGCGCACTGAGCTGAGGGGAGAAGCCGCTAAACCAGGGAAGGCTGCCTCCCCTGGCTAGTATTTAACCCCAGGGATGCCGGTTCCCCTCCGGAACTTATACCCTGGTGGCCCAGCGGAGCGCGGGGTATGCCTGCATGAGGGGGAGCCCGCCGCCGCTACTAGCGCCGCCGGTCTGTCCCCAGAGACCGGCGGCAACTGACTGCATTTACCCCCGCGAGCAGCGCTAAGAGCGCTGCTCGCGGCTTACCTGTTCCCCGTAGAGTCCGGCAGCAGTCAGAGGGAGGTCCCGGAGCCATGCTAGGACTAACTCCGGGGTCCCGCTGCGATCGCCAGATCAGTACTGGCGTCGCAGCGCCAGCGGGGTGTTGAAGCGGCAGCATGGACATCCAGAAGGACAGTCCTATGCTGCCGCATTAAGTGTAAAGCAATAGAGAAAAAAATAAAAAACTTTTCTTCTATAAAAATAAAGCTATGGGGCTGCTCCTGCAGCCCCACTGCACAGTGCAACCGACTTCGGCCGGCACCAAACTGAAACTGAGGTGCCTGTGGCCGGGGGCGGGGTATACAGGAGGATGGACCCAAGTGCATCCTGGGAGCTAAAGCTTTAACTGTATGGTGCCCGTGGATCCAGATCCAAGCTATACCCCAAGGTCAACCCTGTGGACCCCCTATGGACCCTGAAGTAGAAAACAAGGTTAATACCATGATTACATATAACAAATAATATAATATCACACTAAGCAACATTTCCATTCAGGACTTGACCACTTTGGCTGTATTGCAGAATCCTAGCGATAAGCATCACTGAACTTCTTGTTTCATTTCTAACTCTCTACATTATATTCCTTTATATCATGTGAATACTCTAATAACAGTGAATAATACATATGATTATATCAAATATATCAGTTACTTATAAGATAATATATATCAGTAAAGTAAAGCAAAGTTCAGTTCAGTTCAATGGAATCTTGAAAAAGTCTTGAGAATATTGGTGAGTGTGGATCCAACCAATATAAGGCACAAGTTCAGTCTTGCAGAATACACATAGATGTATGTAAAGGTTGTGCTGTCAGATCTTATAACTCTTTTGTCCTCCTGGACCCTCTCTCCTGTATAAGAAATCACTCTCAGGCCATCGCCAGCAACGTTCTCTCATCTCCAGCGACAATCCAACCAGCAACCTGTTGGCTTAAACAAAGAAACAGTGTGAGATAAACCATAACAACAAAACAAAATAAGCATTTACTTATCCAGCTGCAATTATCTCTTACACCTGTCTCTATTTCTCTTCCTACTAAACATTTCACCACAACAACCTTATCATAAGTGTTTGTGTCTGTGCACCAGATATCTTACTTTAAAAGTTCCATCTTTTACCACCCTCCGGTTATCAAAATACATATGCTGTATACAGTCTGCTCTAAAAACCCAACATTGGGTATATATATACATTCCTGTTTCCTAAACAACACATCCACTCATTCAATCATACTGATGTCAGTTTTGTGAATGGTATGAAGCATAGAAAAACCCAATATACACCATGTGGTTTCTGTAAAATGGGTGTCTATGTCTGCTTGAATCTTCTTGGACATCCCATAATATCACAAAGTCTGTGTCACATGATCAGGAAAGTCTCTTATCTTGTATCACTCTGCTTGAGACAACTTTACTCCTGAATGACAGTGTTCTGCAGCTGTTCAGTACAACACTCGTCCTCCATCTTCTTGGTGGCCAACGATGAATTCAAATTGCCAGACTTGTGCAGTCATTTCACAGTATATGAGGCCTTCAGTAGCAAGCAAGGTAGGCCACAATTCCAGCTGTTGGCAAATGTAACAGGTGTTTGCAAAGTCTCTGACCATGGTTTGGATATAAGGAATCCCTTTGATTTGAGCTTGCTCGGATGCAGCGTCAGCTCCGTCATGGCTTAACAGTTCTAGCACCATCAGCGCTGTCTTTGCGGTGAATTGCACACCATGTTCTGTGCTCAGTTCACTTGTGCACACACCATTGAAGCTGTAGGTGTGTGTATCAGCATGTCCCACGTCGATCTTCCAGCTTTGGACAGCAGCAGTCCATATAGACTTTGTGTCAAATGTCCATTTCTCAGCGTGAAGACTTACAGGGCATCCAGTCTTGTCAGTGACTTGGAAAACAGTCATAGATGCAACAAGTTCACTAGCCCCTTCTTCTGGCTTTTGGCTGTCAGCTTGTAAAGATAGCTGCTTTGCTTCAGCAATGGGCAACAAAAGTCCTGTGTGGGTGCAGATAGCACCATAGTCCATGAACCAATAATGCTTTCTGTCTTGGAAATCTTCCCACCACCGTGGAGCTGTGATCATAAAGAAATCCAGTATGGACAGTTCAAACATTGGTTTATATTTCACTCGGCCAGCAAGTAGTGCTTTGAACTCCTCAATTAGCATGAGAGTTTCTGCCGTTATCGTTAGCAACCGTGTGTCTTTCAGCTGCTTCAAAACCTTTGGCTGGTAAGGCTTTGTAAGGAAATACACTGGGATGCGAATTTCATTACCAAACACAAAATCTGCAACTTTGTCACTAAACAAATCCACAGTCAGTGTGTCTGTACTGCATGTATGCCCCTTGTGGTCAGTCAGTGTGTACACACCAACCACTCCTTCACAATGAGCAAGTAAACCATGAACATCATTTGCAATGGATGTTTCATCATAAAACACATCTTGTTCACTTTTTGCATTCTCAAACTCAACAATGACATGCTGATCATGCCATGTAAATTTAATGTTGTCATGGGGGAAGTCTTCAGTCTCAGGGGCATGGTCTATAACTGAAATTCTACCTAATTCCCACCATCTGGCTTTGGGCAATGCCCATGTCTTATTGGGCAAGGCAAAAGGCATCATCACCACCCCTTCACTTAGCAACACCCCTTCGAATGGCCATGCAAACACATCTTTTTTTTCAATCAGTTCACAGTGAATGGCAAGCTGGACAGTCTTAGGCAATACATGCATACCATCATTCACCTCAACAGTATCACTAACCAATGGCATGTTATCAGAAACCTCATCTGCATTCAATTTTGAATCTGATTTCTGGACATATTCCCTGCATTCATGGATTTCAACATTTTGTTTGCATTTTGTGAAATCAGAAATTTTCATCACACTGCTCTGAGCAAACACATTTACTGTAGTGTGAATACATTGTTTAATTTCTGTTTCAAGTTCTTTCTGCGTAACTTCACACACTTCTCTTTGTATTTCAAGCTCAAAAATTCTACACTTTCTGTGTGTAATAAATCAGCACTTATATCTGCGCTAGCTGACATCTCATCTCTTGCTTGTGAGGATTCCCTCCTCCTCCCTAAGGAATTTTTTAAAGGCAGACTGGCAGAATACTCAGAAACACGTAAAACTTCATCTGATTCAAAATCAGTTGCTTTTAAAAATCTCACCTCACTACACTGTAAAGGCATCCCTAAACATGTTGGATTAATCCGAGATTTTTTAACACATTTCAGAAATTTCACCAACTTTTTCTGTAGTCTATCTTTTACAATTTTCACATATTTCAAAAGTTTGCAAAACATTTTTCTCAATTTTCTTTTTTTTTTTAAAAAGAAAAAGACAAAACAACATACAATGTGATTTAAGCTAAATCACAATCTTCTTTCTCATAGGAATGAGACAGAGAAAACATACACAATGCAATATACAGGTCAGCAGAGAAAGAGCAAAACATCATTTTGCACTTTTTTTTACAGAATCAGTCAATTGGTCACAAACTAATTAACCCATCCGATGCAGTCTCAGATCTACCACAAGCTAATGGGTCCTTTGTGTACCTCCTGATTATATACCCTAGTCTGGGGTGTTGGCTTTCCGGATATTAATCCCATATTAATTACATACAGTGCTAGGTATCAAGCACTCATTGGTCCAACGTAGCATTGACCAAACTTATCTCTATTGCACATGCTCTGTAAGCACTAAGATATTCAGACAAAGAGAATACAGTAATGACGTGTCCTAATGTCTGGAGATGAACTCTATTTCAAGGCTCCTTTGTATAGAGTCTGGACATCACTGTTAATTACCCATAATGCTTAGCATCTCTACACAGCTTATGATGGTCATTCCAATGGAATGTAGCTAACTGATAAGAACATAGAAGCTATGAATGGCTCATTATACTTATAGTTGCAATAGAAATGACAGGTAGAGTAGGCCCCTCAAATTATGGCTTAATTGACCCCAAAAGGTCATTTCTGACCACTCTATGCAAAGACTGCAACTATAGTACAATCTCTTTTCAAACCTCAAAGAGGCCTAGTAAGGGGTATAGGTGTGTGTTACTTATATGGCTATGTAGAAATTAACTATTTAATCCACTGATTACAGCGACCACTGTCCTACAGCATTTATTAGTATTCAATTAATGGAGGCTTAACCTCGCTATAGTCTCCACAAAAGGAATGCTGGGGCAAGATACAGGTGAGCTTGATCTTTGATGGCACAAGAAGAACCAGGATGACGTGGAGACCGGATCCTTGGGGTTAAGCGACTAGCGTTCAGACCTTCAAGTCGCCGGGTGCTGAGCGGCACTGAAAGACGTTCACTGAACGTCTTTTCAGTGTTGCCGCTGCTGCACGTCCGGCTTCGCATCTCCTAACATGCCAAACCCGACGACTGTTGGAGAGATAGTCGGGGTCGGCAAGGACCCAGCGTGCACGCGCATCGGTGGTCCATGCCGGCTATCCACTAGCAGACTTTCTGCGCGTTCCGACCAAAACCTCCTGATTTTGGTCGCATCGTGCAGAAAGTCTGCTAATGGATAGGCCCTTTTAAGCACTTTTTTTTATATATAATAATAATAATAATTATTATTATTATTATTATTATTATTATTATTATTATTTACATACTGTGGCTGCTCCCCACACTAAACATCCAAATATACACATTGGGTGGAAATCCCATTTAAGTTGGAGGGAAAATAAAGATTTTGAACAAGGCTGAGATATGCATTAGTTTGTTCTAGGGAAAAATGTTTCTTATGTCTGCTGTATTTTCCCTTTTATTTGGCCACTGAAACATCAATTGCAACTGAAATACAAATACTGCATAAGAAAGTGCTAATAATAATAATGCTAATAATAATACATCATAGCTAAGCAATTTATAATAAAAAGTACAAATTGTTGTTAAGGAAAACATTTGTAAATATTGGACTGACAACACCACAGAACCCATGACTAGGTTAGTGGTTAATAATTACTACCCCTTTCATTATTAAGGCCCCTACCATTATTAAGTTCCTTATCCTATTTATGTGTCCCTCACTTTTTTCTGTTCCGTACTATAATGTATGTTCATTAATATGAGGTAAAGGAGATAAATAGAGCTGAGGATAGCTAGTGTGTGTGTGACCAGGATGGTACTGTAAGCTGGCTGCTGTGTATTGCTTTGTATCCCCCACCACTCTTCTCCTTGTCTGGTTATTATTAATTGTCTGTTTCCATCTTATGAGCAACCAAAGAACACACAGGGGCTGGGATCACTGTGAAAGGCCCCAGAGAACCTGCTGTAGATGCAGGACTAATGATCCGGGGGGAGGATTTGCAGCAGTGTTGTGTCTCTCAGATCTGTATTATGAGCATTAGAGCAAAGGAGCTCTGGCTGTGGTATGAAGGATTAGCTGTTCTTTTCTGCCTGCCACACACACAATGAACAACCACAGATTGAAATAGCAGAACTGCTATAAAAAAATCCATTTGGTTACAGTGGAAACATTTCCTTATTGCAGCTCAGCATCTATAGTTACTTATAGATCGAATTGTCAGCCACACCATGTGCATGGTCAGTATCACTTGTTACTTCCATGTCACTAATTCTCAGCAGGTTTTATTGCATAGTAATACAGTAGTTGACATTTATCAGCAGGTGTCTGGCGGGGGGCTTTGGCTGCGCGCGTTGTTGTGCGGGCCTGTTGTCACTCTGCGCTGGTAAGGCCTGGCGGCGTCTCCATTCCGTTTGGCATGGGCGCCGCCATCTTGCCTTCTGGCCATGTGATGCGGCTGGCCAATCCTGGTGAGTCACATGTTCCATCCGGCCAGTAACAGCACGGCATGGGGTATTTAGGAAGGGTCAGTGCCTTCCTTCTTTGCCAGTACAACGTGTATCTCAGCCTAGCTGAGAGGGAGTTCTCTGTGCTTACCTGTTCCTGTGAATTCGCTGTCTGCCAGTCTGCCTGTCAGCTCCTAGCTCCCACTGGACTACCCCGCTTCCTCCATCACCCTTGCCCATACCTGAGTGCCTGAGCCTGCTGACATCCTGCGCTTCTGTTCACTACCTGCGAACCTGGCTTGATTATTTTTCAGTTCACTACCTGCAAACCTGGCTTGATTATTTTCAGTTTCACTACCTGCACACCTGGACAGCTCTAATTATTTCTACTTGGACATTAACCCTTCTACTCCCACCACAGAACTCTTGTGCACATTTATATATTCCTGGACTTTTATTTACTGCCATTATATGTCTACTCAAGCACTTAATAAAAATCCTAGTTTTATTTTCAAATCTGCTTCTGTGTTCGCTCCTGCTACCACCCCGGGTCCACAAACAACCCAGAACATCACAGTTTGCACTGGCCCCATGGAGCCGGCCACGGATCAGGAGTCAGGAGTGGATTTGTTTCGGTGCATTTCTGGTCGTTTAGAAAATCTGGAAAACATGCAGCATCAGATGGCTCAATTTCTGCAAGAGATGTCCAAGCGACAGGATAGTTTGCAAACTTCCTTTTCTACCCCTGAAGTACCAGCATCTACATCCGCATCAGCGTCTGGGAATACAGGAGGCAGATCATCTCCCCGCTTACATCTTCCTTTACCAAATAAATTTGACGGCAATCCTAAACTCTGCCGAGGATTCCTAAATCAGTGTGACATACATTTTACCCTGCAGCCTGACAACTTTCCAACTGCAAGAACTAAAGTGGCTTATATAGTCTCTCTGTTATCCGGCCAGGCCTTGGAATGGGCTTCCCCACTCTGGGAGCGCTCAGATCCACTGCTGGATAATTACGCAGGCTTTGTGTCATCCTTCAGGAGGATTTTCGATGAACCTGGGCGTACTGTATCAGCATCATCAAACATCATGACACTGAGACAAGGGGTCCGTCCTGTCAGTCAATATGCCGTGCAATTTCAAATTTTAGCATCAGAGCTCAAATGGAATGAGGAAGCCCTCACCTCGGCCTTCTGGCATGGGTTGTCAGACCGACTAAAGGATGATCTAGTCACTCGAGAGCTTCCTACTAATCTGAACGACACGATTTCATTGTGTATCAAAGTTGACCTACGCTTCAGGGAACGTCAGGCTGAAAAAAACAGAACTGACCGGCAAAGGTCATTTACCCCCTCCATTTCTACCCGTCCCATTCCTTCTCCCACTGAAGAGGAGCCTATGCAGGTGAATCATACACACCTCTCCAAAGAAGAACGTCAGAGAAGAATGCAAAAGAACCTCTGTCTGTACTGCGGAGAGTCTGGTCACCTGCTGATCTCCTGCCCCCGTAAACTGGGAAATGCCAAATCCTAACTGACCCTGGAGACATCAAGTTAGGAGTTATGAACCCGTCTCCAAAAATTAAAGATTTCACGATTACCCTAGCCTTGGATCTTAAACCCAAACCTGTCTTTGCTACTGCTCTAATCCACTCAGGAGCAGCCGGAAATTTCATAACGTCTAGTTTCATTGATAAATTTCAGATACCTTGTTTGTCTCTCAACCATGCTATCTCTCTGACCTCGATAGACGGACGCCCTCTGACTAACGGGATAGTCACCAAAGAGACTCAACCTGTATTGGTCCGAATTGGGGCACTTCATTCTGAGTCCTTAAAATTCCTGGTGATATCAGAGGCCTCTCAAGAAATTGTTCTTGGTCTACCCTGGTTACGTAAACATAATCCCAGGATTGATTGGAGTTCTATGCAGATTCTGTCATGGGGTATGGACTGTCAGAAATCCTGTCTTCCAAAAATTCGACCTGTGAGAAAGACAGTTTCATTAGTTTCTTCTGCCATTCCCAAGGAATATCAGATGTTTGCCGACGTTTTCTCTGAACAACAAGCAAATATCTTACCCCCTCATAGTGAATGGGACTGTCCAATTGAATTGATACCTGATAAGATGCCACCTCGTGGTCGTACCTATCCGCTGTCCTTGCCTGAGACTCAAGCCATGACCGAGTACATCCGGGACAACCTGGCAAAGGGGTTCATCCGCCCCTCTACTTCACCTGCCGGAGCTGGGTTTTTCTTCGTTGGCAAGAAGGACGGTGGTCTAAGACCATGTATCGATTATCGAGGCCTTAATGACATTACTGTAAAAAATCGATACCCTCTTCCCCTGATTACTGAGTTGTTTGATAGGGTCAAGGGCTCTGTCATTTTTTCTAAATTAGATCTAAGAGGGGCTTACAACCTCATTCGTATCCGAGCTGGCGATGAATGGAAGACCTCTTTTAATACCAGAGATGGACATTTCGAGTATTTAGTAATGCCTTTTGGATTGTGTAACGCCCCTGCTGTCTTTCAAAGTTTCGTTAATGAGATTTTCCGGGATCTGTTATATGTTTCGGTTGTTGTCTATCTGGATGACATACTGATTTTTTCACCCTCTGTGGCTAAACATCAAGAACATGTTAAGGAAGTCCTGACCCGTTTGAGAGAAAACCACCTTTACTGCAAACTGGAGAGGTGTGTCTTTGGAGTTCCCAGTGTACCTTTTCTCGGCTATGTAATATCTGGCTCCAGTTTAGAAATGGACCCCAAGAAGGTACAAGCAATTCTGGATTGGACCCGACCTCAGAGATTGTTGGGCTTCGCCAATTATTATAGACGCTTCATTAAGGGATTTTCTACACTGCTGGCTCCCATTACAGCCTTGACCCGCAAAGGTGCTAATCCTGCCCAATGGTCACCTGAGGCAGAGTCTGCCTTTCATCTTCTAAAACAGGCCTTCATCTCAGCACCAGTTCTTCGACATCCAGATCTGGACAGGCCTTTTTTGTTGGAAGTAGATGCATCATCTGAAGCTGTGGGAGCAGTCTTGTCTCAACGTTATGAGGACAACCGAGTCCATCCGTGTGGGTTCTTTTCTAAAAAATTCTCACCTGCCGAAAGGAACTACGCCATAGGTGAGCAAGAACTACTAGCTGTAAAGTTGGCGTTGAAAGAATGGAGATATTTGCTAGAAGGCGCCAAGTTTCCATTTACTGTATTTACGGACCATAGAAATCTATTTCTCAAAAACCTCCAATGTGTGAGTCCTCGTTTGGCCCGCTTGGCAATATTCTTTGCCAGGTTTCAGTTCACCCTGACCTTTCGGTCTGGAGCACTTAATCAGAAGGCTGATGCCCTATCGAGATCTCTCCTCTGTGATGATCAATCTGAAAATCAAAGCAATACCCCTGTCTTGGAATCAAGAGTTTTCGCCGCATTACAACTTCAGCCTCCTACGGGAAAATCATTTGTGGCCCCGGAATTAAGGAAGCAGCTTCTCACTTGGGCACATTCCTCTCGCTTCGCAGGGCGCTCAGGCACTCGGAAGACCTTGGAGTTCCTGAAAAGACACTATTGGTGGCCTTCTATGAAGGCAGACATAATGGAGTTTATCTCTTCCTGCTCCTCCTGTGCCCAGCATAAATCATCACGACAAGCTCCAGCTGGGGAATTGCTTCCATTACCTACTCCATCACGTCCATGGACGCATCTCTCCATGGATTTCGTCACAGACCTGCCAGTCTCTCAAGGTTTCAACACTATCTGGGTTGTAATAGACCGATTTTCTAAGATGGTCCACTATATACCGTTGAAGAAGTTACCTTCTGCCCCTGACCTGGCACAGTTGTTTGTCCAACACATATTTCGTCTACACGGCCTTCCTGCTGAAATTGTCTCTGACCGTGGTGTGCAGTTTACTGCAAAATTCTGGAGGGCTTTGTGTTCTGTTCTTCAAGTGAAGTTAAACTTTTCCACGGCCTACCATCCGCAAAGCAACGGCTCCACCGAGAGAGTTAATCAAGATCTAGAGACTTTCTTAAGAATTTTTATGTCATCTTCCCAGGACAATTGGGCTGCCTTGCTGCCGTGGGCTGAGTTTGCACATAATGCTTCCTACCACTCGTCAACTAACCAAATGCCATTTCAGGTTGTATATGGCCTTCATCCTCGTGTTCCCGAATTCCGAAGCCTGCCTGTTTTCGATGTTCCGGCCGTGGAGGACACGGTGCGGAATTTTGCTGCCATCTGGACTCAAGTACGGTCTGATTTGTTGAAGGCATCCTCTCGCTATAAGACCCAGGCCGATAAGAAGTGTAGAATAGTTCCACGCATGCAAGTTGGAAGCCAGGTCTGGTTATCCACCCGGAATCTTCGTCTGAGGGTTCCCTCTATGAAATTTGCACGACGCTTCATTGGTCCCTTCTCCATAACAGAAGTCATTAATCCAGTGGCCTATCGTCTACAGTTACCCCCATACCTAAAAATCCCTAATTCCTTCCATATTTCCTTATTGAAGCCCCTGGTCCTGAATAAATTCCATAGTGCTCTACCTGCTTCTCCTCGAGTCCAGACGGAGAGAGGAGTTGAGTTTGAGGTCGCCCAGATCTTGGACTCTCGTCTACGCAGAGGTCATCTACAGTATTTGCTGGACTGGAAAGGTTACGGTCCAGAGGAACGGTGCTGGACCGATGCTCGTGATGTCCACGCTCCCACGCTCATCAGGAGATTCCATTCTGCCCATCCGGAGAAGCCTGGTGAGTGTCCTGAGGCCACCCCAAAAGGGGGGGTACTGTCACGGCCTGGGTATTTCAGCATGGCGCTAGGCGACTGTTACCTGTGAGGTCATTGTGGCGCGGGCTGTCTGGTGGCGGAGCTGGTGTCTGGTGGGGGGCTTTGGCTGCGCGCGTTGTTGTGTGGGCCTGTTGTCACTCTGCGCTGGTAAGGCCTGGCGACGTCTCCATTCCATTTGGCATGGGCGCCGCCATCTTGCCTTCTGGCCATGTGATGCGGCTGGCCAATCCTGGTGAGTCACATGTTCCCTCCGGCCAGTAACAGCACGGCATGGGGTATTTAGGAAGGGTCAGTGCCTTCCTTCTTTGCCAGTACAACGTGTATCTCAGCCTAGCTGAGAGGGAGTTCTCTGTGCTTACCTGTTCCTGTGAATTCGCTGTCTGCCAGTCTGCCTGTCAGCTCCTAGCTCCCACTGGACTACCCCGCTTCCTCCATCACCCTTGCCCATACCTGAGTGCCTGAGCCTGCTGACATCCTGCGCTTCTGTTCACTACCTGCGAACCTGGCTTGATTATTTTTCAGTTCACTACCTGCAAACCTGGCTTGATTATTTTCAGTTTCACTACCTGCACACCTGGACAGCTCTAATTATTTCTACTTGGACATTAACCCTTCTACTCCCACCACAGAACTCTTGTGCGCATTTATATATTCCTGGACTTTTATTTACTGCCATTATATGTCTACTCAAGCACTTAATAAAAATCCTAGTTTTATTTTCAAATCTGCTTCTGTGTTCGCTCCTGCTACCACCCCGGGTCCACAAACAACCCAGAACATCACACCTGCTCGTTCATTCTGCATACATACTTTAATCGTATCATGCCAATCAATATATTAATTAGCTTAATTGCTCTTCACATGTTTGCCATCCGTTTTTTTTTCCTTTTTCAATAAACTTTATTGTTGTCCGTGTGTGTCATTTTTCCCGCAGAATACAATGGTTTACTTTATCAAAAAAACATGTTGTAACCAATTATCCTATTGTTTTCCTGTGTTTAGGATCTTCCGAGTTTCAGATTTAAATTTCTTTATTTAAATTAGCTTACGCATGTCACTGCATGAAGCCTATCATAACTCACATTATATTTTGGAGCCTGTAGGACACATGACTCATACAATAACCAATACAATGGTTCCTGTTAATTTACAAAGTACATTAGCCAATCAAAAGTTTTCTCTGGCCTTTATTAAAACTGTTTGTTGTTAAAAAAATCATTGCCATCATGAGAGCCTCCGCATTTACAACACGGGAGCTGTTGGTCCTCACAGAGGTCATGGACCGGAGGATCACCAGCCAGCCTCCCCCCATCACCAACCGGGCCAAGCGATCGGCCTATGCGGAGGTTCGCCACCACCTGCGCTCCTTCGGCTCACGCCATAATATAGGCCAATTAGAGTGCAGGTGGTTGGATCTGCGGTGCCGCACTCCCCGCTTGCTGGCATGTTTTAGGCAGCGGATCGCTGCAAGTAAGTGTTTTTTTTTGTTTGTAGGATTTGTTTGGGCCCTATATGCGTGTGCTAGTTTTCAGTATAGCCCTGTTTGTTGCGGCCCTATCTGCGTGTGCATTTTTGTTTTCAGTATAGCCCTGTTTGTTGTTTTTTGACATGTCTGTGTGTGCATGTTTGCTTTCAGTCTAGCCCTGTTTTTTGTTTTTTGACATGTCTGTATGTGCATGTTTGATTTCAGTCTAGCCCTGTTTTTTTTTTTTTAAACATGTCTGTGTGTGCATGTTTTCCTTTTTTAGAATGTTTGTTATTTTTTTGGTGTTGTAAATTTGGCTTCCACACCACCCCTTCCCAAAAAAAATTAAAACATTTTTCCTTAATCATTTAGGGGCTGAACGCAGAATCCGGACTCTCCGCAGAGTTCGGCGCTGGGCTCGGCCCCTGCCGCCGACGACCAGTCCAAGCCCATCTCCCCAAACTACCCCCAATTCCCCCTCCACCCCTGCCCGGCCAATAGCTGAGGCCCCTCCCTCTCCCAATTTGCCCCACCCCCAAAATTCACCCTCCCCTCCAACCCCCCCTCTCTTTTCTTCACCCTCCCCTCCACCACCACCTAGATTTTCCGGCCCGTCCACAATTTCCAACCTCTCCCCTCCCTCAACCCACCAGCACTGGCCCACCTCCGAGGAGGAGGAAGATGGAGGTCCTCCCAGACCATCCAGCCCAATGACCGGTATGTTTACCTTTCTTTTGTTGTAATAATTCATTTTGAATTGGATATACAATGTCTTGGATAATTTCCACTGATACATATCACACATGTGAAAACACTCATTCTTGGGGTTTTGTGCTTTACCCTAACAAGGGTACTTTGTCCTTTTTGGGTCGCCTTTTTGTGTGTTCATTTATAATTTAGTATTGATACCATCTTAGCATTTGCCAGTACTTGTTTTTTTAACAAAAAACTGGATCTTGTTTGCAACTAGATTTATTTGTTTAGTTTGTTTATTCAACTTATAATGTAAGGTGAACACAACAAATGGTTGGAGAGACTATTGGCGCTTCTGAGCAAGCTGCAGCCCTTTCAAAAAAGATCTTCCCTAAAAGATCTAAGAATTCGTAGGATATACAGAAAAAATTGAAATAACAACGCTGCTTGCTGTGTCACAATAAAATAATGATAAGGTAGATGAAATACTTATCCGCATTAGTAGAGCTTAACATGCCCCTCTCATGGTGAGAATTTATTCTTCTACCAGAAACTCCGTGTGTATATGAAAAAAGAGGGGTATGTATGATGTCAGCGTATGGTTTTTAGAGTAATAATATACATAGAAATCACTTCAACACAATATAGAGGATACGAGTTAAGGTGTACCCCAACTCATTAAATTAGAGATGGGTATACCCCGATATTGATCTCTCAAAAGAGGGGTTCATCCAACATTGGTAAATGCACCCCCTGCAGTACCAAATGGATTTTCAAAATATAACGGTAAGGCGTACCCCAACTCACAGGTTGAGAGATGGGTATACTCCTAAATAGGTATCTTTAAATCCAAAGTCCAACGAGCAGGTTTAAGCACACACCTGGACTTACACTTGTAAGGAAAAACAGGATATATAAAGGTATCTTTGACCCAAAGAGAGACTTGAAAGTAGAACGCGTACCAGTACTCACAAAGCTCCTAGTTGTTACAAGCTCATAAAGGTATCTTTCATTTTGGGTTTCTAATAGTCTTCAACACATGGGAAAGTAACTTTTCTTCCATTAATCCAAAAAATTATTGGTAAAATGAAGTTTTATTTGCAAACAAATGGTTGCATGAACACAAATGTAAATTCTTAAAAAAACATTCTCAGGGGGAAACAGCTGGGCTGTGATAGACTGAGGCAGCAATGGTGTGCAGACAATGGGGTCCGGATCCCAAATATGCAAAAAAGCTGGATAATAATGCAATCTCCCAACACCTACCTCAAGTCAGCACACAAACACAGCGATCCCCGTGAGAAGGTGACCCTCCAAGCCAACGCGTTTCGAGAATAAACTCTTTTTCAAGGCATGAGGGTACATACTGAGTCCTCAGTTTATATACACATCTCCATGTATTTTCCAAGATGGCGTCTTCTCTCCTTCCGGTCCGCAGAGCGCACAGTCATTAACCGTCTGTAACAGTAATCAGCCGCTCTTCCTCCTTATTGATGTCTTCCCACTCTCTTTCAACAACGGAGACACTGGGCATACTCGTTTGTGTAGAAAACCAACCTAGTCAACCCAAGTTGGTTTTCTACACAACGAGTATGCCCAGTGTCTCCGTTGTTGAAAGAGAGTGGGAAGACATCAATAAGGAGGAAGAGCGGCTGATTACTGTTACAGACGGTTAATGACTGTGCGCTCTGCGGACCGGAAGGAGAGAAGACGCCATCTTGGAAAAAACACGGAGATGTGTATATAAACTGAGGACTCAGTATGTACCCTCATGCCTTGAAAAAGAGTTTATTCTCGAAACGCGTTGGCTTGGAGGGTCACCTTCTCACGGGGATCGCTGTGTTTGTGTGCTGACTTGAGGTAGGTGTTGGGAGATTGCATTATTATCCAGCTTTTTTGCATATTTGGGATCCGGACCCCACTGTCTCCACACCATTGCTGCCTCAGTCTATCACAGCCCAGCTGTTTCCCCCTGAGAATGTTTTTTTAAGAATTTACATTTGTGTTCATGCAACCATTTGTTGCAAATAAAACTTCATTTTACCAATAATTTTTTGGATTAATGGAAGAAAAGTTACTTTCCCATGTGTTGAAGACTATTAGAAACCCAAAATGAAAGATACCTTTATGAGCTTGTAACAACTAGGAGCTTTGTGAGTACTGGTACGCGTTCTACTTTCAAGTCTCTCTTTGGGTCAAAGATACCTTTATATATCCTGTTTTTCCTTACAAGTGTAAGTCCAGGTGTGTGCTTAGACCTGCTCGTTGGAGTTTGGATTTAAAGATACCTATTTAGGAGTATACCCATCTCTCAACCTGTGAGTTGGGGTACGCCTTACCGTTATATTTTGAAAATCCATTTGGTACTGCAGGGACAGGGTACTGCATTTACCAATGTTGGATGAACCCCTCTTTTGAGAGATCAATATCGGGGTATACCCATCTCTAATTTAATGAGTTGGGGTACACCTTAACTCGTATCCTCTATATTGTGTTGAAGTGATTTCTATGTATATTATTACTCTAAAAACCATACGCTGACATCATACATACCCCTCTTTTTTCATATACACACGGAGTTTCTGGTAGAAGAATAAATTCTCACCATGAGAGGGGCATGTTAAGCTCTACTAATGCGGATAAGTATTTCATCTACCTTATCATTACCTTATAATGTAAGGTGTCATTTCATTAAGGATCCCTTTTTTTTATACCAACAGCGGACCAGAGGCAGATGCATGGTATGCAGGAGGGCTTGGCTGCCTTGCGTGGCCACGTCATTTCCATGCTCGTGGTCCTCGACCACATATGGCGGCGCTCCTTCGAAGCTGATTTTTTGTTTGTTTGTAATTTAGTTATGTTTTTTTGTCCAAATAAAATAGCGTTGTATGTTAACGAGTCTCATTTCTTGACTGAAAATATTACATTGTTTAACCTTCCATAAATCCACTATTTGGTCATGTTCTTTAAAGTAAGGTAAATTAGATTGTACAAAGCGCTAGAAAGTATGTAAGCTGCCACATTAAACACCTCACCATACCAATAGGTTTGTGGCTAAACCAACAGTTTGTTGTTTTCTTGTGGTGGGTAATGTAAATAGAAACTGAAACCTGCTTAGGCCTCTTTTTTAACAAACTACTGATTCACCCTAATACCTTTGTTGTGTTTTCTAAGCCACAAAGCATGTTCAAAGACGTAACAATTTCACACATTACAGGATTCAGCATTATGAAAGGTGGCATTTTTTGAGACAGGTTACACGTGCTTGTAATGTGTAAATAAACAGTCTTTTTAATGGAAAATAAAACTTTAATACACAGCAAACACAAACAGAAAGTGAATTGTGACAAGCAATTCACACAGTGAAAACACACTACAAAAAACAACCTACACCAAACGCAAAAAAAAAAACAACACTCAAGAACTGATGAAATAAGTAGCAGGCCAACATGAATCCACAAATGAGGCGATGAAATAATTTTTCAACAAGTTAGTTCCAATGTGGCCATATGTAGACAATTTAGTGGATCAGGTAGTAGGCATCGCTTTTACATGGTTTGAAAAGGAAGACAAGAAAAATAAATGAAAAACAAGATTAAAAAGGCACATTACAATCGTACATGTAGACATTGGGACAATTAAGTAAATGTTTGTCAATAATTACATGAAAAATCGGGCCACCACATCATCGCGTATGGCCCCCCCACATACTAACCTCCGACCAACCTCGGGGGGGCCATCTTCAGGTAAGGCATCCTCTGGCTGCATTGGGACACCACTCCTTATGGCGATGTTGTGAAAGATCCCACACAGGACCACAATTTTAGAAACCATAGCCGGCAAATACATGAGTTCGCCATCAGAGCGGTGGAGGCATCTGAATCAGCCTTTTAAAAGGCCGATACAGCACTCCAACACCTGCCTGGTGGCTGTAAGTGCAGAATTATACTCACTTTGTGGCCCTGGTGTGGGAGCCAAATAAGGAGTGAGCAGCCAGGGCGTGCAAGGGTAGCCACTGTCTCCTGTGAAAAAACAAAACAAACAATCAGGATCACTGTGTATCAACCTTGGCATTGGTTACAACTAAAGGTCTCCACTTACCCAGAAGCCACGCATCACAAGCTTGGAGGTTGTTTAATTTATGCCAAATCCCTGATTGCCGGATGACGAATGAGTCATGTGCACTCCCAGGTAATTTTGCATTCAGGGACAGGATCTGGAGGGAGGCATCACATACCACCATTACAATAAGTGAGTGATAGTGCTTTCGGTTGCGAAAAATTGCCTCCAGCCGTGCTGGAGGCTGATGTGGTATGTGAGTACCATCCACAACCCCTATGATGTGTGGGAAGCCAGCTATTTGGTAAAAATTGGCCTTCGCCACACTAATGGAACCCATATCCAATGGCATGTTAATAAAATGATGGAGGTGCTTGAAAAGGGCCTCCATCACTGCCCTCAGGATCCTTGAAAATGAGGATTGTGAGATTCCGGCCACTATTCCCACCGTGGTTTGAAAGGATCCTGAGGCACAGAAATGTAACACCACCATTAATTGCGTAAGTGGTGGTATTGCTGTAGGACTGTCAATTTCCCGCTCAAGATCACTCTCTATTAATGAGAGAGTGTCTTTGATGATTTGTGGAGGAAGACGGTATCGTCGTAAAACCTCATCATCGGGCATTCCAAAAAGGGTGACACGTGTTCTAAATATCTTGGGCCTTGCACGCCTACGATGCCTACGCCTGGGACAAGATTGAGGTTGGTCGGGTTCTGGAAGCATGGCCATAACAATACGACCAACATCAACCTGAAATGGGAAGCCAGGTAGTTATTTTTTTAATAAAATGTAAAGCCAAAAATATACTTATCTTAAGTTAAAAATCCAAAGATGCTTACATGCCGGGGTATTGTCATGAGTGCAACAACCTACATTTCCAAAATTTAAATTCAGGTTAGATATTTTGTGGGCCATGTTTGATTCTTTACAAACAACAAAAATGCGTTAAAAGATAGGGGGGAGCACACATTATTTAGAAAATTAACCCTACATTGAGAGGACAAAAAAGAATGGGCAAATTTATACCCAAACAAACATTATTGCACTTAATAGTTCGCATTTGGCGAAGGAGAATAAGGAAACATTAGTGCGCTAAATAGTTCGCATTTGGCAAAGGAGAATAAGGAAACATTAGTGCGCTAAATAGTTTGCATTTGGCGAAGGAGAATAAGGAAACACTATTGCGCTAAATAGTTCGAATTTGGCGAAGGAGAATAAGGAAACATTGCGCTAAATAGTTCGCATTTGGCAAAGGAGAATAAGGAAAAATTATTGCGCTAAATAGTTCGCATTTGGCGAAGGAGAATAAGGAAACATTAGTGCGCTAAATAGTTCGCATTTGGCGAAGGAGAATAAGGAAACATTATTGCGCTAAATAGTTCGCATTTGGCGAAGGAGAATAAGGAAACATTATTGCGCTAAATAGTTCGCATTTGGCGAAGGAGGATAAGGAAACATTAGTGCGCTAAATAGTTTGCATTTGGCGAAGGAGAATAAGGAAACATTAGTGCGCTAAATAGTTCGCATTTGGCGAAGGAGAATAAGGAAACATTAGTGCGCTAAATAGTTCGCATTTGGCGAAGGAGAATAAGGAAACATTATTGCGCAAAATAGTTTACATTTGGCGAAGGAGAATAAGGAAACATTAGTGCGCTAAATAGTTCGCATTTTGCCATTGAAAAACCAAGGAAATATATTTGCCAATAACTGACGCTATATTTAGTGTTAATACATGATTTAAAAAAAACAAAAAAAAAAAATAATGTGCCAAATATATGCGAAGACCAACACATCTAATTCTTTAAATAATGTTAAAATACAAATTTACCAAAAGTCGAACAATAAGTCACAGTCCAAAAACTTCTCTGGGGCCCAGCCAAAATAACTGAAATTAATTTTAAAAGATATAAACATGAAGAAATTCGGTTTGTATATACCTTATTTTTAAAAGGACATGAAAAAAATACTTACTCCAAAAAAAGAAACAAATCAAAATATCCTTTGGGAAAAAAAAAAAAAGGAATATAGCCGAAAAAATAATATAAAAACTCCACCTCCAAAAAACCGCCTCACAACCACTAATCCCGCCAACAATCCACGACTACACACGATACCTCCAACAATCAACACCCGCCACCTCGACTCGAGTCGCCCATAACCATAAATAGTCTTTATTTTCCCGCTCAAATTAAGGACGGAACATAGGAGCGCACAATCAATGAGGCGTACCAAAAATAAGGACGCATGTATAAATACGTCACGGAAAAGCAAAAACGGTCTGGTGTAGTTCAAGTTGTTTGGCTACAAAATGGCTACAGACCAGCAAAACGATGGCCAAGAGGCGCCCGGTAAGTACTTCTCTCTTTCTGAATAAAGGATTAATTAGCCCCCGAATTTAGAGACAGTTGGACATGTAAATGACTATAATTTTTGGTATAAAAGGTGTGGAGGATGCCATGGAAGAGGCTGCTGGGCCGAGTATGCCAAACAAAGAAACCAAAAAAAAAAGGCAGCCACAATTCACAAGAAAGGAGATGGAGGTTTTAGTACAAATGTGTGTTAACACAATGCCACAGGCAGATCGGAATATGGGTTCAAGCCAGAAGTGGAAAATGTGGGAGGAGATAGCCAGTGCTGTCAATAGGGTGGGTGAGTTTGAACGTCTAGCCCGGGATGTCAAACGCCGGTACGTAAAAACTAAATTTTTAATATAAGTGCTTACAGGCCCAAATACTGCAGGAATAATGCATTTTTTATCACCCACAGATGGACCGATTATAAATATCGGCTGAAACAAAAACTGGCAGAGAGGGCTAGGCATGCAAGGGGGACAGGTGGGGGTCCCACCCCTGTGTCATTGGAACTGAATGACTTGGAAGAGCTGGCACAGGGGTGTGTGCAGTATGAGGAGGTGTTTGGCGTGTCCAACATGGATACGGACATGCCAGACTTTGCGGCTCCTCATGTTGTCCCAGGTAAATGTTGTTATGTTACCAACTCAGAAATGTGTTTGTGACAATATGTAGATTGTAATGTTCCTCTTTTCTCATTTTTCTCACAGAGACACAGGCGGATGAGTCTGCTCCAGAGGGGAGCCTTGGCCGCAGAATTTCTGCTGGCTCTGCAGGGGAGGAAGCAGTAGATCCGGCTGGGGACCCTGCAGAAGCCAGTCCAGGGTAATCCCCCTAGCAGTGGCCCTCCTCACAGATCTCAATTTTAAATCGGATCACCACACGGAGATTCTGCTGAGGATGGACGCCAGTCTGCTACAGAGCCAACGCTGCGGCCAACGTGACCATTGGTCAGGCCCTGGCGGAAAATACCAGGGCCAACATCCGAATTGCCAATGCCCTGGAGCAGCTCGTTCGCCAGCACATGGTGGAGCCGGCCTCCCTTCCTGCCGGAACATCAGGATCCTCCACCTCTGGCACAACAACAGCCATCCCTCAAAATGTGCCTAGCCCTCTGCCTAGTCCAGAGGCCACAACATCTGCCTCTGGAGAGGCCAGCCAAAGGACATCCCGGACCCGGTCAGGCTCCCATCCTACCCCAGCCAAACGGGGCAAAAAGTGATGACAGCACTGGCTAATTTTCCCACAAGCCTTCTGTGCTTAAACCCATATTCCATAAGGGCCAAAACTTCCCTCTCTTTTGTTGTGAATTGTTTTTAATGTGTGTTATTTTATTTTGGCCAAATGCCATTCTTGTTTTTTATTTCATTATGTTATTTTTTGTGACGTTATCCAGACCTACAAACTGGCAAATGGCCTTGAAAAACAAAAAATGTGTGTAAAAAAATTAAAACATTCTAAATCTTCAACATTGTATTGTGACATTATTCTAAAAATGGTTTTTAGGTAATCCCGGCACAAAAAAAGAAAAAAAAAAAAATATTCGAAAGGGTTAAAAACCATTTCTGAGTTTAAAGGAACACTTTTCCATTAAAAAATGTTTGTGAAATTTCCGGGAACATTAAAAATGTAGAAAAAACACAAACATGTTGACAATATTGTTGCAATAACATAAACCCAAAAACAAAAAACAGAAAAAAAATTTGGGTCCAAAAATGGTACGCTAATTGATTGTCTAATCCTGAAATTAGCAGCTGAGTATTTCACCTGCGTACGGTTTTGTGCTTCCAAAAAAAAACTAGTTGTTAAACACATTACAAGCAAGTTTTGTAATCAAAGTTGATTGCTTTTCTGTTTAAAAATGAAACATCGAAGAGGCACGGGGAGGGGGACGAGACCATCGACATTGTGGTAGAGTATACCAGACCCCAAGCTGTGCGAGCAGTTTGAACGGAAAGTGGATCAGACAGTGACGTATGACTCGTTCCGATCACATTTGCCGTTCACATTAGATAATTTAGGGACGCCCACAAAATGCCTCGACACGCCTGCGTTTTCCCATCTCCACCCCCGTCACCGCCCAAAAACGGCCTGTTCTGTCAATCACATTTGACATGTCACTTCCTGTTCGCTATTTGACGAACGACTTAAAAAAAGATCGCAATCAGCCGTACGCACATGCGCTGTGTAACACCGGCGCATGCATGGTTGCACAACATCGGAACGCTACGAGCGTACTGCCGCTAACGAGCGGCTCTGAATGAGGGCCATAGTTTAAAATGTCCACACGTGCTGTGTCTTGCTGATACACCTGTTTATGTGTTTATGTACCAACAGATAAGCACATTTGCGTAATGAGAACCTGAGCACACCTGTATGCTCTCTTCTTAAGGGGGCCATTTATCATTGTATATTTGCAACTTAATCCCATTTATGGGGGTTAACGGCAAATATTAAGTTTCCCCCATAGGTATGAAGGAAAGACCGAAGCAGATGCCTCTGATACCTGCTGCAATCCCTCCATTCCTGCAGGCAGCGCTTTCCCCATAGGTTTCTATGGGGGTTGTGATCCTGCAAATTTACCAACTTCCAGAATGTAAAGCATTCCGAAGATTGGCCCCCACAACTAATGCCATCTGAAGATCTGAAGATGGCGTTAGCCGCTGTAGCCTATGGGTTACACATCGCATAATTAGCCGACAAAGGATTCCCCTGGAACCCTCCACAGCAATGGCAGCCGCACATGTGCAGTCAGCACCCAGAACACATTGCAGGGACGGGCTCCTTACGGATGATATGTGCTGGCGCTATGCGTGTACCGAATGATACATGCTGGCGCTATGCGTGTGCCGGATGATAAATGCTGGCGCTATGCGTGTGCCGGATGATACATGCTGGCGCTATGCGTGTGCCGTATGATACATGCTGGCGCCATGCGTGTGCCGGATGATACATGCTGGCGCTATGCTTGTACCGTATGATACATGCTGGCGCTATGATAGCATTTTGCAATCAATCATGAATGGGCCCCTTATTGTATGACTTATACATACCAAAGGCTCTGATTTCAGAGGGACAGTCTGATTCCTGGTTTTGAAAACGTGTGCTTAAGGGGAAGTGGGCGGAACTTCACTGCAAGTGGACTAGTTATAGTTGGTCATAAAAGTGGATGCGATAGGATGTATTGGGTGCAAGGTCTGTAAATATGAAGGGTGTGCTTTGTATAAATCGAGTACAGAGACCACTGGTTCCTTAGATATTATTAAAGACAAAAATCACAACTTTGGAGCTGATTCTGAGTCAGACACAAAGTGCCTGTGTTAGGATCTGTACAGCTTCTAGCGTCCTGTCTCTCCATCCACAGCTACAACTGTCATCATAAGTACCAGCAGATGCATCTGTCCTATGCTAGAGACAAGAGACCCATCAGTAACCGGCTGCACTGTACGAGTGAATATGACACTCCCATAAGACTGAACACTTGCATGCGACTACGGCGTTGCCAACCAGTGTCCGCCCCTGATGGTGATTCGCCTGGAGATAAGCAAACATGCGTAAATTCACTTCTGTGTATGCACAGTATGCTAAAACTCTATTTGCAGCTGTGAGAGAAGCTGCATATGACTCAGATTCAGGCCCTTTGTGTGGAGTTGCTCTTGAAGTGAAATCAGAATGTATAGTTCTAAATAGGCCAACTATGCATATGACACAGTGTGGTAGCCGGCCACAACTGGAAATAGTGATTGTGATGATCAACTATAATAAGAATGCAATGAGTATTTTAGTGTTGGCTGATGGCCTCCCATGTGTGATCAAAAATCTTATCAGACAGGAGGAATTCCCATCCTGCCAGAGCAAACACTCTCCAGTCAGTCTAATTCAGATTTTTTTGTTGTTGGAGATGAAGCAGTGCCCTGTGATGTCTAGTCTGATCATTATCAGTGGCGGTTCTTGGGGCGGGCAAGCAGGGCTATTGCTCAGTGCGCTGCAACCTAAGGGCGCAGCCACAGTGTCCCAGCCGGCTTGCCCGCCCAGCCGTTGCACCGCCGTCTTACCCTACAGCAGCTCTCACTTGCTCTCTCCCACCTTTCTCCCAGAATGCTGATGTGGCACCTCAGTTGCATTCTCGGAGTTCCAGAATTCTAGGCATGGCCACCAACATCACTGAGCGCAGAGGAGAGAGGACCGCCAGGACGGACCGCCGAGAGAAGCGCAGACAGCAGCCATTGAGTAGAGCCCATGTTGACGGCGCTGGGTGCGAGTGAAGTGATCGCCCAGCTGGCGAGCAGCGGGGGTTACGGCCATCCCAGGGGGGTGGAGCTCTGTATGGGACAGGCAGCAGGCGATGTGCGCTGGGCATGGGGTGCAAGTGCCCCTCTGTTCCCTGATCTCCCCTTAGAGACCTTAGGATCACCCGGCTGTGATAGAGCCTGATCTCCCTGTGGATGTGCTCCCTGCTTTATCCTCCTTGTACTATTTCCATGATGATGGCTGTGTTCCGGCAGACCTGGCATAAGATGTGGCCCCTGCTGTAAGCTACACAGGCATATTATAGTGTTACTAATGTGCAGTCATCCTAAGACCCTCCTTACAATGAAAAGGGACAGTGTGCTAATGCTAGAAGTGATCATTTATTGCCCATAGCCCCATGCTCCTTTCTGTCTTGTTAATGTTTTGCATATAAACTTTTTTGCTCTATATTACAGTGTGGCATAATGTGTTATAAAGAGCGTTACATGTGTGTGAGGTAATGTATTATAAAGGGCATTACATGTGTGTGGGGTAATGTGTTATAAAGGGCATTACTGTGTGTGACATAATGTATTATAAAGGGCATTACATGTGTGTGGCATAATGTAAAGGGCATTACTGTGTGTGGCATAATGTGTTATAAAGGGCATTACATGTGTGTGGGGTAATGTGTTATAAAGGGCATTACTGTGTGTGACATAATGTATTATAAAGGGCATTACATGTGTGTGGCATAATGTAAAGGGCATTACTGTGTGTGGCATAATGTATTATAAAGGCCATTACTGTGTGTGGGGCATAATGTGTTATAAAGGGCAATACTGCATGTGGTATAATGGACGTCATTCAGAGGCGCTCGCAAAAAGTGAGCGCTCGCTCTGAATCAGGGCCGCCGCTTTTTTTTTTTAACCCTGCCTCCTGGCCGCTCGCTAAGCTGTGGGTGACCATCCACAGCTTTTACGAGCGGCCAGGTGATGGTTGCGATTATCGCGACCATCGGGCTTGCGACGAGACCATTGTGGTAGGGTCTCGTCTGCCGCAAGCCCCAGTGAGCTTCCTGCTCAAATAGAGCAGGAAGCTCACTACTGACATCACAAGTGATGTCAGTAGGGCCGCCCACAAATGGCAGGCGTTCCTTTAGGGACACCTCCGTTTGTCCAGCCACCCCCCCTCCCCGCCTACAAAACGGGGTGAGCTGTCGATCAACATCGACAGCCGCCCCGTTTGTAGCGAGCCCTGGAGCGAGTGAATTTCTCACTCGCTACGGGGCTTGCGCACACGCGCGGCGCGTGCGCAGTGCCCCACCATTGACCCGCTTGCGAGCGGGTCTGAATGAGGTCCAATGTATTATAAAGGGCATTACTGCATGTGAGATAATGTGTTATAAAGGGCATTACTGTGTGTGGCATAATGTATTGTAAAGGGCATTACATGTGTGTGGCATAATGTATTATAAAGGCCATTACTGCGTGTGGCATAATGTATTATAAAGGGCATTACATGTGTGTGGCATAATGTGTTATATAGGGCATTACTGTGTGTGGCATAATGTATTATAAAGGGCATTACATGTGTGTGGCATAATGCTTTATAAAGGGCATTACTGTGTGTGGCATAATGTCTTATAAAAGGCATTACATGTGTGTGGCATAATGTGTTATAAAGGGCATTACTGTGTGTGGCATAATGTGTTAGAAAGGGCATTACTGCATGTGGCATAATGTATTATAAAGGCCATTACCGCGTGTGGCATAATGTATTATAAAGGGCATTACATGTGTGTGGCATAATGCTTTATAAAGGGCATTACTGTGTGCAGGGTTGTCTTAACAGCAGTGTGGGCCCTGGGCAAAGCAATGCACTGGGGCCCCTACCCACCCTTTCACGGGAAAAAATGTAAATGGTCAATAAAATTAAACCCTCCTGCGTGCCCATCAGACCCTCCCACATATGCAGAGGGACTGTGACTGGTCTGAAGCCGACAGATGAAGTGAAACTGGGACTGAGGTGAGTACTCGTCACCGGGTGGGGATGGAGTGGGGGTGGTTAGATCAGAATACAGTGTACCGGCGGCAGGCTTATAAAAATATCACAAATTTACCAACTGGCTGCAGCTGCAGGGGGCCAGGTTGGCGGGCCCCTACAAGCTTCGGGCCCCTACAAGCTTCAGGCCCTTGGGCAACTGCCCAACAAGCCCAATGGAAGAGATGGCCCTGACTGTGTGGCATAATGTATTATAAAAGGCATTACATGTGTGTGGCATAATGTGTTAGAAAGGGCATTACTGCATGTGGCATAATGTATTATAAAGGGTGATGAATTGGGGGTGTTCCACAAGGACACGCTCCCTCCCCAATCAGCCACGCTCCCTTTACGGAAGCGCTGTGGCATGCGCAGAGGAACACTATCTGTAAACACTTTTTTTTTGTTGTTGCAACTGGGAACTTCCGCCCTAAGCTCCACAATGTCTAGAACTGGCCATGATCATAATGTTCAATAATGATAGTGTCGTTCCACTGGAATGTGACTCAGCTCAATGGTTTTACTGTGTGCCGGTGGCTTGAGACTTGCTGCTAGCTCTAGCTTGAATTGGAGTGCCAGCTGTTGGACAAATTGTTTTGTTTACCCATGTCTTATGCAACAAAATAACAACCACACAAAACATTACTGGTCATGAAATACTGGTTGAGGCTACTGCCATTCACTCACAAAATAAATATTATTTTCTGGGGGTGATTAGAGTGGGGGAAGATGATTATTATACAAGCTACTGTAAATTTTATGTTTATTAAACATATATAGCAACAATACTGGAAACTTAAAAAGAGGTTCCAGTCCCACACATGCTCTGGATACTGTGGCCTGCAGAGCTGTAAGTAACCTTTCTGTAAGTAACCTTGCCGTGACATTACAATAATGACTATTTGACTATTTGTAATATTTTTGTTGTGGAATAAATAGCACAACAGTGTGACATTTTGACAGTTCTTAAATAAGAGAATATATCTAATTTTACCTGAAAGTTGAACTTTGGACTGTGAGAAACACATTATACTAGGTGAGAAGTCCATAACAAAGATTTTCCCATATAACAATAATTATTTTAACAATCTTTCATGTTCTAGCCTCAGGGCATGTATATGTCTCTACTCCTCGACCACAACAGCAGTAAAATGCCAACAACAAGAAATAATCACAGCAAATGAAAGAAGAAAAAAAACAGTATCAAGTGTTAGAAAAGGTACTACTGCCAGGTAATAACAGTTATTTACTGTCCATGTGGCTCTAGATGGCTGAAGCCCATGAAGAAATTTCAGCCGTGAATCATTAATAACTAACATTATTCCCCTAAAATGATAGCAAGCCAAATCCACCCAAAAAAGAGCTTTTTCACTGGGTAAATTGATATTTTAATGCTGTCAACTGTCAGGAATAGATTTATTGGCATTAATAACAGTGATTTGCCACATTTCGCTTGTTAAATTACAGTGCTGCATAGTTATTCCCTCAATAAAGGCCTGGAGCCGTGCCAGCCACTTGGGCTTTCTGTGCAGGATATTGGCCTGCTGCCCAACCTGGCATTAAAACCAGAGTCAGAAACATAACAGATGCAAAAACAAAACACGAGGTCGCTCCGGGGATCATACAAAGACGATTAAAGCAAATTACCAGCTATGTTAAAGCTGTGTCGTGAGCAGGGAAGAGCCACGTAACCCTCCTGTAAGGTTCTAGAAAGTTAATTAATATACCTGTTTACCTTTAATACACCTATCACAAAAGATTATATTGAGCAAAAGTTATTAATCGATTGAGAGGTGTATTTAATAAGCATTGAGTTTTCAAAATGGACAATTTTC
Source organism: Taudactylus pleione (assembly GCA_031769625.1). Lineage (NCBI taxonomy): Eukaryota > Metazoa > Chordata > Amphibia > Anura > Myobatrachidae > Taudactylus > Taudactylus pleione. Next base: position 6,128,690 of record JAUIMM010000190.1, on the reverse strand, counting down.
GGTGGTTTTGCACACAGGATATAAAACTGCAATAATATTGATTGCAATAATAAGCCTGGTCTTGCATTCAATATTAGTGCCATTTAAAATTCCATCAGACAAAACCTGCCAGAACTTGCAGATTGAAAATCTGCCACAGCCAGAATACCTACCTTAATCTAATGTGAGTATCTGTACGTTTGCACTACCAACTGTCTTCTGCCCTCAGCCACAGCCATCATCATATGAATGGACCCTTACACCGGGTTGGGTGCAGGATGCCTGCAGTCAGTATACTAAAAGTGGCATCCCGACAGTCAGGATCCTCACAGAGTTAGGTAACTATCCTAACCCCTAACCCTCCCCCTAATCCTAATCCACCTTTCCTGCAGTCTAAGCCTAATCCCCCCCTCCTGCAGCCTAACCATTGTCAACCGGCATCTTAGCACTGCAGCCTAACCCTCCCTCTAGTGCCTATCCTTAACCCTCCCCCTCAGCCTAACCCTCCCGATAGTGCCTAACCCCAAACCTAACCCTTTCCCTAACCCTCCCCCTACTGCCTCCTAACCTTTAATCCTAACGCTTCCCCTAAGCCTAATACTTACCGTCGGATGTCAGCGGTTGGAATTGTGGAGCCGGGATTCAGACTGCTGTCGGGATTCCAGCGCCGGTATTCTGACCACTGACATCCTGACCACCGGGATGCCAACTACATCTCCTTATACCAGCCCCATGCTGGGTGCAAATGATCCATCAGAAACAGGTGCTAATTCTTCGCACACAGCCTCATACTAACATGGAAGCCTGTCTACACAACTACAACACTCCTATGAGATGGATATTTTCTGTGCAACTGCCACCCAGAAAAGCCCATTTCACGGACGGAGAAATCTGGTCACACATGCAGGGATCTGGACATACTTGTGACCTGTGAAGGTGCGTATTCTGATAATCCCATGAAAATAAAGGGTATATATATTATATATGTGAGCGGGTTCGGTTTTACTCGGATTTACTCAGATCTTTTTATTGGCTATCGCCTATCATGTGTTTTGGATAGCCAATATAATCAATCCGAATTTGCGGTAAAGTGGCGATAAGAACCGAGTAAATCCGAGTAAAACCGAGCCTGCACATCCCAAAAAATAAAAAGATCATTCTCTATTCACATAGATTGTAAATAACTGTCCATATGTGGCCGTTATTGATAATCTTTGTGCATACTGTAATTACAGCCATCTTGGGACATTACAGTACGGTACCATATTTGTTTATTTTTTTTTAACTAGTATTGCTACGGGCAATACTATGGAGACTAAATAACTTTTAAATGTTGAGGGGATCTATTATTACATTTGGTAGTCATTTAAAATGAATACTAACTATTAATGCTGCACTTTGCGTGCGGTACATGGAAAATGTGTTTAAATAAAGATAAACTCATTTGATACATTATTGTTGCAAGTCTGTATATGTAGACACTGCATTAGGTTGTAAGAGATGTAGGGGTCTATTTACCAAGCAGTGTTAGGAGACAGAGTGAAAAGTGATAAGAAAGTGATAATGTGCCAGCCAATCAGCTCCCAACTGTCATTTTTCAAACACAGCCTGTGAGATGACAGTTGGGAGCTGATTGGCTGGCACCTTATCACTTTTCACTCTGTCTCCTAACACTGCTTAGTAAATAGACCCCTTAAACATTGCAACAACTGCTATCTGCACAGATTCATATGTAAATATGTAATTGTGGTTGTGTGTTTTTGGATCTCAATATATGTTTTCTGAATATATGTGGTTAAAATAAAACCTAACCAATTGTTTTTTTATACACATTGGTCTGATAAAGATCTATCAGTAGGATATATCAACACAGTTATTAAGTTTTTTTATGTGGTTTTATTGAGGTTAACAATGCCTGTGCAGTATCTGCTACACAGATATATACAGTAGTGCTTGAAAGTTTTTGAACCCTTCTATATTTCTGCTGAAATTTGCCCTTAAACTACCTCAGATTTTCACACAAGTTCTAAAAGTAAATAAAAATAACCAAATCAAACACATGAGACAAAAAAATTAGACATGCTCATTTTTTTTTGAGGAAAATAATCCAATATCACATATCTGTGAGTGGCAAAAGTATGTGAACCTTTAGGCTTAGCAGATATTTTGAAGGTGAAATTAGAGTCAGGTATTTTCAATCTATGGGATGACAATCAGGTGTGAGTGGACAACCTGTCTGTTTAAAAGAACAGAGATCTATCAAAGTCTTATGTTTACATATTTGTGGAAGTGTATCATGCCAAGAACCAAGGAGTTTTCTGAGTACCTCAGAAGAAGAGTTGTTGATGCTCATCAGGCTGGAAAAGGTTACAAAACCATCTCTAAAGGAGTTTGGACTCCACCAATCAACAGTCAGACAGATTGTGTACAAATTGAGGAAATTCCAGACCATTACTACCCTCCCCAGGAGTGGTCGACCAACAAATATCACGCCAAGAGCAAGGCATCTAATAGTTTGCAAGGTCACAAAGGAACCCAAGGTAACTAACCTCTAAGCAACTGAAGGCCTTTCTCACATTGGCTAATGTTCATGAGTCCACTATCAGGAGGACACTGAACAACAACGGTGTGCATGGCAGGATTGCAAGGAGAAAGCCACTACTCTCCAAAAAGAACATTGCTGCCCATCTGTAGTTAGCTAAAAATCACCTGGACAAGCCAGAAGAATATTGGAACAATGTTTTGTGGACAGATGAGTCCAAAATAGAGCACCACTGTACCTACTAATCTAAAGAGCAATACAGGCGCTGGGAGTATTATATAATCCTTGTGCATAAACAATTATCTTATTATTTTACTTTATTTTATAATTTATATATTTTTATGTTATTTTCACTTGATTTCATTTTGGATTTAACAGAATATTACAACATACATAGTAATTCAATTTGAGGTGTATTTGAATTTGTTTTATACTGAAGCTTGGGACCAGTAATGCATATACAATTGTTAGAGAGGAGCGCTCTGCGCTGCCTCTGTTCCTGGCTCCAAAGCTGACGGTCACTTGGACCTGGCACGGCTCTCTCCGGAGGTTTGACCTCTGATATCAGCTACTACGCATGCACTGCCATACCAAGCGTTATCTCTCTTCGTCATCTTCACCGAGTGGACGTGACTCCAGGATAATAGCACCACCGTAGTGTACACTACAAGCACCATTTATTTTACCACCACACAAGCGGCATATACAGTGCTTACTGCACCTGGTGAACTACAATTCCCAGCATACGCTGTATGCTTCAGGCTGCAAATGGGTTATTGTTATATGCTGTACCTGCTATGAACCCTGTGTTGCCTTATTGCGTTTTTCTTCTGTTTACTAAGCAGACAATCTGGTTAAGCTGTCTGATGTTTGAACTTAACTCCATTCGCACACCCACTGCGCATCCAACACCACTCCATACTCTGCCAAATTCTGCCAACACCTATTGAAATTGCTACCTTATCTGATTTCCATGAGTAATTCCTTATTGTACCCTGTGTCTGTATCTTGCCTATGAGAAGTGACATTGGCCCTGATTCAGACCCACTCGCAAGTGGGCGTACGCACGTTCGCCGTACGTAAAAAAATATTTAAATTCAAGCACTCGCTCGTTTTTTCCTACGCAGCTAAAAATCCGCCCCAAACTCAGGCGACCCCTCCTCTGACTAACGAGCGTGCCAAATAGCGAGCGTACATCCCCGAAATGGCTTGAAGGGAACGCACGCACAAGTACAAACCGGAAGTGGGACTGTCAGATTCCGATTACCTGCTCGTTTTTTCGGCCTACCTCCCTCAATCATATCATGCCAATCAATGTATCAATTAGCTTAATTGTTTTTTTTTTTTCAACACAATGCAATAAACTTTAATCTTGTCTGTGTTTGTATTTGCTCGCAGAATACGTACGGCTGAAACCTTCGCTTTTATTGTTCCAAAGACATGTTATCCCCAATTAAACAATTGTTCTATTTGTTTGTCTCCCCACAATTTTTCTGTGGTTCATTTCTTTATTTAAATTTGCTTACGCATGTCACTGCATCAAGCCAATCATAACTCTCAAGAGATTTGTGGCCCTGTCGAACACATGACTCATACACTAACCAATAGAATTGGTCCTGTTAATTTCCCAAATACATTAGCCAATCAAATTTTTTTGTGGTGCTTTATTAAAATTATTTTGTAAAAAAAACACCATTGCCATCATGAGATCCGCCGCATTCACCAGGCGCGAACTGCTGGTGCTGACGGAGGTGATGGACAGGAGGATCACCAGTCAGCCTCCACCCATCTCCAACAGGCGCAAGCGTTCCGCATATGCGGAGGTACGTCGACGCCTGCGCTCCTTTGGCTCACGCCGACATATTGGCCAGCTGGAGCGCAGGTGGTCGGACCTGCACCGGCGGACGCCCCGCTTGCTGGCATGCTTTCGCATGCAGATTGCGGAAAGTAAGTGTTCTGGACTGTGGTTTTCAAGTTTATCTTGTGGGCCCTAACTGCGTGTGCATGTTTTCATGTCTGTCCTATTGAGTCATTGTAGTCATATCTGCATGTGCATGTTTTCATGTCTGTCCTATTGAGTCATTGTAGTCATATCTGCATGTGCATGTTTTCATGTCTGTCCAATTGAGTCATTGTAGTCATATCTGCATGTGCATGTTTTCATGTCTGTCCTATTGAGTCATTGTAGTCATATCTGCATGTGCATGTTTTCATGTCTGTCCTATTGAGTCATTGTAGTCATATCTGCATGTGCATGTTTTCATGTCTGTCCTATTGAGTCATTGTAGTCATATCTGCATGTGCATGTTTTCATGTCTGTCCTATTGAGTCATTGTAGTCATATCTGCATGTGCATGTTTTCTTGTCTGTCCTATTTTTTTTTTTTTTTATTTGGTTTCCTGTTGAAACTAACAACAATTTTTTGGTCATTTTTTAGGGGCACAGCAAACACTACGGCGGCATCGCCACACAAGACGCCGGTCCCGGCCCCTCTCTCCAACCCCCAATTCCTCTATTCCCCCCTCCTCCCCAGACCCTGTGGCCGAAATTTCTGGCCTACTTCCCCTCCAGCCCAATTCCCCCTCTCCTCCATCCGTCCCTCCTCCAAATACCCCCTCCCAGGATCCAGAAAACACCTTGCCCCTCGGGTTGGGGAATGTAGCCACCTCCGAGGTGGTCCAGGGAGTGGCTTCTGGCTCTCTCGTTTTGGAGAACGGTATGTTTTTAAAGTTTATTTTGGACACCACGAACTGTTTGTATGTAATCATGTGTCGTCCCCATTTTTTTTTTTTTTTTTTCGCCTTAGGGTATTTTTGGGGGTTGTCTTTACCTGTTCCTGCTGATGTCACCATACACATATCACACCTGTGTGCCTTTTTTTAGGGCCCTTGTATTTTTGGCATACGACATTTTGGGGTTCTGGGTTTTATCCGTGTAATTTATTTTTGGCCCACAAGCTTGTAAGTTTGTGTTTGCTTGTTTTTTTTTTTTTTACAATGTTGCTTCATTATCGATTTATTAATCCCCAAACTTTTGTCACCCACAGAGGAACAGAGGCGTCGGGAACAGATTGAGAATTGTGTGGGCCGTATGCGGGAGCAGGTCACCGGGCTAATGCAGGGCCTTGACCATCTGTTGGTCCTCCTTCGGAATTAATTTTTTTTATTTTTTTTTTTTAAATTGTTTCTTAATAAATCTGTTTAAAATCAAGCTCTGTCTCATGCGTTTGGAGTAAATCCAAGATTCTTTACACTGACATAAGTAGACTCTTCAAGCAAGGTTTGCCCCAGAAACTCACTACAGATTGTGTGTTGTATTTTGAATGCAAACAGGCACAAGAAACACCTCCCAGTACCAATGTCATTTTCCTTTTTTGTGGTGGTCAACATGATAGTTTACACCATTTTTCGGGTTCCTATTTGGTGGCCAAACTGCTTAGGACAATCTTACGAAGGCAACTGATTGTACACGATTCCTTGTTGTGTTGGTTAGTACCCCGAAAACATATTACATTTTAGCTCCACTTGCTTCATTACTGGGTTACCCCTTAGGTAAAATTAACGTTTGGGATTTTGTTTACACTTGCTTCTAACGTGCCCAAAAAGGAAACAAATTACACTCTCCAAATATTTATTCACAACAGAAATCAAAATACAAAGTGGTCACTCACAAACAAAACACACAGTGATAATCAGAAAAACTCCACATACCAAAAACACTAAACAAACACACAACAAATCAAGAACTGGTTGACGAAGGTCCATGCCCACATGATTTCACAAATATGGCATTGCAATATTGGTGTCAGAATATATTCCCGAAGTTTCCACAGAAAGGTTTTTGAAGGGTAGCAGGAAGTAGTCATCGTGGGAGTGCCAAAGATTATGCAAACAAACAGAAGATGGTGCAAGAATTAATATAAAAAAAGATGAACGTTAAAAAACCGTAACACATTGGGTATACACACTGTTGTTTGATCAATAATTACCTAAAGTATCGGGCCACCACATCATCGCGTATGGCCCCCCCACATACTGACCTCCGACCAACCTCGGGGGGGCCATCCTCAGGTAAGGCATCCTCTGGCTGCATTGGAACACCACTCCTTATGGCGATGTTGTGAAAGATCCCACACAGGACCACAATTTTCGAAACCATATCCGGCAAATACATGAGCTCGCCACCAGAGCGGTGGAGGCATCTGAATCGGCCTTTTAAAAGGCCGATACAGCGCTCCACCACTTGCCTGGTGGCTGTAAGTGCGGTATTAAACTCACTTTGTGGACCTGGTGTGGGAGCCAAGTAAGGAGTGAGCAGCCAGGGCGTGCAAGGGTATCCACTGTCTCCTGTGAAAAAGAATAGACAACATCAGGATCACTGTGTATCAAGCTTAACATTGTTATGTACTAAAGGTCTACACTTACCCAGAAGCCACGCATCACCAGCTTGTAGGTTGTTTAATTTGTGCCATATCCCTGATTGCCGGATGACGAAGGAGTCATGTGCACTTCCTGGTAATTTTGCATTCAGGGACAGGATCTGGAGGGAGGCATCACATACCACCATTACATTCAGGGAGTGATAGTGTTTCCTGTTTCGAAATATGGCCTCCAGCCGTGCTGGAGGCTGAAGTGGTATGTGAGTACCATCCACAACCCCTATGATGTGTGGGAAGCCAGCTATTTGGTAAAAATTGGCCTTGGCCACACTAAGGGCACCCATATCCAAAGGCATTTGAATAAAATGATGGAGGTGCTTGAAAAGTGCCTCCATCACTGCCCTCAGGATCCGGGAAAAGGAGGATTGTGAGATGCCTGCCACTATTCCCACCGTTGTTTGAAACGATCCTGAGGCACAGAAATGTAACACCGCCATAAATTGCGTAAGTGGTGGTATTGCTGTAGGACTGTCAATTTGCCGCTCAAGATCACTCTCTATTAATGAGAGAGTTTCTATGATGATTTTGGGAGGAAGACGGTAGCGTCTTAAAACCTCATCATCGGGCATTCCAAAAAGGGTGACACGTGTTCGAAATATCTGCGGCCTTGCACGCCTACGATGCCTACGCCTGGGACGAGATTGAGGTTGGTCGGCTTCCGGGAGCATGGCCACAACAATCCGCCCTAGATCAACCTGAAATGGCAAGATTGTAATCTAAGGCTTTGGACCCACCCCAAAAGAAAATTCAAAACAACTTAGCTTGATGATACCATCCATTGCTGCTTACATGCCGGGGTATTGTCATGATACGTCCAAACTGAAATTAATCAAAAAAATTATTGGAAAAATTTCACTCTGTGCATTTTTGTTTCTAAATTTGGTGATAGACCAAACTTAAATTATGCGAAACACACATTTGGCAAAAGAGCAAAACGACATTGCACACAGTGCAAAATGTGTTGAAATGTTTGCCCAAAAAGCGAAAGGGCAACCTCAAAAAAAAAAAAAATTATTAATAAGCATTTAAAAATGCGCAAATTAGTTCGCAAATACAAGTCACAATAGTAAGTAGTAAAAATGCGCTAATTAGTGCGCAAATACAAGATAAAAAATGGACTTACCAAGAGCAAATATATAAGAGTCCAAATCAAAAGGTCTTTGGGTCCGAAATTAATCAAAAGCTAAAATATATGAAATTATGGATCCAAAATTTACAAAAAAGAAGAAACACAATGAAACAACAATTGATCAAAAGTTAGACTTCACAAAACTTACCAAATCAAGAAACGAGGTAAAAAAAAAAAAAAAGAGAACGGAAAATAAAAACGCAAATCTACCAAACAAAATTATCTCCAACCGCCAACTCCTTTATACGCAAACAATAAACTCCAGCCAAGGTAACCTCCAACAATCCAAAAACGCCACCTCGACTCGAGACACACCAAGCCATAAATAGTGTTTCGTTTCCCGCACAAATTAAGGAGGGATCATAGGAACGCACAATCAATGATGCGGCCGCAAAATAAGGACGCATGTATAAATACGTCACGAAAACACATTAAAATTCTGGGGTATTTCTTGATTGGACCTCAGACATGGCGACAGACCAGGGAAACAATGCCCAAGAGTCAGGCGGTAAGTCTTTCATGCATTTTGTATCAATGATTAATTTGAAACATAAGATTGGGCAAGTTGTGATTTTGTGAAATCTGAATATTTACACAAATAGGTGAGGAGGATGACATGGAAGAGGCTGCCAGGCCCAGTATTCCGGCCAAAGCTGCCAAAAAAAAAAGGCAGCCACATTTCACAAGAAAGGAGATGGAGGTTTTGATACAGAAGTGTGTGGACATCCTGCCACAGGCAGACAGGAATATGAGTCTAAGCCAGAAGGGGAGAATGTGGGAAGAGGTAGCCGTTGCTGTCAATAGGGTGGGTGATTATGTCCGTCTAGCCCGGGATGTCAAACGGCGGTAAGTAAACACTTGCCCCCCCTAAAAACAAACACCATTTTAAACAAAAGGATAATGGCTTCCATTTTTTCCCACAGATGGGGCGACTTCAAATATCGCCTAAAGCAAAAACTCGCGGACAGGGCTAGGCATGCAAGGGGGACAGGTGGGGGTCCCACCCCTGTGTCATTGGAGTTGACCGATTTAGAAGAGCTGGCACAGGGGTGTGTGCAGCCTGTGGAGGTGTTTGGCGTTTCCAACATGGATACGGACATGCCAGACTTTGCGGCTCCTCATGTTGTCCCAGGTAAATCTTTGGATGTTATCAACTATGAAATGTTATTGTGCCAATATGTAGATTCTAATGTGAGGCTTTTCTCTTTTTTCCTAACAGAGACACAGGCGGATGAGTCTGCTCCAGAGGGGAGCCTTGGCCGCCGAATTTCTGCTGGCTCGGCAGGGGAGGAACCAGTACATTCGGCTGAGGACCCTGCAGAAGCCAGTCCAGGGCAATCCCCCTCGCAGGCAGTGTCCCTCCTCACAGAACTCAATTTCAAATCGGATTTCCATACAGAGATTCTGCAGAGGATGGACGCCAGTCTGCTACAGGTGGCTGAGGCCCTGGAGCAAAATGCTGGGGCCAACGTGACCATTGGTCAGGCCCTGGCGGAAAATACCAGGGCCAACATCCGCATCGCCAATGCCCTGGAGCAGCTCATTCGCCAGCACATGGTGGAGCCGACCTCCCTTCCTGCCGGAACATCAGGATCCTCCACCTCTGGCACAACATCAGCCAATCCTCCAAATGTGCCTAGCCCTGTGCCTAGTCCAGAGGCCACAACATCTGCCTCTGGACAGGCCAGCCCGATGACATCCCGGACCTGGTCTGGCGCCCTCCCTCCCCCATCCAAACGGGTGAAAAAACGATGACAGCAATGGTGACTTTTCCCACAATCCTTCTGTGCTTGGCTCATATTCCTTTCTGGTCAAAACTTCCCTTTCCTTTCTTGTGAAATGTTTTTAAATTTTTTTTGTATGTTTATGTCAACAGTTATGTTGGGCCAATTTGTTTGATTTTGGGACATATCTTTGGCAAAAAAAGATGTTCCCAAATTTTTTTATTTTTTTTATTTTGTTTGAGCAATAAATTGAAACCAAAAATCTGACATTGGATTGTGAAATTATTGTACAAATGGGTTAAATTTAATCCTGGACCAAAAGGCAAAAACTGGGAAAAAAAAAAAAAATGGGCTCTTTAAGGAACGTTTAAAAAATCATATAACGAGGCAAATTCAAGAGGCAAAAATAAAATGGTTCGAAAATTAAAACATGATGACATTATTGTTACAATAGGCCCTAACCACCAAATTGAGGGCAAAATAAACCCTCACAAATGTACGCAAATTGATTGTGTCATCCTGACATTAGCAGCTCTGATTTCCACCTGCGTACGGTTTTGTGCTATCCCAAAAAACTGATTTCAAAACACATACCAAGCCGGTTTTCAATCCAACACTAATTGCTTTCCAGCCCTCCCGCGATTAATCGCAACAACATCGTGGTGTCCCGGGACGGAGGAGAAGGCCATCGCCAATGTGGTCGAGTAATCCAGACCCTAAGCTGTGCGAGCATTTTGAAGGGAAAGAGGATCATCCAGTGACGTATGAGTCGGTCCGAACACATTTTACGCTCGCATTTGCTAATGTATGTACGCCCCAAAAACGCCTCGCCACGCCTGCGTTTTTCCATCTCCACCCCCGTCAACACCCAAAAACGCCCTGTTCTGTCAATCACATTTGACAGGTCACTTCCTGTACGCTATTTGACGAACGAGACCAAAAAAGCTCGCAATCTGCCGTACGCACATGCGCACTGTTACACCGACGCATGCGCGGTTATTCAACATCTGAACGCAACGAGCGTACTGCTGTTTGCGAGTGGCTCTGAATGAGGGCCATTGTTCTTTGTTTGACCATTCTACTTGACCATTCTCTGATATAAGAGCAAATAAAACAAAAAGCAAACAAGGAGCACTTTGCTCTTGGAACATGCCATGTTGCAATGCAAGGGGTGCAAATGCATTTATGTATTTACTTTTCTCCATCCATGTATGGCTTCCTATGTGAGTGATTGAGTGTCTGTGTACTCCACCATTTTCACCGACACGCCTGCGACACTCCCATAAAATACCAATAAGACGGACCATCTCTGTGCGTGCGCTAAGCCACCTCCCAGTACCGCCCAGGAACCTCTGTGTGTACACTCTGTGTAACGCATGTGCCATAGGAGTTTTTTGGAATTTTCACACATGCACAATGGTAGAAAATGTAGACTGTAATCTCCACAGGAGAAACGACTGATGGAAATGATCACACGTTATTTGTAATGCACAGCATTTATGTTGGCACTTTATGAATAGAGGTTAATAATAATAAGTCAGCAATAGGATCTGTGTCCTGCTGAACTGTGACTTAACCAATGTGATAATTCTACCATAGACTTGTCACAGGCCAGCAGGATGACAGCTACGTAATTACAATTCATGTCCGATCATTTTGTCACTTTCAACTAATTTAGGATGGCATGTACAGACAGCCAAATTATTGTTCTGATTCATAAAAATCCAGTTGGATTTGACTAGAAATAATCAAATATTGGGGTATTTTAGGAGTCTTTGCCACTCGTAAATGACTAGATCTGCCCAACTGTCCAGTGTGGCCCTTAGCACATGTGGCTAGGTGCACATACTTTATGGTAGGTATACCAATTGCACATAAGCTTGGTTTCATTCTTGAGACCTTCTACACATTGTCTGAGTGAGTTGCAAAAAATCATCTGTACCATGGTACTCTGGAGCTCATTCAGACCCAGACGCTAAGCTGCGCTCTCACACAGCTAAAAGGGGCTGGGTATGCAAATGCCACGATCGCACTGTCTGGTGGAAGGATGCCCTCTATGCCTTAGAGAGTGACAGCAGAGTGAAGGCACGCCAGTATAAAGACGCCCACTTATCTTTCTTAGTACACGTCATCTCCAGGAAGTGTGTAATTAATCAGATACATCGAGAGCCATCGGAACTGCACGCAGAGCTTGAGGTAGACCCTACTCCGCCGCAAGCACTGCGGTCACTGCAGGCTGAAATGCAACCAAATGACGTGTAAAATGACGCGTCTTTGCTAATTATGCACACCCATAAAACTCCGTTTTGATGCCCGGACATGCCTGCGTTCGCAGCACCACTCTCCCATTCACAAGTACCTTCCCCTGTTACCACCCACAAACGGCGCTATCTGTCACTCAAAATAGCATCCTGTCTGTGTACTATGAGCAGGCGATTCCCGGACGAAGTGACTGATTTGCACATGTGTACTTTGACGCATATGCATGCGCAAACATACGTTAATCGCTCATAGTGTATGTTTGCAGCTTAGCGAACGGGTCTGAATCAGGCCCTCTGTTCACTACAGTACATTCTGCTCCATATGTACAAGTTCTTCTGTTACCTTGCCTGAGTATATGTGTATTTACTTTTCACATACATCATTTCTTAATATATATACTTTTAAAGCATTTGCTCACTTGAATAAGACGAGTCAAAAAAAGACTTAAAAGTGGATAAAAGAGAAACTAATTTTGAATATGCTCACACTTCCTATTTGTTGGTCTTCAAGCTTTAAAAGCAAATTGAATTTGCACATGCTATCATTTTCCTAACCATGGGCCTAATTCAGAGATGTACGCAAACCCAATGGTTTGCGAACATCTCCGATTGTGGATTGACTACGCATGTGCATGGCCCGTTCTGTGCATGTGCGTAATGAGTCCTGCAAGCTTGCACATAGTGCCCCCAAACAGAAGCATGGTTGACATCCTGTGGCCATTTGGGTGGAGCTGGGGTGGCGCTGCCTGCGTTTCCAGAAAATAGGGGCGTGTCTGCCTCCCAAGTGGACAGGAGGTGGCCATTCTGAGTAAGCTTAAGCTTATTCAGATGGCCGATGCTGTAAACTGATTGTTGTGATGTTGATCCGATCCTGTGACATAGGCATTGGATCTGAGATGCTAACGAGGCATTTTCCTTCAGGCACCTCCTGCAGGTATCAGCATATTTTTGCAGAGCAGCTACGTCCAAAGATACATGGTCGGAATGTCGACATTCAGGATGCCAACATGTTCAGAATGTCGACACTGACATAATGTTGACCTGTTCATTATGTTGACATTATGAATATTTTCAGTCATAATGTCGATACTCCTATTTAGCCTAACCCTAACTGCAGCCTAACTCTAATCCTAATTACAGCCTAAGCCTAATCCTAATTTCCTAATGACGACACTTTGAACATGTTTACATTTTGTCAGTGTCGATACTGTGAATGTTGACATGTTAAATGTCGACATTATGAACACGTCGACATGCTGTGGGCCTGATTCAGCATTGCGCGTGTGCAGAACCCGTTCTGCGAGTGTGCAGAACGGGTCCTGCATGATCGCATGTTGACCCTTCTATGCCTCTGCCTGATTGACAGGCAGAGGCATTTAAGGGGTGGTGTGGGGGCGGGGCCATCTGGCATTCCTGGAAACGGGGGAGTGGCAGCCACGTTTTCAGGGAGTGGGAAGGCCAGGGACTGTATCTATGGACGCAGCAGGCTGACCTCGCAAGCTGGCCAGCCTGAATAAGCCTCAACTTACTCAGCTGGCCGTGGCCCGGTGCTGGCCACCATCGCTACCTATGGTAGCGATGGTGATCCCAGCCTGTGACCTTGGTCGCAGTTCTAGGATCGCAAATGCAGCAGGGGGTGTCATACACCTCCTGCTGTATTTGCATATTAGCAAGGACGGAATTGCAAGGACGGAATTGTTAAGCAGCATGGGTGCAGCTTTGCAAATCCGTTCGAAGCTGAATCATCCCCATTGCTAACATTCTGACTACATCCCATATTATTACAGTTGTAGTTTATGTTCAGCATGCCTTGAACTGATTGAATTATTTGGTACATATGAAAATGCATCTAGGCTATTGACTATTTATGTTTTACAGATCTGTCAATTTACAACCTACATATGTAGTAAAAAAAGCATATCTAGCCACCTGGAACCATACAACGCTCTTCCTCCACAATAAACTGCTGTTAGATGAAAAGACTGCCAAGACAACATCATGTAATGAGAATGGCAAATTGTGACATCTAATCAGTGATATGAGATAATGGCAATAGATTAATGCAATTCACTTCACAACGGTTTTCATTTTCCTCAAACTCATGCAAAATGTCCAGTAGATGGCACTTTTATCTAACATTGTGCTTCATGTCAATGAATGAAGGAAACAAGTCTACAATGCGTGCAGTGTCTGTATGCATGTTATGGAAGCATCGCGATTAATGACAGATTATTGCCATTTTGAAAACTCAGAAATAGTTTGATCCCTTTATTATCTTGTGGCAATGGACATATATAGGATTCTTCTAGTGCTAATTTACACAACTAGCATCAGAATTATTATTATTATCTTTATTTATATGGTGCCAAGCGTCACACAGGGAAAATACAGTGGTATGCACTAACAATACAATATAAAAAGGTTCAACAAATTATACAAATAGAACTATAAAACAGTGGGATAATGCTACAACCAGTGGACGGGATGGAACTATAAATGAAAAAGTCCCACTGGACAAAACACGTTGGATACACACCCATTTCACTAACCACATGAACTTCTTGGAAATGGGAAGCAGTCGGGAAGCCGATAGACGGAATCCCGACAGCCAGCTTCCCGACTGTCTAATCTCAGCAAGGGTTAAATGACAGACGTCGAAATCCCGACGCCTGTCATTTTCCCTACGCCGGGAGCCCGACACCCGGCTTACCGATCGAAGGTAAGCCGGGCTCCGGGTGCGGACAGCCGCGTGTGGGGGGAGAGGGTTAGGTTTAGGGTTCCCAGGGGGGACTTCGGGTTAGGCACCCCCCGGGAGGTTTGTTTTAGGGTAGGGGAAGGGAGGGTTAGGGTTAGGCACCCCCCGGGGGACTTAGGTTTAGGCAGCAGGGAAGGGGGGTTAGGTTTAGGCACTTAGAGGGAGGATTAGGGTTAGGCACTTGGGGGGGAGGTTAGGATTAGGCACCCTTAAGGGAGGGTTAGGGTTATGGGGTAGAATAGGTTAGAAGAACATACTTACCTTGGACGATCGGGATTATCACCCCTGCCGGGCTCACGCTGTCGGGATTTGAACTGCCGGCCATTCGGCCATACTGAATCCCTTGGAAACATGCTTGGTACTTAGGAGCTGATTCAGACCCGCTCACTAAGAAGTGTTCGCTCGTAGCTGCCGATGGTTCACATTATGCGCATGCGTATGCATCGCAATGCGCGTGCACGAACCACTGTGAAAGATCAGGAAGCGTTCGCTCGCCAAGCATAGACAGCCCAGCTGAATGAGTGACAGGTCAAGCCGTTTGTGAGTGGTAAAAGCGGCAGGCCACTAGAAACGGAGTGGAGGTGCAAATGAAGGCATGTCTGATCGTCTTAACACCATTTCAGAGGCGTGCATAATTAACAGCCAGCGACGCATCATAGTACACGTCACCTGGTTGTATTTCACACTGAAGTGATCACAGTGCTTGCGGCAGGGTATAGTCAACCTCAAGCACTACGATCGCATCCGATGGTGTCTCCTCCCCCTGGGACTACCAGACTGGGCTGCGATTAGTAGAGAGCGGCTTCCTTTCGGGCAGCCCTCCACGGTTTCTCAGGCTGCAGCGAATGCAGCCCACAGAAGCCGGTGTCATGCACATGCGTGGAGCCACCGCTACTCATGCGCCAGTGCCAGCGCCTGCCAGATCTATTGTGCAGGTGCTGGGACCTGGCTGGCCACCAACAGCAGCAGCAGCCCCCTCAGGTAAGACTGGTTAGAACACCGACACCTGTCGGTAAGTATCCTACCCCTAAACCTAACCCTCCCTTTCCACTGCCTAAACCTAACCCTCCCCCTAACCCCACTACTTACTGTCGAGATACTGGGATTCTGACTGGTGTCGGATTTTGATGCCGGAATCCCAACAGCCAGGATTTAAACTACATCTCATTGTGTCTCTAGGAAGACATATTTTAGTTTCATGTTTTTCACAGGCAAATGTTTTCTCTTTGTTTATATAAATAAATGTAATGATAGCTTAGTCTATGGACACTTATATATAATGATATGTTGTCTTTACTAAGCATATAGAGAGAATGTGATAAATCAATTAAGTTTTGATGAAGTTCTTGATGAAGGGGGTTGGTATTCCCAACCACAGTGGTGTCTTAAAGCATCCAATTTATTGCTTACCCTCAGGACCTGCATCCTCCCACTATGCCTCAGAAGTTGCACTCCCTGGCCCTCATTCAGACCCGCTCGCAAGCGCTATGCGCTCGCAAGCGGGTTGATGGGGCACTGCGCACGCACCGCGTGCGCAAGCCCTGTAGCGAGTGAGAGATTTGCTTGCTCCGGGGATTGCTACAAACAGGGTGGCTGTCGATGTTAATCGACAGCTCGCCCCGTTTTGTAGGTGGGGAGGGGGGGGTGGCTGGACAAACAGAGGCGTTCCTGGAGGAACGCCTGCCATTTGTGGGCGGCCCTACTGACATCACTCATGATATCAGTAGTGAGCTTCCTGCTTTATTTGAGGAGGAAGCTCACTGGGGCTTGCGGCAGACAAGACCCTACCACAAGGGTCTCGTCGCAAGCACGATGTTCGCGATAATCGTGACCATCACCTGGCCGCTCGCAAAAGCTGTGGGTGGTCACCCACAGCTTAGCGAGCGGCCAGGAGGCCGGTTTAAAAAAAAAAAGGGGCCGCCCTCACTCAGTGCGAGCGCTCGCTTTTTGTGAGCGCCTCTGAATGAGGTCCCCTGTCCCAATGGAGAATTGAGCCACACCCCTGTTGCTTCTTACTTTGGCAGGCAGTAGGTGGGGACGGCATCCTCGACTCCTCACACAGGGAGTGTAGCTGTGACATCATTGCCATAATCCCAGCATAACATTGACATAGAAGAGCTGCAGTCAGTGGCTTCACATGTAAGAAATGGCAGTGGTCAATCCAAGTGATCCAAGCAAATAGCACTGGTCTCATATGTTTTGTTGCACCTGCTTCATTTATATTTACTAACTTTAAAGATGAGCTCCCTAGGGAGGTCTGGGGTGAGTAAGGTCCACTTATACAGGATGGGAGCGTGGTATCTTGAATCACATTCAATTCCTGGCATTACTTTGCAGAGTGCCGGGCCTTGATGACGCAAGTCATAGGTTCAACTGAGAAGTGGCAGAATGTGGGGGCATTGCCCACTCCTCCAGAATCCTGAAGATTTTCACCCAAATTTGTCAGTCTCCTACAAATTCCAAGGTTGTTGGCAGGTATGCTTCATTGTTTTCTTAAACACCAAATGTGCAAGTGAATGATCCATAGAAGGGTAACAAATGATATGTAACTAATGGATTGGATGTTTCATTTCTATGTAGGTAAAGATGACTTACAGCCATGACTGTACAACCATTTACAGTATATAGATATGTTATGGTAAATAACTCCCAGTGGCGTTATTGTGTTGCTTTCAATTACATAAGCCAGGAATAAGTGGCACTGAGTTAGAGTGAGGCAGGGGTCACATGTAGGAGGGGCTAGAGAGTCATCCCTCATGCAGTAACTTGGGTAGTCACATCATTGTGGCAGCATGGCACAGTGGCACCAATCTAATGCACCAGATACAAGAGTGCCACCTGTTTAGAGGGAGCATGTCACGACCACGCACTGGGAACCTTAATAGGAGGACTGGAAGTCGGGGTACTAGGGTGTGAAGTGACAGCAGATAAGGAGAAAGTAGGTATGTCTTCCTCCTCAGCTAGATCTTGATTGGCGAGACCTGACTAAAGGCGCGGAGTCTAACTCACTGGTGGTTTTCACCAGTGACCCCTCCAATTGGGAGTTCTGCTTCACGGCACCCATTGAGCAGGTCCCGGCCCTCTGGTCAGGTACCCGGAAACTACCAATGAGACAAGGTGGCAGAGTTAAAAAAAATAACTACTTGCACTGGAGAATACACTGGGAATTATACACTGAAGGATGACACATGGAGAATACACTGGAAGGGTCACGTAGAGAATACACTGGAGAATGTCACATAGAGGATGCACTGGAGAATGTCACGAAGAGGATACACTTGATGATAACTCTTAGAGGATACACTGGAGAATTTCACGTTGGCCAACACTGGAATATACAGTATCTCAGAAGATTTGCACACTGGCTAGCACTAACATGCTCTGTAGGAGATACAAACACAGGGTAAGGTAAGCACTTGGGAGTGACACTGGAGATCCAGATACACTTGCATGTCACTGGAGATCCAGACGCAGGGTTGGGTAAACAGGTGAGTGCCACTGGAGATCCAGACACAGGATTGGGTAAACACTTGAATGTCACTGATGATCCAGACGCAGGATAAGTATTGAAGGAGATCACTGGAGATCAGTATGAAGACTGATAATGTAACACTGAGAATCAGCACAAGGACTGAAATATGTAACACTAGGAATCAGCGTGTGAGCTGAAATCTATAACACTATTAATCAGCGTGTGAGCTGAAATATATAACACTAGGAATCAGCATGAGAGCTGAAATATAAAGTATAACACTAGGAATCAGCATGAAAGTTGAAATATATAACACTTGGAATCAGCGTGTGAGTTGAAATATATAACACTAGGAATCAGCTGAAATAGCATACTGGAGATCCTGACGCGGAGTAGCACTGGAGAATATCTCAGGCTGGAGCAATGTAATAGCCACGGTCACTGGAGTAGTGAAGCAAAGTTGTACAGGCAAATTCCTGTTTCCTGGAGTTCTGCTTTATACTCTTAGGTAGCTGTCCATTGAAGAAGAGTCAGCTGAGAGCTGGCAAGGCTACTATTGAATGAGGGACAGGTCAGGTGATATAGACCAACATGACCACATGCATGAAAGTCCTAGCAAACACCGGGGAGAATATTCAGTGCTCCACCTGCCACTGCACCTGGGAGATCAAGGATGCCGGAGCAGTGGTGAGTAGCAGCCGATCCCAGGCTGCATCCTGACAAAGCAGCCATAATACTGGGTACTGAGGATGGGAAGCATGAGTTAATGGGTACTCTTGGCACAGTTGCTGCACTGATCCACAATGATTGTATTGCGTTGTAGAGATTGCAGACTAGCAGTGAAACGTGTTAGCATGGAGTATTAGAAAGTTTTATTTATTTTACCAGCAGATCTCTTTGGATCAGCATAATCTTGCAGTTGCCTGAACAGACACTGTGGGCATGATTCAGAGATGGACGCTTATGCGATCGCAGCTGCAATTTCGTACAGAACGTAGCAGTGAAAATATGTTAATGGTTCCAAAGCGTATCCGAGCATAATGTTACACACCTCTGCCTTCTTATATGTGTACGACATTGCTTACCTGCATAAATATGAGTAACATGGACACACATCAAGCGGCCATCTTGCCCTTGCGGCCGGTCTGACCAGCCGCAGACTCGGCAGGTCTCCTGACAGGCAGAGGGCTCTCATGCTGAGTAGGAGACTACAAGGACGAATTTATGTCCATGTAACAGCGTTTAAACTGTCAGACGCCTTTGTTTTTCTGACCACCCCCCTTTTACCTTTTACAAACACTGACTACCTGTCACTCATTTCGCAAATAGGTTCTCTGTGCATGCAGAATCTCAAGACAATTGCAGCACGTGTGCACTGCAGCTTATATGTATGCACAATGGCAAACAATCGCTCAATCTGCATAAAAATCGCATTAGCGTCCATCTCTGAATCATGCCCTGTAACCTGAAACATCATTATCAGTTTACACAGAGAGGACTGTGCATCTGAGAAAGACTGGGAGGCAAACTATGGGACTAAAGGATTTCAACTCATCGAGATCTACATGGTGGTGAGAAAAATATTTTGCTCAATAAACTAAAGTGTTTGTTTGGGACTTCCTCCAGGGGTATTTTCTCACCTAATAACATGGTACACGGATACCTAGATAGTCTATAATCCTATATAGAGTACATTAAATTTCATACATGTAATATATACCATGGATAATTTGATTTCATTTATGCTAGTAACATATCTGCTGCTGATAAATTAAAATTGTAATTGGTGTCTGGGGAGTGGGGACATATGGAACATTTTGCATTATATTGTACGAGGTATGTGCTGCATATAACTTATTTGGCAACTGAATATTTTTGAGATCCAGTGCCCACTTTCTAAGATCATCTTAATTAACAAGCACCATGCTTATAATTGGTTTTGTGTACTGGAAGGAGGAAGCCTACTAGAAGTAATGTGTCCCCTGGAGATGTGCCCCTTATTATCCAGAAACAGAAGAGTGCTGTTATATGCAGCAAGGCAGTAGAGAAATTAATTTGAGAGGTGTTACCCCAAGTCATTAAAAAGAGCGAGGTAGCCAGTGAAGCAAGTATGAAACCCCTGAAGTGGAAGAACATTGAGGGATCTGCTGTGAAGGAAAGGAGAAAACCAGTTAAGAAACTATATGGAACCAGGGGAGGCATCTGTGAAGCAAGGAAGGATCCCTGTTTGAAAACCCCTGAAAAGTAACCCATAGTGAGGAAAGTTAGAACATGCTGGCAGACTGGCTAGAACAGAGGGCCTGATTCAGACCCGCTCGCAAGCGCATTGCGCTCGCAAGCGGATCGATGGTGGCCCAGTGCGCACGCGCGTTGTGCGCACTGCATGTGTGCGAGCCCAGGAGCGAGCGCAAAAATCGCTCGCTCTGGGACTGACTACAAAAGGGGTGGCTGTAGATGTTGATCAAGAGCTCGCCCCATTTTGTAGGTGTGGCGGGGGTGGCTTCACAAACAGAGGCGTTCCCATGAGAACGCCTGCCGTTTGTGGGCGGCCCCACTGATATCACCAGTGATGTCAGTGAGAGAGCTTCCGGGGCTTGCGGCCACAAGACCCTACCACCAGGGTCTCGTCGCAAGCCCGATGGTCGTGATGGTCTTGACCATCGCGACCATCATCATGGCCGCTCGCAATAGCTGTGGGTGGTAACTAGGGGTGAGCCCCCCGATCCGAGGCCGATCCGAGTCAGGCTCGACTTTTCCCGCCTGACTCAGATCTGAAATCGAGGAAAAACGTCATCATCCCGCCTTCCGGGTCTCGCCGATTTTGGATCCTATAGAAGGTACCCGCGTCGGCACTATTTTCTCACTCGGCTGTGGACAGTGAAGAGGGAGGGTGGGAGTTAGGGCTGGCTGGGCTGTGTAGTGTAGTGTTGTAGTGTAGTGCAGTGTAGTGTTGTGCTGTGCTGCGCTGTGCTGCTGTTGTCCATAGGGGCTGTGTCCACTACTTCAAAGTCCATAGGGGCTGGCTGGACTGTATTGTGCAGTCAGTTGTCCATAGAGGCTGTGTCCACTCCAAAGTCCTGTGCAGTGTCCCAGTCCTAAAGGGGTGCTGTAGTGTTGTCCAGGGGGTGCTCTGTCCGTCAGGGGTGCTCCCCCCAAGTGCTAAAAAAAATACATTTTTTCTGTGTTTGTGAATTGTGTGCACTGTGGCTGCATGTGCATCAACAAAGGAGCAGCGCCAAGCGTGCGCCTGTGTCCCATAAGTAAAAGGCCGGCTGGCTTGTCCGTTAAAGGGTGCTGTAACCCCCAAAGGGCACTCCAAACAAAATAAAAAAATATATTTTTTTGTGTTTGTGAATTGTGTGCGCAGTAGCCGCACGTGCATCAACAAAGTAGTGTCAAGCGTGCGCCTGTGTCCCATAAGTAAAGGGCCGGCTGGCTTGACCATTAAAGGGTGCTGTAACCCCCAAAGTACACTCCAAAACAAAATAAAAATATATTTTCTGTGTTTGTGAATTGTGTGCGCAGTAGCCGCACGTGCATCAACAAAGTAGTGCCAAGCGTGCGCCTGTGTCCCATAAGTAAAAGGCCGGCTGTCTTGTCCGTTAAAGGGTGCTGTAACCCCCAAAGGGCACTCCAAACAAAATAAAAAAAAATATTTTTTTGTGTTTGTGAATTGTGTGCGCAGTAGCCGCACGTGCATCAACAAAGTAGTGCCAAGCGTGCGCCTGTGTCCCATAAATAAAGGGCCGGCTGGATTGACCGCTAAAGGGTGCTGTAACCCCCAAAGGGCACTCCAAACAAAATAAAAAAAAAAATTCTATGTTTGTGAATTGTGTGCACTGTGGCTGCACGTGCATCAACGAAGGAGCAGCGCCAAGCGTGCGCCTGTGTCCCATAAGTAAAGGGCCAGCTGGCTTGACCGTTAAAGGGTGCTGTAACCCCCAAAGTACACTCCAAACAAAATAAAAAAATATTTTCTGTGTTTGTGAATTGTGTGCGCAGTAGCCGCACGTGCATCAACAAAGTAGTGCCAAGCGTGCGCCTGTGTCATAAGTAAAGGGCCGGCTGGCTTGTCCGTTAAAGGGTGCTGTAACCCCCAAAGGGCACTCCAAACCAAATAAAAAAATATATTTTTTTGTGTTTGTGAATTGTGTGCGCAGTAGCCGCACGTGCATCAACAAAGTAGTGCCAAGCATGCGCCTGTGTCATAAGTAAAGGGCCGGCTGGCTTGACCATTAAAGGGTGCTGTAACCCCCAAAGTACACTCCAAACAAAATAAAAAAATATTTTCTGTGTTTGTGAATTGTGTGCGCAGTAGCCGCACGTGCATCAACAAAGTAGTGCCAAGCGTGCGCCTGTGTCATAAGTAAAGGGCCGGCTGGCATGTCCGTTAAAGGTTGCTGTAACCCCCAAAGTACACTCCAAACAAAATAAAAAAATATTTTCTGTGTTTGTGAATTGTGTGCGCAGTAGCCGCACGTGCATCAACAAAGTAGTGCCAAGCGTGCACCTGTGTCCCATAAATAAAGGGCCGGCTGGATTGACCGCTAAAGGGTGCTGTAACCCCCAAAGGGCACTCCAAACAAAATAAAAAAAAATATTTTTTTGTGTTTGTGAATTGTGTGCGCAGTAGCCGCACGTGCATCAACAAAGTAGTGCCAAGCGTGCACCTGTGTCCCATAAATAAAGGGCCGGGCTTGATTGAGCGCTGAAGGGTGCTGTAACCCCCAAAGGGCACTCCAAACAAAATAAAAAAAAATGTCTGTGTTTGTGAATTGTGTCACTGTGGCTGCACGTGCATCAACAAAGGAGCAGCGCCAAGCGTGCACCTGTGTCCCATAAGTAAAGAGCCGGCTGGCTCATTTCTTAAAGGGTGGTGTAACCCACAAAGTGCACTAGTCTCCAAAAAAAATAAAAATATATTTTCTGTGTTTGTGTGCGCCTTAGCCGCACGTATATATCAATATAACATAAATGGAGGACCAAACTTTCTCCGTTAAAAATAAAATAGGGAAAGATCAAGAACCACTTCCTCCTAGTGCTGAAGCTGCTGCCACTAGTCATGACATAGGCGATAACATGCCATCAACGTCGTCTGCCAAGGCCGATGCCCAATGTCATAGTAGAGAGCACACACAATCCCAAATGACAAAGTTCAGGAAAATTAACTTGAAAAAAACATTTAAATCATCTGAAGAGAAACGTAAACTTGCCAATATGCCATTTACGACACGGAGTGGCAAGGAACGGCTAAGGTCTTTCCCTATGTTCATGACTAGTGGTTCAGCTTCACATGACGATGGAAGCCCTCCTCCCGCTAAAAAAATCAAACGAGTTAAGCTGGAAAAGCACAGCGAAGAACTGTGCGTTCTAAGAAGATATCACAAATCCCCAAGGAGAGTCCAAGTGTGGTGGCGGTTGCGATGCCTGACCTTCCCAGCACTGGACGGGAAGAGGTGGCTCTTTCCACCATTTGCACGCCCCCTGCAAGTGCTGAAAGGAGCACCCACAGTCCACTTGCTGATATGCAAATTGAAGATGTCACTGTTGAAGTACAACAGGATGAGGATACTGGTGTAGCTGGCATTGAGGAGGAAGTTGGCGAGGAGGATTCTGATGGTGATGTGGTTTGTTTAAATCAGGCTCCGGGGGAGACAGTTGTTGTCCGTGGGATGAAAAAGCCCATCACGGTCATGCCTGGGCAGAAGACCAAACATTCCACCTCTTTGGTCTGCCAATATTTCTATCCAAATCCGGACAACAACTGTCTTGCCATATGTACCATATGTAAAGGTGAAATAAGTAGGGGTAGGGACGTTAACCACCTAGGAACATCCTCCCTTATACGGCACCTGCAGCGCGTTCATAAAAAGTTACTGTTAAGTTCAGAAACTTTGGCTAAGACCGTAAGCAGTCCAGGGACACCTAAATCCCTTTTTCCTGTTTTATCCAAGGAATCGGTGGATGAGGAGGATGAGGACGACATCTTGCCTCCGTAGAGCCAGTTTGTGCAGGGACACATTAATTGCCAGCTTGTTTTGTGGGGACCCAAACGAACCAATCATTTCAGCCACATTCATGTGGCAGACCCTGGCGCTGAAATGATTGGTTTGTTAAAGTGTGCATGTCCTATTTATACAACATAAGGGTGGGTGGGAGGGCCCAAGGACAATTCCATCTTGCACCTCTTTTTTTTCTTTGCAGTATGTACTGTTTGGGGCCTAGTTTTTCAAACTGCCATCCTGTCTGCCACTGCAGTGTCACTCCTAAATGGGCCACGTGTTTGTGCCGCCCACTCGTGTCGCTTAGCATAGTCATCCAGCTACCTCGGTGCAATCTTTTGGCCATAAAAACAATATTGTGAGGTGTGAGGTGTTCAGAATAGACTGGAAATGACTGGAAACGAAGGTTATTGAGGTTAATAATTACATAGGAGCAGAAAAAACCACAAATTCTGTGATTTAAGCTGTTTTTATGCTTTTTTTCAAAAACATACAGATCCAAAACACAAAACCCAGAACCCAAAACACGGAAGGGTGGTTTTGGCAAAACCAATCCAGTTCCAAAACACGAAGAAAGATCCAGATCCAAAACCAAAACACAAAAGTGGCCGGTGCACACCCCTAGTGGTAACCCACAGCTATGCGAGCGGCCAAGAGGCCGCAACTAAAAAAACATGCGCCCGTCCTGATTCAGAGCGAGCGCTCGCTTTTTGCGAGCGCCTCTGAATCAGGCCCAGAGTCCAGAGTAACTGTATCCATATGTAAAAGAGACAGACCAGCAATGGATGAGTTAATTGCTGTAGAAAGTACAAGTTGTCAGCATGCTAAGACAGTATAGTTGTACGTGTAAGTGGCAGTATAGTTGGATATTGGAACATAATTATGAGGCACATTCAATTAGCTACGGGGCTTACCGCGGGAGGATAGCCTCGAGCTTTAATGCCTGTAGCTATTCAATATAAGCCAACTTTCTTTTCCGGGCACTTAGACGTAGACATAAAAGTCTACGTCTAAGTGCCCGGAGCTATGGGTTAACGTGCTTGTGGCGGCTGTGGTAAGTGCAAAAGCTCTACTTACTGCTGGTTTCTGTTCACACCTCAGGAGGATGCAAACAGAAATCTGAGGCGAGTCTTTTGGACGGTCTGGGCATACAGCCTGTACAGTGTCCTCGGGACACTCCGGGTAATGCCATACATCCCCGTGCTGGTGGTTCCCAGCGCGATGTCATGATATCCTCTGCTTAGAGATGCGAGGCTGGCACAGGGCGCAATGCCACCTTGTTATGACACTGGTTTTTAGTATTCAGAGGGTGAGCTGTAATATAACTACTTGTAAAAGACAGCTGTAATTGTCACCAGTGTCTGTATTTAACAAGCACCCTGGTGTGTTTGTTATATTCAGTGGTCAATAGTTTTAAATATATATTGTTTTATTGTTTCTGTCTTAAAACTAAAATCTGTCTACCTGGCTTTTGCATGCACATATTTGCAGAGACTGGGCTGCATGATGACCAGTGCACACAGCTGTCTTTCCAAACTAGTAATTGCTGTCATTCCACCATCTTATGCCCCCAACTAGCTAAGCTGGGAATCACTTTTTTTCACCATAATTGTGGCAGAGGTAGAGGTTGGGGATTTCTTTCTATACCTAAAACTACCTTTTAACTATAGGAGGCTGCTCCTGGGTCAGTGCTGTGTACATGCCTCCCAGACTAAAATTTGCTTGTCAGCCCATGGAAATAGAGCTTCTAATGTGCAAGAGACGGTGTGAGAACCTTTAATGCTCAGTCTACTGTACTGCTGTGATTTTCAACCTTTTTCAAGTCGCAGCAGACTGAGTAAGATTGTAAAATTGCCATAGTACACCATCATTTTTTTAATCTAATATATAATAGCAAATATTTAATATATGTCCAGGTTTTTCTGAAATATACATGAATGTGTTACTCAGAATATCGCCCAGCATTTGGAAATGACATACAGTACTGTAGAACCTGTTACAGCACAGAGATGCAGTTTTCACCACTTTTCTGACAAGCAATCCAACAACCAAAATAGGATTCTTTCAAGAACTCTCCTGCAGATAAACCATCCAGGATCATATAGACTAGCTGCCATCTTATTTTATACAAGAACTATAAGGCAGATAGCACAGCCCATTGGCACATTTAGGCAATAACACTAGTGATTATCAACACAAATACATGAGAGGTGCAGACTGTTCCATACTAACCAAAGAAGCTGCAACATCATTCTTACTATGTATACCCACTAATATGTCACACAACGCACGGCCTGTGCAGAGGAACGCAGAGAGAAACAATGTCCTGACACCTGAGGGAAAGCCTAAAGTTATCAATGGTGGCAGCAGCAGCAGACTAGTAACCGTCATTGCTGTTATAGTGATAGACAGGGCCGTAACTAGGGTAGTGCGGCCGGTGCCAACACACAGGGCACCACAGGTCAGGGGGCACTGTTTGGACCTGTCAAATTTCTGTTTATTATCATTCTTGCTTGTAGCTTCCTCTTATTTCATCCCCAGCATCTCCTGGCCTCTCCTATCTCTTCCCTGGCCCTTCCCCATAAAGCCATGGCCCTTTTTTGGGTGCATTATTTCCCTTTGAAAAATGAGGGGGGTGCCAATGCTCTTTCTGGCACAGGGCACCAAAAAGTCTAGTTACGGCTCTGGTAATAGATATTACCAGACTACTGTATAGCCAGATATGCACCACATAGGTCAGCAAGAGTACACAGAACCTAGCCCCTGGGCCCTTCACATGCAGCCTCTCATCTTGCTAGATGTCCCCATCGCTGCTGCCAGGTAGCAGGAAGCTGAGCTGCCGCTCAGGCTCTGGAAGACAGTAGTGGCTGAAGGAGTGCAGGCAGGGAAGCAGCTTTGGTTCAGACTCCCGGCACACTGCAGACTCTGCTTGTACACAGCGCACGCATCCAGCAGTGAGGTATGATACCCTTTACTTACCGTTCTTGTTCCTCCATCGGCTTCTGTCAGCATCCAGTGTTGGTGGGCATGGTTCTGCTTCTCCGGCAGTACACCTGAAAAACACTGGTCTACTGTGTGCCTGTACATGCATGTAGTGAACTGTAATGCTGTGAAACCACTGCACCCAGAACACCAGGCACTGTGGGGCATATGTATCAAAGCTTAATGCGAGTTAAAATTGTGAAATATATATCACCAGCCAATCAGCTTGTAACTTACATTTTGCAGGCTGTGTTTAAGAAATAATAGTTTGGAGCTGATTGGTTGGTGATATATATTTCACAATTTTATCTCACATCAAGCTTTAATACATATGCCCCTGTATGTGATATTTATTATTTTCTGTGAAACTTATGCTTGAATTGTCATTTGCATCTGTAACGAATATCATGCTGGAGTAGTAAGAAATCGAAGTTTACCATCTGCTGTGAGTAATATGCTGGAGGAACTTGTGAAGTTGTACTTGTGACCATTATGTACTGGAAGAATAGATTCAGTAAAGTTATTGTTCTGTTTTGCAGCACGAGCTGGTTTAGCACCCAAAATTATTTGAATTACACTGGGCATGTGTTACCCATTCCACCAAGTCATATGTGCTAAGCGCTTGAGTTTTCAGGGGCACTTTTGGTTGTGGATGCCATACATACTCAGAGCACATGTGAGAAACCATGAGGGGGCGTGCCAAACTACACTCCAAGTAAGAGTTCACAGTACCAACGGGTTCATAATAGGGGTGAGCGGGTTCGGATTTCTGAAATCCGAACCCCCCCGAGCCCCCCCGATCCGAGTCCGATCCGAATCAGGCTCGACTTTTCCCGCCTGACTCGGATCTGAAATCGAGGCAAAACGTCATCATCCCGCCTTCCGAGTCTCGCGGGTTTTGGATCCTATATAAGGTACCCACGTCGGCGCCATTTTCTCACTCGGCTGTGGACAGTGAAGAGGGAGGGTGGGAGTTAGGGCTGTGTAGTGTAGTGTAGTGTAGTGCTGCTGTTGTCCACTACTTCAAAGTCCATAGGGGCTGGCTGTGTTGTGCTGTGCTGCTGTTGTTAATAGGGGCTGTGTCCACTACTTCAAAGTCCATAGGGGCTGGCTGGACTGTGTTGTGCAGTCAGTTCTCCATAGGGGCTGTGTCCACTCCAAAGTCCTGTGCAGTGTCCCAGTCCTAAAGGAGTGCTGCAGTGTTGTCCAGGGGGTGCTCTGTCCATCAGGGGTGCTCCCCCCAAGTGCTGAAAAAATAATATATTTTCTGTGTTTGTGAATTGTGTGCGCAGTAGCCGCACGTGCATCAACAAAGTAGTGCCAAGCGTGCGCCTGTGTCATAAGTAAAGGGCCGGCTGGCTTGACCGTTAAGGGTGCTGTAACCCCCGAAAGTACACTCCAGTCCAAACCAAAAAAAAAATTATTTTCTGTGTTTGTGAATTGTGTGCGCAGTAGCCGCACGTGCATCAACAAAGTAGTGCCAAGCGTGCGCCTGTGTCATAAGTAAAGGGCCGGCTGGCTTGACCGTTAAGGGTGCTGTAACCCCCGAAAGTACACTCCAGTCCAAACCAAAAAAAAAATTATTTTCTGTGTTTGTGAATTGTGTGCGCAGTAGCCGCACGTGCATCAACAAAGTAGTGCCAAGCGTGCGCCTGTGTCATAAGTAAAGGGCCGGCTGGCTTGACCGTTAAGGGTGCTGTAACCCCCGAAAGTACACTCCAGTCCAAACCAAAAAAAAAATTATTTTCTGTGTTTGTGAATTGTGTGCGCAGTAGCCGCACGTGCATCAACAAAGTAGTGCCAAGCGTGCGCCTGTGTCATAAGTAAAGGGCCGGCTGGCTTGACCGTTAAGGGTGCTGTAACCCCCGAAAGTACACTCCAGTCCAAACCAAAAAAAAAATTATTTTCTGTGTTTGTGAATTGTGTGCGCAGTAGCCGCACGTGCATCAACAAAGTAGTGCCAAGCGTGCGCCTGTGTCATAAGTAAAGGGCCGGCTGGCTTGACCGTTAAGGGTGCTGTAACCCCCGAAAGTACACTCCAGTCCAAACCAAAAAAAAAATTATTTTCTGTGTTTGTGAATTGTGTGCGCAGTAGCCGCACGTGCATCAACAAAGTAGTGCCAAGCGTGCGCCTGTGTCATAAGTAAAGGGCCGGCTGGCTTGACCGTTAAGGGTGCTGTAACCCCCGAAAGTACACTCCAGTCCAAACCAAAAAAAAAATTATTTTCTGTGTTTGTGAATTGTGTGCGCAGTAGCCGCACGTGCATCAACAAAGTAGTGCCAAGCGTGCGCCTGTGTCATAAGTAAAGGGCCGGCTGGCTTGACCGTTAAGGGTGCTGTAACCCCCGAAAGTACACTCCAGTCCAAACCAAAAAAAAAATTATTTTCTGTGTTTGTGAATTGTGTGCGCAGTAGCCGCACGTGCATCAACAAAGTAGTGCCAAGCGTGCGCCTGTGTCATAAGTAAAGGGCCGGCTGGCTTGACCGTTAAGGGTGCTGTAACCCCCGAAAGTACACTCCAGTCCAAACCAAAAAAAAAATTATTTTCTGTGTTTGTGAATTGTGTGCGCAGTAGCCGCACGTGCATCAACAAAGTAGTGCCAAGCGTGCGCCTGTGTCATAAGTAAAGGGCCGGCTGGCTTGACCGTTAAGGGTGCTGTAACCCCCGAAAGTACACTCCAGTCCAAACCAAAAAAAAAATTATTTTCTGTGTTTGTGAATTGTGTGCGCAGTAGCCGCACGTGCATCAACAAAGTAGTGCCAAGTGTGCGCCTGTGTCATAAGTAAAGGGCCGGCTGGCTTGACCGTTAAGGGTGCTGTAACCCCCGAAAGTACACTCCAGTCCAAACCAAAAAAAAAATTATTTTCTGTGTTTGTGAATTGTGTGCGCAGTAGCCGCACGTGCATCAACAAAGTAGTGCCAAGCGTGCGCCTGTGTCATAAGTAAAGGGCCGGCTGGCTTGACCGTTAAGGGTGCTGTAACCCCCGAAAGTACACTCCAGTCCAAACCAAAAAAAAAATTATTTTCTGTGTTTGTGAATTGTGTGCGCAGTAGCCGCACGTGCATCAACAAAGTAGTGCCAAGCGTGCGCCTGTGTCATAAGTAAAGGGCCGGCTGGCTTGACCGTTAAGGGTGCTGTAACCCCCGAAAGTACACTCCAGTCCAAACCAAAAAAAAAATTATTTTCTGTGTTTGTGAATTGTGTGCGCTGTAGCCGCACGTGCATCAACAAAGTAGTGCCAAGCGTGCGCCTGTGTCATAAGTAAAGGGCCGGCTGGCTTGACCGTTAAGGGTGCTGTAACCCCCGAAAGTACACTCCAGTCCAAACCAAAAAAAAAATTATTTTCTGTGTTTGTGAATTGTGTGCGCAGTAGCCGCACGTGCATCAACAAAGTAGTGCCAAGCGTGCGCCTGTGTCATAAGTAAAGGGCCGGCTGGCTTGACCGTTAAGGGTGCTGTAACCCCCGAAAGTACACTCCAGTCCAAACCAAAAAAAAAATTATTTTCTGTGTTTGTGAATTGTGTGCGCAGTAGCCGCACGTGCATCAACAAAGTAGTGCCAAGCGTGCGCCTGTGTCATAAGTAAAGGGCCGGCTGGCTTGACCGTTAAGGGTGCTGTAACCCCCGAAAGTACACTCCAGTTCAAACCAAAAAAAAAATTATTTTCTGTGTTTGTGAATTGTGTGCGCAGTAGCCGCACGTGCATCAACAAAGTAGTGCCAAGCGTGCGCCTGTGTCATAAGTAAAGGGCCGGCTGGCTTGACCGTTAAGGGTGCTGTAACCCCCGAAAGTACACTCCAGTCCAGACCAAAAAAAAAATTATTTTCTGTGTTTGTGAATTGTGTGCGCAGTAGCCGCACGTGCATCAACAAAGTAGTGCCAAGCGTGCGCCTGTGTCATAAGTAAAGGGCCGGCTGGCTTGACCGTTAAGGGTGCTGTAACCCCCGAAAGTACACTCCAGTCCAAACCAAAAAAAAAATTATTTTCTGTGTTTGTGAATTGTGTGCGCAGTAGCCGCACGTGCATCAACAAAGTAGTGCCAAGCGTGCGCCTGTGTCATAAGTAAAGGGCCGGCTGGCTTGACCGTTAAGGGTGCTGTAACCCCCGAAAGTACACTCCAGTCCAAACCAAAAAAAAAATTATTTTCTGTGTTTGTGAATTGTGTGCGCAGTAGCCACACGTGCATCAACAAAGTAGTGCCAAGCGTGCGCCTGTGTCATAAGTAAAGGGCCGGCTGGCTTGACCGTTAAGGGTGCTGTAACCCCCGAAAGTACACTCCAGTCCAAACCAAAAAAAAAATTATTTTCTGTGTTTGTGAATTGTGTGCGCAGTAGCCGCACGTGCATCAACAAAGTAGTGCCAAGCGTGCGCCTGTGTCATAAGTAAAGGGCCGGCTGGCTTGACCGTTAAGGGTGCTGTAACCCCCGAAAGTACACTCCAGTCCAAACCAAAAAAAAAATTATTTTCTGTGTTTGTGAATTGTGTGCGCAGTAACCGCACGTGCATCAACAAAGTAGTGCCAAGCGTGCGCCTGTGTCATAAGTAAAGGGCCGGCTGGCTTGACCGTTAAAGGGTGCTGTAACCCCCGAAAGTACACTCCAGTCCAAACCAAAAAAAAAATTATTTTCTGTGTTTGTGAATTGTGTGCGCAGTAGCCGCACGTGCATCAACAAAGTAGTGCCAAGCGTGCGCCTGTGTCATAAGTAAAGGGCCGGCTGGCTTGACCGTTAAGGGTGCTGTAACCCCCGAAAGTACACTCCAGTCCAAACCAAAAAAAAAATTATTTTCTGTGTTTGTGAATTGTGTGCGCAGTAGCCGCACGTGCATCAACAAAGTAGTGCCAAGCGTGCGCCTGTGTCATAAGTAAAGGGCCGGCTGGCTTGACCGTTAAAGGGTGCTGTAACCCCCGAAAGTACACTCCAGTCCAAACCAAAAAAAAAATTATTTTCTGTGTTTTGCCGCACGTATATATCAAATCGATATAACATAAATGGAGGACCAAACTTTCTCCGATAAAAATAAAATAGAGAAAGATCAAGAACCACTTCCTCCTAGTGCTGAAGCTGCTGCCACTAGTCATGACATAGACGATAACATGCCATCAACGTCGTCTGCCAAGGCCGATGCCCAATGTCATAGTAGAGGGCACATACAATCCCAAATGGCAAAGTTCAGGAAAATGACCTTGAAAAAGACATTTAAATCAGCTGAAGAGAAACGTAAACTTGCCAATATGCCATTTACGACACGGAGTGGCAAGGAACGGCTAAGGTCGATCCCTAGTATGTTCATGACTAGTGGTTCAGCTTCACATGACGATGGAAGCCCTCCTCCCACTAAAAAAATCAAAAGAGTTAAGCTGGCAAAAGCACAGCGAAGAACTGTGCTTTCTAAGAAGATATCACAAATCCCCAAGGAGAGTCCAAGTGTGGTGGTGGTTGCGATGCCTGACCTTCCCAGCACTGGACGGGAAGAGGTGGCTCTTTCCACCATTTGCACGCCCCCT
This sequence comes from Taudactylus pleione, assembly GCA_031769625.1. Taxonomy (NCBI): domain Eukaryota; kingdom Metazoa; phylum Chordata; class Amphibia; order Anura; family Myobatrachidae; genus Taudactylus; species Taudactylus pleione. The sequence goes on along the minus strand of JAUIMM010000190.1, from coordinate 6,095,899 downwards.
GCAAGTGCTGAAAGGAGCACCCACAGTCCACTTGCTGATATGCAAATTGAAGATGTCACTGTTGAAGTACAACAGGATGAGGATACTGGTGTAGCTGGCGCTGAGGAGGAAGTTGGCGAGGAGGATTCTGATGGTGATGTGGTTTGTTTAAATCAGGCTCCGGGGGAGACAGTTGTTGTCCGTGGGATGAAAAAGCCCATCACGGTCATGCCTGGGCAGAAGACCAAACATTCCACCTCTTTGGTCTGGCAATATTTCTATCCAAATCCGGACAACAACTGTCTTGCCATATGTACCATATGTAAAGGTGAAATAAGTAGGGGTAGGGACGTCAACCACCTAGGAACATCCTCCCTTATACGGCACCTGCAGCGCGTTCATAAAAAGTTACTGTCAAGTTCAGAAACTTTGGCTAAGACCGTAAGCAGTCCAGGGACACCTAAATCCCGTTGTCCTGTTGTATCCAAGCGCCTGCAAACCACACCGTCAACTCCCTCCTCGTCAATTTCCTCCTTAGTCAGGATCGGAAGTAGTCCTGCAGGCCATGTCACTGGCATGACTGACTCTCCTATCCGGGATTCCTCTGGAGGATCCTGCATTGCTACGCCTACTGCTGCCGCTGCTGCTGTTGCTGCTGCTGGGAGTCGTTCATCATCCCAGAGAGGAAGTAGAAACACCACTACTTTTACTAAACAATTGACCCTCCAACAGTCCTTAGCGAGGAGGATGAAGTACGACAGCAGTCATCCTGAAGCAAAACGTATAACTGAGGCCTTGACTGCTATGTTGGTGTTAGACGTGCGTCCGGTATCCGCCATTAGTGCAGTGGGATTTAGACAATTGATGGAGGTAGTGTGTCCCCGGTTCCAAATCCCGTCTAGATTCCACTTCACTAGGCAGGCGATACCGAGACTGTACAGAAACGTCAGAAAAAGTGTCCTCAGTGTCCTGAAAAATGCCGTTGTACACAATGTCCACTTAACCACGGACATGTGGACAAGTGGAACAGGGCAGACTAAGGACTATATGACTGTGACAGCCCACTGGGTAGATGTATCACCTTACGCAGCAACAGCAGCAGCGTCACCAGTAGCAGCATCTCAGAAACGCCAGCTCGTTACAAGGCAGGCTACGCTGTGTATCACCGGTTTCAGTAAGAGGCACACCGCCGACAACCTCTTATAGAAACTGCGGGAAATCATCGCCCAGTGGCTTACCCCACTTAGACTCTCCTGGGGATTTGTGATATCTGACAACGCCACCAATATTGTGCGGGCATTACATCTGGGCAAATTCCAGCACGTCCCATGTTTTACTCACACAATAAACTTGGTGGTGCAGAATTTTCTGAAAAGCGACAGGGGCGTGCAGGAGACGCTTTGGGTGGCCCGAAAAATTTCTGGCCACTTTCGCCATTCAGCGACTGCGTGCCGAAGACTGGAGCGCCAGCAAACACTCTTGAACCTGCCCCGCCATCACCTGAAGCAAGAGGTTGTGACGCGGTGGAACTCAACCCTCTATATGCTTCAGAGGATGGAGGAGCAGCAAAAGGCCATACAAGCCTATACATCCACCTATGACATAGGCAAAGGAGGGGGTATGCACCTGACTCAAGCGCAGTGGAGAATGATTTCCGTGTTGTGCAAGGTTCTCCAGCCCTTCGAACTTGCCACACGTGAAGTCAGTTCAGACACAGCCAGCTTGAGTCAGGTCATTCCCCTCATCAGGCTTTTGCAGAAGCAGCTGGAGAAAGTGAAGGAGGAGCTAAGACGGAGCGATTCCGCTCGGCATGTGGGACTTGTGGATGAAGCCCTTCATTCGCTTTGCCAGGATTCCAGGGTGGTCAATCTGTTGAAATCAGACCACTACATTTTGGCCACCGTGCTTGATCCTAGGTTTAAAGCCTATGTGGTGTCTCTCTTTCCGGCCGACACAAGCCTGCAGAGGTGCAAAGACCTGCTGGTGAACACACTGTCAGCTGAAGCGGAACGTGACACGTCAACGGCTCCTTCTTCATTTTCTCCCGCAACTGGGGCTGCCAGGAAAAAACTTAGGTATCCTAAGCAACCCGCTGGCGGTGATGCAGGGCAGGCAGGACCAAGTTTGGACATCTGGTCCAGACTGAAGGACCTGGCAACAATTTCTGACATGTCTACTGTCACTGCATATGATACTGTCACCATTGACAGAATGGTGGAGGATTACATCGGTGACAGCATCCAATTAGGCATGTCAGACAGTCCATACCTGTACTGGCAGGAAAAAGAGGCAATTTGGAGGCCCCTGTACAAGCTGGCTCTATTTTACCTGAGTTGCCCCCCCTCCAGTGTGTACTCCGAAAGAGTGTTTAGTGCAGCCGGGAACCTTGTCAGCGAAAGGCGTAGGAGGTTGCTTCCACAGAATGTGGAGAAGATGATGTTCATCAAAATGAATTATCAGCTCTTCCAGGGAGACCAGCCTCCAGAAGGTACAGAGGGACCTGTGGTGGTGGATTCAAGTGGGGACGAGTTAATACTTTGTGAGGATGAGGATGTACACACTGAAGAGGGTGAGGAATCGGTGGATGAGGAGGATGAGGATGACATCTTGCCTCCGTAGAGCCAGTTTGTGCAGGGACACATTAATTGCCAGCTTGTTTTGTGGGGGCCCAAACGAACCAATCATTTCAGCCACAGTTGTGTGGCAGACCCTGGCGCTGAAATGATTGATTTGTTAAAGTGTGCATGTCCTGTTTATACAACATAAGGGTGGGTGGGAGGGCCCAAGGACAATTCCATCTTGCACTTCTTTTTTTTCTTTGCATTATGTACAGTTTGGGGCCTAGTTTTTCTAACTGCCATCCTGTCTGCCACTGCAGTGTCACTCCTAGATGGGTCACGTGTTTGTGCCGCCCACTCGTGTCGCTTAGCATAGTCATCCAGCTACCTCGGTGCAACCTTTTGGACATAAAAACACTATTGTGAGGTGTGAGGTGTTCAGAATAGACTGGAAATGAGTGGAAATTAAGGTTATTGAGGTTAATAATAGCATAGGAGCAGAGAAACCCACAAATTCTGTGATTTTAGCTGTTTTTATGCTTTTTTTCAAAAAAATACAGATCCAAAACACAAAACCCAGAACCCAAAACACGGAAGGGTGGTTTTGGCAAAACCAATCCAGATCCAAAACACGAAGAAAGATCCAGATCCAAAACCAAAACACAAAACACGAAAAGTGGCCGGTGCACACCCCTAGTTCATAATTGGTTGAACTGCAGTAATGTGCTGTTCAATCATCATTCACAATAATGCCCTTCACGTCCTGATGTGCTGTACAGTGCTAATAGCTATCAGCTGGTATTACATCTCCACTAGACTGTATTGTAGCAGCTGGTATTGTACAACTCCATCCTACATTGTTAACACCATGGGTTCATCATGTAGCATTCACCATATCACTATCATTCTCTCAACATGAAACAGCAGGAATCAGTGTTCTTATGATCATGAAATGTTTTTCCAATTCTCCAGTGCCCAATATTTGTGTTCCTTAATCATCTGGAAGCGCACTTTCTTGTTTTTCACTGACAGTAGTGGAAGTCAGTGGGCTTGTCAGCTGTCATACCCTATTTGAGATAAGGCTAAATGTTGTGAAGTGCCGTTTTCCCTGGGTACAATATGTAGAGCTGGAGCAGGCCTTTTATTAATGTGATATGCGCTTGGCAAACAGTATTTGCACACTGCATTGACATAACACTGTACGGGAGTGAGCAGTGACAATTTGACAAAATACATTTATTAATATGAATTATTATATAGCTCCAGCATACTGTATTTCTTTGTACTTTACAATGGGGAAAACAGTAGTAAAAAAAATACTTGTTAATAACAGACAGAGAGGTAAGAGGATCCTGCTAGTGTGCTTACAATCTATAGGGAGTGGGACATAGGAATTTGTTACATAAGTGCTACATATTGTACAAGTGCTACATAATGTATATTGATTTACCCAGATTGCAAGGGCTATATTAGCCAGTCATACAGCAATATTGGCAGCAATGTTGGACTGGGGTCAATGGGTTGTTTGAGTTTGGAAAGAGAACACATGTAAATTTTGTTTAAACTGTGCAGAGAGGTGGTAATTAGCTGATTTCGATTTGTATGCAAACCCAATGGTTCACAATACAAATCAGATGGTTCTTTATCTGCAGAGGCGTGTTGCCCCTGTTTTGTAGGCGTGCCAAGCCAAAGCGCAGGGTCTGCGTCGACGGACGCAGACTTCCTGGACCTAGCAGAAGGGTTCCAACAGCCAGGCTGTAAACTTCAGCTTCATCTCAATGGATGGTCGCAATGGTTATCCAAAGAAGCGTCCATGGACCCTGCACTTGGATCGCAGATGCATGCAGGAGGTGTCTATTTCCTACAACTACCTCCTGCTGCATTTCCAATACCGTTCACTTCTGAATCAGGCCCACAATCATGAGCTTGATCACGCAGTTACTGTTCAGTAGGTTAAGAGTGGCCACAGCAATTAGAAACAGGAAGTAACCAAACTTACGCCAGATTTAACACAGGCTGTCCAGCCATCAAACCTACTATGTTCTTGATCACACCATTGCTATCAGCGAACCCTGCTCTAAGTAAAAACCAAAACATTTGGTTGGTAGCCTAAAAAGGGAGTGGTGTAGGGAAAATAACTAAAGGCTGAAAACTACTTTTAATACCACCTACATATCTCTCAACATCAGGCGCGCCAAGAGTGGCACCGGGCCCAGGTGAAGGAGGAATGGCCACTCCACCATACGGAAAAAAATACTAGAAACTGGGGAGAGGGGTGCTATGAGCACCCTGAGACAGGCGCATAGCCAGTGGGAGGAGCGATCAGTGTGATCTCTGCCAAGAGCCACGCCGGGCCCGGGTAATAGGGGGTGTGGCCCCTCAGCCCGGCGCATAACCAGTGGGGGCGCAGTCAGCTTCATTGCTTCCACCACAGGCATAGGAGACTGCTGTGGCTGCTTCTTAGCAGCCGCGAGCAGTCTCCCAGTGCAGCCCAGCACACAGCAGCGTGTGCTGGGCTGCTGTGATGTAAGAGGGGGAGGGAGCGGTGCCGGACCCGGGCACCCGCCTGGCCCCTCCAGCAAGCGTGGGCCCGCCCCCCCCCTCTTGGCACCCCTGCCCACAGGCATAGGCGACTGCTGCAGAGGTCAGTACTGCACGGCAGCATCTTGTCACTGAGAGAGTGACACAGTGGAAGACTGATGGCTCCTACTTAGATCTGAGAAACCCGGCGTGTTAAGCTGTTTTTACTGCTGTTCAAGTATCCTGCATCACTACCTGCAAGCCGTATACAGTCATCGGCTGGTGATCTGTATCACATCCCGCTCCGTTCCAACATAAACCAGTGTATCACAGCGAGTACGGCTGTACATCACATATGCTTCAGTACATCAACATACTGGTTAAGCAATTGGGCTGTACACAAGCATTTCTAACATTATTTGTGCGCCAATCAGTGATCGAAGTGGGGCGGTATACGGCAGTATGACATACTGCCACTTCCCGGCCCCACTTCATTTTAGATGCAGAGGAGAATGTACCAGCGCTGGGATCCAGTATGGCATCCCAGTGCTGGAACAGTGGCGGCAATGTGTAGAGGTGTGTCCCGCAGGGGACACATCTCGATCGGGGCAGCAGAGGCGCTGGCATGTAGCCGAGACAAAGTACCGGGTGCCACCTGCACTAGAAGCACTAATCACTGGGCGGCTGCCAGCCAATCACGAGGCTCGCAGCCGCCAGCCAATCATGAGGCTCGCGGCCACCAGCCAATCACGAGGCTCGCAGCCACCAGCCAATTGCAGGGCTCGCGGCTGCCAGCCAATCATGGGGCTCACGACTGCCAGCCAATGAAAAGCTGCTAAATGGCAGCTTCTCATTGGCACGCATCGGCGCCAGCAGCAACGAAGAACCGAGGCTCCCGGTGGCTCCATTTCAGCAACGCAGGTCAGAGGGAATTAGAGAGAGGGGAGGGTGTGAGAGAGGGGCAGACAGAGGGAGGCAGGCAGTTAGTATTGTAGGGGGTGAAAGAGAGGGAATCAGTAAGTGAGAAGGGCAGGGTGTGAGAGAGGGGAGCAGGCAGGGAGAAGTGTGGGGGAGGGTGAGAAGTACAATGGGGTGATATGGAAGCAGGGGCCAAAAGGGGGGGAAGATTCAATCTCCATACCCCCACCTCTAAATTCACACTTCGAGCACTGGCAAGAATGATATTTGTTTTTGATCATAACACTGTAAAATTGCTGTAATTATTTTGAATAGCTAAGATACTGTATAATCACTAGAGATGAGCGGGTTCGGATCTCATCGATCCAAACCCACCCGAATTTCGGGGATCCAGGGCGATCCAAGCGCAGCTCGGATCTCCCTGCCTGCCCCGGATCCCTGACCCAAGGCAAAACCTTGTGACCCCTCTGTCGAGTCGCAAGGTTTTGTTTTGAGTGGGCTAAACGCTGATTGGCTGAGAGAGACGTCTGTCACGGATCTCAGCTGATCAGCGTTAAGCCCATTGAAAACAGCACAAAAGAGGAAAAGAAGATGGCGCCCGCCATCCCCCGCCGCCTGACACCGCCGGCACCCCCCGCTGCCAACATCGCCGGCACCCCCACTGGCAGCATCCCCCGCTGCCGACACTCCTGCACTGCTGCCCAACGTACTCATGACACCGTTAGCTGACACTGCCGACACTCCCACACTGAGGACACCACCAGCACTCATGCACTGCCGACACAGTCAACAAACCTGCAATGAGGACACCGCTGGCACCCCCGCTCTGCTGACACCGCCGGTACCCTTCACTGAGAACACTGCCATTCCATGTACTGAGGACACCGCCAGCAACCCCCGCACTGCCGACACAGTCAGCAAACCTGCAATGAGGACACCGCTGGCACCCCCGCACTGCCGACACAGCCAGCAAACCTGAACTAAAGACACCGCTGGCACCCCCGCAGTGCCAACATCACCAGTACCCTTCACTGAGGACACTGCCAGCACCACAGTACTGCCATTCCATGTACTGAGGATACCGTCAGCAACACACATCTGCCGACACTGCTGTCACGGTAAGTGCACTATTGGTGTATCCAACCCACACTGTATAACACACTGTATCCGTGTTGGAAATTAGAAACTGAACTGCCACATGTTAGTGCCGCCCACTGTGTCACTTAGCTTAGTCAGCCAGCTAGCTGGATGCAACCTTTTGGCCTTAACTAGATGAAACAAATAATATTGTGAGGTGGTCAAAATTGATTGGAAATACTGGAAATAAATGTTATTGAGGTTAATTATACTGTAGGAACAAAAACAGGCCCATTTTATGTGATTTTAGCTGTTTTTATGATATTTTTAAAGAAAAAATCCAGATCCAAAACCAAAAAACAAAACACGGAGGGGAGGTTTTGGCAAAACCAATCCAGATCCAAAACCAGGGTAGATCCAGATCCTAAACCAAAACCAAAACACGGGGGTTGGCGCACATCTCTAATAATCACAGAGACACGAAGCACCAAAATGTCCACTTGCCTGGCTATAGCGTAACTTTCACTGCAATAAATGCTGCTCCCAGTGTAAAATAAATATGATAAAGTAATGTTGATAATAAATAGAAGGGATGAATAGTTTCAATGGGTGGGTAATTTAAATAGTAGTCAGAAATATAATAAAATATAATAGAATTTATTATTTTAAAGTGATCTCACATAAAGCAATCAGATAACCTATTTTCTCTGACAAGGGAAACCCTAGTGTGTTCTTAGTTTGCATACTGTGAAGTTAAGGTCTGATATTCTAACAGTAGGAACACTGGCTGCCTCTGCTCTGTTATTGTATTATCCTCCATGGCTCCTACTGGATGTCACTGTGACAGAATCCCTGGGACATTTGTGCATATGCTTAGCAAGCCGTTGGCAGATGTCAAGGTACATTCACAGACCTGTCACTCAGAGCTGGAAGTCTCAAACGCTTACTTTATGGAATTAATTTCACAGTGAGACGCTGCCCTGTTGTTCAACCACAGGCATTTTATTTCAACACCACAATTACAGTTTAGTAATACAGAAAAGCTAAGTCAGACAAAAGATAAAATAATGTCTGTGGTTTGTTTTTGATTTTTGTTTATTTATTATATTTATTATTTAATAAGTATATCTACATCCTGGTATTAGGATCAATATGCTTTAACCGAAATTATAAATGTCCCTTTAATCTAGGGGTGTGCACCGGCCACTTTTCGTGTTTTGTGTTTTGGTTTTGGATCTGGATCTTTCTTCGTGTTTTGGATCTGGATTGGTTTTGCCAAAACCACCCTTCCGTGTTTTGGGTTCTGGGTTTTGTGTTTTGGATCTGTATTTTTTTTTAAAAAAGCATAAAAACAGCTAAAATCACAGAATTTGTAGGTTTTTCTGCTCCTATGCTATTATTAACCTCAATAACCTTAATTTCCACTCATTTCCAGTCTATTCTGAACACCTCACACCTCACAATAGTGTTTTTATGTCCAAAACGTTGCACCGAGGTAGCTGGATGACTATGCTAAGCGACACGAGTGGGCGGCACAAACACGTGACCCATCTAGGCGTGAAACTGCAGTGGCAGACAGGATGGCAGTTTGAAAAACTAGGCCCCAAACTGTACATAATGCAAAGAAAAAAAAGAGGTGCAAGATGGAATTGTCCTTGGGCCCTCCCACCCACCCTTATGTTGTATAAACAGGACATGCACACTTTAACAAACCAATCATTTCAGCGCCAGGGTCTGCCACACAACTGTGGCTGAAATGATTGGTTCGTTTGGGCCCCCACAAAACAAGCTGGCAATTAATGTGTCCCTGCACAAACTGGCTCTATGGAGGCAAGATGTCATCCTCATCCTCCTCATCCACCGATTCCTCACCCTCTTCAGTGTGTACATCCTCATCCTCACAAAGTATTAACTCGTCCCCACTTGAATCCACCACCACAGGTCCCTCTGTACCTTCTGGAGGCTGGTCTCCCTGGAAGAGCTGATAATTCATTTTGATGAACATCATCTTCTCCACATTCTGTGGAAGCAACCTCCTACGCCTTTCGCTGACAAGGTTCCCGGCTGCACTAAACACTCTTTCGGAGTACACACTGGAGGGGGGGCAACTCAGGTAAAATAAAGCCAGTTTGTACAGGGGCCTCCAAATTGCCTCTTTTTCCTGCCAGTACAGGTATGGACTGTCTGCCATGCCTACTTGGATGCTGTCACCGATGTAATCCTCCACCATTCTGTCAATGGTGACAGTATCATATGCAGTGACAGTAGACATGTCAGAAATTGTTGCCAGGTCCTTCAGTCCGGACCAGATGTCCAAACTTGGTCCTGCCTGCCCTGCATCACCGCCAGTGGGTTGCTTAGGATACCTAAGTTTTTTCCTGGCAGCCCCAGTTGCAGGAGAAAATGAAGAAGGAGCCGTTGACGTGTCACGTTCCGCTTCAGCTGACAGTGTGTTCACCAGCAGGTCTTTGCACCTCTGCAGGCTTGTGTCGGCCGGAAAGAGAGACACCACATAGGCTTTAAACCTAGGATCGAGCACGGTGGCCAAAACGTAGTGGTCTGATTTCAACAGATTGACCACCCTGGAATCCTGGCAAAGCGAATGAAGGGCTTCATCCACAAGTCCCACATGCCGAGCGGAATCGCTCCGTCTTAGCTCCTCCTTCACTTTCTCCAGCTGCTTCTGCAAAAGCCTGATGAGGGGAATGACCTGACTCAAGCTGGCAGTGTCTGAACTGACTTCACGTGTGGCAAGTTCGAAGGGCTGGAGAACCTTGCACAACACGGAAATCATTCTCCACTGCGCTTGAGTCAGGTGCATACCCCCTCCTTTGCCTATGTCATAGGTGGATGTATAGGCTTGTATGGCCTTTTGCTGCTCCTCCATCCTCTGAAGCATATAGAGGGTTGAGTTCCACCGCGTCACAACCTCTTGCTTCAGGTGATGGCGGGGCAGGTTCAAGAGTGTTTGCTGGCGCTCCAGTCTTCGGCACGCAGTCGCTGAATGGCGAAAGTGGCCAGAAATTTTTCGGGCCACCCAAAGCGTCTCCTGCACGCCCCTGTCGCTTTTCAGAAAATTCTGCACCACCAAGTTTATTGTGTGAGCAAAACATGGGACGTGCTGGAATTTGCCCAGATGTAATGCCCGCACAATATTGGTGGCGTTGTCAGATATCACAAATCCCCAGGAGAGTCTAAGTGGGGTAAGCCACTGGGCGATGATTTCCCTCAGTTTCTCTAAGAGGTTGTCGGCGGTGTGCCTCTTACTGAAACCGGTGATACACAGCGTAGCCTGCCTTGTAACGAGCTGGCATTTCTGAGATGCTGCTACTGGTGACGCTGCTGCTGTTGCTGCGTAAGGTGATACATCTACCCAGTGGGCTGTCACAGTCATATAGTCCTTAGTCTGCCCTGTTCCACTTGTCCACATGTCCGTGGTTAAGTGGACATTGTGTACAACGGCATTTTTCAGGACACTGAGGACACTTTTTCTGACGTTTCTGTACAGTCTCGGTATCGCCTGCCTAGTGAAGTGGAATCTAGACGGGATTTGGAACCGGGGACACACTACCTCCATCAATTGTCTAAATCCCACTGCACTAATGGCGGATACCGGACGCACGTCTAACACCAACATAGCAGTCAAGGCCTCAGTTATACGTTTTGCTTCAGGATGACTGCTGTCGTACTTCATCCTCCTCGCTAAGGACTGTTGGAGGGTCAATTGTTTAGTAAAAGTAGTGGTGTTCCTACTTCCTCTCTGGGATGATGAACGACTCCCAGCAGCAGCAACAGCAGCAGCGGCAGCAGTAGGCGTAGCAATGCAGGATCCTCCAGAGGAATCCCGGATAGGAGAGTCAGTCATGCCAGTGACATGGCCTGCAGGACTACTTCCGATCCTGACTAAGGAGGAAATTGACGAGGAGGGAGTTGACGGTGTGGTTTGCAGGCGCTTGGATACAACAGGACAACGGGATTTAGGTGTCCCTGGACTGCTTACGGTCTTAGCCAAAGTTTCTGAACTTGACAGTAACTTTTTATGAACGCGCTGCAGGTGCCGTATAAGGGAGGATGTTCCTAGGTGGTTGACGTCCCTACCCCTACTTATTTCACCTTTACATATGGTACATATGGCAAGACAGTTGTTGTCCGGATTTGGATAGAAATATTGCCAGACCAAAGAGGTGGAATGTTTGGTCTTCTGCCCAGGCATGACCGTGATGGGCTTTTTCATCCCACGGACAACAACTGTCTCCCCCGGAGCCTGATTTAAACAAACCACATCACCATCAGAATCCTCCTCGCCAACTTCCTCCTCAGCGCCAGCTACACCAGTATCCTCATCCTGTTGTACTTCAACAGTGACATCTTCAATTTGCATATCAGCAAGTGGACTGTGGGTGCTCCTTTCAGCACTTGCAGGGGGCGTGCAAATGGTGGAAAGAGCCACCTCTTCCCGTCCAGTGCTGGGAAGGTCAGGCATCGCAACCACCACCACACTTGGACTCTCCTTGGGGATTTGTGATATCTTCTTAGAAAGCACAGTTCTTCGCTGTGCTTTTGCCAGCTTAACTCTTTTGATTTTTTTAGTGGGAGGAGGGCTTCCATCGTCATGTGAAGCTGAACCACTAGTCATGAACATACTAGGGATCGACCTTAGCCGTTCCTTGCCACTCCGTGTCGTAAATGGCATATTGGCAAGTTTACGTTTCTCTTCAGCTGATTTAAATGTCTTTTTCAAGGTCATTTTCCTGAACTTTGCCATTTGGGATTGTATGTGCCCTCTACTATGACATTGGGCATCGGCCTTGGCAGACGACGTTGATGGCATGTTATCGTCTATGTCATGACTAGTGGCAGCAGCTTCAGCACTAGAAGGAAGTGGTTCTTGATCTTTCTCTATTTTATTTTTATCGGAGAAAGTTTGGTCCTCCATTTATGTTATATCGATTTGATATATACGTGCGGCTAAACACAGAAAATAATTTTTTTTTTGGTTTGGACTGGAGTGTACTTTGTGGGTTACAGCACCCTTTAACGGTCAAGCCAGCCGGCCCTTTACTTATGACACAGGCGCACGCTTGGCACTACTTTGTTGATGCACGTGCGGCTACTGCGCACACAATTCACAAACACAGAAAATAATTTTTTTTTGGTTTGGACTGGAGTGTACTTTCGGGGGTTACAGCACCCTTTAACGGTCAAGCCAGCCGGCCCTTTACTTATGACACAGGCGCACGCTTGGCACTACTTTGTTGATGCACGTGCGGCTACTGCGCACACAATTCACAAACACAGAAAATAATTTTTTTTTTGGTTTGGACTGGAGTGTACTTTGGGGGTTACAGCACCCTTTAACGGTCAAGCCAGCCGGCCCTTTACTTATGACACAGGCGCACGCTTGGCACTACTTTGTTGATGCACGTGCGGCTACTGCGCACACAATTCACAAACACAGAAAATAATTTTTTTTTTGGTTTGGACTGGAGTGTACTTTCGGGGGTTACAGCACCCTTAACGGTCAAGCCAGCCGGCCCTTTACTTATGACACAGGTGCACGCTTGGCACTACTTTGTTGATGCACGTGCGGCTACTGCGCACACAATTCACAAACACAGAAAATAATTTTTTTTTTGGTTTGGACTGGAGTGTACTTTCGGGGGTTACAGCACCCTTAACGGTCAAGCCAGCCGGCCCTTTACTTATGACACAGGCGCACGCTTGGCACTACTTTGTTGATGCACGTGCGGCTACTGCGCACACAATTCACAAACACAGAAAATAATTTTTTTTTTGGTTTGGACTGGAGTGTACTTTCGGGGGTTACAGCACCCTTAACGGTCAAGCCAGCCGGCCCTTTACTTATGACACAGGCGCACGCTTGGCACTACTTTGTTGATGCACGTGCGGCTACTGCGCACACAATTCACAAACACAGAAAATATATTATTTTTTTAGCACTTGGGGGGAGCACCCCTGATGGACAGAGCACCCCCTGGACAACACTACAGCACTCCTTTAGGACTGGGACACTGCACAGGACTTTGGAGTGGACACAGCCCCTATGGAGAACTGACTGCACAACACAGTCCAGCCAGCCCCTATGGACTTTGAAGTAGTGGACACAGCCCCTATTAACAACAGCAGCACAGCACAACACAGCCAGCCCCTATGGACTTTGAAGTAGTGGACAACAGCAGCACTACACTACACTACACTACACTACACTACACAGCCCTAACTCCCACCCTCCCTCTTCACTGTCCACAGCCGAGTGAGAAAATGGCGCCGACGCGGGTACCTTATATAGGATCCAAAACCCGCGAGACTCGGAAGGCGGGATGATGACGTTTTGCCTCGATTTCAGATCCGAGTCAGGCGGGAAAAGTCGAGCCTGACTCGGATCGGACTCGGATCGGGGGGGCTCGGGGGGGTTCGGATTTCAGAAATCCGAACCCGCTCACCCCTACTTTAATCATATATTTTTTTTTATATATACCTGTATTTTTTATATGTATTTTTTTAATTCATAGTCCTTATTTGATTTTCAAACAGTGCTATTCAATTTTCTGATGTCTTACATTTTAAAAGAAACCTAAACTAAAGGTTTCCACAAACAATGTGATTTCTGCCAGACCTGTCCATGCATGTACTGTATGTATCCAAATCTTGGTCAGGTCAGATGTGGCCACTGTCCAAATGTATTTATCAAGCATCCTGATTGACATTTGATAGATCCAGATCAACATCTGATGGCATCTCTTTGGGCATACTGCATATTGCAGCCAATTACTTCTAAGACAACCTAATCAGCAATTAAAATCACAGTAAGAGCACAGTGACACTAAGGGTTAACATTATTGCAACAAACTGCAGTTTTAACAGTAGTCTTGATTACCCTTGATTATTTTGATGGAATTAAGAGGGGGTGTGAGAGTACAGATTAGAGAATACTATGTTTTCAAACTCATGATAAGTGATAACACATGTCAAGTGGTAAGATCATAAGTAGATAGCTCCACCAACTGATTATAAGTAGAGATGTGCGCCGACCCTCGTGTTTTGGTTTTGAATCTGGATCTCCCCTGGTTTTGGATCTGAATCTGGTTTTGGATTTTTTCCTTGGTATTTTGTTTTCGTGTTTTGATTTTGGATCTGGATTTTTTTTCTTAAAAAATCAAAAACACAGCTAAAATCACATAAAATGTGCCTTTTTTAGTTCCTACAGTATTAATAACCTCAATAGCAATAATTTCCACTCGTTTCCAGTCAATGTTGGTTACCTCACAGCTCACAATATTGATTTTTTTTCATCTAGTTAAAGGGCCAAAAGGTTGCATCCAGCTTGCTGGCTCAAAACTGATTGATATAATTATTAATAGAGTTTAGGACTGTGCAAAGATGATGGTTGGGATACCCTTGAGGATTGAAGGCATGGGCCTTCATAGAGGACAAGGAAGTTGACGGCCTTGCATTATCATGATGACTGCTAGCGGCAGCTACAACATGTGGTTCTTGGCCTTGCTCTCCTGTCATGTGACAGCCATCCATATTTTCTGCGATCTTGAAGCAGTGTTACAAGCACCAATAGTGTAGCCAAGGTGCGGTTACAAAATTCACACACGTGCAGTTGTGCGCACACAGAAAAAAAATATACAAAAGACACAATTTTTGGGGGGGGGTCCAGAACTTGGGCCCAGAGCACAGATTGGTGACGATTGGAGTCGGGCAGCACTAGGTTGCGTTGCTGTATCTTGTGTGGCTAAGCCTAACACACACAAACACACAGAAAATAAATAAAACACTATTTTTTTGGGGGTGGTTTCGGGTCCAGAGACTTGGGCTCAGAGCACAGATTGATGACGACTGGAGTCAGGCAGCACTAGGTTGCGTTGCCGACTTGCTAGATCTTGTGTGGCTAAGCCTAACACGCACAGACACACAGACAATAATTAGAAAAAAAGACAATTGATTTTTATCATTTTTCAGCTCCAGAACTTGGGCCCAGAGCACAGATTGATCACGAATGGAGTCGGGCAGCACTAGCTTGCAACTTGCATTGCTGGCTGGATCTTGTGCGGTACTGCGGTTAAGCCTAACACGAACGCACACACACACAGAAAAATATAAAAGACACTTTGATTGATTTTTTGTTTTTTACTATATATTTTTTTTTTGAGTCCAGTACTTGGGCCCAGATGGACACAGCACCAGCCCAGATGTATCTACAGTTCTGCACCAGCCCAGATGGACACAGCAGACATGAAAAACACCAGCCCAGGACACAGCAGACAGCACAGACAGCCCAGATGGATCAGCAACAGCCCAGATGGACACAGCAGACAGCACAGTGACAGCTGTCACAGGCACCAGCCCAGAATGGATCAGCAGTCACCAGCCCAGGACACAGCAGACAGCATCAGCACTACCCACCCTCGCTGTTCAATCTCCACAGCCAATGGCGTCTGTCGCCTGGTCCCTTATATACTACATTGATCATAGAGACGAAAGCTCGCCAACCGCAAGATTTTGTCTCTATGGTTTTGCCTCGATTTGAGAGATCTGAGTAAGGCAGGAACATCCGAGCCTGCTTGGATCCGATTCGGTTATGCTAAATTCGGGTGGGTTCGGATCTCTGGAAACCGAACCCGCTCATCTCTAATTCTAAGATAATTTGCATATTATTGTTTTTAATTTTTCAAATGCCTTTTGGAGAAAAGAAGAAGCATATTTAAGTGTTTTCTAAGGCTGCGTCAGATAAGCACCCTTAGAATTTGCTCATGGCGAGCTTAGAATGGAACGTGATGCATGCAAACGGCTCTAAAATTGCTGCATTGCATGGACAGCAGTGTTATGTCTGGGTAATAGCAAACTGCAGCAAAGGGGTGTATGTATTACCCTGCTACCTATATCAATAGCACAGAAGTGCATGCACTATGCACAATGCCTGATCTATATTTCGTACGTTCTATTTAGTACATGTCAGTTGGAACAAATTATCTAAATAAGTTGTCTGAATTAACTAATAAATTCAATTCTCGGTGATGAACATGGTTTGCCGTTCTAGAACGACAAATCATGTTTATCTACATTGCAAGATTTGCGTCACACCCCACTGAGGTGCGTAGGAAAAAGTACATCTGCGATACCCAACGGCTGAACTGAATTCCCCCCTTAAGCTGGGTACACACCTGTGCGATCACTTGGCTGATCGTGTAAACTCTCCCAATCAGCTGAGTACTGTGTCCTCAGCTTGACCCTGTGAGCCTGCAAGCCCCATACACACTGTGCTAGAAATAGCTCAGTGTGTATGGGATTCTATGGGATCAGGAGGTTGTACCAATGAATACTAAACAGCACATAAGATACTACCTTCCGATCCTGATTGCTGCAGGAGTGTTATAAGCCGTTTATCAGTGCATACACACCTATACAACAGTCAATCTGATCACCTGATATCGGATGATTGGGCCGAAGATTGTATAGGTGTGTATCCAGCTTTTGAGGGGAATTCAATTAGTTTGCCTGCTTTAAAGAGTTAAGCCCCAATAGCTATTCAATTAGCCCAGCCAGGTCAATGACCTTTCTACTCATTTCTGCTAGCGCTTTAAGAGTTGCGAGCACAAATCAGTAAGAGCACAGCGCACGTCATGTAAAGATCCTATGAAGCCTCGCAAGCTAATGGAATTGCCCTTTAAAAGCAATTTTAACATATGTTTTGTCTCTGGACAAAGTCACCTGAAAAGCTTTTAACATTCATTTCAAATCTAAATTAGTGCATTTAAATTTTTTTAAAAATGTTTCTGTCTTATTACATCAGTAATATAGAATACCCTAATACAAAAATTTAATTCAAAGAATCTAATATCATGTAACAATATTTTAGCTATCGAGACAAATACATTTTTGTCGTAAGATGTGTACAATTTAACTGCACCTATTTATGTTCTATTATGTGCTGTTCTGCTAATTAAGAAATCAAGTCAATCAGATTGTCTGACAGCTTCAAGTAAACTGGGTCTTCTCTGGAATCCATCTGGAGTTTAATTGACTGTGTGGCTTTGTGGTCAGATATATAAAACCTCTTAAATAAACGAAAGGATTAAGTTATCAAGGTAAAGACAAAGAGGGAAAGACAGGAAGAGAATGTAATATTTGTGTTAATACAATATTTGCCTGTCTGTGGCTTTTATACTTTGACCTTTAATCATTCTCATTAGAAAGATAAGCATGACTGAGTGGAAGGTTATTGAGATGGTATGATAGTAGTATTGCTCCCCAAGTCAGGACAGGAAACAAAAGCCCTCCTGAGAACCTACATTCTCATTATGAAAGCCTAATAGTGAGCACATCTCTCACCTTGACCCTGGGTCATTAGACTAATCTTTCTTTTGCCAACATTACACTAGAGAGAGTACAATTCAGCTGGAACACCAGTAGCTGCACAGATTGTGTGTCTTGCAGATGAATCAGTACTACTGAGATGTGCCAACGTGACCAATATACCAGTGTGAAATATTCCTAAACAATACCTTATTAATTCAGTTGATATTATTGTAATTGGGGAAATATTTGTGAACATTAACAGCAGAACTTTGTCATGAAATATGTCAGGTCTGTCTAATTATTTCCAAACAGATTAATTATTAAGGTCGTGGTATAGGTAGCTACAGAACAGAAACATGCACTAACAATTGGTAAAGAGCTTTGTGTTTTCAAGTGAATACACAAAAATCACATAAAAAGGAACTTTGTATACATTAATATTTTCTGATCAGGATTCCATTAATTTACATAAATGGGAAATTGTTCATTAGCATATGAAAAGTGTAACATGGTGAACACAATGCTCTATACCAGTCATGCACAACCTGTGGCCGAGAGGGAACCACAGACAGGTGATGTTTTTTTTTTTTCTCTTCCTCATTAAGATTTTTCTTTACCATTTTTATTCTTCCTAACCCAACACTGGAAAGAGGGGTGGAAATTACTCATCAGGGCGGGACTTCAAAGAGACATGCCTGTGACAGGTAGCCTGGCGGCCAATCGAATTAGCTGCATCTGTCTTTGCAGAAAAGTGGCACAGAGCTCTCAGTCTCGATTATATAATCATTATATTGAGAAATTGCTACTAAGCGCTTTCCTGCTCACTGCTCTAGTTCTACTCTGACAAACAGACTGAGCCACAGCTTCTAGCCCAGGTAAGAATGTTTTATTAATAGATCGTCTCACATTGCATTATGGCATAAGCCAAAATGTTCAGACAATGGATTTTTCAATGTTTTTTTTTTATTTAAAACTAAAGGAATTATACAGAGTTATTTAATTGCCTACTAAATACAAATGCCTGGTTTCCCATAGCAGAGCCAAACTGGGGGGGTAAATTTAGTAAAGACTGGTTCTGCCATTTATTGCAATAAGATGGGCATCGCTGTCAGATTTCTCCCTAAAAAACCTTGCGTTTACTAACCACCGTATTTCAGGGTCAAGTCCAACAGAATCCATCGTCAAGCAGCGGCAGATTTAAAGGCTTTGTTTTATTTATACGTTTTGAAAGGGTTAAAAGTACAAAAAAAAAAAAAAAAAACGTTGTGGAGTTCCTGCCCAAATTATTAACCAGCCCTTGGCATTGGCATCACTAGGGAGTGCAAGTGGTACAGGCTGCACCGGGTGTCATCATCCAAGGGCGTGACACCAGAATAGAAAAGCTGCTATGCCCTTTTGGTGTCAACTCCTCGGGTGGTATCACCGAATAGCGCTGAAGAGGTGTTGGATGACACGCGCCATACTGTGCTGGAGGAGGTTGGGGACTTCCTAGTAGCTCCCGGAGTGATGGGCAAGACTCCCAGTGTGAAAAGGATGACACAACCCAAAGAGGCACATCAGTGGGCATGGCCACATGCACATGCGAGGGGTAGATGTATACAGCAACGAGTGTCACCACACCTGGTGACGCCTCTGGCCCCTGGCCAATGAGCATAGAGTGGTATTGTAAAATAGGGGGAAAAAAATCGGTCTCCTCTATTTTTAAATAACCAGCACTAGGCTGAACCAGCCAGAGCAGCTGATGCTATAGAAGGGAGATACGACTCACCAGCGAGGCAGATCTATTTTTTGGCTGAGTTTGCCATCAATTTGTGGTGGGTTCTAAACCCGATGCTTAGTAAATAAGGGGTTTATATTATTGTCTATGTTAAATAATCAATAGTTGGTTTGATGGGCTATTGGAGTCTATTGCCTTCCAAAGTTGTGTTTTCCTGCAAACTCCCATTGGATTTGCTTTTAGAAAATCCCCGATTTGCAAAAATCGATGGAAATTTGAAGAAAAAACATAAATCAGTGCTTAGTCAGGAATTTCATGAGAAGGGGGTGGTAGCAGGTACTATTTACTTGCCCCGAGCCGGTTGGAGGGGCCAGGTCAGTCGCTGAGGGGGGCATTGTTACCCTTTGCAGTGCTGCTGAGCCCTCATCTGTAAAACTTCTCCTCTTCCTGATACCACTGACCGCTATATAGCAGCACAGCGACAGCAGCATATTGCCATGGAGAGAAAAGAGACAGCTGCTGTTCAGCGGCAGCAGCCTCCTTCCCCAACTGCAGAGAGTCTAGGAAGGCTGCTGCCACAGGGCAGCAGCAGTCTCATCTCTCTCTAGGCCAGTGGTACTGGGCAGAGGCAATGTTTTACAGATGGGGCAATCTCAGTAAACGCAATACCCCCCCCAGCCACAACCCATGCGCTCCCCTGTGCTGAGCCCATTGCACCCCACATTCTAATTTTTTACCCTGTTTTGGGAGGGGGTGCGACCACGCATCCCAGACTTTGGCCACACCCCCACTACCCGGGCTGTCATGATTGGTGTCTGCGAGTTACCTTTCTCAGGTGGTGATCGGGTTTCAACGGAGGCCGGCATGACTGGAATCACAGATAATGTAAATAGCTCTATTTACAAGACTTGGGTGGCAGTGAAAACTGCCTTTGATGATAAATGACAGGAACTGGAGGGACCGGACTGGGACCGGCAGGAAGACTTGTTGAATTGAACTGATGAACTAAGAACTTGACTCTGGACTGGAACAACGTGGACTGAAGGAAAGTCCGGTAATGCTGAGATGAGGGCTAAACAGGGTAATCTGGAATTACTATGACAAAGGCTAGAAACTCAGGTGCAGGCTGGACAGGATAATTGGAAATAACAGGTTTCAGGAAGGAATGGGTAGGTTTGGGAATTTGCAGGCTCAGGGAGGGAATAGGTAGGTAACAGGGGCAGGAGTTGATCCACAGCAGGAAGCAAGGCAGGGTAACACGATGCAGGTTTACAGAGTGCCAGGGACCAACCAGGAGTAGGACTAGCAGCAGAGCACAGGCCAGGTATTGCTGTAACAGGACGTCTGGATGCCAGGTATTACTGTAGCAGGTTTTCGGGATGCACCAGAGGTTGCTGTCAGCAGGCTTACTGGATTGCCAGGCTTGGCTGTAACAGGTTTTCTGGAAGCACCGGGGGTTGCTGCCAGCAGATTTACTGGATTGCCAGGTACAGCTGAAACAGGTTTTCTGGATAGCGCCAGGGATTGCTGTAGCAGGTTACAGGGACAGACTTGAATGCATGAACCATACACCACGGGAAGACGAGATGTTCAGGCCCAGAATGCTATCAGGAGAGGATATATATACCATGGGTCTGGCAGCAATTGGTGGATACGGACAGGTGGTCTGGTAGTAGCATTCTGAGTGGTGGGAGGCACAACATGCAGAGGGATATTCATCTCTGCAGCTCTGAGAATCAGAACCACACCTGTGATTCCAATCAGGGCTAGCAGTGCTCACAGACAGAGGAGAGGCCAGGTGCAATAATCAGAGCAAATCCTCCAGGCAAATTACACACACAGATCCATGGGGAAGCTGACAGGGGTAAGTCTCAAGGCAAAAAGGTGACAACTAGACAGGGTCGTGACAGTACCCCCCTCTTTATGGGTGGACTCCGGACACCAAAACAAAAACTTTCAGACATCTTCCCAATTCTCAATTTCTTGGTATAGTGGAAAGTCTACAAAGGAGATAGTTCAAGACCTTCGATGATTCTTCTTTTTGCTGCGAGAACGTTTTGTGCCAACCAACGGTCCAGGAATCTTTGGCAACTCCTGTGGAAATATGTGGCTGGGAAGGACAGGATCAGATTTTTGGGAGGTACAGTAGCAGAAAGGGGACATGGAGGTGTGTGCACAAGTCATGTTCTGGGTTACAGATTCAAAAGTACTGCTCTCTTGGGATGCCTGGAATTCGGCACGCTGGCCCTTGAAAACTTGACCTTGTTCAGATTTCAGAGGAGTGGAGGACAAATTCTTGGTAGCACAAACAGAGTGCTTGGACAATATTTTGGAACTGAGAACTTCGCTAGAATTTTGGTTTACAGGGTAAGGACCAAATTCTTTGACAACAGCTTCACTGAAAGTCTTTATATTTTGAAGCATTGGATCTTTGGAGTTGTAAATAGGAGCAACCCAGTCCCAAGCTTTACCTTGAAAAGATGAGATAACAAACTCTACAATATTAGTAGACTTGACTCCACATGGCAGGGAAGAATTCATCATACCGAAGAATTGTTTCAATAAGGCATAGTATTGAGTTAAGTCCCCATCAAAATAAATGCATGGTGAAGTATCTGACGAATCCTGTGTGTTCAAGGATTGTGGAGCACTTTCAGGTGCCTGGCAGGAGGAAATTTGAGGATGCTCCGATTGATGAGGAGTCGAAATAACTGAAGCTGACCGATGTTCGGAATTCGGACCAATTGATGGAACTGGAAGGAGTCCTGGGGAGCTAGAGACAGTAGCATCAACAATCAAAGCTGAGAACAGACTACAGAGATTGTCATCTTCTGGAACAATATATGCAGGAGATGGTGAACAGGAACCATAATCAGATTTTGTAGCACAAGACACTTCTCCCTGATAACAGGAACTTGAGACCCCCTCCTGGGGCGCGAGACTTGAGACCCCCTCCTGGGGCACGAGACTTGAAACCCCCTCCTGGGGTACGAGACTTGAAGCCCCCTCCTGGGGTACGAGACTAGAAACCCCTTGCTGGGGTACGAGACTTGAAGCCCCTTCCTGGGGTACGGGACTTGAAACCCCTCCTGGGGCTGCTGACTGGAGTCCCCTGCTGGGACGGGCAGAATCCGGGCAGGGACCGGAACGGGCAGAATCCGGGCAGGGACCGGAACCGGCAGAATCCGGGCAGGGACCGGAACGGGCAGAATCCGGGCAGGGACCGGAACGGGCAGAATCCGGGCTGGAACCGGAACGGGCACTGAGACGTTGACACTTAGAACCACTGCTGGAGTTGCAAAGGAAACAGTCTTTAATGAAGTGGTCAGAACTCCCACAATAGAGACAGAGCTGTAAATCTTTGCGCCGCTGGCGTTCGGCCACAGAGAGCTTGGGGCGTGGGTAACTACGATGTCTGACAGTACTTGGTTCAGAAGAATCCTTGTTTCTTAGGGATTGCAAGGCAGAGGTTTTAGTCGAGACAGAGGCAGCTCTAAGAAATTCAGGAATGATCTGAAAAATTTTGGTGAGTAGAGCCTGAAGCTGTCGATGGAAGGTAGTTAGGGGTTCAGGTAAGGTTTGGGTAACATCTAGCCGGTTATTCAGGATTTTCAAAAGCTGTAGCACTTGATGCTGTACGGCCTCCTGTGAATCCAAGCGGGTGACCAGGTTACGGAAAGCATCTAGTCCCTTAATAGGTGCTTGATCAGCCACCATCGTTGGGCCTGAACATTCTGTCATGATTGGTGTCTGCGAGTTACCTGTCTCAGGTGGTGATCGGGTTTCAACGGAGGCCGGCATGACTGGAATCACAGATAATGTAAATAGCTCTATTTACAAGACTTGGGTATTATTATTATTATTATCCTTTATTTATATGGTGCCACAAGGGTTCCGCAGCGCCTTACATAGTACATAAACATAGTGCACAAACATAGTACATAGACAGTTGAGCAGAACAAGAAAACAGTGTCATACAGTTTAAGACAATGCAATACAAGTACATGGTATATAAACACTGCTGCAACAGAAGCAGGATGGCAAAAGTCATGGGTTAGGTGCTTTTGAGTATAGAGCAGATAATATAAGTAAAGTAAGGATAAGCACAAGAGGAAAGAGGGCCCTGCTCGTGAGAGCTTACATTCTAGAGGGGATGGGCAAACAGACAGGGGTGACACGAATAGGGTAGACAGTGAGCATGGGACAGAGGGTTAGGATGACAGATGGGTGGATTCCTATTTTACAGTATGTGTGGAAGACATTTGAATTAAGATTTATGCCACTGACATTCTACTTTAAGAGGCAGTTTTTGTAGGTGTCTGTGGAAAGCCATGGCTGTTATATCAGTTTACGTGAAGTCTGACGTGTAGCTGAAGCCACTTCATGAAGGGCTATTTAGAGAGTTTGGTTAACGTATAAACCAGCAGTCTCAGGTAAATGTAGAAATTGGTAAAAGTAGTTATTGTAAAGAGATGTTCAGATGTAAAATAATAAGTTGTGATCAAGTGTGAATTCTATAAGGCACATTTATTGATTTGGAGGGTGATGGGAGACATGTGAGGTTTGCTGGATATTTATTCCATAGTATATCCGCTGTCCGTGTGTGGGGCCTGGATTTGGTGATATGTCACCAGAAAATAAAAGCAGAAGAATGGAGAAGTAGATATAGTTGTAGGTGTGTAAAAAATATTTATAGTCACACAATGAGGCTGTAAAAGTCAATTTTTGATGAAAAGAAAGCTCATTAGTTTTTAGAGGAGGTGAGTGACTCAATAGGGCGGCAGTGTGCCCAGAGAGGGGAGATGCAGGGAGAGTTAGGGATGTTATATCCTTAGAGAAAATGCAAAGGAGGGAGTTGACAAAAAGAAATGTGTAGTACATGGTGAGTTTTAGGTTTGTTTTTTTTAGACAAATTTTAAAAGTAATGGTATCTTAATCTGAAATTACCTTAGATGTTGGTCATTGTTTGTTCAAATGTTTGATTAACTGTTATGTAATCACACTTTGTGCATTTAACACTTGGTGCTTTTAACCCCAGCTGCAAACAGCCCCAGCTGCCCCTAGACTGAATATAAGGAGTGGTAACCCTTGATTAAGACAGGCTACAACTGACTCAATTGGCTTGCTGATCAAAGGAGATAACTTGCTCTGAGTTGGAGCAAAAACCAGGCCAGATATATACCATAAACTATGCTTCAGTGACCAATACAGACTATACAGGAAGAGAAAAAAAAAAAATAATAATCTATGCAAGAGATAGTCACATACATTTGAATCCACACACGATTGCAAGCATGAGGTTCTATGCAGAATATCGGTGCAATAAGCAAGATGAGACAGTCACATACATTTGAATCCACACACGATTGCAAGCATGAGGTTCTATGCAGAATATCGGCATAGTGAAAACTGCCTTTGATAATAAATGACAGGAACTGGAGGGACCGGCAGGAAGACTTGTTGAATTGAACTGATGAACTAAGAACTTGACTCTGGACTGGAACAACGTGGACTGAAGGAAAGTCAGGTAATGCTGAGATGAGGGCTAAACAGGGTAATCTGGAATTACTATGACAAAGGCTAGAACTCAGGTGCAGGCTGGACAGGATAATTGGAAATAACAGGTTTCAGGAAGGAATGGGTAGGTTTGGGAATTTGCAGGCTCAGGGAGGGAATAGGTAGGTAACAGGGGCAGGAGTTGATCCACAGCAGGAAGCAAGGCAGGGTAACATGATGCAGGTTTACAGAGTGCCAGGGACCAACCAGGAGTAGGACTAGCAGCAGAGCACAGGCCAGGTATTGCTGTAACAGGACGTCTGGATGCCAGGTATTACTGTAGCAGGTTTTCGGGATGCACCAGAGGTTGCTGTCAGCAGGCTTACTGGATTGCCAGGCTTGGCTGTAACAGGTTTTCTGGAAGCACCGGGGGTTGCTGCCAGCAGATTTACTGGATTGCCAGGTACAGCTGAAACAGGTTTTCTGGATAGCGCCAGGGATTGCTGTAGCAGGTTACAGGGACAGACTTGAATGCATGAACCATACACCACGGGAAGACGAGATGTTCAGGCCCAGAATGCTATCAGGAGAGGATATATATACCATGGGTCTGGCAGCAATTGGTGGATACGGACAGGTGGTCTGGTAGTAGCATTCTGAGTGGTGGAAGGCACAACATGCAGAGGGATATTCATCTCTGCAGCTCTGAGAATCAGAACCACACCTGTGATTCCAATCAGGGCTAGCAGTGCTCACAGACAGAGGAGAGGCCAGGTGCAATAATCAGAGCAAATCCTCCAGGCAAATTACACACACAGATCCATGGGGAAGCTGACAGGGGTAAGTCTCAAGGCAAAAAGGTGACAACTAGACAGGGTCGTGACACGGGCCAGTCTGAACTTTCAACAGCCCTGCGCTTAGTAAATCTACCCCTGGGACTGTAAAGTAAACCTTTGCCTGCAAAGCACACAAGCCCACATGTATTTACATGTGCAAGTTAAAAAAAAGTTTTCGAAATTTATTGCCGTCTTCAATTAGAGGCAAAAAGACTGGATCTGCGCAAAAGTATCGCAGATGACCTAATTTCACCAGGTGGAAAGTTTCCGCCGTATTCAATTCCAAAGACTTTTCGCATATGAGAAAAGTCAATGCAATGCAATCGGCAGAAAAGTTTCGCCTATGAACAGCTGGCGGAAAAAAGTGGAGAATTGCGGTTTTGAGGTGCAAACTTCAGGAAACCCCTCTGCACCCTTGGGACAGTCCCCCAAAGATAAACTGTGTAAAAAAAGATAAAAAAAAAATACTTTAGAACACCCCAAAAAAGTACTTTCAATTTGGGGGCGAAAAATTTCAAAGTTGGGGGACAAACTTAAAAACTAGCTAAATAGACTCCTGGGGGGTCCCCAAGTATGGGGCAGGTGTTTATTTGATTGCAGGAGCTTGCGGCAGGAGGATTTTTTATGTGATTTAAAACTTCACTTTAACAACTTAAAAATATGCTAGCACCCATTTTCAAGTACCCCAAATTTGCTGGGAGTAGTTATTTTCACCAACAAAATATTGCTTAATGCTATTCTTCACCACTTGTGTTAATGCGCTAATTGGCACCAATTGGCACAACTTAAGTACCCCAAATACCTTCATTGGGGTTAATCAGGGGTATCTATAGTAGGGGTGTGCACCGGCCACTTTTCGTGTTTTGTGTTTTGGTTTTGGATCTGGATCTTTCTTCGTGTTTTGGATCTGGATTGGTTTTGCCAAAACCACCCTTCCGTGTTTTGGGTTCTGGGTTTTGTGTTTTGGATCTGTATTTTTTTTTAAAAAAGCATAAAAACAGCTAAAATCACAGAATTTGTAGGTTTTTCTGCTCCTATGCTATTATTAACCTCAATAACCTTAATTTCCACTCATTTCCAGTCTATTCTGAACACCTCACACCTCACAATAGTGTTTTTATGTCCAAAACGTTGCACCGAGGTAGCTGGATGACTATGCTAAGCGACACGAGTGGGCGGCACAAACACGTGACCCATCTAGGCGTGAAACTGCAGTGGCAGACAGGATGGCAGTTTGAAAAACTAGGCCCCAAACTGTACATAATGCAAAGAAAAAAAAGAGGTGCAAGATGGAATTGTCCTTGGGCCCTCCCACCCACCCTTATGTTGTATAAACAGGACATGCACACTTTAACAAACCAATCATTTCAGCGCCAGGGTCTGCCACACAACTGTGGCTGAAATGATTGGTTCGTTTGGGCCCCCACAAAACAAGCTGGCAATTAATGTGTCCCTGCACAAACTGGCTCTATGGAGGCAAGATGTCATCCTCATCCTCCTCATCCACCGATTCCTCACCCTCTTCAGTGTGTACATCCTCATCCTCACAAAGTATTAACTCGTCCCCACTTGAATCCACCACCACAGGTCCCTCTGTACCTTCTGGAGGCTGGTCTCCCTGGAAGAGCTGATAATTCATTTTGATGAACATCATCTTCTCCACATTCTGTGGAAGCAACCTCCTACGCCTTTCGCTGACAAGGTTCCCGGCTGCACTAAACACTCTTTCGGAGTACACACTGGAGGGGGGGCAACTCAGGTAAAATAGAGCCAGTTTGTACAGGGGCCTCCAAATTGCCTCTTTTTCCTGCCAGTACAGGTATGGACTGTCTGCCATGCCTACTTGGATGCTGTCACCGATGTAATCCTCCACCATTCTGTCAATGGTGACAGTATCATATGCAGTGACAGTAGACATGTCAGAAATTGTTGCCAGGTCCTTCAGTCCGGACCAGATGTCCAAACTTGGTCCTGCCTGCCCTGCATCACCGCCAGCGGGTTGCTTAGGATACCTAAGTTTTTTCCTGGCAGCCCCAGTTGCAGGAGAAAATGAAGAAGGAGCCGTTGACGTGTCACGTTCCGCTTCAGCTGACAGTGTGTTCACCAGCAGGTCTTTGCACCTCTGCAGGCCTGTGTCGGCCGGAAAGAGAGACACCACATAGGCTTTAAACCTAGGATCGAGCACGGTGGCCAAAACGTAGTGGTCTGATTTCAACAGATTGACCACCCTGGAATCCTGGCAAAGCGAATGAAGGGCTTCATCCACAAGTCCCACATGCCGAGCGGAATCGCTCCGTCTTAGCTCCTCCTTCACTTTCTCCAGCTGCTTCTGCAAAAGCCTGATGAGGGGAATGACCTGACTCAAGCTGGCAGTGTCTGAACTGACTTCACGTGTGGCAAGTTCGAAGGGCTGGAGAACCTTGCACAACACGGAAATCATTCTCCACTGCGCTTGAGTCAGGTGCATACCCCCTCCTTTGCCTATGTCATAGGTGGATGTATAGGCTTGTATGGCCTTTTGCTGCTCCTCCATCCTCTGAAGCATATAGAGGGTTGAGTTCCACCGCGTCACAACCTCTTGCTTCAGGTGATGGCGGGGCAGGTTCAAGAGTGTTTGCTGGCGCTCCAGTCTTCGGCACGCAGTCGCTGAATGGCGAAAGTGGCCAGAAATTTTTCGGGCCACCCAAAGGGTCTCCTGCACGCCCCTGTCGCTTTTCAGAAAATTCTGCACCACCAAGTTTATTGTGTGAGCAAAACATGGGACGTGCTGGAATTTGCCCAGATGTAATGCCCGCACAATATTGGTGGCGTTGTCAGATATCACAAATCCCCAGGAGAGTCTAAGTGGGGTAAGCCACTGGGCGATGATTTCCCTCAGTTTCTCTAAGAGGTTGTCGGCGGTGTGCCTCTTACTGAAACCGGTGATACACAGCGTAGCTTGCCTTGTAACGAGCTGGCATTTCTGAGATGCTGCTACTGGTGACGCTGCTGCTGTTGCTGCGTAAGGTGATACATCTACCCAGTGGGCTGTCACAGTCATATAGTCCTTAGTCTGCCCTGTTCCACTTGTCCACATGTCCGTGGTTAAGTGGACATTGTGTACAACGGCATTTTTCAGGACACTGAGGACACTTTTTCTGACGTTTCTGTACAGTCTCGGTATCGCCTGCCTAGTGAAGTGGAATCTAGACGGGATTTGGAACCGGGGACACACTACCTCCATCAATTGTCTAAATCCCACTGCACTAATGGCGGATACCGGACGCACGTCTAACACCAACATAGCGGTCAAGGCCTCAGTTATACGTTTTGCTTCAGGATGACTGCTGTCGTACTTCATCCTCCTCGCTAAGGACTGTTGGAGGGTCAATTGTTTAGTAAAAGTAGTGGTGTTCCTACTTCCTCTCTGGGATGATGAACGACTCCCAGCAGCAGCAACAGCAGCAGCGGCAGCAGTAGGCGTAGCAATGCAGGATCCTCCAGAGGAATCCCGGATAGGAGAGTCAGTCATGCCAGTGACATGGCCTGCAGGACTACTTCCGATCCTGACTAAGGAGGAAATTGACGAGGAGGGAGTTGACGGTGTGGTTTGCAGGCGCTTGGATACAACAGGACAACGGGATTTAGGTGTCCCTGGACTGCTTACGGTCTTAGCCAAAGTTTCTGAACTTGACAGTAACTTTTTATGAACGCGCTGCAGGTGCCGTATAAGGGAGGATGTTCCTAGGTGGTTGACGTCCCTACCCCTACTTATTTCACCTTTACATATGGTACATATGGCAAGACAGTTGTTGTCCGGATTTGGATAGAAATATTGCCAGACCAAAGAGGTGGAATGTTTGGTCTTCTGCCCAGGCATGACCGTGATGGGCTTTTTCATCCCACGGACAACAACTGTCTCCCCCGGAGCCTGATTTAAACAAACCACATCACCATCAGAATCCTCCTCGCCAACTTCCTCCTCAGCGCCAGCTACACCAGTATCCTCATCCTGTTGTACTTCAACAGTGACATCTTCAATTTGCATATCAGCAAGTGGACTGTGGGTGCTCCTTTCAGCACTTGCAGGGGGCGTGCAAATGGTGGAAAGAGCCACCTCTTCCCGTCCAGTGCTGGGAAGGTCAGGCATCGCAACCACCACCACACTTGGACTCTCCTTGGGGATTTGTGATATCTTCTTAGAAAGCACAGTTCTTCGCTGTGCTTTTGCCAGCTTAACTCTTTTGATTTTTTTAGTGGGAGGAGGGCTTCCATCGTCATGTGAAGCTGAACCACTAGTCATGAACATACTAGGGATCGACCTTAGCCGTTCCTTGCCACTCCGTGTCGTAAATGGCATATTGGCAAGTTTACGTTTCTCTTCAGCTGATTTAAATGTCTTTTTCAAGGTCATTTTCCTGAACTTTGCCATTTGGGATTGTATGTGCCCTCTACTATGACATTGGGCATCGGCCTTGGCAGACGACGTTGATGGCATGTTATCGTCTATGTCATGACTAGTGGCAGCAGCTTCAGCACTAGGAGGAAGTGGTTCTTGATCTTTCTCTATTTTATTTTTATCGGAGAAAGTTTGGTCCTCCATTTATGTTATATCGATTTGATATATACGTGCGGCTAAACACAGAAAATAATTTTTTTTTTGGTTTGGACTGGAGTGTACTTTGTGGGTTACAGCACCCTTTAACGGTCAAGCCACCCGGCCCTTTACTTATGACACAGGCGCACGCTTGGCACTACTTTGTTGATGCACGTGCGGCTACTGCGCACACAATTCACAAACACAGAAAATAATTATTTTTTTTGGTTTGGACTGGAGTGTACTTTCGGGGGTTACAGCACCCTTAACGGTCAAGCCAACCGGCCCTTTACTTATGACACAGGTGCACGCTTGGCACTACTTTGTTGATGCACGTGCGGCTACTGCGCACACAATTAACAAACACAGAAAATAATTTTTTTTTGGTTTGGACTGGAGTGTACTTTCGGGGGTTACAGCACCCTTTAACGGTCAAGCCAGCCGGCCCTTTACTTATGACACAGGTGCACGCTTGGCACTACTTTGTTGATGCACGTGCGGCTACTGCGCACACAATTCACAAACACAGAAAATAATTTTTTTTTGGTTTGGACTGGAGTGTACTTTCGGGGGTTACAGCACCCTTTAACGGTCAAGCCAGCCGGCCCTTTACTTATGACACAGGCGCACGCTTGGCACTACTTTGTTGATGCACGTGCGGCTACTGCGCACACAATTCACAAACACAGAAAATAATTTTTTTTTTGGTTTGGACTGGAGTGTACTTTCGGGGGTTACAGCACCCTTAACGGTCAAGCCAGCCGGCCCTTTACTTATGACACAGGCGCACGCTTGGCACTACTTTGTTGATGCACGTGCGGCTACTGCGCACACAATTCACAAACACAGAAAATAATTTTTTTTTGGTTTGGACTGGAGTGTACTTTCGGGGGTTACAGCACCCTTTAACGGTCAAGCCAGCCGGCCCTTTACTTATGACACAGGCGCACGCTTGGCACTACTTTGTTGATGCACGTGCGGCTACTGCGCACACAATTCACAAACACAGAAAATATTTTTTTTTTGGTTTGGACTGGAGTGTACTTTCGGGGGTTACAGCACCCTTTAACGGTCAAGCCAGCCGGCCCTTTACTTATGACACAGGCGCACGCTTGGCACTACTTTGTTGATGCACGTGCGGCTACTGCGCACACAATTCACAAACACAGAAAATAATTTTTTTTTTGGTTTGGACTGGAGTGTACTTTGGGGGTTACAGCACCCTTTAACGGTCAAGCCAGCCGGCCCTTTACTTATGACACAGGCGCACGCTTGGCACTACTTTGTTGATGCACGTGCGGCTACTGCGCACACAATTCACAAACACAGAAAATAATTTTTTTTTTGGTTTGGACTGGAGTGTACTTTCGGGGGTTACAGCACCCTTAACGGTCAAGCCAGCCGGCCCTTTACTTATGACACAGGCGCACGCTTGGCACTACTTTGTTGATGCACGTGCGGCTACTGCGCACACAATTCACAGACACAGAAAATAATTTTTTTTTGGTTTGGACTGGAGTGTACTTTCGGGGGTTACAGCACCCTTTAACGGTCAAGCCAGCCGGCCCTTTACTTATGACACAGGCGCACGCTTGGCACTACTTTGTTGATGCACGTGCGGCTACTGCGCACACAATTCACAAACACAGAAAATAATTTTTTTTTTGGTTTGGACTGGAGTGTACTTTCGGGGGTTACAGCACCCTTAACGGTCAAGCCAGCCGGCCCTTTACTTATGACACAGGCGCACGCTTGGCACTACTTTGTTGATGCACGTGCGGCTACTGCGCACACAATTCACAAACACAGAAAATAATTTTTTTTTGGTTTGGACTGGAGTGTACTTTCGGGGGTTACAGCACCCTTTAACGGTCAAGCCAGCCGGCCCTTTACTTATGACACAGGCGCACGCTTGGCACTACTTTGTTGATGCACGTGCGGCTACTGCGCACACAATTCACAAACACAGAAAATAATTTTTTTTTTGGTTTGGACTGGAGTGTACTTTGGGGGTTACAGCACCCTTTAACGGTCAAGCCAGCCAGCCCTTTACTTATGACACAGGCGCACGCTTGGCACTACTTTGTTGATGCACGTGCGGCTACTGCACACACAATTCACAAACACAGAAAATAATTTTTTTTTGGTTTGGACTGGAGTGTACTTTCGGGGGTTACAGCACCCTTAACGGTCAAGCCAGCCGGCCCTTTACTTATGACACAGGCGCACGCTTGGCACTACTTTGTTGACGCACGTGCGGCTACTGCGCACACAATTCACAAACACAGAAAATAATTTTTTTTTTGGTTTGGACTGGAGTGTACTTTCGGGGGTTACAGCACCCTTAACGGTCAAGCCAGCCGGCCCTTTACTTATGACACAGGCGCACGCTTGGCACTACTTTGTTGATGCACGTGCGGCTACTGCGCACACAATTCACAAACACAGAAAATAATTTTTTTTTGGTTTGGACTGGAGTGTACTTTCGGGGGTTACAGCACCCTTAACGGTCAAGCCAGCCGGCCCTTTACTTATGACACAGGTGCACGCTTGGCACTACTTTGTTGATGCACGTGCGGCTACTGCGCACACAATTCACAAACACAGAAAATAATTTTTTTTTTGGTTTGGACTGGAGTGTACTTTCGGGGGTTACAGCACCCTTAACGGTCAAGACAGTCGGCCCTTTACTTATGACACAGGCGCACGCTTGGCACTACTTTGTTGATGCATGTGCGGCTACTGCGCACACAATTCACAAACACAGAAAATAATATTTTTTTTGGTTTGGACTGGAGTGTACTTTCGGGGGTTACAGCACCCTTAACGGTCAAGCCAGCCGGCCCTTTACTTATGACACAGGCGCACGCTTGGCACTACTTTGTTGATGCACGTGCGGCTACTGCGCACACAATTCACAAACACAGAAAATAATTTTTTTTTGGTTTGGACTGGAGTGTACTTTCGGGGGTTACAGCACCCTTTAACGGTCAAGCCAGCCGGCCCTTTACTTATGACACAGGCGCACGCTTGGCACTACTTTGTTGATGCACGTGCGGCTACTGCGCACACAATTCACAAACACAGAAAATATATTATTTTTTTAGCACTTGGGGGGAGCACCCCTGATGGACAGAGCACCCCCTGGACAACACTACAGCACTCCTTTAGGACTGGGACACTGCACAGGACTTTGGAGTGGACACAGCCCCTATGGAGAACTGACTGCACAACACAGTCCAGCCAGCCCCTATGGACTTTGAAGTAGTGGACACAGCCCCTATTAACAACAGCAGCACAGCACAACACAGCCAGCCCCTATGGACTTTGAAGTAGTGGACAACAGCAGCACTACACTACACTACACTACACTACACTACACAGCCCTAACTCCCACCCTCCCTCTTCACTGTCCACAGCCGAGTGAGAAAATGGCGCCGACGCGGGTACCTTATATAGGATCCAAAACCCGCGAGACTCGGAAGGCGGGATGATGACGTTTTGCCTCGATTTCAGATCCGAGTCAGGCGGGAAAAGTCGAGCCTGACTCGGATCGGACTCGGATCGGGGGGGCTCGGGGGGGTTCGGATTTCAGAAATCCGAACCCGCTCACCCCTAATCTATAGTGATCCCCAATGTTAGTGCATCTTTTGAGAGGTGAGGCTGAGTTCCCCATTTTTGACAGGACTTTTTGCATGTTTCAGTTTTCACTGGGTGCCATTTTCGCTTCCTTTCTAATTGAATACGCGATGTAGGCGAAAAGTCCGGCATGTGAATAAGTAATGTGGGTGCGAAACTAATTGAATACGGCCCTTAATATCTATTGGTTATTTATCTATAACAGCCTTAGGTTTGCGGTTGTTTGATGACACCACTCTTGACCCTACAGTAGTAGAAGCCTAATGGTTAGAGCAGGGCCGAAACTAGGACGGGGGGGTGGGGGTACGTACCCCGGGCTCCGGATTTGAGGAGGTTTTGAGACGAGATGTCATGTGACAGCTGACGCCAGCTCACCTCCAGTCGCAGCTCCCATGTGTGCCTATGGCAGCGATTCCGCTAATTGGCAGCGCACAGGCATACGAGGCCCAGGCGGCAAGGGAAACCAGGTCGCCATAGCAACCACAGCCCTCCCACTGTCAGTCCCGCGCCCTGACATCTCCCCCGGGGCAGGGCCCGCTGCACTCCTGGACGCAGTGGTCTTTGGGAAGTGTAGGATCCACAGTTTCCGGCGGGAGGACCTGAGTGACTGCTGGAGAAGTATGTTTACTACATGTTGTGGTCTGCTTCAGGGCATCACATTATAACACATTTCCCTTTTTTGCAATTTTAACACTTTTACTGTTTGTTTATTATATATGTGATTTCACCTTTCTACTCTATACATGCAGCTGTAACTGCTCTTATCTATCTTACCTTTCACTTCACCTTTCTTATTAGAGCGATGCCCTGGGGTGGCTCGGCTGAGCTGGTTTGGGGGTGTCCTGCGCCCTGGATTTGAACCCCTGTATATTAGAGACCTACCCTATAGAGGTTACCTGGATATGGTGGGTAGGCCCATAACCTTGGTCATGATTATACTAAAAACCTGTATTTATTGCAAAATTTTATTGCAAAATGTATTTATATATATAATTAGTAATTGGAGTTGTGCACCTGTGATTTGTTTTTTTGTGTCTGCATTAACAGTCTCAACAGGTTACACCTCCCATTATATATATTCAGGGTGTACAGTCTAGGACCCCTTCCCATACAACGTTGACATTATGACTGTCAACATCATACCACACCCGTACTAACGGGATTTCTCTGTCTTCTGTCTGCTAGTAGTAAGAGCAGGCTAGAATTTCGGTGCTGCCATAGACACCTCTGGAAGCACTAAGGACCTCATTCAGAGTCGGTCGAAGCGGCCGCACGGTCGTACGGGAAAAGGGGCCGGATATGCAAATGATTCCCTCGCAAGTTGCGTCCCTAAGTTCGGATCGGTAGCTGGCCGACCAAGGGGAGGAAGTGTCTGGAATTAAAAAAAGTACGCCCCCTTCTCGTACGCATTGCACGTCATCTCCGGGCATATAAGGATTAATCGAGACCATCGGAACTGGTCGTAGAGCTTAAGTTGACCATAACCTCTCTTAAGCTCTACGATCATGTCAGTGTAAAAACCTCCCATGTCACATGTGCCATGACGCTACTTTGTTAATTATGCACTCCCATAATCCGTATGCACGCCCATAAAACGCCGTTCGCATAATTAGGCACGCCTGCTTTCGGATCTCCACTCCCCCGTTTTCAAGCACCTTCCCCTGTTACCACCCACAAACGCCTCATTCTGTCACTCAAACTACCGACCTGGCTGTGTTCAAGGAGAGAGAAATTTCTGATCATAGCGGCTAGTTTGCGCACGCACATTGCGAACTTTACGCATGCGCAGTATAGCGAACATCGGTGGCATATAACCGTGCGGCCGCTTCGGCCGACTCTGAATGAGGTCCTAAGGGCTCTATTTACTACAATCCACATTGGGAATGCAGATTGTAGTGTGATATTACCGACTGAATTCGCAATGCGAATTCAGGCAATATCACAGGGATTTACTAAAAATCCCTTGCAGGGATAGAGCTTGCGATAAAGCTCTGTCCCTGCGAATCCCCTCCGCAGCCTTATCACGGTATTTTCGCAAAAAATACTGTGACAAGTGCCTGCGCATGCACTGACTGGACACCGCTGATATCCCGCGGCACTTAGCCTCACCCCCCGGGGCTAAGCCCCGGCCCCCTTGATCGCAGATCCCCCCCGAGAGCCCCCCTCCCTTAATTGCACTTACCTGCATGATCTGGGCTCCAGTGATATCCTCCATGACTCTGGTCAGCTGACATCCCATACTGCACTGGGACCCGGTCACCTGATGACCGGGCCACAGTGCAGTATGGGAGACCAGCTGACCACAGGGAGGACATCACCGGAGCCCCGAACTCCGGTCCCTGGACTCAGGTAAGTTAATTTTTCTTTTGACAATTTTTTTTTTGCAGTGCATCAGCGTGTAGACCACACAGCTGATCACTGGGGCCGGCTCCGGGCTCTGCTCTGCACGTTAGAGCGGAGCAGGAGTCCGGTAACCAGGGGAGATCCTGGATAACGCCGTCTCCAGATGGCGTTATTATCACATGGCCTCCCCAGGTATTTTTTTAACAATTTATTTTTAGTAACTTGCACACAGATCGCATTTCCCATTACAATTATGGGAAATGCGATCTGATTACTAAAGATAAGTGATACTTAGGGGTTGGAGTAGAATTTTACGAATTCTACTCCAATTGCCCTGTAGTAACTTTAGGTGAAACTAAAATAATGTGAAAAGGGTGTGATCCGGCTTGTACGGGACTCAGGGTGGAGTTTTTACCCAGTACTGCAGCCGGGTGACTCCATGCTGTTAAAATGCTACACTAAGAACTGTCCGTTGCCAGTTCTGCCGACAGCCCGTAAAATTCTTGCTTACAGCCATTGAAGGATAACTTCTGAATTTTTTATACATTTTTAAGAGCTATTGTTACCATTGTATGTTTTTTTGTCTGCAATATTATGGTGGAGGCTTTGGACCACCCCGTAGTACATTTGGTTTCATAAGCTGCTCCTTTCTGCGCACAAGTGCACCCATCTCTACTTTTGTGTGCACATAACTAGAGCCGGCCCTAACCAATTTGATTCCCTAGGCAACATTTTTCCTGGTGCCCCCTTGCACTACCGCTAGTTCTGCCTCTGACCCAGCACACCTATACCAGCACAGCACACATCACCCAGCAGCACAGATCACAACAGCATCCAGCAACACCCATCACCCATAGCAGTCTTCACCCACAGAGCTGTAACTAGACATTTTGTTGGCCAGTGCCAGCAAGAGCATTGGCGCCCCCACTACCCATATATTAAACAGGGACATTGCGCACTGAAGTGGAGTGGCCACACAATAGTACCCCCAATTCAAATTAAGCCACATAGTAATGCAACTCTTTTCACATTACACGACACGTAGTGTCCCTTATTCATGTTACGCCACACAGTAGTAGCGCTTCAGCAGCACCTCTCAGGCGCAGTCAGATCTATCTAGCAGGCAGCATCCCTCTGCCCAGTGCCCATCAGCACCCGGTCCCCAGGCAGCACCTCTCAGATTCCAGTAGGCAGCAGCACCCCTCTGCCTAGTGCCCGTCCCTCCCACAGCTGAGCTAACTTACCTAGAGACAGACTCTGGTCTGACCGTCTGTCTGTCTGTCTCTTCTTCAGCCAGGCCTTTGAGTGGGACAGTCCCTGCTGCAGTGGCTTCTCTTGATGCCTAGATGATGGGTGCTGGGCGGTGGTGACTAGTGGAGGTGGAGCCGTGAGTTTTTTCTCACAACTCAGCTCTGCAAAGGCCCATGGGAAGAGTGGCCGTGGCTGGCATGCGCAACATGCCCTCCCATGGCCGTCTTACTTGTATCCAGAATGAACTTCCGCACATGTGCATCATCTCATTCTGACCGCTGAGCTACTCAATCGGAGCTGAGCTCCGATCGTGGAAGCGGCAGGCGGGGTGATGGCTCTTGCCGTGCCCGGCTGGCAGCGCTGTCACTATGGCGCAGCCGCAGAGCTGTGGGATGCCCCTAAGGCATTCCAGATGCCCTAGGCATTTACCTAGAATGCCTATGCCTAAGGAAGGCTCTGCTTGACATAACATTTGGTATTGATGTAGTTGACATTTGCTGATAGGGCATTTGGAGGATTTTATTATAATATAGTAGTGCCTAATGTACTTTTCCCAAGTTGTATTGCCTCATGCTGTCTGCCCAAATACAGATAGATTTCACTTACACTTCTTTGATACTCTACATCAGCCTCATTCCTTCTTATGAGATGGTTTGACTTGACTGAATATCAGGAGAACCCGAGAGGTAATTACAGAACTGCTCAGGCAGTACATTTGAGTCTTTTGGACCCCTCACTCTGACAACTGTGATGAGTTACAGCCATTTGAACTATTGTCTTTGCTATACAGTATAATTACATTACTTATATGTTATATACTGTATGTTAGATACCAATGCCTAATGTCATTCCTGTTATTTGATTTTGGTTTTAAGCTGTGTGTCCCCTCCCCCTGACCTTGTAAACCCCCTTACTCAATTTATCCCCCTTGTGTCCTCTTTTCTGTACCACTTTTTATTTGTGCAAAAGCTCAATAAATACCTATGTTTAAAAAAAAGAAAAAAAATACTATACCATCCAGCCAACAATGGCAGGATATTTTATTTATATATATATATATATATATATATATATATATACATATACATATATATATATATACATACACATACATATATATATATACACATATATATATATATATACATATATATATATACACATATATATATACACATATATACATATATATATATATATATATATACACACATTCTTGGCACCTCAATATTTCTTTTCTCTTCTATGAAATAATTTGAACTAAGAAAAGGGGAGTGTTGTAGTTTGTCGATGTTCACATTGTACATTATGTCGACATGTTAACCATGTCGACAATCATCTTGTTAACACTGATGTAATGCTGACATTGTTGAAATATCAATAATGTGCTTTTATTCTTCACAAAGGGCTCTATTTATTATCATTATTTTTACTAAAATAAAGTGAAAAAGGGTGTTTTCACACCCTTTTCACATTATTTTAGTATCACCTATAGTTATTATAGGGCAATTGGAGAAGAATTCGTAAAATTCTACTCCAACCCCTAAGTATCATTTATTTTTAGTAATCAGATCGCATTTCCCATAATTGTAATGGGAAATGTGATCTGCCTGGTAGTATCTAAAAATAAATAGTGAAAAAAATACCTAGGGAGGCCCTGTGATAATAACGCCACCTGGAGGTGGCGTTATCCAGGTCTCCCCCGGTTACCGGGCTCCTACTCTGCTGTAATGGGCAGAGCAGAGCCCAGAGCCAGCCCCAGTGATCAGCTGTGTGGTCTAAACAGATCGCAAGCTGATTTCTGCTAAAAAAAAAAAAAAAAAAAAGGAAAGAAA
Source organism: Taudactylus pleione (assembly GCA_031769625.1). NCBI lineage: Eukaryota > Metazoa > Chordata > Amphibia > Anura > Myobatrachidae > Taudactylus > Taudactylus pleione. The sequence goes on along the minus strand of JAUIMM010000190.1, from coordinate 6,056,828 downwards.
TAAATGTACTTACCTGACTCCAGGGACCGGTGATCGGGGCTGTGGTGATGTTCTCCCTCCGGTCAGCTGGTCTCCCATAGTGCACTGCGGCCCGGTCATCAGGTAACCGTGTCCCAGTGCAGTATGGGATATCAGCTGACCGGAGGCATGGAAGACATCACCGGAGCACCGATGACTGCAGATAAGTGCTAATGAGGGAGGGGGGGTCACGGGGGGGGTCCGCAATCGTGGGGGCGGGGCTTAGCGCCGGGGGTAGCAGCGACGGTCGGTCGTCGCATGCGTCGGCACTTTGTCACTGTATTTTTTGTGAAATACCATGACTAGTGTGTGGAGGGGATTTGCAGGGACAGAGCTTTATCGCAAGCTCTGTCCCTGCAAGGGATTTGTAGTAAATCCCTGTGATATTGCCTGAATTTGCAATGCGAATTCAGTCGATAATATCACACTACAATCTACATTACAAATGCGGATTGTAGTAAATAGAGCCCAAAGTCTCATAACTCTGTGTTTGCATTGGGATATTGCTTCTAAGGTGGAACACACTGAGGGCTCTATTTATTAACATTATTTTCACTAAAATAAAGTGAAAAAGGGGTGTTTTCACACCCTTTTCACATTATTTTAGTTTCACCTGTAGTTATTGCAGGGCAATTGGAGTAGAATTAGTAAAATTCTACTCCAACGCCTAGTATCACTTATTTTTAGTAAAGCAGATCGCATTTCCCATAACTGTAATGGGAAATGTGATCCGACCAAAGTTACTAAAAATAAATTGTAAAAAAATACCGGGGGGAAGCCCTGTGATAACGCCACCTGGAGTTGGCGTTATCCAGGGTCTCCCCCCGTTACCGGGCTCCCACTCTGCTCTAACGGGGAGAGCAGAGGCAGGAGCCGGTACCAGTAATCAGCTATGTGGTCTAAACAGACCGCAAGCTGATTGCTGTAAAAAAAAGGGAAAAAAAATTGAAACATTTTTTTATTACTTATCTGAATCCAGGGACCGGTGATCGGGCCTCCGGTGATGGCTCCTCTCCGGTCAGCTGGTCTCCCATAGTGCACTGCAGCCCGGTCATCAGGTGATCGGGTCCCAGTGCAGTATGGGAGATCACCAGATTGGGAAGCCCGAAGAAGATCACCGAAGGCCAGGAGGATGCAGGTAAGTGTAATGAAGGGAGGGAGGATCGCGGGGGGCGGGGCTTAGCGTCAGTGGGGGGTAGCAGCGACGGAGGGTCGGCGCATGCGCGGGCTCTTAGTAGCGGTATTTTTTCCGAAAATACAGCGACTAGACTGCGGATGGGATCCGCAGGGACAGAGCTTTATCACAAGCTCTGTCCCTGCAAGGGATTTATAGCAAATCCCTGTGATATTGCCTGAATTCGCAATGCGAATTCACTTGGTAATATCACACTACAATCCGCATTCAATATGCGGATTGTAGTAAGTAGAGCCCTTAAAGAGGTATAGCTGCAATACTTTCAAGAGATGGTAGCTATGGAAGGGATGTAGTCAGGAAGCCAACTATCTAAATGCCGACTTCCCGACTGTCTAATCCCAGCAAGGTACTAATGACAGGCATTGAAATCTCGACGCCTGTCATTAGATCTATGCCGGGAGCCCAACACCCGGCATCCCAATCGAAGGTAAGCCGGGCGCCGGACGTGGACAGCTACGGGGAGGAGGGTTAGGTTAGGGGCTCCCGGGGGGGATTTAGGGTTAGGCACCTCCCCCCGGGAAGGTTAGGGTTAGGCTAGGGGAAGGGGGGGGTTAGGGATTGGCACCCCCGGGGGGAGGTTAGGGTTAGGCACCCCCCCGGGAGACTTAGGTTTAGGCTGCGTGGAAGGGGGGGTTAGGTTTAGGCACTTAGAGGGGGGTTAGGGTTAGGCACTAGGGGGGGAGGTTAGGGTTAGGCACCCCTAAAGGAGGGTTAGGGTAGGGAATTAGGTTAACGATACTTACCTTAATTAGCGATCAGGATCTTCACCCCTGCCGGGCTTCTGCTGTTGGGATAATACCTACTACACCCCTATGGAATACCCTGAGGTATTTAGCAGGGGTTGGGTATGAAATGCCAACAGCCGGGAAGCCGTCTAACAAAATCCCGACACCGCAAGCCCGAACGCTGAAAATCCCGACTGGGGCTGGTAAGGGGATCGGTATGAAATACTGCCGGACCTATGTCAGGAAGCCGGCAGTCGGCATTTCGACCATTGGCTTCCTGACTGCATCCCATGGTAAGTACCCTAACCCTCCCCTTTCTACCCCCCTAACCCTCCCTTAGTGGTGCTTAACCCTATCCTCCCCTCCTGGTGGTGTCTAACCCTAACCTCCCCCCGGGGGTGCCTAAACCTAACCCCCGCACCCTAAACCTAACCCTCCCGGGGTGGTGCCTATCCCTAACCTACCCCCAGGGGTGCCTAAACCTAACCCTCCCGGGCTGGTGCCCAACCCTAAGTCCCCCCAGGGGTCCCTAAACCTAAAAGGGGGCGGATCACTAACACGGCCCGTCTTACCTTCGTTCGGGAACCAATCTGTCTAGAATCGGCATCAGGATTTCGCAGCTGAGATTTAGACGGACGGCCTCCCGGCTGTTGGCATTTTGACTGTATCCCATTTACCATAGTAGGCCCAAATGCTGAACTTACAGCTGAGTACACAAAGTGTGGGATTGCCAGTATAATATATTGACAATTTTATTGGTAGGGGCCCCACAGTTAGTTTCCTTGTTGCCCCCACAAACCTTATTCCAGCCTTGGTCCCAGCCCCTCATCATGTTACTGTTAGGTTTCATATGTCCACCAGATCCCTCCAATGCAGTAGTTTCCCCTATTTCTATACCATTAGTACAGCGCAATAATAGTGGATTGCATAATACGAATCTGTTAATTTGCTCTGTGCGCAGTGTGTTTTGCAGCCTCTGTACACTAAACTGTATATTATATATATTTTTATTTTTCTGAGAAATCAGTGCTTGCAAATCAACTCTGTTTCCTAGTAATCCCTAAGCTTTGTATACGTACACAAAACAATTTCTTTCTCAGCTGATATAATTAGCAACCAGAATTTCAATATTAGAGTCTTAAAGTGATGCTTAATTAGTTGACTGAGTGCTCTGCTTTTATCAGTGTTGACAGATCGTAATTAGAGAACGGCTGCCGAGAACTAGCTTAACAGCTGATAGATGCTTCAACAGCTAGTATATCTCCATCAGGGTAGGCAGACATCCAATATGCATAGTCTGTTATCAGGGCCGAAACTAGGATTTTTGTCACCAGGGGCAAGACAGTAATTTGGCGCTCCCCATGTAATTCCCCCTGCAGTAGTGCCCATATTGTAATGCCCCCATAGTAATGCCCATATGTTAATACCCCCATAGTAATGCCCCTGTAGTGCCCACCATACAGTAATGCCCCTGTAGTGCCCATGCTCCCATATTAATGCCCCTGTAGTGCCCATGCTTTCATAGTAATGCCCCTGTAGTGCCCATGCTCTCATAGTAATGCCCCTGTATTGCCCATGCCCCATAGTAATATCCCTGTAGTGCCCTTACAGTAATGCCCCTGTAGTGCTCATGCCCCCACAGTAATGCCCCTGTGGTAATGCCCCTGTAGTGCCCATGCCCCAATAGTAATGCCCCTGTAGTGCTCATGCCCCATTAGTAATGCCCCTTATTGCCTATGCCCCCATAGTAATGCCCCTGTGGTAATGCCCCTGCCCTCATAATAATGCCCCTGTAGTGCAGCTTATTAAAAAAAAAAATACTTACCTTGAACCCCGCTCCTGCATCCAGCGTTGCGTCCGGTCCGCCGGCTGCTCCTTGGAACTATGGGGGAGATGTCATGACGTCTTCCCCATAGTGCCCGTGGGGAGAGCCGGAAGCTGGAGTTCGGGAGAGAACTGCAGCCTCCGGCTACACCGCGTCGCTGCAGAGAAGGAGCCGGGCGCCCGCTGGTAATAAATATTATCAGCGGACGTCCGGCTTGGAGCCTCTCTGCAGCGCCGGGCTGGAGGTCACTGGCACCAGGTACAGCGCCTCACCCGGTGCACGTGCACCTCCAGCCCCCCCCTAGTTGCGGCCCTGCTGTTATCCTCCGCTCTGCCCAAAATAAGGACTATAGTAAAATGTAGGATTAAATGAAGAAAGGGTTAAAATAGGAGTAACAAAATCACATACTGAAATTATAGTTGCAATTTGCAGAGAGATTGCCCAGACTGAAAATGGAGTTCTCTCAGCACAAAAGCCAGGGTCTACTTCACTTCTCATAAGTGTCAGAGGGGCCTATTCATCATAACTAAAAATCAATGGAGGTAATTAGGTTTAGAACTCGCATGGAGTTCTACTTAATTACCGGAGGAATTCATCATTCCTCCTCCCCATAACTATCTATTCTGAAAAGCTGTCATTTTTGCGTTGAGAGCTTTTCAGCAAATAGATAGTTATCCCTGTCTACATGTGCCGTTACGTTCACAAAATTGGAGCATGCGCAGCACTATCTACAGCTGTGGTAATTCCCCCCGCCAACCCCCCCCACCTCCCCTCCGCTCTCCTCCCTGTCCCCTAACTACGTGGCCGCTGCAGCCACGGACCCGACCTCCTGTCTAAAGAGGAGAAAATAGTAAAGTTACAAAATAAATATATATATATTGGTTTTTTTTTAAATGTTATACCCCTTTTACACCAGAGCAAAAACCTGGGTTTTTGCTGGGTCTACCCGGGTCACAGCTAAGTGTAAAAGGGTCTCTGAAAAATAACCTGGGTCAAGTGACCCTGCAATCCAACCCAGGTAGCTACCAGGGTTGGACCCAGGATGGACCCAGGTAATGGTGCAGTGTAAACAGTGCAACTCAGGTTATCTGACCTGGATCATGCCTAAAATGAGAGGATTGGTGGTTGTGGAGCATTCACCTCCCACTTTTTATGACCTCACAGGTTTAGCAGGGCAGACCTGAGTTCAGTGTGAACAGGGCTGACCTGGGAGTAACCCAGATCAAAGGTGCAGTGTAAATGGGTCTGACCTGGGTCTGACCAGGGTTGGAACCATGTCCAAAAACCCAGGTCGGACCTGGGTTTTTGGCGGAAAAGAGGTATTACTGTGTTCTGCTGAGAGAACAACAGTCGGAGCAGCAGCCGGAGACGGAGGAGGTACGACGGAGTGACGGAGGGAGCCGAGGAGGACCTGTCCAGCTGAAAGCAGGTAAGTGTAACCCACTATACACCACCTGAGAGTGGCATATAGTAACAACAAATACATCATTTTCGGAATTTGATGAATAGCCTAATTTCTACATCCCCATACAAATGTACTAATGTATGGGGCGTGTGGAAATTAACGCAGGCGGACTTAACCGGGATATACCAGTGATATCTCCTGTGTTATGTGTGTTAATAAATAATAAAATAATGGTAATTAAGGAAACTGTTCTCAAAATCGTTATTTTAGTGTTGATGAATAGGCCCCAGAGTGTAGGTTCTATCTACACATTCATCTCAGGTATATTCCCTAAATTTCCATATCCTTCACTAATCAAAGGATAATTATCCAGCCATTTTTTTATTATTATTTTTTTTGTAGAAAATGAAGGAAGTGAGAATAAGAGCTATTAGTGAGTAATTATACTGTAATTACTGGGCAATCAGGAGGTATTACACATGCCCTGTGATATAAACGATTCTACTGACCTCCAAATTAAACATGCTTTCCCATACTGGATGCAAAGGAAATACTCTCTTTTTGGGGCATGGGAACAGAGAGACACAAATTTCTGGTAATTTAATATGGAACCTAAAACTAAAATGTAGTGCTTTCATGAATTTACCCATACTTACTGAAGCACAATACATGAGATTTAAAATCAGGTCTTCTGCCACTGCCAGCCATTTTGTGCCACGGTTTTCAAGTTTTGAATTGAAACAGCTATCGCAGGGTACTCATCTTCCAAAGATATGCTCTTTTTTCAGCCACACATGATACACTATGTAAAAAAAAAACTGTTTTCATCCTTACCAACATGCTCTGCATTTCTTCATTTAGATCATGGGTTCTCTACTCCAGTCCCCAAAAAGCACTAACAGGTCATGTTTTGTGGATTTCTTTAATAATGCAAAGGTCAGTAATCTATTTTACTGGGTCAGTAATACTTCTTTCATACCCTTGTTCCACTAGCTACAATAACCCGGGTTTTTGCACGTGAGCAACCAGGGTTATTATGCTGTGTGAAAGGGCAGGGTTCAAATAAGCCGAGTCAAGTGACCCGGCATTTCAACTCTGGTCAAGAGAAGGGTTGAACGCTTATATTCAAACCTGCTTGTTATGCAGTGTGAGCAGGTAACCCAGGTCGATATGACCCGGGTCCCATTCTCTGCATAGGAAGAGCCAGTGCTTGGAGATGAGATAATCTCCAAGTGCCGGTTAATCTCGGGCTGCCTATCTGTAAGGGGTCTCAGCCAGGTCGTGCCTAGGATATTCGTGTGAACATTATCCCGGGTGCGACCCGGCAATCTAGTGGAAAAGGGGTATCAGACTGTCAGCAAAATCCCGGGTTATTGCAGGGTTAACCCGGGTTGCTGCTAGGTGTGAAAGGGACAAGGGCTGGATTCCTGGGTCGAGTGACCCTTCAATCCAACAGGGGTAGCTTGCAGGGTTTAACAGGGAAACAACCCGTGTAACCCTGCAGTGCAAACGTGTAATCCGGGTCCAGTTTACAGCATGGGGAGATACGGATTTTCTGGCGTTTGGAGAATATGTAATCTCCAAGTGCCGGCAGAAGAGTTCCACTACACACAGGTGTGGTGTGAATGGCGCCGACCTGGGAATAATGTGGGTCGGCGCCACAATGTGAAAGGGTCTGTTCCGGGTCTAACCCAGTTTGAAACATTAAAGTAGTTTGCAGTGGATACTGGAAATATACATGCTGCAGCCCGCCGACACTGCAGTCCCCATATAATTCTATGGGACTGTGATGTGCTGGTATGCACCAAGCTCCGGAAAGAAGAGGCTTTCTCCACAGCAATGGCCACTGCACACGCATGGTCAGTAGACCGCTCATATGCAGGAGTCTGGAAAGAGGAATAAAGAGAACACTGATGCGGTCACTTCACTCCTAACACATCGCAGGGATGGGCTGCCTTTGGAGCCCCTGTCCCTGCATGTGAATAATACTTGCCTTCTTTCATATTTTCCTCCCTCTGAGAAGCCTAGAGAGGAGATGCAGGTGGACAGCGATTAAATAGGGGATGGGGCCAAATGACGCGATTCTCAAGGTGCCCACACACATAGCGATCTGCACACGATCAGCCGATGTGTACTATTTGTGTACAATTTCCCTTGAAACTCTCCCCGGCAGCTCAGCACACGATCTGCACACAATTTGGTGTCCAATCTTCATACGATCTCTCCTGTATCCAGACTTTCACAGTGCATCGCCTCCTAGATTGTCAGATCTCCCCTACTGCACGGCAGATCTGACGATGCGATCTGCGACCAGCAGGGATGCGCATCGCATCGTGATCGTGAGTGGGGACTCACGATTTACTCAGGATTTGGCCATATTTTACATGATCTGTTGTTCTAATGTGTCGGAATCGGCCAGATCGGATAAAATATCGCTATGTGTGTGGGCAGCTTTAGAATCGCGTCATTAGGCACCGCCCCTACTCGTGGACCACCGATCCTCGGGAAAATTCTCTCCATTCTGGCCATTTCAGGAAGTGGGTGGGATGAGGGAGAAGTGCCTACTCTTGTGGGGCAGCAGGGGGGTTACCCAAAAAATTGGGAGCCTCCCACAGATTTCGAAGAGTAGGTAAGTATGATGTGAATGTTAATACTTTCGGGTGGTGTATAATGTCTTATTGCTGCGAATAGCTGCGGTAACCTGTTTCGGCAGCAGAAGGAGCTCGGCATGTATGATTCCATGACTTTGTATCTCCTTTTTTACTTATCCCACAAGTATTCTATGACCGCTTTGGTCTCAAGGGATTGAGGGGTCTATTCATCATCGATAAATGGCCCAGTAACCATGCGGAGACACTAGTTTCAGCATATTTTAGTTACCGGGCCATTCATCATCAGGGGTGCGATAGGACTCCCTGATATTCAGCAAACTCCAAATATTTTACGTTTTTGGAGTGTGCTCAAGAGAACAAGCTCCATCTTCAGACAGCGCTTGCTCTCGTAGCCCCGCTCCTTCCTATGGGAAGGAGCTCCGGGGATGCGAAGAGGGATCCCAGTGGATCCCTCCGCCACCTTCTCACGGACTCCCCAGCGGTGGAGCGCATGCGTGACCCAGGGTCACGCTTGTGTAGCCGCGCAGACAGGGAGGAGGTAAGTAATGCAGCTACTTCTGTAGCTGCGATACTAACTGAGGGGATAGCTGCTTTTCGGAGCAGCTGTCCCCACACCAAAGCAATGATGAATTGCTCCAGTATAAACTATTCCCCGTTGCGAGTTGGATACTCAAGTATCCCTTGCAGCAAGATCAATACTTCATCATTAGAGGCCGTATGGCCTCCGATGATTAATAGGCCCCCCATTCAGAGGTGAGAGTAAAGCCAAAAAAAAGCAAGTAACTGTGCACCTGGAGAAACCATGTAGCAATGCAATGGGGGAAAATACATTTCTTTTTTTGCATGCAGGGTACATACTGGCTGCTTCTACAAGTTTGCCCACAAATACGGCGTAGCTTTATTTTTAAACAGCAATTTACTGTAGATTTGAGTTTGACCATGGCTCTTCCAAATCTAAATCTCTCTGCGCATTTTAGATCAGCCCCACCTGTAGTGCAACATGGTTTTGCCAAGACACATAGTTACTTGCTCTTTTTTGCTTTACTCTCACCTCAGAATCAGGCCCATCGTGATGCTGTAATGCTGGGTAGATGTGTACTCAGCGATGCAACGGGCGCTCCCCTCCCCCCATGACGGGCCAACATATATCTGGCGACCGATACACATTACACAATGCGGTGCCCGGCCGCCTGATATGTCGGCTCCTGCCGCATCCCACTGCATGGGGTCGTCAACCGCATCGTCAGGTTGAGCTGCATGTAAGGATGACCTGACGATGCGACTGGTGACCAAACGGGAGTACAAAGCGAGGGTGATATTGCTGTTCTTCTGTTCCTGGATATTTGGTCACTTACCCACTCTTATGATTTAGATCCAGGGCCGGTGCAAGGTTTCTTGGCGCCCTAAGCACAATTCTGGCCTATCGTCCCTACTCCTTCTATTACCCACTTTCCAGTACATCACAAGGCTGCAGTCCAAATGCACTGGTGTCTGATACAGAATGCTATGCAGACTCCCAACTATTTTTGCAGTCTAGACAAAGGCCCTCATTCAGAGCCGCACGCTCTGAATGAGGGCCGGGCTCCATTTTCATGGAGCGTCCTCCTGGACGCTCGTATAGCTGTGGGTCACCACCCACAGGCTATACGAGCGTGCATTGTCATGGCCGCGATGGTCGAGACCATCGCGACCATCGAATTTGCGAGCCGGGGCCTGCGGTTGAGGTTTTCAACCGCAAGCTCCGGAGTGATTTTGGCTCTATCAGAGCCAAAATCACTCCCACTGACATCAGTGGGCCGGCTTCTGACGGGAGACGTTCCCGTGGGAACGCCCCCGTCAGGGAGGCACGCCCCCGGCACGCCCACCAAAGGGGGCGTGCTGTCAATCAACATTGACAGCACGCCCCCTTTGATCGGACACAACGAGCGAAGGACTTTCCTTCGCTCGTCGCGTCTGGCGCATGCGCACAACGGAGCTCCCTCCGTCGTGCGCATGCTCAGTCCATAACATCGACCCACTTGCGAGCGGACAGCCGCTCGCGAGTGGGTCTGAATCAGGCCCAAAGTCCACAATCAAGAAAATTGGTGTCATTCTCTCCTACCTGTTCTTACAGCTTTCAATACATGCTAGTGTCTTAAAAATATTTTTTGCATAAATTTGCAACCTGAAAAATAATATTTTCACACAAATGTACTATTTGTCTCTTGCCAATAGACAGGCTCTGAAAAGAGTTTGTCCAGGCAAAAGAGCTGGAAGCCGTGTGATCCCTCTCCGGAAGAATTTGCGACACCGAAGCCCATAGGCTAACGCCATCTAGAGGTACCTTAACCTATCAGGGCCAAGTTCTGGAATGTGAAGCAGAGATTACAGTTATACCCTGCCTCCCTCTCCCTCCCAGTCACACTGGAGAATTAGATGGACTTGTGAAATGATAATGGCATCAACTTGCATGACCAGTATCTTCGCCGAGGTGGTTAAGAGCAGTGATAGGGAAGGACATCGGAAGCCTGGCATCGAATGGCTGGTGGGATTCCGACATCAAATATAGCGATGAGATGGCTACTAGTCATTACAACACAATCATTTGATGATATAATCAGTGATGGTTTTACTGTGCACATGCCCAGAAGCAGACAGTGCTTCACGCATGTGCACAATAGCTGAGCTGCGGACACCACTTCCAGGTGTCCAGGTGGCTCAAAAGCAGCCAGCAATTGGAAATCTGCACTTAATGGCTGGTTATCATCAAAAACCTGCAATTCGATGGGAAAAGTACTTCCATCGGATTGGGAACAACAATGGTTGCTAACCATCAGCTTCCAATGTCCATCCCTAAGCAGTGGCAGCCAGAGCAGCAGAGACCAGGGTTACAGTCTGTGGCTGTGCTTAAGGTGGGTTCACACTCTGCACACTCCATGTGCACGTCAGTGCTGCAGAGACCGCCACTGTGCTGGATGGAGGGGTGAATGTCACACCCAAGGACAGTGGGCCTGATTTAGCAAGGAACGCACGCTAGCAGACGCACGCATCCGTCCGTTGCGAAAATATGCTAATCAATGCATACGCACGGAGGCCACAACACAATATGCAAACGCCCAGCCCCATACTAAGCCGCCCATCTCCCTTTACTCACAGCCTGATCAGCACATAAGATAGCATAAACATCAGTAACATCGAGAACCATACGCACAATAGTGGTTGACCTGACCTGCGGCAGGATTTAGGCCGCTTCCTGTGTACATCTTACGGTATGGCGGTGTATGCTGCCACACTGTTAATTATGCACGCCCCTATAACGGCGTTATAATTGTCACGAACCCGGTCTGACTCACAGATACAACAATCTGGATCAGCTGGTTGTGATGCCGGCGCACCGCGGTCACTTACCAAAATACACGGTTCTTCTGCCACCACGCAGACTGTTCTCCGGAGGTCTGCGATCTCCCAACAGATTAATAATAAATCACATTCAAATGAGACACAAATATGTAGCATGGGCCTATCCAGGCACGCAAATTCAATAAGAATCACGGAGAATATGCTAGATTAAATGTGTTTAATCCAAAAAATATTTTCAAGGCTTAGTTACAAAAATATTAATAAAATGACAAACAGATTATAATGCAAATATTCTCTTACAAAATAAAAGAGAGAAATAAATCAGAGTCCCTAAGACAACTTACACTAAAGTTCTTAGCACTGCTGATGGGGTGGGGGATCTCACCCACAGGAATATCCTGATGCACTCCCAGACCTGACTGTCTGAACCCCAAGGAGTGGACATTGAATGTTGGATGGTATTCTCTTTTTATACATCCCTAATTATTTGTTCATACTTAACAGGGTCTCCCAATCAGGTCAGCAGGGTTTAAGATTAATAGATTTCCAATACAGGGTTACCTGGCCAAACTAACAGGGTCCCTGCTTTAAAGATAAGTGATGATATAACTCACTCTTCAACTTCCACCTTCTAGACCTATAGTAAATACCAGAATCCTTATCTTAGCCTCTATAATATTCTTTTGAAGTAGGGCACTGAAGTAACTGGAGGTCTGGTTCTGGGATTATGATATAGGACACTGACTTCAGGGGTCATAAAAAGGGAGAGTTGTTCACACATGGCCTCACACTGTGAGGGATATACATCATTTGGTTACCTGAAAGCCATTCACTTGCTAATTCCAGCCCTTTCTGACCTGCACACCAAATAGCAATGGACATACCATGTTTATACAGTCTATAGAACTAAAGGACACACAGTTATATAACACTCCTCAAATCACAGTACATAGATCATTATCAACCCCTCTTCCTGGAATGCCTATTTTCAAAAGAGGTGGGGTAATGCCTAGGGGTGAGCGGGTTCGGATTTCTGAAATCCGAACCCCCCCGAACCCCCCCGATCCGAGTCCGATCCGAGTCAGGCTCGACTTTTCCCGCCTGACTCGGATCTGAAATCGAGGCAAAACGTCATCATCCCGCCTTCCGAGTCTCGCGGGTTTTGGATCCTATATAAGGTACCCGCGTCGGCGCCATTTTCTCACTCGGCTGTGGACAGTGAAGAGGGAGGGTGGGAGTTAGGGCTGTGTAGTGTAGTGTAGTGTAGTGCTGCTGTTGTCCACTACTTCAAAGTCCATAGGGGCTGGCTGTGTTGTGCTGTGCTGCTGTTGTTAATAGGGGCTGTGTCCACTACTTCAAAGTCCATAGGGGCTGGCTGGACTGTGTTGTGCAGTAAGTTCTCCATAGGGGCTGTGTCCACTCCAAAGTTCTGTGCAGTGTCCCAGTCCTAAAGGAGTGCTGTAGTGTTGTCCAGGGGGTGCTCTGTCCATCAGGGGTGCTCCCCCCAAGTGCTAAAAAAATAATATATTTTCTGTGTTTGTGAATTGTGTGCGCAGTAGCCGCACGTGCATCAACAAAGTAGTGCCAAGCGTGCGCCTGTGTCATAAGTAAAGGGCCGGCTGGCTTGACCATTAAAGGGTGCTGTAACCCCCGAAAGTACACTCCAGTCCAAACCAAAAAAAAAATTATTTTCTGTGTTTGTGAATTGTGTGCGCAGTAGCCGCACGTGCATCAACAAAGTAGTGCCAAGCGTGCGCCTGTGTCATAAGTAAAGGGCCGGCTGGCTTGACCGTTAAGGGTGCTGTAACCCCCGAAAGTACACTCCAGTCCAAACCAAAAAAAAAATTATTTTCTGTGTTTGTGAATTGTGTGCGCAGTAGCCGCACGTGCATCAACAAAGTAGTGCCAAGCGTGCGCCTGTGTCATAAGTAAAGGGCCGGCTGGCTTGACCATTAAAGGGTGCTGTAACCCCCGAAAGTACACTCCAGTCCAAACCAAAAAAAAAATTATTTTCTGTGTTTGTGAATTGTGTGCGCAGTAGCCGCACGTGCATCAACAAAGTAGTGCCAAGCGTGCGCCTGTGTCATAAGTAAAGGGCCGGCTGGCTTGACCGTTAAGGGTGCTGTAACCCCCGAAAGTACACTCCAGTCCAAACCAAAAAAAAAATTATTTTCTGTGTTTGTGAATTGTGTGCGCAGTAGCCGCACGTGCATCAACAAAGTAGTGCCAAGCGTGCGCCTGTGTCATAAGTAAAGGGCCGGCTGGCTTGACCATTAAAGGGTGCTGTAACCCCCAAAGTACACTCCAGTCCAAACCAAAAAAAAATTATTTTCTGTGTTTGTGAATTGTGTGCGCAGTAGCCGCACGTGCATCAACAAAGTAGTGCCAAGCGTGCGCCTGTGTCATAAGTAAAGGGCCGGCTGGCTTGACCGTTAAGGGTGCTGTAACCCCCGAAAGTACACTCCAGTCCAAACCAAAAAAAAATTATTTTCTGTGTTTGTGAATTGTGTGCGCAGTAGCCGCACGTGCATCAACAAAGTAGTGCCAAGCGTGCGCCTGTGTCATAAGTAAAGGGCCGGCTGGCTTGACCGTTAAGGGTGCTGTAACCCCCGAAAGTACACTCCAGTCCAAACCAAAAAAAAAATTATTTTCTGTGTTTGTGAATTGTGTGCGCAGTAGCCGCACGTGCATCAACAAAGTAGTGCCAAGCGTGCGCCTGTGTCATAAGTAAAGGGCCGGCTGGCTTGACCGTTAAAGGGTGCTGTAACCCCCGAAAGTACACTCCAGTCCAAACCAAAAAAAAAATAATTTTCTGTGTTTGTGAATTGTGTGCGCAGTAGCCGCACGTGCATCAACAAAGTAGTGCCAAGAGTGCGCCTGTGTCATAAGTAAAGGGCCGGCTGGCTTGACCGTTAAAGGGTGCTGTAACCCCCAAAGTACACTCCAGTCCAAACCAAAAAAAAAATTATTTTCTGTGTTTGTGAATTGTGTGCGCAGTAGCCGCACGTGCATCAACAAAGTAGTGCCAAGCGTGCGCCTGTGTCATAAGTAAAGGGCCGGCTGGCTTGACCGTTAAAGGGTGCTGTAACCCCTGAAAGTACACTCCAGTCCAAACCAAAAAAAAAATTATTTTCTGTGTTTAGCCGCACGTATATATCAAATCGATATAACATAAATGGAGGACCAAACTTTCTCCGATAAAAATAAAATAGAGAAAGATCAAGAACCACTTCCTCCTAGTGCTGAAGCTGCTGCCACTAGTCATGACATAGACGATAACATGCCATCAACGTCGTCTGCCAAGGCCGATGCCCAATGTCATAGTAGAGGGCACATACAATCCCAAATGGCAAAGTTCAGGAAAATGACCTTGAAAAAGACATTTAAATCAGCTGAAGAGAAACGTAAACTTGCCAATATGCCATTTACGACACGGAGTGGCAAGGAACGGTTAAGGTCGATCCCTAGTATGTTCATGACTAGTGGTTCAGCTTCACATGACGATGGAAGCCCTCCTCCCACTAAAAAAATCAAAAGAGTTAAGCTGGCAAAAGCACAGCGAAGAACTGTGCTTTCTAAGAAGATATCACAAATCCCCAAGGAGAGTCCAAGTGTGGTGGTGGTTGCGATGCCTGACCTTCCCAGCACTGGACGGGAAGAGGTGGCTCTTTCCACCATTTGCACGCCCCCTGCAAGTGCTGAAAGGAGCACCCACAGTCCACTTGCTGATATGCAAATTGAAGATGTCACTGTTGAAGTACAACAGGATGAGGATACTGGTGTAGCTGGCGCTGAGGAGGAAGTTGGCGAGGAGGATTCTGATGGTGATGTGGTTTGTTTAAATCAGGCTCCGGGGGAGACAGTTGTTGTCCGTGGGATGAAAAAGCCCATCACGGTCATGCCTGGGCAGAAGACCAAACATTCCACCTCTTTGGTCTGGCAATATTTCTATCCAAATCCGGACAACAACTGTCTTGCCATATGTACCATATGTAAAGGTGAAATAAGTAGGGGTAGGGACGTCAACCACCTAGGAACATCCTCCCTTATACGGCACCTGCAGCGCGTTCATAAAAAGTTACTGTCAAGTTCAGAAACTTTGGCTAAGACCGTAAGCAGTCCAGGGACACCTAAATCCCGTTGTCCTGTTGTATCCAAGCGCCTGCAAACCACACCGTCAACTCCCTCCTCGTCAATTTCCTCCTTAGTCAGGATCGGAAGTAGTCCTGCAGGCCATGTCACTGGCATGACTGACTCTCCTATCCGGGATTCCTCTGGAGGATCCTGCATTGCTACGCCTACTGCTGCCGCTGCTGCTGTTGCTGCTGCTGGGAGTCGTTCATCATCCCAGAGAGGAAGTAGGAACACCACTACTTTTACTAAACAATTGACCCTCCAACAGTCCTTAGCGAGGAGGATGAAGTACGACAGCAGTCATCCTGAAGCAAAACGTATAACTGAGGCCTTGACTGCTATGTTGGTGTTAGACGTGCGTCCGGTATCCGCCATTAGTGCAGTGGGATTTAGACAATTGATGGAGGTAGTGTGTCCCCGGTTCCAAATCCCGTCTAGATTCCACTTCACTAGGCAGGCGATACCGAGACTGTACAGAAACGTCAGAAAAAGTGTCCTCAGTGTCCTGAAAAATGCCGTTGTACACAATGTCCACTTAACCACGGACATGTGGACAAGTGGAACAGGGCAGACTAAGGACTATATGACTGTGACAGCCCACTGGGTAGATGTATCACCTTACGCAGCAACAGCAGCAGCGTCACCAGTAGCAGCATCTCAGAAATGCCAGCTCGTTACAAGGCAGGCTACGCTGTGTATCACCGGTTTCAGTAAGAGGCACACCGCCGACAACCTCTTAGAGAAACTGAGGGAAATCATCGCCCAGTGGCTTACCCCACTTAGACTCTCCTGGGGATTTGTGATATCTGACAACGCCACCAATATTGTGCGGGCATTACATCTGGGCAAATTCCAGCACGTCCCATGTTTTGCTCACACAATAAACTTGGTGGTGCAGAATTTTCTGAAAAGCGACAGGGGCGTGCAGGAGACGCTTTGGGTGGCCCGAAAAATTTCTGGCCACTTTCGCCATTCAGCGACTGCGTGCCGAAGACTGGAGCGCCAGCAAACACTCTTGAACCTGCCCCGCCATCACCTGAAGCAAGAGGTTGTGACGCGGTGGAACTCAACCCTCTATATGCTTCAGAGGATGGAGGAGCAGCAAAAGGCCATACAAGCCTATACATCCACCTATGACATAGGCAAAGGAGGGGGTATGCACCTGACTCAAGCGCAGTGGAGAATGATTTCCGTGTTGTGCAAGGTTCTCCAGCCCTTCGAACTTGCCACACGTGAAGTCAGTTCAGACACTGCCAGCTTGAGTCAGGTCATTCCCCTCATCAGGCTTTTGCAGAAGCAGCTGGAGAAAGTGAAGGAGGAGCTAAGACGGAGCGATTCCGCTCGGCATGTGGGACTTGTGGATGAAGCCCTTCATTCGCTTTGCCAGGATTCCAGGGTGGTCAATCTGTTGAAATCAGACCACTACGTTTTGGCCACCGTGCTCGATCCTAGGTTTAAAGCCTATGTGGTGTCTCTCTTTCCGGCCGACACAAGCCTGCAGAGGTGCAAAGACCTGCTGGTGAACACACTGTCAGCTGAAGCGGAACGTGACACGTCAACGGCTCCTTCTTCATTTTCTCCTGCAACTGGGGCTGCCAGGAAAAAACTTAGGTATCCTAAGCAACCCGCTGGCGGTGATGCAGGGCAGGCAGGACCAAGTTTGGACATCTGGTCCGGACTGAAGGACCTGGCAACAATTTCTGACATGTCTACTGTCACTGCATATGATACTGTCACCATTGACAGAATGGTGGAGGATTACATCGGTGACAGCATCCAAGTAGGCATGGCAGACAGTCCATACCTGTACTGGCAGGAAAAAGAGGCAATTTGGAGGCCCCTGTACAAACTGGCTCTATTTTACCTGAGTTGCCCCCCCTCCAGTGTGTACTCCGAAAGAGTGTTTAGTGCAGCCGGGAACCTTGTCAGCGAAAGGCGTAGGAGGTTGCTTCCACAGAATGTGGAGAAGATGATGTTCATCAAAATGAATTATCAGCTCTTCCAGGGAGACCAGCCTCCAGAAGGTACAGAGGGACCTGTGGTGGTGGATTCAAGTGGGGACGAGTTAATACTTTGTGAGGATGAGGATGTACACACTGAAGAGGGTGAGGAATCGGTGGATGAGGAGGATGAGGATGACATCTTGCCTCCATAGAGCCAGTTTGTGCAGGGACACATTAATTGCCAGCTTGTTTTGTGGGGGCCCAAACGAACCAATCATTTCAGCCACAGTTGTGTGGCAGACCCTGGCGCTGAAATGATTGGTTTGTTAAAGTGTGCATGTCCTGTTTATACAACATAAGGGTGGGTGGGAGGGCCCAAGGACAATTCCATCTTGCACCTCTTTTTTTTCTTTGCATTATGTACAGTTTGGGGCCTAGTTTTTCAAACTGCCATCCTGTCTGCCACTGCAGTTTCACGCCTAGATGGGTCACGTGTTTGTGCCGCCCACTCGTGTCGCTTAGCATAGTCATCCAGCTACCTCGGTGCAACCTTTTGGACATAAAAACACTATTGTGAGGTGTGAGGTGTTCAGAATAGACTGGAAATGAGTGGAAATTAAGGTTATTGAGGTTAATAATAGCATAGGAGCAGAAAAACCTACAAATTCTGTGATTTTAGCTGTTTTTATGCTTTTTTAAAAAAAAATACAGATCCAAAACACAAAACCCAGAACCCAAAACACGGAAGGGTGGTTTTGGCAAAACCAATCCAGATCCAAAACACGAAGAAAGATCCAGATCCAAAACCAAAACACAAAACACGAAAAGTGGCCGGTGCACACCCCTAGTAATGCCTCAGCCCTTCTAGACACACACAGTTCAATTAAAGGACTTCATAGTTCACAAAATATTATTTCTGGCGATTATTCTTGTGATTAATCGTCACACGCCCCCCTGAAGTTGGACACAGGAGCGGGTGTTGATCTTTTCTTCTTGGGGCAATCGACACTGATGTGCCCCAGCTCATTGCACGTAAAACACCTGCGGCCAGTTACCAAAACAGGTTTTCCCCCCGACCCCCCAAAAGGTGCAGCAACAGCTGGTTTTGCAGGGTACCGCGGGGGTGATCCTCCAGGTCGTCTCTCTCTCCATGCCGCTTGTCCTGGCATCCCCCAGCTCTTCTTCACCACAGAAGCCCGAATGCTGGTGTACTTGTCTGCCAGGCTGGCAGCCTCCTGAGACGTTTTGGGATCCCGATCCAGGACCCACTCTTTGACCTCCGCTGGACACAGTGCGAGGAACTGTTCCTGGAGAATAAGGTCCTTTAGTTTGTCAAAGTCCGTCACCTGCAATCCATCAACCCACTGATGCAACAGGGTTGACAATTGCGCTAACAGTCCTGCATAGGTATCAGAGGGACTGCGCTTTGAGTCTCTGAACTTTTGTCGATAAGCCTCAGGGGTGATGTTGAAACGCTGTAACAAGGCTTTTTTAATCGCAGCATAATCACCATCCAGTTCCTGGGGAAGATCTGCAAACGCCTCCAAAGCTTTTCCTCTCAGCCCAGGGGTTAAATAACTTGCCCATTCACTGGGGTCCAGTGCAAACTGTCGGCAAGTCTTTTCAAACCCCCTCAGGAACGTATTGAGGTCGCCATCCTTCTCCAATACAGGAAATTGATCATGCCGGGGCTTTTTCCTACCCGGTTCACAGGTGGCATTCTGTCCGCGGGCTCTTTCCATCTCCAGCTGGAACACGCGCTCAGCCTGGCGCTCCGCAGCCTCAGCCTCTCTGACTGCCTTCCGCTCGGCATGCTTCCCAGTCCGCAGACGTTTGGAACTGCTGCATCAGCTGCAGAGTTGTGGCGGCAGAGTCCCTGTCCTTCATATGCCTGGCAGCAGTTTGAAGGAAACTCTCTAGTGTAGACTCACTTGACCCAGCAGAGGTGTCCGACCCCTGCTGTGCATCTGTTGTAAGGTCCAGTACAGACTGCGCCTCTGCAGCAGGGTTGTCCATTGTCTGGCCACCTTCAGCAGCAAGATTCTGATCCGCCACTTGGAGTAATTGGGCCAGTTGATCCTTGTTCTGGCCCTTCCAGGCAATGTTTCTCTCCATACACATGGCCACAAGGTCATCCCTTTTCTGTTGCAGGTACTCTGTGGTCATTCTGGACCTCAAACTAATTGCCAAATAAAATAGAAAAGAAAAACAAGAGAGGGGGGGGGGAACAGAAACTATTTGCTATGTATGTCCGGTTAAAATCTAAACCTTGAGCGTAATTCTCCGGTGAATTTATGATGTAGTTTCTCTCAAGAATCACACACCATTAATTCACTTAAGTTCTTGGGATAAAAACAAAAATTATCATCCCACCGCTTGCCACCAATTTGTCAATTTAAGGTTCTCACGCTCGCTCACAAAGCCCTCACCCAATCTTCTCCCATATACATCTCTGATCTCATCTCCCTTCACACTCCTCTCCGCTCAACTAATGCACGCCGCCTTTCATGCCAGCTGATTACTTCCTCCCACTCCCGCCTCCAAGATTTTGCCCGCACTGCTCCCCACCTCTGGAACTCTCTCCCACTCCGCATCAGACTCTCCACCTGTTTGCAATCCTTCAAACGGGCTCTCAAGGCCCACTACTTCATCAAAGCCTTCCAGCTATCATTCTAACTCCTTGCTACATGCTCCTTCGTCCCCATCTACCCCATCAGTGTCGACCCAGTTTGTCTTCCCCCACCTTTTTAGAATGTAAGCTCTCACGAGCAGGGCCATCTACCCTCTTGTGCTTCTCCTTACTATAGTGTCATTTACTTCTTACTCACCACTAGGGCACCTAACACTTGGTTGCTTATGCTCTGTTGCTTATCTGGGTGATATGGTCACTAATGTAGCAATATATATTATCCATGTCCTGTATTGTATTGTTCTGTAAGTCACTTGTATACAATTTGTTTTTGTACTTTGTAAGGCGCTGCGGAACACTTGTGGCGCCATATAAATA
Organism: Taudactylus pleione; assembly: GCA_031769625.1. Taxonomy (NCBI): domain Eukaryota; kingdom Metazoa; phylum Chordata; class Amphibia; order Anura; family Myobatrachidae; genus Taudactylus; species Taudactylus pleione. The sequence goes on along the minus strand of JAUIMM010000190.1, from coordinate 6,036,625 downwards.
AATGCTAATAATAATAATAATAATAATGCCTGCGTTCGCCTGACCACCCCCCGTCACCACCCACAAACTACACTTCCTGTCAATCAATATCGGAGCGGTCTGCATACACACTGCATGTAGTCTGCGGAACCTATCTGATCGCACTGGCTAGTTTGCGCACACGCATTGCGATGCATACGCATGCGCAGTACAACAACGTCGGCCAAGTGCGTGCGGTCTCCCCTTTGCGTTCCTTGCTTAATCAGGCCCAGTGTCTTTGTCCAAGTTTTTGCCATTTGTCAAAAAAAAGGAAAATTCTTTAAAAAAAAAAGAATATTGCCACACAAGTGGAACATATAAATAGCAAGTAACACACACCTTCACTGTAAATGTAAAATCATATAAATTTCAATATAATGCAGTGCTATCAGATATTCCAGACATATATAACATAGTGATCTAAATCTGGTGGGAGAAGTATACAAACATCACTTCTGAAAGAAAGTACCCTCAGCGTCAAGTGAGGTCAGAGGGCACCTTACATCTCACTTCGGCTGGGCAGCATACCTCTGTGGCCTGTAGATCTGTCTGTAAGGAGCAAGTCTCATGTTACAACTATCTGCACACACCCCTCTCTTTACTCACCGGTAGAGATGGCTACTGAGTGAGTGTCTCAACACAATGACTCGAATCATTTAGATGTTCGAATGATTCGAGTCATTCAAAGTTTGATGTGTCGATACAGCCACCTCTCTAGCCTCTCTGTCAGACACAGAGGGAGCCGCTAACGCCTAGCCTGGGTTGACTCGGGAGAGTCAGTGAAGTGGCCAGTAGGATGTACTACAGCAGCGAGTGTGGGACTGGCGTTGGGGAGGAGCTGGCAGCAACTCACTGATTCGCGCTGCTACTAGCAGGGCAGGGGCGGTACTGTAGGATCTTCTGCAGTGTGTGTGGGTCTGGCGGGGGGACAGAGCTGGCAGCGACTCACTTGGAGTCTCACTGCTACTGCCAGGATCGGGGTCTGTATTTGTATACTGATCTGCAGTGCTGGGCTGCAGGGGGCGGATATGTCAGTAACTCACTTCAAGTCGGCCGCTCCCCTGCTTCCTAATGCTCCACTGTATCTAAATGAGCCGTGTCCCGAGACACTGGGCCTGATTCAGACTCGCTCGCGAGTGCTATACGCGCGCAAGCGGGTCGATGGTGGCCCAGTGCGCATGTGCACGACGGAGCCGGCTCCGTCGTGCGCATGCGCGAGACCCGGATAGCGACGGGCAAACCATCGCTCCGGGGCTCATACCAAAAAGGGGGCGTGCTGTCGATGTTGAGTGATAGCACGCCCCCTTTGGTGGGCGGGCCGTGGGCGTGGCTGCCCAGACGGAGGCGTTCCCATGGGAATGCCTACCATCTGGGGCCGGCCCCACTGACATCACAAGTGATGTCAGTGGGAGTGCTTTCGGCTCTGGTAGAGCCGAAAGTACTCTTGGGCTTGCGGCAATGAGACCCTACCACAAGGGTCTCGTCGCAAGCCCGATGGTCTTGACCATCGCGACCATCATCATGGCTGCTCGCTATAGCTGTGGGTGGTCACCCACAGCTATGCGAGCGGCCAGGAGGCCGCTCAAAAAAAACAGAGGGCCGGTCCTGATTCAGAGCGAGCGCTCTGTCAGAGCGTCCAGCTCTGAATCAGGCCCACTGTCTCAAGACACTTGACTGAGCTGAGCCATGTGGCTCAACTCAGTACGCTGAATCACTCTGCCCATGACTACTCACCGGCATCGCTGCTGCTACCTACCACTGTGCATGCGTGTCTTCCTTCACAGATTGCTGCAGTCCCTGAGGTGTGTGCAGACATCGGCTAAGCTGCACAGTACACATTTGCAAACTTTTTGGACACTGACTTCCACTTAGCAGTTGCAGACAGACTGGTGTGACTGACTGAAGGGAGAAGGAAGTTGAGGAGAAGCGGCGATGTGAGGTGCAGATCAGCTCAGCTCTAAAACTAATAGCAACTAGGTATGGCCACTGACCATCAATGTTTTCAAAACATCGATGGTTGCTGGCCGATGTTAACTAGTTTTGCGATCAATGGCAGAGAATCAATGGTTCACTGCCATCGATGGATGAGTGGGAGCCGATGTTTGTTTTTTTCGGGACAGGATAAAGCCCTGCCCCCATTTTTGATTGGCCCACTGCCTGCCGTGACCGCAGCACAGGTGACCATCGAGGGGGTGCAAACCATCTATGGTTCACCATAGATGGGTTTTTGTGTCATCGATGGTAATCACCGATTGGCCCATTGACTTGGTGGCGCCCCCAACAGGCATCTGGCTAAAGCTGCCTAATGATAGCGCCGACCCTGTGTAGATCAGGGGTAGGTAACCTGTGGCACTCCAGCTGCTGTTGAACTACACGTCATAGAATGCCCTGTCACAGTTTTGCTATTTGGGCACACGCTAAAACTGTGGCAGGACATGCAGGGATATGCAATTCCATAGCAGTTGGAGTACCACATGCTGACTACCCTTGATGTAGATTAAAAATTATATTATCATAGTTTTATAAACCAGGTTCTCTGGTGTCAGCTTTTCAGCATGCTGGGCCTTCCACAGTCTCTATTTCTACTTAGATGTTGCATGCATGCGCGGCATCCATTCACTGCTGCTTAGCTCTGTGGCCCATGATTGCGACAGCAGGAAAGTGCTTGATATCAGGATGGTCAAGCCAAAATCAGGCAGTTTGGGAGGTCTGTAGTTTACACTCAGGGTTGCTGAAAGCTTGTGCCGGCCTCAAGATTTTGATGCACTTTTGTTTGCATTGTAGCACTTAAGCTGGGTACACACTGACAGATATATTGGCCGATCAATTGATCGGCCAATATATCTGCTGCCATCGGCCAGTGTGTACCCGCAATGTGTCTGCGAATGACATCGTTCACAGACATAATGCATTGGCTGTGCTGCATTGGCTGTTCTGCAGACATATCTGTCCATCGGCATAATACACTGGGCCAGAGTGTATGTGATGTTACGTCTGTTGCACTGTTTGATGCTGTTGGCGGTTAGTCCGCACATGGTACAGCTTCACCAGTTCTTAGGTTTATTGAACTATGTAGATAGAAACAATAAGCAGTATAAAGACACAGGGATATAACAGTGTAACAGTAGGAATGATGCAGCCTGGAGCTTAAAGGAATAGCTGAGTGTTGTATATGTATATACATTGAGAAGTAAAACATCAAGGGAATCTGAACAAATGAACAAAAGAATAGTCTGGTGTAGTTCAGTCAAAGTGCTGCTATCAGTTAATGGGTTGAGGGCCTGATTAATTAAGGATTGCTATTGCTAAAGAGCACGCAGATGGTCAATTGTTGTGTACTGCGCATGCATCACAGTGCGTGTGTGCGAAAGCACCACTGAGTTTGCATTGTGATCACACAGACCACGGAGAGCAAGCACGGAGTGATTGACAGGCAGTGATCGTTTAGGGGTGGTGATGGTGGTCAGAGAAACGCAGACGTGTCTGTCCATTTGAATGCCGTTACATGGGTGTGCATAAATTAGCCAGTGTGATTGCATACACAGCTTGAGTACTTACTGCATGCAACGAGGTTAGCAATTTCTAAGTAAGGTCAGGACTGCTGTAATTCTGCGTGAGGGACCCGATGGTACTCTGTATTACCGATGCTTATGAAGGTTTGCAATGTGTTACGGATGTGAGATAGTGGTAGTGGGAGGCAGGGGAGTAGCAAGGGTGGTTCCGGTGAAGCATGAGCTCCGGGCACCAAAATGGACAGAGGGTGCCATCCAGGGTTCTGGAATTCATGGGTGCTACTCAGTATGACACATCTGAGGTAAAGTCCTAAACTTCAATTATAAGGTATTAGATTAAACAAAGTCACTGCTTTGCTATATAAAGTAATGAGGTATTCCCAGGCATGACCACAAAGTGTTATTTGAAAGGTCTTTTAAAAATATTAGGAGACCTGAAATAATAATAATGGTGGCAGACAGAACATGGTTAGAAGTACTCACATTAATATACAGTAGGTGCAATGTAAATTTGCGATGTAGGAACATAGCTGAGAATGGAGCTTCCCATAGGTGTCCCCACTCCAGTGATAGCTCCTCGGGGCAGTAATTGCAGTAATAAGCTGTGCACCCTGTGGCATTTCACTCTTCCACATGTACTCTGTCAATTTAAGTAAAATGATCAGAATATATAATACAATCTCCTCCATTGACTAATAACAATGATTCAAGGGAGAAAAAAGTCAGATCCTAGGTGCTATACATAAATAAAGCAGTGCCAAAGGAGCTACCCCTTAATGTCAGATAGTGCATCACCGAAGCATTCCATTCCCCCAATACTTCAATGCCAAGTGTCATACTGCCACTGTTTGCTCTTTTTCTCTTCACTTCAGTATTCCCCCGCAGGCTGGCCATACCCCACTGGCACAGTTCAGTACAGGGAGGGGGCACTATGACATGCACTTTCTCCGGTCGCCATGGTTCCATACTACTCCTCTGGTGGGAGGCAGTGGGCGTCTCTATGCTGGCAGTGCGATGACATTGCAATAGCATTCATTAGCATATTTTTACAGCAGAGCTGCATGCTGTGATTGCCATAGCGATCCTTAATGAGTTTGGTTATCAAGGGGAACCATATTCTGGATGGCCAGACAGGGTACACCAGAATGAGGTGAGACACTCTGTCTGCTTTGATCTTGTGGAGCACCTTTAGTAGTATGGCAGGAGGGGGAAAAGCGTATGGGATGACGAGATCGGTACATGGAAAGGACATGGAATCCATGTGAAGGGCTCCCTGGGTCCAGATTTTGGACACGAAGGCTGGGACGTGTGCGTTGGTTGGGGTTACGAAGAGGTCCACATCTGGTTGGCCGAAGGCCTTTACTATGGAAAGGAAGGTTTCTGGCCTGAGACTTATGCAATCCAATGTGAGGTGTTTTCTGGACAGGAAATCGTCCAGCTCGTTCAGCTCCCCTTGGACATATATGGCAGAGAGGAGTATGGATCGATGCACTGCCCAGTTCCACATGTCTACTGCCTCTTGACAGAGGTTGCAGTATCTTATGCCTCCCATTTTGTTGTGGTAAGAGACTGCAGTCTTGTTGTCCAGGCAGAGCTGAATTGAGACCTCTCGAGTATTCGGAGGAACTAGAGAGAATAGGACTAGTTTGGCAGCCCTTAACTCCAAAAGGTTGATGTGAGCAGTTGATTCCCGAGCAGACCATCTCCCCCTTACCGCTTTTTGTTTTGTGAATGCTCCCCAGCCTTCAAGAGAGGCGTTGGAGGTAATGACGATTTCCGGCGGAGGGGATGAAAGAGGTCTGGAATGAGGTAGCGGAAGGGTTGTCCAACTGAGAATCTCCCTGTGAACTGTGGGAGGTAGGGGAATTACATTTGACCAAGCAAATCCTTGTCGAAGGAGATGGGAAAGAAGGTCTTGAGAGTGTCTGCATACCAGGGGAGCGTGGATGAAACCTTTATCCAGTGCTCTGATCTTCCCTATGACCTTGGATAAATCTTTCAGGGTAAGTTGGCGGTGAAGGACCTGGCTTACGAAGCCTTGAATGGCTCTCCATTTTTCTGAGGGGACTGAGAATGAAAAAGAAGGGGGATCTATGAGAAACCCCAGAAAAATGATTGATTGACAAGGCATCAAAATTGATTTGTCTAGGTTCACGGTGAAACCTAAATTATGAAGGAAAACAAAATGATGCCCCTGTGAGAGAGAAGGACTTCTCTGTCTGGGTGGATAACCAGGAGATTGTCTAAGTAGATGACACAGGAAAAAGGTGACTGACCCAGCCCTTTTTGGACATGTCCGCTAACTCGATTTTGCCTTGATGTAACGCTAGGGATAGGACCCCGTTTAGCAGAGGACTGGAATTCTTTGTGCAGGGGAATACCTGGAGTGGAAATCGAAAAAGGGGAGGGACAGAGCTTTTTCAATGATCTTTAGCAACCACCTGTCTGTGGTAATCTGCTTCCAGATGTGTATTGCTTGAGAAAGACAGGGGGAAGTGGTTGTATAGAAGCGACTTACCATATCCTCTGACTTTCTTGGAAGAGTTGGAGTTGCCGGACAATGTGCCTCTTGCCACTCATGTCCGAGAGAAACCTCCTCTAGGTGCTCTGGGGGTGCCTCGCTGATCTCGGGTTGAACTGCTGGCTCCAACATATGACCCTCCTGGCGAAAGGGCCATTTTGGAGCTTGGGGACCCTGCAGACCTGCGAAGGATTTACAAGCTTTATAGCGGACTTTCATCTCATCTATAAAATATGAAGTCAAAAGTTTGAACAAACATTAATGTGGCACTGCTAATAGCCTTTAAGAGGGCCATTTTGGAAGCAACTAGGGAGTCTAGAGAGCCGCTAGAGACTCCTTCTTTCTCCGCCTTGTCTAAGACAAGTAAAAGTGGCCCGGTGGCGTCTGAGACTTTAAACTGAATCTTTCTCAGCAACTTGTAAATAGTGTCACTTTGGGCTTTATCCCCAACTAGTGACGCAAGAAGTGGATCGATCTCCGGAGCGAACATAGCGGAAATGTCTGGAATGCCAGTATGGTTGCGGAGAACCATATCGTCCACCTTAATGAGGGTGGTTCTAAAGGCCAATTGAGCGAACTGATATACCTGGGAGTGCTCGCTGAGAGCGGAATGGGACATATATAATTTGGAAGGTGGCATTCTGCCTGCTAAGGCTACCCGGGCCATCTGCAGACCACTGTATTCGGCTCTGCGAGAGGACCCACTGGTTCTTGTGACCACCTCTGACTCCCAGTCCACGGAGGGGTAACGGGTGTCTTTATATGAATGAGCAGGGGACAATGAACAATGTTTACTAGCCCCTTTATGAAAGCACTGTTGCACATAATACCTGTCGGAAGCAGGGAAGGTGTGCCGGCCGTGGGCAGGAGAAGGCGGCTGCTGCGGACCTTGGAGGTATTCCAACTACGGGCAATACCTGGGAAAGAGATATTTTTTCCTGAACAGGCATCTCTTGAAGAAACATCATTTATGTGCTTCTGTTGTTTAGAAGTGCATTTTCTCACCACTCTGTGAGAAAATGGGGGAGGGGAAGGAGACTTCACAACCTGACTAACTCCCTCCTCCTCAAAGGTGTCCCTGCTGTCTTCTGACCTGACAGGGTTCAATAGCCTTCTTCAGTTAAACAGTATCTCCTCCTTAGAAGAGGAGTCTGCTGCCTGAGACGGCTTCAGCGCTGCCCGCTCCCCCGGCCTATGTGAGAAGGTAAGTGAACGTTTCTTTCACTTTACCTTCTCAGCGTAGTCGGGAGGCTTGCACCTAACCCACCAGCTGTTGCTAGGTGGCAAGCCTCCCGACGAACAAAGCTATGATTTTTGTGGCATGCTTGCCAGAAGCCTCAGTAGTAAGACAGTTAGGGCCTGATTCAGAGTTGCATGCTATGCCAGTATTCACTCAAACTGCTGCTTTTTGCGCTTGCTTCTGAGTCGCACTGCGCATGCATAACGATTTTGTTCTTACAGAGTCGCAGTTTACATTTACACACATTGTAGCAAAGATGTAAGGGGCGTTCCTGGATGATAAATGGGAGGTAAGAGTGTGCTGGATATACCCATGTATACCAGGGAAGTACTTTGTAGCGGCATTTGCATAAAAACGCAGCTGCATTGGCGTCCTACCATAGGCATCTGCAAAAGCTGGCACAGGGGGTGCCGCAGTGGAACCTCCTCTTCCACCGGGTCAGGAACTACCCCAATCACCCTCCCTCCGGGATATAGAATACTCACTTGGGCAGCCAGGTGAGTATGCTATGTCGCGGAGGGAGGTAGCCCATGATCCGGCAGAGGGGGAGGTTCCGCTGTGGCACCCCGTGCCGGCTTCTGTGTACACCTATACATCCGGCTCAGAATCAGACCCTTAATATTTCACAATCAATGTTGTCTTAGGTGATGATTGTATGGAGCGCCGAGGGAAAAACATTGTCATCATAGGGCTACAGAGGACAGAAGCATGCAGTCTAAGAAATTATATCCATGCATTAAGTTGAAATGTAAAACAAAACAAGTGAGCAATACAGATCAGCTATAAATTTCAGCCTGTGGCATGTGTAGACTATTTCATTAGAAATGTTCTAAATGAAATCACAGAGCAAGATATCATAGTCAGGTTGCCAGACATATATTGTTCATCACCCCTGGCAACACACATTTTCAAGTACTGTGATGAAAAAAGTACAGGAGATACACAAACCAGCAGTGGGGGATGTTACATGGTAAGATCATCCTTCATCATGTTATCAACATATTGACGCGCACATATATTACACCAACCTACAAAACTCTAATCTGTCTTCTTGCCAATAGTTAAGCTTATGGTATTTTCATACTAGCTTGGATACCTGGCATTGCCCGGGTTGAAGAATGGATCTTGGAGTAGAGATGAGCAGGTTCCATTTTCTGAAAACCGAACCCATCCGAATTAAGCATAACCAAGTCCTTCTGGGCCTGGGCTCCGTTTTAGGCTGCCAGACACGAATCCAAAAGGAGGCAAAACATAATTTTCCCGGCATTGGATCTCGCAGGTTTTGTATTTGTTAAAATTCTCGCCCTCGCGATCACGGCCACCATTTCACACAGGACGCCGGAGGGTTAGGGTGCGTGGGGCAGGCTGCAGTGCGACTGTGGGCTACTGTGTGTCACACTCAGTGTCAATGTCTGTGAGTGTCAGTGTCTTATCATCACCAGTGTGGGGTTATTACATCATCACTTAATTTCTACAAAAGTAGGTGAAAATGTTAATTTTTACCTGCTTTTGTAAAAATTACGTTTTCGGGCCATTCATCAAGTAGGTAAAGCAGGAGATATTACAGATATCTGTCCACATACACTTGTATAGGGACAGAATTCATCAAGCTCCGAAAATACAATATTTTCGGAGCTTGACTGTGGGAACATTCGCCATCTTCTGATGGCATTTGCCTTAATTCGCGGCTCACAACCCACTCCTTTCCTATGGGAAGAAGTCCCAGGTTGCAAAGACCCCTGTCCGGCTCCTTCCGCCGGATGCTGAGGCTCATGTGCGCATGCGTGATCTGTAAGTCACGCATGCACACTAGTGTAGTAAAAAGATTCACTGCTCTGAAATGAGCAGTGAAGCGCTTCGGGGAGACAGCTGAGTTTTACATCAGTGGCAGTCCAAGTCGCTGAAGTGTTTGGTTTGTTAAAATGTGCATGTCCATTTTAATATACAACATAAGGGTGGAGCCAAAAAACAATTCCATCTTGCACCTCTTTACTTTTCATAATGGGCTGTAATTTTGGGGGGCAATAATAATACAAAATTAATAGCCAATGATTCCAGACAAGGGTTACAGAATAAATTAAAAACAAATAGGATGCTGACCTGTTGGCCATACTAATAAATTTTCTTTGGCAATCAAACAATGAAATTTATCAATCATTCCTTCCTTCACCTGCCTTCCACTACATAAATACTCCACCTCCATTTCCCTGTACTGCCCTTGGGCCTCTGATCTAGTTTAATGAAAACACTCTTTCTATGGGAGTTTCATAGATGTGCTATAGTCTTTTAAACTGCCATGTGTTTGTGCTGCTGCTCTTTTGCTTAGTTTAGCCAGCCAGCCTTTGGGCAATATTGGTGAACAATATTATGTTATTGAGGTTAATAATACTGTAAGAACAAAAACAGGCTCACATTACATGATATTAGCTGTTGTTATCAATTAAAAAAAGAAATATAGATCCACAACCAAAACATGTGAGGGTGGTTTTGCAAAACCTAAACATAAAGATGAATCCAGATTCAAAACTGAAATACGGGGGTCCGCAGACTACTCTAATTAGAATTAAAACCAAAACACAGGGATCCACGCACATCTCTAGTTTTAGCTAAATCTACAAATTTGTCCTACAAGATATTGTAAAGAGATGACGTTCTCTGCTTTTAAATCACTTATGCTAAATGAAGAAAGTCGAACTTTAGTCTTCCTTCAGTTTCTATTTAACAGTATTTAAAACTCTAAAGAGCATGTTGGGTAGAAAGTCCACGTCTATTATCAGAACTCTGCAGTAAGCAATTCCTGAGCTATAAAACCATAAAATATTGGAATCCTTTATCTAACCAACTGTTTAATTAAAGCTTTGTTTTACAGTTACAGAAGCCACCCACTCATGAATCTGTCTTATTGCAGCTCCAATAAATGTTCAATGAAAACATATTATAATACTATGGTTTATTTTCACTGACTTCACTGGTAAAGCTTAGCAGAACATATGGATATTAATTATTCTGTAACTAAAACTCTAGTTTCTCTGTATAGCTGCATTTTTTTAATTTGACACTTTCTTATACATAGTATGTTGAGATAATCATCAGATATGGTAGGAAATGTACTAATAAGCACGTTTTTGTTCAGGTTTGAAAGCACCACACATCACCAGTGGTAATCTCCCAAACTGTAGGATTCACTTTGGTGGGTATATGGCTGATTCAAAACCACTAAATCACATGCCCTCTAGGGTTAAACCACTTAGTTTTTTACTAAAAGTCGATTTTAAAATTGCTCAAAAGCAAAATCAATCAACATTGCTGTTGTGTTTCTGGGGCTAAATCACACATCTACAGTACAAATACTTAAAAAACTAAATAATAAATTGTCTGTTAGTAAATGTTTGATTCAGCCCCAGAAACACAACATTGATGATCGATTTATGGCCTGGTAGGTCAGTGGGCCAGCTCAGCATGCCTGACCTGCACTACTTGTTTGTTAACCCCTTAAGAAGCACAGTCGCATGAGTTGTGACACATTTCATGCTGTCCAAACCTCTTCTATCCACCATCATTTTAAAGAGGAAATCTGCTTTGTGCATGTGCAGTACTGATTTTCACTTGACACTTGATGGTCCGCACCTCTGGCATAGTGGTGTGTGACCACCAACATCACATGTCTATTTTGTGTCCCAGTATGCCGGAAACTATGGAGCCCAATTGCCAAATATGTGGGTATTGCCACTGGGGCTGTAATGATACAATGGGGACATATGGACTTGGGAAGGGGGGCGGATGAGATAATGCTTCAGATTCCAAAAGTGTCAGAATAATAGACCCATAGGATATGCATTTGACATAAGTGCATACACGAAAGGAGAAGTATCAGGTTGTTCCCTGGTGTTTAGACCCGCAACATCCTTACATTAGAGGACACAATTTCTTTAATTTCATGTTTGTTTGGAGAACTGCTTGAGACACACCTTCCAGTCAGAGAATCACTCAAGGACACCACTGCTGGACCAATTTTTGAGACTTTATCTTTATTGTTTTTATAAGCCTTGAAAGTGGCTTTAGGCCACCCTATTCCTTTTTGTTTGGCCCATAATTTTTATGTGCCGTCCCATTGACTACTCACCGATGACACCAATGATCTGCCTAATATTCTCTAGGACCCTCTCAAACCGCCAAAACATTTCTGACACATCGAGGCATAGACTCCACAAGACCTCTGAAAGTGTCCTGTGGTATCTGGCACCAAGACGTTAGCAGCAGATCCTTTTAGTCCTATAAGTTGCAATGTGGGGCCTCCATGGCTCGGACTTGGTTTTCCAGCACATCCCACAGATGTTCAATTGGATTGAGATCTGAGCAATTTGAAGGACAAGTCAACACCTTAAACTATTTGTTATATTCCTCAAACCATTGCTGAACAATTATGCAGTATGGCAGGGCGCATTATCCTGCTGAAAGAGGCCACTGCCATCAGGGAAAACAGTTGCCATGAAGGGGTGTACTTGGTCTGTAACAGTATTTAGGTAGGTGGTATGTGTCAAAGTAACATCCACATGAATACCAGGACCCAAGGTTTCCCAGCAGAACATTGCCCAGAACATCACACTGCCTCCGCCCGGCTTGCCTTCTTCCTATAGTGCGTTCTGGTGCCATCTCTTCCCCATGTTAATGATGCACACGCATCCTGCTGTCCACATGATGTAAAAATAAAAAGTGATTCATCAGACCAGGCCACCTTCTTCTATTGCTCCATAGTCAAGTTCTTACATTGACATGCCCATTGTTGGTGCTTTTGGCGGTGGGCAGGAGTCAGCATGGGCACTCTGACCAGTCTGCAACTACACAACCTCGTATGTAGCAAGCTGCAATGCACTGTGTGTTCTGACACCTTTCTATCATAGCCAGCATTATTTTTATCAGCAATTTGCACTACAGTAGCTCTTCTATGTAATCATACCAAATGGGCTAGCCTTCGCTCCCCACACGCACCAGTAAGCCTTGGGCGCCCATGACCCTTCTGCCGGTTCACTAGTTGTCCTTCCTTGGACCACATTAGGTAGGTAATAACCACTGAATACCAGGAACCAGAGCCGTAGCTAGACTTTTTGGTGCCCTGTGCCACAAAGAGCATTGGCGCCCCCCTCATTTTCAAAGGGACATAATGCACCTCATGGGGAAGGACAAGGGAAGAGATAGGGGAGGCCAGGAGATGTTGGGGATTAAATAAGAGGAAGCTACAAGTGAGAATGATAATAAACAGAAATTTGACAGGCCCAAACAGCGCCCCCTGACCTGTGGTGCCCTGTGCGATGCCACCAGCCGCACTACCCTAGCTACGGCCCTGCCAGGAACACCCCACAAGACCTTTCATTTTGGAGATTCTCTGACCCAGTCATGTAGCCATCACAATTTGGCCCTTGTCAAAGTTGCTCAGATCCTGTTACTTGCCCATTTTTCTGCTCCCAACACATCAACTTCAAGAACTGACTGATCACTTGCTGCTTAATATATCCCACCTCTTGACAGGTGCCATTGTAACAAGATAATCAATGTAATTTATTTCACTTGTCAGTGGTTTTAATGTTATGGCTGATCAGTGTATATCCCTCCTGATTGGCTGCCTTTTCATTAAGTATATGGGCTTGCAAGATACAGTAGTGACTTATTTGATGACGGGAGCCCCTTTGTGTTTGAGAGACTTATATTTCTTTTCCATAAGGATGACATCAGATTAAGAAAAGAAGAATCCAAATTTGTCTTAATCAACCGTATTTAGAGGTATATTTACTAAAGTGTGGGATTTTAGAAGTGGAGTTGTTGCTTATAGCAACTAGGGGTGTGCACCGGACACTTTTCGTGTTTTGTGTTTTGGTTTTGGATCTGGATCTTTCTTCGTGTTTTGGATCTGGATTGGTTTTGCCAAAACCACCCTTCCGTGTTTTGGGTTCTGGGTTTTGTGTTTTGGATCTGGATTTTTTCTTAAAAAATAAAAAAAAACCGCTAAAATCACATAAATGGGCCTTTTTTTGTTCCTACGCTATTAATAACCCCAATAACATTAATTTCCACTCATTTCCACTCTATTCTGAACACCTCACACCTCACAATATTGTTTTTAGGCCAAAAGGTTGTACCGAGGAAGCTGGATGACTATGCTAAGCGACACAAGGGGGCGGCACAAACACGTGGCCCATCTAGGAGTGGCACTGCAGTGGCAGACAGGAAGCCAATCAGCGTTATGGTGCCCATTTGCATGTAGCACGAACCCGGGAGATCCGTGCTACATGCATCTGTGTGATTGGCACAGAGCAATGACAGGTCCGTGAGACCCGTCTGTGCTGCTGTGGTAAAAAAAAAAAAAAAAAACCTGTGTAAAAAAAGAAAAAAATGGCGTGCACCCCCCCAAAAAAGAGCAACCAGCCCCGGGCATTAGTAACCCAGTGCTGGGTGTGCTTAAATACAGGGGACAAATGACGTAGGGGTCCCCTGTACTTAAGCACAACCAGTACCGGGCTAGTCAGAACCAGCGCTGGTTGCCAAAATACGGGGGACAAACGACGTAGGGGTCCCCCGTATTCTGCGCAACCAGCTCTGGGCTCTGATCCGGTCCTGGTTCTGGAAATATAGGGGACAAAAAATGAGTAGGGTTCCCCTGTATGTTCCAGAACCAGCACTGGACTTTTTCTAGCGGGGGGCTGATGCCACAGCCAGGGGAGCCCTTTCACCGGGCCCCCCAGCCGCAGCATCAACCCTGACCGCTAGTCAGCCCAGGCCGGGGATCCCTGGAGAGCTGGGGACCCCCCCAATAAAGGGGTCACCCTCTCCAGGGCACCCCAGGCCCAGGCTGATAGCCCGGGGCTATCCCCGCCACCCCTGGTGGCGGTGGGTGGCGGGTTGATTGTGTGGTGTGGTGTAAATAAAGAATATCAAACATTGTCTTTACAAGTAGAACTGCAAGTCCCAGCTAGCCTGCCCCGCATGCTGGTACTTGGAGAACCACAAGTACCAGCATGCAGGGCATTAAGGGCCCACTAGTACCTGTAGTTCACCTGTAAAAAAAATGTTTAAAAAAACACAGGACACACACACCGTGACAGTATAAGTTTATTAAACATACATACACACACACACATGTACACATACTCACCTATGTAACCTGTAGCATCGGTCCACTTGTCCGGTAAAGTATCCCTAGGGGACCTGTGAAAAAAAACATACTCACCATCTCCTATGCGAGGTTCTGTCCTCTTCGTTCCAAAGTAGGCATCCCCGGACTTGGCAAAAAAAAAAAAACGAAAACGCGATCCACGAACTTAGTACCGTTCTATAGAACGGTACTTCCCGAATGAGAGCTTAGCGGCGGGGTATCACCATGGAAACCCCGCTGCTAAGCGTTCATTGGCTGAGAGAGGTCATCTCCCGTCTCTCAGCCAATGAACGGCTCCCTCCATTGTAGTCAATGGTGGGAACCGCAGGGTAAACTTTAATAACCTTGCGGCTCCCAGCATTGACTACAATGGAGGGAGCCGTTCATTGGCTGAGAGAGACGGGAGATGGCCTCTCTCAGCCAATGAACGCTTAGCAGCGGGGTTTCCATGGTGATACCCCGCCGCTAAGCTCTCATTCGGGAAGTACCGTTCTATAGAACGGTACTAAGTTCGTGGATCGCGTTTTCGTTTTTTTTTTTTGCCAAGTCCGGGGATGCCTACTTTGGAACGAAGAGGACAGAACCTCGCATAGGAGATGGTGAGTATGTTTTTTTTCACAGGTCCCCTATGGATACTTTACCGGACAAGTGGACCGATGCTACAGGGTTACATAGGTGAGTATGTGTACATGTGTGTGTGTGTGTGTGTGTGTGTGTATGTATGTTTAATAAACTTATACTGTCACGGTGTGTGTCCTGTGTTTTTTTTAAACATTTTTTTACAGGTGAACTACAGGTACTAGTGGGCCCTTAATGCCCTGCATGCTGGTACTTGTGGTTCTCCAAGTACCAGCATGCGGGGCAGGCTTGCTGGGACTTGCAGTTCTACTTGTAAAGACAATGTTTGATATTCTTTATTTACACCACACCACACAATCAACCCGCCACCCACCGCCACCAGGGGTGGCGGGGATAGCCCCGGGCTATCAGCCTGGGCCTGGGGTGCCCTGGAGAGGGTGACCCCTTTATTGGGGGGGTCCCCAGCTCTCCAGGGATCCCCGGCCTGGGCTGACTAGCGGTCAGGGCTGATGCTGCGGCTGGGGGGCCCGGTGAAAGGGCTCCCCTGGCTGTGGCATCAGCCCCCCGCTAGAAAAAGTCCAGTGCTGGTTCTGGAACATACAGGGGAACCCTACTCATTTTTTTCCCCTGTATTTCCAGAACCAGGACCGGATCAGAGCCCAGAGCTAGTTGCGCAGAATACGGGGGACCCCTACGTCGTTTGTCCCCCGTATTTTGGCAACCAGCTCTGGTTCTGACTAGCCCGGTGCTGGTTGTGTTTAAGTACAGGGGACCCCTATGTCGTTTGTCCCCTGTATTTAAGCACACCCAGCACTGGGTCACTAATGCCCGGGGCTGGTTGCTCTTTTTTTTGGGGGGGGGCACGCCATTTTTTTCTCTTTTTACACAGGTTTTTTTTTTTTTATTTACCACAGCAGCACAGACGGGTCTCACGGACCCGTTAGTGCTCTGTGTCAATGACACAGATGCAAGTAGCACGGATCTCCTGGTCCGTGCGTGCATCTGTGTCATTGAAATACACAGCAGCACAGACGGGTCTCACTGACCCATCTGTGCTCTGTGTCACTGTCAATCACACAGATGCATGTAGCACGGATCTCACGAGTCCGTGCTACATGCAAATGAGCACCATAATGCTGATTGGCTGAGAGCCGTGACAGACGGCTCTGTCAGCCAATCAGCACTTTGCCCATTAAAGGCAAAGGCATTTTTTTTTAAATGGCCGCTCGAGGCAAAACCTCGAGATCCGACAGCAGATCTCGAGGTTTTGCCTCGGGAGAGGGATCCGGGGCAGACAGGGAGATCCGAGCTTGGGCTCGGATCGCCCCGGATCCCCGAAGTTCGGGTGGGTTCGGTTCTCAGGGAACCGAACCCGCTCATCCCTAATAGCAACCAATAGAGGGAGCGCTCATAGGGCCTGATTCAGAGCTGGGAATAGAGAGAGATATCTCTCTCAACTGATCATCTTGGTGAAACCATGCTGCACTGCACTGCAGGTGGGGCAGATTTAAAATTTGCAGAGAGATTTAGATTTGGGAGGGAGGTGTCCAAACTGACATCTAAATTGTAGAGTAATAATAAAGCTGTGCAGTATTTGTGGGCTACATGTAAAAGCAGCCAGTATTTGCCTTACAAGCAAAAAAAAAATAGGTATTTACACCCCTTGCATTGCAACATGGTTTGTCCAGGTACACAGTTAAGTGCTATCTCTCTCTCTATTCCCAACTCTGAATCAGGCCCATAGTCCGTACACACTTGACGATTTGGACTATTTGTCATTCCGATCTGTTGGAATCGGGCAAATTGTTTAAAAAGTCATATATTGTGTACTCCGCTTTAGGTGCAGATTTTAATTTTCATTACACTGAAAGGGGCACAATGATTATTTTATTCTTCTTCAGTGGACCATTTCTGTGGCACATGTATGCACTGGTACATTAGTGCGCAGTGGCGTAACTTCATCCCGGGTGCCCGAAGGAAAGATAAATGTTGGTGCCCCCCCAAATTAAAATGTACCACCCCCCAGCACCTATGCCAGCCCCAGCTGCCGCCCCCCCTATGCAGTTCCCCCAGTAGTGGTCCCCCTGTGCAGTGCCCTCTGTAGAGGTCCCCCTATGCAGTGCCACCTATGTAGTGCCCCCCAGTAATGGTCCTCCTATGCAGTACCTCCAGCAGTGGTCCCCCTTTGCAGTGCCCCAGTAGTAGACCCCCTGTAGTGCTCCCAGTAGTAAGCCCCCTGTAGTAAACTCCCTGTAGTGCCCCCAGTAGTAAGCCTTCAGTAATGCCCCCTGTAGAAAGCCACCAGTAATGCCCCCTTTAGTAAGCCCCCAGTAATGCCCCCTGTAGAAAGCCCCCAGTAATGCCCCCTGTAGAAAGCCCCCAGTAATGCCCCCTGTAGAAAGCCCCCAGTAATGCCCTCTGCAGTAAGCCCCCATAATGCCCCCTGTAGTAAGCCCCTGTAATGCCCCCTGTAGTAACCCCCCTGTAATGCCCCCTGTAGCAAGCGCCATGTAATAAGCCCCCGTAATGCCCCCTGTAGTGCTCCCAGTAATGCCCCATGTAGTAAGCCCCCAGTAATGCCCCTGTAGTGGGCCCCCAGTAATGCCCCCTGTAGTGAGCCCCCAGTAATGCCCCTTGTAGTGAGCCCACAGTAATGCCCCCTGTAGTGAGCCCACAGTAATCCCCCCTGTAGTGAGCCCACAGTAATGCCCTCTGTAGTGAGCCCGCCCCCCCGTGAGCGAACACACATATACAAAAAAAAAATCAATACTTACCTGAAACCCCGCTCCAGTGCTGCTGCCTTCCGTCCCCCACTCCTCGGAACTATGGGAGTGACGTCATGACGTCACTCCCATAGTGCATTGCGGGACCCGGAAGCAGAGCTCAGGGGTGAGTTCCGTTGCTCCGTCTACCGCTGGGGGGAAAGAAGGAGCTGGGCGCCCGCTGGTAACACACTCTGCGGGCTCCCGACAAATAGGGGGTGAGACCGTACCCCCTGTATTGACGCCGCTGGAGGTGGAACCCGGCGGCAAATTACTCCATTGTCTCAGGGAGTTCCGCCACTGTTAGTGAATATTGGTACTTTTGTTGTCACAGCCTCTGTATTTGGTCACTTTTACCCACTGTCCAGGGGTACAAGTAGGGGTCCAGCATAACTAAGCATTTGGGTCGGGCATCTTGAAGTGTGGGGACCCAATCTTTTGGACAGGATTCTCCCCAGAGTATACTGACATGTAAGATAGCTCAAAAATCACGCGGTATCAGCTATCTCGCCACAACCACTTCTTTGTGGATTTTTCCAAACTGCATGAGGTGACCCGTCAATGCCAGTCACTGTAGTGGCTACACCTGCTGTAGTTACCATTTATGCTGTACAATAACCCCTGTAACTAGACCACATTGCTAAGAAAGATGTATACATAGGAAAATTTTATTTGGAACTAGAGAAAACCTACATATCCATCTACTCTGCCTTTTTATGTGCCTGTATTTGTTGTTGTTTTTTGAGGTTTAAATATTTTAGACTGCATTCAGCATTTTATATTTACTGCTGCTACCTAATTTATTGTCCATGCAAAGTGCTTTGAAGTCCCTTTGGGGTCTATTTACTAAGTAGTGTTAGGAGACAGAGTGAAATGTGATAAGGTGCCAGCCAATCAGCTCCCAACTGTCATTTTTCAAACACAGCCTGTGAGATGGCAGTTAGGAGCTGATTGGCTGGCACCTTATCACTTTTTAATCTGTCTCCTAACACTGCTCAGTATATAAACCTATTTATTGGTAAAGTGATTTTTAAAAAATGACCACAAATGTAACTAGTTTGAGACGCTGACCTTGCCTAAATTAGGGACTGCAGAGCAAAGATACTAGTGTTCTGATATTAGCAAGGCCTGATGTATGAAGAGTTATGGGAAGAACATTGTTAAATTGTCCCTGACAAGTGCAAGCAAATTTTCCAGCAAGCATTTGCTCTGAGTGCCCTTTTTGTCTCACTTGATAAATAACTTGCAGAGTGTCTTGCTTGGATTTGAGGCTCGCTAATCTTCTGTAATACAAGGTTGCCTGGGAATAAATCTGCATCAGTTAATCAGGGAATAAAGAGCTGTGATTGAGCAGACAGCTCCTGGGCAATGCTACAGTCGTTTTAAATGATCCCAGTAATTGTGTAATCCATTAATCAGACTCAAATATCATGATAACTCAACTGATATTCCACTGAGTCTTCTTTTTGCTAGTCTATGTACTGTCCCATATGTTCTCTAATCAGGCAGTGTGGGCAACTAAACATTGATTTTGTATTGATTATGATTGTTTTTGTTACACTATAAATAGCTTCCAATTGTTTACCCTTTTTGCTATTATAAGCATCCTTGAAACTTTGACTAAATTAAAAATAATTCCCTGAAAGAAAACCACATAATTGTCATAGATTTCTAATGAATTTAGTAGATTCATTTAAACCAATCTGGACTTGTGCTGGTAGTAGCAGATGCACATAGTCTGACTAGCCTTTACTAATATTGCTTTTATACCAAAGTTCCAGGTCTGACAGGGTTCCAAACCGGATCAGACCCGGAACTTCTCCTGCGCCGACCCGGGATATTACCGAGTCGACGCCGTTCGCAGTCTGCAGTGACCCTGCTCTTCTGGCGTTGAAGTGGCCGCTTGGAGATGACGTCATCTCCAAGCACCACTGAAGCCTACCAATCGGGCGGCATGCAGCACGATCCGTGTCATCTGCATGTCGTGTAGACATGTTAGAATGTCGACATATCGTCCCTGGTGGCCTAGTGGTGACTTACCTGCTCCCCACAGCTGCAGCTGCTCTAGCAGCATCTTCTGGGTACTAGCGGTCATGTGACTGTGACTTCTGGGCCAGACCTCTGATCCTCTGGCATTTGGGTGAGTATTTCTCCCCTAACCCAAATCCCTAAGCCTCCCAACAGTGCCTAACCTCAACCTCCCCTCCCTCCCGCACGCAGCCTAACGCTAAGGCCAACATTCTGACAATGTCAACACGTTACCTCTCAACATCATAACTGTTGACATTGTGGTGTCAGCATTATGAATGTCGACATTGTCATTGTCGATTTTTTTTTACCACATCAAGAATGAGATAGGTTGAATACCCTATAGATAGGGTACAGACATGCTGGATATTTGAAACTGGGAATGCTGGAGCACAGGTAGTGAGCCTAACACTGTGACCTGTCCTCATAGATGCATTAAATAGGATAATCAATTAATAATTTGCTATGATGTTGGAGGTCAGGTGACTGCCCCTTTAAACGCCTGACTGCTGAATCCACCAACTCCCGGTACAGCAGCACTTGAAATAATAATTTTGTAGTAAACAGATGTGTACATACCTCTAGACATGACTTAATGGAACACTGACCTCAGAACATTTCACGTCAAATTATACCTAGGAATCTGTATATTTTAGACTTGCATTTTAGTTTATATTTGTGTAGACTATAAGCGAATATAAGCATATGTGTCGACAATGTCTTTGTGTGGACTAATTTTGGACTGGTTACATCTCTAATAATGACATCATACCCAAACATTAATAATGTTGCACACATTCATTGCCACTAGAACACACCCTCCTCTTTCCCCAGCTACTTGGTCGCTATGACTCAGTTGATCAGTAAGGCAAGACACTGCAGAAAATCATACTAAAGGGGCTTGGATTGCTAGGAGCCTCCTGATTGACTTCCTGATGCATGGCGTGTGGTGAGGTCAGTGGCTGGTGAGACACTGGCTAGTATCAGAGCCAGATTTACCCACACATATAGTATATGAACCTGAAAGAGGTACCTTAAATCCACCATTCAATTGGCATGCTGCATAATAACATACATTCCCCTGTATCTCAAAAGAATTTACAGCACAGCTGTACTGAAAGCCAACAGCACAATAACTAGAAATACATTCACCTGTATCTGAACAACACAGGATCAAACTTGCCTACCTTCCGGGGAGGAGAAGCAGCTGGGTCCCGACGGGGGCGGGGCCAAATGATTCACGGCATTAAGCCCCACCCCCTCCGTGGCAAATTGGCGCATATTTAAATAAGGGGAGGGGCTAAATGACGCGATTCACGAAGAATCGTGTCTTTAAGCCCCGCCCTTTACAAAGGGACCCGCGATTGCCGCGGACGTTCTGCCCATTCCATTAGGAAGTGGGCAGAATGCGGGAGAAGTGCCTACCCTTCCAGGGGTGCGGGAGGTTACCCAAAAAATCGGGAGCCTCCCGCGAAAACCGGGAGGGTAGGCAGGTATGCACAGGATTTATTGATTTTTGCAATAGGTGGTTATTATCATGTAAAGAATCTAATTTATTCCAGTTAAGACCTAAAACTAAAACATATTTAATATTGCTGCCTTCCCTGATCTTTGATGTGGGCCCTTGTTAATCTCTGTATCTCTGCCGGTACTGACCCTTGTTTTGGACTCTGGATAATCTCTAGATCACTTCCTACCATGCCTCTATTAGCTCTCTTTCTGTTCAGCTTACTGCCCATGGTGAGGCCTCGCCCCAGCCCTGCAAGCAGTGTCTGACTATACAGAAGCAAGGTTGAGCTGTTGCTGCCTCATCTCCCTGCAGTCCCAGAGAGCTCCACAAAGCTGGTGAGTATTAACTATAAAAATAAGTACAATAAACAAAGAAGATGTTTATAAGTTATACATATCTTCTTTGTATTATCCTAATCATTTTTATATCAAATTGCAGGCTCTGCCTCCCCTGCCTTCACATCAATGTATCCTATGTATATCTACAGTCAGTTCAGGAACAAGCAACTTCTGCTACAGGTCTAAGACCTAGGGGCAACCAAGTACCAGTAAGCATCTATTGCTCTATGGGAAAAGAGACTGTTAAAAGCAAAGACTATGACTAGCCTGTTTCTATGGGTTCATAACAGAGACTTGATGTGTTACATCACAGAAAAATACAAAATAAAAACAAGGTGTGAGCCCCTTTAAATGCGCTATACACTTGCAGTTGTGGTTTTTTTGGGGTTGTTCCAATTGAGGGAATTTAAAAAAGTGCTTTTGTTTCCTGATCATTCTATAACCTCACAAGGCAATAAGGGTTATCAGCACTCAAAGTAACCAAACTGGTCCATCAGGTCTGCCTACTACGTGTTGCTATCTCTTTACAAAGGAATACCTCCTGTACACTGCAAGGTGTAATGGTGGCATTTGTGGGTCAATTTTTTTTTAATGTTTATTCATTGTATTCAGTTGTACATCTGCAGTTATTGCTGCTCAAGGCGAAACATGAAATGCACCCCAATTTTTGTTCATGCATATAACTTGCTATGATAGGGATACTGTATATGACCTTCCACTTTCATTCTCTGGGCGGAATTCAATTGATTTCGTGGCCCGCATCTCCCGTCTAAAGTGACAGGAAATTGCGGGCCGCTATGCAATTGTGCCAGCTTTTCACGCAGATCGCGCCCATAGAGGTCAGGTTTAGCGGCGTAAAGCAGCTAAACCCGACCAAAGTGCTGGGCGCGATCGTGAAAAGTGATGTTTGGGCGCCCAAACATGTCACTTTTCGCACATTTCAGCTCTCATCCCCCAGGGGCTGCGAGCTGAAATGTAGCGCTTGGCAGCTGATCGCGCCCGACAGGAGCAAGAATAGAATAGCTCCGTCGGGCGTGATAGGGGATGAAAAGAATTGAATTCCGCCCTCTTTGTTACAGTTAATAAACTTTGTGCAAATCCTACTATCTCCTACGTCTTTTATATTTTGTGCTCGTTTTCCAATTTTCTTGTGAGATATTGTGATAATGAATACATGCTAACATACACTTTGTGACATCACCTAAATAATGAGATTCCGTTTTTATGACTAACAGAAAGACTGTAGATGCTCCACACAATATAAATACTCCTACAGGCATTCAATTCATAAGAGGCTCTCTGTACAAAGTGTCAGTTTCACTTCAATAGGACTTTAGGACCTCATTCAGAGCCAGACGCTATTTGCGCTCGCTCGTTCAGAAAAAAAGGGGTGGCTATTCAAATGAACCGTTCGCTCTTTGCGGTCTGTTCACGCCTCTAGGTCTGAACGAGCGAACAAAACATGCGGTCATTTTTTGGAAAACTACGCCCCCTGGCCGCTCGCATCCTATGTCATGTCCGCTATTTATTAGATTAATCGAGTAAATCGACCAGCGTATGAACTTCTCGCTATTCTTGTGGTTGGTTTTTCCTACCGCGATCTTGCGAGCAGTTCTGACTATAAAATAACCCAGTGACGTGGTCAATGACACTGCTGTATTAATGACGCTGCTGTATTAATTATGCACACCCTTAAAACGCCCGTTTTGACCTTTAAGCACGCCTGCGTTCGGATCTCCACTCCCCGTTTTCAAGCACCTTCCCCTGTTACCACCCACATACGCCTCCTCCTGTCACTCAAAATAGCAGGCATTCGCTATTTAGCGAACAAACGATTTTCGGCTGCACTGACTGGTTCGCGCATGCGTATTACGATCCGTACGCATGCGCAGTTGTGCAAACATCGCTCGGAACTAACGAGCGGCCGCTTACTATCGGCTCTGAATCAGGCCCTTAGTTCCTTCCCTTGCATTAAAATAAAGTTGTTGTTTTTTTTACTACAACACTGACTGATTTAGCCTCATTAAAGCTTAAATGAATGATGTGACATTATGGTGTAAATGCAGCTTTTTATTACGTTGCCTAGAGTGTACCTGTAAAAGTGTTTTCACAAAATGTAACATCGAGGCACAAAATGGGTCCCCATTATATGTATACAATGAGACACAAATTCCGCCACCTCTGTGCCATGTGTCCCTGGGTACAGCAAAGAATGCCCCTAAAATGCAGCTTTTCCACCTCTATATCTCATTTCTATAATCTTGAAAACTGGCATTTATTTTCTACGCTGCTACCCAAAATGAGGAGCTTCAGTGCTTCTACTCTGTGCTGTGCAATGTCTTCACTCCCACATCTCCTCCCTTTTGGCCTTCAAGCTTAGGTTCCTTCAATGTGATCTTGTTCAGTTTGTACAGCACAGCTGACTCTTTGGGCTTTGTAAAGGATCTTCAATGTGTGAATGGTTAATATGGGGATGGGGATGAAGTCAGCAAGCCGGCAGTCAGGATGCGGAGGTCAGAATCCCGGCTCCAGAATCCCGACTGCTGACATCCTGACAGTAAGTATTAGGGTCAGGTTTAGTGTTAGCGGTTAGACACTAGGGGGAGGATTAGGTATAAACTGCGGTGGGGGTTGGGTTAGGCTGCGGGAGGGTAGAGCTTATTTCCCATCAGGGTCCTTTCCGCGAAGGGAATCTAGACACTACCCTGTGGGAGGGGACGGTTAGGGTTAGGCTGCGGGAAAGGTGGGTTAGGGGGAGGGTTAGGGGTAAATGCAATGTTAGTAAGTCATTTCTAATTTGACTGTTTTTTCTGTTAGAACAGTCCAGATTTGTAGTGGTTGTGTCCTGCACATTTCTGCCGACTTGTTGATTTGTCCATGGTCACAATGGTGCCTCTGGTAAGTGCATCACTTCAAATATTTTTTAGGGGAGGGGATGGGAGTTGGGGTGGACCAGCACTTCGGAAGCACTAGGCATGTACCCAGTATGTTGCTCACCCTTTTGACGCAGAGACACTCCTACGCTCCTGTACTGTCAGACATAGCTTCCGATTAGTAGTGTTAAACACTGGGCGGAATGTGTAATATTGTATCTATATAATCCTCTAACCATAACTGTATTTTTATTTTCATAACATACTAAGATTACTGCATACATTAGTATGTAAAGGATAGATCTACACCACATAGTTTTCACACCAGTGCAGCAACTGCTATAAACAGGTGGCATTTGCAAGTGTTAAAGCTGCTCTATATTAACCCTATAAGTAAATTACAAAATAAATTATATTATATATCCTAATAAAGGCTACACGTTATTGGAAAGTATTGTGAAACTATTGTCAGTGTGGGATAAACGGCTGCTCTGTCACTTGTTTGCCACCAGGAGGAGTCTGCCCTCTACTTATCTAAGTCACTTGGTCATGTGACCAAAATGGAGCTCAGTTCCATCCTTAGACAGAAGGTGCAGTTTCCATGCCAACCGAAGCCCAGGGATGCCATCCTGCTCATACCTGAAACAAATTGCCCTGGTAATTATGCCTATATAGACTGTGGACATGATGCAAATTTGTTAACCACTTTCACATTGCAATGTCTCTTTAATTTTCTATTGATGAGCTGCAAATGCATCCCCAGTTCTCTTTGAAAGCTATCTACTATTTTGCTGTTATACTTGGCAACAATTAACATATCACATTCTGTTTTGTTGATGTGTTTCTCATCGTCACAATATATACATGAATATCTAACTGTATGTCATGTTCAGATACAGAGTTTATGTAGATCCATTGGGCCAATATGTAAAAAATAATAAGAAATAAAAAGTATTTTGTTTGATTATAAATAATAGTTATGAATAAAACAATACAATCTAATTGCTACAATGCACAGTATCCCATACCTGCCAACTGTCCTGATTTGCAGGACAGTCAATTAGAGGGGACTGTACTGCAGTTGGTATGTTCTCTTTGGCTCACGACAAGTTGAGAGACATGTAGCTGTTGACATATAACGCATAACAGGCAGGTGCTTCCAATGTGTGTGGCAATTTCATTTGTTTTTAAAGAGAAGAAGTAGAAAGTTGTGGGTGACATAGAACCATTTCCACTATGATGCATTTGTGCCTACTCTCCCAGGGGATGAAGTTATGATCCCGGCAGTTAAGATGCCAGCGCTCAGAATGCCGGCACCAGAATCCCGATACCAGTCATAATCTCGGCACCAGCATCCTGACCGCTGACATTCTGACAGTAAGTTTTGGGGCTAAGAGGAGGGTTAGGCACTGGGGGTGGGGATTAGGGTTGGGCTGCGGGGGGGAGGGTTAGGTATAGGCTGCGGGGAGGCAGGGTTAGGTTTAGAAGCAGGGTTAGCCTACTTACCTGTATGTGTCGGCATTGTAAGGGAGGGTAAGATTTAGTGTAGGGTTAGGGTTAGCCTACTTACCTGTAGGTGTCGGCATTGTAACTCGGGATGCTGGCACCGGGATTCTGAGCACCGGCATCCTATACCCAACCCCTCTTCCAGAATGTCTGGGAGACTCCCGAATTTCTGGTTGTTCTCCTTGACTACCGAGCTAGTAGACCAGCCTCATATATCCAGCCAACTTCAATTAGGAAGTATTATATTACTCAAACAAGCATAACTTGTCTGCTTATCACATCAACAACTCATTACTTACAGTATAGATCTCCAAGGGTATAGCTAAATGGTGATAGTGTTTAGTCCACTTTTTCTGTGGAAAGTTCCAAAAATGTACCCAAGTACAACTACAGTTCATAGCTAACGTTAACATATTTTAGAACACAAAAAAGGACACATTGGTGCTGATGCAGAGTTGCATGTACTGTATGCCAGATTGACTGGAGCATTTTGCAAGAATTTGCGTTGCACAAAATGTGCGCATGAAAATGTGAGAATGCAGAAATGAAACCATATATATGACACTTTGTAGGGGTGTGTTCAAAACATATGTGGCCGACACAGACTAGAATGTAGGCGCATACACGCCAGTTGGAGGAGTATCTTTTGCACCTTGTATAGTGCAGATGCAGGTACACACTGATGACTAGAAGTAAAGCAGGCTTATATGTAGCCTATGTAGACACGTACAGTATGTATCTATAGATGTGTACAGCTCTTCGTATGTATGAAAAATTTTATTTTTATATACACTTTACCTTTGAGTAATATGTGACCGTTTTACTTCCAACTCTGCATCACTCCATATAGTCACTGCATATTTTTAAACACAAACCTTTTTAACTATATAACATCTCCCCCATAGAAGTGTACAATATGCCTCCAGTACACAGTATACAATAAGTGACTGTATACAGTAGGCCATATTTACCTCACACACACCCATGCCAAAAAGAAGTAACTGCTTAGTTTTATATTTAAAGAGGTTGGCTATATTCTGTAAAGGCTGCAAAACCATAAATTGCTGTAGAAGATGGCACATGATTGATTCAGTTGTACATATTTCACAACCTTATGCCACCCTGTACAACAACAAACACCTTTAAAAAGCAGTGTCCTCCAGGGGTGCATCCTATGTTGAATAGCAGATTTGTTTTGTGGCTGCCTTATGCCTGGTGTATGATGATGATCATAAGCACGTTTCTTCACTACTGCATACCTCCCAGCTTGTGGAGATGGCGCATCGGTATTCACAGTGTACTATCTGTTTCATAGTGACACAAGTGACAATAGGATGGGTTCCCCTGTAATAGAGGGTATGACCCAGTGCTTATCACACAGTCTTATCTCAAATGTGGCGAACTAACAAATACACTACCATGCAGAAGGTTGCTTTGTTTATTTCATTGAAATATGCTGCATCTGCAGAGAGAAAAGGCCTGAAAGCTAGGAGAACATAAGGGGTAAATCATATAGAGCTATATGCTGGCGACTCAGAACTTTCAGAGCAGAAACCTCATTATGCAGTTTACAAGAGGCAGAGAACACTGAATTATTAAATTCACTATTAATCCTGCTCTGTGAAAATGTGTAGTGATGCAGAAGCCAGGTGCTAGGATATGGGGCCTGATTTGGGCCAACTCCAGGCTGCAAAAATCTGCTCTATTATATTAGGCATGCACAGTAAAACAAAGCAGAACTTTACATTTAAGATGAGACGCAAGCTGAATAGGATTAAGACTATATAAGAGTCGTTAGTTTTTTGTAAGTGGTAGAATTTTGGTCAACTGTTGCTAGGTGGTAGAATAGTTGAGGGGTTTTATTTGGTTGGTTGGTTCTGACCATGGGGCCTATTCATTAAACGTAAAAATTCAATGGAGTTAATTAGCTTTAGAACTCTCATGGAGTTCTAGCTAATTATAGGTGGAATTCATCATTCCACCTCTCCATAAGTATCTATTCCGAAAAGCTGTCATTTTTGCGATGACAGCTTTTCGGGAAATAGATACTTTTCCCTCTCTACACTACTTTATCGCGTCTGGAAACAGTGCTGCGCATGCGCTGTTACATCTGTAAAACCAGCGCATGCGCAGCACTGCCAACAGTTGCGGTAAGTTTCGTACCCCCCCCCGCGACCCCCCCCACCCCCTCCCCCCTCCGCTCACCTTCCCCCCCCCCCCCGGCTTACCTGTCCGCGCAGCAGCCTCCGGCTCCGTCCTGCTGGTCTGTCATGTGGTTTCCCTGCCGACCACATGACAGATTAGAAAAAAAAAAATAATTATTTTCTTTTTCTAAACTTTCTTGTGCTCTGCTGGGGAGCACACATGACAGACCTGCCTCCGGAGCCTGAGGACGGAGCAGAGCGCCGGAGGGACTCGTCGGGGGACCTGCACACGCTGATACAGGTTAGTGGATTCTGCTATTCGCCACCTCACAGTGGCGAATAGTAACTGCATCAAATTCCGAAATTTGATAATTTTCGGAATTTGATGAATACCATAATTTCCACATCCCCATACTAATGTATGGGGAGTGTGGAAATTAACGCAGGGGGACTTAGCAAGGAGATATCACAGATATCTCCTGTGCTAAGTGGCTACATGAATACCAAAGTAACGTTATTTAAGGAAAATGTCCTTAAAAACGTTATTTTAGTGTTGATGAATAGGCCCCCATGTGTGATATATTGGGAGTGGTATATGTGGACTTTATAAGGCTGGTGTACGTCTAGCAACTTCCTTTCTGGACTGTGTTTGTCCCTCCCTCCCACCCCTATCTATTTCTTATGCTCTTTGTATGTTGTGTTCTTACTAACACTATGTTATATTATCATGTTGGGCGGGAAGGTGCTACAAACCAGCGGCCATGTAAGGTATAAGAAAAAGCTGTGGAGCACATTTCATTTGAAGGGTCATAGTATGGCTTACCTTTGCGGGAGGACATTGGGCATCCGTCTCTGCGGACACGCTCATACTATGCAGTATTATAGGGGGTTGTGAGTCTTCACAGCTCAGCTTACAATGACCACAGGGGGGGCGTTTCAGTCACTCCCTAATATTGGTTAAGTAACGCTCAACTTACAATGACCACAGGGTGGGGGGCGTTTCAGTCGCTCCCTAATATTGATTATGTAACATATGGCTGGAGCTGAGTGTTTGTAGCATCCTTCTTTGCCACCCAAAAGTAAATTAAAAGCTCAGGGTCATACCTTCAATAAAAGCAAGTTATGACCATTTAACCAAAGCAGTCTGTGTCCGTGTCTTTATTTTAGTGTAAGTTAGTTGTAAGTTGTTATATTGTTTTTAATTGCAATAAAGTTATGGACGCCTTATGTACTTGCTGTCCCACACCTGGAGAAGCAGATCATGGGTTTAATAGTACAATTTACTAAACATAGTGGTGCGCATATGTAAGTACTGTCTGCATAACACATCTATGTTGAGTAGCCAGTGTTTTTGTGGTTCCCTTAAGCCAGGAGTAAAGATATATGCTGATGATAATCATAAGCAAGGCACTTTGCTATTGCATACTGTACCTGGCAACTCATATGCTGGGTACATACTGTACGATATATCGTTTGTAAAGCCAACTAACTAAATATCGTTCAGTGCATTGGCTCATGTGTACACCAGGCTTGCTGACTTTCGGTGCAGTTGGGGGAATGGTGGCGGTAATGATGGGCTGTGCTGGGGCGTTGCGGCGCGATCACATCATCGCAACCCCATCCCCGCTGTGCAGTGCAGAGATTTCAGGCATTGTAAAGCAGAGGACAGGGCTACAATGACGAGATTCAAATCACGTCTTCGCACCACTCTGGACTGCCCACTTTAGACAGAAAAGTGCGGGGGGAGGGGGTGCGTGAAAGTGGGAAGGGGTGCAGGGAGGTTGCAGCCAAACCGGGAGACCTGCCATCTCCTAAGTGGGGCCGGGAGTGCCACCTGGCCATTGCAGGAGAGTTGGCAAGTATGGTGTACACACAATATATCTGTTGGTGGATGCGATATAGCTTGCAGATATATTGTGCGCATATGCCACGGTGTTCAGGAGACAACCAACTTGCAGGAACCACCGACACTGACATCACACCTGGGCGGGCAAATTTAAATGCCCGTCCAGTTGTGATGTCTGGCCAGACGTATTGAGAGACTGGGACGGAAAGGTATGCACCCCACTTTAGAGGTGGTCAATCAGGACAGAGCTGTAGTACGCTGGGAGTGTAACCACATCATAATTAGAGATGAGCGGATCGGTTTTATTTGGTTCTTTTCAACAAATTAGCGCAAGTTAATATTTATCTTATTGGCTATCCAAAACACGTGAGAGCCGGATAGCCAATATGATGCAGTTTTTGAAAAAGTGGGAGGCACATATAGAAACCGTTGTAATTCCTACACCAGTCACCTGATTTGGATGTAATTACCCTCAAATTAAATCTGAAAGTCTGCATTTAAAGCACATCTTGTTTGTTTCATTTCAAAGCCATTGTGGTGGTGAATAGAGGCCAAAATATGAAAATCCTGTCAATGTGCCAATATTTATGCACCTGACTGTATTTTCTATATTGCCACCCACACAATAATATAGCCATTGCTTTTTTAAACACGACAATGTGACTTCTTAACAAAGAGCAAGATTCATGAACAATTATACAGAGTATGAATTCTACGCAAACAAATTGTTAGTTGACAACAAATGGGTTAATTATTAAACTCCTGCTGCGGAGCCAATGAGCTCTTTTCTTCAGGCTGAAATGAACCCTGGAAGGTGGGTAGGGTGGTGTGTGAGCGCTCTGATTGTCCTTAATGTTCCATTAAACACAATTACACCTCAGATTAAACTCTGCCATTTGTTGTTATTGCAAGTGGAAGTGAGGGCAGAAAGGAAGAAAAGACGGCAATTAACCCTTCTAGATTGCTGCCTCTTGCAATGTGAGAATTCAAATTAGACTTCATGGTAATTGGATTTTTGCACATTTTTATCATGTGTACACAATTCCCAAGGAGATGCCATGTATTGCTTCAGTGATTTTTGTTTAATTCTTGTGTTAATTATACAAATAATTTACTGACATATACATTTTCCCTTTATTTCTCCAACACATACTGATGTGAGACTATGGTCCTGAATCCGTAAGGATCGCTATTACGATCGCAGTAGCGATTACGCACGCAGACCCACTGTGAAGATATGCTAATGATTGCAATGGCAATGCCGTCGCAGCCTAACATAAGGACGCCCACTTCCCCTTACACACATCTGTAATCCTTAGCAATACTGCGAAACCATCAGTAACATCGAGTACCATCGGAGCCTCACACACACTTGCACAAGCTCTGACCTTACTCAGAAATTGCTAACCTCATCGCATGCAGTAAAAGCCCAAGCTGCGTATGGCTAATTTATGCACGCCCCTGCAACGGCATTCAAACGTACTGCGTTTCACCAACCAAACAGTACTTCCTGTCAATCACCGCTAATTGGCTCCGGCTTCTGACAGTTCCCACGTGGGCTGACTCGCCCACGTGGAAACTGTCAGGAGCCGGAGCCAATCAGCGGCCGCTCTACAGTTAGCGGCCGCTGATTGGCCTGCGGCTCCTGACTACAGTTGGTTCTGCCCATACTCTTCAGAGTTTGCTAACTCGACCAGACTCGATTCTTTGTAAATTTACCCCTAAATGTGAATGAGTACTGAATATATATAAGAAAACTGATGCACATGGCCAGGTACAGTTGGACATATTTTCAACCAAAATGTACACATAATGGGCGATACTGAGTTAGTGCTACACTAGTGAGCATAATGCGTTTTGCATGGTTTTTTTTGCACTGCCCAGGAAGCAAACGTATGCAAAATCTCAGCTGCAGGCTCACATTTCACACCAAGAAAATCTACAGCGCTTTCTCTTGTAGCCTGAATATAGTAATGGCAGCTCATGTACACTGGCAGACTAGTGGCTATATGCACAAAAGGAAGCACACAATATACTATACACCAGCTTTAGGCAGGTGCAAATACACCATAATGATGATGACGAACGGCAGCATGGTCTCATCGATTTTCATTGGGTGATTGTCAAATCAATGGCACAGCTGACAACATAGCTTTAATTAATCACACCTATATTAGCTGATTAAGCAATCACTTTGGGTGGGGGGTACTTTCAGCGGTGGGGGAAGTGTCAATGTCTTTTATTTGTTTATACAGATCAGCACATGCTTGTGCCTCTATCTAGCAAAGTGATTTACTGCAAATATTTATATTTATTCCAACTTAATTTTCATCTTGTCTTGCTACACTTATGCCATTGATTTTGATTGTTATGCTCATATTTGCAAAGTAATTTTTATCAATTCTCTTTCTTTCTTTTATTTTTCGACTTTGGATTGATACTGTAAAAATCATGGAGTAAGTATATTAAGTAACGTTCACATAAGTATCCCCTAATTATGTTATAGGTGTTATAATTGTGATCATTAAGCATTAACACTAAGCGCTCACCTCTCTGTGATGTGTTAAGGATATTTGAAATAATGAATGCAGAAATTTTGAACTTCAACAACATCACAATTAGGAAATCAGCATGCATGAACATATCACTATTACTGCCCATAGAGCACTCTAGCTGTTACTATGATCTATGTATATGTAAATCATTTTCAATATGAATTACGTTTATTACTGTTGTAAATGTTTTATTTAAAAACTTTTATTTTCTAAAACTTAGGGGGGTATTCAATTAGGCTGTGAAAAGTCAGAATCGCCGATGATGTAATTTTCGCCTATTTCAATTATCTCCGTATTCAATTTCAAAGACTTTTCGCAGGTTCGAAAAGTCTTTGAAAAAAAAACGGGGATAACTTTTCACCATGTTTTACATGGCGAAAAAAGTGCATATTTGGGGTTTAAGGATGCAGGCTTAAAAAAATAGCCTGGACCCCTGGGAACAGCCCATAAAAACGAACTGTGTCAAAAAAAAGTTTTAAAAAAAAATAGGGACACCCCAAAAAAATTATTTAAATTTTGAGGTAAAAAAAAAAAAGGGGGAACAGTCTTTAAAAATAGAGCAAAAGGTTCAGGGGTATTCTGACAGTATGCGGCAGGTGTTTTGTAGAATAGGCTATTAGTGGCAGGTGCAGTTTTGAAGAATTTAAAAAAAAATTAGTTTAGGGACTAAAAAATATGCTAGTACCCATTTTCATGTACCCCAAATTTGATGTGACCACTTTAAAAAAAAAAAAAAAAAGCCTAAGTGCTCTTCTGCATCACTTGTTCTAATGTCGGGAAAAAACACCTGCCGCGGCTATTTAATAATGCAGAACACATTCTGCAGGGCTAAACGGGGGTACCCAGAGTGAACCCCCATGTCTGGACATCTTTAGGGGGGTCCTAGAAACAAAACCCGAAAATTCCCAAATTTTTAGCGATACTTACCTTTCCGCAGGCGCCCGTTTTCGCTGCTTCCTAATAAAGGGGGCGAGCCCCCGATACTTTATCCCAGGAAAAGCTCCGATGTGGAGCGAAAAGTCCAGCACGGACTTTTTGCTCCCTAATTGAATATGGGCCATAATTGCTTAATTATGTCACTGAAAACTGTTTGTCTTAAAAGGACAGATTTACACAGTTTTTTACACAAAAGAATCACTTTTCTATACTTTTTAGTAGATCACACATCCACCCTGGGTTCCCCACTCCTACAAGACATCCAGCCCAATAATACCCCTTTCAGATTAGAAGCAAAGTCCCGGCTTATTTCACAATAGCTCGCATCAACCTGAGATTTTGCTTAGTCTGAAAGGGGTCAAGAAAAATAACCCGGGATGTGTAGGTCACCAAATTCAATTTTGGTGTGGTGATTCCGGTTCCTCGGCTGGTCTGGAGGTGCCCTCAAGTATGTGTCAGGTTTTGAATGTTACATTATTGACTTGTGTGTTATATTTTCATATACAATATAGCCATCAGGGTGGGCTGCCCTTGGGGTAAGAGCAGACAACACCGACCCAGAGCAAGGAGAATCTCAAGAGTCTCAATCATTCAGTGATTAGAGGATTGTAATAAGTGGTTTGCAGAGCCCTGGGGGTGGCACCGTTGCTGCTCCACGGCCCCTGCATCTAGCTAACAGGGTGCCTCGAACAGCATCCTGTGGTCAGTAGCTTTGCTTCAGTGCTTATCCGTGTAGATGCTGTAATAAACGTCAGTTCTAATATTCTTTCTTTGTCTTTACCCAAAGTTTAAATGCAGAGATGGGGACACTCCTATCATGATGTTTTAATACAACACAAAGTGTATGCACACACCTAGAACTTACAGTCCTATCAGGTGGTGCTCAGCATATAAAGGTATCTTTGATGTAATATGGAAATGGAGGAGCGTACCCGTACTCACAAGGCTACGAAAGATTGTCTGCTCATAAAGGTATCTTTTCAATCCTCCATACTCAATAAAAGATCTTTTTCTTTGTATCAAAAAAGTGGTTTATTTTACAAAAACTCAAGACGACAATCATATAAAAATATATAGAGCATTCTCCAAGATGGAAAAGCTGCACTGTGAACAACTGTGGTATAAATGGTGTGGAGGTGAGAGGGGTCCGGATCCCAAAAAAAGTGTGGGTGAACAAATAAATGCAACACCTCTCCGCACCTACCTCTAGTATATTCACAGTGACAGCAGTCCAGGTGAGAATGTCCCCTTCTTAGCCAACGCGTTTCGAGACGGAGCCTTGAAAAAGAGACTCCGTCTCGAAACGCGTTGTGTCGACCTTTTGTCCCAGTCGACTTATTGACTGTCTAACATCTGGTGTCTATCCAGACATTGTCTACCTTTTTACTGTCTATCTATAGTCCAGCACCCTGTAGAGCTTAGTGACTTGATGATCCCATGCTACACACCAGTCTCATCTTCTCACTCATTTCACTTCTTCTCACTCACCCATTTGAAATGTCCCTCAACTGTCATATTTCCCAAGAGATTTAGAATTTGACTCTTCCTACTTCATTTACAGTTCCCGCTCAATTGATTCATTCTTCACTTATTCAGGTACTAGCCTCCTTGTCTTGTCTGTTGAGGTTGGAGCTTCTTCTCTAAATGACTGGGAGGGAGGGGAGGAGAGGGGCAGACATTGCTACAGCGCTGCCGGTACCAGGCATGTCAGACAAAATGTGTTAGGGCCAGAGCAGGGGAAAATGAGTGAAATCTGCAGCTGCCACAAGCATTGAGTTGAATAAGGATGTCTCTTTTAGAGACATTTTCCATTTTTGTACCAGATGACCTCAGCAGTTCCCACAAGGTGCTAGTGCCATAGGAAACTGCCTAATGGTAGCACCAGCCCAGCCCATAACTCTCATGATTTGTTTAAGCCATATATAAATCTAAACCAAACAGTATTCTAGAAAAAAAAATACTAATTTGTATTCGGTTGAAAGGTGGGGTGCTAAAGTGGAAGGGTGCTGGACATGGATATAGCATTACAGTACAGCTTAGATTTCCACTCCTCTATACATCAAGTTTGCAGAGGAATGAAGCGGGTCATGGACCTGGGTATGTGGATTGCAGACCATCAGGGCACTGTAGGCCAAAACCACAGTGTCCTGCAATGTGTATCAGGTATGCATTCTAAATTAGATCAACTGTATTTATTTTTTTTATTTCTTGGTACTGACTACCGAGTTCTGGATTGATCTAATTCATAGTAATGCAACAATTTTGTTTTACATTAAACATGTATATAGCTGCATTTTGTATATTCTGAATGCTAGAACAGATGACAATGTAATTATGTAGTCATTTCCTTTTGATCCTTGTACATTGATGCTAGTCTGGCAATGTGTACTATTAGAATAATTGACTTGTATAAGGTAGTTATTTAATTTACTTTATGTTCTGAAATTGGAAAATGATGATCTCCAATCTCCAATGTCAAAGTTGATTTTATTGAAGCCATTAGAGCAGTAACCTCTGCATTTCATACTGAGCCTACAGGAAACCCAAAGACAAACATTTCCTTTCCTTTCCGCCTATTAGAAGGTGGTTCTAGCTTTTAGCTTCACAACAACATAGAAAAAAAACACATAGATGCAGCTTCAATACTCTGGGAGATAATAAATCTAATGGCCCTGAAATAGGACCCGCAAGGATACAAATGTTTTCAGAGCCTATAAAGCAGACGGCAATCTCAATCTGTTCTAGGGGCAATGACAGCTAAAAGGTAATTCTGAGCAATAATGTTATCCTCTTAGATGCCAGCTAGGAACATGTACCAATATAGTGTTAGGCAATGAAATGTATCTTTTATAATTTAACCCTTCCCTACTATCCAGCAAACTCAGTAAAATTACAAGCATGATAATGTTTAAAACATTATTTTGGGCTGAATGACAATTGAACCCTGGAACACTAACATTAAAAAAAAAAAACATTATCTATAACCATGGGTCTGAGAGACCAAACTACAGATGTGTCCAAATACATCTTACATCCTTGCACGTTAAACAGCCCTTCTAGTCGTGCCATGCCGTGATGTGACTCAGTAGTGCTGAGCTCCTCTTCGTGTGACTTTTTACCTTTAAATGCATGTTATTTGCAACATGATAGGATGCACAAGCAGCTTCTGTTGACTAAAATGATATGTGGCATGCCTATATTCTGTGTGTGGCTACATGTGTATCTGCATGTGAAATGCTAAATTACACTCACTGCCGCTGACACTGTAACAGATCTTTATAAAAAAAAAAATGTTTCTTTGTTTTATTTACAAATGTGAAAAATGTTCGGGTCTGAAAGACCCATGGTTAGTGTTCAAGGGTTAAAATGGAATATTATTTTTCTCTGTCATGCTATACATAGCTTTATGGATGGCAATCATTTTTAACCTAAAGGGGTACTCAATCTTCAGAGAAATCTTCACCATAGTTAATCCCACTCTCCCCTGTGCTGATCTTATAAATTTGTATACAGAAAGCAGTTTTATCACGTATCCCAGTGCAACAAAAATGAAATAAATATGAATTAAATAAAATATGTATTAAAAAAAAGGCAGTAGTATATAGGGACTGTTGTAGTATAACAACCAAACACCTATCAAATATATATGGGCGCTAACCTATAGAGAGTAACAACAGATCAATTGATGTAATAATATTTCTATGCAATTGACAGCAGCCTTTATATAGGTGGGAAGATTGCTGGATTCCCATCAACTGAAGATCACACAACCAAAGAATATATATAACAGGCGCTAGTCAATATAAAAATGTATTAACGTACCTCAAAATAAACAGGAAAAACAATAAATAAATATATATATATATTTCTGGTCATTTATTCGTAATAGCCTAAGTCATTCTCTGGTGTGGGAAAATATATCTCTTTGCACTTGCTAGCTACACAGTAAACTGTATCTGTTCCATCTATCAGAGTGTTAGTGTCTCTATAACATATGTTGACAAATACTTCGTTCGATATTATGATTTTGTAGGCTGCCATCTGTATAGTTAAGAAACGGCATTAAGAATTAAGTGTATAAGTAGGATGGCTGTTTAGTCTAAGGCAGATGTGTATTTTTAGCTTGCTATATATATAAATTCTATTGGATAGTGTGTAGTAACTGTGTGTTAGCCATACGTATGGTGATATTTTTACTGTTTTTATTGTTTTTCCTGTTAATTTATTTATATATATATATATATATATTTGTTTTTCCTTTTTATTTTGATGTACTTTAATACATTTTTATATTGACTAGCGCCTGTTATATATATTCTTCTGTTGTAGTATAGACTGTAAAAGCCAAAAACTAAAACTGGCTGCTGAGATAGTGGTATAGTGGGAAGATACTGACACTTGTGAGGCTACAAAGCAACTCCAATGCATCAGAGTGATTTCATTCATCACTTGGTGCTGAATGAGTTTTGTGGACTTCAGCCTGGCTTCCAGTAGAAGCGGGTTATACCCTCTCTTTTCATTGACACAGTGTGGTATCCCAACTGACGGATATACTGTAGATGGTAACTTCATTCACCATCAGCTGGAACCACTTGCTTCTGGGTGTATGTAGCTGCGGCAGAATTTCTTTATGTTACAAGTCGTGGTCACGACTTACTTCCCTCTAGCAATTTACCTCCTTCTGGTAGTGTTGTTCCAGTTACACTGGTTGCTAGGCGATCTGGACGCCACAGGACGTCACGTGTTATCCACTACACAGTGTTAACCATTACACAGTTTCCTTCCCCTATTTCTGCTCGCAGGCCTTTTGCCGCCTCGCCGACTATAGCGTTCTTTGTGGATCTTTCGGCTAAGCTGCCCAGTCAGCATTCCTGTTTTTCCTGATTGTATTGAGTCCAGCGTCTCCAGCCTTGTAGCTGCTCCATCGGCTTCACAGCCGCTCCATCAGCTCCCAAGCTGTCACCGGCTTTGTAGCCGCTCCATCATCTTCCCAGCCGCTCCATCAGCTCCCAAGCTGCCACCGGCTTTGTAGCCGCTCCATCATCTTCCCAGCCGCTCCATCAGCTCCCAAGTTGCCGCCGGCTTCGTAGCCACTCCATTGGCTTCCCAGCAGCTCCATCAGCTCTCAAGCTGCCACCGGCTTCATTGCCGCACCATCAGTTCAACTTGTATTACCGGCTTTCAAGCCGCATCATCAATTCTTTAATTAGTACTAACAGCTCAAGCCGCACCACCGGCTCTCAAGCTGCACCATCGGCTCCCAAAGCCGCATCAGCAATTCTTTAATTAGAACTACTGGCTCAAGCCGCACCACCGGCTCTCAAGCAGCAGCATCAGCTTCCTAAGCCGCACCATCAATTCAACTTGTATCGCCGGCTCTCAAGCCGCACCGTTGACTCTCAAGTTGCATCATCGGCTCTCACAGCCACACCATCAATTCAACTTGTGTTACTGACTCTCAAACCGCACCGTTGCATCGTCATCTCTCAAAGCCGCACCATCAATTCAACTTGTATTACCGGCTCTCAAGCCATACCGACGACTCTCAAGTTGCATCATCGGCTCTCAAAGCTGCACCATCTGGTCACCAACTTATACTATCAGCTCTGTGCTGCACCATCGGCTCTTAAAGCCGCAGCATCGGCTCTTAAAGCCGCATCACTGACTTTTATCGGTTTCCTGTTCCACATGCTAAACCTCTGGTTCCCATTGGTCATTTATGTAAATCACTACTACCCAGAGTTATAAGACCATGCGGCCACTTAAGCACCGGTGAACGTTGCTAGTTCTAAGGGAACAGCGGGTGGCTGTTAGTGGCGGAAGACCTCGCTAGCCTGGGTTCTAGGGTGCCATAACATTTTACTGATTACCCTGGCTGGGTCTTGCTCACAGCCTACTATGAATCAGGACTGCTGGGTAGCAGGCAGGAGCCACAGAGAATATAGGTGTCTTACCAGAGCTAGAGTACAGTCTTTAATAATAGTGATTTGTATTGATTAAAGATGGCTCTTAAAAGAGCTATTACACATCAATACTTTAAGGCCGTTTGTGGGTGGCCCTACTGACATCACTAGTCACCCACAGCTATGCGAACGGCCAGGAGGCCGTCTTTAAAAAAAAAAGGACACCGTGATTCAGAGCGAGCGCTCTCAAAGAGCGTCCGGCTCTGAATCAGGCCCTCAGTACACAGACAGCATCTGATTCACCAGTGCTTTCCTCATCACTAGCCTGCCTCTACTTCATCAAGTAGTAGGAACTCAGGGCTTGATTCAGACCCGCTCGCAAGCGTTATGCGCTCGCGAGGGGGGTCGATGTTTGGCCACTGTGCATGCGCATGCCGGAGCTGCCTCCGACATGCGCATGCGCGAGACCCGGCTAGCGACGCACGCTCCGTCGCTACGGGTCTTGCACCAAAGCGGGGCAGCTGTCGATTTTGATTGACAGCTTGCCCCGTTTTGGAGGCAGGCGGGGGGGTGGCTGGCCAAACAGAGGCGTTCCTGAAGGAACACCGGCCGTTTGGGGGTGGCCCCACTGACATCACGAGTGATGTCAGTGGGTGAGCTTCCGGCTCTAATAGAGCCGAAAGCTCACTGGGGCTTGCGGGAACGAGACCCTACCACGAGGGTCTCGTCGCAAGCCCCGATGGTTGCGATGGTCGAGACCATCGTGACAATCACCTGGCCGCTCGCAATAGCTGTGGGTGGTCACCCTGATTCAAAGCGAGTGCTCTTTCAGAGCGTCCGGCTCTGAATCAGACTCTCAGTACACAGACAGCGTCTGATACACCAGTGCTTTGCTCATCGCTAGCCAGCCTCTACTTCATCAAGTGGTAGGAACTCTGGGCCTGATTCAGATCCGCTCGTGAGCGCTGAGCGCTCGCAAGCGGGTCGATGGTGGCCCAGTGAGCATGCGTACGACGGAGCCGGCTCCTTCGTGCGCATGCACGAGACCCGGATAGCAATGGCCAAGCCGTCGCTCCGGGTCTCATACCAAAGGGGGCGTGCTGTCGATGTTGAGTGACAGCACGCCCCCTTTGGTGGGCGGGCCAGGGGCGTGGCTGCCCAGACGGAGGCGTTTTCATGGGAACGCCTACCGTCTGGGGCCGGCCCCACTGACATCACAAGTGACAAGTGATGCCGGCCCCACTGACATCACAAGTGATGCACTCCCACTGACATCACAGTGGGAGTGCTTTCGGCTCTGTTAGAGCTGAAAGCACTCTAGGGCTTGTGGCAACGAGACCCTACCACAAGGGTCTCGTCGCAAGCTCAATGGTCGCGATGGTTTTGACCATCGCGACCATCTTCCTGGCCGCTCGCTATAGCTGTGCTATAGCGAGCGGCCAGGAAGATGGTCACCCGCAGCTATGCGAGCAGCCAGGAGGCGCTCTAAAAAAACAGAAGGCCGGCCCTGATTCAGAGCGAGCGCTCTGTCAGAGCGTCCGGCTCTGAATCAGGCCCTCAGTACACAGTGTCTGATACACCAGTGGTTTGCTCATCGCTTGCCAGCCTCTACTTCATCAAGCAGTGGAACTCAGTACACAGTCAGCGTCTGATACACCAGTGCTATTCCCCATCACTTTCCAATGACTTCAGTATCAATTATACAGTATTTTCAAACTTGTTATTAGGACATTAGTTGCCTAGCCTCTTTCAGGTACCTACCCCGGAGGCTGCGCCCTGTTCACCTGGTGCAGCGAAACCCACATCCCGCTCGGAGGGGTCACCGGTGAATACCATCAGGTGGCCTAGGCTCGGGCTAGGTCTCGCCAACACGAGAGTGGCATATGAGAAAGTCCTATATTCTCCCATCCCGTTTCCAGTCGTCTGCTCACCCTAGCCCTCTGGCCTTTGTACAGAAGACACATTATACCAGGGCGTGACAGCTTCATAGAGCTGGTAGTCAGACCTCAGGCACCAGCCTCCCTCCTTCTGCTGAGAAAACCTCAGGGCTCTTATGAGGTAATTCATCTACTGGATATTTGAAAACATTCAGAGCTATTGGAAGCCTTGTTGAAGCTATTAGCTTGACAGCCCGAAGACCACCACTGGACTGTAACAGATACGAAAGTCTCCTTCATACCAACACTTCGTTTCTTGTGAATGGGAACAAGAACAACAAAAAGCCATGTATTCGCACTTATTTTCACTAAAGACAAGGGCTTTGATTTCATATGTACATTTCTCCAATAGCATTAAGCAAAATATGTCCTCGATCACATGCAGGGAGTGGGAGAAAGGTGACCGGATTACAGCAACCAAGTATCAAGGGAGCTCACTATCTTTGCCCTCTATTGTACATTTTTCTATAAGTCTGAGACAACACAAACCTTAGATAGCCTTCATTTTGGCAGCAGACCCAGATACCCAAATCCTTCTCACAGCATGGGCATGTCAGTAGATTTTCTTCTAATAGTACTGTTGTTCAAAACCAGGTAAAACTTTGGTAGACCTTTGATACAAATAAAAGCAACCTTTATACCATCCTGTTGTATTTGTATTTTGCACTTCAGCACTTGCCTTCTTTTTGCTACTTTATGCCTAACATTACCTATTTACAGTATGTTATATGCTCATTAGGACAGAGAGCTCTAGTGTAATATTTTTCCTATTAAACATGTTACTGCCATTATGTATTGTTTGTTTCTTGTAATTTTGTAAGACATAACAGTTATACATACATGGATTCTCTGGGAAGTTGCCAGGGAGACGTAACAAGGGGATGTAGTCAGGAAGCCGACGGTCTAAATGCCGACCTCCGGCTTCCCAACTGTTTAATCCTGGCAAAATACTAATGACAAGCGTCGAAAACCCGACGCCTGTCAATAGACCTATGCCGGGAGACCGACGCCCGGCTTACCTTTCCGACGCCCGGCATACTGAACAAAGGTATGCCGGGCGCAGACAGCTGCGGGCAAAAGGGTAATGTGTCAGGGCTCCTGGGGGGGACTTAGGGTTAGGCACCCCATTGGGAGGGTTACGCTAGGGGAAAGGGAGGTTAAGGTTAGGCACCCCCAGGGGGAAGTTAGGGTTAGGCACCCCCCTGGGAGACTTAGGTTTAGGCTGCGGGGATGGGGGGATTTAGGTGTAGTCACTTAGAGGGGGGCTAGGATTAGGCACTTGGGGAGTGAGGTTAGAGTTAGGGGGAAAAATAGGGTTAGTATACTTATGTTATTAAGCGATCAGGATCTTCACCTCCACTGGGCTTCCGCTGTCAGGATTTGAACCGCCATGCGGCTGGCGGTATTACCTACTACACCCGTAACAAGTGCACCACCCCAAGGTTGCATGGCTACCCTATTCCCCCAACCCACTCCCATCCTGGAAAGCATGTGCTGTTTCTACATATACAGTAGCTTGCAGTGGAGCACAACCTGGCTGAACAGAGGTGCAAAGTGTAATACTTAAGTCTCACATAGTTATGTTTTTATGTCATTTTGGTGAAATGCAGAATTATTTAACTTTTTAATGTTAATTACAAATGATACTAATAATTTTTCAACATTGTTTGTTCAATTACACAATTTCAATTAGCAGATAACATTATCTAATATTTAAAAAATATAAGCAATCAGTTTAAATTACTGTTTTTATCCCTATAAATACAAGCACAGAAAGATCTGGTTTGAATGACAGCTTTAAAAATGATACACGCAATCTTTGCAGATGGCATAACAAGAATTACAAGAAATGTGACACTAGTAATTTTGTATATCACAGGCTGCACCTGAGCGCTGGAGTTATCATGTTAAATCATTATTTCTAAATTACATTTGTTCTACTTGGAGGTTGGATGTTCCACGACACGCCTCCCCCTCTCCCATGCTTTTCTCATGCCTGTGTATTGTGTTACTGTATATACACTCTGGTACTGCTACTTGACGCTTAGAAGACGTTGTCTTTAACTGCTGGAATCATCCAGCTGGAGAATAATCTCAGCCGTGGGCGGCATTGCTTGTGATGCTACAAAGTGCCAAAAAGATATGTATCCAGGCATGGCACAAAGTGATAACTTAATTATCCAGCACTAAAATAGTTGCTTTTCCTTATTCCATGGAATCAGTAAAGAATAAAAGTGCATTATAAAGTGAACACAATACAAAGTACAAAGACAAGCAATGTACATGACCTAAAGCATGTATATTTATTTAGTTATTTTCACTGCAGTAATAAAGTATCCTTGTTTAGCACAACTAGTGAATAACTATGCTATGAAGAAAGTGAACCATCTACCTCAATATAGCAATTTAAAATGCATCAAAAGAATATTCTTCTTTGTAACAATTGCTATCATGTTTATTCTATTTCTTGGATAATTGTATGTACAATAAAAAACAACTTTAAGAAAAAAAAAGTATTTTACACTTTAGGTGACTTCTGTTGCCCTGACCATAGACATGACTCTACCGTTTCATGAAACAGGGTAGAGCAAGTTAGATATGTACTTTGTACAGTGGCGTAACTACCATAGGTGCAGAGAGTGCGACTGCTACACCTACGGTGCCAGGCCAGCTGTGTTCGGGGCCTCTTTCAGCAGTGTGCTGCTTGTGCAGGCCAGGCACATCTGCCCTCCCGGTCAGCTCCGCCTCCATCTCTCCTTACTGACTGAAACTTTGAGGAGGAGTAGCATCAGTCAGTGAGGAGAGATGGAACCAACCGGGAGCAGCCTGCCCTGTGCAGCACACTGCTGAAGGAGGGCACAACCACGGAGCAGAGGTAAGTCGGGGAGGGGGAAGTTCAGGGGGTTACCTAGGGGGCCCGTGAAAATTTTGCTATGGGGCCCCCTAGGTATTGTTACGCCCCTGACTTTGTAGCAGCGTGCAAGAAGAAGGAATGTTCACTGCTTCCATCTTAGATCTGCTTTAATTTAAGAAGGGAAATCCAATGGCTAGTGTTCATTCGCTAAAAGAAAACCAGTTCTAGTGCTCTCTTCATTCTGCTGAAACATACATAGGAATGATGAGATTTTCATTATGTAGAAAACCTTATATTGAATGCAATGTAATATATAAGCAATCTGCATTTCCTTAGCTGCTGGAGTATGAATTGGATTTGGGGCATTCTCCCTTCTGTAAGCCTTGATTTAAAGGGCAAGATGGAGCAAACCTTTATTTTACTCTTACATGTTAGACTTTAAATATATTTCACCTATAACAATGAACCTAGATATCACCAATCCGTTTTAGGATTAGCCAAGGTTATAGATGCCCTCGTCTGGCAGGAGGCCCAGACACTGCTCTTCTGTATGTAAGCCACTGCTCCATTTTGGCAGGCACTGTTCTCAGTATTGCAGGACTTGTTGCACCCATTGTTGGAACAACTTGGACTGGACCTTCAACAGCAGAGTACAGCTAAATAAA
Organism: Taudactylus pleione; assembly: GCA_031769625.1. Classification (NCBI taxonomy): domain Eukaryota; kingdom Metazoa; phylum Chordata; class Amphibia; order Anura; family Myobatrachidae; genus Taudactylus; species Taudactylus pleione. The sequence continues at coordinate 5,991,751 of JAUIMM010000190.1, read as the reverse complement.
TGAAAATGGGGACTACTTATTTATTAGATAGACCAAGCAAAGCCATCACATTACAGAGACCAAGGGGTTAATGACTAACATGCCCCTTTTCCCAGCCCTAAGAGATTATCAGCATCACAACTTATTGTCTAACCATAGTGCCATCCTGAAATGGCGTTATGTGTTAATGGGCAAGTGATGAAAAGCTCAGTTTGTCAACTCTTAGTAAGTACTCTTAAAGCTTCACCACAGAGATGGCTATTAACTTTATTAACAGCAGTAAGGCACAACTGAGAAAACTCTGATATATCTATGGTCTGCCTTATTGATCTAGCCTATTGGGATGGTGTAGCAGTTATTAAGTGTCTCATTGCAGGAATTAAGCGTTGGGTATCTGTACAGCACTGTGTCACTCCACACAGTAAAGAAAAAATGGCAGCAGTCTGCACATGTGCAGTAGCACATCAGGTCGTGGTCTCACCTCCCGGGAGACTCTGGGTCCTACTGCCCAACATGTATGCACAGAGAGGAGACACTGCCTGAGCACACTGCTCTCTAACATGCCTTTTAATACATTTGTGGGAATAACCCCTTTTTGTCTGTGAAAATGCAGAAAAAGGGATCATCACCTCTTCTTAAATGTACCCCCAATTTCCATTAACACATCATCTGTACAGTAACTGATCCCTACTAACCATATTACATAATCTATCTGATCTTTGCAGCTTTTTGAACATTGAATTCTGTCTTTGTATTTTGTGATCTGGGCATGAACCACTCAATAAGAAACTAATTTTATGTAGTGTGAGTCAGGCAAATCATTTATTTTTAGTTATGGTTAATGTTACTGTGAACCTACAACTTGCTTAAAAAGGAAACCATTTGCAAGATGGTTATTATTATTATTACCTCTATTATTATTACTATTATCATTACTACTACTACTATTATTATTACTACTATTATTACTACTACTATTAACACTATTATTATTACTACTACTACTACTATTATTACTACTACTATTAATATTATTACTACTATTAATATTATTACTACTACTATTATTATTACTATTATTACTACTACTACTATTATTAACACTATTATTATTACTACTACTACTACTATTATTACTACTACTACTACCACTATTATTATTATTACTACTACTATTATTAATATTATTATTACTACTATTATTATTACCACTACTACTATTATTATTATTACTACTAATACTACTATTATTACTACTACTACTATTATTATTACTACTACTACTATTATTATTACTACTACTACTATTATTATTACTACTAACACTATTATTATTACTACTACTACTATTATTATTACTACTACTACTACCACTATTATTATTATTACTACTACTATTATTAATATTATTATTACTACTATTATTATTACCACTACTACTATTATTATTATTACTACTAATACTACTATTATTACTACTACTACTATTAATATTACTACTACTATTATTATTATTATCAGTAGTAGTATTACTAATACTACTACTACTATTATTATTATTATTATTATAATCCACAACAGTGCCTGGCAGTGGGGTGACAGTACATTTAAACCAGGCACATGCAAAGTAGAACAAATAAAGGCAGACATGATAACAAGGGTAGGGATTGCGATGCTTGTGTGGGAGCTGACCTTCTACTTAAGGCTTCCATAAGGCCCCCATACATCAGGCGTCCGATCTCGCGTCGCGATCCTGCAGAAACTTCATTCTGCCGGTCGGAAATGCCGACCGGCGGCCATCAATGTTCCATGATCCGTCGCAGGATCAGTGAAATTCTACATGTTAAATTTCACAGATGTGCCAATCACAATTATTTTTTGATCGTGATTGGCATATCTGTGCAACATGTTGGATTTCACTGATCCTGCGATGCCGGATTGTTGGATCGCAGGAACACAGCGATCTGTCACTGATGTATGGGGGCCTTTAGAAGTGGAGATTAAAAAAAGAAGTGAGTACAGCTGGAACAGAGGAGCAACTGTGGCTGAAGGGAAGATTGCAACTGAAAGATTAGTGTGTGTATGCTGCCGTGTACCAACAGGACACGGTGATCCCAATTCATTATTGATTACATCATGTTCTTGTCACATTAAATAAGTATATGTAGATAAGGTGGAATGCTACAATGGATGAACAACATATGAGTACCTGAAAAGGAGGGTGTAGGCTGGCAATGAAAGGAAAGAAGATACATAATGAATGTTACTTATATACAGAAAGAACTACTGGCTTTTCATATTTTTAAAATTCACCCCTATTAATATAAACAAGCAGTGCTTATTGTTTCTCAGCACATTATAAGAGCTGCTTTTTGTTTTGTCTTTTTCAAAAATGTACACAAATATGAGGACAAATATATTGTGAGGAGAAAGTGTTTTAGTGAAAGCAATACTATTATTTTTTAAATTGTTACTATTCAGCAATATGTCACTCAATAAACACATTACAGTATCTGTCCCACTGCCCAGCATTATATGATACAGGCACCTTCCTCTGTGACCACACATATCTCAGGCATTTCACAATCCTTATCACAAGAGAATTACATTTTAAAGCCCTCACGGTGAGATCAATCTCTCAATGCTCAGCAAAGCATGATCACTATCAAGGGCAAAAATCTGTCACTAATCTCCTGCTTCAAATGTCTGGGTTTAAGAGTGTAACACCTGTGAGCTTTTTATGTGTCCACTTGTGGATATATAGATCTTGTAAATTGTTGTTTAAACTGTGGAAATTTGCTGATAAAGCAAATGTAATTGATTCTCTTAGAATATTATCAAAAGGTTTATTAAAATAAAAGGCCATATTAAAAAATATAGGCATAGCAAGAGTGTTAGATATATAATACATGCATAAATTACAAAGGGGATATACAAATGGGCTTGAACCATGTGGTCTAACAGTATTGGTGAAGTAAATTAACAAACTATATGGTATAGTGATTACAGTGGTAATGATAGCTAGCTGTGTTTCACTGCAATTAATATTGTCATCCTTTTCATAATGTACAAGCACAAATTGTGTGAAGCCCCTGTGTTTGCTTTGCAGCAGGGTTTATGGTTTAAATCTCAAATTCGTACAGTAACAAGACATTTTTGCACAGTTTCCTTTTACAATTCATTGAGAACTTATAAACAATAAAAAATCACAATAGGAAAAAAAGGAGCGCTAGATAAGGAAACTTCCCTTTTATATGTCAGTAGAAAGTTCTCTTGTATTAAAACTCGATATGTCCAGTCTTCATTAATTATTTCTCCGGTACATAGAAGAAAAAACAAGGTAATAGTGCAAAAATGTTTCAATGGATCCCCACGATTTCCATATGTAGAATTAGACTTACTATCCAATGTTGTGTCTACTGATAGGTAGAGATACAGCGCAAAACCCAGGAGAGGGATAAACCCACTTTAGATCAACATCCAAAAGTTCTTCATCAACACTGTAAGAAAGGGGACTTACCCAAATAGAAAAATTGGGGAAGGAAATTTCTAATAGTGTATTACTTATTTTATTAAAGTTATACAAATAACATAAAAACTGTAAGATAAGGGTGAAGATGGACTCCTACCAGATGTAACAGTGTACTAACAAACGGTAGACATAAAGGCATGTACCGTAAGTTGAGTGCGTCCACACACCACTTCACCAAGGCACTTCCCCTTGGGGAAGTGGTGTGTGGATGGACTCGGCTACGTTTAGATATCGTGTCATCGATCATGTACCAAACTCATTACGGAGAGGTGACAGATCCAGGAAACTCTTACAGTTAGAGTGTAAGTGGATTTTCTGTTTAGATACAGTTAGTCCAAGAGGATTAATGAAGCTCTTAATTTAAGCTGCTTTTTGTAGCAGAGTTCTTTGTATTCAGAATAGCATCCTTTCAATTAATAGGTTTGGTTATTGTTAGGTATGTAAGGGTAGATCATTGATGGAGCAGCTGTCACTTTTAATATATTTAACAATCCATATGTCACATCTCAAGATACTATGTAGATTGTCACTTATGTCTCATGCAGTGACTGAGACATTATAGACGTGATAAATTAGTTTATTATAAATTATGAGAAGAGATTTGCATGGTCTGTATGGACATTTTAATACTTTTTGGCCTTTTTTTTAACATGCAAGAAATTGTAATAGTATTTGTTGTGCTTCAGTAGATTTGCTTATTGTCACGTGTAAAATTTGTCATCTTCAGATGGTTAGGGTATACATTTATATGTCTGTCATTTTGCATACAGTGTGTTTTTTATTTAGGTTAAGTAGATAGAATATTATGTGAAGTGTAGGGATAATGCTGCTGCATGTACCACTCCAGCCTTAATTATTATATTTAGTATTATGTATTCACCTGTTTATGTTGATTAATATCACACAGGCAGCGGCTATGTCCGAGAGGACTGCGCACGCAGCCGTTACCATGGAGACACATGCACCGCTCAGACCCCTGCTCCCGACGGCTTGACCCGGATGATGTAATTTCCGTTATGATGTCACTTCCAGGTTTGGGGACGTGGCGCCAGAAGCCGGGGACCTGGAGGATGGGTTGGGTTAGTCCAGAATGGGTTTACTATATAAGTTGTTCACTGTTGTGTGTCCTGATGAAGGGGTGCTGGACCCCAAAACGTTGACTAAATACACCAATTATCATGAATTTTTTAAGTCTTGGAGTGCCACCTTATTTGTGTGGATGGATTAGGGGTACTGTGAACCTGATTCAGACCCGCTCGCTAGGATGCGTTCGCACGCAGCCTTCCAATTGTTAGCATTCTGCACATGCGTACGCATTGCAATGCGCATGTGCGAACCAGTGCGAGCGACTGGAAAGCGTACGCTCGCCTAACATAGACAGCCTTGCTGAATGAGTGACAGGAGAAGTCATTTGTGGGTGGTGACAGGGGCTGGCCACTAGAAACGGGGGAGTGGAGGTGCGAACGCAGGTGTGCCTGAGCGTCTCAACGCCGTTTTAGAGGCGTGCATAATTAAGAGGCAGCGTCATGGTACACGTCACTTGGTTGTATTTCACACTGAAGCACTTGCAGTATTTGTGGCAGGGTATGGTCAGCCACAAGCGCTGCGAGTGCTTCCAATGATACTCGATGTGCCAATGGGTGCATACACTTCCTGGAGATGACGTGCGCAAGTGGGCATCTTAAGACAGGCTGGTGAGTGTCTGCATACACAGAGCGATCGCTTGCCAAGACATAGTGGGCATGCTAATGCCTTGGCGTGCGATCACTTGCCTTGCCCAAAATTTGCATACGCATCTAGCGTGCGAACGCATCTAGCGAGCAGGTCTGAGTCTAGCCCTGTATCCCAAGGTAGGCACTCAAGCAAGTTACCTGCCAGGTTCCAGCTGCCTGCAGAGAACCAGATTGTGGATTATCTATATATCTATCTATAGTGAGGATATGGATGGCACTCGGAGTCTACACAGCAACAATAATGCACCAACACAGTCTAATGTAAAGCCAACGTTTCAGGGGGATTGGCCCTTTTATCAAGACATGAACATTCATGTCTTAATAAAAGGGCTAATGCCCCTGAAACATTGGCTTTACATTAGACTGCATTGGTGCAATATTGTTGCTGTGTAGACTTCGAATGCCATCCATATTCTCACTATACTACTATCCAAGGGAAGGGCACCGGAGCAGGCTGTCTTTTTCTTCATCTTCGAGTGCCGAGGTTAGGGTTATGCACCACCGGACAGAGGTTAGGGTTAGAGGAGGGAAAGGAGTAGGGTTAGGGTACTATTCAGCCACCAGGACTTCATACCCATTCCATATAGATAATAAGATACAAGGTATATTTAAGAATATATAGTATCATTACCTCTGTATTGCAATAAGCACCATGACAATAAAGTTGAAAGTGTATTATTTGTATTCTATTTTGCCTATATATCAATGATACAAATTTGTTAACAGCAATCCCAATCAGTTGCAGAATTCAAGTACAGTGCAGTGGTAACCACTTAATAAATAATTTGTGCTAGTGTACAGAAACTGCTAAATCAATAGACACTCACTACTTCTCAGACACAAAAGAAAGAGCTTTGCCAGCAATTTGCAAGGAAACATAAGTGCTTTGCTTTATGTATGGCTATATATCTTTTAAGAGTATAAAAATGTGACAAATGAACTCTGCAAGAGGTGTTGATATACAGTAATGAAAATGGTGAAAAAAATATATATATATACTAGGGGTGTGCACCGGCCACTTTTCGTGTTTTGTGTTTTGGTTTTGGATCTGGATCTTTCTTCGTGTTTTGGATCTGGATTGGTTTTGCCAAAACCACCCTTCCGTGTTTTGGGTTCTGGGTTTTGTGTTTTGGATCTGTATTTTTTTTTAAAAAAGCATAAAAACAGCTAAAATCACAGAATTTGTAGGTTTTTCTGCTCCTATGCTATTATTAACCTCAATAACCTTAATTTCCACTCATTTCCAGTCTATTCTGAACACCTCACACCTCACAATAGTGTTTTTATGTCCAAAACGTTGCACCGAGGTAGCTGGATGACTATGCTAAGCGACACGAGTGGGCGGCACAAACACGTGACCCATCTAGGCGTGAAACTGCAGTGGCAGACAGGATGGCAGTTTGAAAAACTAGGCCCCAAACTGTACATAATGCAAAGAAAAAAAAGAGGTGCAAGATGGAATTGTCCTTGGGCCCTCCCACCCACCCTTATGTTGTATAAACAGGACATGCACACTTTAACAAACCAATCATTTCAGCGCCAGGGTCTGCCACACAACTGTGGCTGAAATGATTGGTTCGTTTGGGCCCCCACAAAACAAGCTGGCAATTAATGTGTCCCTGCACAAACTGGCTCTATGGAGGCAAGATGTCATCCTCATCCTCCTCATCCACCGATTCCTCACCCTCTTCAGTGTGTACATCCTCATCCTCACAAAGTATTAACTCGTCCCCACTTGAATCCACCACCACAGGTCCCTCTGTACCTTCTGGAGGCTGGTCTCCCTGGAAGAGCTGATAATTCATTTTGATGAACATCATCTTCTCCACATTCTGTGGAAGCAACCTCCTACGCCTTTCGCTGACAAGGTTCCCGGCTGCACTAAACACTCTTTCGGAGTACACACTGGAGGGGGGGCAACTCAGGTAAAATAGAGCCAGTTTGTACAGGGGCCTCCAAATTGCCTCTTTTTCCTGCCAGTACAGGTATGGACTGTCTGCCATGCCTACTTGGATGCTGTCACCGATGTAATCCTCCACCATTCTGTCAATGGTGACAGTATCATATGCAGTGACAGTAGACATGTCAGAAATTGTTGCCAGGTCCTTCAGTCCGGACCAGATGTCCAAACTTGGTCCTGCCTGTCCTGCATCACCGCCAGCGGGTTGCTTAGGATACCTAAGTTTTTTCCTGGCAGCCCCAGTTGCAGGAGAAAATGAAGAAGGAGCTGTTGACGTGTCACGTTCCGCTTCAGCTGACAGTGTGTTCACCAGCAGGTCTTTGCACCTCTGCAGGCTTGTGTCGGCCGGAAAGAGAGACACCACATAGGCTTTAAACCTAGGATCGAGCACGGTGGCCAAAATGTAGTGGTCTGATTTCAACAGATTGACCACCCTGGAATCCTGGCAAAGCGAATGAAGGGCTTCATCCACAAGTCCCACATGCCGAGCGGAATCGCTCCGTCTTAGCTCCTCCTTCACTTTCTCCAGCTGCTTCTGCAAAAGCCTGATGAGGGGAATGACCTGACTCAAGCTGGCAGTGTCTGAACTGACTTCACGTGTGGCAAGTTCGAAGGGCTGGAGAACCTTGCACAACACGGAAATCATTCTCCACTGCGCTTGAGTCAGGTGCATACCCCCTCCTTTGCCTATGTCATAGGTGGATGTATAGGCTTGTATGGCCTTTTGCTGCTCCTCCATCCTCTGAAGCATATAGAGGGTTGAGTTCCACCGTGTCACAACCTCTTGCTTCAGGTGATGGCGGGGCAGGTTCAAGAGTGTTTGCTGGCGCTCCAGTCTTCGGCACGCAGTCGCTGAATGGCGAAAGTGGCCAGAAATTTTTCGGGCCACCCAAAGCGTCTCCTGCACGCCCCTGTCGCTTTTCAGAAAATTCTGCACCACCAAGTTTATTGTGTGAGCAAAACATGGGACGTGCTGGAATTTGCCCAGATGTAATGCCCGCACAATATTGGTGGCGTTGTCAGATATCACAAATCCCCAGGAGAGTCTAAGTGGGGTAAGCCACTGGGCGATGATTTCCCTCAGTTTCTCTAAGAGGTTGTCGGCGGTGTGCCTCTTACTGAAACCGGTGATACACAGCGTAGCCTGCCTTGTAACGAGCTGGCGTTTCTGAGATGCTGCTACTGGTGACGCTGCTGCTGTTGCTGCGTAAGGTGATACATCTACCCAGTGGGCTGTCACAGTCATATAGTCCTTAGTCTGCCCTGTTCCACTTGTCCACATGTCCGTGGTTAAGTGGACATTGTGTACAACGGCATTTTTCAGGACACTGAGGACACTTTTTCTGACGTTTCTGTACAGTCTCGGTATCGCCTGCCTAGTGAAGTGGAATCTAGACGGTATTTGGAACCGGGGACACACTACCTCCATCAATTGTCTAAATCCCACTGCACTAATGGCGGATACCGGACGCACGTCTAACACCAACATAGCAGTCAAGGCCTCAGTTATACGTTTTGCTTCAGGATGACTGCTGTCGTACTTCATCCTCCTCGCTAAGGACTGTTGGAGGGTCAATTGTTTAGTAAAAGTAGTGGTGTTCCTACTTCCTCTCTGGGATGATGAACGACTCCCAGCAGCAGCAACAGCAGCAGCGGCAGCAGTAGGCGTAGCAATGCAGGATCCTCCAGAGGAATCCCGGATAGGAGAGTCAGTCATGCCAGTGACATGGCCTGCAGGACTACTTCCGATCCTGACTAAGGAGGAAATTGACGAGGAGGGAGTTGACGGTGTGGTTTGCAGGCGCTTGGATACAACAGGACAACGGGATTTAGGTGTCCCTGGACTGCTTACGGTCTTAGCCAAAGTTTCTGAACTTGACAGTAACTTTTTATGAACGCGCTGCAGGTGCCGTATAAGGGAGGATGTTCCTAGGTGGTTGACGTCCCTACCCCTACTTATTTCACCTTTACATATGGTACATATGGCAAGACAGTTGTTGTCCGGATTTGGATAGAAATATTGCCAGACCAAAGAGGTGGAATGTTTGGTCTTCTGCCCAGGCATGACCGTGATGGGCTTTTTCATCCCACGGACAACAACTGTCTCCCCCGGAGCCTGATTTAAACAAACCACATCACCATCAGAATCCTCCTCGCCAACTTCCTCCTCAGCGCCAGCTACACCAGTATCCTCATCCTGTTGTACTTCAACAGTGACATCTTCAATTTGCATATCAGCAAGTGGACTGTGGGTGCTCCTTTCAGCACTTGCAGGGGGCATGCAAATGGTGGAAAGAGCCACCTCTTCCCGTCCAGTGCTGGGAAGGTCAGGCATCGCAACCACCACCACACTTGGACTCTCCTTGGGGATTTGTGATATCTTCTTAGAAAGCACAGTTCTTCGCTGTGCTTTTGCCAGCTTAACTCTTTTGATTTTTTTAGTGGGAGGAGGGCTTCCATCGTCATGTGAAGCTGAACCACTAGTCATGAACATACTAGGGATCGACCTTAGCCGTTCCTTGCCACTCCGTGTCGTAAATGGCATATTGGCAAGTTTACGTTTCTCTTCAGCTGATTTAAATGTCTTTTTCAAGGTCATTTTCCTGAACTTTGCCATTTGGGATTGTATGTGCCCTCTACTATGACATTGGGCATCGGCCTTGGCAGACGACGTTGATGGCATGTTATCGTCTATGTCATGACTAGTGGCAGCAGCTTCAGCACTAGGAGGAAGTGGTTCTTGATCTTTCTCTATTTTATTTTTATCGGAGAAAGTTTGGTCCTCCATTTATGTTATATCGATTTGATATATACGTGCGGCTAAACACAGAAAATAATTTTTTTTTTGGTTTGGACTGGAGTGTACTTTGTGGGTTACAGCACCCTTTAACGGTCAAGCCAGCCGGCCCTTTACTTATGACACAGGCGCACTCTTGGCACTACTTTGTTGATGCACGTGCGGCTACTGCGCACACAATTCACAAACACAGAAAATAATTTTTTTTTTGGTTTGGACTGGAGTGTACTTTCGGGGGTTACAGCACCCTTTAACGGTCAAGCCAGCCGGCCCTTTACTTATGACACAGGCGCACGCTTGGCACTACTTTGTTGATGCACGTGCGGCTACTGCGCACACAATTCACAAACACAGAAAATAATTTTTTTTTGGTTTGGACTGGAGTGTACTTTCGGGGGTTACAGCACCCTTAACGGTCAAGCCAGCCGGCCCTTTACTTATGACACAGGCGCACGCTTGGCACTACTTTGTTGATGCACGTGTGGCTACTGCGCACACAATTCACAAACACAGAAAATAATTTTTTTTTTGGTTTGGACTGGAGTGTACTTTCGGGGGTTACAGCACCCTTAACGGTCAAGCCAGCCGGCCCTTTACTTATGACACAGGCGCACTCTTGGCACTACTTTGTTGATGCACGTGCGGCTACTGCGCACACAATTCACAAACACAGAAAATAATTTTTTTTTGGTTAGGACTGGAGTGTACTTTCGGGGGTTACAGCACCCTTAACGGTCAAGCCAGCCGGCCCTTTACTTATGACACAGGCGCACGCTTGGCACTACTTTGTTGATGCACGTGTGGCTACTGCGCACACAATTCACAAACACAGAAAATAATTTTTTTTTTGGTTTGGACTGGAGTGTACTTTCGGGGGTTACAGCACCCTTAACGGTCAAGCCAGCCGGCCCTTTACTTATGACACAGGCGCACTCTTGGCACTACTTTGTTGATGCACGTGCGGCTACTGCGCACACAATTCACAAACACAGAAAATAATTTTTTTTTGGTTTGGACTGGAGTGTACTTTCGGGGGTTACAGCACCCTTAACGGTCAAGCCAGCCGGCCCTTTACTTATGACACAGGCGCACGCTTGGCACTACTTTGTTGATGCACGTGTGGCTACTGCGCACACAATTCACAAACACAGAAAATAATTTTTTTTTTGGTTTGGACTGGAGTGTACTTTCGGGGGTTACAGCACCCTTAACGGTCAAGCCAGCCGGCCCTTTACTTATGACACAGGCGCACTCTTGGCACTACTTTGTTGATGCACGTGCGGCTACTGCGCACACAATTCACAAACACAGAAAATAATTTTTTTTTGGTTAGGACTGGAGTGTACTTTCGGGGGTTACAGCACCCTTTAACGGTCAAGCCAGCCGGCCCTTTACTTATGACACAGGCGCACGCTTGGCACTACTTTGTTGATGCACGTGCGGCTACTGCGCACACAATTCACAAACACAGAAAATAATTTTTTTTTTGGTTTGGACTGGAGTGTACTTTCGGGGGTTACAGCACCCTTAACGGTCAAGCCAGCCGGCCCTTTACTTATGACACAGGCGCACGCTTGGCACTACTTTGTTGATGCACGTGCGGCTACTGCGCACACAATTCACAAACACAGAAAATAATTTTTTTTTTGGTTTGGACTGGAGTGTACTTGGGGGTTACAGCACCCTTTAACGGTCAAGCCAGCCGGCCCTTTACTTATGACACAGGCGCACGCTTGGCACTACTTTGTTGATGCACGTGCGACTACTGCGCACACAATTCACAAACACAGAAAATAATATTTTTTTTGGTTTGGACTGGAGTGTACTTTCGGGGGTTACAGCACCCTTAATGGTCAAGCCAGCCGGCCCTTTACTTATGACACAGGCGCACGCTTGGCACTACTTTGTTGATGCACGTGCGGCTACTGCGCACACAATTCACAAACACAGAAAATAATTTTTTTTTGGTTTGGACTGGAGTGTACTTTCGGGGGTTACAGCACCCTTAACGGTCAAGCCAGCCGGCCCTTTACTTATGACACAGGCGCACGCTTGGCACTACTTTGTTGATGCACGTGCGGCTACTGCGCACACAATTCACAAACACAGAAAATAATTTTTTTTTTGGTTTGGACTGGAGTGTACTTTCGGGGGTTACAGCACCCTTAACGGTCAAGCCAGCCGGCCCTTTACTTATGACACAGGCGCACTCTTGGCACTACTTTGTTGATGCACGTGCGGCTACTGCGCACACAATTCACAAACACAGAAAATAATTTTTTTTTGGTTAGGACTGGAGTGTACTTTCGGGGGTTACAGCACCCTTTAACGGTCAAGCCAGCCGGCCCTTTACTTATGACACAGGCGCACGCTTGGCACTACTTTGTTGATGCACGTGCGGCTACTGCGCACACAATTCACAAACACAGAAAATAATTTTTTTTTTGGTTTGGACTGGAGTGTACTTTCGGGGGTTACAGCACCCTTAACGGTCAAGCCAGCCGGCCCTTTACTTATGACACAGGCGCACTCTTGGCACTACTTTGTTGATGCACGTGCGGCTACTGCGCACACAATTCACAAACACAGAAAATAATTTTTTTTTGGTTAGGACTGGAGTGTACTTTCGGGGGTTACAGCACCCTTTAACGGTCAAGCCAGCCGGCCCTTTACTTATGACACAGGCGCACGCTTGGCACTACTTTGTTGATGCACGTGCGGCTACTGCGCACACAATTCACAAACACAGAAAATAATTTTTTTTTTGGTTTGGACTGGAGTGTACTTTCGGGGGTTACAGCACCCTTAACGGTCAAGCCAGCCGGCCCTTTACTTATGACACAGGCGCACGCTTGGCACTACTTTGTTGATGCACGTGCGGCTACTGCGCACACAATTCACAAACACAGAAAATAATTTTTTTTTTGGTTTGGACTGGAGTGTACTTGGGGGTTACAGCACCCTTTAACGGTCAAGCCAGCCGGCCCTTTACTTATGACACAGGCGCACGCTTGGCACTACTTTGTTGATGCACGTGCGACTACTGCGCACACAATTCACAAACACAGAAAATAATATTTTTTTTGGTTTGGACTGGAGTGTACTTTCGGGGGTTACAGCACCCTTAACGGTCAAGCCAGCCGGCCCTTTACTTATGACACAGGCGCACGCTTGGCACTACTTTGTTGATGCACGTGCGGCTACTGCGCACACAATTCACAAACACAGAAAATAATTTTTTTTTTGGTTTGGACTGGAGTGTACTTTCGGGGGTTACAGCACCCTTAACGGTCAAGCCAGCCGGCCCTTTACTTATGACACAGGCGCACGCTTGGCACTACTTTGTTGATGCACGTGCGACTACTGCGCACACAATTCACAAACACAGAAAATAATATTTTTTTTGGTTTGGACTGGAGTGTACTTTCGGGGGTTACAGCACCCTTAACGGTCAAGCCAGCCGGCCCTTTACTTATGACACAGGCGCACGCTTGGCACTACTTTGTTGATGCACGTGCGGCTACTGCGCACACAATTCACAAACACAGAAAATAATTTTTTTTTTGGTTTGGACTGGAGTGTACTTTCGGGGGTTACAGCACCCTTAACGGTCAAGCCAGCCGGCCCTTTACTTATGACACAGGCGCACGCTTGGCACTACTTTGTTGATGCACGTGCGCTACTGCGCACACAATTCACAAACACAGAAAATATATTATTTTTTTAGCACTTGGGGGGAGCACCCCTGATGGACAGAGCACCCCCTGGACAACACTACAGCACTCCTTTAGGACTGGGACACTGCACAGGACTTTGGAGTGGACACAGCCCCTATGGAGAACTGACTGCACAACACAGTCCAGCCAGCCCCTATGGACTTTGAAGTAGTGGACACAGCCCCTATTAACAACAGCAGCACAGCACAACACAGCCAGCCCCTATGGACTTTGAAGTAGTGGACAACAGCAGCACTACACTACACTACACTACACAGCCCTAACTCCCACCCTCCCTCTTCACTGTCCACAGCCGAGTGAGAAAATGGCGCCGACGTGTGTACCTTATATAGGATCCAAAACCCGCGAGACTCGGAAGGCGGGAAGATGACGTTTTGCCTCGATTTCAGATCCGAGTCAGGCGGGAAAAGTCGAGCCTGACTCGGATCGGACTCGGATCGGGGGGGCTCGGGGGGGTTCGGATTTCAGAAATCCGAACCCGCTCACCCCTAATATATACAGAAGCTAAACATGTATGGGTCAATACCTTCAACTACATGAGATCTACAATCAATAAAAAAGCCAAACAATTATGGCCATTGATTACATCACATCTGGACCTTAAACCTCTCCATAACACAAAATTAATGTCCTGTTACAAAAGAGGAAAAAAACCTGAGGGACCATTGTGTCCACACAGACAATTTTGATTCACAGAGCCCACAAACAGTCCTAGGAAAACCCAAATTGGGATGTTATAAATGCCCCAACTGCACTACTTGCAATTATTTACAAACAGGGAGCATTTTCCATCATCCTTATAAGGGGACAAAATATAATATGTGTTATCATCTATCTTGCAGCAGTAAATATGTGATCTATACCATCACATGCCCGTGCTCCAAAACATGTGTCGGTAAAACTGACCATCAATTTAAAGAAAGAATGACCCAACATCGGTCAGAGAGTAGGCTGGCATTGGCCAAGGGCACCAGCAAACAACCGATTGCTAGGCATTTCGCCATAGCCCAGCATAATCTATCCACCTTACGATATTGCATCATTGATCATGTCCCCCTTTAACTAGAGGAGGGGATTGATAAAAAAAACCTACTTCAGCTAGAAACTGAATGGATCGAAAAATTTGACTCCTTAACCCCAAAAGGACTCAACAAGACTATGGGACTATATTGCTTCTTTTAGATTTCGAGATGTATCCTGTTATATGATAACTGTGTATACATCGATTTACACTTGTCTCATGGAGTTGAGGATAGTGTCTGATTTATTTTCCTTTACTCTATTTTTCTAATACATTTCCCTCACATGGATTTATACCATTATTCACATTCTTTTAACTACTGATGTTTAGTAACATCTTCAGTATCCCACACTACGTTGCTTTCCTATGTCACTGTTGCAATTTTGTCTTCTTTGTACATATTTTTCTAGGAAACTAGTTCTGTTTAACATGATGTGTGTTCTAATTGTTAGCATCTTTCATCACTTTATCACACATATAGATCACGGTGGATTCACCCGGGCTGCACATTTGTGTTAAACAGTAACAGTCCTTTTGCACCTTGCTAAATCAATAGCTATTGTCTGACGCTCCACGGCTCATATTTATCTCTGAACATTGTCACTTCTCTCATATTTGAATTATATATTGCCATATAGATGTTTGTTCTTGTTTTTGACATTTACATTATTTTGCACTTTACATGATCACTTTCATCATTTGTTACACAGTCATGCTGTATGCTGATGTCACTTCCTGTGTGACGTACCTGGATTCCCCGGACACAAGAAAGCAGCATCTAGCAACTAAGGTGATTAGGGTGGGGGGTATTTATTCTGGTGAGTACTGTATTTTTTGTTCATATTATATGCTTGACAAAAGCGCATTAAAGCGCTGAAATGTTGCACAACAATGGACTACGTTGTCTTTGTTCTATACGTATATTCAATAGTATGGCCTTGGTATACGACACCTGTTCGCAGCAACCCAGGTAGTTTTTGTCTAATTGCCCTCCACAAATGGCTCAATGTGTCATAATACCGGAGAGCATTCACAGTATCTCCCTTGGTGAGGAAATCAACAAGAAGCACGCCCTTATGGTTCTCTTTGCTGATGGACTTGTTTTGAATTTCTTCAAAGGTGGGGACAATTTTTCCATGTACTGGATGCGATGCTTTCTTCATCTCCGGTGTCACATGTTGCACCCACATTATATATATATATATATATATATATATATATATAAAACCCGATAATGAATTAAAGCCAAAATGGATGTCTGGGCATCTCTCTCACTCTCTTACCCCCACCCCCTCCCCCCTATGAAGTATATGTAATTAAACACGATGAAGTCCTAAGGTCATTCTCCGATTTGACCAGGGCAACAACTTGTAAACGAAACTCCCATCTGCCTGTGTGGGGAAAGTTAATTATCTGTAAATGGCTTCCAGAAACCTCAAATCAATTTATGAAAACAAAAATGAACTTTCTGTATAAACATAATTACAGAGAGATGGCAGTGCGCAGGCCAACGCATGTTTTAGAAGCTGGGCAGAGAGTCAAATGAGTTTATTAGGCAATGTAATTAATAACAGTTTCTCTGGTTCCAGGAGGCTGTTAATGTTCAGAGGAGTAAGGATGTAATGGAAAACAATTGAGAGGTTGAGAACAGTGTTATGGTGAGAACTTGCCATGGTGACTGGCGGAACGGAAGAGATTACTTTACTTCCTTATTAAAGCAGATGGGACAGCTGACAATGCTGTCATTAAAAGTTACCACTAAAATAATTACAAATGCAAATCAATATAGAATTGTACAGCAGACTTTGCTGAAAATATTAATTGTTTCTTCTTTCTAACAGTATGTTCTCATTTACAAAACTGCGTTTTTTGTTGTTGTTTTTTTGTTGTTGTTTTTTTTTAAAGAGGGTGGGACCGGGTTACCCTGCATGATAACAGTTTCAGGCCTAGGGCTCTTTCAGGAAAATACACATTTTATTTTCAAGTGCATAAACAGATGGTTGAGCATTGACCAAAACAAAAGTTTATTGTTTAAAATCTATTCCATTGTAGATTGTGTCCTATCTGTGTTTTGTTCATCAGTGCTGCTTCTATAAACTGCATATATAACTGATCCATAGTAATACAGACAGAACAGGCTCACCCTAGATTAAGCCCCCATCCTCAGTGGCATTCTCTCATCCTGGGACTGGAAAGGTGGCGCTTGACTTCATAGCTGAGTACCACCCTCCCATAGTAACATTGACCTGGAGGCAATCTCCATGTGAGAAGCTGCTGTCAGGTTTTCCCTCATGCCAGCTGCCGGGCGCTGTGTGCGAGCACCATGGAGCCGTTATAAACACTGACTGGGTGACAGTATACCATTCATTCAGAGTCAGAGGTGCACGTAATGTCGATGCCGAGGGCAAGTGGCTGATGTTTCCGTCGCACTTGGACACAAGTCTACGCCGCAGAACGAATGTGGATGTAAGATCTGGGGATTCCAGTGTGTGTTCCTGGGTGGTAACGGGGGTGGCTAGCCAGACAGACTTTTGCTGCAGTTACGCTGACACAGACGGCCAGGTTCAGACTGATAAACTACACCTCCATAGGGCCGGTTGTGCGTTTTATTACACACAGCTGGGCGTCTCTATACAAATCCCATCAGTAGTGGCTTTAGCATAAAGACGCAGTCAGGGCTGCAGTAATGTGCACCTCTGAATCAGGCCCTTAGCGTTTTAGGCAAATGAAACCATTGGCGCCCTGAGAAACCATCAAGGTTTGCCTAATGGTAGCGCAGACCCTGTCGGCAGTATGTATCCTATATCCCACTATATCATTCAGCCATGCAACCAAAATAAATTAAATATAGCATTTGTGTAAATGATCTATTATAGTAAAAGACATGCATAGTTGAAGCTGTACTACCACCTAGTGAAAATATTTTACAGAAATGCCCACCCCCTAACCAGAGCCTGCCGGCTTGTCCATGTAATAATTTTTTATTCAGTTTTCATCTATTCCTATTGCAGCCCAAGCAACAAGCAAGCTTGTCATTGGTCCTCCTACTTACACTCCCCCGTTTGCCATCATTTAAAATGTATTAGCTTCATTGTTTTGCCAGTTCTGTATTATGGAACCAGCAGAATCCCTCAAAAAGGTCTGCATGCAGCAGCCCCTAAAGCTCTGGATTAGGAGAGGGGCAGCTTAGTAAAATATATTACATAGGTAGAAGTGCATCTTTAATCTATTATTAGATTAGTTCATTTGGTGACATATTTTAAATACTACTGTTAATTTCTCCAATGCTGACACGAGTGGATAAAGTTTCAGAACTAGTGTTAGTTCTGAAAATGCTTTATTGTATTTGTGTCATCACTGTCTGACGTTAGTGTTATGCTAATGTATACATATCAACAAAGTATGCAACTTCTGCAGAGCATACTGTATGGTATATTTACTAAAGTGCGGGTTTTTAGAAGTGGAGTTGTTGGCCATAGCAACCAATCATGTCATGGACATGGCCCATGACAGAAGCTCTGTGCTTACAGTTGCATACAGTGCAATAAAGTGGATAAGCACCATACTTCTAATGGTGGGTAAACACTGGCAGATACATTGGCCGATCAACTAATTGGCCAATATATATGCTGCACGTCGGCCAGTGTGTACCCGCGATATATCAGTGAACGTTGTCGTTCACTGACATATAGCATTGGCTGTGCTGCACAGCCGATGGACAGATATGTCTGCAGACATATCTGGCCATCGGCAGGCGTGTACGGGCGGTCGGCAGACCGCCCGTACACACACAGCGGCAGCCGTGAGGAGGGGGGTGGGTCACGTTCCCGACCCGGCCGCCAGGACCCGAGGGCACAAGCAGATGATGGCTGTTCAGTGTGTATCTACGACCATCATCTGCAGATATATCTGTCAGCTGTATAACCAACTTTAGACTCAAGTATGGGTATGCTTAATAGGATGCTGCAGTATACAGAAATATGTACTTGTCATGTGTACACTACTTGTAGCTTTGTTTCTCTAATCTCAGAAAGCATGAATGTAGTCAGATTATATATTAGCTCCTGAGCTTCAGGGCAAATCCTCAGTGATTAGAAATGCATGAGTGGTGGAAATATATAGCAATATTATTCCAGTGGGATTGCATACATCTATATTTCCACTCTGCAATCATATAGTGCCTGTAACTACAGAATCTTATTATTACATGTTATAATAACCTTCAACTTGGCTTTATGGTTATATTATGTATTATTACAGAGTGAAGTTTGCTTAGATGTACAGTACAGTACAACAGCAGATGCTGAAAGGTTTACTTGCATCTAAAACAAAAGATACATGTAGAGCTGAGGAATAAATAAGTCTGTGGTGACAGCTTCATAGGAATTCATCGTTTCATCTCTTTCTTAGCACTGAAAACAAGAATCACAAAATATGTATCAGAATTATATTTCTAAATAGATGGAATTATTCAAATGAAATATTGATGACATATTGGGCCTCCTTTATTCTAAGTCCTATAGAATTCACAGTTTACAAGTTAATCTATGTAATGTTTGTGTGCTACTTTGAAAAACAGAAAGTATTTTCCCTTCATGCAAAAAGAAAAAATCTAAAATTGCTTTTGCACCCATTGCAATCATTAGCTGGATTTATGCTTAATTCTCTGTGAGGCCGTGAGTGTAAAACCTATGTTCTTCTGTACTGTCCATGGTACCACAATACATGGCAGAGATGTCCTTGCTGGGTTACATAACATAATAAACAACAGGGCATCAGAGTAGGAAAACCTTCGTTATTATTAGGTCCATACATGTCAATTCCTTAAGCTGGACACAGTTACCATATATAAATACTGTATATACACTGCATGAGTAAAAATATATGCACTCACACAAATCCATAAGTTTTTTGCTCATTCCAAAACCATGGTCATTAATATGAATTTGGAAGTCACTAAGGGCCTGATTCATTACGGATTGCAATATTGCGTACGCACGCAGTTCAACTGCGATAGCTAATCCATTTCGATCGCAATGAAAACTCAGCACAATATAAGGACGCCCACTTTACCCTACACACGTAATGCTTAGTAGAATAGCGAAACCATCGGTACAATCGTGTACCATCGCAAACTCACGCACACTTGTACAAACCCTGACCTTACTCAGAAATTGCTAACAGCCACGTATGCTATGAGTCCTCACACTGTGTATGGCATTGCAGTGGATAATTTATGCACACCCCTGCAACGGCGTGCGAACGCACTGATACGCTTGCATTTCCCTGACCACCACCCCGTCACCACCCACAAACGGTGCTTCCTGTCAATCACTCTGCAAGGGGTCTGCCTAGCCTCTGCAATCGCAATAGCTAGTTCAGACATGGCCACTGCGAAGCATACGCATGCGCAGAAGGCAACAATCGTCTGACTGCCTGTGTATTAGCAACTGCGATCCAGGCTGAATTAGGCCCTGAGCTCTTCAATACTATCCATTCTACTGCTATTTCACTATAGATATTGCATGGCTTTATGCTTCATTATTATTCACTTACCAGCAGTGGGTGTGACTGAATTAGGCCACCACACTTAATTGTCCAGTGCCAAGCCCGCACCCTTTGCGCATGACGTCACGCATAGGAGATTGGGCCAGCTAGCACCCGGAAGCATGGCAGTGCATGGAGGTACTCTGTATACATGGCAGGGTGCCTACCTGTCCAAAAGACACTACAGGTGGCACTGCTGCAGCATAACTGGCTGCATAGTGCCATTCCAGGCCCCCTGCTAGCCAGAAGTAATGGCCGTGCAGCAGCGACGGTGCCGCCCACAGAGCCCTTCGATCTGTGTGGCGGCACCGGTCGCACACCCCTAGTTACGGACCTGACCACATTAATTTGAAGGGGTGCATACTATTTACCATGTGATATATGGCCTCCATGACCATGGTTACAGCGCTCTAGGAGGAAGTTCACATACTGTACATAAGACACATTGGGCGGAATTCAATTGTATTCGCGGCCCGCATCTCCCATCTAAAGTGACAGGAGATCGCGGGCCGCTATACAATTGTCCAAGATGTTCACGCTGATCGCGCCCATAGAGGTCAGGTTTAGCCACGTAAAGTAGCTAAACCCGACCAAAGTGCTGGGTGCGATCGCGAAAAGTGATGTTTGGGCGCCCAAACATGTCACTTTTCGCACATTTCAGCTCTCATCCCCCAGGGGCTGCGAGCTGAAATGTAGCGCTGGCAGCTCATCATGCCCGACAGGAGCAAGAATTGAATAGCTCCGTCGGGCGCGATAGCGGCTATAAAGAATTGAATAACGCCCATTAAAGACAATCGGCCACATAAGATTGAAAAGCAAAACAATTTAAATAATGTGACCTTTATAGGTGGACTATTACTACATTTATAGAGAAATAGGAATAATTACTCTTCAGTAATGTAACAAAGCTGACTATTTCAATGCCTGTAACTATTGTGGGTCATGTGGGGACCTGAATCTACAAAGATTGGATTTCTCACATATTGATGTGTGGACATATTGCCAAAGGCTGCTGAATAGGAGGGAGTGTGCATGGCCCATGCCACAAGTCGCATTTGGGATATTATGCAAGAGCAGAGCCGTAACTAGACTTTTTGGTGCCTTGTGCCAGAAAGAGCTTTGGCGCCACCCTCATTTTTCAGAGGGACATAATGCACCCAAAAAAGGGCCATGGCTTCATGGGGAAGGGCCAGGGAAGAGATAGGAGAGGCCAGGAGATGCTGGGGATGAAATAAGAGGAAGCTACAAGCAAGAATGATAATAAACAAAAATTTGACAGGCCGAAACAGCGCCCCCTGACCTGTGGTGCCCTGTGCGATGGCACCGGCCGCACTACCCTAGCTACGGCCCTGTGTAAGACGGGAAACCCTAAGAAGGCGTGGCGGCCCATATATTTAGAGTGCAAGAAAATCTCCCTAGGAGCTTGCGCTCCCCTGGAGATTCCTCTCTAATCTGTAGAAAGGGAAAGAGTGCTTCCTAATGTAGAGAGGCAGCATGTCTATAGGTGCAAGTAGCATGGAGGTAGTAAAAGAGCATTGCAGGGGCTGCTGTGGAGAGTCTCATGCAGGAGGAGAGCAAGAGGATGAGTGCCTCTATTTCCATGTGTATAGCAGAGAAGTGCACCCTTCCAAAGGCCCAAATAATATGAGAGGGTGCAGCTGTTCTATGGCAGCATGGCTTAACATGTATGTGTCTGATGGAGAAGATATTAGCAGAGTATCAGTAGGGGATCCAGAGCCTATTAGCTTGAGACTGCTGGGCACATAACCTATTAGCAGAACTGTGGTACAGTGCAGTGCGCAGCAGTGATGCTGGATGTAGAAGTCCCTCAGACAATTTATCCACCAGGGGGGGAATAGACTTGGCCAATGTATATATAATGTTGAGTGTGTTGAGCAGTTGTTTGGTGCTGGTGGCAGTTAGTCCACACGTTGTACAGCTTAACCAGGTCTATTGAACCAGGTACAACAGCAAGTAACAAGGTGTGCAGAGACGGGGTACATGAGCAATAGCGCATGCCAGAGGTTAGACCTTTTGCTGAGCTCAAGCAGGTCCTATAGAACACGTACTCAGCTTACCTGTCTGCACTGAAGATGGTGGCAGTGCTAGAGTGCTCCTCATCCATCACAAGAGGTCATGCAAGTATGAGAGCCCTCTCTTGTAAAGTCCCCCAAATTGTGAGGCTAGGCTGTTGTGTCAAGCAGCAAAGGTGCTCAGGAGGGATGGATCTCCTTGGCCAGATTGAGCATCCTTGTACATGGAGGAAAGTGCTCTGATTGATAGGGTATTGAGGGAGTGTGCCAGCAGGAGCAAGGGCGCAAGAAGCAAGGGCACAAGTGTCCACTCCAACCTGTCCCACTTGCCCCTGTCATCCTGCCTCCCGCTCTCTATGGACCTCCCCTTCCTTCTATGTTATATGTCACCCCTCTGTCCCTCTCCACCCCCTTTCCCTCCATCCTGTCCCACCACCTCCCTCCCATGGCTGTATTCATACTTAATGGTAGGTCCTCCCCTCGCAGTGGAAGCCATTAGATGGGCGGCGCGTGCACTGGCTTCCATTGCACATACATTTTGGAGATGGGACAGACATTAGCAAATTATTATATATATGGCTGTAAAGCACTGACCGTTGAAACAACCTTGTAAAGTGCTCTCATAACAGGAGAAGGGTAGCAAACTGCAAAGTCATTCCTGGTGTAGGGGATGGTTCTGTGACTGTGATACTGTTGCAGAACATTTTTATTTGTAACCCACATGCCCTTAAAACGTTCCTTTTTATCAAGGCTCATCAGTCCTTCTCATAACTTAATACTCTTCTCTTCCCATCCTCAATATAAATTTCACAGTTCATTTTTAAACTGTTCAGTCTATTTCCCTTTGTATGTACAGTAAGTTCTCACATGCAGGACTCTACTCTCTCCTGTTCTTCCCTCAAACTATCCGTGTCACCAGTGCTCCTCTCCTGTTAGTGACTCTAGCACTATTTTCTTGCCCATACATTGCGTACATGGTCATTTAGTACTATGGGCCTGATTCAGAGCCAGACACTCTGAACGAGCGCCCGCTCTGAATCAGGGCGTGTTTTTTTTTCCGTCTGGCCTTTTGGACGCTCGCATAACTGTGGGTTACCACCCACAGCTTATGCGAGCGTTCCATGATGATGGTCGCGATGGTCAAGACCATAACGACCATCGGGCTTGCGAGGAAACCCTGCCATAGGGTCTCAGTGACTGCAAGCCCTGGAGTGATTTTGGCTCTATCACAGCCAAAACCACTCCCACTGACATCACTAGTGATGTCAGTGGGGCCGGACCCAGACGGTAGGCGTTCCCATGGGAACGCCTCCGTCTGGCAGCCACGCCCCGGCACGCCCACCAAAGGGGGCGTTACTGTAACTCACCTTCGACAGCACACCCCCTTTGGTGCGAGACCCATAACGACGGCTACCCCGTCGTTATTCGGGTCTCGCACATGCGCATGACGGAGCTCCCTCCGTCGTGTGCATGCGCATTAGGGCACCATCGACCCGCTTGTGAGCGCTCGCGAGCGGGTCTGAATCAGGCCCTATATCCATTCTTACCTGCAAGCGTCAATGAGTTGCCCTACACTTGCTCCTGTTAAATCTCAGTGGCACTCCCGGAAGCCAAGAAGACTGGACAAGTATCCCAGAGCTGCATGCCCATGGCCTCCCTATTCCCAAGTGAAGTGGTCGGCCCAGGTGGCTGATGATGCAATTTATTTTGAATTTACATCATTGTGGCCCCATCCCCCACTTCACAATGTCAGTAATTGCAGCATTGTGTAGCAGGGGCTGGGCTGCAGTCAAACTGTGATGCCCCCTGTGACTACTCACGTTGCCGTGTCACGCCCCCCGCAAAGTCGCTTGTCTGTCCCCTCCCAAGTATGCTGTCGTGTTAATGTAATGCTTGGTAGTTTGTTATGTGCTTATGACATAGGGCCTGATTAAGTAAGGATGCATAGCAATCGCAATAGCGATTACGCACGCAGTTCAACTGCGATAGTATGCTAATTCATTGCAATCACTATGCCACCGCAACACTACATAAAGACACCCACTTTACCTTACACACATCCGTGTTTAGCAAGACTGCGAAAACATCTGTACAAACGAAGTACCATCGCAGCCTCACGCACACTTGCACAAGCCCTGACCTTACTCAGGAATTGCTATCTTCAGCGCACGCTATCAGGCCTCAGGCTACGGGTGGACAATTTATGCACATCCATGTAACAGAATTCAAACACACTGGCACGCCTGTATTTTCCTGACCACCCCCCTGTTACCACCCACAAACGGGACTTCCTGTCAATCACTCTGCGATGGGTCTGCGTAGTCACTGCGATCGCAATCCCAAACACAGTGGCCATTTCGCGCACGCGCACTGTGATGCATATGCATGCGCAGAAGGCAACAATCGGCGATTGCGTGCGTATTAGCAACTGCAATCCAAGTTGAATCAGGCCCATAGTCAGATGTTGTAAATTGTACTGATACTCTTCTTGTGAAAAATTGTTACCCTGTATGTCACTGCATAGACTTTGTGGCACCTTATAAATAAAGGTTAACAACAATGTCTAAAGTATGCATGCATCTGTTCCGATTTTTGCTGGAGGAGAATGCTGTTAAGTGCACGTTATCTATCACTGCTATCACTGCTGCTTGCTGACACCATCCTGCCTGGTTGCAATGGAACCCATGACCACAGTGCTGTGAGGTAGCAATGCTAACCACTGCACCATAGTGCTGCCATAAATAAAGTTGTTTCTATGGTTGTAATATTTGTATCACCATTGCACTGCACTAGTGATGTGGGAGGCACACATGAGGTCAATGGCTGGGGAGGCACACATGTACAAAAACATGTTTTTATATCAAAACTCTGGAGCTTGACAGGGAGTATGATAGGGGAGGGAGTATGCCTAACCTGACCGCACGTTCCTGCACTGCACAACTAGTCATCATCCGTGCCCATCTCCTACAAAGCTATGTACTTTGCATCCATGTATTAGGGGGACGCAGGTTTGCTCCACTCAGGAACTAACAAAGGCCTAAGAGGAAAATTTTTCATCACACTCTGGGCCTGATTCAGAGCCGCTCGTAAGCGGCCGCTCGTTCATTCCGAGTGATGTTTGCACAACTGCGCATGCGTACGGATCGTAATACGCATGCGCGAACCAGTCAGTGCGGCCGAAAATCGTTTGTTCGCTAAATAGCGAATGCCTGCTATTTTGAGTGACAGGAGGAGGCGTATGTGGGTGGTAACAGGGGAAGGTGCTTGAAAACGGGGAGTGGAGATCCGAACGCAGGCGTGCTTAAAGGTCAAAACGGGTGTTTTATGGGTGTGCATAATTAATGCAGCAGCTTCATTTACCACGTCACTGGGTTATTTTATAGTCAGAACTGCTCACAAGATTGCGGTAGGAAAAACCAACCACAAGAATAGCGAGCAGTTCATACGCTGGTCGATGTACTCGATTAATCTAATAGCGGACATGACGTAGGATGCGAGCGGCCAGGGGGTGTAGTTTACCAAAAAAACGACCGCATGTTTGGTTCGCACGTTCAGACCTAGAGGTGTGAACAGACCGCAAAGAGCGAACGGTTCATTTGAATAGCCACCCCTTTTTTCTGAACGAGCGAGCGCAAATAGCGTCCGGCTCTGAATGAGGTCCTCTGTTTAACCTGAGCACCAGAAAGTTCACACTCTTAATTTTTAGTAGAGATGTGTGCTGACTCCCGTGTTTTGATTCTAGTTCTGGTTTTGGATCTGGATTCATCTTTGTGTTTTGGTTTTTGTTTTGGATCTGGGCTGTTTTTTTCTTTAAAAAAAATGTATAAAAAGTTTTTAAAAACAGCTAAAATCATGTAATTTTTGCAATCTAAACTTGAAATTCAGATTTAAACTCTGAATTCTGAGCCGCGGAAACATCAGAAACGTGATTTGGATCTGTCCAGATCTCCTCATGACATCAGAACTGTGTCTCTGATCTGTCCAGATTTACAAAATTCAGGTAGATTCGGATTTCTGGATAAACAAACCACGTCTAATTTATAGTAGTAATGGGCTGGGACTGGGAGCATGGTGCTTGTTATAATGTCATGGTCAAGTGCTATGCTCCCAAGAATAGAAGATGTCACCCTTCATTCGCCCCACACTAGGTGTGGGGACTCACACACCGGGCCTAGGGGCGGATCCAGAGAAAAATGACAGGGGGGGCACCCAGGGGTATACGGGATGGAGGGGCGGAGTTAGAGGTGGAGCAGGCATGACCATGTTTGAGAGGGTGTGACCAATTGTGTGAGGGGATGTGGCCAAGTGCTCAATGATAATAATGTGTGTTTCTAAGGTAGATGTATACAGCTAGAGGAGGTACAGGTCCACAGTGATATCTTATACCTTGTAACTGTTTGCAATTGTTTATTTCTATGTAGCCTACTAACAAATCTAAAAAACAAACTGGGAAAAATGTTTTATAAGTCTGGATGTATAAAAAGATAACTGAGTTGACTAATACGTAATCCTATATTAAATGCCAAAAATACTGAAATTTAATGTTATATAATTTAAAAACCCAATAAAATATGTTTAAGAGTTATCTCCAATTTTGCAGTTGGATAGCAAGATAAACGGGAGCGCGCATACATGCGATAAGCGGCATATTTGGGCGATAATTATGAAAAGTTTTCTCTGGAGAAAACATATCTTTATCATGGCTTATTGGATTCCCCCTCCCAAGTTTATCCTCCTCCTCTCACATCCTTAGTCTCCTCTCCTATCTCATGCCTCCTCATCCCAACTGTCTCCTTTTTGTCCTCTTCTCTCCTGCCAGCCAAGTCTTGCACTCCCCTCATACCAGCCTCTTCACCCACTCTCCTTATGTCAGCCTCAGCCTCCTCATCCACTCCCCTCATTCCTCAGCATTCTGCCTCTTCTCCCCTACTTCCAGCCTCCTCTTCCATTCCCCACGTGACAGCTCCTTCACCACTCCTGTTATGCCAGCAGCATTCATCCTCCTCCTGTCAACCTCCTCTCTCTTCTTGCCAGCCTCCTTCTCTACCCTCAATCACCCCATATCAGCCTATTTATCCACTTACTCCCCTTATGCCACCAGCATTCATTTTCCTGTCTGCCACCTTCTCTCACCTCATAAGCCCGCCGCTGCCCTATATCATCCTCTTCCCACACTCACTCCCCTTAAGCCAGCAGCATTCATCCTCCACTTGTCAGCCTCCTCTCCCTTCATGCCAGCCTCTTTCTCTCCCCTCATGCACCCCATATCAACCTCCTCTCCCCTTAAGTCTAAAGCAAACATCTTCCTCCTGTTAGCCTCCTCTCCCTTCATGCCAGCCTCTTTCTCTCCCCTCATGCACCCATATCAACCTCCTCTCCCCTTAAGTCTAAAGCAAACATCTTCCTCCTGTTAGCCTCCTCTCCTTTCATGCCAGCCTCTTTCTCTCCCCTCATGCACCCATATCAACCTCCTCTCCCCTTAAGTCTAAAGCAAACATCTTCCTCCTGTTAGCCTCCTCTCCCTTCATGCCAGCCTCTTTCTCTCCCCTCATGCACCCATATCAACCTCCTCTCCCCTTAAGTCTAAAGAAAACATCTTCTTCCTGTCAGCCTCCTCTCCCTTCATGCCAGCCTCTTTCTCTCCCCTCATGCACCCCATATCAACCTCCTCTCCCCTAAAGTCTAAAGCAAACATCCTGCTCTCCCCTTACCAGCCCCCTCACTCAGCCACTACCTGGCTCTTGCAAAAAATCATTGCCTCCAGGCTCCAGCAACCAGCCTCCTCGGCTCTCTATTTAGTAACTTACCCACTCACTGGTTCTCCGCAGCAGCCAACCTCACCCATACCCCTCCTCAGCAGTAGCCTTCAACCTCAAGGCCCTTCTCCCAGTCCCTGCACCCAGCACCGCAACGCTCATGATATACTCACCGTCGATGAGTCACCGATCCCAAACACTGGGGCGTTGGCTTCTGAATCAGACCCGGCTGGGGGACGTACTAAAAGGAATGACAAGCTGGTCTAAAGAAAAAGAATGCCAATTGACTATAATGGGAGCAGACTAAACTTTTAGGAATATTTTAAAAAATCTTAAACCTATGAACTATGGCCCTCATTCAGAGCCGCACGTTAACAACAGTACGCTCGTTGCGTTCCGATGTTGACTAACCGCGCATGCGTCGGTGTTACACCGCGCATGTGCGTACGGCAGATTGCGAGCTTTTTTTCTCTCGTTCCTAAAATAGCGTACAGGAAGTGACATGTCAAATGTGATTGACAGAACAGGGCGTTTTTGGGTGTTGACGGGGGTGGAGATGAAAAAACGCAGGCGTGGCGAGGCGTTTTTGGGGCGTACATACATTAGCAGATGCGAACGTCAAATGTGTTCGGACCGTCTCATACGTCACTGAAACATCCGCTTTCCCTTCAAAATGCTCGCACAGCTTAGGGTCAGGATTACTCGACCACATTGGCGATGGCCTTCTCCTCCGTCCCGGAACTCCACGATGGTGCAGCGATTAATCGTGGCTGGTCAGTAAAGTAATTAGTGTTGGATTGAAATCCGGCTTGGTATGTGTTTGGAAAGCAGTTTATTGGGATAGCACAAAAGCGTACGCAGGTGGAAATCAGAGCTGCTAATGTCATGATTACATAATCAATTAGCGTACATTTTTGGGCTTTTATTTTGGCCACAATTTGGTGGTTATGGCCTATTGTAACAATAATGTCATCATCTTTTAATTAGCTCCCCTTTTTTTTTGTTTACTGTGGAATTTGCATCGCTATGTGTTTTTTTAAACGTTCCTTAAAGAGGCCTTTTTTTTAAAAAAAGAGGGTCAGTTTTTGCGTTTAAGGCCAGGATTAAATGTAACCCATTTGTACAATAATGTCACAATACAATGTCAGTGTTTTGTTTTTAATTTATTGATTACACACAAACAAATTGGCATAATATTGTATTGCCTTTTTTTGTGGCCAAGATATTTGATTAAAAAAAAAAAAAAACATAACTACTAACATAAGCGTAAATACAAAATTTAAAAACATTTCACAAGAAAGGAGAGGGAAGTTTTGACCAGAAAGGAATATGAGCCAAGCACAGAAGGAAAGTGGGAAAAGTCGCCATTGCTGTCACCGTTTTCTCGCCCGTTTGGCTGGGTGAGGGTGGGCGCCAGACCGGGTCCGGGATGCCATCGGGCTGGCCTGTCCAGAGGCAGATGTTGTGGCCTCTGGACTAGGCACAGGGCTAGGCACATTTGGAGGATTGCCTGATGTTGTGCCAGAGGTAGAGGATCTGGATGTTCCGGCAGGAAGGGAGGTCGGCTCCACCATGTGCTGGCGAACGAGCTGCTCCAGGGCATCGGCGATGCGGATGTTGGCCCTGGTATTTTCCGCCAGGGCCTGAGCAATGGTCACGTTGGCCGCAGCATTTTGCGCCAGGGCCTCAGCCACCCGTATCAGACTGGCGTCCATCCTCTGCAGAATCTCCGTATGGCAATCCGATTTAAAATTGAGTTCTGTGAGGAGGCCCACTGCCTGCGAGGGGGCACGCCCTGGACTGGCTTCTGCAGGGTCCTCAGCCGGATGTACTGGTTCCTCCCCTGCAGAGTCAGCAGAAATTCTGCGGCCAAGGCTCCCCTCTGGAGCAGACTCATCCGCCTCTGTCTCTGTTAGGAAATTGGAGAAAAGACTCACATTAGAATCTACATATTGGCACAATAGCATTTCTGAGTTGGTGACATCACAAGACTTACCTTGGCCAACATGAGGAGCCGCAAAGTCTGGCATGTCCGTATCCATGTTGGACACGCCAAACACCTCCACAGCCTGCACACACCCCTGTGCCATCTCTTCTAAGTCTGTCAACTCCAATGACACAGGGGTGGGACCCCCACCTGTCCCCCTTGCATGCCTAGCCCTGTCGGCAAGTTTTTGTTTTAGACGATATTTGAAGTCTGCCCATCTGTGGAATGAATTTGGAACCATTATCCTTTTTTTTACAATGGGGTTTGTTTATAGGATGGGAAAGTGTTTACTTACCGCCGTTTGACATCCCGGGCTAGACGGACATAATCACCCACCCTATTGACAGCAACGGCGACCTCCTCCCACATTCTCCACTTCTGGCTTTGGCTCATATTCCTGGCTGCCTGGGGCAGGATGTCAACGCACTTCTGGATCAAAACCTCCATCTCCTTGCTTGTGAAATGTGGCTGCCTTTTTTTTTTTGCAGCTTTGGCGGGTTGACTGGGGCCAGCAGTCTCTTCCATGTCATCCTCCTCACCTATTTGGGTAAATATGCAGATTTAGCCACTTCACAACTTGCACAATATTATGTTTTAAAATACTCATTGACACAAAATGCATGAAGGCCTTACCGCCGCAATTTTGACCATTGTTTCCCTGGTTTGAAGCCATGTCTCTGCTTCCAGCATGAAATCATCCAGAAATTCTATGTGATTTCGTGACGTATTTATACATGCGTCGTTAGTTTGCGGCCGCATCATTGATTGTGCGTCCCTATGATTCATCCTTAATTTGTGCGGGAAAATAAACACTATTTATGGCTTGGTGTGTGTGGATTCGAGGTGGGGTTGTTGGAGTGTTGTCGGTTAAGTGGTTTGGATTTGGTTGGTTGGTTGCGTTTGGAGGATTTTGGAGAGTTGTTTTTTTGTTTGTTTTTGCTACATTTCTTTGGTTTTTCCGTTCGCATTTTTTTCATTTTTTCAACATCCTTTCCTGATTTGGTAATTTTTGTGCATTCAAATTTGTGGCCAATTGGTGTATTCTTCTGTTTTGTGGTTAGTTAATTTGTTTAACACTCATTTCATCTTTTTAAGTTTTTTTTTGTTTTCGGACCCAAAGAAGTTTTTTGAGGACATCTTATATATTCGAGTTGGGTAAGTCCATTTTTTGTCTTGCATTTGCGAATGAATTACGGCATTTTTGACTGTTGGTGTAGCGCCTTGCATTTGCGAATGAATTACTGCATTTTTGACTGTTGGTGTAGTGACTTGCATTTGCGAATAATTTACCGCATTTTTGACTGTTGGTGTAGCGCCTTGCATTTGCGAATGAATTACTGCATTTTTGACTGTTGGTGTAGTGACTTGCATTTGCGAATAATTTACCGCATTTTTGACTGTTGGTGTAGCGCCTTGCATTTGCGAATGAATTACTGCATTTTTGACTGTTGGTGTAGTGACTTGCATTTGCGAGTAATTTACCGCATTTTTGACTGTTGGTGTAGTGACTTGCATTTGCGAATGAATTACTGCATTTTTGACTGTTGGTGTAGTGACTTGCATTTGCGAATAATTTACCGCATTTTTGACTGTTGGTGTAGCGCCTTGCATTTGCGAATGAATTACTGCATTTTTGACTGTTGGTGTAGTGACTTGCATTTGCGAATAATTTACCGCATTTTTGACGGCTTATTCATCATATAATCCAGTTTTGCTTTTCCCTTTTCCATTTTTTGGGTCCATTTGAACCCTATTTGACGTACGGTGTGCAATGTAGTTTTCATCGATGGCCAAATGTTTTTTTCCGCTATTTTCTGTGTTGGCTTGCAACAATTTTTAAACCAAAAAAACACCCTCTAAATTTTTGAAGTCTCATTGTTGCCTTTTTTACAGTTTATACGTATCATGACAATACCCCGGCATGTAAGCAGCTATGGATGGTATCAGAAAGCTAAGTTGTTTTTTCTTACTTTTGGGGTGGGTCAAAAGCCTTACATTGTAAACTTTGAATTTCAGGTAGATCTGGGGCGAATTGTTCTGGCCCTGCTCCCGGAAGACGACCAACCTCAAACTCGTCCCAGGCGTAGGCATCGTAGGCATGCAAGGCCCCAGATATTTCGAACACGTGTCACCCTTTTTGGAATGCCCGATGATGAGGTTTTAAGACGCTACCGTCTACCTCCCAAAATCATCATAGACACTCTCTCATTAATAGAAAGTGATCTTGAGCGGCAAATTGACAGTCCAACAGCAATACCACCACTGACGCAATTTATGGCGGTGTTACATTTCTGTGCCTCAGGATCGTTTCAAACAACGGTGGGAATAGTGGCGGGCATCTCCCAATCCTCCTTTTCCCGGATCCTGAGGGCAGTGATGGAGGCACTTTTCAAGCACCTCCATCATTTTATTAAAATGCCTTTGGATATGGGTGCCCTTAGTGTGGCCAAGGCCAATTTTTACCAAATAGCTGGCTTCCCACACATCATAGGGGTTGTGGATGGTACTCACATACCACTTCAGCCTCCAGCACGGCTGGAGGCAATATTTAGAAACAGGAAACACTATCACTCCCTGAATGTAATGGTGGTATGTGATGCCTCCCTCCAGATCCTGTCCCTGAATGCTAAATTACCAGGAAGTGCACATGACTCCTTCGTCATCCGGCAATCAGGGATATGGCAGAAATTAACCAACCTACAAGCTGGTGATGCGTGGCTTCTGGGTAAGTGGAGACCTTTAGTACATAACAATGTTAAGCTTGATACACAGTGTTCCTGATGTGGTCTATTTTTGTTCACAGGAGACAGTGGATACCCTTGCATGTCCTGGCTGCTCACTCCTTATTTGGCTCCCACACCAGGGCCACAAAGTGCGTATAATTCCACACTTACAGCCACCAGGCAAGTGGTGGAGCGCTGTATCGGCCTTTTAAAAGGCCGATTCAGATGCCTCCACCGCTCTGGTGGTGAGCTCATGTATGTGCCGGATATGGTGTCTAAAATTGTGGTCCTGTGTGGGATATTTCACAACATTGCCATAAGGAGTGGTGTCCCAATGCAGCCAGAGGATGCCTTACCTGAGGATGGCCCCCCCGAGGTTGGTCGAAGGTCAGTATGTGGGGGGGCCATACGCGATGATGTGGTGGCCAGATTTTTTAGGTAAGTTTGTTCAAAACTCCAGTGTTTATACCTAATGTGTTTGTTTTTTTTGGCAAACATCTAATTTTTTTTAAATTTTCTCACCATCTTCTGTTTGTTCACATAATCTTTGGCACTCCAACGCTCACTACTTCCTGCTACCCTTACCAAACCTGGATCTGGTCCTTTTGGGCATATATTCTGGAACCCATATCGCAACGCCATGTTTGTGGAATCATGTTGGCATGGTCCTTCGTCAACCAGTTCTTGATTTTGTGTTTTTATTTTTTTTTCTCTTGGTATGTGTTGTATTTGAATTTATCACTGTGTATTTTTTTTGGGAGTGACCACTTTGTTTTCTCTGTTATGTGGTGAATAAATGTTTGAAGAGTGAAATGGTCTTCCTTTTTTGGGACGTTAACAGCAAGTGTAACCAGGTTAACACAAGTTACATTTGACTAAGGGGTAAACCAGTACTGACGCCAGTTGAGCAAAACTGAAATATGTTTTCAGCTTTCCAATCCACACCAAAAGGAAGCCTGGCCCAACCTTGGGATTTGTAAGATTGGCCTAAGCAGCTTGCGCACCAAGTAGGAACCTGGAAAATGTAGAAATCTGAAATTGACACTACACCCAAAAAGGGAAATTACATTGTTACTGTTATGTGTTTCTGGTGTCTGTTTGACATACAAAGACAAAACACAATCTAACTTTTAAAAAAGGGAAATCCTTGCAGGAACTTATGTCAGGCTAAACTATCTTGCTTTTGGTTTTTAAAAATGAGCCACAACGTATATTTGTCTTTAAAAATTTATTTGGCAAATACAACAAAAAAAAAAAACTAATGCCGAAGGAGGCCAGACAGCCGGTCGAGGGCCACCAGAAGGCCGATTACATGGTGGCGCATCTGCCCCACAACATCCGCCACCTCTTGCCGACGCCTCTGTTCCTCTGTGGGTGAGAAAAGTGTGTGGGTTAATACAACAATAGGGACTCCACAGAAAAACATTAAAAAAAAAACAAATCACTCCTAAACCCAAAAACATAAGTAAAAAGGGTGGGCTGGCCAAAATACAAGGCCTAGGTACAAATTCCCACAGGTATGATATGTGTATGCTTAAATCACCAGGAAGAGGTAAAGGCAAACCTTCACAATCAACAAAAGTCAAGCCACAAAAACACGAAGAAAGGCACGACACATGATTACATACAAACAGTTTGTGGTTTAAAAAAAAATAATAAAAAACATACCGGGAAACAAATCGGGAGCTCCGGCAAAACCTCCATGATCCTCCTCGGAGGATCCGTCATTCCCCAAAGAATGGGGCGGAGTTATGCTGGACTCCGGGGAGGGGGTAATTGGAAGAGGGGTGGGTGGAGGAGAGGGGGAAGTGGGACGGAGGGGAAAGAGGCCCGACATTTCCGGGAGAGGGTCTGGGAAGGATGGGGAGGAGTGGGGAATAGGCGAAAGATTTGGGGTGGAGTGTTGGCTGGGGGTTGGGGAGAGTGGGCGGGAACGCCGACGTTGACGGCGGAGTCTTGGCTGTCCCCCTAAAATATGTCAAATACATTGCGTTTAGTTTATGGACAAATCCGGGCAAACAAACAAAAAAAAAAAAAGAAAAAAGAAATAAAACCAAAAAAAATAGCAGTAGAATTAAAAATTCATAAAAAGAGGGAAAACATGCAGACGCAGATATGAGTACAAATAATAAATAGAACAGACAGGAAAACATGCAGACGCAGATATGAGTACAAATAATAAATAGAACAGACAGGAAAACATGCAGACGCAGATATGAGTACAAATAATAAATAGAACAGACAGGAAAACATGCAGACGCAGATATGAGTACAAATAATAAATAGAACAGACAGGAAAACATGCAGACGCAGATATGAGTACAAATAATAAATAGAACAGACAGGAAAACATGCAGACGCAGATATGAGTACAAATAATAAATAGAACAGACAGGAAAACATGCAGACGCAGATATGAGTACAAATAATAAATAGAACAGACAGGAAAACATGCACACGCAGATATGAGTACAAATAATAAATAGAACAGACAGGAAAACATGCACACGCAGATATGAGTACAAATAAATAGAACAGACAGGAAAACATGCACACGCAGATATGAGTACAAATAATAAATAGAACAGACAGGAAAACATGCACACGCAGTTTGCCCCACAAACACAAACATTAAAACCACAATACATAACACTTACTTGCCAGGATCTGCATGCGAAAGCATGCCAGCAAGCGGGGCGTTTGCCGTTGCAGGTCGGACCACCTGCGCTCCAGCTGCCCGATGTTGCGGCGTGATCCGAAGGACCGCAGGCGGGACCGTACCTCCGCATACGCGGAGCGCTTCTGCCGGTTGGTCATGGGTTCTGGCTGGCTGGTGATCCGGCGATCCATGACCTCCGTAAGCACCAGCAGCTCACGCCTGGTGAATGCGGAGGCTCTCATGATGGCAATGGTGTTTTTCTTAAAAATCATTTTTGATAAAGTGTGTAAAAATTTTCTGATTGGCTAATGTATTTTGGAAATTAACAGGAGCAATTTTATTGGTTAGTGTAGGAGTCATGTGTTCGACAGGGCCAGAAATCTCTGGAGAGTTAGGATAGGCTTGATGCAGTGACATGCGTAAGCAAATTTAAATAAAGAAATGAACCCAGGGAAATATGCGGGGATACACAGCAATAGTACAATTGTTTAATTGTGGTTCACATGTTTTTTAAACAATAAAAGCGAATGTTTCATCCGTACGTATTCTGCGGGTAAACACAAACACAGACAAGAGTAAAGTTTCTTGCATTGTGTTGAAAAAAAACAAACAATTAAGCTAATTGATACATTGATTGGCATGATACGATTGATGGAGGTAGGCAGAATAAAGGAGCAGGTAATCGACATCTGACAAGGCCACTTCCTGTTTATACTTGTGCGTGCGTTCCTTTCAAGCCATTTCGGGGATGTACGCTCGCTATTTCGTACGCTCGTTAGTTAGAGGAGGGGTCGTCAGAGTTTAGGGAGGAATTTTAGATGCGAACGAAAATACGAGCGAGCCATTGAATTTAAATATTTTTGTACGTACGCCTAACGTACGTGCGCCCGCTTGCGTGCGGCTCTGAATGAGGGCCTATATCTTCTATACACTTCTTACTAAGATGATTTCACATATTTTACATGTGGAATGACATGGAATGCCGCACGTTAACTACGGAATGACAGCTGTTTTATTCGCCATCCCCAGGCAAATCTATCATTAAAACATTGCATATGTTCCATATAAATACACCGCTTTTTATATGATCCCCTTAGCCCACGAACTTTTCCCTTTCTACATACATCCGTCTATACCTGTACCCTACGATACATGTCACGTAATGTTGAATGACTCACGTTTACTACGGAATGACAGCTGTTCCAGTTGCCATCCCCAGGCAAATCTATCATTAAAACAGTGCATATGTCCCATATAAATACACCGATTTTATATGATCCCCTAAGCGCACGAACCTTTCCCTTTCTACATACATCCGCCTATACCTGTAACCTACGATACATGTCACATAATGTGGAATGATGCACGTTTACTACGGAATGACAGCTGTTACAGTTGCCATCCCCAGGCAAATTTATCATTAAAACAGTACATATGTCCCATATACACCGATTTTTATATGATCCCCTAAGCGCACGAACCTTTCCCTTTCTACATACATCCGCCTATACCTGTACCCTACGATACATGTCACATAATGTGGAATGACAAACGTTTACTACGGAATGACAGCTGTTCCAGTTAACATCCCCAGGCAAATCTGTCAATAAAACAGTGCATATGTCCCATATAAATACACCGATTTTTATATGAACCCCTCAGCGCACACACTTTTCCCTTTCTACATACATCTGCCTATACCTGTAACCTACTATACATGTCACGTAATGCGGAATGACACACGTTTACTACGGAATGACAGCTGTTCCGGTTGACATCCCTAGGCAAATTTGTCATTAAAACAGTGCATATGTCCCATATAAATACACCGATTTTTATATGAACCCCTCAGCACACACACTTTTCCCTTTCTATATACATCCGGCTATACCTGTACCCTACTATACATGTCACATAATAAAGAATGACGCACATTTACTACGGAATGACAGCTGTTCCAGTCGCCATCCCCAGGCAAATCTGTCATTAAAACAGTGCATATGTCCCATAGAAAGACTCCGATTTTTATATGATCCCCTCAGCGCACAAACTTTTCCCTTTCTACATACATCCGCCTATACCTGTACCCTACTATACATGTCACATAATAAGGAATGACGCACGTTTACTACGGAATGACAGCTGTTCCAGTCGCCATCCCCAGGCAAATCTGTCATTAAAACAGTGCATATGTCCCATATAAAGACTCCGATTTTTATATGATCCCTTCAGCGCACAAACTTTTCCCTTTCTACATACATCCGCTTATACCTGTACCCTACTATACATGTCACGTAAGGCGGAATGACACACGTTTACTACGGAATGACAGCTGTTCCGGTTGCCATCCTCAGGCAAATCTATCATTAAAACAGTGCATATGTCCCATATAAATACACCGATTTTTATATGATCCCCTAAGCGCACAAACTTTTCCCTTTCTACATACATCCGCCTATACCTGTACCCTACGATACATGTCACATAATGTGGAATGATGCACGTTTACTACGGAATGACAGCTGTTCCGGTTAATATCCCCAGGCAAATCTGTTATTAAAACAGTGCATAAGTCCCATATAAAGACTCCGATTTTATATGATCCCCTCAGCGCACAAACTTTTCCCTTTGTACATACATCCGCCTGTACCTGTACCCTACTAAACATGTCACGTAATGCGGAATGACACACGTTTACTACGGAATGACAGCTGTTCCGGTTAACATCCCCAGGCAAATCTGTCAATAAAACAGTGCATATGTCCCATATAAATACACCGATTTTTATATGAACCCCTCAGCGCACACACTTTTCCATTTCTACATACATCCGCCTATACATGTACCTTACTATGCATGTCACATAATAAGGAATGACGCACGTTTACTACGGAATGACAGCTGTTCCAGTCGCCATCCCCAGGCAAATCTGTCATTAAAAGAGTGCATATGTCCATATAAAGACTCCGATTATTATATGATCCCTTCAGCGCACAAACTTTTCCTTTTCTACGTACATCCGCCTATAAGTGTACCCTACTATACTTGTCACATAATAAGGAATGACGCACATTTACTACGGAATGACAGATGTTCCGGTTACTGTCCCCAGGCAAATCTGTCATTAAAACAGAGCATATGTCCATATAAAGACTCCGATTATTATATGATCCCTTCAGCGCACAAACTTTTCCTTTTCTACATACATCCACCTATAAGTGTACCCTACTATACATGTCACGTAATGCAGAATGACGCACGTTTACTACGGAATGACAGCTGTTCCGGTTGCCATCCCCAGGCAAATCTGTCATTAAAACAGTGCATATGTCCCATATAAAGACTCCGATTATTGTATGATCCCTTCAGCGCACAAACTTTTCCTTTTCTACATACATCCACTTATAAGTGTACCATACTATACATGTCAAATAATAAGGAATGACGCACGTTTAATACGGAATGACAGCTGTTCCGGTTGCTATCGTCAGGCAAATCTGTAATTAAAACAGTGCTTATGTCAATATAAAAACTCTGATTAATATATGATCCCTTCAGCGCACAAACTTTTCCTTTTCTACATACATCCACCTATAAGTGTACCCTACTATACATGTCACATAATAAGGAATGATGCACGTTTACTACGGAATGACAGCTGTTCCGGTTGCCAACCCCAGGCAAATCTGCAATTAAAACAGTGCTTATGTCAATATAAAGACTCCGATTAATATATGATCCCTTCAGCGCACAAACTTTTCCTTTTCTACATACATCCACCTATAAGTGTTCTCTACTATACATGTAACATAATAAGGAATGACAGTCGTTTACTACGGAATGACAGCTGTTCCGGTTACTGTCCCCAGGCAAATCTGTCATTAAAACAGTGCATATGTCCATATAAAGACTCCGATTATTATATGATCCCTTCAGCGCACAAACTTTTCCTTTTCTACATACATCCGCCTATAAGTGTACCCTACTATACATGTCACATAATAAGGAATGAGGCACATTTACTACGGAATGACAGCTGTTCCGGTTAAGGTCCCCATGTAAATCTGTCATTAAAACAGTGCATATGTCATAAAAAGACTCCGATTATTATATGATACCTTCAGCGCACAAACTTTTCTTTTTCTACATACATCCACCTATAAGTGTACCCTACTATACATGTCACGTAATGCAGAATGACGCAAGTTTGCTACGGAATGACAGCTGTT
Source organism: Taudactylus pleione (assembly GCA_031769625.1). NCBI lineage: Eukaryota > Metazoa > Chordata > Amphibia > Anura > Myobatrachidae > Taudactylus > Taudactylus pleione. The sequence continues at coordinate 5,952,058 of JAUIMM010000190.1, read as the reverse complement.
CCGGTTGCCATCCCCAGGCAAATCTGTAATTAAAACAGTGCATAAGTCCCAAATAAATACACCGATTTTTATATGAACCCCTCAGCGCACACACTTTTCCTTTTCTACATACATCCACCTATAAGTGTACCCTACTATACATGTCACATAATAAGGAATGACGCACGTTTACTACGGAATGACAGCTGTTCCGGTTAATTTCTCCAGGCAAATTTATCAATAAAACAGTGCATATGTCCCATATAAATACACAGATTTTTATATGACCCCTCAGCGCACACACTTTTCCCTTTCTACATACATCCGCCTATACCTGTAGCCTAATATACATGTCACGTAATGCGGAATGACGCACGTTTACTTTGGAATGACAGCTGTTCCGGTTGCCATCCCCAGGCAAATCTGTAATTAAAACAGTGCTTATTGTCAATATAAAAACTCCGATTAGTATATGATCCCCTCAGCGCACAAACTTTTCCTTTTCTACATACATCCACCTATAAGTGTACTCTACTATACATGTCACATAATAAGGAATGACATTCGTTTACTTTGGAATGACAGCTGTTCCGGTTACTGTCCCCAGGCAAATCTGTCATTAAAATTGTGAATATGTCCATATAAAGACTCCGATTATTATATGATCCCTTCAGCGCACAAACTTTTCCTTTTCTACATACATCCACCTATAAGTGTACCCTACTATACATGTCACATAATAAGGAATGACGCACGTTTACTACGGAATGACAGCTGTTCCGGTTGCCATCCCCAGGCAAATCTGCAATTAAAACAGTGCTTATGTCAATATATAGACTCCGATTAATATATGATCCTTTCAGCGCGCAAACTTTTCCTTTTCTACATACATCCACCTATAAGTACACTCTACTATACATGTAACATATTAAGGAATGACCCACGTTTGCTACGGAATGACAGCTGTTCCGGTTGCCATCCCCAGGCAAATCTGACATTAAAACAGTGCATATGTCCCATATAAAGACTCCGATTTTATATGATCCCCTCAGCGCACAAACTTTTCCCTTTGTACATACATCCGCTTATACCTGTAACCTACTATACATGTCACGTAATGCGTAATGACGCACGTTTACTATGGAATGACAGCTGTTCCGGTTGCCATCCCCAGGCAAATCTGTAATTAAAACAGTGCATATGTCCCATATAAATACACCGATTTTTATATGAAACCCTCAGCGCACACACTTTTCCTTTTCTACATACATCCACCTATAAGTGTACCCTACTATACATGTCACATAATAAGGAATGATGCACGTTTACTACGGAATGACAGCTGTTCCGGTTAATTTCCCCAGGCAAATCTATCAATAAAACAGTGCATATGTCCCATATAAATACACCGATTTTTATATGACCCCTCAGCGCACACACTTTTCCCTTTCTGCATACATCCGCCTATACCTGTAGCCTAATATACATGTCACGTAATGCGGAATGACGCACGTTTACTTTGGAATGACAGCTGTTCCGGTTGCCATCCCCAGGCAAATCTGTCATTAAAACAGTGCATATGTCCCATATAAAGACTCCGATTTTTAAATGATCCCCACAGCGCACACACTTTTCCCTTTCTACATACATCCACCTCTACATGTATCCTACTATACATGTCACATAATAAGGAATGACGCACGTTTGATACGGAATGACAGCTGTTCCGGTTGCCATCCCCAGGCAAATCTGTCATTAAAACAGTGCATATGTCCCATATAAAGACTCCGATTTTATATGATCCCCTCAGCGCACAAACTTTTCCCTTTGTACATACATCCGCCTATACCTGTACCCTACTATACATGTCACGTAATGCGTAATGACGCACGTTTACTATGGAATGACAGCTGTTCCGGTTGCCATCCCCAGGCAAATCTGTAATTAAAACAGTGCATGTGTCCCATATAAATACACCGATTTTTATATGAACCCCTCAGCGCACACACTTTTCCTTTTCTACATACATCCACCTATAAGTGTACCTTACTATACATGTCACATAATAAGGAATGACGCACGTTTACCACGGAATGACAGCTGTTCCATTCGCCATCCCCAGGGAAATCTGTCATTAAAACAGTGCATATGTCCCGTAGAAAGACTCCGATTTTTATATGATCCCCTCAGCGCACAAACTTTTCCCTTTCTACATACATCCGCCTATACCTGTACCCTTCTACACATGTCACATAATAAGGAATGACGCACGTTTACTACGGAATGACGCTGTTCCAGTCGCCATCCCCAGGCAAATCTGTCATTAAAACAGTGCATATGTCACATATAAAGACTCCGATTTTTATATGATCCCCTCAGCGCACAAACTTTTCCCTTTCTACATACATCCGCCTATACCTATACCCTACTATACATGTCACGTAAGGCGGAATGACGCAAGTTTACTATGGAATGACAGCTGTTCCGGTTGCCATCCTCAGGCAAATCTGTCATTAAAACAGTGCATATGTCCCATGTAAATACACAGATTTTTATATGATCCCCTAAGCGCACAAACTTTTCCCTTTGTACATACATCCGCCTATACCTGTACCTATGAAACATGTCACATAATGTGGAATGACGCACGTTTACTACGGAATGACAGCTGTTCCGGTTGCTATCCTCAGTCAAATCTGTCATTAAAACAGTGCATATGTCCCTTATAAAGACTCCGATTTTATATGATCCCCTCAGCGCACAAACTTTTCCCTTTGTACATACATCCGACTGTACCTGTACCCTACCATGCATGTCACGTAATGCGGAATGACGCACGTTTACTACGGAATGACAGCTGTTCCGGTTGCCATCCCCAGGCAAATCTGTCATTAAAACAGTGCATATGTCCCATGTAAATACACCGATTTTTATATGAACCCCTCAGCGCACTCACTTTTCCATTTCTACATACATCCGCCTATACATGTACCTTACTATACATGTCACATAATAAGGAATGACGCACGTTTACTACGGAATGACAGGTATTCCAGTCGCCATCCCCAGGCAAATCTGTCATTAAAACAGTGCATAAGTCCCATATAAAGACTCCGATTTTTATATGATCCCCTCAGCGCAAAAACTTTTCCCTTTCTACATACATCCGCCTATAACTGTAACCTACTATACATGTCACATAACACGGAATGACGCAAGTTTACTACGGAATGACAGCTGTTCCGGTTACTGTCCCCAGGCAAATCTGTCTTTAAAACAGTGCTTATGTCCCATATAAATACACCGATTTTTATATGAACCCCTCAGCGCACACACGTTTCCTTTTCTACATACATCCACCTATAAGTGTACCCTACTATACATGTCACATAATAAGGAATGACGCACGTTTACTACGGAATGACAGCTTTTCCGGGTAATTTCCCCAGGCAAATCTGTCAATAAAACAGTGCATATGTCCCATATAAATACACCGATTTTTATATGAACCCCTCAGCGCACACACTTTTCCCTTTCTACATACATCCGACTATACCTGTAGCCTAATATACATGTCACGTAATGTGGAATGACACACGTTTACTACGGAATGACAGCTGTTCCGGTTACTGTCCCCAGGCAAATCTGTCATTAAAACAGTGCATATGTCCCATATAAAGACTTCGATTTTATATGATCCCCTCAGCGCACAAACTTTTCCCTTTGTACATACATCCACCTATACCTGTACCCTTACTATACATGTTACAAAATGCGTAATGACGCACGTTTACTACGGAATGACAGCTGTTCCGGTTACCATCCCCAGGCAAATCTGTAATTAAAACAGTGCATATGTCCCATATATATAAACCGATTTTTATATGAACCCCTCAGCGCACACACTTTTCCTTTTCTACATACATCCACCTATAAGTGTACCCTACTATACATGTCACATAATAAAGAATGACGCACGTTTACTACGGAATGACAGCTGTTCCGGTTAATTTCCCCGGGCAAATCTATCAATAAAACGGTGCATATGTCCCATATTAATACACCGATTTTTATATGACCCCTCAGCGCACACACTTTTCCCTTTCTACATACATCCGCCTATACCTGTAGCCTAATATACATGTCACGTAATGCGGAATGACGCACGTTTACTTTGGAATGACAGCTGTTCCGGTTGCCATCCCCAGGCAAATCTGTAATTAAAACAGTGCTTATGTCAATATAAAAACTCCGATTAGTGTATGATCCCCTCAGCGCACAAACTTTTCCTTTTCTACATACATCCACCTATAAGTGTACTCTACTATACATGTCACATAATAAGGAATGACACTCGTTTACTACGGAATGACAGCTGTTCCGGTTACTGTCCCCAGGCAAATCTGTCATTAAAATAGTGAAAATGTCCATATAAAGACTCGGAATTATTATATGATCCCTTCAGCGCACAAAATTTTCCATTTCTACATACATCCACCTATAAGTGTACCCTACTATACATGTCACATAATAAGGAATGACGCACGTTTACTACGGAATGACAGCTGTTCCGGTTGCCATCCCCTGGCAAATCTGCAATTAAAACAGTGCTAATGTCAATATAAAGACTCCGATTAATATATGATCCCTTCAGCGCACAAACTTTTCCTTTTCTACATACATCCACCTATAAGTATACTCTACTATACATGTAACATAGTAAGGAATGACACACGTTTACTACGGAATGACAGCTGTTCCGGTTACTGTCCGCAGGCAAATCTGTCATTAAAACAGTGCATATGTCCATATAAAGACTCCGATTATTATATGATCCCTTCAGCGCACAAACTTTTGCTTTTCTACATACATCCACCTTTAAGTGTACCCTACTATACATGTCACATAATAAGGAATGACACACGTTTACTACGGAATGACAGCTTTTCCGGTTAATTTTCCCAGGCAAATCTGTCAATAAAACAGTGCATATGTCCCTTATAAATACACCGATTTTTATATGAACCCCTCAGCGCACACTCTTTTCCCTTTCTACATACATCCGACTATACCTGTAGCCTAATATACATGTCACGTAATGCGGAATGATGCACGTTTACTATGGAATGACAGCTGTTCCGGTTGCCATCCCCAGGCAAATCTGACATTAAAACAGTGCATATGTCCCATATAAAGACTCCGATTTTATATGATCCCCTCAGCGCACAAACTTTTCCCTTTGTACATACATCCGCTTATACCTGTAACCTACTATACATGTCACGTAATGCGTAATGACGCACGTTTACTATGGAATGACAGCTGTTCCGGTTGCCATCCCCAGGCAAATCTGTAATTAAAACAGTGCATATGTCCCATATAAATACACCGATTTTTATATGAAACCCTCAGCGCACACACTTTTCCTTTTCTACATACATCCACCTATAAGTGTACCCTACTATACATGTCACATAATAAGGAATGATGCACGTTTACTACGGAATGACAGCTGTTCCGGTTAATTTCCCCAGGCAAATCTATCAATAAAACAGTGCATATGTCCCATATAAATACACCGATTTTTATATGACCCCTCAGCGCACACACTTTTCCCTTTCTGCATACATCCGCCTATACCTGTAGCCTAATATACATGTCACGTAATGCGGAATGACGCACGTTTACTTTGGAATGACAGCTGTTCCGGTTGCCATCCCCAGGCAAATCTGTCATTAAAACAGTGCATATGTCCCATATAAAGACTCCGATTTTTAAATGATCCCCACAGCGCACACACTTTTCCCTTTCTACATACATCCACCTCTACATGTATCCTACTATACATGTCACATAATAAGGAATGACGCACGTTTGATACGGAATGACAGCTGTTCCGGTTGCCATCCCCAGGCAAATCTGTCATTAAAACAGTGCATATGTCCCATATAAAGACTCCGATTTTATATGATCCCCTCAGCGCACAAACTTTTCCCTTTGTACATACATCCGCCTATACCTGTACCCTACTATACATGTCACGTAATGCGTAATGACGCACGTTTACTATGGAATGACAGCTGTTCCGGTTGCCATCCCCAGGCAAATCTGTAATTAAAACAGTGCATGTGTCCCATATAAATACACCGATTTTTATATGAACCCCTCAGCGCACACACTTTTCCTTTTCTACATACATCCACCTATAAGTGTACCCTACTATACATGTCACATAATAAGGAATGACGCACGTTTACCACGGAATGACAGCTGTTCCATTCGCCATCCCCAGGGAAATCTGTCATTAAAACAGTGCATATGTCCCGTAGAAAGACTCCGATTTTTATATGATCCCCTCAGCGCACAAACTTTTCCCTTTCTACATACATCCGCCTATACCTGTACCCTTCTACACATGTCACATAATAAGGAATGACGCACGTTTACTACGGAATGACGCTGTTCCAGTCGCCATCCCCAGGCAAATCTGTCATTAAAACAGTGCATATGTCCCATATAAAGACTCCGATTTTTATATGATCCCCTCAGCGCACAAACTTTTCCCTTTCTACATACATCCGCCTATACCTATACCCTACTATACATGTCACGTAAGGCGGAATGACGCAAGTTTACTATGGAATGACAGCTGTTCCGGTTGCCATCCTCAGGCAAATCTGTCATTAAAACAGTGCATATGTCCCATGTAAATACACAGATTTTTATATGATCCCCTAAGCGCACAAACTTTTCCCTTTGTACATACATCCGCCTATACCTGTACCTATGAAACATGTCACATAATGTGGAATGACGCACGTTTACTACGGAATGACAGCTGTTCCGGTTGCTATCCTCAGTCAAATCTGTCATTAAAACAGTGCATATGTCCCTTATAAAGACTCCGATTTTATATGATCCCCTCAGCGCACAAACTTTTCCCTTTGTACATACATCCGACTGTACCTGTACCCTACCATGCATGTCACGTAATGCGGAATGACGCACGTTTACTACGGAATGACAGCTGTTCCGGTTGCCATCCCCAGGCAAATCTGTCATTAAAACAGTGCATATGTCCCATGTAAATACACCGATTTTTATATGAACCCCTCAGCGCACTCACTTTTCCATTTCTACATACATCCGCCTATACATGTACCTTACTATACATGTCACATAATAAGGAATGACGCACGTTTACTACGGAATGACAGGTATTCCAGTCGCCATCCCCAGGCAAATCTGTCATTAAAACAGTGCATAAGTCCCATATAAAGACTCCGATTTTTATATGATCCCCTCAGCGCAAAAACTTTTCCCTTTCTACATACATCCGCCTATAACTGTAACCTACTATACATGTCACATAACACGGAATGACGCAAGTTTACTACGGAATGACAGCTGTTCCGGTTACTGTCCCCAGGCAAATCTGTCTTTAAAACAGTGCTTATGTCCCATATAAATACACCGATTTTTATATGAACCCCTCAGCGCACACACGTTTCCTTTTCTACATACATCCACCTATAAGTGTACCCTACTATACATGTCACATAATAAGGAATGACGCACGTTTACTACGGAATGACAGCTTTTCCGGGTAATTTCCCCAGGCAAATCTGTCAATAAAACAGTGCATATGTCCCATATAAATACACCGATTTTTATATGAACCCCTCAGCGCACACACTTTTCCCTTTCTACATACATCCGACTATACCTGTAGCCTAATATACATGTCACGTAATGTGGAATGACACACGTTTACTACGGAATGACAGCTGTTCCGGTTACTGTCCCCAGGCAAATCTGTCATTAAAACAGTGCATATGTCCCATATAAAGACTTCGATTTTATATGATCCCCTCAGCGCACAAACTTTTCCCTTTGTACATACATCCACCTATACCTGTACCCTTACTATACATGTTACAAAATGCGTAATGACGCACGTTTACTACGGAATGACAGCTGTTCCGGTTACCATCCCCAGGCAAATCTGTAATTAAAACAGTGCATATGTCCCATATATATAAACCGATTTTTATATGAACCCCTCAGCGCACACACTTTTCCTTTTCTACATACATCCACCTATAAGTGTACCCTACTATACATGTCACATAATAAAGAATGACGCACGTTTACTACGGAATGACAGCTGTTCCGGTTAATTTCCCCGGGCAAATCTATCAATAAAACGGTGCATATGTCCCATATTAATACACCGATTTTTATATGACCCCTCAGCGCACACACTTTTCCCTTTCTACATACATCCGCCTATACCTGTAGCCTAATATACATGTCACGTAATGCGGAATGACGCACGTTTACTTTGGAATGACAGCTGTTCCGGTTGCCATCCCCAGGCAAATCTGTAATTAAAACAGTGCTTATGTCAATATAAAAACTCCGATTAGTGTATGATCCCCTCAGCGCACAAACTTTTCCTTTTCTACATACATCCACCTATAAGTGTACTCTACTATACATGTCACATAATAAGGAATGACACTCGTTTACTATGGAATGACAGCTGTTCCGGTTACTGTCCCCAGGCAAATCTGTCATTAAAATAGTGAAAATGTCCATATAAAGACTCGGAATTATTATATGATCCCTTCAGCGCACAAAATTTTCCATTTCTACATACATCCACCTATAAGTGTACCCTACTATACATGTCACATAATAAGGAATGACGCACGTTTACTACGGAATGACAGCTGTTCCGGTTGCCATCCCCTGGCAAATCTGCAATTAAAACAGTGCTAATGTCAATATAAAGACTCCGATTAATATATGATCCCTTCAGCGCACAAACTTTTCCTTTTCTACATACATCCACCTATAAGTATACTCTACTATACATGTAACATAGTAAGGAATGACACACGTTTACTACGGAATGACAGCTGTTCCGGTTACTGTCCGCAGGCAAATCTGTCATTAAAACAGTGCATATGTCCATATAAAGACTCCGATTATTATATGATCCCTTCAGCGCACAAACTTTTGCTTTTCTACATACATCCACCTTTAAGTGTACCCTACTATACATGTCACATAATAAGGAATGACACACGTTTACTACGGAATGACAGCTTTTCCGGTTAATTTTCCCAGGCAAATCTATCAATAAAACAGTGCATATGTCCCTTATAAATACACCGATTTTTATATGAACCCCTCAGCGCACACTCTTTTCCCTTTCTACATACATCCGACTATACCTGTAGCCTAATATACATGTCACGTAATGCGGAATGATGCACGTTTACTATGGAATGACAGCTGTTCCGGTTGCCATCCCCAGGCAAATCTGTAATTAAAACAGTGCATATGTCCCATATAAAGACTCCGATTTTTAATGATCCCCTCAGCGCACAAACTTTTCCCTTTGTACATACATCCGACTGTACCTGTACCCTACTATACATGTCACGTAATGCGGAATTCCGCACGTTTACTACGGAATGACAGCTGTTCCGGTTGCCATCCCCAGGCAAATCTGTCATCAAAACAGTGCATATGTCCCATATAAATACACCGATTTTTATATGAACCCCTCAGCGCACACACGTTTCCTTTTCTACATACATCCACCTATAAGTGTACCCTACTATACATGTCACATAATAAGGAATGACACGCGTTAACTACGGAATGATAGCTTTTCCGATTAATTTCCCCAGGCAAATCTGTCAATAAAACAGTGCATATGTCCCATATAAATACACCGATTTTTATATGAACCCCTCAGCGCACACACTTTTCCCTTTCTACATACATCCGACTATACCTGTAGCCTAATATACATGTCACGTAATGTGGAATGACGCACGTTTACTACGGAATGACAGCTGTTCCGGTTACTGTCCCCAGGCAAATCTGTCATTAAAACAGTGCATATGTCCCATATAAAGACTCCGATTTTATATGATCCCCTCAGCGCACAAACTTTTGCCTTTGTACATACATCCGCCTATACCTGTACCCTTACTATACATGTCATGAAATGCGTAATGACGCACATTTACTACGGAATGACAGCTGTTCCGGTTGCCATCCCCAGGCAAATCTGTAATTAAAACAGTGCATATGTCCCATATAAATACACCGATTTTTATATGAACCCCTCAGCGCACACACTTTTCCTTTTCTACATACATCCACCTATAAGTGTACCCTACTATACATGTCACATAATAAGGAATGACGCACGTTTACTACGGAATGACAGCTGTTCCGGTTAATTTCCCCAGGCAAATCTATCAATAAAACAGTGCATATGTCCCATATAAATACACCGATTTCTATATGACCCCTCAGTGCACACACTTTTCCCTTTCTACATACATCCGCCTATACCTGTAGCCTAATATACATGTCACGTAATGCGGAATGACGCACGTTTACTTTCGAATGACAGCTGTTCCGGTTGCCATCCCCAGGCAAATCTGTAATTAAAACAGTGCTTATATCAATATAAAAACTCCGATTAGTGTATGATCCCCTCAGCGCACAAACTTTTCCTTTTCTACATACATCCACCTATAAGTGTACTCTACTATACATGTCACATAATAAGGAATGATACTCGTTTACTGCGGATTGACAGCTGTTCCGGTTACTGTCCCCAGGCAAATCTGTCATTAAAATAGTGAAAATGTCCATATAAAGACTCGGAATTATTATATGATCCCTTCAGCGCACAATCTTTTCCTTTTCTACATACATCCGCCTATAAGTGTACCCTACTATACATGTCACATAATAAGGAATGACGCACGTTTACTACGGAATGACAGCTGTTCCGGTTGCCATCCCCTGGCAAATCTGCAATTAAAACAGTGCTAATGTCAATATAAAGACTCCGATTAATATATGATCCCTTCAGCGCACAAACTTTTCCTTCTCTACATACATCCACCTATAAGTATACTATACTATACATGTAACATAATAAGGAATGACACACGTTTACTACGGAATGACAGCTGTTCCGGTTACTGTCCCCAGGCAAATCTGTCATTAAAACAGTGCATATGTCCATATAAAGACTCCGATTATTATATGATCCCTTCAGCGCACAAACTTTTGCTTTTCTACATACATCCACCTATAAGTGTACCCTACTATACATGTCACATAATAAGGAATGACACACATTTACTACGGAATGACAGCTGTTCCGGTTACTGTCTCCAGGCAAATCTGTCATTTAAACAGTGCATATGTCCATATAAAGACTCCGATTTTTATATGAACCCCTCAGCGCACACACTTTTCCTTTTCTACATACATCCACCTATAAGTGTACCCTACTATACATGTCACATAATAAGGAATGACGCACGTTTACTATGGAATGACAGCTTTTCCGGTTAATTTCCCCAGTCAAATCTGTCAATAAAACAGTGCATGTGTCCCATATAAATACACCGATTTTTATATGAACCCCTCAGCGCACACTCTTTTCCCTTTCTACATACATCCGCCTATACCTGTAGCCTAATATACATGTCACGTAATGCGGAATGACGCACGTTTACTACGGAATGACAGCTGTTCCGGTTGCCATCCCCAGGCAAATCTGTCATTAAAACAGTGCATATGTCCCATATAAATACACCGATTTTTATATGAACCCCTCAGCGCACACACTTTTCCATTTCTACATACATCTGCCTATACATGTACCTTACTATACATGTCACATAATAAGGAATGACGCACGTTTACTACGGAATGACAGGTATTCCAGTCGCCATCCCCAGGCAAATCTGTCATTAAAACAGTGCATAAGTCCCATATAAATACTCCGATTTTTATATGATCCCCTCAGCGCAAAAACTTTTCCCTTTCTACATACATCCGCCTATAACTGTAACCTACTATACATGTCACATAACACGGAATGACGCAAGTTTACTACGGAATGACAGTTGTTCCGGTTACTGTCCCCAGGCAAATCTGTCATTAAAACAGTGCATATGTCCCATATAAATACACCGATTTTTATATGAACCCCTCAGCGCACACACTTTTCCTTTTCTACATACATCCACCTATAAGTGTACCCTACTATACATGTCACATAATAAGGAATGATGCACGTTTACTACGGAATGACAGCTGTTCCGGTTAATTTCCCCAGGCAAATCTATCAATAAAACAGTGCATATGTCCCATATAAATACACCGATTTTTATATGACCCCTCAGCGCACACACTTTTCCCTTTCTACATACATCCGCCTATACCTGTAGCCTAATATACATGTCACGTAATGTGGAATGACGCATGTTTACTTTGGAATGACAGCTGTTCCGGTTGCCATCCCCAGGCAAATCTGTAATTAAAACAATGCTTATGTCAATATAAAAACTCCGATTAGTGTATGATCCCCTCAGCGCACAAACTTTTCCTTTTCTATATACATCCACCTATAAGTGTACTCTACTATACATGTCACATAATAAGGATTGACACTCGTTTACTATGGAATGACAGCTGTTCCGGTTACTGTCCCCAGGCAAATCTGTCATTAAAATAGTGAAAATGTCCATATAAAGACTCCGATTATTATATGATCCCTTCAGCGCACAAACTTTTCCTTTTCTACATACATCCACCTATAAGTGTAACCTACTATACATGTCACATAATAAGGAATGACGCACGTTTACTACGGAATCACAGATGTTCCGGTTGCCATCCCCAGGCAAATCTGCAATTAAAACAGTGCTAATGTCAATATAAAGACTCCGATTAATATATGATCCCTTCAGCGCACAAACTTTTGCTTTTCTACATACATCGAGCTATAAGTGTACCCTACAATACATGTCACATAATAAGGAATGACACACATTTACTACGGAATGACAGCTGTTCCGGTTACTGTCTCCAGGCAAATCTGTCATTTAAACAGTGCATATGTCCATATAAAGACTCCGATTTTTATATGAACCCCTCAGCGCACACACTTTTCCTTTTCTACATACATCCACCTATAAGTGTACCCTACTATACATGTCACATAATAAGGAATGACGCACGTTTACTATGGAATGACAGCTTTTCCGGTTAATTTTCCCAGGCAAATCTGTCAATAAAACAGTGCATATGTCCCATATAAATACACAGATTTTTATATGAACCCCTCAGCGCACACTCTTTTCCCTTTCTACATACATCCGCCTATACCTGTAGCCTAATATACATGTCACGTAATGCGGAATGACGCACGTTTACTACGGAATGACAGCTGTTCCGGTTGCCATCCCCAGGCAAATCTGTAATTAAAACAGTGCATATGTCCCATATAAAGACTCCGATTTTTAATGATCCCCTCAGCGCACAAACTTTCCCCTTTGTACATACATCCGACTGTACCTGTACCCTACTATACATGTCACGTAATGCGGAATTCCGCACGTTTACTACGGAATGACAGTTGTTCCGGTTGACATCCCCAGGCAAATCTGTCATCAAAACAGTGCATATTTCCCATTTAAATACACCGATTTTTATATGAACCCCTCAGCGCACACACTTTTCCATTTCTACATACATCCGCCTATACATGTACCTTACTATACATGTCACATAATAAGGAATGACGCACATTTACTACGGAATGACAGGTATTCCAGTCGCCATCCCCAGGCAAATCTGTTATTAAAACAGTGCATAAGTCCCATATAAAGACTCCGATTTTTATATGATCCCCTGAGCGCAAAAACTTTTCCCTTTCTACATACATCCGCCTATAACTGTAACTTACTATACATGTCACATAACACGGAATGACGCAAGTTTACTACGGAATGACAGCTGTTCCGGTTACTGTCCCCAGGCAAATCTGTCATTAAATCAGTGCATATGTCCCATATAAATACACCGATTTTTATATGAACCCCTCAGCTCACACACGTTTCCTTTTCTACATACATCCACCTATAAGTGTACCCTACTATACATGTCACATAATAAGGAATGACGCACGTTTACTACGGAATGACAGCTTTTCCGATTAATTTCCCCAGGCAAATCTGTCAATAAAACAGTGCATATGTCCCATATAAATTCACCGATTTTTATATGAACCCCTCAGCGCACACACTTTTCCCTTTCTACATACATCCGACTATACCTGTAGCCTAATATACATGTCACGTAATGTGGAATGATGCACGTTTACTACGGAATGACAGCTGTTCCGGTTACTGTCCCCAGGCAAATCTGTCATTAAAACAGTGCACATGTCCCATATAAAGACTCCGATTTTATATGATCCCCTCAGCGCACATACTTTTACCTTTGTACATACATCCGCCTATACCTGTACCCTTACTATACATGTCACGAAATGCGTAATGACGCACGTTTACTACGGAATGACAGCTGTTCCGGTTGCCATCCCCAGGCAAATCTGTAATTAAAACAGTGCATATGTCCCATATAAATACACCGATTTTTATATGAACCCCTCAGCGCACACACTTTTCCTTTTCTACATACATCCACCTATAAGTGTACCCTACTATACCTGTCACATAATAAGGAATGACGCACGTTTACTACGGAATGACAGCTGTTCCGGTTAATTTCCCCAGGCAAATCTATCAATAAAACAGTGCATATGTCCCATATAAATACACCGATTTTTATATGACCCCTCAGTGCACACACTTTTCCCTTTCTACATACATCCGCCTATACCTGTAGCCTAATATACATGTCATGTAATGCGGAATGACGCACGTTTACTTTGGAATGACAGCTGTTCCGGTTGCCATCCCCAGGCAAATCTGTAATTAAAACAGTGCTTATGTCAATATAAAAACTCCGATTAGTGTATGATCCCCTCAGCGCACAAACTTTTCCTTTTCTACATACATCCACCTATAAGTGTACTCTACTATACATGTCACATAATAAGGAATGACACTCATTTACTACGGAATGACAGCTGTTTCGGTTACTGTCCCCAGGCAAATCTGTCATTAAAATAGTGAAAATATCCATATAAAGACTCGGAATTATTATATGATCCCTTCAGCGCACAATCTTTTCCTTTTCTACATACATCCACCTATAAGTGTACCCTACTAAACATGTCACATAATAAGGAATGACGCACGTTTACTACGGAATGACAGCTGTTCCGGTTGCCATCCCCTGGCAAATCTGCAATTAAAACAGTGCTAATGTCAATATAAAGACTCCGATTAATATATGATCCCTTCAGCGCACAAACTTTTCCTTCTCTACATACATCCACCTATAAGTATACTCTACTATACATGTAACATAATAAGGAATGACACACGTTTACTACGGAATGACAGCTGTTCCGGTTACTGTCCCCAGGCAAATCTGTCATTAAAACAGTGCATATGTCCATATAAAGACTCCGATTATTATATGATCCCTTCAGCGCACAAACTTTTGCTTTTCTACATACATCCACCTATAAGTGTACCCTACTATACATGTCACATAATAAGGAATGACACACATTTACTACGGAATGACAGCTGTTCCGGTTACTGTCTCCAGGCAAATCTGTCATTTAAACAGTGCATATGTCCATATAAAGACTCCGATTTTTATATGAACCCCTCAGCACACACACTTTTCCTTTTCTACATACATCCACCTATAAGTGTACCCTACTATACATGTCACATAATAAGGAATGACGCACGTTTACTATGGAATGACAGCTTTTCCGGTTAATTTCCCCTGGCAAATCTGTCAATAAAACAGTGCATGTGTCCCATATAAATACACCGATTTTTATATGAACCCCTCAGCGCACACTCTTTTCCCTTTCTACATACATCCGCCTATACCTGTAGCCTAATATACTTGTCACGTAATGCGGAATGACGCACGTTTACTATGGAATGACAGCTGTTCCGGTTGCCATTCCCAGGCAAATCTGTAATTAAAACAGTGCATATGTCCCATATAAAGACTCCGATTTTTAATGATCCCCTCAGCGCACAAACTTTTCCCTTTGTACATACATCCGACTGTACCTGTACCCTACTATACATGTCACGTAATGCGGAATTACGCACGTTTACTACGGAATGACAGCTGTTCCGGTTGCCATCCCCAGGCAAATCTGTCATTAAAACAGTGCATATGTCCCATATAAATACACCGATTTTTATATGAACCCCTCAGCGCACACACTTTTCCATTTCTACATACATCTGCCTATACATGTACCTTACTATACATGTCACATAATAAGGAATGACGCACGTTTACTACGGAATGACAGGTATTCCAGTCGCCATCCCCAGGCAAATCTGTCATTAAAACAGTGCATAAGTCCCATATAAATACTCCGATTTTTATATGATCCCCTCAGCGCAAAAACTTTTCCCTTTCTACATACATCCGCCTATAACTGTAACCTACTATACATGTCACATAACACGGAATGACGCAAGTTTACTACGGAATGACAGTTGTTCTGGTTACTGTCCCCAGGCAAATCTGTCATTAAAACAGTGCATATGTCCCATATAAATATACCGATTTTTATATGAACCCCTCAGCGCACACACTTTTCCTTTTCTACATACATCCACCTATAAGTGTACCCTACTATACATGTCACATAATAAGGAATGATGCACGTTTACTACGGAATGACAGCTGTTCCGGTTAATTTCCCTAGGCAAATCTATCAATAAAACAGTGCATATGTCCCATATAAATACACCGATTTTTATATGACCCCTCAGCGCACACACTTTTCCCTTTCTACATACATCCGCCTATACCTGTAGCCTAATATACATGTCACGTAATGCGGAATGACGCACGTTTACTTTGGAATGACAGCTGTTCCGGTTGCCATCCCCAGGCAAATCTGTAATTAAAACAATGCTTATGTCAATATAAAAACTCCGATTAGTGTATGTTCCCCTCAGCGCACAAACTTTTCCTTTTCTATATACATCCACCTATAAGTGTACTCTACTATACATGTCACATAATAAGGAATGACACTCGTTTACTACGGAATGACAGCTGTTCCGGTTACTGTCCCCAGGCAAATCTGTCATTAACATAGTGAAAATGTCCATATAAAGACTCCGATTATTATATGATCCTTTCAGCGCACAAACTTTTCCTTTTCTACATACATCCACCTATAAGTGTACCCTACTATACATGTCACATAATAAGGAATGACGCACGTTTACTACGGAATGACAGCTGTTCCGGTTGCCATCCCCAGGCAAATCTGCAATTAAAACAGTGCTAATGTCAATATAAAGACTCCGATTAATATATGATCCCTTCAGCGCACAAACTTTTCCTTTTCTACATACATCCACCTATAAGTATACTCTACTATACATGTAACATAATAAGGAATGACACTCGTTTACTACAGAATGACAGCTGTTCCGGTTACTGTCCCCAGGCAAATCTGTCATTAAAATAGTGAAAATGTCCATATAAAGACTCCGATTATTATATGATCCCTTCAGCGCACAAACTTTTCCTTTTCTACATACATCCACCTATAAGTGTACCCTACTATACATGTCACATAATAAGGAATGACGCATGTTTACTACGGAATGACAGCTGTTCCGGTTGCCATCCCCAGGCAAATCTGCAATTAAAACAGTGCTAATGTCAATATAAAGACTCCGATTAATATATGATCCCTTCAGCGCACAAACTTTTCCTTTTCTACATACATCCAACTATAAGTATACTCTACTATACATGTAACATAATAAGGAATGACACATGTTTACTACGGAATGACAGCTGTTCCGGTTACTGTCCCCAGGCAAATCTGTCATTAAAACAGTGCATATGTCCATATAAAGACTCCGATTATTATATGATCCCTTCAGCGCACAAACTTTTGCTTTTCTACATACATCCACCTATAAGTGTACCCTACTATACATGTCACATAATAAGGAATGACACACATTTACTACGGAATGACAGCTGTTCCGGTTACTGTCTCCAGGCAAATCTGTCATTTAAACAGTGCATATGTCCATATAAAGACTCCGATTTTTATATGAACCCCTCAGCGCACACACTTTTCCTTTTCTACATACATCCACCTATAAGTGTACCCTACTATACATGTCACATAATAAGGAATGACGCACGTTTACTATGGAATGACAGCTTTTCCGGTTAATTTCCCCAGGCAAATCTGTCAATAAAACAGTGCATATGTCCCATATAAATACACCGATTTTTATATGAACCCCTCAGCGCACACTCTTTTCCCTTTCTACATACATCCGCCTATACCTGTAGCCTAATATACATGTCACGTAATGCGGAATGACGCACGTTTACTACGGAATGACAGCTGTTCCGGTTGCCATCCCCAGGCAAATCTGTAATTAAACAGTGCATATGTCCCATATAAAGACTCCTATTTTTAAATGATCCCCACAGCGCACACACTTTTCCCTTTCTACATACATCCACCTATACCTGTACCCTACTATACATGTCACATAATAAGGAATGATGCACGTTTACTATGGAATGACAGCTGTTCCAGTTGCCATCCCCAGGCAAATCTATCATTAAAACAGTGCATATGTCCCATATAAATACACCGATTTTTATATGATCCCCTAAGCGCACGAACTTTTCCCATTGTACATACATCCTCCTATACCTGTGCCCTACGATACATGTCACATAATGTGGAATGACGCACGTTTACTATGGAATTACAGCTGTTCCGGTTACTGTCCCCAGGCAAATCTGTCATTAAAACAGTGCATATGTCCATATAAAGACTCCGATTATTATATGATCCCTTCAGCGCACAAACTTTTCATTTTCTACATACATCCACCTATAAGTGTACCATACTATACGTGTCACATAATAAGGAATGACGCACGTTTACTATGGAATGATAGCTGTTCCGGTTGCCATCCCCAGGCAAATCTGTAATTAAAACAGTGAATATGTCCATATAAAACTCAGATTAATATATGATCCCTTCAGCGCACAAACTTTTGCTTTTCTACATACATCCACCTATAAGTGTACCCTACTATACATGTCACATAATAAGGAATGACACACATTTACTACGGAATGACAGCTGTTCCGGTTACTGTCTCCAGGCAAATCTGTCATTAAAACAGTGCACATGTCCCATATAAAGACTCCGATTTGACTATATTCCCCTAAGTGCACACAATTTTCCCTTTCTATATGCATCCACCTGTACCTGTACCCATTGCATAATGCGGAAAGACAGCTGTTTTATTCCACGGAGGCCGGCCACACTGTATGTAGTTAGTTTGCGGATGCCGATCTCATTACAGACATCCGAATCCCGACAAGGGATTTAAGATAGGTGTCAAAATACCGACGCCTATCTATTTTAATCCCTACGCCGAAACAGAGAAGGGCGCTGGATCGAACAAGGAAAGTCCGGGCGACCTTAGCATTAGCCGCGCACAGGGAGGGGGGAGGGTTAGCTTTAGGGAGCGTACTGGGGTTTGGGTTCCTTTTTTGGGGGAGGTTAGGGTTAGGCACCCCTAGTGGGGAGGGTTAGGCACCCCCAGCAGGAGGTATTGGTCAGGCACCTTCCCTGGGAGGGTTAGGTTTAGGATGCGGCAAAGTAGGGTTAGGCACCCCTGGGGGAGGTTAGGGACTAGGGGGGAGGTTAGGGTTATGCACCACTAAGGGAGGGTTAAGGGGGGAGAAGAGTAGGGATAGAGTACTTACCTGCCCTTTCGGGATCTTCTCCCTTCCAGCTGCCTGCGTCGGGATATGAACCAGCTATTTAGCCATCGGGACTTCATACCTATTCCAGCCACACGTGGTTAATGGAGGCCGCGGCAATGAAGGGGTTAACCCTGTGCCGCGGCGCCATATTTAAAATGTATAGGCGCTAGGCCCCCATTGTAAATGTGTTACAGGCGCCGGGTGTGTAAAAATGATGAAATTTGTTTCATCTGTGCGGTGTGGTAAGGAGCCGCTGAGGGCTCCACGCTGGGGTCCAGGAGCATTGCTCCCGGTGCCCCAGCTCCAGAGGACTAGATGCATGGAGTCGCTGAGGGCTTCACGCTGGGGACCCAGCACTCCAATGGTTACAGGAAGCCGTTGAAGCCAGGACCACTGTCCCAGTTTGCAGGGCTGAATGGCCACACACTGTGAGACCGGGAATACCGGCTCCGGATGCAGAAGCCAGAAGGGACTGTGCCCTGACCGCTGGGGATGTGGGGGGTCAACTCCCGGCACTCCAAAGTGGATTAACCAAACGCAGGGGATCGGGAGAGCCAGCTCCCGATTCCCCCGTGCAGAGAAAGGTGGCTGTGGAGCCTAGCCCGGGGAAGGCGGCGGGGGGGGGTGGGGGGTGACAGCGCGTAGGGGGACAGGGCTAGCCGGCTCCCTGTGCGGAACATGGTAAGGGCGTGGAGAGTGTGGCTGCACGCTGGGGAACAGGGAGAGCCAGCTCCCCGGACCCGCAGCACTATGGCCAGGTAATTAGAAGAGCCCCAGCAGTCCTGAATTGCAGTGCTAAGGGTTCCCAGCGCTGAGCACAGTATAAAAGTAAATAAAGTGTATTCTCGTATAAAATATAAATGTATATAATAAAGGTACTGTATTTGCACCACTGACCCGGGACAGCAGCTCCCGGACTGCAGCATGTGGAAGCCTGGAGCAGGGTTATATATATTAACATAATTTGTTTGTATGTTTCTTCCACAGCCACAGAGGACTCTGGAAACTCAGGAGCTCATTCAGACCCGCTCGCTAGATGTGTTCGCTCGCACAATGCCTATGCAAATTTGGGAAGGCAGGCGATCGCACAGCGAGACATTAGCACACCCACTATGTCTTGGCGTGCGATCACTCTGTGTATGCAGATGCCCACTAGTCTGTCTTAAGACGCCCACTTGCGCACGTCATCTCCAGAAAGTGTATACAACCATCGGTACATCGGGAACCATAGGATACGATCGCAGCGCTTGTGCCTGAGCATACCCTACCGCAAGCACCCGGAGCATTTCATTGTAAAAACCAGCCAGGTGACGTGTACAATGTCGCTGTCTCTAAATTATGCACGCCTCTGAAACAGCGTTGAGACGCTCAGGCTTGCCTGCATTCACACCTCCACTCCCCCATTTCTAGTGGCCAGCCCCTGTCACCACCCACAAACGGCTTCTCCTGTTACTCCCTCTGCTGTTAAGTCTATGCGCAACAAGCGAACGTTTCCCGAGCTTTCGCACTGGTATGCGGACAGCGATGCATATGCATGCGCAGAATAGAACATCGGCCAGCTACGAGAGAATACTTTTTAGCATCCGGGTCTGAATCCGGTCCTCAGTAATGTGGGGTATAGACGGGGTGTAGAGAGGACCCGGCACTTTAAGAATTGAATAAGAGTGACTGGCTCCTCCACCTCTATGGCCCCCTCATCCCCAGTCAAGAATTGTGCCTCCAGGGAGCTGGTTCCCTGGTCGTCAGCTTAGGCTGTTGATGCAGTTACTTTTCATATTTTTTTTCCTTTATTGCAACTCATTGAGGACACAGGTAGACAGTTAGCCCCTGTCTGCCTGCTCTGTTGTGCATCTGGTCCCAGGTCTTAGCCATACATGCCTACCCTCCCGGTTTTCAAGGGAGGCTCCCGATTTTTTGGGTAACCCCCCGGAAGGGTAAGCATTTCTCCCACATTCTGCCCACTTCTTAGTGAAGTGGGCAGAATGAGGAGAATACCCGCGGCGATCGCGGGTCTCCATGAAGGGGGCGGGGGCTTAAGATGTGATTCTGCATGAATCACATCATTTGGCTCCGCCCCCTATGTAAAATTTACCCAATAGCGAGTTTTGCCGCGAGGGGGCGGGGCTTATTGATGCAATTAATTAGGCCCCGCCCCCATCGGCCCCCTGCTGCTTCTCTTACCCGGGCTTCTCCCGGGAAGAGATTCTAAAAGGTAGGTAAGTATGGTCTTAGCACATCAGTGCTGCGGGGTCACAACAAGCAGCAGGGGAAACCTGGCAGTGCAGTTTTCTCACATCTTGGTGCGGTGTATTGCGGGCGGCCATTTTTGGCCAAATGTCAATCAGAATGGTGGCGGAGCTTCCAGTACACTTCAGAGGTGGGTTAGACAGGGAAAGCGCGCTTCTCCCTTTCTCCTGTGCTCAGTTCCCACGTAGCACGCCAGGTCAGCATCTCCTGCCCGCTGATTCCTGGGCACAGCAACAGCTCTGCAGATTGCCATCTTCATCCTCAAGCTTCTGGTACATTGAGTGTGCTGTTGGGGGGAGATTTGGTGGATCTGGGGAGCCATTAATTAGGGGAGGGGGTTGTGTGATACTCCTCTCTCTATTGCTGTGTTTGGCTGCTCTATTTCTGTTTTCTCCTCCCTGTCACTGTGTGCCTGTGCATTGGTTGGTTGCTGTTAGTGGAGCAATATGACAGGCAGGTGAGCAACATCAAAAGCGTAACAAAAATGATATGCCTACAAGAAGTGTAACGCTAAGTTTACTCAGGCTCACTCGGAGGTGGCTCTGTTGTGCGATTCTTGTGATGGTAGGACCCTGCCCCTGGCGGTCCTGCCCCAATACAGGACCTTTCACCTCCTTTGGTTGCGTCACTAGCAGGTGTTATGTCTCATCTATCTGCTGAGCTAGCAGAATCTCACAGAGAAAAGGAGGCATCTAGAACACAGAGTTGTAATCCAGGACCCTCATCGGTCTTGCAGACAGAACCAGCCTGGGTGCAAACCCTAACTTGGACTATGGAAACTTGGGCTCAGGTAAAGGAGGTCTCCTCCCAGAGTAGGGGGGTTCCACCACAGCCGCTATTTAGAAAGAGAGCTTTACCGGCAATTTTGCAATCAGATGAATCTGATGAGGACTGTGTTTCTCAGGAGTAGGAGAATTTCTACAGGACTCCGATGAGGATCTGTTCATGGAAGAGGGTCCGCAGGAGTTGGAAGGCCCTCAGGGGTTGGATGCTCTTATTCTTGCAGTGCGGCAAGTGCTTAAGGTAACGGACGAGGAGTCTTCAACTCAGTTGTTGCCATTACACAGAAAGCATCTCTTACTTTTTCTGTTTCACATAAGCTAGATGACCAGCTAGCGGCAGCTTGGAAAAATCCGGACAAGAAGTTCCAGATCTCTAAGCAGTTTCTCTCCTCCTACCCTTTTCCCACAGACAGCAGGGCTAGGTGGGAGTCTCCCCCGCCTGTTGATTCATCGGTATCCAGGCTATCTAAGAATACTACACTTCCGGTGCCAGGAGCCATTTTCCTGAAGGAGGCCTCTGATTGTAAGTCAGAGAATACTCTGAAGTCCATTTATACTATTGCAGGGGTTCTTCTCCATCCTGCCTTGGTGGGGTCTTGGGTCAATAAGGCAAAGAAAAAGTGGGCGGAAGAGTTAGTCAGGGGCTTGCGAGCTTTGACACTAAGGACCTGGGGCCTGATTCAGAGCCGGACGCTCTAAACGAGCGCCCGCTCTGAATCAGGGCTTTTTTTTTTTTTTGTGCGTCCTCCTGGACGCTCGCATAGCTGTGGGTTACCACCCACAGCTTATGCGAGCGTCCATGCTGATGGTCGCGATGGTCAAAACCATCACGACCATCGGGCTTGCGACGAGACCCTTGCAGTAGGGTCTCGTTGCCGCAAGCCCTGGAGTGATTTTGGCTCTATCAGAGCCAAAATCACTCCCACTGACATCACTAGTGATGTCAGTGGGGCCGGACCCAGACGGTAGGCGTTCCCATGGGACCGCCTCCGTCTGGGCAGCCACGCCCACCAAAGGGGGCGTGCTGTCACTCACCATCGACAGCACGCCCCCTTTGGTGCAAGACATGGAACGCACTTGGGCACCATCGACCCGCTTGCGAGCGTACAGCGCTCGCGAGCGGGTCTGAATGAGACCCCTGATTCAGACCTGCTCACTAGCAAGCAATCGGTCGTTGCTAGCGATGTTTGCAAATATGCGCCCTACGTATAGTTCGTAGTGCGCGTGCGCAAACTAGTACGAGCTATCGGGATGCGCTCGCTCGCCCTGCAAAGACAGCCCAGTGAAATGAGTGACAGGAGTGGCCATTTGTGGGTGTTAAAAGGGACAGGACAGTAGTAACGGGGGAGTGGAGTTGCGGACACAGGCGTGCCTGAATGTTTCAACGCCGTTTCTGAGGAGTGCATAATTAACAGCCAGCGTCATTGGACACGTCGCTTGTTAAAAATATACACTGAAGTGCTCGCAGTGCTTGCGGAAGGGTATGGTATGGTCATCCTCAAGCACTGCGATCGCATCTGATTGTGATTGATGTACCAATGGTTTCATGCACTTCCTGGAGATGACGTACGCAAGTGGCCGTCTTTAGACAGGTTGGCCTGTACAAACAAAAAGTGATCGCTTGTCAAAACAAAGTGGGAGTGCTTATGACTTGCCCTGTGAGCGCCTGCCTTGACATCACTTAGCCGAATTTCCATATGCTCGGAGCGAGCGATCGCATCTAGTGAAGGATCTGAATCAGGTCCCCAGTTCTAAGGGAACAGTGGGTGGCTGTTATTGGCAGAAGGCCTCATCTATTGGGTTCTAGGGGTTTACACAGAGTATCCTAGGAAACCATAACACCAGGGTCAAACTCACCCTGGTCCCCCCCAACCATTAAGCCCTGGTAACTGAATCTGCTGGTGGCCTCCCTTGATCTCCCCCGATTAATAAGCCCAAGGAGCGATCCACCCCAGGGACCAATGGTGAACAAGGGCAACCACCTACCACCCATCCCTGTGATCAGGGGTGCCGAGAAGGGGGGAACGTGTGCTATTTACCCGGGCTTCCCAAGGGGCCCAGCGCCGCTCCTCCCTCCCTTCCTCACAGCAGCCCAACACAGTGGACCTCATTCAGAGGTGGTCGCAAAAAGCGATCGATCACTCGCTCTGAATGAGGGCGGACACTTTTTTTTTTTTTTTTTTAACTCTGCCTCCTGGCCACTCGTTAAGCTGTGGGTGACCACCTACAGCTTTAGAGAGCGGCCAGATGATGGTCGCGATTATCGCGACCATTGTGGTCGGGTCTCGTCTGCCGCAAGCCCCAGTGAGCTTCCTGGTCTAATAGAACAGGAAGCTCACTACTGACATCACGAGTGATGTCAGTAGGGCCACCCACACACGGCAGGTGTTCCTTCAGGGACGCCTCCATTTGTCCAGCCACCCCCCTCCCTGCCTACAAAACGGGGCAAGCTGTCGAACATCGACAGCCGCCCCGTTTGTAGTGAGCCCCGGAGTGAGTGAATTTCTCACTCGCTACGGGGCTTGCTCACTGCGCGCGCCACGAGTGCGCAGTGCCCCACCATCGACCAGCTTGCGAGCGTTTCTGAATGAGGCCCTGTGTGTGCTGAGCTGCAGTGGGAGAGTGCTCGTGGCTACTGAGCAGCAGCCGCAGCAGTCTCCTTTGCCTGTGGGGGGGAGCGATCACACTGATCGCGCCCTCCCTGGCTTTGCATCAGGCTGAGGGGCTCACAGCGCCCCCTCCCCAGCACGCAGCGCCGTTTCGCGGCGCTGAAAAAGTGTGTTTTTGTTTTGCCCAAGGGGGTGTGGCCACGCCTCCTTCAATTAGACCATGCCCCTCTTCACCTGGACCCGACAGGGCTCTCTACGCCCTTGTCTGTGATGGCAGCACTGGTCCATCTGCTGTCCATGGGGTCTTAATCCAAGTTTGGCTGCTGGGATATTGCTTATGTGCAAGTCCCTCTCCTCTGGGGTGCAAAATGCCCTTGGCTGGACGAGCTGCCCCTGCGGTCGACAAAAGCTTAGCTTGATGGATGACTTTCAATCATAGCGAGTGTGACTGGAGGGATTCCCTCTTACCGTCAGTAACCACCTGTTACTGACTCCACCCACTGTGCAGTGGGCATGTAATGTTGCTGCCACCACCAGGTCCTTCATCGGCCCTGGAACCACTTAATGCTGTTAATGAGCTGCGGTCACACCTCCTGAATGGTGTTGGCTAATACCCACTGATCCCTTGCAATGGACCAGGCTTTGCACGGTAGCTGGCAGAGGGCTTGAGCCCTCAGTATGCTGTGCCCTCAGTATTGGTAGTGCCCATTTGCCGTGCCCCAGTAGTGATAGTGCAGTGCACCTTATGCAGTGCCCACAGTGGTAGTACCCCTTATTCAGTGTCCCCAGTAGTGCTACCCCTTATGTAGAGCCCTCAGTGGTAATGCCCCTTATGCAGTATCCCCAGTAGTGGTAGTGCCCCCAGGAGTGCTGCCCCTTATGTAGAGCCCACAGTGGTAATGCCCCTTATGCAGTGTCCCCATTAGTGGTGCCCCTGTATTAGTGCCCCCACTAGTAATGTCCCCAGTACTAGTGCCCCTAATAGAAATACTCCCTAGTATTAGTGCCCCTAATAGTAATGTCCCCTAGTGGTAGTGCCCCCAATAGTGATGCCCCTAGTACTAGTGCCCCTAATAGAAATACACCCTAGTAGTAGTGCCCCCAGTAATAAAGCCGCTTACAAAAAAAATACTACTACTTACCTTAAACCCCGCTCCTGTTTATGCTGCCTCCGGTCCGCTCGGCTGCTCTTCTGTCTGACTATGGGAGAGACATCATGACGTCTCTCTCATAGTACACTGCACACACTGCAGAAGCCGGGGTTCAGGAGTGAGCTCCAGCCTCCGGCTGGTGTTGCAGGTAGGGAGCTGGGTGCCCATTTCTAACAAAATCTCAGTGGGCGCCCAGCAAATGGAGCCTGTTGGCTGGCCACGGGGAAGACCCCTGGTGTATTCATTTAAATTCTTAATTCCAGGTGCATTTTAACTGTAAAATCGTCTGTGATCAGCTCTAAAGATCCAGAAAATAGACCCGTCTTTGCCATAGTAAATTCTTGTGTTTGAAAAAATTACAAAATACCACCAAAACCACCACCAAACTCCTGCAATCAGTGTTTGGAACCGCGTCTTATGTACAGCCAGGCTCCTACTGCCGGAACCTGAAACCGCTTCTGCTGCATATGCATCGATGAGCTGCGGCCGCACCTCCTGATTGGTGTCAGCTGATTCCTCCTGATCCCTCGCAATGGACCAGGCTCTGCATGATAGCTGGCAGAAGGCTTGAGCTTGGCGCTCAATCCCAAACAGCTGGAGAACAGAATAGTTCTGATTTTGCAGGACTCAGATGCAGTCGTTGTACAGGCAAAGATGTTTATTGCTCAATAGTCTTAAAAGAGACACTTCCCCTTAGCTTTAAGGTGGTCAGCATACAAAGATGTTATAGCAGTCCTTGATGTTCAAAAATATATACCCATACAGGGCTCACATGCCCTTTTTTTTATCCTACTCCAATACACATTACCACAGGGGGTAAGTCCATCCTGTGGCATTCAACCAACAACTTAAGTGCATGTGCTGTCCACATGCACATTTAACATTGGGCCTGATTCAGAGCCGTTCGCTATTTGCGGTCATTCGTTCAAAAACAAGGGGTGGCTATTCAAATGATCAGTTCGCAAATTGCAGTCTGTTCACACCTCTAAGTCTGAATGAGCGAGCAAAACATACGCTCGTTTATTTGTTAAAAACGCCCCCTGGCCGCACGCACCATACGTCATGTCCGCTATTTATTAGATTAATCGAGTACATCGACCAGCGTATGAACTGCTCGCTATTCTTGTGGTTGGTTTTTGCTACCACAAACTTGCGAGCAGTTCTGGCTATAAAATAACCCAGTGACGTGGTCAATGACGCTGCTGTATTAATTATGCACACCCATAAAACGCCCGTTTTGACCTTTAAGCACGCCTGCGTTCGGATCTCCACTCCCCATTTTCAAGCACCTTCCCCTGTTACCACCCACATACGCCTCATTCTGTCACTCAAAATAGCAGGCATTCGCTATATTGCGAGCACATGAATTTCGGCCGCACTGACTGGTTCGCGCATGCGTATAACGATCCGTACGCATGCGCAGATGTGCGATCATCGCTCGGAACGAGCGTACTGCCGCTAGCGAGTGGCTCTGAATGAGGGCCATTGTCCCCTATGGGCAGTGGGGAATGGTAACTCCCCTGTGCCTGAGCCCACCTTGTGTGTTATTCGCCACCCAGGAGTCAGCTCGTCTAGGGCTGGGAAAGGTTTCCCTCCAAAATGTACTTCCAGGAATCTGCTAAGGGACCAAGGGGTTGATTCAGACCCGGATGCTAAGCTGCGCTCTCTCGCTGCCAAAAGGGGCTGGGTATGCAAATTCCGTGATCGCATTGTCTGGTGTAAGGACGCCCTCTATGTCTTAGAGAGTGATGGCAGAGTGAGCACATGCCGGTCTAAAGACGCCTACTTTTCTTACTTAACACACATCATCTCCAGGAAGTGTGTGATTAATCAGAACCATCGATAGCCATCGGAGTTGCACGCAGCGCTTAAGGTAGACCCTACACCACCGCAAGTACTGCGATCACTGCAGGCTGACATACAACCAAGTGACGTGTACAATGACGCCTCCATGCTAATTATACACATCCATAAAACTCAGTTTTGATGCCCAGACATGCCTGCATTCTCAGCACCACTCCCCCGTTCACAAGCACCTTCCCTTGTTACCACCCACAAATGGTGCTGTCACTCAAAGTAGAGCTCAGTCTTTGTGTTAAGAGCGCACGATTCCCGATCGCAATGACTGGTTTGCACACTGCGATGCGTACGCATGTGCAGAGGGTGACAATCGCCCATAACGTGCGTCCGCAGCTTTGCGTCCGGGTCAGAATCGGGCCCCAAACCTGCCACCTCTGCCTGAATCTGAACTCCAGTGGTCAGCAACCAAGGTGCCCGGGGCAGGGTTTCCTAGCCAGGGAGGTGAAGTTCTTTGGGAGCTCCCAACTAAGCTGGCTGCCTCCTCATACCACTTTCAGGCATGCGTAAGAGAGCAGTCCGTCTCCCTGGAAGTGGCTAGGGCAGTGATTCCCAACCTCGGTCCTCAAGGCACACTAACAGTCCTGGTTTTAGAGATATCCATGATTGTGCACAGATGGTTAAATCAATATAACTGAGGTAATAATTAAGTCACTTATGCTCAAGTATGGCTATCCCTAAAACCTGGACTGTTAGTGTGCCTTGAGGACCGTGGTTGGGAACCCCTGGGCTAGGGGATCCAGCAACCCACACGGTGCCCTGGATTCCCTGGGACTTCCAGGGGAAACACTTTTAATTTACATTACACATTTAAGATACTATAAATCAATTATATACACTTAAAATACATACTCCAGTGTTCTCCCCAGGCTGTTTTCTGCGGGCGCATTGCCTGGCAGAAACAGCCTAACGCCCGGCACTTTCCCCCGCCGACCCCTGGTGTGGAACGCTGGCTTCTGCAGTGACCGGAGGCTAAAGAAGCCTCCAATCGCTTCAGAGGCAAGCGTTCCCAGTGATGCACTGCGCGGGTGACGTAATGACGTCACCCACGATGTGAGAAACCTACCCCACGCGCCTGCTGGATCTAGTTAGATCAAGTCAGTGCGAGGCAACAGGAGTGGGAGAGCGAGCGGCAAGCTGCCAGCAAGAAAAGGTAAGTTCCGGGCTGGGGCCAGTATAAGGGACACTATTTAAACCTGGGGCACTGCATAACGGCCAGCCTGGGGGCACTGCATAAGGGGCCAGCCTGGGGGCACTGCATAAGGAACACTATTTAAACCTGGGGCACTGCATAAGGGGCCATCCTGGGGACACTATTTAAGCCTGGGGGCACTACATAAGGGACCAGTCTGGGGGCACTACATAGGGGCACTACTTCAGCCAGGGGGCACTGCATAAGGGCAAAGCTAAACTACAGGGGCCACTGTATTAAGGGCACAACTACAGGGGGCACTGCATAATGGGCACTTTGACTGAGAGCCAGTGGGGGAGCAGCCTGAGACCTGTCGGGCTGGATTGGTAAGGGATATACCCCTTTTCCGGGCGCTCGCATAATTGCGTAGGCACCCACCCGGCTACTTTTGGATGCCACCCGGCTGGAAAAAATTTCTGGGGAGAACACTGTACTCTACCCCTGGTGCCCGGCACCAGGCTTTTACACACAGCAGCACTGCAGCTCAGGATCTGCTTCCTTGGCTCAGTGCTGCACATACATTTTTAATCATTTTATTTTATACCCATGTGTTTTTATCTACTGTGTCCAGTGCTCAGCACTGGGCTTGCTATGCCAGTGCTGGCGGCACTGGGAGCTACTCTCTCAGGCCCTGATTCAGAGCCGGACGCTCTGACAGAGCGCTCGCTCTGAATCAGGGCCGTCCTTCTTAATTTTACAGCGGCCTCCTGGCCGCTTGTATAGCCGTGGGTGACCACCCACAGCTATAGCGAGCGGCCAGAAAGATGGTCGCGATGGTCAAGACCATCGCGACCATCGGGCTTGCGACGAGGCCCTTGTGGTAGGGTCTCGTTGCCGCAAGCCCTGGAGTACTTTTGGCTCTATCAGAACCGAAAGAACTCCCACTGACATCACTTGTGATGTCAGTGGGGCCGGCCCCAGACGGTAGGCATTCCCATGGGAACGCCTCCGTCTGGCCAGCCACGCCCCCGGAACGTCCACCAAAGGGGGCGTGCTGTCACTCACCATCGACAGCACACCCCCTTTGTAGCGAGACCCATAGCGACGGCTTTCCCTTTCGCTATCCGGGTCTCACGCATGCGCACAACGGAGCCGCCTCCGTCGTGCGCATGCGCACTGGGCTAACATCGACCCGCTTGCGAGCGCTCAGCACTCGCAAGCGGGTCTGAATTAGTCCCTCAGTCCCCAGTACTCTGCAACACAAGCAGTGCCTGGCACTCGGTGCCAAGCACCACCTGCTGCCATCTATCCTTTTGCCTCTCTGGGGTATCAGGAGCCGGCAATCCTGACACCCAGCGTGCGCCTCTGTGCTAGAGGTACAGAGAACTGGCTCACCCTGTCCCCCAGTGGGCGGCTACTCTACCCAGCAGTCCAGGACAAGCATCCCAGCTGCAGCCTCTCCCTGCCACCCTGTAGAGCTGGAGCGCCTTCCCAGCAGTCAGCCCACATACTGTCCTGCAGCCCTGGGACTATGGGTCTGATTCAGAGGAGCTCACTTGGGCCCTGATTCAGAGCCGGACGCTCTGACTAGAGCACTCGCTCTGAATCAGGGCCCACCTCAATAAATATGGAGCGTCCTCCTGGACGCTCGTATAGCTGTGGGTCACCACCCACAGCATATACGAGCGTGCAGGATGATGGTCGCGATGGTCTTGACCATCGCGACCATCGCCACTGCGAGCAGAAGCCTGCGGTTGAGTTTCTCAACCGCAAGGCCAGGAGTGATTTTGGCCAAAATCACTCCCACTGACATCACTAGTGATGTCAGTGGGGCTGGCTTCAGACGGTAGGCGTTCCCTTGGGAACGCCTCCGTCTGGCAGGCACGCCCACCAAAGGGGGCGTGCTGTCAATCAACATCGACAGCATGCCCCCTTTGATCAGACACTACGAGCGAAGGAAAGTCCTTCGCTCGTCGCATCTCGCGCATGCGCACGACGGAGCTCCCTCCGTCATGCGCATGCGCAGTGCAGACCATCGACCCACTTGCGAGCGGACAGCAGCTCGCGAGTGGGTCTGAATGAGGGCCTAGATGCGATCGCTCACATGATGTGTATGCAAATTGCGTTGGCAGTGCTCCCACACAGCAATGCATTAGCACGCCCAGTATTTCTTTGAGAGCGATCACATAGTGTGTGCAGACACCCACCAGCATGTTTTAAGACGCCCACTTGTGCACGTCATGTCCAGGAAGTGCATGCAAGCATCGGTACATCGTGCAACATTGGATGCTATGACAGCGCTTGAGGTTGACCATACCCTGCCACAAGCACTGCGAGCACTTCAGTGTAAAACAAGCCAGGTGACGTGTACTATGATGCTGTCTTTTAATTATGCACGCCGCTATAACGCCATTGAGATGCTCAGGCACGCCTGCGTTTGCACCTCCACTCCCCCGTTTTTAATGGCCAGCCCTGTTGCCACCTACAAACGGCTTCCCCTGTCACTCACTCTGCTGGGCTATCTATGCGCAGCGAGCGAATGCATTGTGAACCTTCGCTAAGGTATGCACATGTGCATTGCGATGCTTACGCATGTGCACAATGCATACACACTGCAAACCATCGATAGCAGCGAGAGTATGCATCTTAGCGAGCAGGTCTGAATCAGGCCCTATGTCCCAGCTGCAGTGGCTGATTGCACACCGCCCCCCACAGTGCAGCGCATCAGGGGTGGATCAGCAGCCTTGCTATGTAGCTAGGACGCCGGGAGCTAAGCTCCCAGTCCCCAGCATGGAGCACTAAGCGGCTCCTAACACCCGTCCCCCGGTGCAGCGCAATGAGGGGTTAACACCATTGCTGCGTACTTCGGAGGGGGACCAGGCCACAGCAGACAATACAGCTACAAATACACTTTAACACACCCAGTGCCTAGCATTTAAAATGGCCACCTAGTGCCTAATGTTCTCTTTAAAAATAGCACTGCAGCATGAGGGGTTATCCCCTTCAGTTCCGCAGCCACCATTAGCCATGTGTGGCCAGCCTCCGGCCACAGAACATATGCACTGTTTTCATGACAGATTTGCATTAGGATGGCAAATAAAACAGCTGTCATTCCGTAGTAAATGTGTGTCATTCCTTATTATGTGACATGTATAGTATGGTACACTTATAGGTGGATGTATGTAGAAAAGGAAAAGTTTGTGCGCTGAAGGGATCATAAAATAATCGGAGTCTTTATATGGCCATATGCACTGTTTTAATGACAGATTTGCGTGGGGATGGCAACCGAAACAGCTGTCATTCCATAGTAAACGTGTGTCATTCCTTATTACGTGACATGTATAGTAGGGTACACTTATAGGTGGATGTATGTAGAAAAGGAAAAGTTTGTGTGCTGAAGGGATCATATAATAATCGGAGTCTTTATATGGACATATGCACTATTTTAATGACAGATTTGCCTGGGGACAGTAACCATAACAGCTGTCATTCCATAGTAAATGTCCGTCATTCCTTATTATGTGACATGTATAGTAGGGTACACTTATGGGCGGATGTACGTAGAAAAGGAAAAGTTTGTGCGCTGAAGGGATCATATAATAATCGGAGTCTTTATATGGACATTTGCTCTGTTTTAATGACAGATTTGCCTGGGGACAGTAACCGGAACAGCTGTCATTCTGTAGTAAACGTGCGTCTTTCCACATTATGTGACATGTATAGTAGGGTACACTTATAGGTGGATGTATGTAGAAAAGGAAAAGTTTGTGCGCTGAAGGGATCATATAATAATCGGAGTCTATATATGGACATATGCACTGTTTTAATGACAGATTTGCCTGGGGATGGCAACCGGAACAGCTGTCATTCCGTAGTAAATGTGTGTCATTCCATATTATGTGACATGTATAGTAGAGTACACTTATAGGTGGATGTATGTAGAAAAGGAAAAGTTTGTGCGCTGAAGGGATCATATATTAATCGGAGTCTTTATATGGACATAAGCACTGTTTTAATTACAGATTTGCCTGGGGATGGCAACCGGAACAGCTGTCATTCCGTAGTAAACGCACATCATTCCTTATTATGTGACATGTATAGTAGGGTACATGTATAGGCGGATGTATGTAGAAAGGGAAAAGTGTGTGCGCTGAGGGGTTCATATAAAAATCGGTGTATTTATATGGGACATATGCACTGTTTAATTAACAGATTTGCCTGGGGATGTTAACCGGAACAGCTGTCATTCCGTAGTAAACGTGCGTCATTCCGCATTACGTGACATGTATAGCAGGGTACAGGTATAGGCGGATGTATGTAGAAAGGGAAAAGTTTGTGTGCTGAGGGGATCATATAAAAATCCGAGTCTTTCTATGGGACATATGCACTGTTTTAATGACAGATTTGCATGGGGATGGCGACTGGAACAGCTGTCATTCCATAGTAAACGTGCGTCATTCCGCCTTACGTGACATGTATAGTAGGGTACAGGTATAGGCGGATGTATGTCGAAAGGGAAAAGTTTGTGCGCTGAGGGGATCATATAAAAATCGGAGTCTTTATATGGGACATACAGTATGCACTGTTTTAATGACAGATTTGCCTGGGGATGGCGACTGGAACAGCTGTCATTCCGTAGTAAACGTGCGTCATTCCTTATTATGTGACATGTATAGTAGGGTACAGGTATAGGTGGATGTATGTAGAAAGGGAAAAGTGTGTGCGCTGAAGGGATCATATAAAAATCGGAGTCTTTATATGGGACATATGCACTGTTCTAATGACAGATTTGCCTGGGGATGGCAACCGGAACAGCAGTCATTCCGTAGTAAACGTGCATCATTCCGCATTACGTGACATGTATAGTAGGGTACAGGTATAGGCGGATGTATGTAGAAAGGGAAAAGTTTGTGCGCTGAAGGGATCATATAATAATCGAAGTCTTTATATGGACATATGCACTGTTTTAATGACAGATTTGCCTGGGGACAGTAAAGGGAACAGCTGTCATTCCATAGTAAATGTGCGTCATTCCTTATTATGTGACAAGTATAGTAGAGTACACTTATAGGTGGATGTATGTAGAAAAGGAAAAGTTTGTGCGCTGAAGGGATCATATATTAATCGGAGTCTTTATATGGACATATGCACTGTTATAATTACAGATTTGCCTGGGGATGGCAACCGGAACAGCTGTCATTCCGTAGTAAACGCGCGTCATTCCTTATTATGTGACATGTATAGTAGGGTACATGTATAGGCGGATGTATGTAGAAAGGGAAAAGTGTGTGCGCTGAGGGGTTCATATAAAAATCGGTGTATTTATATGGGACATATGCACTGTTTTAATTACAGATTTGCCTGGGGATGGCAACCGGAACAGCAGTCATTCCGTAGTAAACGTGCATCATTCCGCATTACGTGACATGTATAGTAGGGTACAGGTATAGGCGGATGTATGTAGAAAGGGAAAAGTTTATGCACTGAGGGGTTCATATAAAAATCGGTGTATTTATATGGGACATATGCACTGTTTAATTAACAGATTTGCCTGGGGATGTTAACCGGAACAGCTGTCATTCCGTAGTAAACGTGCGTCATTCCGCATTACGTGACATGTATAGTAGGGTACAGGTATAGGCGGATGTATGTAGAAAGGGAAAAGTTTGTGTGCTGAGGGGATCATATAAAAATCCGAGTCTTTCTATGGGACATATGCACTGTTTTAATGACAGATTTGCATGGGGATGGCGACTGGAACAGCTGTCATTCCGTAGTAAACGTGCGTCATTCCGCCTTACGTGACATGTATAGTAGGGTACAGGTATAGGTGGATGTATGTAGAAAGGGAAAAGTGTGTGCGCTGAAGGGATCATATAATAATCGAAGTCTTTATATGGACATATGCACTGTTTTAATGACAGATTTGCCTGGGGACAGTAAAGGGAACAGCTATCATTCCATAGTAAATGTGCGTCATTCCTTATTATGTGACATGTATAGTAGAGTACACTTATAGGTGGATGTATGTAGAAAAGGAAAAGTTTGTGCGCTGAAGGGATCATATATTAATCGGAGTCTTTATATGGACATATGCACTGTTATAATTACAGATTTGCCTGGGGATGGCAACCGGAACAGCTGTCATTCCGTAGTAAACGCGCGTCATTCCTTATTATGTGACATGTATAGTAGGGTACATGTATAGGCGGATGTATGTAGAAAGGGAAAAGCGTGTGCGCTGAGGGGTTCATATAAAAATCGGTGTATTTATATGGGACATATGCACTGTTTTAATTACAGATTTGCCTGGGGATGGCAACCGGAACAGCTGTCATTCCGTAGTAAACGTGCGTCATTCTGCATTACGTGACATGTATAGTAGGGGAAACTTAAAGGTGGATATATGTAGAAAAGGAAAAGTGTGTGCGCTGAGGGGTTCATATAAAAATCGGTGTATTTATATGGGACATATGCACTGTTTTAATTACAGATTTGCATGGGGATGCCAACCGGAACAGCTGTCATTCTGTAGTAAACGTGCGTCTTTCCACATTATGTGACAAGTATAGTAGGGTACACTTATAGGTGGATGTATGTAGAAAAGGAAAAGTTTGTGCGCTGAAGGGATCATAGAATAATCGGAGTCTTTATATGGACATATGCACTGTTTTAATGACAGATTTGCCTGGGGACAGTAAAGGGAACAGCTATCATTCCATAGTAAATGTGCGTCATTCCTTATTATGTGACATGTATAGTAGAGTACACTTATAGGTGGATGTATGTAGAAAAGGAAAAGTTTGTGCGCTGAAGGGATCATATATTAATCGGAGTCTTTATATGGACATAAGCACTGTTTTAATTACAGATTTGCCTGGGGATGGCAACCGGAACAGCTGTCATTCCGTAGTAAACGCGCATCATTCCTTATTATGTGACATGTATAGTAGGGTACATGTATAGGCGGATGTATGTAGAAAGGGAAAAGTGTGTGCGCTGAGGGGTTCATATAAAAATCCGAGTCTTTCTATGGGACATATGCACTGTTTTAATGACAGATTTGCATGGGGATGGCGACTGGAACATCTGTCATTCCGTAGTAAACGTGCGTCATTCCGCCTTACGTGACATGTATAGTAGGGTACAGGTATAGGCGGATGTATGTAGAAAGGGAAAAGTTTGTGCGCTGAGGGGATCATATAAAAATCTGAGTCTTTATATGGGACATACAGTATGCACTGTTTTAATGACAGATTTGCCTGGGGATGGCGACTGGAACAGCTGTCATTCCGTAGTAAACGTGCGTAATTCCTTATTATGTGACATGTATAGTAGGGTACAGGTATAGGTGGATGTATGTAGAAAGGGAAAAGTGTGTGCGCTGAGGGGTTCATATAAAAATCGGAGTCTTTATATGGGACATATGCACTGTTTTAATTACAGATTTGCCTGGGGATGGCAACCGGAACAGCTGTCATTCCGTAGTAAACGTGCGTCATTCTGCATTACGTGACATGTATAGTAGGGTACAGGTATAGGTGGATGTATATAGAAAGGGAAAAGTGTGTGCGCTGAAGGGATCATATAAAAATCGGAGTCTTTATATGGGACATATGCACTGTTTTAATGACAGATTTGCCTGGGGATGGCAACCGGAACAGCAGTCATTCCGTAGTAAACGTGCATCATTCCGCATTACGTGACATGTATAGTAGGGTACAGGTATAGGCGGATGTATGTAGAAATGGAAAAGTTTGTGCGCTGAAGGGATCATATAATAATCGGAGTCTTTATATGGACATATGCACTGTTTTAATGACAGATTTGCCTGGGGACAGTAAAGGGAACAGCTGTCATTCCATAGTAAATGTGCGTCTTTCCTTATTATGTGACATGTATAGTAGAGTACACTTATAGGTGGATGTATGTAGAAAAGGAAAAGTTTGTGCACTGAAGGGATCATATATTAATCGGAGTCTTTATATGGACATAAGCACTGTTTTAATTACAGATTTGCCTGGGGATGGCAACCGGAACAGCTGTCATTCCGTAGTAAACGCGCATCATTCCTTATTATGTGACATGTATAGTAGGGTACATGTATAGGCGGATGTATGTAGAAAGGGAAAAGTGTGTGCGCTGAGGGGTTCATATAAAAATCGGTGTATTTATATTAGGGGTGAGCGTGTTCGGATTTCTGAAATCTGAACCCCCCCGAGCCCCCCCGATCCGAGTCCGATCCGAGTCAGGCTCGACTTTTCCCGCCTGACTCGGATCTGAAATCGAGGCAAAACGTCATCATCCCGCCTTCCGAGTCTCGCGGGTTTTGGATCCTATATAAGGTACCCGCGTCGGCGCCATTTTCTCACTCGGCTGTGGACAGTGAAGAGGGAGGGTGGGAGTTAGGGCTGTGTAGTGTAGTGTAGTGTAGTGTAGTGTAGTGCTGCTGTTGTCCACTACTTCAAAGTCCATAGGGGCTGGCTGTGTTGTGCTGTGCTGCTGTTGTTAATAGGGGCTGTGTCCACTACTTCAAAGTCCATAGGGGCTGGCTGGACTGTGTTGTGCAGTCAGTTCTCCATAGGGGCTGTGTCCACTCCAAAGTCCTGTGGAGTGTCCCAGTCCTAAAGGAGTGCTGTAGTGTTGTCCAGGGGGTGCTCTGTCCATCAGGGGTGCTCCCCCCAAGTGCTAAAAAAATAATATATTTTCTGTGTTTGTGAATTGTGTGCGCAGTAACCGCACGTGCATCAACAAAGTAGTGCCAAGCGTGCGCCTGTGTCATAAGTAAAGGGCCGGCTGGCTTGACCGTTAAAGGGTGCTGTAACCCCCGAAAGTACACTCCAGTCCAAACCAAAAAAAAATTATTTTCTGTGTTTGTGAATTGTGTGCGCAGTAGCCGCACGTGCATCAACAAAGTAGTGCCAAGCGTGCGCCTGTGTCATAAGTAAAGGGCCGGCTGGCTTGACCGTTAAGGGTGCTGTAACCCCCGAAAGTACACTCCAGTCCAAACCAAAAAAAAAATTATTTTCTGTGTTTGTGAATTGTGTGCGCAGTAGCCGCACGTGCATCAACAAAGTAGTGCCAAGCGTGCGCCTGTGTCATAAGTAAAGGGCCGGCTGGCTTGACCGTTAAGGGTGCTGTAACCCCCGAAAGTACACTCCAGTCCAAACCAAAAAAAAAATTATTTTCTGTGTTTGTGAATTGTGTGCGCAGTAGCCGCACGTGCATCAACAAAGTGGTGCCAAGCGTGCGCCTGTGTCATAAGTAAAGGGCCGGCTGGCTTGACCGTTAAAGGGTGCTGTAACCCCCAAAGTACACTCCAGTCCAAACCAAAAAAAAATTTATTTTCTGTGTTTGTGAATTGTGTGCGCAGTAGCCGCACGTGCATCAACAAAGTAGTGCCAAGCGTGCGCCTGTGTCATAAGTAAAGGGCCGGCTGGCTTGACCGTTAAAGGGTGCTGTAACCCCCGAAAGTACACTCCAGTCCAAACCAAAAAAAAAATTATTTTCTGTGTTTGTGAATTGTGTGCGCAGTAGCCGCACGTGCATCAACAAAGTAGTGCCAAGCGTGCGCCTGTGTCATAAGTAAAGGGCCGGCTGGCTTGACCGTTAAAGGGTTCTGTAACCCCCAAAGTACACTCCAAACCAAAAAAATATATATTTTCTGTGTTTGTGACTTGTGTGCACTGTGGCTGCACGTGCATCAACAAAGGAGCAGCGCCAAGCGTGCGCCTGTGTCCCATAAGTAAAGAGCCGGCTGGCTCATTTCTTAAAGGGTAGTGTAAACCACAAAGTGCACTACTCTCCAGCAAAAATAAAAAAATATTTTCTGTGTTTGTGTGCGCTTTAGCCGCACGTATATATATCAATATAACATAAATGGAGGACCAAACTTTCTCTGATAAAAATAAAATAGGGAAAGATCAAGAACCACTTCCTACTAGTGCTGTTGCTGCTGCTGGGAGTTGTTCATCATCCCAGAGAGGAAGTAGGAACATCACTACTTTTACTAAACAATTGACCCTCCAACAGTCCCTAGCGATGAGGATGAAGTACGACAGCAGTCATCCTGAAGCAAAACGTATAACTGAGGCCTTGACTGCTATGTTGGTGTTAGACGTGCGTCCGGTATCCGACATTAGTGCAGTGGGATTTAGACAATTGATGGAGGTAGTGTGTCCTCGGTTCCAAATCCCGTCTAGATTCCACCTGCATCCTCAAAGCAGCAGCGACAAGCGTGCGTCTGTCTGTTAAAGGGTGGTGACACCCTCAAAGTGTGCTACACAAACAATTAAAATATTGTTCTTTTTTTTTCTGTCTTTGTGAAATGTGTGGGCTGTAGCCGCACCTGCATCCTTAAAGCAGCAGCGACAAGCGTGCGTCTGTCTGTTAAAGGGTGGTGACACCCTCAAAGTGTGCTACACAAACAATTAAAATATTGTTCTTTTTTTTTCTGTCTTTGTGAATTGTGTGGGCTGTAGCCGCACTTGCATCCTCAAAGCAGCAGCGACAAGCGTGCGTCTGTCTGTTAAAGGGTGTTGTAACTCTCAAAGTGCTCCAAAAAATCAAAAAAATTTTTTTAATGTGTTTGTGACTTGTGTGCGATGTAGCCACACTTGCATCCTCAAAGCAGCAGCGACAAGCGTGCGTCTGTCTGTTAAAGGGTGGTGACACCCTCAAAGTGTGCTACACAAACAATAAAAATATTCTTCTTCTTTTTTCTGTCTTTGTGAATTGTGTGGGCTGTAGCCGCACCTGCATCCTTAAAGCAGCAGCGACAAGCATGCGTCTGTCTGTTAAAGGGTGGTGTAACTCACGAAGTGCTCCAAAAAATAAAAAACTATTTTTTTTATGTGTTTGTGACTTGTGTGCGATGTAGCCGCACTTGCATCCTCAAAGCAGCAGCGACAAGCGTGCGTCTGTCTGTTAAAGGGTGGTGACACCCTCAAAGTGTGCTACACAAACAATAAAAATATTCTTCTTTTTTCTGTCTTTGTGAATTGTGTGGGCTGTAGCCGCACCTGCATCCTTAAAGCAGCAGCGACAAGCGTGCGTCTGTCTGTTAAAGGGTGGTGACACCCTCAAAGTGTGCTACACAAACAATTAAAATATTGGCCCTCATTCAGAGCCGCTCGTTAGCGGCAGTACGCTCGTTCCGAGCGATGTTTGCACATCTGCGCATGCGTACGGTTTTTAGTACGCATGCGCGAACCAGTCAGTGCGGCCGAAAATCGTTGGTATGCAATATAGCGAGGGCCTGCTATTTTGAGTGACAGAATGAGGCGTATGTGGGTGGTAACAGGGGAAGGTGCTTGAAAATGGGGAGTGGAGATCCGAACGCAGGCGTGCTTAAAGGTCAAAACGGGCGTTTTATGGGTGTGCATATTTAAAACAGCAGCGTCATTGACCACGTCACTGGGTTATTTTATAGCCAGAACTGCTCGCAAATTTGTGGTAGCAAACACCAACCACAAGAATAGCGAGCAGTTCATACGCTGGTCGATGTACTCGATTAATCTAATAAATAGCGGACATGACGTAGGATGCGAGCGGCCAGGGGGCGTTT
Source organism: Taudactylus pleione (assembly GCA_031769625.1). Classification (NCBI taxonomy): domain Eukaryota; kingdom Metazoa; phylum Chordata; class Amphibia; order Anura; family Myobatrachidae; genus Taudactylus; species Taudactylus pleione. The sequence goes on along the minus strand of JAUIMM010000190.1, from coordinate 5,910,950 downwards.
TTAACAAATAAACGAGCGTATGTTTTGCTCGCTCGTTCAGACTTAGAGGTGTGAACAGACTGCAATGTGCGTACGGATCATTTGAATAGCCACCCCTTGTTTTTAAACGAGCGACCACAAATAGCGAACGGCTCTGAATCAGGCCCATTGTTCTTTTTTTTTCGGTCTTTGTGAAATGTGTGGGCTGTAGCCGCACCTGCATCCTTAATGCAGCAGCGACAAGCGTGCGTCTGTCTGTTAAAGGGTGGTGACACCCTCAAAGTGTGCTACACAAAGAATAAAAATATTCTTCTTCTTTTTTCTGTCTTTGTGAATTGTGTGGGCTGTAGCCGCACTTGCATCCTCAAAGCAGCAGCGACAAGTGTGCGTCTGTCTGTTAGAGGGTGGTGTAACCCTCAAAGTGTGCTCCACAAACAATAAAAATATTCTTTTTTTTTTTCTGTCTTTGTGAATTGTGTGGGCTGTAGCCGCACTTGAATCCTCAAAGCAGCAGCGACAAGCGTGCGTCTGTCTGTTAAAGGATTACATCGGTGACAGCATCCAAGTAGGCATGTCAGACAGTCCGTACCTGTACTGGCAGGAAAAAGAAGCAATTTGGAGGTCCCTGTACAAACTGGCTCTATTTTACCTGAGTTGCCCCCCCTCCAGTGTGTACTCCGAAAGAGTGTTTAGTGCAGCCGGGAACCTTGTTAGCGAAAGGCGTAGGAGGTTGCTTCCACAAAATGTGGAGAAGATGATGTTCATAAAATGAATGATCAACTCTTCCAGGGAGACCAGCCTCCAGAACGTACAGAGGGACCTGTGGTTCCAGCAGGGACGAATTAATACTCTGTGAGGATGAGGATGTACATAACACTGAAGAGGGTGAGGAATCTGTGGATGAGGAGGATGAGGACGACTTCTTGCCTCCGTAGAGCCAGTTTGTGCAGGGACAGATTAATTGCCAGCTTGTTTTGTGGGGGCCCAAACGAACCAATCATTTCAGCCACAGTTGTGTGGCAGACCCTGGCGCTGAAATGATTGGTTTGTTAAAGTGTGCATGTCCTGTTTATACAACATAAGGGTGGGTGGGAGGGCCCAAGGACAATTCCATCTTGCACCTCTTTTTTTTCTTTGCATTATGTACAGTTTGGGGCCTAGTTTTTCAATGCCATCCTGTCTGCCACTGCAGTTTCACGCCTAGATGGGTCACGTGTTTGTGCCGCCCACTCGTGTCGCTTAGCATAGTCATCCAGCTACCTCGGTGCAACCTTTTGGACATAAAAACACTATTGTGAGGTGTGAGGTATTCAGAATAGACTGGAAATGAGTGGAAATTAAGGTTATTGAGGTTAATAATAGCATAGGAGCAGAAAAACCTACAAATTCTGTGATTTTAGCTGTTTTTATGCTTTTTTTCAAAAAAATACAGATCCAAAACACAAAACCCAGAACCCAAAACACGGAAGGGTGGTTTTGGCAAAACCAATCCAGATCCAAAACACGAAGAAAGATCCAGATCCAAAACCAAAACACAAAACACGAAAAGTGGCCGGTGCACACCCCTAATTTATATGGGACATATGCACTGTTTTATTGACAGATTTGCCTGGGGATGTTAACCGGAACAGCTGTCATTCCGTAGTAAACGTGCGTCATTCCGCATTACGTGACATGTATAGTAGGGTACAGGTATAGGCGGATGTATGTAGAAAGGGAAAAGTTTGTGTGCTGAGGGGATCATATAAAAATCCGAGTCTTTCTATGGGACATATGCACTGTTTTAATGACAGATTTGCATGGGGATGGCGACTGGAACATCTGTCATTCCGTAGTAAACGTGCGTCATTCCGCCTTACGTGACATGTATAGTAGGGTACAGGTACAGGCGGATGTATGTAGAAAGGGAAAAGTTTGTGCGCTGAGGGGATCATATAAAAATCGGTGTATTTATATGGGACATATGCACTGTTTTAATTACAGATTTGCCTGGGGATGGCAACCGGACCAGCTGTCATTCCGTAGTAAACGTGTGTCATTCTGCATTACGTGACATGTATAGTAGGGTACACTTATAGGTGGATGTATGTAGAAAAGGAAAAGTTTGTGCGCTGAAGGGATCATATAATAATCGGAGTCTTTATATGGACATATGCACTGTTTTAATGACAGATTTGCCTGGGGACAGTAACCGGAACAGCTGTCATTCCATAGTAAATGTGCATCATTCCTTATTATGTGACATGTATAGTAGGGTACACTTATAGGTGGATGTATGTAGAAAAGGAAAAGTTTGTGCGCTGAAGGGATCATATAATAATCGGAGTCTTTATATGGACATATGCACTGTTTTAATGACAGATTTGCCTGGGGATGGCAACCGGAACTGCTGTCATTCCGTAGTAAACGTGTGTCATTCCTTATTATGTGACATGTATAGTAGGGTACACTTATAGGTGGATGTATGTAGAAAAGGAAAAGTTTGTGCGCTGAAGGGATCATATAATAATCGGAGTCTTTATATGGGACATATGCACTGTTTTAATGACAGATTTGCCTGGGGATGGCAACTGGAACAGCTGTCATTCCATAGTAAACGTGCATCATTCCTTATTATGTGACATGTATCATAGGGTACAGGTATAGGCGGATGTATGTACAAAGGGAAAAGTGTGTGCGCTGAGGGGTTCATATAAAAATCTGTGTATTTATATGGGACATATGCACTGTTTTATTGACAGATTTTCCTGGGGATGTTAACCGGAACAGCTGTCATTCCGTAGTAAACGTGCGTCATTCCGCATTACGTGACATGTATAGTAGGGTACAGGTATAGGCGGATGTATGTACAAAGGGAAAATTTTGTGCGCTGAGGGGATCATATAAAAATCTGGGTATTTATATGGGACATATGCACTGTTTTATTGACAGATTTGCCTGGGGATGGCGAATAAAACAGCTGTCATTCCGTAGTTACCGTGCGTCATTCCATGTCATTCCACATGTAAAATATGTGAAATCATCTTAGTAAGAAGTGTACAGAAGATATAGTTCATAGGTTTAAGATTTTTTAAAATATTCATAAATGTTTAGTCTGCTCCCATTATAGTCAATTGGCATTCTTTTTCTTCAGACCAGCTTGTCATTCCTTTTAGTACGTCCCCCTAGCTGGTCGGCGTCCTCCTCACAAAACTTGCTTGATGTCTGGAACACGATGCCGGAGTGACGTCCCCGTGAACACGGTGGCTGTGGCTGGTCTGCCCTGGCTTGGAGTCCAGACAGACTGCAGGCGGCGTCGACGACGGCGGCGGGCGTTGATGCTCCTCTGTGAAGATGGCATCCGCGTTGTGGCACTGCATATATCACGTTTGTGCAGGGAGCCAATAGATTAACTATCCTAGCCCGCTAACCAGAATGCGGGATTCTGATTTGCTGGGTCTAAAAGATTGACTGACATCCAGGAGGATCCAGATTAGCGGGCGGGCCACAGGCAAGTGTTTAATGGCAGACGCATAATAAATAAAGTATAAATATAAGAAAAAATATATATTCTAAATGACAGGGGGGGCACGTGCCTTGGTGCCCCCCCCTTGAATTCGCCACTGACCGAGCCTGTATATAATAACCCTGTTCATTATTTAATATTCAGATTAATATATGCACTACACAAGTTCCAAAAACAGAATTTTTTTTATTTTAAGTTTGATAAAATATACTAATGCTGTTATACAGAATGTGTCTAATGTTAGCCAGTTAAAGCATGCAGTACTATACTGTTGCTAACATATCTACTTTTAATGCAGTACAAATTTGTAATGTTTCCATCTGTTTGTCAGAGCTTGTTTACTATTCAGTTGACAGCATAAATTAGAAGTTTGTTAATATTTAGTTTGCTATTGGCACAGTGTAAATGATTAATTCAGTAGTTGACAGGATCCTGCTGTTTGAAAAAAGATGTCCTGTGGTAAAGTTGCCATAGAAACCGTCATGCCTTCTAACCGCACATTTTAGCAACTAGACCTGGTTACATGTATCATGCTATGTATTCTGAATACTTTTCTTGGTTTTAACAGTATATAACAGTCCTCACTAGACCAGGCACATATATGCACGAGGAGACACTTCAGAATGGATCATCCAACAACTGATAAAGTTCACATGAAATTGATCTGTGTCATGATAAGAATGCCTAAAGCTGGCCACACACTAGACTAACTTACATCCAACCAGCCAACTTGTTGTTTGGTTGGAAGGAAAAACTGGTAACGTATAGGAGTAACTGATGATCAGCAATTTGCTCCTAAATGTCAGAAAACTGATGAAAATGGTCGTTCAGACAAGTTTGTTAAATGTTTGATCTAAACTATTTGTTCAAACAACAGTTTTGGTCCATTTTCCAGCGTTTGGGAGCAAATTGCTGATTGTATTCCTTACCAGATTTTCATTCCAACCAATCAAATAGTTGGCTGGTTGGACAGATAATCTTTAGATGTGTGGCCAGCTTTACTCTATAAAGTGATACATGTATAACATTCTAGTGACATAATAAAAATAAACAGTAAAGGAATTAGATATGACATGAACTGACATAAGCAGCATATTTACTGAAGAGCAATATTGACAGCTGCTGTAATTGCAGGCACAGTATATTAATGTACATGCATGTATGATGTATTCTTTGTGAGGCTTCAAGTTGACATTTTTATTTCTGCTTAAATTGCAGGCAATATGCTGTTTGCCAATGTCTTCCATAACTTCCAGCAGATCACCAAAAGCTGTTTTTTTTTATTTAGATGGATCTAGGTAGGGTTTGGACATACTATATATGGACAGGCAGTCAGGCACAGACTTGGGCGGTGCTACGTGGGATGTGCCCCCTGTCCTTTATATAAGCCAATCAGGCTGGGCCTCCAATGACACCAAATTCCCAGTAATTTCTTTCTGCCATACTTCTGAAGCGATCACTGGCAATATACCCGTGTGCAGAAGGTAGCAAAGACTATGGTACTGTGCCGTTCTTATTTTCTGCGCATGCACCAGGTGCCATATTGGTGGTCCTCACCTTTTTCTGTTTCCACCCCTGGATATGGGAGTGGTGTGTATAGAAAGGGATAAGGCTTGATTTGTCCCGATTTTCCAATCAAATATGTTGAGGGAGTACGGTAATTTGCCCTAGAGGTTGTCCTGTCTTCCTAAATGCTAAAGGAGAGAATTGGCAATTCCAATTCCAAACTGATTGTATTTGTTTCTCTTTTTTTTTTCTCTTTATTCTCTCATACCTATCCATGTGCGGGAAGCAGCAAAGCAAGAAATGCTGTATTCGGTGGTCTGACCGCATTTCTCATATGCATCAAGCCCCGGAATGCATTATATTTTGGGGCTTTGATGCGGTGGGCAACGCTATCTTTAAATGGGAATGGACAATAGAAGTCTATGGGCTTATATTCATGACACCCCTCCTGGGAGGGATCCAATCCAATCGGATCTTACCGAGAGAGCTTTCCTTTGCGTTTTCTCTCATGCCTACCTGCGTAAATAACGCCAGCATACATACAAAGCGTGGTGGAATGCGATGTGTCATGCGAATTCAGGCTGCCGTCAAGTGCGCCCATTGTCGTGATGACTCCCATGCAATTGGATTGACCCCCAAAACTCCTTAGTGTTTGACACATGCCTTTATACTGTGCAAATTTGAATTGGCTCTTTTTATAGGATTAAGGGCCTGATTCAGCAAGACGTACGCACCTGTTCGCTGCGAGAATATTCAATGCATACACACGGAGACCACAGCACAAGATGCAGACGCCCAGCCACATACTATGCCGCCCATCTACCTTTGCTCACAGCCTGATCAGCACAAATGGCACTTCCTGTCAATCATTTTCGGAAGTGTCTGCGTACACACTGCGTGTAGTCTGCATATCATAATCTGATCACACTGGCTAGTTCGCGCAAGTGCAGTGCGATGCATACGCCTGCGCAGTGCAAAAACATCGGCCAAGTGCGTGCGTTCTCTCCTTTGCGTTCCTTGCTGAATCAGGCCCTAAGACATTAGAATAACACCTTGCGACTTCCTCATTATTTTTCCTACTGGCCACAGAAGATAGAGGAGAGGAAAGTTGCATAAGTGTTGCCAGTATTACTTGTTAATTGGATACAGTATGTCTGAAAAGTAATGTTGTTTTTTCAAAATTTTGTCACTTATTTTATTTTATTTTAGAACTTTAAGCCCTATGTTATTTGTATGTAGGTTCTGTGTGATTGGTACTGTAGTTAGATTGATGTGGTAGTGTGGAAGAGGAATAAAGGGAAATAGGAGTAAAAGTGGTTGAGGACATGCAGGAAACTGGATAGGTAACCAGGGCTAATGAAAATGGGCAAATGGCCAAAACTAAGGGCCTGATTCAGAGACGGACACAATGGCGATAGTTTCGCAAAACAAGCGATTGTTTGCTATCGCGCATGTACAAATGCAGCACTCCACAGCGCAGCTTTCGCATCATGTTTGTATAGAGAAACCACTCACAATGGGGGGTTAGAAGAACGCAGGCGTGTCAGACCGCTTAAATGCTGTTTTGTGGGCGTGCATAAATTAGCCATTGCGTTCTCCTGCGCAGCATCAGAGTTCTCTGCGTGTCAGGAGAGCCGCAGTGTTTGAGACAGGTCAGACTTGATTTATATGCTGCATGACTGCCTGATGTGTGTCAATAGTACCGATGTTTATGCTGTTGCACATTGTTTCACAGATATGAGAAGGCAGCAGTGGGCATTAGTTGGAAGGCATTAGCATATTTTAGCAACAGCGATCTGTGAGCGAATGCAGTTACGATTGCATTACTGTCCGTCTCTGAATCAGGCCCTAATTCTGGCAGCAGCTGCAATATTAGTTTTTTTCCCATGATGAGAACTGTGGACCTGATTCAGACCCGTTCGCTAAGGCGCAATCGCTCGCTGTTGGGCGATTGTTGCTCAGTGCGCATGCGTATAATTCGCAGTGCGCATGCCAGTCTCAGAGATGGGGAATCGTGTGCTCGTAGTACACAGACTTCACGCTACTATGAGTGACAGATAGTGCCGTTTGTGGGTGGTAACAGGGGAAGGTGCTTATGAACGGGGGAGTGGTGGTGCAAACGCAGGCGTGTCAGGCTAACAAAACGGCGTTTAAAGGGTGTGCATAATTAGCAAAGTGGCGTCATGGTACACGTCATCTGCATGTATTTCATCCAGCACTGATCGCAGTGCTTGCGGCGGGGTAAGGCTATCTAAGGGGTGCGAGCAGCTCCGATGTCTCTCGATGTTACAGATTAATCCGACAATTCCAGGAGATGACGTGTGTAGCGAGGGGATTGGGGGCGTCTTTATACACTAGCGAGCGCTCAGTGCCGTAGCTCGCTAAGACATAAAGGGCGTACTTACGCTACGCAGGGCGAGCGTGGAATTTGAATATCCGGCCCCTTTTTGCCAGCGAGCAGCCGCATCTTGCGAGCAGGTCTGAATGAGCTCCTGTGTTCCCATTACTAGCAGAGTAGGCTGTTATGATAAGGTTTTGGAAAGTCAGGCAACAAACATACATACTTGCTGCGGAATGGGATATGCTGTGCTGTAAATGCAGTAGGCATGGGCGTAACTACCATAGGTGCAAAGGGTACAGCTGTTATGGGATCCAGAGCTGAGGGGGACCATCTTCCTTGTCAAAGTTACATGTGTTATAAACATTTTTCACCATTGGGTGGTACATAGGGGCCCTTACAAACTTTTGCTATGGAGCCTTCAAATACCTAGCAGTAGGCCCATTAAAGTGCAGTGTAGCACTCTGCAAAAAACAAAAAAGTGATGACATAAATATGATCAAAAATTAATCCTTAATCATATGTTTCTTCAGAAACTGGACAATAGTAAAATTAGGTAAAACATGGCAGAATCTGTTGCCACACATACAGATGAATATGAGAATACCATCATTAGCCTTCATGGCATTGACACTGATTCAGCACAGACAACATACTGTTGGGGAGATGTACTAAGCCTTTAAAAGTGTTAGAATCAAGAGTGATAAAGTACCAACCAATCAGCTCCTAACTCACTTTACAGGCTGTGTTTGAAAAATGGCAGTTAGGAGCTGATTGGATGGTACTTTGGCCCTGATTCAGAGCCGGACGCTCTGACCAGAGTGCTCGCTCTGAATCAGGGCCCTCCTCCATTAAAATGGAGCGTCCTCCTGGACGCTCGTATAGCTGTGGGTCACCACCCACAGCATATACGAGCGTCCAACAAGATGGTCGCGATGGTCTTGACCATCGCGACCATCGGACTTGCGAGTGAAACCCTGTGGTCGGGTTTCTCAACCACAAGCCCTGGAGTGATTTTGGCTCTATCAGACCCAAAATCACTCCCACTGACATCACTAGTGATGTCAGTGGGGCCGGCTTGAGACGGTAGGCGTTCCCATGGGAACGCCTCCGTCTGGCCGGCACGCCCACCAAAGGGGGCGTGCTGTCAATCAACATCGACAGCACACCCCCTTTGGTGCGAGACCCGGAGCGATGGAAAGTCCTTCGCTCGCCGGGTCTCGCGCATGCGCACGACGGAGCTCCCTCCATCGTGCGCATGTGCAGTGGGGAACATCGACCCACTTGCGAGCGTACTGCCGCTCGCGAGTGGGTCTGAATGACCCCCTTTATCTATCTCCACTTTATCGCTTTTCAATGCTTAGTACATATCCCCCTTTATCTGGCTGACACTTCTATCAAAGGTCAGGACAGCTGATGATGATCTTAGTTGTATCCAAAAGGACTTCATGTATTCCCCAAATCAGCAGATGCATCAAAATGCTGACTATAAAGAGGCTTAAGAATCATTAGCATTGAAACTAATAACAAAATTGTATTGTGAATTCCCTGGGGAGAATGGAAGCCCTGTTAGTAAAAAGACTAGAGCAATACAAAGCTAATAAGGGCCCTCATTCAGAGCCACTCGCTAGCGGCAGTACGCTCGTTCCGAGCGATGTTCGCACATCTGCGCATGCGTACGGTTTTTAGTACGCATGCGCGAACCAGTCAGTGCGGCCGAAAATCGTTGGTACGCAATATAGCGAGGGCCTGCTATTTTGAGTGACAGAATGAGGCGTATGTGGGTGGTAACAGGGGAAGGTGCTTGAAAACGGGGAGTGGAGATCCGAACGCAGGCGTGCTTAAAGGTCAAAACGGGCGTTTTAAGGGAGTGCATAATTAATACAGCAGCGTCATTGCCCACGTCACTTGGTTTTTTTTAACTCAGAACTGCTCGCAAAATAGCGGTTGAAAACACCAACCACAAGAATAGCGAGCAGTTCATACGCTGTACGATGTACTCGATTAATCTAATAAATAGCGGACATGACGTATGGTGCGTGCGGCCAGGGGGCGTTTTTATCAAAAAAACAAGCGTATGTTTTGCTCGCTCGTTCAGACTTAGAGGTGGGAACAGACTGCAATTTGCGAACGGATCATTTGAATAGCCACCCCTTGTTTTTGAACGAACGACCACAAATAGCGAACGGCTCTGAATCAGGCCCAAGGTCTGTCAGGGAACATAGAGCCTGATTCAGAGCCGCTCGTAAGCGGCCGCTCGTTCGTTCCGAGCGATGTTTGCCCAACTGCGCATGCGTACGGATCGTAATACGCATGCGCGAACCAGTCAGTGCGGCCGAAAATCGTTTGTTCGCTAAATAGCGAATGGCTGCTATTTTGAGTGACAGGAGGAGGCGTATGTGGGTGGTAACAGGGGAAGGTGCTTGAAAACGGTGGGTGGAGATCCGAACGCAGTGCTTAAAGGTCAAATCGGGCGTTTTATGGGTGTGCATAATTAATACAGCAGCGTCATTGACCACGTCACTGGGTTATTTTATAGTCAGAACTGCTCGCAAGATTGCGGTAGGAAAAACCAACCACAAGAATAGCGAGCAGTTCATTCGCTTGTCGATGTACTCGATTAATCTAATAAATAGCGGACATGACGTAGGATGCGAGCGGCCAGGGGGCGTAGTTATCCAAAAAACGACCGCAAGTTTTGTTCGCTCGTTCAGACATAGAGGCGTGAACAGACCGCAAAGAGCGAACGGTTCATTTGAATAGCCACCCCTTTTTTCTGAACGAACGACCACAAATAGCGTCCGGCTCTGAATCAGGCCCATAAATTGTAATGCTGCTTTTTCCCAATAACGCCCTGATTTGTTAGCATGCCTACGTTGTGTGTCTACTTCCATTGTATTGCAGCCAGAACATCATTCACATCTGTAAAATACTCTGCCAAGATGAAATGCTCAGACCCGGGGTGGCAGAAGATGAGGCCAATATCGGGAAAATTAACCATCCTCTAAAATTAAATCCTTGCATTTGGTAAAACTAAATATTGTATTTATGTATTTCTTCACAGCACTAGTAATCTATAAGGCTTTTTGAAGACCATTTACAAGTGATGTATTATGGAATTATAATTTCCTGACCAGCCTACTTACCACCCCATGTCCCACCCCTGTGTTTTATATCACCTGCTGGTAACAGGCTTATACCCCTTTTCCACTGCCTAATAAACCCGGGTAATTGGCATGTTTACCCAGGATGCGGCTCAGTGGAAACGGCTCCAAGGAAAAAATCCTGGTGGCAGCACAGAAGCTGCTGGGAAGCTGATAACCGGTGGCTTGGCAATACCTCTGGAGAACCAGGACACACCATAGCAAGCAAGCACAGAATGCTGACCATGCAGCAGAGCCGAGAGAACAAAAAGGAAAGCTATAGTCGGCGAGGCGGCAAAAGGTCAGTGTGCACAAATAGGGGAAGGAACCAAACACGCCGTGCTGTGGAAAACACGTGACCTCCTGTGACGTGCAGATCGCCTAGCAAATGACAGAGCAGGAACAACAGCGTCAAGAGAAGGTAACCTGCTAGAGGCAGAAAAGTGGAAACAGCTCTTACCCGGCTTTTTGTACCCGGTTAATTCCAAAATCCGCTGATTGGTCCTTCCAGGGTGCTGGCTGCTGATGTAATCACCCAAAGACTGCAGGAGATGTGCCAGCGTTGGGAGTGGCTGTTGTGAGAGGGTCTGGAAGGAGTCTGGAAAGGGCTTAGAGAGGCCTAGCAACATGTGGTCTGAGGAGGACATACGTCCTCCATATTGTTTATCAATATCCATGACCATAATCACAATAAAAGCGGTGCGAGAAGGATAGAATGGAAATACTATGATGCATGTTAATCTATCTTTGGCAAATAGCCAGCCATCCTGCTTCTCCTCTGCAAGACAATACAGATCGGAGTTGACCAGAACTCGGGCATCATGTGTTCGGCCAGGCCATCCCACAAACACATCTGTGTAGCTAGAAAATAATGTTTATCAGATTATGTATCCCATACCACGATAACTAAAACAGTATGAAGTTTATGTAAAACACACATTGTTAAAAATGCTTACCAGTACTTGTGGTCCACGACAGCCTGTAGTAAAATTGAGTGCCATCCTAGTAATCCGCTGGGTTGTCAGGCGGTGCGATAATAGGGATGTGAGTCCTGTCAATGGCACCCACACACTGGGGATAACCGTGCCTCAGGAAACCTTGGATGGTATCACCTAGGTGTTCACCTTCAGGCAAGTAGATGAAGCGGCGATAGAGGTTATCCAGTATTGCCTGCATCATCTGGTACACAATCTTGCACACACTGCCGATGCCAACTCCACACTCCACAAAAGCAGGAGATTGTGAGGTACTCCCAGGGGGTAGCATACCACCAGAGAGCAATCGCTATTCTCCTTTGCTCAATGGGCTATTTGAAATTGGTCATCTGCATGGTGAGTGCTGGAGTGAGTAGGTCCAGTATATACTGAAACGTAGCACATGACATCTGGAAATGTGCCATCCACTGCTCATCCTAAAAGGCTTCCACAGTCGTCATGAAAGCCTCTCCATGCTTGCGGTCTCTGACGCACATTCTCGGTTGTTTTGTAGTGCTTATTCTCAGTATAGTTACCATGATCGATGAAATAAGGGCTCTCCTGCACAAATACTGACTTCGAGAATTAGCCCTCTCCATCAGAAATTGTGCTCTCCTCCTCCTTAAATTACACTGCAGTAGGCAGCACAGTGTCACAAGCTGATTCATGCTCTCAGCTGCTGTGTAAAACAGCAGAAAGTTACAAACAATCAGGAACTCCGGGTTACACACTGGTAACTCGTCAGCCATCATTGCCACAATGCTGTGAGCAGTCCCCACCCCTCCCATTTGTTCCCTTTCTGTGACCTCATCTTTGTGAGCCTGAATAAAGGCCACTATTTATGACATCCATAGGTTTTGCTGGTCTTTCCCAGGTTCAGTGGAAATGGAGATGACCCCAGGAAAAACCAGGGACGAGGGTCAGTGGAAATGGGGTAAAAGCCGAGTACGACCCGGCAAAAATGCTGGGTCAAAAACCCTGGGACAGACCTGGGATTTTGGTGAAAAAGGGGTATTAATCGCTATCTACTGGTATATGGATAGGTCTATATTGTAGTAAGCCAGATTGTGTAGTGTACAGCAAGCAACAATAATATCAGCCACTTTTGTAGGGGCATACAGAAGCACAACACAAGATACTTCAAGGCACCTGCTCTTCAAAAGTCATAAGAAATGTTCTATCATAGACCTATATGTGTATAATTAAATATGTACTGGGCAGGAGTGTGTGGGTTCCACAGAGGTGTAATTAGCCAGGGTGACACCCACAGTATATTGATTCACAAATCATAATGAATATATGTTGTAAGACAGAAGAAAGGCACCAGGGGCATAGCCAGAACTTTAATTCAATTGCTTAGCAGACAGTTTCGGGAACTTGGTGAAAAACTTAATGACCTGGGTCTGGGGGCTCCTAAGCTTCTGGTGTCAATAGCAATGGCACCCACTACAGCTATGCCCTATAGGTGTAGTATTTCAGTAAAAACAATGACGACGAATTGTGCATTCAATATATACAGTCAGGTCCATAAATTTTGGGACATTGACAGAATTTTCATATTTTGGCCTCTATTCACCACCACAATGGCTTTGAAATGAAACAAACAAAATGTGCTTTAACTGCAGACTTTCAGATTTAATTTGAGGGTAATTACATCCAAATCAGGTGAACGGTGTAGGAATTACAACGATTTCTATATGTGCCTCCCACTTTTTAAGGGGCCAAAAGTAATGGGACAAACTAAACAATCCTAAATCTAACTTTCACTTTTTAATACTTTGTTACAAACCCTTTGCAGGCAATTACAGCCTGAAGTCTGGAACACATAGACATCACCAGACGCTGGGTTTCATCCCTGGAGATGCTCTGCCAGGCCTCTACTGCAAATGTCTTCAGTTCCTGCTTGTTCTTGGGGCAGTTTCCCTTCAGTTTGGCTTCATCAAGTGAAATGCATGCTCAATCGGATTCAGGTCAGGGGATTGACTTGGCCATTGCATAACATTCCACTTTTTAGCCTTAAAAAACTCTTTGGTTGCTTTTGCAGTATGCTTCGGGTCATTGTCCATCTGCACTGTGAAGCGCTGTCCAATGAGTTCTGAAGCATTTGACTGAATATGATCATATAATATTGCCCGAAACACTTCAGAATTCATTCTGCTGCTTTTGTCAGCAGTTACATCATCAATAAATACAAGGGAACCAGTTCCATTGGCAGCCATACATGCCCACGCCATGACACTACCACCACCATGCTTCACTGATGAGGTGGTATGTTTTGGATCATGAGCAGTTCCTTTCCTTCTCCATACTCTTCTCTTCCCATCACTCTGGTACAAGTTCTTTGTCTCATCTGTCCGTAGGACTGTAATGGCTTTTTTAGATGTTGTTTGGCAAACTCTAATCTGGTCTTCCTGTTTTTGTGGCTCACCAATGGTTTACATCTTGTGATGAACCCTCTATATTCACTCTTGTGAAGTCTTCTCTTGATTGTTGACTTTGACACATATACACCTACCTCCTGGAGTGTGTTCTTGATTTGGCCAACTGTTGTGAAGGGGTTTTGCTTCACCAGGGAAATAATTCTTCTGTCATCCACCACAGTTGTTTTCTGTGGTCTTATGGGTCTTTTGGTGTTGCTGAGCTCTCCAGTGCGTTCTTTCTTTTTAAGAATGTTCCAAACAGTTGATTTGGACACACCTAATGTTTTTGCTATCTCTCTGATGGGTTTGTTTTGATTTTTCAGCCTAATGATGGCTTGCTTCACTGATAGTGACAGCTCTTTGGATCTCATATTGAGTCGACAGCAACTAATTCCAAATGCAAATGTCATACCTAGAATCAACTCCAGACCTTTTACCTGCTTAATTGATAATTAAATAACAAGGGAATAGCCTACACCTGTCCATGAAATAGCTTTTGAGTTGATAGTCCCATTACTTTTGGCCCCATAAAAAGTGGGAGGCACATATAGAAACCGTTGTAATTCCTACACCGTTCACCTGATTTGGATGTAATTACCCTCAAATTAAATCTGAAAGTCTGCAGTTAAAGCACATCTTGTTTGTTTAATTTCAAAGCCATTGTGGTGGTGAATAGAGGCCAAAATATGAAAATTCTGTCAATGTCCCAATATTTATGGACCTGACTGTATATATATATATATATATATATATATATATATGTGTGTGTGTGTATATATATATATATATATATATATAAATATTCAAAAGTTTGGGGTCACCCAGACAATTTCGTGTTTTACATGAAAACCAACTTTTATTTATCAAATGAGTTGCAAAATGAATAGAACATATAGTCAAGACATTGGCAGGGTTAGAAATAATCATTTTTATTTGAAATAATAATTTTGTCCTTCAAACTTTGCCTTCGTCAAGAATGCTCTTTTTGCAGCAATTAAAGCATTGCAGAGCTTTGGCATTCTAGCTGTTAATTTGTTGAGGTAATCTGAAGACGCTTCTTGAACCACCTCCCACAAGTTGGATTGGCTTGATGGGCACTTCTTGCGTACCATAAGGTTAAGCTGCTCCCACAACAGCTCAATGGGGTTGAGATCTGATGGCTGCGACCATCGACCCGGTTTCGACCGCTGTGCGCTCGCGAGCTGGTCTGAATCAGGCACTTAGTCCTTCACCCTATACTGATACAAATGCCCAATTACACAGCCCCCACCACCCAAAGTGAAAAGTTACTCTGCATAGAACAGCTGCTACTAGACAAAGTTATGTGCACTGCACTTAGAAAGCACTTACTCAGCAATATTTGTCAGGTCAGTTCAACCTGAGTTATAACTAGGGGTGTGCACCGGCCACTTTTCGTGTTTTGTGTTTTGGTTTTGGATCTGGATCTTTCTTCGTGTTTTGGATCTGGATTGGTTTTGCCAAAACCACCCTTCCGTGTTTTGGGTTCTGGGTTTTGTGTTTTGGATCTGTATTTTTTTTAAAAAAAGCATAAAAACAGCTAAAATCACAGAATTTGTTGGTTTCTCTGCTCCTATGCTATTATTAACCTCAATAACCTTAATTTCCACTCATTTCCAGTCTATTCTGAACACCTCACACCTCACAATAGTGTTTTCATGTCCAAAAGGTTGCACCGAGGTAGCTGGATGACTATGCTAAGCGACACGAGTGGGCGGCACAAACACGTGACCCATCTAGGAGTGTCACAGCTGTGGCAGACAGGATGGCAGTTAGAAAAACTAGGCCCCAAACTGTACATAATGCAAAGAAAAAAAAGAAGTGCAAGATGGAATTGTCCTTGGGCCCTCCCACCCACCCTTATGTTGTATAAACAGGACATGCACACTTTAACAAATCAATCATTTCAGCGCCAGGGTCTGCCACACAACTGTGGCTGAAATGATTGGTTCGTTTGGGCCCCCACAAAACAAGCTGGCAATTAATGTGTCCCTGCACAAACTGGCTCTACGGAGGCAAGATGTCATCCTCATCCTCCTCATCCACCGATTCCTCACCCTCTTCAGTGTGTACATCCTCATCCTCACAGAGTATTAATTCGTCCCTGCTGGAACCACAGGTCCCTCTGTACGTTCTGGAGGCTGGTCTCCCTGGAAGAGTTGATAATTCATTTTATGAACATCATCTTCTCCACATTTTGTGGAAGCAACCTCCTACGCCTTTCGCTGACAAGGTTCCCGGCTGCACTAAACACTCTTTCGGAGTACACACTGGAGGGGGGGCAACTCAGGTAAAATAGAGCCAGTTTGTACAGGGACCTCCAAATTGCTTCTTTTTCCTGCCAGTACAGGTACGGACTGTCTGACATGCCTACTTGGATGCTGTCACCGATGTAATCCTTTAACAGACAGACGCACGCTTGTCGCTGCTGCTTTGAGGATTCAAGTGCGGCTACAGCCCACACAATTCACAAAGACAGAAAAAAAAAAAGAATATTTTTATTGTTTGTGGAGCACACTTTGAGGGTTACACCACCCTTTAACAGACAGACGCACGCTTGTCGCTGCTGCTTTGAGGATGCAAGTGCGGCTACAGCCCACACAATTCACAAAGACAGAAAAAAGAAGAAGAATATTTTAATTGTTTGTGTAGAACACTTTGAGGTGTCACCACCCTTTAACAGACAGACGCACGCTTGTCGCTGCTGCTTTAAGGATGCAGGTGCGGCTACAGCCCACACATTTCACAAAGACCGAAAAAAAAAGAACAATATTTTAATTGTTTGTGTAGAACACTTTGAGGTGTCATCACCCTTTAACAGACAGATGCACGCTTGTCGCTGCTGCTTTAAGGATGCAGGTGCGGCTACAGCCCACACAATTCACATAGACAGAAAAAAAAGAACAATATTTTAATTGTTTCTGTAGCACACTTTGAGGGTGTCACCACCCTTTAACAGACAGACGCACGCTTGTCGCTGCTGCTTTGAGGATGCAAGTGTGGCTACATCGCACACAAGTCACAAACACATTAAAAAAATAGTTTTTTATTTTTTGGAACACTTTGAGAGTTACACCACCCTTTAACAGACAGACGCACGCTTGTCGCTGCTGCTTTAAGGATGCAGGTGCGGCTACAGCCCACACATTTCACAAAGACCGAAAAAAAAAGAACAATATTTTAATTGTTTGTGTAGAACACTTTGAGGGTGTCACCACCCTTTAACAGACAGACGCACGCTTGTCGCTGCTGCTTTAAGGATGCAGGTGCGGCTACAGCCCACACATTTCACAAAGACCAAAAAAAAAAGAACAATATTTTAATTGTTTGTGTAGCACACTTTGAGGGTGTCACCACCCTTTAACAGACAGACGCAAGCTTGTCGCTGCTGCTTTAAGGATGCAGGTGCGGCTACAGCCCACACAATTCACAAAGACAGAAAAAAGAACAATATTTTAATTGTTTGTGTAGCACACTTTGAGGGTGTCACCACCCTTTAACAGACAGACGCACGCTTGTCGCTGCTGCTTTAAGGATGCAGGTGCGGCTACAGCCCACACAATTCACAAAGACAGAAAAAAGAACAATATTTTAATTGTTTGTGTAGCACACTTTGAGGGTGTCACCACCCTTTAACAGACAGACGCACGCTTGTCGCTGCTGCTTTAAGGATGCAGGTGCGGCTACAGCCCACACAATTCACAAAGACAGAAAAAAGAAGAAGAATATTTTTATTGTTTGTGTAGCACACTTTGAGGGTGTCACCACCCTTTAACAGACAGACGCACGCTTGTCGCTGCTGCTTTGAGGATGCAAGTGTGGCTACATCGCACACAAGTCACAAACACATTTAAAAAAAATTTTTGATTTTTTTGGAGCACTTTGAGAGTTACACCACCCTTTAACAGACAGACGCACGCTTGTCGCTGCTGCTTTGAGGATGCAAGTGCGGCTACAGCCCACACAATTCACAAAGACAGAAAAAAAAAGAACAATATTTTAATTGTTTGTGTAGCACACTTTGAGGGTGTCACCACCCTTTAACAGACAGACGCACGCTTGTCGCTGCTGCTTTGAGGATGCAAGTGTGGCTACATCGCACACAAGTCACAAACACATTAAAAAAAAATTTTGATTTTTTTGGAGCACTTTGAGAGTTACAACACCCTTTAACAGACAGACGCACGCTTGTCGCTGCTGCTTTGAGGATGCAGGTGGAATCTAGACGGGATTTGGAACCGAGGACACACTACCTCCATCAATTGTCTAAATCCCACTGCACTAATGTCGGATACCGGACGCACATCTAACACCAACATAGCAGTCAAGGCCTCAGTTATATGTTTTGCTTCAGGATGACTGCTGTCGTACTTCATCCTCATCGCTAGGGACTGTTGGAGGGTCAATTGTTTAGTAAAAGTAGTGATGTTCCTACTTCCTCTCTGGGATGATGAACAACTC
Organism: Taudactylus pleione; assembly: GCA_031769625.1. NCBI lineage: Eukaryota > Metazoa > Chordata > Amphibia > Anura > Myobatrachidae > Taudactylus > Taudactylus pleione. The sequence continues at coordinate 5,892,606 of JAUIMM010000190.1, read as the reverse complement.
CCAGCAGCAGCAACAGCACTAGGAGGAAGTGGTTCTTGATCTTTCCCTATTTTATTTTTATCAGAGAAAGTTTGGTCCTCCATTTATGTTATATTGATATATAATATACGTGCGGCTAAAGCGCACACAAACACAGAAAATATTTTTTTATTTTTGCTGGAGAGTAGTGCACTTTGTGGGTTACACCACCCTTTAAGAAATGAGCCAGCCGGCTCTTTACTTATGGGACACAGGCGCACGCTTGGCGCTGCTCCTTTGTTGATGCACGTGCAGCCACAGTGCACACAAGTCACAAACACAGAAAATATATATTTTTTTGGTTTGGAGTGTACTTTGGGGGTTACAGAACCCTTTAACGGTCAAGCCAGCCGGCCCTTTACTTATGACACAGGCGCACGCTTGGCACTACTTTGTTGATGCACGTGCGGCTACTGCGCACACAATTCACAAACACAGAAAATAATTTTTTTTTTGGTTTGGACTGGAGTGTACTTTCGGGGGTTACAGCACCCTTTAACGGTCAAGCCAGCCGGCCCTTTACTTATGACACAGGCGCACGCTTGGCACTACTTTGTTGATGCACGTGCGGCTACTGCGCACACAATTCACAAACACAGAAAATATTTTTTTTTTTGGTTTGGACTGGAGTGTACTTTCGGGGGTTACAGCACCCTTTAACGGTCAAGCCAGCCGGCCCTTTACTTATGACACAGGCGCACGCTTGGCACTACTTTATTGATGCACGTGCGGCTACTGCGCACACAATTCACAAACACAGAAAATAATTTTTTTTTTGGTTTGGACTGGACTGTACTTTCGGGGGTTACAGCACCCTTTAACGGTCAAGCCAGCCGGCCCTTTACTTATGACACAGGCGCACGCTTGGCACTACTTTGTTGATGCACGTGCGGCTACTGCGCACACAATTCACAAACACAGAAAATAATTTTTTTTTTGGTTTGGACTGGAGTGTACTTTGGGGGTTACTGCACCCTTTAACGGTCAAGCCAGCCGGCCCTTTACTTATGACACAGGCGCACGCTTGGCACTACTTTGTTGATGCACGTGCGGCTACTGCGCACACAATTCACAAACACAGAAAATAATTTTTTTTTTGGTTTGGACTGGACTGTACTTTCGGGGGTTACAGCACCCTTTAACGTTCAAGCCAGCCGGCCCTTTACTTATGACACAGGCGCACGCTTGGCAGTACTTTGTTGATGCACGTGCGGCTACTGCGCACACAATTCACAAACACAGAAAATAATTTTTTTTTTGGTTTGGACTGGAGTGTACTTTCGGGGGTTACAGCACCCTTTAACGGTCAAGCCAGCCGGCCCTTTACTTATGATGACACAGGCGCACGCTTGGCACTACTTTGTTGATGCACGTGCGGCTACTGCGCACACAATTCACAAACACAGAAAATAATTTTTTTTTTGGTTTGGACTGGAGTGTACTTTGGGGGTTACAGCACCCTTTAACGGTCAAGCCAGCCGGCCCTTTACTTATGACACAGGCGCACGCTTGGCACTACTTTGTTGATGCACGTGCGGCTACTGCGCACACAATTCACAAACACAGAAAATAATTTTTTTTTTGGTTTGGACTGGAGTGTACTTTCGGGGGTTACAGCACCCTTAACGGTCAAGCCAGCCGGCCCTTTACTTATGACACAGGCGCACGCTTGGCACTACTTTGTTGATGCACGTGCGGCTACTGCGCACACAATTCACAAACACAGAAAATAATTTTTTTTTTGGTTTGGACTGGAGTGTACTTTCGGGGGTTACAGCACCCTTAACGGTCAAGCCAGCCGGCCCTTTACTTATGACACAGGCGCACGCTTGGCACTACTTTGTTGATGCACGTGCGGCTACTGCGCACACAATTCACAAACACAGAAAATAATTTTTTTTTTGGTTTGGACTGGAGTGCACTTTTGGGGGTTACAGCACCCTTAACGGTCAAGCCAGCCGGCCCTTTACTTATGACACAGGCGCACGCTTGGCACTACTTTGTTGATGCACGTGCGGCTACTGCGCACACTATTCACAAACACAGAAAATAATTTTTTTTTTGGTTTGGACTGGAGTGTACTTTCGGGGGTTACAGCACCCTTAACGGTCAAGCCAGCTGGCCCTTTACTTATGACACAGGCGCACGCTTGGCACTACTTTGTTGATGCACGTGCGGCTACTGCGCACACAATTCAGAAACACAGAAAATAATTTTTTTTTTGGTTTGGACTGGAGTGTACTTTCGGGGGTTACAGCACCCTTTAACGGTCAAGCCAGCCGGCCCTTTACTTATGACACAGGCGCACGCTTGGCAGTACTTTGTTGATGCACGTGCGGCTACTGCGCACACAATTCACAAACACAGAAAATATATTATTTTTTTAGCACTTGGGGGGAGCACCCCTGATGGACAGAGCACCCCCTGGACAACACTACAGCACCCCTTTAGGACTGGGACACTGCACAGGACTTTGGAGTGGACACAGCCCCTATGGAGAACTGACTGCACAACACAGTCCAGCCAGCCCCTATGGACTTTGAAGTAGTGGACACAGCCCCTATTAACAACAGCAGCACAGCACAACACAGCCAGCCCCTATGGACTTTGAAGTAGTGGACAACAGCAGCACTACACTACACTACACTACACTACACAGCCCAGCCAGCCCTAACTCCCACCCTCCCTCTTCACTGTCCACAGCCGAGTGAGAAAATGGCGCCGACGCGGGTACCTTATATAGGATCCAAAACCCGCGAGACTCGGAAGGCGGGATGATGACGTTTTGCCTCGATTTCAGATCCGAGTTAGGCGGGAAAAGTCGAGCCTGATTCGGATCGGACTCGGATCGGGGGGGCTCGGGGGGGTTCGGATTTCAGAAATCCGAACCCGCTCACCCCTAGTTATAACTCATAATTAAGAACTCTGTTTGTTTTCATTGTTCTCTTTCTTAACCCTTTTTAACTCAGGATATATTTTCAAACAGTTGCATTGCTGGACCATATTAACTATATTCTTATGCATTTCATATTTGACTCACTTTTATAATCAAAGCAGACTTGCCGACTTGTAGCTCCCTCCTTCCGGGAGGGAGCTGTCTGCCATCCTCAGCAGGGGGGCGTGTCCCATCAGAAGGGGCCGTGACCCGGACTATGACTAGTCAATCGGGGTGGGGCATGGGCGTGACAACGTGATCGCGTCATCGCGGCCCCGCCCCCTCTTCACAATGCCAAGATAAATGGCAGTGTGAAGCAGGGGGCGGGGCCATGATGACGCGAATCGCGTCATCGGGCTCCCCGCTATCAGGGATAATACTGTATTTGTGGGGGGAGCGGCGGCGAGCCAGATGGATCACCGGGGACTGGGAGACCTACCTACCTTTCCGGGGGGCCGGGAGCGGCACCCGATTTTCGGGAGGCTCCCGACCAAATCGGGAGGGTAGGTAAGTATGAATCAAAGGTCACTGATTCTTAGTTATAAAATACAAATAAGGACTCCAAACAAATGCGCTAATAAATACCATAAAAAGGGGAGAGAAAACAGATAAAAATAAATCAATATGAGTATACAAAAAAATATCTCCCAGTGGTGAACAAACCGTGGCTTCATGCAGTACTCAAACCACCATGAGAACCTCAGTGCTAGAGGTGAGTAAAATATATGACTTCCAGCTAGAAAAAAGATTTTTGAAAAATTATATCGAAGGGACTAATGCTGGGTACACACTGGCAGATATATTGGCCGGTCAATTGATTCGCCAATATATCGGATGCTCGTCGGCCAGTGTGTACCAGCGATATGTCTGTAAATTACGTTGTTCACAGACATATTACATCGACTGTGCTGCACAGCCGATGTCCAATATATCTGTCCATCAGGCAGTGTGCACTAGCAGCAGAGTTCGTGTTCAGTGTGTATGAATGACCATCATCTGCAGATCACTTGATCTGCACAAATATCTGTTAGAGATGAGCGGTTCGGATTCTGTGGAATCCGAACCGCTCCGAACATAGGGGATCCGAGTCCACCAGAACCCTGTTCGGGTGTTCCCCTCCTGACTCGGATCCCCGTTCGGGGCCGAACGGCGGCCGCCTGATGTCGGATTCTCACTATAGAATCCAACATCAGGGCTCCTCGAGTGTAGGGCAGACCGCTGTGATAGTGGTCTGCCCTACACAGAACAAACATACAACCGCCAGCGGCAGCTGTGTGTTTGTTACAGCAGCCAATGAGAGTCACACAGACTCTCATTGGCTGCTGCACGGACGGAGCCGGCTGGAGCTCACTCATGAGCTTCGTCTTCCGGCTCCCTCCTCGTTGCGTGGCAGCAGAGCTGACGGCAGCTGCAGCGAGGATACAGGTAAGTTTTTTTTTTTTTATGAGGGGCCTACTACTGGGGGGGCATACTACAGGGGGCCTGCTACTGGGGGGGCATACTACAGGGGGCCTGCTACTGGGGGGGCATACTACAGGGGGCCTGCTACTGGGGGGCATACTACTGGGGGGCATACTACAGGGGGCCTGCTACTGGGGGGCCTACTACTGGGAGGGCAACGACAGGGGGAGCATACTACAGGGGGCCTGCTACTGGGGGGGCCTACTACAGGAGGGGCATACTACAGGGAGCCTGCTACTGGGGGGCCTATTACTGGGGGGGCATACTACAGGGGGCCTGCTACTGGGGGGCCTACTACTGGGGGGCATACTACAGGGGGCCTGCTACTTGGGGGCATACTACAGGGGGCCTGCTACTGGGGGGCCTACTACAGGGGGGGCATACTACAGGGGTCCTGCTACTGGGGGGCCTACTACTGGGGGGCATACTACTGGGGGAGCATACTACAGGGGGCCTGCTACTGGGGGGCCTACTACAGGGGGCCTGCTACTGGGGGGCCTACTACTGGGGGAGCATACTACAGGGGGCCTGCTACTGGGGGGCCTACTACTGGGGGACCTACTACTGGGGGGGCATGCTACAGGGGGCCTGCTACTGGGGGGCCTACTACTGGGGGGCATACTACTGGGGGGGCATACTACAGGGGGGGCATACTACAGGGGGCCTGCTACTGGGGGGCCTACTACTGGGGGGGCATACTACAGGGGGCCTACTACTGGGAGGAGCATACTACAGGGGGCCTGCTACTGGGGGGCCTACTACTGGGGGGGCATACTACAGGGGTCCTGCTACTGGGGGGCATACTACTGGGGGCCTGCTAATGGAGGGGCATACTACTGTGGGGCCTGCTACTGGGGGGCATACTACTGGGGGGGCATACTACCGGGGGCCTGCTTATGGGGGCATACTACTAGGGGGCATACTACTGGGGGCCAGCTAATGGGGGGCATACTACTGGGGGCCTGCTTATGGGGGGGCATACTACTGGGGGCCAGCTAATGGGGGGCATACTACTGGGGGGCATACTACTGGGGGCCTGCTTATGGGGGCATACTACTGGGGGGGCATACTACTGGGGGCATACTACTGGGGGCCTGCTTATGGGGGCATACTACTGGGGGGTCATACTACTTGGGCCAGCTAATGGGGGGCATACTACTGGGGGGGCATACAACTTGGGGCCTGCTTATGGGGGCATACTACTGGGGGGGGCCTGCTAATGGAGGTTCATACTATTGGGGGGCATACTACTGGGGAGGGCATACTACTGGGGGCCTGCTAATGGGGGGCATACTACTACTGGGGGCACTGCATAGGGGGCCCTACTACTAAGGGGACTGCATAGGGGGCACCACTACTGGGGGCATTGTGTAAGGGACACCACTGCTGGGGGCATTGTGTAAGGGACACTATTGCTGTGGGCATTGTATAAGTGGCACTACTACTGTGGGCATTGTATAAGGGGCATTACTACTGTGGGCTTTGTGTATAAGGGTCACTACTGTGGGCATTGTGTAATAGGGTCACTACTGTGGGCATTGTGTAAAAGGGGCACTACTGCGGGCATTGTGTAAAAGGGGCACTACTGTGGGCATTGTGTAAAAGGGGCACTACTGTGTGTCGTAACATAAATAAGAGACACTGCTTTATGGTGTAATGTGAATCAGGACCTTTGTGCGGTGTAATGTGAATAAGATTGTGCACTGTGACTCCTTGGGCCGTAGCCCACTTTGTAAACAAGTACTGTGATTCTGCTGGCCGTACCCCACTGGGTGGGTGCACTACTTTTCATTTCTGCCACTGCTGTGTGGCAATGTGTCATAGATGTGCTTTATACTGTGGTGTCTGTGTCGTTGTGCCGCTGCTTTGTCGCTTAGTAACCAGTCAGCTCACTGCAACCTTTGGCCAATAATGTTAAAAACAATATTATAAGCTGTGAGGTGTTCTAAATTGACTGGAAATTAATGTTATTGAGGTTAATAATACTCTAGGAAGAAAAAAAAGACCAATTTATGTGATTTTAGCTTTTTGTGTCAATTTTTGTAAAAAATCCAAATCCAAATCCAAAGCCAGTCACCGCAGTTTGGCAAATCCAAATCCAAAGCCAGTCACCGCAGTTTGGCAAATCCAAATCCAAAGCCGGATGACGAATTAGAACCAAATCCAAATCCGGCAAAAATGTTCCGGCGCACATCCCTAATATCTGTTCATTGTGTATTACATTTCACTTAGGTCATGAGGAAATTTTTTTTAAAAAGAGAAGGGGCAGAAGTACCCCTTACCAGTCTGCCCCTTCTCCAGATGTCTTTCTGCCACCTTCCTCAGCTGTCCCTCTGCCACCTTTGTCATCTGTAAAGAGTTTTGCTTCAACATACTCTGGCGCTTAATTGGTTAAAGGTTTATATATTTTTTACATATATTTTCAAGCAATTGTATTTTTAATGTTATTTTTGCAATTATGGTTATATTAAATTTTATTTATACCAAGAAGTCTCCTTGTACTTCATGACAGAAGGTAATTTACTATTTTTATATTAATATCTATTTTATACTAGTACAGTGCTAATTTGTTTTTGTTTTTTTATTCATTTTGCCATCTGTGCCTCTGCCACCAATAACAACATCACAATACTATCCACAACTACAAATGTACACAAGAAAGCAAAAAAGTACACAGAGATATAAAGGCTACATACCCAGATATGAAAAAGTAGGGACATTTCAAAAAGTGTCAAGATGAAAAAAAAGTAAGGATAATCTAATAAAATCAAATATGTGTGCATGTACACCGAACCTAAAGTGCATGGTGAGTGCCTACCAATGACTCTTACAAATACGAAATACTTACGCTAGTCATTTGTAAAGTTGAGTAACACAATACAGGCATGTTTGTGCATTAGACTTGCCGTACACATGCAAATGAGCCAATGGCGTAACTGGGGTTGGTGACAGTGCACGAAGTAGACTCCCTGTGTGCACTCTTCCAAAAAGGGGCTTGTTCATGCGGCAAAAGGGAGTAGCCTTGTCAGGGCCGTAGCTAGGGTAGTGCGACCGGTGCCATCGCACAGGGCACCACAGGTCAGGGGGCGCTGTTCGGGCCAGTCAAATTTCTGTTTATTATCATTCTCACTTATAACTTCCTCTTATTTCATCCCCAGCATCTCCTGGCATCTTCTATCTCTTCCCTGGCCCTTCCCCATGAGGTAATTCCCATTTTTTGGGTGCATCATGTCCCTTTGAAAAATGAGGGGGGCACCAATGCTCTTTCTGGCACAGGGCACCAAAAAGTCTAGTTATGGCTCTGAGACTTGTGGCATGCCGCCAGTTTCATCACTCTCGGGGCGTAGACAGGTCCAAGGATGAAGAGGGGGATGTAGTTTGGTAGCCGAAGGTCTAAATGCCGATTGCCGGCTTCCGACTGCCGGCTTCCAGACTTTTTAAACTCGACGCCTGTCATTAACCAGATGCCGTAAGACCGACGCCCAGCATACCGAATGAAGGTAAGCCGTGTGCCGGGCGAGGGCAGCCGTGCGGAAGGGGAGAGTTAGGTTTAGGGCTCCTGGGGGGACTTAGGGTTGGAACCCTCCTGGGAGGGTTAGGCTAGGGGATGGGGGGGTTAAGGTTAGGCACAGTGGCGTAACTATAAATTTTGCTCCCCCCATGCCAAAAAAGTTTCAGGCGCCCCCCCCCCCTGCCCAAAGACCAAACACACCCAAAGACTACGTTTAAGGTGTGTGGTTACATGATACAGCAACGTGCCTTACACATTATGACACACTAAGTAATGCCACTTATAACACAGTGTGCCACACCGGAATGCCCCTTACAACTCATTATGCCACACCAGAGTGCCCCTTACAACACATTATGCCACACAGCAATGCCCCTTACACATCCCACACAATAATGCCACATATAACACATAATGACATACAGTAAAGCGCTTATAACAAATTTATGCCATGCTGTAATGCCCCTATTTCACATTATGCCACACTGTAATGCCACATACAACAGATTATGCCACATACAACACATTATGCCACACAGTAATGCCCCTTACACATTATGCCACACAGTAATGCCCCTAATAGCACATTGTGCACACAGTAATGCCAAATACACATTATGCCAAACAGTAATGCCCATTACATCCCACCCTGACAGATCTACTTCACCAACCCTCCTTTCTGCTCCTGCCAGTCCGTCACCTCAGCTCAAGACAGGTTGCACAGTTTTTATGTCCGTGCATAACCAGATTATTGGGAACATAGTTTATAACCTGTAAACTGTGTATCAAATTAGTGCCCCTTATACAGTGCCCCCTGTAGTTGTGCCCTAAAATGCAATGCCCCCTATACTAGTGCCCCTTATGATATGCCCTCTGTAGTAGTGCCCCTTATGCAATGCCCCCTGTAGTAGTGCCCCTTTTGCAATGTCCCCTGTAGTAGTGCCCCTTATGCAATGCCCCCTGTAGTAGTGCCCCTTATGCAATGCCCCCTGTAGTAGTGCCCCTTATGCAATGCCCCCTGTAGTAGTGCCCATTATGCAGGGCCCCCTGTAGTAGTGCCCATTATGCAGGGCCCCCTGTAGTAGTGCCCATTAAAGTAATGCCCCCTGTAGTAGTGCCCCTTCTAGTAGTTAGCCCCCTGTAGTGCCCCTTCTAGTAGTTAGCCCCCTGTAGTTAGCCGCCTGTAGTTAGCCCCCTGTAGTTAGCCGCCTGTAGTTAGCCCCCTGTAGTTAGCCCCCTGTAGTTAGCCCCCTACAGTTAGCCGCCTGTAGTTAGCCCCTTGTAGGTAGCCCCCTGTAGTTAGCCGCCTGTAGTTAGCCGCCTGTAGTTAACCGCCTCTAGTTAGCCCCCTGTAGTTAGCCCCCTGTAGTTGCTCCCCCCCTCCGCGCGCACACAAACCAACACACACAAAAGAAAAAAACACAAACACTTACCTTTATCCCCGCTCCAGTGCTGCTGCCGTCCATACCCCGGCGTCCGCGCCTCGGCACTATGGGAGTGGCGTCATTACGTCACTCCCATAGTGCTCTGCGGGACCCGGAAGACGGAGCTCACTCCTGAGCTCCGTCCCCGGCGACCGCTCCTCGGCACTATGGGAGTGACGTCATTACGTCACTCCCATAGTGCCCTGCGGGACCCGGAAGACGGAGGGAGCTCCGTCCTCCGGCTGCCGCCGGGGGTTTGAATAGGAGCCGGGCGCCCGCTGGTAACACACTCAGCGGGTGCCCGGCAGATGGAGGGTGCAGGGGGTGCGACCGCAGCGCCTCCGAAGCCACTGCGGGGGCAGTAGTTACGCCACTGGTTAGGCACCCCTGGAGGGAAGTTAGGGTTAGGCACCCCCCCCGGGAGACTTAAGTTTAGGCTGCGGGGAAGGGGGGTTAGGTTTAGGCACTTAGAGGGGGGATTAGGGTTAGGCACCCCTAATGGAGGGTTAGGGTTGGGGGGGGGATTAGGTTAGAGATACTTACCTTAGGGACGATCAGGATTTTCACCCTTGCTGGGCTGCTGCTGTCGGGATTTGAACCGCCGGCCCTGCTTCCGGCGGTAATACCTACTACACCCGGAAGAGGTACTGAAGTTTAAAAGAAGAGAAACCGAATGATTAGCATAAGAAAAGAGGTAGTTTAAACCTCTAGGATGGTGGCTGGCATTTATGCAAATCACTTGGTTAGGTAGCCTATAGCAAGCGGGGGCGTGTTTGATAGGAAAACTTTATATAAGGGGTTAGAACTGTGGGCCAAAGCCTCTTTGTTTCCAGGTTTCTCCAGGAAAGGGAAGTGCATTTTGTCAGTTGTCATTTTTCCTTAATAAAACTCTCTTAGTGCTTTCCTTCTCCTTCTTTCTCTCCTCCTGTTCATTATTGTTTTTAATCATTCTTTTCATTTACTTACTTCATATCATTGCTTTTACCTTTCCTTTCTGTCCTCAATCACTGTCCTATCACTGGTTTATTGTTCTCCTGGGGGTGGGCATGGCTATGCCCTGTCTAGTAATCAGCCTCCCCAGACCCTGGTCCCTGACTCCACAGTGTCCCCATGTTATTAGGGGCTGCAGGGGTGGTTCCCCTATTGATAGTTCTATCCCCCCTTAGGCTGCTGCTGCAGCAGCTTTGTGGAAGGTATGCCAGTGCGTGGGAGGGGCGCTCCCCCTCAGGCCTTAATGCCATACTTGCCTACTTTTGAAAAAGCATTTCAGGGAGATTGTGAAAGCAGCACCTATGAGCGCGTGTTACAGGGGGCGTGTACTGATAAATCTGAGAGGCGTGTCCTAAACCTGACTTACATCCAAATGTAAACCAGCCCAAAAGCAGTCAGTAAGATCTGTTTGTTGATGAAAACACACTAAAACTTTAAAGAAATTCATAGGGATCATTATGCTTTATAATAACCAATGCAAGGAAATGACACTAAAGATCCCATTTGAATGTATATATCTCTGTTTTTTAATATAACAGCTTCATAATGGGGGTAAGGATGAAATGAGGGAGTTTGCTAGAGTCTTCAGGGAGACAGGGAGATTGCTACTATTTCAGGGAGTCTCCCTGACAATGAGGGAGAGTTGGCAAGTATGCTTAATGCCCCTGGTCAATGTCATCTTTGTGTGGCTGCAGTGGCCAGCACCATAGGCAAACGCAGGAGGGGTTTATGGTTGCCTTGCCTGAACTCCCCCCCCTCAACACACACACACACACACACACCATGATGACTACAATAGAAATGGCATATAATACTAAAGCTGCATGTTTTTAGGATCCCCTCAGTGTCACAAATGAAATAACTAGCACTACAGTCCCTGTTGATCTTTTAAAATGTGTTAGCCAGTAGTAAAAAATGAAAAAGCCAGTAATTAATATAGTTGTGCACCAACTGTACATCTATGTCCAGGGCAGTGCACGGTTTCTTTTTCTGCCCTCCCCCAGATTCCCCAATTTGCTCAAATGATCTGTAATGGAGCTCACATATGAAATAAAAAGATTCAGCTCAGACAGGATGGCTGTACTTTTACATATAATTGCTTACTGCGTTTGCTGGTCCTGTATATGCCAGAATTATTTCATTCAGTACATTCGTATGATGTATGTTATAGCTGGTTTAAGTGCTGTTTATGCCGTCTTACTGGTAGAAAACAGGTGCAGCAAACAGTGGCAGTTTTATGCTGGGCATTGAGGTCACTCACTGTTGCGGACGTAATTTGTATGCCCGGAAGCGATGCTAAGCCTTAGGGCTATTTCACATTTGGCGGTTTTGGCCGGGCGGTTTTTAGCCAGGTGTGAAATCTAGTAAATGCAGGGAATCAACGGGTCCTTTCAGACGGCACGGCTACGGCACGGTCGCCGTCCAACAGCCGGAAATATCTACTGTGCAGGACGGTGCCGTGCCGTGGCACGCCAGTAGTGTGAAGGAAACAATGTTTCCTTTCACACACACTGGCTTGTGTCCAGTGGCGGAACTAGAGAGTGGTGGGCCCAGGTACAAGAATATGCTTTGGGCCCCCCCACCCATTCCTGGCACCCCACACCCCAACATTTTTTCACCATCCCTCACCCCCCCAGTAATTAAATCCACTGTCTGTCCTGCTGCCCAGCCTTGTTTTTTCACCACCTCACTGCCCCCCAGTCATTAAATCCAGTCTGTTCAGCCCCAGTGTGTCGGCCTCATTCTCTCCCCCAGTGTGTCAGCCTCATTCTCTCCCCCAGCCCCAGCATGTCAGCCTCATTCCCCCCAGCCCCAGCATGTCAGCCTCATTCTCTCCCCCAGCCCCACTATGTTAGCCTCATTTCCCCAGAGCCCCAGCATGTCAGCCTCCTTCTCCCCCCCAGCGTGTCAGCCTCATTCTCCCCCCCCAGCCCCAGCATGTCAGCCTCATTCTCTCCCCCCAGCCCCAGCATCTCAGCCTCATTCCCTCTCAGCCCCAGCATGTCAGCCTCATTCTCTCCCCCAGTCCCAGGGGTGTCAGCCTCATTCCCCCTCAGCCCCAGCATGTCAGCCTCATTCTCTGCCCCAGCATGTCAGCCTCATTCCCCTCTAGCCCCAGCGTGTAAGCCTCATTCCCCCCAGCCCCAGCGTGTCAGCCTCATCCCCCCCCAGCCCCAGCGGATCAGCCTCATTCTCTCCCCCAGCCCCAGCGTCTCAGCCTCATTCTTCTTCCCAGCCCCAGGGTGTCAGCCTCATTATCTCCCCCAACCCCAGCGTGTCAGCCTCATTCTCTCCCCCAGCCCCAGGGTGTCAGCCTCATTCTCTCCCCCAGCCCCAGTGTCACAGCCTCATTCTCCCCCCCAGCCCCAGTGTCTCAGCCTCATTCTCCCCCCCAGCCCCAGCGTGTCAGCCTCATTCTCCCCCCCAGCCCCAGTGTGTCGGCCTCATTTTCTCCCCCAGCCCCAGTGTGTCAGCCTCATTCTCTACCCCCCAGCCCCAGCATGTCAGCCTCATTCTCTCCCCAGCATGTCAGCCTCATTCTCTCCCCCAGCCCCAGCGTGTCAGCCTCATTCTCTCCCCAGCATGTCAGCCTCATTCTCTCCCCCAGCCCCAGCGTGTCAACCTCATTCCCCCCAAGCATGTCAGCCTCATTCTCTCCCCCAGCCCCAGCGTGTCAGCCTCATTCTCTCCCCCAGCCCCAGCGTGTCAGCCTCATTGCCCCCCCAGCCCGTCAGCCTCATTATCTCTACCAGCCCCAGCGTGTCAGCCTCTACCCCCCCAGCCCCAGTGTGTGTCTCAGCCTCCCCCCCAGCCCCAGTGTGTGTCCCATTCCTCCCCCCCAGCCCCAGTGTGTGTCTCAGCCTTGCTCCCCCCAGCGTGTCATTCTCTTTCCCCCCAGCCGGAGTGTGTTTCAGCCTTGCTCCCCCCAGCCCCAGCCTGTCAGCCTCCTCCCCCCCAGCCCCAGCGTGTCTCAGCCTTGCTCCCCCCAGCCCCAGCGTGTCAGCCTCTCCGCCCCCCCCAGGTGTGTGTCTCAGCATTGCTCCCCCCAGCGTGTTATCCTCTTCCCCCCCAGCCCCAGTGTGTGTCTCAGCCTTGCTCCCCCCTGCCCCAGCATGTCAGTCTCTCCCCCCCCCTGGGTGTGTGTCTCAGCCTTGCTCCCCCCGGCCCATACCACCGCAGCCGCTTACTTACCTTGTTTCCTTGGCTGCTTCTCTTCCTCGCTGCTCCTCTCGACCCGCGAGAGGAGCAGCGTTTTTTATTTTATAATGTTTTTTATTTTTTACTTTTCCTCCACTTTTGGGGTTGCTCTTTGATGTACGGGACATTTGGGTAATAGGCCACTCATATATTTTCTGGGCTTCTGGGTTTATGGCTTCAGATCTTCAGATCGAACACCAGTCTTTGTGGTTTCTGCTAGGGTCCGTGGGATAGGTTTCAGAGGTATGAAAAGGTAGCATTCTTTTTGTCCTAGACTGTTGTAGTCCACTTTGAAGTTGCGATTCGATATCATCAGTGATTTGTCGAGAATGAGTCTGCCTGGCCCTCATGTAGACTCATTTGATCTTTCATTTGTACCTCATAATTCTGTGGTAGCTAAATCTGTGGTGGCCAATGATGTCCGTGTGGTTCCTCATGTGGGAATTCAAATTCGTTTTAGTTATCTGTATAGGCCTGACAGGGTCCATTTAACGGAGGAGGGTTTGTCTTGTTTGTCGAGGATCTATTAGGGAATGAGTTTTATTTGGTATTTTTTGTATGGTGGCGGTGCGGCGGTTCTATGAGCAGAACCTTGCTGTGGCGGGGAAAGAATGGTGGGTCACTAGTCCGGGTGCAATTATTTAGTTGAGGTGCGCTCCCTTTGTTGACTGGTAGTTGGCTGTACCAACCTAACGGGGGGCAGTATCATCACCCAAACGGGTGGGTAGTCAAGGTAGAAGGTGAGTGATACCTTTTGTTGCTTATAGGGGTTTATATAGTTATGGTTGTGCACCCTGGGCGATATACGCCTGTTATGCCTGTTGTTATTTGTGTGTGGGCATTGCAGACTTGGCTGATTTCTGGCCGTCCTTTCTTTGCCACCATACATCTTTAATTAAATAAAAAATGAATAAATAATTATTCCTCCAATAAATCGCCATCAAGTTATCTGCCAAATCTACGTCTCAGTGTATTTATTTACTTTAGTTTAAGGGTAAGTGGTTTGCACGCATGACACACCTCATCCGATAGAAGGTTTATAGAGAGAGAGGGGAGAGAAGAGCATAAACTGTATGACCAGTGACCACGCCCTCTTTAATAGCATGCTGCAGCTTTGCGGCTTTGCAGCATCTACACACGGGGACTGTTATTCACAAAGTATGTGATCACACTCCCTCATGTCATGACATTGTAGGTCTGTTTAAATTAAAATAAAAAGACACCAAAAGATATGCACAAAGCAATACATGATTGCCATGAAGTGATGTGCTTAACTGGGTGTGCACTAGTAACCAAGCCTTCCATTCTCCACCCAGGGCCGTTTCTAGGGGCAGGCGACCCGTGCAATCGCACGGGGCGTGCTGCCTCCTACCCCTGCTGTAGAAACAGCATGTTAACTGCCGGGCGCCCGCTGAGATTCAGTTACCAGCGGGCGCCCGGCAGAGCAGCCGGAGACGGAGACGGAGGCTCCTGCTTCCGGCTTCCGGCTCCCACAATGTGCACTATGGGAGGACGTCATGACGTCTTTCCCATAGTGCAGAGAGAGGAGCAGCCGAGCGGAGCGGACGCCAGAGCGGGGCTGAAGGTAAGTAAGTGTTACTGTTTTTGTTTTTTTTTGTGTGCAAGCAGCCTGGACAATACTTGGGGGGAGGCACTACTACTGGGGGCACTTCTGCTGGGGGAGCCACCACTACTGGGGGCACCTGGGCACAGCTACTAGGGACATTACTCTGGGGGCACTTCTACTGGGGGAGACACTACTACTGGGGACATTACTCGGGGGGCACTTCTACTGGGGTTATTGCTTAGGAGGCACCACTACTGGGTGCATTACTCAGGGGCCAAGGGCACTTCTACTGGGGGCACTACTACTTGGGGCTTTTCTACTTGGGGCACTACTACAAAGGGAGCATTACTATTGGGGGCACTAATACAGGGGCTCGCTCCCAACGCGACTAAAACCGGGTGTGATGCAAGGTCATACTTCTGCAAATGTCACACCACAGGCATGCACACAGAAATACGGCGTGGGCTTGTGACAGCTGTCTATCTTTTGTTTAGCTACATATATTTTTCAGCGCTTTGCCTCTGACAGGTTAGACACCCCTGTACTCAGTAGTCACGGTGGCTGTCATTCTGTGATCTTTCTAGATCACGCTCCCTTACTGTGATACCACACCCCCTCACGGTGACGCCACACCCACTCCACAATATTACTGCTTCGAGGGGGGGGGCGCATTTTGACTGCTCGCACTGGGAGCCTCAGACCCTAGAAACTGCCCTGTCTCCACCCACAGTTGTAGTGTCACAAAAATCTCTTATCCATCCATTGCCAGGATTACAGTGATCCCTGAAACTCTCACCCTTATGTAACGGATGCTGAAGAACAGCAGTTGGAATAAGCTAATTGGATGGTGATTACCGACTTCACTAAGGATGGATTTCTTTTTTCTTTAAGAGTCTGGATTACCTGCTGGGGTGAAATGAGTGAGAAATCTTCACTGAGAGAAACAAGATTGATTTTATTAGCTTTTACAAATCTCCCTGGAAATTATAGTTGGAATGAGAGGAAAATAATAGGTGGTTGCGGTGAAAATGTACAGGACACCTGTGCAATAGACTTAAAAGAGAAATAAAGCTGGTAATGTAAGGCAAACAGTATAAGCTAGCATGACTTTATTGGACAGAGGCATATTACGCAGTGCAACATACCATTACAGTAACTATATAGAGGAGACAGCTAGGAAAGCCAAGGAAACCGTCTCCATGCATTAGCATCAGCCTGGTCAGTCACATGGGAATGCAGGATTCAGCAGCACTCTGGCAGAGGCGCTGTTACTCAGCATTCAGTCATTTTATAGTCTGAGAAAACGGACTAATATACTACTTGAATTATATGAGATTGACATATTTACATTAACACAGTCCCAAAACTATCCCTGGCCACAACTAAGAACAGAGGGCCTGATTCAGAGCCGCTCGTAAGCGGCCGCTCGTTCGCTCTGAGCGATGCTCGCACAACAGCGCATGCGTATGGTTCGTCATTGCGGTCGGAAATCGTGACACTTTATCCATAAGGGGGCTCAATAAAAAATTAGGACTGAATGTATTTTCTTTAAATTCTGTTTTTTTTAACACTGTTTGATAAGTACAGGTTTGATTATGATATTTCAAGCCCATGATATTCTATATTATTAACAATTATATATTTGTATTGCCATATACCCACTTAATGGTATTTTTTGTCTTGAGTGTCGCCTGTAAGTTTCCTTATCCATGGATTCTGGGCCTGATTCAGAGCTGGACGCAAGAGGCTGTTCGTTCGTTCGGCATACGAGCGAAAAAATGTAAATTCAAGCGCTCGCTCGTATGTTCGCTCGCAGCTAATCTTCCGCCCCATAGTCTCCCAACCCCTCCTCTAGCTAGAGAACGTTCTAAATAGCGACCGTCCGTCTCCTCTTTGGTTGCAGGGAACGCTCGCACAAGTCAAATCCGGAAGTGGCCCTGTCAGTTTTCGATTGTCTGCTATTTCATTCTGCAAACATACTTGAATCGATTAATAACAATCAGTATATTCATTAGCTTAATTGGTATTCACATTTTTGCAATCTGTTTTTTTTTTTCACTGTCAATAAACTTTATTATTGTTCGTGTGTGTCATTCCTTCCGCAGAATACGTACGTTTGTACCAAGGGGATGGTTTTTGAAATTTTAAAGTTTGTTTGAATGCTACTATTGTTTTGCGTTAGTTTATATGCAGATTTTTCATCTTTATTAATAATATTTAAATTAGCTTACGCATGTCACTGCATCAAGCCTATCATAACTCACATTATATTTGTGAGGGTGTAGGTCACATGACTCATACAATAACCAATACAATGCTTTCTGTTATTTTTCAAAGTACATTAGCCAATCAAATTTTTTCTGGGACCTTTATTAAAACTGTTTTGTGTTGAAAAAATCATTGCCATCATGAGAGCTGCAGCATTTACTCGCAGAGAACTCCTGGTCCTCACAGATGTGATGGACCGGAGAATCACGGAGCATCCGGCCCCCATCACTAACCTCCGCAAGCGGCTTGCCTATGCGAAGGTGCGGCGCCACCTGCGTAAATTGGGCTACCGCCGCAATATCGGCCAGCTCGAAAGGCGTTGGTCAGATCTCCACCGCAGATCCCCACGCCTTTTGGCCAATTTGCGTCAGCAAATTAGTGAAAGTAAGTGTATTTTTTTAACATTTTAAATGTAAGCATACCTGCGTGTGCATGTTTTCCGTCTAGCCCTGTTTCTTTATTTAGGACATACCTGCGTGTGCATGTTTTCCATCTAGCCCTGTTTCTTTATTTATTTAGGACATACCTGCGTGTGCATGTTTTCCGTCTAGCCCTGTTTCTTTATTTAGGGCATACCTGCGTGTGCATGTTTTCCGTCTAGCCCTGTTTCTTTATTTAGGACATATCTGCGTGTGCATGTTTTCTGTATTGCGCTTTTTTTATTACATTTTTTGGTTGTGCAAATTTTTTACAAAAAAAAAATAATATTAAAAATTTTTATCCATCATTTAGGGGCTGAGTGCAGACTACGACATCTACTACGTCAACGACGTCGGCCTCGTCCCCTATCCCCCACTCCCACCCAAACCTCCTCTCCCCAAACTTCCCCAAATTCCCCCTCCACCCCAGACCGGCCAGACCGTGATGCCTCTCCCTCTCATAATATTCCCATCCCTCAAAATTCACCCTCCCCTCCACCCCCCCTCTCTTTTCATCACCCTCCACCCACCCCTCTCTTTTCCTCCCCCTCCACACCAAGCCAAATCACCCCTCCTCCATCCGACCAGCACTGGCCCACCTCAGAGGAGGACAATGTCGGGGCTCCAGGGACCAGTCATCATTCTGACCGGTATGTTTCCCTTTTAAACTATGGTTGCTTTTGCATTTTTTTGTTTTTGGGTGATGTCCTTTTGCCTGTGCATTTCCAATTTGTTAAGTATTTCTAATGTTTTGGATATATATCTTTGCCAAACAATGTCTAGGAGGTTTTCCCCTTACACATATCACACATGTCCAAACACTCATACTTGTGTCTTTCTTGTTTACGGTACCAACAAATGTAGTATTTTGGCGTACTTCTCCCTTTGTTTTGTTGTATTTTTACGTGTAATTTTTTAAGTTTTTATTTATA
This sequence comes from Taudactylus pleione, assembly GCA_031769625.1. Taxonomy (NCBI): domain Eukaryota; kingdom Metazoa; phylum Chordata; class Amphibia; order Anura; family Myobatrachidae; genus Taudactylus; species Taudactylus pleione. Next base: position 5,873,883 of record JAUIMM010000190.1, on the reverse strand, counting down.
CAATCTTTGCGTTTGACATTACTTTGGTTTTTTTTATTTGTTTCTCTTTTTTTAAAGTATAGTCTGATTTTTAAGTTCTTTGGTAACATATAAGTTAAGGTGTCAGTTTAGTAATCCACACATTTTTTTAACCCACAGAGGACCAGAGGCGGATGCAAGAAATGCAGGATGGCTTGCACAGGTTGAGGGGCCATGTTGTAGGCATGCTCGTGGTCCTGGATCACATGTTGGCGCTCCTGCGCCACTAAGTTTTTTGTTTTTTCGCACTAAAAATGTTAAAAAAAATTAAATATATTTTGATTTATTAAAGTCTCATTCCTTGTCTGTAAATATTACATTGTTTAACCTTACATAAGTCGACTATTGGAGCATGTTTTTTTAAGTAATGTAAATTAGTTTGTAGAAAGCTCAAGTAAGTATGTAAGCTGGCACATTAAACACCTAACAATACCAATAGGTTTGTAGAATTACCAGCAATTTTGTTGTTGTTTTTTTGTTGGGTAATGTAAATATTAAATCAAACCTGCTTAGGCCTAGATTAGAAAACCTACTGATTCACCATAATACCTTTGGTGTTTGTTTTTAGCCACAAAGCTTGGTAAAATACTTTACAATTTAACACATTACAGGATTAGCCATTAAGCAAGTTTGCCTTTTTTGGACCAGGTTACACTTGCTTGTAATTTACCAAGGAAATGTTTTCTTAACGTTAACAAAAAAATTATTTCACACAATCCACACAGTGAAAACACACTCAAAAATACAACCAACACCAAAAATAACAAAATAACAACAATCAAGAACTGTTTGAAGAAGTAGCATGCCAACATGAATCCACAAATGAGGTGAAGAAATAATTGTTGCAGAAGTTATATCCAATGTGGCCACATGAAGTAAATTTTTTGGATCAGGTATTAGGCATCGTTTTTTCGGTTAATTTTATGGAATAAAAGACAAAAAAATAAAACACAAATTAAAATTGGCCATTAAAATCTTACATGTCTACATTGTGTCAATTAACTAAATTTTTAACAATAATTACCTAAAAAATCTGGCCATCACATCACCGCGTATGGTCCCCCCACATACTGACCTCCGACCAACCTCGGGGGGGCCATCCTCAGGCAAGGCATCCTCTGGCTGCATTGGGACACCACTCCTTATGGCGATGTTGTGAAATATCCCACACAGGACCACAATTTTCGAAACCATAGCCGGCAAATACATGAGGTCGCCACCAGAGCGGTGGAGGCATCTGAATCGGACTTGTAAAAGGCCGATACAGCGCTCCACCACCTGCCAGGTGGCTGTAAGTGCGGAATTATACTCACTTTGTGGCCCTGGTGTGGGAGCCAAATAAGGAGTGAGCAGCCAGGGCGTGCAAGGGTAACCACTGTCTCCTGTGAAAAAAACAAAAACAAACATCAGGACCATTGTGTAACAAGCTTTGCATTGGTTGCAACAGAAGGTGTCAACTTACCCAGAAGCCATGCATCACCAGCTTGTAGGTTATCTAATTTGTGCCAAATCCCTGATTGCCGAATGACGAAGGAATCATGTGCACTCCCGGGGAATTTGGCATTCAGGGACAGGATCTGAAGGGAGGTATCACATACCACAATTACATTCAGTGAATGAAAGTGTTTGCGGTTCCTAAAAATAGCCTCCAGGCTTGCTGGAGCCTGAAGTGGTATGTGAGTGCCATCCACAACCCCTATGATGTGTGGGAAGCCAGCTATTTGGTAAAAATTGGCCTTCGCCACACTAAGGGGACCCATATCCAATGGCATTTTAATAAAATGATGGAGGTGTTTAAAAAAGGCCTCCATCACTGCCCTCAGGATCCTTGAAAATGAGGATTGGGAGATTCTGGCAATAATTCCCACAGTGGTTTGAAAGGATCCTGAGGCACAGAAATGTAACACCGACATTAATTGCGTTAGTGGTGGTATTGCTGTAGGACTGTCAATTTGCCATTCAAGATCACTCTCTATTAACGAGAGAGTGTCTAGGATGATTTGGGGAGGTATCGTCTTAATACCTCATCATCTGGCATTCCAAAAAGGGTGACACGTGTTCTATATATCTGGGGCCTTGCATGCCTACGAGGCCTACGCCTGGGACGAAGTTGAGGTTGGTCGGGTTCTGGAACCATGGCCAATATAATACGACCAACATCAACCTGAAATGGTAAGCCAGGTAGTTATTGTTTTAGACAAATGTGTAAAGAAAAATATACTTATCTTTTCTAAGAAATCCAAAGATGCTTACAGGCCGGGGTCTTGTCATGAGTAGAACAACCTACATTTCAAAAGTAGAAAATATTTTTAGCTTTTTTTTGGAAAACTTGGATTGTAAACACATTTTTTGGGGGTAAAAAATAGAGAAGGGAGCACACATTAGTTCGCAAAATCGCACGCTACATTTAGTGGTAAAACATGATTTTACAATGAAACAAAAAAAACACATTAGTGCTCTAAATAGTACGCATTGTTAACAGTTAAATAAGGAGACATTAGTGCGCTAAATAGTACGCATTTTTTACAGTAAAATAAGGAGAGATTAGTGCGCTAAATAGTACGCAATTTATACAGTTACATAAGGAGACATTAGTGCGCTAAATAGTACGCATTTTTTACAGTAAAATGAGAGATTAGTGCGCTAAATAGTACGCAATTTATACAGTTAAATAAGGAGACATTAGTGTGCTAAATAGTACGCATTTTTTACAGTAAAATGAGAGATTAGTGCGCTAAATAGTACGCAATTTATACAGTTAAATAAGGAGACATTAGTGCGCTAAATAGTACGTTCATTTTAAATTAAAAACAACTCAAACATTATTTCGCAAAAGAGTATGCTATATTTAGTTGTAAGACATGATTGGTCCAAGAAAAAAAACAAGATTACTTAGCGAAACATATGCGAAGACCAACACATCGAAATTGTAACTTCATGAAACTAAAAACACTTACCAAAAACAGACAAATATCCCAAAGTACAAAAACTTCAATGGGGCAATGCCAAAATAACTGTAAAAAGAAAAAAATTTAAAATAAGTACTAACATTTGTAAACTATTTACTATTATTTTTTACGGTGGTATTTAAAATGACTTACTCAAAAACTCCCCCCAAAAAAACTAAACAATAAAAAAAAGCGAACGGAAGTTAAATAAGAAAACAAACAAAACGATCACAAGTGAAGAAATCCGCCTCAAACTCCAAATACCGCCAACAATCAACTCCTACGCCAAACCTCCAACATTCATAACCCGCCACCTCGACTCGAGTCACACCAAGCCATAAATAGTCTTTATTTTCCCGCTCAAATTAAGGACGGACAATAGGAGCGCACAATCAATGATGCGGCCGAATAATGCTGACGCATGTATAAAAACGTCACTGAAAACCCCAATCGGTCTGCTGTAGTGAGACCTGAAAGTCAAAAATGGCTACAGAGCAGCAAAGCACTGGCCAAGAGGCGCCAGGTAAGTATTTGTCTTTTTGGGACTAAAGGATTATGTTTAACAATAATTTGGGTAACGTTTGACATTATAATTTTTACAATCTTTTTAAAAAAACGAGTGGAGGATGCTATGGAAGAGGCTGCTAGGCCTAGTAGGCCAACTAAACAAAAAAAAAACAGGCAGCCACAATTCACAAGAAAGGAGATGGAGGTTTTGGTGCAAATGTGCAATGACAACCTGCCACAGGCACCAAAGAATATGGGTGCAAGCCAGAAATGGAAAATGTGGGATGATATAGCCAGTGGTGTCAATAGGGTGGGTGATTGTGAACGTTCAACCTGGGAGGTCAAACGCCGGTACGTAAAAACTACATTTTAGTAAAAAGTGTTTACAGGTCCAAATACTGCAGGAATAATGCCAACTTTTTACCCAACAGATGGAGCGACTTCAAATATCGGCTTAAGCAAAAACTGGCTGATAGGGCTAGGCATGCAGGGGGGACAGGTGGGGGTCCCACCCCTGTGTCACTGGAGCTCACAGATTTGGAGGAGTTGGCCCAGGGGTCTGTGCAGGATGAGGAGGTGTTTGGCATGTCCAACATGGATACCGACATGCCAGACTTTGCGGCTCCTCATGTTGCCCCAGGTAAATGTTGTAATGTTAACAACTCAGAAATGTGTTTTGGAAAATATCTTGTTTTGAATTTTAATCTTTTCTCTTTTTTCTCACAGAGACACAGGCGGATGAGTCTGCTCCAAAGGGGAGCTTTGGCCGCAGAATTTCTGCTGGCTCTGCAGGGGAGGAAGCAGTAGATCCGGCTGTGGACCCTGTGGCAGACAGTCCAGGGCATTCCCCCTCGCAGGCAGTGGGCCTCCTCACTGATCTCAATATTAAAACGGATCAGCTGACCGAGATTCTGCTTAGGATGGACGCCAATCTGCTACGGGTGGCGGACGCCCTGGAGCAAAGTGCTGCGGCCAACGTGACCATTGCTAAGGCCCTGGCGGAAAATACTGGGGCCAACGTGCGAATAGCAAATGCCCTGGAGCAGCTCGTTCGCCAACACATGTTGGAGCCAGCCTCCGTTCCTGCCGGAACATCAGGACCCTCCACCTCTGGCACAACATCAGCCATCCCTCCAAATGTGCCTAGCCCTATGCCTAGTCCAGAGGCCACAACATCTGCCTCTGGCCAGGCCAGCAGAAGGACATCCCGGACCCGTTCAGGCTCCCTCCCTACCCTGGCCAAACGGGCCAAAAGGCGATGACAGCACTGGCTAATTTTCCCACAATCCTTCTCAGTGTTTGCCCCATATTCCTTAATGCCCAAAATCTCCCTCTCCTTTCTTGTGAATTTTTTATTAATTGTGTTTGTTTGTGGATTTCAAATGCCACTTATTTTGTTTGTGTGTTTTTAAAATCATTTGTTATTTGTTTTTACGTTATCAAGTTTTTTTTATTTCCCCCAAATTTGTTTAGAAATAAACAGAAATAAAAAAAAAATACTGTTGAAAATCTGCACAATTCTATTGTTAATTTATTCAAAAACTGGTTAAAAGGTAATCCCGCAAACAACATTGCAAACAATACAACGGAAATCTAAACATTTTTTAGGGAAAAATAAACCAAGGGTTAAAAACAATTTATGAGTTTTAATTAACACTTAGCAAAAAACAAAAGGACGATTGTTTTCTTGGCCCCTAAAAAATGAGGAAAAACAATAAACCTGCGTACAACATTGTTGCCCGAAAAAAACCAAAAACCCAAATTTGGCAAAAACACGCAAATGTAAAATAAATTTGTAAACGAATTGATTGTCTAACCCAGAAATTATCAGCTGAGTAGTTCACCTGCGTACGTTTTTTTGCAACTAAAAAAAGGCTATTTGCTAAACACCTTACAAGCATTTTTGCAATTCAAAACTGATTGTTTTTGAGGCCTCAATTGATAAATCGGGAAACCATCGATGAGCCACGGGAAGAACGAAGAGACCATCATCATTGCGGTAGAGAATACCAGACCACAAACTGAGCGAGCAGTTTGAATGGAAAGTGGATCAGACAGTGACGTAACACTTGTTCCGTTCACATTGGCCGTTCACATCAGATAAACGCCTCGACACGCCTGCGTTTTCCCATCTCCACCCCCGTCACCGCCCCAAAACGGACAGTTCTGTCAATCACATTTGACATGTCACTTCCTGTTCACTATTCGACGAACGACTGAAAAAATTATCGCAAACAGCCGTACACACATGCGCACTGTTACACCGACGCATGCGTGGTTTAACAACATCGGATGACTACGAGCATACAACCGCTTACGAGCGGCTCTGAATGAGGGCCTCTGTTCCCAGATGGGAATGGTAACTGAGGAGTGCACCAACGCATACAATATGGATACTGAGCACAGGAGTGCTGGCTTCTTCAGATAGATAGATAGATAGATAGATAGATAGATAGATAGATAGATAGATAGATAGATAGATAGATAGATAGATAGATAGAATATGAATGCCTTGTAAAGCAAATACACAATGTTTCAATTTAATACCTTAATACCTTTAATACTTTAAAGAAAGGCCCAGGGCGGTTCTGAGAAGCCACTGCTGGTGAGTCTGTTGAAGCAGCCAGCAGTCACCATGGGAATGGGATTGAAATACCAGCAGCTCAAGAGCCGCCGGTTAAATTCCCGACATTGACAGGTCGACATGTGAAGATCCCGATGGTAAGTATGCTAACACTCCCCCCCCCTAACCCTCGCTTAGGGGTGCCTAACCCTAACCTCCCCCCCATGGGTGCCTAAAACTAACCCCCCCTCCCTGCATCCTAAACCTAACCCTCCCGGGGGGGTGTGCCTAGCCCTAACCTCCCCCCTAGTGCCTATCCCTAACCCCCCCTTCCCCTAGCCTAACCCTAACCTTCCCCGGGGGAGGTGCCTAACCCTGTCTCCCCCATCCCCGGGCTAAGTGTATAGTTACCTGGCAGAGAGGACGATCGGTCCAGCGTCTTCTGGGTTCCAGTGTCGGGATTAACATAGGCGTCAGTATTTTGACGCCTTTGTTAAATCCCTTGCTGGGATTACGCTGTCGGGATTGAGACCGGCGGCCATGCGGCCACCAGTCTCACAACTACATCCCATTACCATGATCTCCCGCCAGCTGCTTTCAAATTACAAACCACAGTCACAGTGTGGAACTGTGGCTGAAATTAGAACGTGGCGGCGGTTGATGGAGGTATGCTGAATTCTGAGGTGTGTGGTTCCTCTTTCTCTCACTGAGCTCCTCGGCTCCTCCTAGAATGATGTTACACGGTGTGACGCTAACACGAGGTCATTCTGGGAAGAGAAAGGAGGAGTCCATTGCGAATTTATATCCTGGGGGCTGCGGTTGGGTGTGAGTGACCTAGTAAGTGCGGCAAAGGCACCCCAGGCAATAAGCCATCCAGCCACCCCTTGAGTCACCCCGGAGTAAGAGGGTAAAAGAAATGAAAAAGAGAGATGGGGGAGAGGGACAGTACTAAAAGAGAGATGGTGGAGGGGGACAGTGATGAAATGGAAACAGAAAAGGAGGGGGAAGAGAGGGACAGAGATGAGAGAGACAGACGAGGGGACAGAGAAGGGGAGGTGGAGAAAGACACCTATTAGCGCTAGAAGCTTGCATCCCTCTGCAGAACACCCTTCCACTCTGTCTCCCTTCATCTCTTTCGCAGTTAGTGGCTCTGCGGGGGACAGCCACTAACCGCGACAGAGATTAAGAGATAAAGGGCTCTATTTATCAACATTATTTTTACTAAAATAATGTGAAAAAGGGTGTTTTCACACCCTTTTCACATTATTTTAGTATCACCTATAGTTATTACAGGGCAATTGGAGTAGAATTCGTAAAATTCTACTCCAACCCCTAAGTATCACTTATTTTTAGTAAAGCAGATTGCATTTCCCATAACTGTAATGGGAAATGTGATCTGACCATAGTTACTAAAAATAAATGTGAAAAAAATATCGGGGGAAGCCCTGTGATAATAACGCCACCTGGAGGTGGCGTTATCCAGGGTCTCCTCCGGTTACCGGCCTCCTGCCCTGCTCTAACGGGGAGAGCAGAGCCGGGAGTCGGTCCCTGTAATCAGCTGTGTGGTCTAAACAGACCGCAAGCTGATTACTGTAAAAAAAAAGGAAAAAAAAAATAGGAAAAAAAAATTTACTTACCTGACTCCAGGGACCGGTGATCGGGCCTCTGATGATGACTCCCCTCCGGTCAGCTGGTCTCCCACAGTGCACTGCTGCCCGGTCATCAGGTGATCGGGCAGCAGTGCAGTATGGAAGATCACCTGACCGGAGGAATGGAGAACATCACCGGAGGCCTGCAGCATGCAGGTAAGTGTAAGTAAGGGAGAGGGGGTCGCGGGGGGGAAAGGGGGGTCCGTGATTGCGGGGGCAGGGCTTAGCACCGGGGGTGGGGCTTAGCGTCGGAGGAGGGGTAGCAGCGGCGACCGGTCGGTGCATGCGCGGGCACTTAATCATGGTATTTTTTGCTAAAATACCGTGATAAGGCTCCGAAGGGGATTAGCAGGGACAGAGCTTTATCGCAAGCTCTGTCCCTGCAAGGGATTTGTAGTAAATCCCTATGATATTGCCTGAATTCGCAATGCGAATTCACTCGGTAATATCACACTACAATCTGCATTACCAATGCGGATTGTAGTAAATAGAGCCCTAAGGGAGACAGAGTTGAAGGGGGTTACAGAAATGACAGAGAGACAGGGGTCACGTAACTGGAAGCGATACAGGGGGTCGTTACACTAGATAGCAACCCAGCAAATGACGGGTCAAAAATCAAGTTATATTTATTCAAGAGTGATTAATGTATTTAATTATGCCAACTTCAGTAAACACAAATTGTTATGCCTAGAGCTACACCTAGTCAGTACTGCTTGTGACAAAAATTATTTTATATTTTAAAATTGCAATGAAGCTTCTGAGTTGGACCTATCTGCAGCACTTTCCCACGGCAGCCTACTTGCTATCATATGCTAATGTGAATATTCGCCCATCTATGCTGATTATCTGTCCTTATGCAGGTAGCTGGCCTGCACACTGTTTTTCCATCCACAGGGTCATCATTAATATCGGCACTTAAGGTGGGTACACACTATAGCGATATATCTGCAGATGATGGTCGTTCATACACACTGAACAACCATTATCTGCATGCTGCAGCGGGTCGGGACGGCCTGGGGGCGGGTAGGGGGTTTGACCTAATCGTGCAAGGCGTGGCCCCCTTAAAAAAAAAAAGAAGAAAATAATTTGCATTGCGGCGCTGCGCGCTGGGAATGGGGGCGCTGTGTGCCCCTCAGCCCGGTGCACAGCCAATGGGGGTCGCGATCAGCGTGATCGCTCCCCCCTCTTTGGCATAGGAGACTGCTCCGGCTGTTGCTTTAGCAGCCCCGGACCAGTGCTGCCCAGCACACAGCAGCGTGTGCTGGGCTGCTGTGACCTAAGAGGGAGGGGGACCGGTGCCGGACCCGGGTAAGTAGTACCCCCCCTCTCGGCGCCCCTGCATACGGGCGATTGGCTGATCACCCGTTCACACTTGTGGATGGACAGATATCTGTATCTGTTCATCGGTTGTGCAGCACAGCCAATGCGATTTGCCTGTGAACGATGTCGGGGTACAATTCATTGGCCAGTATATCGGCCAGTGTGTACCCAGCATTACACACACCCCATGCTGGGTGCAAAAGCCCCACTACAAACGGGCATCCACACACTCCAAAAGAGCACGGGGCCCACGGCACTCCCATGACACTCCCACAAGGCGGATTTGTTCAGTGTGTCCACACGGTAATCCCACAGTTGCTGCCCAGAAATGCCCATTTCACAAAGAAAGATCAGACGGATCTCTGCATCTGTACTGTTAGTGTCTGTCCATGTGCGTATACGAGTCACAGAGCATGCGCAGTATGCGATTGCTTTCTATCACACATGCGCCATTTGCAGATATCCGCATGATCCGTATAAGGACTTGCGTCCAACTCAGAATCAGTGCCTGTGTCCAACATTTTTTTCTATATCTATCAAGGTATATGTCATCATCGCTGTTACACAGGAAATATACATATATAGGACAAAGCTACATGAATACAGACTGCCGTCCTAAATGCGCATGTGCTTTCAATGTTGTGCTATAGACAAAGTGGGAAAGAATGACAATATACATCTACAGAAAACAAATCAGGATTTAATTTAACCACTTTGTTATCCAGAATTGGGCAGAGTAACATGAACGTAGAAATCAACAGCTTAGAGAACAAGGGACATTTGATTCTGTTTTCAAGATGTAAGTGTGCAGAAGGGACTTTCATTTATTGCTCTGTTGTAGAGAGCAGGTTTAATTATTAAAGAACTCATGTTGGCCAGAAGCCAGGAAACAGTATAAATAGACATAGTAAATAATTAAGATGTTGTCTCTTTAACTGTGACCTTCCTTCAGTAATCCCTTCACAGACCTCATGGCTCTTGTGTGGCCTTTATATAGGAAGATCTCTGGACTATTATTAGCTGTGTTATTTAATCTTGCCAAGAAAAGCAACCATTGCACAAATTAATGAATGATCATACTCCCTGCATTACACTCAGTGAATATTATCATTTGCTATAAGATAAAGAAAGTTGCAGCAAAATATTTTAAACTGTGTTCTGTAATGCTTGTAATATTTATTTCTAATACACAATATCACACAATACTATAAAGGGTCTTGAACATCTTGAAGTACAAAAAATGCAGAGGAGAACTTTATTTTTTATTTTGTAAATGCACCTGATTCCCCCAAACACACATCTTAGTTCATGGAAACCCCTCCCCCATAAACGAAAAGGATGCATCTGCATTTGCAGGTTTGCACATTCCCTAATTACTGATCACCCTCTTCATTAACTTTATATTAAAAATATTGCTAATTATGAGAATGAAGGAAGATCACTACAGTCTAATAGATTGTAAGCTCATGAGCAAGGTCCACTGTACCCTTTCTGTAATGTCTGCATCTTCTACGTCAATCTACCATGTCTTTTTACTGTTTCTATATAGGATTTATTTTTATATTTTGTATGATTAGTTATACTAACGGTCCAGCATTGAGTTCCGTAGTGCTTTATGATATGTAAACATGGAAGATGATAATTTCTCACTTTTTTTGCTTATTATATTACCCAAAGTGCACCTAAAACGATCCCTCTGCTTAAGTTGCATCATTTAGCTACATAATACATTTTAATTGAATTGGTTTAGTAATATTTGGACTTTGGCAATTAAATTAAAATCCAGATAGGATCTGTGATATGTGAATGGAGGAAAGGGCATTTCTGCAAGTCATCTTGCTTATGGATACCTCTCCATGGTGGCTTTTGGTTCTTGGACAGGTAATCAACATCTGTTGGATGAATTCTGTTTGGCTGAAACAATTTTACTCAGCCTTAACTTTGACACTAGCTGAATAGTTCTATAATTTATAGTCAGTGATCCGTGTCTAGGACTGATTGTTTACACCATCTGCCTAGCTCAGTGGTTCCCAAACTTTTTTGAACTACGGCTCACTAGAGTATAAGCAATGTTTTCATGGCACTCCTAAGCCAAAAGTTTGTTTTTGAGAAATTCAGAAAAAAATTTTGTAAAGTAAATTGTGCTTACCTGTCATCCTTAGGTTCAGTTATGTGATGGTGGACAGGTTTACACTTCTGTTTGTCCACATATTTACATTACATTAACCATAATTAAATTGATTTGTGCTGGACCACCAACCTGAGGCATCCCTGCAAGTGTCCCGTGGCACCCCAGGGTGCCACGGTGCACAGTTTGGGAACCACTGGCCTAGCTCAATTACACATTTTAAATGTTGTTAATATTTAATATTTTGATCACTGAATCAAATGGCCCACAATAATAAACTTTGATGTTAGATTATGTCACAATAGGTTCTTCAGACATAATGATGTTATATATAATATATATATACATATATATATATATATATATATATATACTTACAGATGTGTACTGAATAAACAAATATATATATATGGTTGTAGTGAACCACAAACACACATACAGTGCATCCGGAAAGTATTCACAATGCTTCACTTTTTCCACATTTTTGTTAAGTTACAGCCTTATTCCAAAATGCAATAAATTCATTTTTGTCCTCAAAATTCTACACACAATACCCCATAATGACAATGCTAAGAAACTAAGAAATCACATGTACATAAGTATTCACAGCCTTTGCTCAATACTTTGTTGATGCACGTTTGGCAGCAATTACAGCCTCAAGTATTTTTGAATATGATGCCACAAGCTTGGCACACCTATCTTTGGGCAGTTTCGCCCATTCCTCTTTTCAGCACCTCTCAAGCTCCATCAGGTTGGATGGGAAGCGTCGGTGCACAGCCCTTTTCAGATCTCTCCAGAGATGTTCAATTGGATTCAAGTCTGGGCCGTAGGCGGCACTCCGTTAAAAAATATACATGAATCACATAGCTGTGTAAAGCAACGTTTCAGCACCTTTATTGACGCTTTTATCAAGCGTCAATAAAGGCGCTGAAACATTGCTTTACACAGCTATGTGAATCGTGTATTTTCTTTATCGAAGTGCCGCCTATGGATCTATACATTGAAGTGTGGAGTTATATATATATATATATATATATATATATATATTAGGGGTGTGCACCGGCCACTTTTCGTGTTTTGTGTTTTGGTTTTGGATCTGGATCTTTCTTCGTGTTTTGGATCTGGATTGGTTTTGCCAAAACCACCCTTCCGTGTTTTGGGTTCTGGGTTTTGTGTTTTGGATCTGTATTTTTTGGAAAAAAAGCATAAAAACAGCTAAAATCACAGAATTTGTGGGTTTTTCTGCTCCTATGCTATTATTAACCTCAATAACCTTAATTTCCACTCATTTCCAGTCTATTCTGAATACCTCACACCTCACAATAGTGTTTTTATGTCCAAAAGGTTGCACCGAGGTAGCTGGATGACTATGCTAAGCGACACGAGTGGGCGGCACAAACACGTGACCCATCTAGGCGTGAAACTGCAGTGGCAGACAGGATGGCATTGAAAAACTAGGCCTCAAACTGTACATAATGCAAAGAAAAAAAAGAGGTGCAAGATGGAATTGTCCTTGGGCCCTCCCACCCACCCTTATGTTGTATAAACAGGACATGCACACTTTAACAAACCAATCATTTCAGCGCCAGGGTCTGCCACACAACTGTGGCTGAAATGATTGGTTCGTTTGGGCCCCCACAAAACAAGCTGGCAATTAATCTGTCCCTGCACAAACTGGCTCTACGGAGGCAAGAAGTCGTCCTCATCCTCCTCATCCACAGATTCCTCACCCTCTTCAGTGTTATGTACATCCTCATCCTCACAGAGTATTAATTCGTCCCTGCTGGAACCACAGGTCCCTCTGTACGTTCTGGAGGCTGGTCTCCCTGGAAGAGTTGATCATTCATTTTATGAACATCATCTTCTCCACATTTTGTGGAAGCAACCTCCTACGCCTTTCGCTAACAAGGTTCCCGGCTGCACTAAACACTCTTTCGGAGTACACACTGGAGGGGGGGCAACTCAGGTAAAATAGAGCCAGTTTGTACAGGGACCTCCAAATTGCTTCTTTGTCCTGCCAGTACAGGTACGGACTGTCTGACATGCCTACTTGGATGCTGTCACCGATGTAATCCTTTAACAGACAGAAGCACGCTTGTCGCTGCTGCTTTGAGGATTCAAGTGCGGCTACAGCCCACACAATTCACAAAGACAGAAAAAAAAAAAGAATATTTTTATTGTTTGTGGAGCACACTTTGAGGGTTACACCACCCTCTAACAGACAGACGCACGCTTGTCGCTGCTGCTTTGAGGATGCAAGTGCGGCTACAGCCCACACAATTCACAAACACATTAAAAAAAATTTTTTGATTTTTTGGAGCACTTTGAGAGTTACAACACCCTTTAACAGACAGACGCACGCTTGTCGCTGCTGCTTTGAGGATGCAAGTGCGGCTACAGCCCACACAATTCACAAAGACAGAAAAAAAAAGAACAATATTTTAATTGTTTGTGTAGCACACTTTGAGGGTGTCACCACCCTTTAACAGACAGACGCACGCTTGTCGCTGCTGCTTTAAGGATGCAGGTGCGGCTACAGCCCACACATTTCACAAAGACAGAAAAAAAAAGAACAATATTTTAATTGTTTGTGTAGCACACTTTGAGGGTGTCACCACCCTTTAACAGACAGACGCACGCTTGTCGCTGCTGCTTTGAGGATGCAGGTGGAATCTAGACGGGATTTGGAACCGAGGACACACTACCTCCATCAATTGTCTAAATCCCACTGCACTAATGTCGGATACCGGACGCACGTCTAACACCAACATAGCAGTCAAGGCCTCAGTTATACGTTTTGCTTCAGGATGACTGCTGTCGTACTTCATCCTCATCGCTAGGGACTGTTGGAGGGTCAATTGTTTAGTAAAAGTAGTGATGTTCCTACTTCCTCTCTGGGATGATGAACAACTCCCAGCAGCAGCAACAGCACTAGTAGGAAGTGGTTCTTGATCTTTCCCTATTTTATTTTTATCAGAGAAAGTTTGGTCCTCCATTTATGTTATATTGATATATATACGTGCGGCTAAAGCGCACACAAACACAGAAAATATTTTTTTATTTTTGCTGGAGAGTAGTGCACTTTGTGGGTTACACCACCCTTTAAGAAATGAGCCAGCCGGCTCTTTACTTATGGGACACAGGCGCACGCTTGGCGCTGCTCCTTTGTTGATGCACGTGCAGCCACAGTGCACACAAGTCACAAACACAGAAAATATATATTTTTTTGGTTTGGAGTGTACTTTGGGGGTTACAGAACCCTTTAACGGTCAAGCCAGCCGGCCCTTTACTTATGACACAGGCGCACGCTTGGCACTACTTTGTTGATGCACGTGCGGCTACTGCGCACACAATTCACAAACACAGAAAATAATTTTTTTTTTGGTTTGGACTGGAGTGTACTTTCGGGGGTTACAGCACCCTTAACGGTCAAGCCAGCCGGCCCTTTACTTATGATGACACAGGCGCACGCTTGGCACTACTTTGTTGATGCACGTGCGGCTACTGCGCACACAATTAACAAACACAGAAAACAATTTTTTTTTTGGTTTGGACTGGAGTGTACTTTCGGGGGTTACAGCACCCTTAACGGTCAAGCCAGCCGGCCCTTTACTTATGACACAGGCGCACGCTTGGCACTACTTTGTTGATGCACGTGCGGCTACTGCGCACACAATTCACAAACACAGAAAATAATTTTTTTTTGGTTTGGACTGGAGTGTACTTTCGGGGGTTACAGCACCCTTTAACGGTCAAGCCAGCCGGCCCTTTACTTATGACACAGGCGCACGCTTGGCACTACTTTGTTGATGCACGTGCGGCTACTGCGCACACAATTCACAAACACAGAAAATATATTATTTTTTTAGCACTTGGGGGGAGCACCCCTGATGGACAGAGCACCTCCTGGACAACACTACAGCACCTCTTTAGGACTGGGACACTGCACAGGACTTTGGAGTGGACACAGCCCCTATGGAGAACTGACTGCACAACACAGCCAGCCCCTATGGACTTTGAAGTAGTGGACACAGCCCCTATTAACAACAGCAGCACAGCACAACACAGCCAGCCCCTATGGACTTTGAAGTAGTGGACAACAGCAGCACTACACTACACTACACTACACAGCCCTAACTCCCACCCTCCCTCTTCACTGTCCACAGCCGAGTGAGAAAATGGCGCCGACGTGGGTACCTTATATAGGATCCAAAACCCGCGAGACTCGGAAGGCGGGAAGATGACGTTTTGCCTCGATTTCAGAATCCGAGTCAGGCGGGAAAAGTCGAGCCTGACTCGGATCGGACTCGGATCGGGGGGGCTCGGGGGGGTTCGGATTTCAGAAATCCGAACCCGCTCACCCCTAATATATATATATATATATATATATATTGGGTAAAATAAGTATTGAACGCATCAACATTTTTCTCAGTAAATATATTTGTAATGGGGCTATTGTAATGAAATTTCACCAAATGTCAGCAACAACCTATGCAATGCACACATGCAAAGAAATCAAACCATATATGTCCATAAATTAAGTTATGTGTAATAATTAGGGGTGTGCACCTGACACTTGTCGTGTTTTGGTTTTGGATCTGGATCTTTCTTCGTGTTTTGGATCTGGATTGGTTTTGGAAAAAAGCATGAAAACAGCTAAAATCACAGGATTTGTTGTTTTTTTTGTTTCTATGCTATTACTAACCTCAATAACATTCATTTCCACTAATTTCCAGTCTATTCTGAACACCTCACACCTCACAATATTGTTTTTAGGCAAAAAGGTTGCACCGAGGTAGCTGGATGACTATGCTAAGCGACATAAGTGGGCGGCACAACACATGGCCCATCTAGGAGTGGCACTGCAGTGGCAGACAGGATGGCAATTTGAAAAACTAGGCCCCAAAGAGTACATACTTGGCGCTGCTACTTTGTTGATGCACGTGCGGCTAAGGCGCACACAAACACAGAATAAGAAAAAAAAGAAAATATTTTAATTTTTTGGAGCACTTTGGGGGTTACACCACCCTTCAACAGACCAGCCGGCCCTTGACTTATGACACAGGCACATGCTTGGCGCTGATATTTTGTTGATACACGTGCGGCTAAGGCGCACACAAACACAGAAAAATATATTTTTTACATTTTATGGGGCACTTTGGGGGTTACACCACCCTTCAACAGACCAGCCGGCCCCTGACTTATGACACAGGCGCATGCTTGGCGCTGCTAATTTGTTGATACACGTGTGGCTAAGGCGCACACAAGTCACAAACACAGAAAAATATATATTTTATTATATTTTGGGGGTTACACCACCCTTCAACAGACCTGCCGGCCCTTGACTTATGACACAGGCGCACGCTTGGTGCTGCTACTTTGTTGATGCATGTGCGGCTAAGGCACACACATATACAGAAAAATATATATTTTGGGGGGGCACTTTGGGGGTTACACCACCCTTCAACAGACCAGCCGGCCCTTGATTTATGACACAGGTGCACGCTTGGCGCTGCTACTCTGTTGATGCACATACGGCTAATGCGCACACAAACAGAAAGAAAAAAAAAATTTTGCACTTGGAGGGTGCACCCCAGATGGACAGAGGACCCCCTGGACAACACTACAGCACCCCTTTAGGACTACAGTATTTATGGGACAACAGCACTGCACAACACAGCCCAGCCAGACCTATGGACTTTGCACACAGCCCCTATGGACAACAGCAGCACCAGCACAGCAACCCCCACCCTCCCTCTATAGACAACACACCCTTTATGGGACAACAGCACTGCACAAGACAGCCCAGACAGCCCCTATCGACTTTGGACACAGCCCCTATGGACAACAGCAGTACCAGCACAGCAAACCCCCACCCTCCCTCTTCACTGTCCACAGCCGGAGTGAAACATGGCGCCGACGCGGGGACCTTTTATAGAATCCAAAACCTGCGAGAATCCGACAGCGTGAGGATGACGTTTTGCCTCGTTCTGGGAACCGAGTCTGGCGGGAAAATCCGAGCCGGTCTCAGTTCCCGGCTCGGATCGGGTAGGCTCGGGGAGTTCGGATTTCAGAAATCCGAACTCGCTCATCCCTAGTAATAATGTGTAATGACACATGGAAAAAGTATTGAACACGCTTACTGAAATTGATTTACTACTTTGTACAAAAGCCTTTGTTGGTAATGACAGCTTCAAGATGCCTCCTGTATGGAGAAACTAGTCGCATGCATTGCTCAGGTGTGATTTTGGCCCATTCTTCCACATAAACAGTCTTCAAATCTTAAAGTTTTAGTGGGCCTCTTCTATGAACTCTGGGCCTGATTCAGAGCCGCTCGTAAGCGGCCGCTCGTTCGCTCCGAGCGATGTTCGCACATGCGTATGGGTCGTAATGCGCACGCGCCAACCAGTCATTGCGGTCGGAAATCATGTGTTCGCAAAATTGCGAGTGCCTAATAATTTGAGTGACAGGATGAGGCGTTTGTGGGTGGTAACAGGGGAAGGTGCTTGAAAACGGGGAGTGGAGATCCGAACGCAGGCGTGCCAAACGGTCAAAACGGGCGTTTTAAGGGTGTGCATAATTAACAAAGCAGCGTCATAGGCCACGTCACTTGGTTGTCTCTTAGCCTGAACTGTTCGCATGATTGCGGTAGGAAAATCCTACCACAAGCACTGCGAGCAGTTCAGACGCCTTTCGATGTACTCAATTAATCTAATAAATAGCGGAGATGACGTATGATGCGAGCGGCCAGGGGGTGTTTTTACAAAATAGCGAGCGCATATTTCGTTCGACATAGACATAGAGGCGTCAACAGACCGCAAAGAGCGAGCGCTCTATTTAAATATCCGGCCCCTTTTTCTGAACGAGCGAGCGCAAATAGCGTCCAGCTCTGAATCAGGCCCTCAGTTCTTTCCATAGATTTTCAATAGGATTCAAGTCAGTGATTGGTTGGGCCATTCTAGCAGCTTTATTTTCTTTCTCTGAAACCAATTGAGAGTTTCCTTGGCTGTGTGTTTGGGATCATTGGCCCTCATTCAGAGCCGCACGTTAACAACAGTACGCTCGTTGCGTTCCGATGTTGACTAACCGCGCATGCGTCGGTGTTACACCGCGCATGTGCGTACGGCAGATTGCGAGCTTTTTTTCTCTCGTTCCTAAAATAGCGTACAGGAAGTGACATGTCAAATGTGATTGACAGAACAGGGCGTTTTTGGGTGTTGACGGGGGTGGAGATGACAAAACGCAGGCGTGGCGAAGCGTTTTTGGGGCGTACATACATTAGCAGATGCGAACGTCAAATGTGTTCGGACCGTCTCATACGTCACTGAAACATCCGCTTTCCCTTCAAAATGCTCGCACAGCTTAGGGTCAGGATTACTCGACCACATTGGCGATGGCCTTCTCCTCCGTCCCGGGACTCCACGATGGTGCTGCGATTAATCGTGGCTGGTCAGTAAAGTAATTAGTGTTGGATTGAAATCCGGCTTGGTATGTGTTTGGAAAGCAGTTTATTGGGATAGCACAAAAGCGTACGCAGGTGGAAATCAGAGCTGCTAATGTCATGATTACATAATCAATTAGCGTACATTTTTGGGCTTTTATTTTGGCCACAATTTGGTGGTTATGGCCTATTGTAAAAATAATGTCATCATCTTTTAATTAGCTCCCCTTTTTTTTGGTTTACTGTGGAATTTGCATCGCTATGTGTTTTTTTAAACGTTCCTTAAAGAGGCCTTTTTTTTAACAAAAGAGGGTCAGTTTTTGCGTTTAAGGCCAGGATTAAATGTAACCCATTTGTACAATAATGTCACAATACAATGTCAGTGTTTTTTTTTAAATTTATTGTTTACACACAAACAAATTGGCATAATATTGTATTGCCTTTTTTTGTGGCCAAGATATTTGATCAAAAAAAAAAAAAAACATAACTACTAACATAATCGTAAATACAAAATTTAAAAACATTTCACAAGAAAGGAGAGGGAAGTTTTGACCAGAAAGGAATATGAGCCAAGCACAGAAGGAAAGTGGGAAAAGTCGCCATTGCTGTCACCGTTTTCTCGCCCGTTTGGCTGGGTGAGGGTGGGCGCCAGACCGGGTCCGGGATGCCATCGGGCTGGCCTGTCCAGAGGCAGATGTTGTGGCCTCTGGACTAGGCACAGGGCTAGGCACATTTGGAGGATTGCCTGATGTTGTGCCAGAGGTAGAGGATCCTGATGTTCCGGCAGGAAGGGAGGTCGGCTCCACCATGTGCTGGCGAACGAGCTGCTCCAGGGCATCGGCGATGCGGATGTTGGCCCTGGTATTTTCCGCCAGGGCCTGAGCAATGGTCACGTTGGCCGCAGCATTTTGCTCCAGGGCCTCAGCCACCCGTATCAGACTGGCGTCCATCCTCTGCAGAATCTCTGTATGGCAATCCGATTTAAAATTGAGTTCTGTGAGGAGGCCCACTGCCTGCGAGGGGGCACGCCCTGGACTGGCTTCTGCAGGGTCCTCAGCCGGATGTACTGGTTCCTCCCCTGCAGAGTCAGCAGAAATTCTGCGGCCAAGGCTCCCCTCTGGAGCAGACTCATCCGCCTCTGTCTCTGTTAGGAAATTGGAGAAAAGACTCACATTAGAATCTACATATTGGCACAATAGCATTTCTGAGTTGGTGACATCACAAGACTTACCTTGGCCAACATGAGGAGCCGCAAAGTCTGGCATGTCCGTATCCATGTTGGACACGCCAAACACCTCCACAGCCTGCACACACCCCTGTGCCATCTCTTCTAAGTCTGTCAACTCCAATGACACAGGGGTGGGACCCCCACCTGTCCCCCTTGCATGCCTAGCCCTGTCGGCAAGTTTTTGTTTTAGACGATATTTGAAGTCTGCCCATCTGTGGAATGAATTTGGAACCATTATCCTTTTTTTTACAATGGGGTTTGTTTATAGGATGGGAAAGTGTTTACTTACCGCCGTTTGACATCCCGGGCTAGACGGACATAATCACCCACCCTATTGACAGCAACGGCGACCTCCTCCCACATTCTCCACTTCTGGCTTTGGCTCATATTCCTGGCTGCCTGGGGCAGGATGTCAACGCACTTCTGGATCAAAACCTCCATCTCCTTGCTTGTGAAATGTGGCTGCCTTTTTTTTTTTGCAGCTTTGGCGGGTTGACTGGGGCCAGCAGTCTCTTCCATGTCATCCTCCTCACCTATTTGGGTAAATATGCAGATTTAGCCACTTCACAACTTGCACAATATTATGTTTTAAAATACTCATTGACACAAAATGCATGAAGGCCTTACCGCCGCAATTTAGACCAGGTCTGGTTTGAAGCCATGTCTCTGCTTCCAGCATGAAATCATCCAGAAATTCTATGTGATTTCGTGACGTATTTATACATGCGTCGTTAGTTTGCGGCCGCATCATTGATTGTGCGTCCCTATGATTCATCCTTAATTTGTGCGGGAAAATAAACACTATTTATGGCTTGGTGTGTGTGGATTCGAGGTGGGGTTGTTGGAGTGTTGTTGGTTAAGTGGTTTGGATTTGGTTGGTTGGTTGCGTTTGGAGGATTTTGGAGAGTTGTTTTTTTGTTTGTTTTTGCTACATTTCTTTGGTTTTTCCGTTCGCATTTTTTTCATTTTTTCAACATCCTTTCCTGATTTGGTAAGTTTTGTGCATTCAAATTTGTGGCCAATTGGTGTATTCTTCTGTTTTGTGGTTAGTTAATTTGTTTAACACTCATTTCATCTTTTTTAGTTTTTTTTTGTTTTCGGACCCAAAGAAGTTTTTTGAGGACATCTTATATATTCGAGTTGGGTAAGTCCATTTTTTGTCTTGCATTTGCGAATGAATTACGGCATTTTTGACTGTTGGTGTAGCGCCTTGCATTTGCGAATGAATTACTGCATTTTTGACTGTTGGTGTAGTGACTTGCATTTGCGAATAATTTACCGCATTTTTGACTGTTGGTGTAGTGACTTGCATTTGCGAATAATTTACCGCATTTTTGACTGTTGGTGTAGTGACTTGCATTTGCGAATAATTTACCGCATTTTTGACTGTTGGTGTAGTGACTTGCATTTGCGAATAATTTACCGCATTTTTGACTGTTGGGGTAGTGACTTGCATTTGCGAATGAATTACTGCATTTTTGACTGTTGGTGTAGTGACTTGCATTTGCGAATAATTTACCGCATTTTTGACTGTTGGTGTAGTGACTTGCATTTGCGAATAATTTACAGCATTTTTGACTGTTGGTGTAGTGACTTGCATTTGCGAATAATTTACCGCATTTTTGACTGTTGGTGTAGTGACTTGCATTTGCGAATAATTTACCGCATTTTGGACGGCTTATTCATCATATAATCCAGTTTTGCTTTTCCCTTTTCCATTTTTTGGGTCCATTTGAACCCTATTTGACGTACGGTGTGCAATGTAGTTTTCATCGATGGCCAAATGTGTTTTTCCGTTATTTTCTGTGTTGGCTTGCAACAATTTTTAACCCAAAAAAAAACCCTTTAAATTTTTGACGTCTCATTGTTGCCTTTTTTACAGTTTATACGTATCATGACAATACCCCGGCATGTAAGCAGCTATGGATGGTATCAGAAAGCTAAGTTGTTTTTTCTTACTTTTGGGGTGGGTCAAAAGCCTTACATTGTAAACTTTGAATTTCAGGTAGATCTGGGGCGAATTGTTCTGGCCCTGCTCCCGGAAGACGACCAACCTCAAACTCGTCCCAGGCGTAGGCATCGTAGGCATGCAAGGCCCCAGATATTTCGAACACGTGTCACCCTTTTTGGAATGCCCGATGATGAGGTTTTAAGACGCTACCGTCTACCTCCCAAAATCATCATAGACACTCTCTCATTAATAGAAAGTGATCTTGAGCGGCAAATTGACAGTCCAACAGCAATACCACCACTGACGCAATTTATGGCGGTGTTACATTTCTGTGCCTCAGGATCGTTTCAAACAACGGTCGGAATAGTGGCGGGCATCTCCCAATCCTCCTTTTCCCGGATCCTGAGGGCAGTGATGGAGGCACTTTTCAAGCACCTCCATCATTTTATTAAAATGCCTTTGGATATGGGTGCCCTTAGTGTGGCCAAGGCCAATTTTTACCAAATAGCTGGCTTCCCACACATCATAGGGGTTGTGGATGGTACTCACATACCACTTCAGCCTCCAGCACGGCTGGAGGCCATATTTAGAAACAGGAAACACTATCACTCCCTGAATGTAATGGTGGTATGTGATGCCTCCCTCCAGATCCTGTCCCTGAATGCTAAATTACCCGGAAGTGCTCATGACTCCTTCGTCATCCGGCAATCAGGGATATGTCAGAAATTAACCAACCTACAAGCTGGTGATGCGTGGCTTCTGGGTAAGTGGAGACCTTTAGTACATAACAATGTTAAGCTTGATACACAGTGTTCCTGATGTGGTCTATTTTTGTTCACAGGAGACAGTGGATACCCTTGCATGTCCTGGCTGCTCACTCCTTATTTGGCTCCCACACCAGGGCCACAAAGTGCGTATAATTCCGCACTTACAGCCACCAGGCAAGTGGTGGAGCGCTGTATCGGCCTTTTAAAAGGCCGATTCAGATGCCTCCACCGCTCTGGTGGCGAGCTCATGTATGTGCCGGATATGGTGTCTAAAATTGTGGTCCTGTGTGGGATATTTCACAACATTGCCATAAGGAGTGGTGTCCCAATGCAGCCAGAGGATGCCTTACCTGAGGATGGCCCCCCCGAGGTTGGTCGAAGGTCAGTATGTGGGGGGGCCATACGCGATGATGTGGTGGCCAGATTTTTTAGGTAAGTTTGTTCAAAACTCCAGTGTTTATACCTAATGTGTTTGTTTTTTTTGGCAAACATCTAATTTATTTTTAATTTTCTCACCATCTTCTGTTTGTTCACATAATCTTTGGCACTCCAACGCTCACTACTTCCTGCTACCCTTACCAAACCTGGATCTGGTCCTTTTGGGCATATATTCTGGAACCCATATCGCAACGCCATGTTTGTGGAATCATGTTGGCATGGTCCTTCGTCAACCAGTTCTTGATTTTGTGTTTTTATTTATTTTTTTCTTGGTATGTGTTGTATTTGAATTTATCACTGTGTATTTTTTTTGGGAGTGACCACTTTGTTTTCTCTGTTATGTGGTGAATAAATGTTTGAAGAGTGAAATGGTCTTCCTTTTTTGGGACGTTAACAGCAAGTGTAACCAGGTTAACACAAGTTACATTTGACTAAGGGGTAAACCAGTACTGACGCCAGATGAGCAAAACTGAAATATGTTTTCAGCTTTCCAATCCACACCAAAAGGAAGCCTGGCCCAACCTTGGGATTTGTAAGATTGGCCTAAGCAGCTTGCGCACCAAGTAGGAACCTGGAAAATGTAGAAATCTGAAATTGACACTACACCCAAAAAGGGAAATTACATTGTTACTGTTATGTGTTTCTGGTGTCTGTTTGACATACAAAGACAAAACACAATCTAACTTTTAAAAAAGGGAAATCCTTGCAGGAACTTATGTCAGGCTAAACTATCTTGGTTTTGGTTTTTAAAAATGAGCCACAACGTATATTTGTCTTTAAAATTTTATTGGGAAAATACAACAAAAAAAAAAAAACTAATGCCGAAGGAGGCCAGACAGCCGGTCGAGGGCCACCAGAAGGCCGATTACATGGTGGCGCATCTGCCCCACAACATCCGCCACCTCTTGCCGACGCCTCTGTTCCTCTGTGGGTGAGAAAAGTGTGTGGGTTAATACAACAATAGGGACTCCACAGAAAAACATTAATTAAAAAACAAATCACTCCTAAACCCAAAAACATAAATAAAAAGGGTGGGCTGGCAAAAATACAAGGCCTAGGTACAAATTCCCACAGGTATGATATGTGTATGCTTAAATCACCAGGAAGAGGTAAAGGCAAACCTTCACAATCAACAAAAGTCAAGCCACAAAAACACGAAGAAAGGCACGACACATGATTACATACAAACAGTTTGTGCTTTAAAAAAAAATAATAAAAAACATACCGGGAAACAAATCGGGAGCTCCGGCAAAACCTCCATGATCCTCCTCGGAGGATCCGTCATTCCCCAAAGAATGGGGCGGAGTTATGCTGGACTCCGGGGAGGGGGTAATTGGAAGAGGGGTGGGTGGAGGAGAGGGGGAAGTGGGACGGAGGGGAAGGAGTCCCGACATTTCCGGGAGAGGGTCTGGGAAGGATGGGGAGGAGTGGGGAATAGGCGAAAGATTTGGGGTGGAGTGTTGGCTGGGGGTTGGGGAGAGTGGGCGGGAACGCCGACGTTGACGGCGGAGTCTTGGCTGTCCCCCTAAAATATGTCAAATACATTGCGTTTAGTTTATGGACAAATCCGGCCAAACAAACAAAAAAAAAAAAAAAAAAACAAACAAAAAAAAATAGCAGTAGAATTAAAAATTCATAAAAAGAGGGAAAACATGCAGACGCAGATATGAGTACAAATAATAAATAGAACAGACATGAAAACATGCAGACGCAGATATGAGTACAAATAATAAATAGAACAGACATGAAAACATGCACACGCAGATATGAGTACAAATAATAAATAGAACAGACATGAAAACATGCAGACGCAGATATGAGTACAAATAATAAATAGAACAGACATGAAAACATGCACACGCAGATATGAGTACAAATAATAAATAGAACAGACAGGAAAACATGCACACGCAGATATGAGTACAAATAATAAATAGAACAGACATGAAAACATGCACACGGAGATATGAGTACAAATAATAAATAGAACAGACAGGAAAACATGCACACGCAGATATGAGTACAAATAATAAATAGAACAGACAGGAAAACATGCACACGCAGATATGAGTACAAATAATAAATAGAACAGACAGGAAAACATGCACACGCAGATATGAGTACAAATAATAAATAGAACAGACAGGAAAACATGCACACGCAGATATGAGTACAAATAATAAATAGAACAGACAGGAAAACATGCACACGCAGATATGAGTACAAATAATAAATAGAACAGACAGGAAAACATGCACACGCAGTTTGCCCCACAAACACAAACATTACAACCACAATACATAACACTTACTTGCCAGGATCTGCATGCGAAAGCATGCCAGCAAGCGGGGCGTTCGCCGTTGCAGGTCGGACCACCTGCGCTCCAGCTGCCCGATGTTGCGGCGTGATCCAAAGGACCGCAGGCGGGACCGTACCTCCGCATACGCGGAGCGCTTCTGCCGGTTGGTCATGGGTTCTGGCTGGCTGGTGATCCGGCGATCCATGACCTCCGTAAGCACCAGCAGCTCACGCCTGGTGAATGCGGAGGCTCTCATGATGGCAATGGTGTTTTTCTTAAAAATCATTTTTGATAAAGTGTGTAAAAATTTTCTGATTGGCTAATGTATTTTGGAAATTAACAGGAGCAATTTTATTGGTTAGTGTATGAGTCATGTGTTCGACAGGGCCAGAAATCTACGGAGAGTTAGGATAGGCTTGATGCAGTGACATGCGTAAGCAAATTTAAATAAAGAAATGAACCCAGGGAAATATGCGGGGATACACAGCAATAGTACAATTGTTTAATTGTGGTTCACATGTTTTTTAAACAATACAAGCGAATGTTTCATCCGTACGTATTCTGCGGGTAAACACAAACACAGACAAGAGTAAAGTTTCTTGCATTGTGTTGAAAAAAAAAAAACAATTAAGCTAATTGATACATTGATTGGCATGATACGATTGATGGAGGTAGGCAGAATAAAGGAGCAGGTAATCGACATCTGACAAGGCCACTTCCTGTTTATACTTGTGCGTGCGTTCCTTTCAAGCCATTTCGGGGATGTACGCTCGCTATTTCGTACGCTCGTTAGTTAGAGGAGGGGTCGTCAGAGTTTAGGGAGGAATTTTAGATGCGAACGAAAATACGAGCGAGCCATTGAATTTAAATATTTTTGTACGTACGCCTAACGTACGTGCGCCCGCTTGCGTGCGGCTCTGAATGAGGGCCATTGTCTTACTGAAATGTCCACCCTTGTTTTATCTTTAGCATCCTGGTAGATGGCAGCAGATTTTTTTTATTAATAATGTCTTGGTACATTTTTCCATTTATCCTTCCTTCAGCTATAAGAAGTATGCCAGTACCGTATGCTGAAAAACAGCTACACTCCATAATGTTCGCAAAGCTTCACTGTTGGTAGGGTGTTTTGGGGTGATGTGCAGTTCCATTTCTCCTCCAAACATGGTGTGTATTATGGCATCCAAAGAGTTAGATTTGGTCTAAACTGACCAGACTATGGGGGTCATTCAGACCCGCACGCGAGCGCAGGATGCTCGCAAGTGGGTCGATGTTCCCCCACTGCGCATGCGCACGATGGAGGGAGCTCCATCGTGCGCATGCGCGAGACCCGGCGAGCAACGGGCTCTCCATCGCTCCGGGTCTCGCACCAAAGGGGGCGTGCTGTCGATGTTGATTGACAGCACGCCCCGTTTGGTGGGCGTGCCGGGGGCGTGCCTGCCAGACGGAGGCGTTCCCATGAGAACGCCTACCGTCTGAAGCCGGCCCCACTGACATCACTAGTGATATCAGTGGGAGTGATTTTGGCTTTGATAGAGCCAAAATCACTCCAGGGCTTGCGGCAGCGAGACCCTACCGCAGGGTCTCAGTCGCAAGCCCGATGGTCGCGATGGTCAAGACCATCGCAACCATCATCATGGACGCTCGCATATGCTGTGGGTGGTCACCCACAGCTATGCGAGCGGCCAGGATGCCACTCCATTTTCATGCTGGAGGGCCCTGATTCAGAGCGAGCGCTCTGGTCAGAGCATTCGGCTCTGAATTAGGCCCTATATTCTGCCAGTATTTCACAGGCTTGTCCAAATGTTGTGCAGCAAACTTTAAACAAGCTTCAACATGCTTTTTCTTCAGCAATGGAGTCTTGCGTGGTGAGCGTGCATACAGGCTATGGCGGTTGAGTGCATTTCTTATTGTTTTCTTTGAAACAATTGTACCTGCTAATTCCAGGTCTTTCTGAAGCTCTCCACAAGTGGTTATGGCTCTTGGACAACTCTTTTGATAATTCTTTTCACTTCTCTATCAGAAATCTTGCAAGGAGCACCTGGTCGTGGCCGGTTTATGGTGAAATGTTCTTTCCACTTCCGGTTTATGGCCCCAACAGTGCTCACTGGAACATTCAGAAGCTTAGACATCCTTCTGTAACCAATGCCATCAGTATGTTTTGCAATAATAAGGTTGCGAAGGTCTTGAGAGAGCTCTTTGCTTTTACCCATCATGAGATGTTTCTTGTGTGACACCTTGGTAATGAGACACCTTTTTATAGGCCATCACTTGGGACTGAACCAGCTTATATTAATTTGCACTGACAAGGGGCAGGATTGCTTTCTAACTACTGATAGATTGCAGCTGTTGTCTTGGCTTTCCATGTCTTTTTGCACCTCCCTTTCTTCATTACAAATATATTTACTGAGAAAAATGTTGATGTGTTCAATACTTGCTTTACCCGCTGTATATATACACAAGAGTATATATATATATATATATAGATATATATATAGATATATATAGATATATATAGATATACTGTATGTATGTTTGTTCGTATACTGTACATATGTGTTAAGAGTATAGAGGGCCTGGTTTGTATCACTAGGCAGCAAGATCTGGTCCATCAGCAGAGAGTAAAGTGCATTTTACTCCATCCGGCCTGGTATTTAATTCTCACTGCTCTGATCAATTCATTCAAATCAATTCCTCAGTATTCGGAGCACCTTGTCTGCACACTGTGAACCTACATCTATTCCCTGAATGTAAATCGATCTACTGGCTTTACTTACTCATGCTCAGTAGTAGTTCCAGGTTGTTGTATAATGTTTACATGAGAATGTTGACATGGTCGGATAGGCATCTTTATAATGGGTGACAGGTGTCCGCACACCCTGTACCCATAGTTAACAATACTTACCTCTCTGCAGATTCCGATGTGATGCTCTGCAGCGCCAGACTGGCTATTTCGCATGCGCAGAAAAGATGTCCGCAGGAAAATAGGCGCGGGTGCCATTTTCCCGGAGACCCACACATGCGCAGTAGATTCAGTCATGAAGCCAGAATATACCGCGCTCAGTGCAGTGCCTCCTCTCTTAAAATTCCCCTGCATGGTCATTAGTTCTACATGCATCCTTTCAACATTAACCACAGCAACATTCATCACTGCTGAAATGTTGACATGATTAGAATGTCGTCAAAACATCCCTGGTGGTCTATTGGGGACTTACCTGGTATGGCTGGGATGCCAGCTAATGCAGTATCTTCCAGGTCTGGCAGTGACACTGTGAACATGTCAACATTCAGCACATGCCGACATGTTCAATTTCAACATTTCAATAATATCAACATCATAAGTGTTGACATTGTGAAGCGGGAGAGATGATATCAGAAATGGAGTGGCAAATTGATGGGCATTCCTGGGCGGTGGCCTGAAGTGAACACAAAAAAATATGTCTCATGCAGTGGCGTCACAAGGACGGGGCGTGGGGTGCCGGCCGCACCTGGGTGTCACCCTCCGAGGGGTGACACCAAGGTGCAGGCTCCCCCTCTGTAGCATTATGTGCAGCACTCGGCTCCTGTCACAGTGAGGGAGCCAGCACTGCCCACACCTCCGGCACCCCCCACCACCCCAGTGATAACCACTTGCTGGTGTTCGGGCCAAGAGCCACGCCCCTTCCTGAGACCACGCCCCTTTTCAGTGCCACACGCATGGCATCCCTCCCCACACCGGGTGTCACCGCGGGCAGGGACGCCACTGGTCTCATGGGCATGTTATAGGAGTGTCTAAGGGTGTGTCAGTAAAAGCGTCTGCATTCTCAGACGTGGAGTTGCAACCAAAGAGGTTGCAGAGAAGTACCACCTGCCATAGGGCTAGTGCACGTGTCGATGGTGCACCGTTGCGTCTAGAACCACCGGCGGTGTTACATCGTACAGGGATGCTGAAAGTGAGCATTTCAGGCTAGTGCACCAGGGGAAGTGAGATACTAGCATTTGCATATTACTGCAGCAGCATCCACATTTGCATCAGGCTCTTGGTGTAAAGATGAATGAAAAAGATATTTACAGTATTGTGTACTGTAAGATCCTTATGTATAGAACACATTCATGTACATTTGAGGGGTGGTAACTTGTAATATGAAGTATTAAATTATTTTCAATTTAAAGAAATTACCGAAAATCTCACACAAACTGCTGGAGTGATTTCTTTAAGAACCCAATAAAATAACACCATGGCACAGTGGCCTTTTAAATGAAACAGGCATTTTTTTGAATGGCTATTAACCCAATGTTTAGGCATGTCAGAGCCATTGTCTCTAACAACAAGATATCCTGTAAAGAGGCAGACAGCTAAAATGCTGCATTTATATGTCTCGGCGTAATACATTTCTTTACACCAGTGAATCCTACCGAGAGTCATGTGCAATTTAACAAGAATGCAATTGTATCACTTCCATGCTATTATTGAAATTCTGATATGAAATCATTGCAATCCGGCAAAAAAAATAATAAGCACCTGTTTTTCCATTCATCTTGGCCACAAATCACTGCATGCAGTGACCGTGAGTATCCAATTGGCATGGCTCGAAAGATATCAAATATTTATTTTGAATTGCTTAAAATGATGCAGAACTGTGTCTGAGTCAATGGTAAAGAAGAGTTTGGTATATTTTGTCGTGGGTTAGCATGCTAACAATGTCAACAAGGGGCAGCGAGGTGAAGAGCCTGTTCCAACGGTAAGTACCCTAAGCTATCCCTAACCTGGCGGGTGCAGGTTAACCTGCAACTAAATCAACAACTCGCCACTAAAGCGGCAGTTGTGGCTTTAGTGGCGAGTTGTTGATTTAGTTGCAGGTTACAGTTAATGTTGTAAAACTGCGGTTGAAAAGGTAAGTATGTCACTATCCCTAATACCAATCCTAAACCTAACCCTGAAACTAATGTCGGCATTTCGTAAAATGTCAGCATTTCACTTGTCGACATTTGCAATGTCGACATTGAAATTTGCTGACATTTTGCAGATGTGGACATGTTAGCTGTTGACATTTCAACAATGTTGACATAACTGCCGACATTGTACTGTCAACATTATGAATATTGACATGGTAACCATCGACATGCTGATCGCATCCCTTAAAGAACATGGGGCCTGCTTCAGACCCGCTCGCAAGCGCATTGCGCTCGCAAGCGGGTCGATGGTGGCCCAGTGCGCACGCGCGAGCCCCGGAGTGAGCGCAAAAAGCGCTTGCTCCGGGACTCACTACAAAAGGGGCAGCTGTCAATGTTGATCGACAGCTCACCCCATTTTGTAGGCGTGGCCGGGGGCTGGCTTCACAAACGGAGGCGTTCCCATGCGAACGCCTGCCGTTTGTGGGCGGCCCCACTGACATCACCAGTGATGTCAGCGGGAGAGCTTCCGGCTCTATTTGAGCCAGAAGCTCTCTGGGGCTTGCGGCCACGAGACCCTACCACAAGGGTCTCGTCGCAAGCCCGATGGTCGCGATGGTCTTGACCACCGCGACCATCATCAAGGCCGCCCTGATTCAGAGCGAGCACTCGCTTTTTGCGAGCGCCTCTGAATCAGACCCATGGTGTGTGTACAGGCTTAAGGATGGCTTACAACCAACTGGTGAGTGTATGCAGGATGTGGGTAGCAGTACAGGATCACTCTGCAAACCCTTTTGGAGCAGGTAAATTGCAGGTCTCACAGCTGTGTATCATTACTTCGCTAATACACAGTGACAAGATGGCGCTGTGCATGCGCAGTACTAGGTTCGGTGGCCATCTTGGTTAATGAAGTGAGCATGGAGTTTGCAAGTAGTGTACTGTGTAAGTGTGTTGAGGTAACATTAATGGCACATTTTCTACAACCATCTACACAAAGACATATATATATGTTATTTATATGATGGGAGTACAACTACTGTTACTTTACATAGACTAATGCAAACATCAGTATTCTCAAGCAGATTAATATGCTAGCAAGTTGTCCATTTGGTCATAAATGACAGTTTAAACATGATATCATACTCATCACCCATGTTCAAGCAGTCTAGAGGGAATGTTGAGGGATTTATCATATGAATATATACCCATATAAAGGATTTAATACCCTAAGTTCATTCAGATTTACTCTGTGCTGTGTGCAGTGTGATCCAGTCCAGTCATCACATTTCTTTGTTTCATGGCCAGAAAAGGCCTTTGGGATCGGAATCGGTATGAATGACCGCCGGACGAGAGCCCTGCGGTCGAAATCCTGACGCTGGCAGGCCAAACAGCGTAGATCCCGATGGAGGTAAGTAAAGTACCTAAACCTCCCCTCTCCCCCCCTAACCCTCCTTTAGGGGTGCCTAACCCTAACGTCCCCCCCCTAGGGCCTAACCCTAATCTCCCCCAAAAGGGTGCCTAAGCCTAACCCCCCTTCCCCGCACCCTACACCTAATCCTCCCGGGGGGTGCCTAACCCTAACCTCCCCCCGGGGGTGCCTAACCCTAACCTCCCCCCGGGGTGCCTGACCCTAACCCCCCCTTCCCCTAGCTTAACCCTAACCCTCCCCAGGGGGGGGTGCCTATCCCTAAGCCCTCCCGGTGATCCCTAAACCTAACGGCCGGCTACGTGGATACTTACCCCCGGGCTACGAGGATACTTACCCCTGGCATCCTGTTGGGGTCCCGGCATCGGGATTAACATAGGCGTCGGTATTTCGATGCCTATGTTAGATCCCTTGCCGGGATTACACTGTCGGGTTTGTGACCGGCAGCCTTGCGGCCAGCGGTCACATGACTGTATCCCTTGGGATCTATTTACTAAGCCTTGGAGAGAGATAAAGTCGAGAAAGATAAAGTACCAGCCAATCAGCTCCTAATTGCCATGTCACAGGCTGTGTTTGACAAATGATAGGAGCTGGTTGGTTGGTACTTTATGTCCGTCCACTTTATCTCCATCCAAGGCTTAGTAAATAGAACCCTTTATTCCAGAGGCTGGACATTTCATTCAAAGGGGTCTATTTACTAAGCAGTGTTAGGAGACAGAGTGAAAAGTCATAAGAAAGTCATAAGGTGCCAGCCAATCAGCTCCCAACTGTCATCTCACAGGTTGTGTTTGAAAAATGACAGTTGGGAGCTGATTGGCTGGCACCTTATCACTTTTTTATCACTTTTCACTCTGTCTTCTAACACTGCTAGTAAATAGACCCCAAGTCCTTTGTGATTGGTTACCTTACTCACTTTAATTGCAGAACAAAGAGAGGGGATGTAGTTAGAATACCGACGCACGGGAAGCCGCCTGACAGAATCCCAGTGTCGAAATCCCGACTTAGTACTAAAGATAGGCGTCTAAATACCAACACCTATCTTTAGCCCGACGACGGGATCCCGACAGACAGCTTCCCGAAGATAGGTAATCGGGGACAGGGATAGCGTTAGCCACGGGGGGGGAGGGTTAGGTTTAGGCACCACCTGGGGGGTACTTAGGGTAAGGCACCCCCTGGGGAGGGTTAGGGTTAGGCTAGGGGAAGGGGGGTTAGGGTTGGGCACCACCGGGGGAGGTTAGGCACCACCGGGGGGGAGGTTAGGGCTAGGCACCCCCCGGGAGGGTTAGGTTTAGGGTGCGGGAAGGGGGGTTAGGGTTAGGCATCCCCGGGGGAACATAGGGTTAGGCACCACCCCGGGAGTTTAAGGGTTAGGCACCCCTAAGGGATCGTTATGGGGTGGGGAAGGGTAGGGTTACTATACTTACCTGCCCTGTCGGGACTCTGGTATTTCGGGCTTCCGACCTGGCAGCTGAACAGCCACCGTGATTTCATACCCAACCCAATTGAGAGGGGGAGAAGAAGAGATGGCAAGAGGAGAAAGGTGAGGGGCGGAAAGGAGGCAGTCAGAGAGGACAGGAGATAGGATGGAGAGGGAGGTGATCAGATAGGAGAGAAGATGGGACAGAGGGAGTAGATGATCGGAGAATTGGGATATAAGG
Source organism: Taudactylus pleione (assembly GCA_031769625.1). Lineage (NCBI taxonomy): Eukaryota > Metazoa > Chordata > Amphibia > Anura > Myobatrachidae > Taudactylus > Taudactylus pleione. The sequence goes on along the minus strand of JAUIMM010000190.1, from coordinate 5,840,673 downwards.
GAAGATGATTGGAAAGAAGAAGGGATGGAAGGGGAGCTGATTAGAGATAGAGCAGAAATAGATCTCTGATCTATTGACGATCTAGGTGGCTGTTCCAGTGGAGGGGCCAGTCACCAGTAACACAGTAATACTGGGTACATACACACTGGCAGATATATTAGCCGATCAATTGATCGCCCAGTATAGCTTGTGTGCATCGGCCAGTGTGTACCAGCGATATGTCTGTGAACGACATTGTTCAGAAGACATATCGCTTGGCTGTGCTGCACAGCCAATGGCAGATATATCTGCAGATATATTGGGGCATTGTGCTGTGTGTGCTGTGTATACGGGCGGTCAGCCTACTGCCCGTCCACTTGTAGTAGAGGTCACGGGGAGGGGGGGGTGAGACGCCCCCTGGCCAGTGACATGCACGGCCAGAAGACAGATGATGGTTGTTCAGTGTGTATGAACAACAACCATCATCTGCAGATATATATATGTATATATGCAGATCACTTGATCTGCAGATATATCTGTAAAGTGTGTACCCAGCTTAAGTGAAACAAAAGAAAATATTGCTGCTGGACAGTGCCCCCTGCATCCCGGCACCCATGTCATGGCAAATGTTACATTGGCCTAGTTATGGCCCTAATTGTACACTGGGTGAATCAATTTAATTAGAGCATTATGGCCCTCATTCAGACCCACTCGCAAGCGGGCGCACGTACGTTAGGCGTACGTACAAAATTATTTAAATTCAATGGCTCGCTCGTATTTTCGTTCGCATCTAAAATTCCTCCCTAAACTCAGGCGACCCCTCCTCTAACTAACGAGCGTGCGAAATAGCGAGCGTACATCCCCGAAATGGCTTGAAGGGAACGCACGCACAAGTGAAACCGGAAGTGGCCTTGTCAGATGTCGATTACCTGCTCCTTTATTCTGCCTACCTCCCTCAATCGTATCATGCCAATCAATGTATCAATTAGCTTAATTGTTGTTGTTTTTTCAACACAATGCAAGAAACTTTACTCTTGTCCGTGTTTGTGTTTACCCGCAGAATACGTACGGATGAAACATTCGCTTTTATTGTTCAAAAAACATGTGAACCACAATTAAACAATTGTTCTATTGCTGTGGATCCCCGCATATTTTCCGGGGTTCATTTCTTTATTTAAATTTGCAAACGCATGTCACTGCATCAAGCCTATCATAACTCTCCAGAGATTTCTGGCCCTGTTGAACACATGACTCATACACTAACCAATAAAATTGCTCCTGTTAATTTCCAAAATACATTAGCCAATCAGAAATTTTTTGCACACTTTATCAAAAAAGTTTTGTATGAAAAACTCCATTGCCATCATGAGAGCCTCCGCATTCACCAGGCGCGAGCTGCTGGTGCTTACGGAGGTGATGGATAGGCGGATCACCAGCCAGCCTCCACCCATCACCAACCGGCAGAAGCGCTCCGCGTATGCGGAGGCACGGTCCCGCCTGCGGTCGTTGGGTTCACGCCGCAACATCGGGCAGCTGGAGCGCAGGTGGTCAGACCTGCAACGGCGAACGCCCCGCTTGCTGGCATGCTTTCGCATGCAGATCCTTGAAAGTAAGTGTTATGTATTGTGGTTTTCATGTTTGTGTTTGTGGGGCAAACTGCGTGTGCATGTTTTCCTGTCTGTCCTATTAATTATTTGTCCTCATATCTGCGTGTGCATGTTTTCCTGTCTGTCCTATTAATTATTTGTCCTCATATCAGCTTGTGCTTGTTTTCCCTCTATTTCTGTTTTTTTCATTCTACTCCTATTTGCATGTTTTTTGTTGGTGGTTTTATTTTTTTTATTTGGGCCCCGGATTTGCCCAGAAACTAACCTCAATTTGTTTGACATATTTTAGGAGGACAGCCAAGACTACGCCGTCACCGTCCGGCCAGACGGCGTTCCCGGCCACTATCCCCAACCCCCAGCCAACACTCCACCCCAAATATTTCCCCTATACCCCACTCCTCCCCAGCCTTCCAAGACCCTCTCCCGGAACTGTCGGGCCTCCTTCCCCTCCGTCCCACTTCCCCCTCTCCTCCACCCACCCCTCTTCCAATTACCCCCTCCCCGGAGTCCATCATTACCCCTCCCCGTTCTTTGGGGAATGAAGGCTCCTCCGAGGAGGAACATGGAGGGACTTCCGGAGCTCCCGTTTTGGCTCCCGGTATGTTTTTCTTTCTCATTTTTTTTAACCACAAACTGTTTGTATGTAATCATGTGTCGTGCCTTTATTCGTGCTTGTTTGGTTTACTTTTGGTGATTTAGCAGTTTGCCTTTACCTCTTCCTGCTGATTTCAACATACACATATCACACCTGTGTGAATTTGTACATAGGCCTTGTATTTTTGGCAGCACCCCCTTTTGGGTTTGTTTTTGTTTTTTTCGGTTTAGGAGTGATTTCGTTGTGTTTTTGTTTTTTTAATGTGGATTCCCTATTGTTTTATTAATCCACACACTTTTCTCACCCACAGAGGAACAGAGGCGTCGACAAGAGGTGGACGATTGTGTTGGCCAGATGCGCCAACATGTCATTGGCATTCTTGTGGCCCTTGACCAGCTGTCTGGCATCCTTCGCCAGTAGTTTTTTTTGTTTTTTTTCGTTTTGTAAATAAATTTTCTAGTTCTAATATACGTTCTGGCTCATTCTTTTTTTCAAAAACAAAAATAGTTTTCCCTGACATAAGTAGACTGTTCCTGCAAGGATTTCCCTTTTTTAAAAGTTAGATTGTATTTTGTATTTGTATGTTAAACAGCCACAAGAAACACATAACAGTAACAATGTCATTTCCCTTTTTGGGTGTAGTGTCAATTAGATATTTCGACATTTTACAGGTTCCTAGTTGGTGTGCAAGCTGCTTAGGCCAATCTTCAAAATCCAAAGGTTTGGACAGGCTTCCTTTTGGTGTGGGTTGGGAACCTGCAAACATATTTCAGTTTACATCAACTGGTGTCAGTACTGGATTACCCCTTAGTCAAATGTAAGGTGTGTTAACCTGGTTACACTTGCTGTTAACGTCCAAAAAAAGGAAGACCATTTCACTCTCCAAACATTTATTCACAACATAAATGAGAAATCAAAGTGGTCAGTCCCAAAAAAAAAAAACAGTGATAATCTCAAATACAACACATACAAATAAAATATTTAAATAAAAAAAACAATCAAGAACTGGTTGACGAAGGACCATGCCAACATGATTCCACAAACATGGCGTTGCGATATGGGTTCCAGAATATATGGCCAAAATCACCAGATCCAGGTTTGGTAAGGGTAGCAGGAAGTAGTGAGCGTTGGAGTGGCAAAGATTATGTGAACAAACAGAAGATGGTGAAAAAAAAAAAAAAAATTAGATGTTCGCAAACAAACACAAACACATTAGGTATAAACACTGTAGTTTGGGTCAAACTTACCTAAAAAATCTGGCCACCACATCATCGCGTATGACCCCCCCACATACTGACCTCCGACCAACCTCGGGGGGGCCATCCTCAGGTAAGGCATCCTCTGGCTGCATTGGGAAACCACTCCTTATGGCGATGTTGTGAAATATCCCACACAGGACCACAATTTTCGACACCATATCCGGCAAATACATGAGCTCGCCACCAGAGCGGTGGAGGCATCTGAATCGGCCTTTTAAAAGGCCGATACAGCGCTCCACCACTTGCCTGGTGGCTGTAAGTGTGGAATTATACTCACTTTGTGGGCCTGGTGTGGGAGCCAAATAAGGAGTGAGCAGCCAGGACATGCAAGGGTATCCACTGTCTCCTGTGAAAAATAAGAGACAACATCAGGAACACTGTGTATCAAGCTTAACATTGTTATGTACTAAAGGTCTCCACTTACCCAGAAGCCACGCATCACCAGCTTGTAGGTTGGTTAATTTCTGCCATATCCCTGATTGCCGGATGATGAAGGAGTCATGTGCACTTCCTGGTAACTTAGCATTCAGGGACAGGATCTGGAGGGAGGCATCACATACCACCATTACATTCAGGGAGTGATAGTGTTTCCTGTTTCTAAATATTGCCTCCAGCCGTGCTGGAGGCTGAAGTGGTATGTGAGTACCATCCACAACCCCTATGATGTGTGGGAAGCCAGCTATTTGGTAAAAATTGGCCTTGGCCACACTAAGGGCACCCATATCCAAAGGCATTTGAATAAAATGATGGAGGTGCTTGAAAAGTGCCTCCATCACTGCCCTCAGGATCCGGGAAAAGGAGGATTGGGAGATGCCCGCCACTATTCCCACCGTTGTTTGAAATGATCCTGAGGCACAGAAATGTAACACCGCCATAAATTGCGTCAGTGGTGGTATTGCTGTTGGACTGTCAATTTGCCGCTCAAGATCACTTTCTATTAATGAGAGAGTGTCTATGATGATTTTGGGAGGTAGACGGTAGCGTCTTAAAACCTCATCATTGGGCATTCCAAAAAGGGTGACACGTGTTCGAAATATCTGGGGCCTTGCATGCCTAAGATGCCTACGCCTGGGATGAGATTGAGGTTGGTCGGCTTCCGGGAGCATGGCCAGAACAATCCGCCCCAGATCAACCTGAAATTCATAGATTTCAAAGTAAGGCTTTTGACCCACCCCAAAACTATATTAAAACAACTTAGCTTGATGATACCATCCATTGCTGCTTACATGCCGGGGTATTGTCATGATACGTCCAAACTGAAAATAAACAACAAAATTACTTGACACATTTCACTCTGTGCATTTTTGTTTATACATTTTGTGCTAGACCAAAGTTCAAATATGCCAAACACCCATTTAGCAAAACCGCAAAGCGACATTTAACACAGTACATCAAAACGGGTCGAAATGTTGGCTCAAAAAGCGAAAGATAAACCACCAAAAAGTTAGAATGATTATTAAGCTGTTTAAAATTCGCTAATTAGTTCGCTAATACAAGTCACAAGAGTAACTACTAAAAATGCGCTAATTAGATCGCTAATACAAGTCACAAGAGTAACTACTAAAAATGCGCTAATTAGTTCGCTAATACAAGTCACAAGAGTAACTACTAAAAATTCGCTAATTAGTTCGGTAATACAAGATAAAAAATGGACTTACCAAGAGCAAATATCTAAGATGCAAAATCAAAAGGTCTTTGGGGTCGAAAATAAACAAAATCTAAAATAGAAGAAATTATAGATCCAAAAATTACAAAATATACGAAACACAATGAAACAACAATTGAACAAAAGTTAGACTTCACAAAACTTACCAAATCAACAAACGAGGTCCCAAAAATATAAACCAACAAAGATAACGGAAAAAAAAACGCAAATCTAACCAACAAACGAATCTACAACCTCCAACTCCTTTCTACGCAATCAATAAACTCCAGCCAAGATAACCTCCAACAATCCAAAAACGCCACCTCGACTTGAGACACACCAAGCCATAAATAGTGTTTCGTTTCCCGCACAAATTAAGGAGGGATCATAGGGCCGCACAATCAATGATGCGGCCGCAAAATAAGGACGCATGTATAAATACGTCACGAAAACACATTCAAATTCTGGTGTATTTCTTGTTTGGACCGCAGACATGGCGACAGAACAGGGAAAAAATGCACAAGAGTCAGGCGGTAAGTCTTTCATGCATTTTCTATCAACGATTAATTTGAAACATAAGATTAGGCAAGTTGTGATTTTGTGAATTCTGTAAATTTACACAAATAGGTGAGGAGGATGACATGGAAGAGGCTGCTGGGCCCAGTATTCCGGCCAAAGCGGGCAAAAAAAAAAGGCAGCCACATTTCACAAGAAAGGAGATGGAGGTTTTGATCCAGAAGTGTGTGGACATCCTGCCACAGGCAGACAGGAATATGAGTCTAAGCCAGAAGTGGAGAATGTGGGAAGAGGTAGCCGTTGCTGTCAATAGAGTGGGTGATTATGTCCGTCTAGCCCGGGATGTCAAACGGCGGTAAGTAAACCCTTGCCCCCCCTAAAAACAAACCCCATTTTAAACCAAAGGATAATGGCTTCCATTTTTCCCCACAGATGGGGCGACTTCAAATATCGCCTAAAGCAAAAACTCGCGGACAGGGCAAGGCATGCAAGGGGGACAGGTGGGGGTCCCACCCCTGTGTCATTGGAGTTGACGGATTTAGAAGAGCTGGCACAGGGGTGTGTGCAGCCTGTGGAGGTGTTTGGCGTGTCCAACATGGATACGGACATGCCAGACTTTGCGGCTCCTCATGTTGGGCCAGGTAAGTATTGTGATGTCACCAACTCTGAAATGCTATTGTGCCAATATGTAGATTCTAATGTGACTCTTTTCTCATTTTTCAAACAGAGACACAGGCGGATGAGTCTGCTCCAGAGGGAAGCCTTGGCCGCAGAATTTCTGCTGGCTCTGCAGGGGAGGAACCAGTACATCCGGCTGAGGACCCTGCAGAAGCCAGTCCAGGGCGTGCCCCCTCGCAGGCAGTGGGCCTCCTCACAGAACTCAATTTCAAATCGGATTTCCATACGGAGATTCTGCAGAGGATGGACGCCAGTCTGATACGGGTGGCTGAGGCCCTGGAGCAAAATGCTGCGGCCAACGTGACCATTGGTCAGGCCCTGGCGGAAAATACCAGGGCCAACATCCGCATCGCCGATGCCCTGGAGCAGCTCGTTCGCCAGCACATGGTGGAGCCGACCTCCCTTCCTGCCGGAACATCAGGATCCTCCACCTCTGGCACAACATCAGCCAATCCTCCAAATGTGCCTAGCCCTGTGCCTAGTCCAGAGGCCACAACATCTGCCTCTGAACAGGCCAGCCCGATGGCATCCCGGACCCGGTCTGGCGCCCACCCTCCCCCATCCAAACGGGCGAAAAAACGGTGACAGCAATGGCGACTTTTCCCACACTCCTTCTGTGCTTGGCTCATATTCCTTTCTGGTCAAAACTTCCCTCTCCTTTCTTGTGAAATGTTTTTAAGTTATTTTTGTACGTTTATGTTATCAGTTATTGATTATTTATTTTTGAGAAAAAGTATCTTTGGCATAAAAAAAAAAAAAAAAATTATGCCAATTGGTTTGTGTTTAAACAATAAATTTATGTTAAAAATCTGACATTGTATTGTGACATTATTGTACAAATGGGTTACATTTAATCCTGGCCATAAAGGCAAAAAAGGACACAAAAAACCATTTCATTTGTATAAAAAAAAGGCCTCTTGAAGGAACGTTTAAAAATTCACATAACGATGCAAATTCCACATTAAAAAAAAAAAGGGGAGCTAATTAAAACATGATGACATTATTGTCACAATAGGCCAGAAACAACAAATTGAGGTAAAAAAAACCCACAAAAAATGTACGCCAATTGATTGTGTAATCCTGACATTAGCAGGTATGATTTCCACCTGCGTACGGTTTTGTGCTATCCCAATAAACTGCTTTCCAAACACATACCAAGCCGGTTTTCAATACAACACTAATTGTTTTTGTGACCACCCGCGATTAATCGCTGCAACATCATGGAGTCCCGGGACGGAGGAGAAGGCCATCGCCAATGTGGTCGAGTAATCCAGACCCTAAACTGTGCGAGCATTTTGAAGGGAAAGAGGATGTTCCAGTGACGTATGTGACGGTCCGAACACATTTGACGTTCGCATCTGCTAATGTATGTACGCCCCAAAAACGCCTCGCCACGCCTGCGTTTTTCCATCTCCACCCCCGTCAACACCCAAAAACGCCCTGTTCTGTCAATCACATTTGACATGTCACTTCCTGTACGCTATTTTAGGAACGAGAGAAAAAAAGCTCGCAATCTGCCGTACGCACATGCGCAGTGTAACACCGACGCATGCGCGGTTAGTCAACATCGGAACGCAACGAGCGTACTGCTGTTTGCGAGTGGCTCTGAATGAGGGCCTATATCACTACTCGCTGCTGCTGGTATATTATAATGTCAGAGCATTTATGAACACCAATAACACAGGCTACTCATATTCACTGAATACTCTATTTATTACTTGGGTATAGAAAACAGACAACCTTTTTCAGACGGATTTTAAGGGGGGTATCCACTTAGCGATTTAACCAAGCGATTGCACGATAACAACGTAGTTATCGGGCAATCGCTTGCAAATCGCGCATGCATCGGGCAGGTTTTGGTCGGAAGCGACCAGCGATGCGCGTGCCCGCTGGTCGCTTCCGACATCAGACATTGTCCGTACATGCTGGTCAACCTGACGATCTCGTCAGGTTCAGCATGTGCGGGGATGAGGGATGTGCCTGGACTGAACGAGTGAATGTTCAGTCTAGACACATCACTAGATATACAAACGAGAGCACGACAGCATTTTGTTATATAAAATGCGCCTGACTATACATGAGCCATAAAGTACTTTTGTCACTTTGTACATCTTGCTCTGAAAGGTGTTGTAAGTTTTACAATGACATTGCTGTATAAGTAAATAAACCTTACCTTATATCAGTTTTTACAAATGATTTTAGCCATTGGATGATACTGTACAATAGGAAACTGCCTAATTTATGAATAGTTCAAGAAGTTATTCTAAAAACTTAATGGAAATGTTACCTCATTTACATCCATGATTGGTCATCCACTTTATAAAGCTATGTTTGCATTTTAAGTTAGCATATATTGTTTGGTGTTAGATATAATATCTAAATTTAACGGTAGTCACGTAATGTTAAAAACGGGCAGATTAAAATTTTCTGTGCAGTATGGAAATAATGTTGGTAAGCACAGGAGAGTGATTTATGTTGTCCACCTCCTTCCTCAACAGATGCGGACTGAACGTTTGGTTGTCTAGGCTTGTGGCCAATAGGCAGTGAGTGGCTCAGATTACAGTACTCTAATCTGATTTTATGTTGCTTTTTAACACACGAAGGGAAGGAGACAGAGGCCAAAACTAATATCTTGCCTAGGGCCCCATGAATAAATCTTCATCCATTTCTCAAAAGTTTTTTCCTTCATCCTCATACATACCTCCCAACATCTTCACTATTCAATTGAGTAAAATTAAATTAATGGTGTGCGTCCGAAAAGGGGTTGTGGTCTATTGTGATGATTTCATTACTCTGGGGACGTGCCCAATATTTCCGGTGATGCTGCGCTGCCCCAGGGCTCTCCTTGCACTATGAACAGATGCATGGGCTCGGCTTTTATTTACCCACTGTTGTGCATCAGCGGTGACAGTGCTCCCCTCAATTTTCAGGCACTGGAGGACATAGCGATCTGTGGGAGGGGCGGCGGGACAACCCTGAAGAGCGGGACAGCTGGGAGGTATGCTTATACAGTATATCAGTTGAGTTCACTTAAATATTTTGTGTATGATTATCTTGCACCAGCAATTTGAGTGTGTGCTGTATATTGTGTGTGACCTCATTGACTGGACATCCTGTTTAACAACAGAGATTCATGTAGCTGAAAACTAATACTACAATGAGCTGTGACCGGCGCAAAGAAAATAAATGTGATTACAAAATGAATGTTGGAACAGACTAGCCGGATTACATTTCATGATGCATAATTGCTTTGAAGTATTCATAGACCTGAGGACTGAGCAGCTCTCTTGCCTGCAGCAAATCATTTGGGGAATTTAGCTAGTGATGTGTCTGCAGACTGAACTTCACCTGACCTACACAGCCACTTCAACTCCCTGGCTGACCTTTGTGCTCTTCAAGACAACAGCTGTACACAGTTTGATATTTTCTTATAAAGACTTAAACATATGAGAGACCGTATGACTAGGAGAGGTTTTAACCTGAGAGATTTGTCTGCAAGGAAAGTGCTTGACCTCAGCATCATTCTGGGTAGAGGGAAGGTGTGTGCACTTGCACTATTCCGCAAATGTACTATAAGATTTTTCTTTTAAAAGAAAAAAATATATATATTTAACTTTCTGTTTTACACTTTGACTAAATTTGCTTTATGTTTTAATTACCCCGGGGAAAGTTCCAGGTGCACAACAATGTCCTGTGACAAAAACACTGGAAAGGTTGTCATAGGGAGATATATACAGTATATGCCCCCGGCTTTTATCTTCTGCCTGGTAGGGAGAAGCTGATTAGCAGCCTTGATTGTCAGACTACCTGGGAGAGGTTGTTAAAGGGTGTGTAAGTCTCTGTAGTTAGTCTCTCACTGCCTGGGGAACAAGTCAGGGGCCTGTTTAGAAACACTGTGATTAGTGTTGTAATAAGATTTCTGTATTGTGAGAGGGACATTAGGTCCTTCCACTCTGACGGAATAATTTTGTTTAGTTAGGGCCAGACAAGCCAGGATTTACATTTTACTCTGGTCTTGCCACAGTCCATAATAATACCCAGTGATCATGTTACGCAGCAGATAATAACACTTTGGAGTTAATTTCAAGATGGACATACATCTGTTGTTTTTATATTGTGTCAGATAAGCATCTACACACTGCACAAGCGCACCAAACAAAGCACACATTCGACTGTATCCATATTTTAACTTTTCACTGCTTAAGATTGGGCAGTTATGAGGAGGCAAAAATAGGCCGAGTACAATAGTATCCTAGCCATTGGTCGAAGTGTGCCAGTATGCAACAGTATCGCATACAGGCACTTCTACTAGACAATGCAAATTTAGAAGTGGTCTGCAGTCTGCACAGCAATCCACATTGTGGACCCGGTACCAGCAACTCCTGGGTACCAGATCTACAGTGTAGATTTTTGTGCAATCTGCACAGTGCAGAGGCAGACACATGCTCAGCAGTGAGCTACTAAGCATAGGCGAAATTGAATACAAGTCCTGGTCGAGGTTCCGAGCTGCTCAACCTCCTGAAATCACTTGGGCTCAGCTTCATGATGTCACGTCGCACCTGCCCACATGCTGTGAGCAATTCATATGAAGACTCAAAGGAGACGGAGCTGAGGAGCAGCTACACCCCAAAAGTTTCTCAGCAGTATCAAGGCACATCAGTTCACTGTCTGCGGCAACAGAAGCAGGATGTGGTGAAGACCGGGCACTGCAGATCCACCTATCTGCAGCTCACACCGGTCATTGGCCCGGTGGTACAGAGTGGAAAGCAAGGGATAGAGAGCTTATAAAGAGCAAGAGCAAGCACAGTCAAAGGGGAGCAGGGAGTGAACTGCAGGAAGTGGAGAAACCCAGCAGCATGGTAGATCAGGAAAATTACTCCCTGGAGTAATGGATGATCCTTAAAAACTGGACTGTAATGGCAGAGTTTGGGAAACTCTGGGTTAGCATGATCAAGAAATTTTCTCTTCGTAAAAAGCTTATGTATTTGTAACGATAACACAACTTATTACATTTTAGATTCAATTCTGTATAACAAAATACAGGGCATTGGATACAATAAAAAAATATACATTATAACACATGTATTATATATATGTATATACTGTACATTAACTAGTTGTTGCCTGCGGCTTCACCTACAATGAAATCGTTTCAACATTGTTTTTTTATATGAGGTGTTTTAGTTGTATTGTTTTGCATAGAGGTCCTGTCGTGAGAGTGGCCCACGTGACCAGGAGCACTATACAGACTGGTGGCCACAGTGCCTTTACCCACCACTTACACCAATGTCACTGTGTGCCCTCTGCACAGACTGCTATGTATCCTATCCTATTCAAATGAAGGCGGACCCAAAGTACCTATCCCCTAACCCCTTCCTGGCCGCGCACATGGTGCCACACCTATATTTTGCATTGATGATGTCAATAAATTTTGTTTTTGTAATTGTTCAGTTTTAACCTGACGGATTGAGATTAAACAAAGTGAGGGCTATTTCTAGGGGCTTCCACTACAAAATTATAAACGTTTCATGAATATCGATTTAGTAGTTTCACGCCAACTTGGAGCAAACAGACAGACTCAATAGTCTTATTATATTAGTATAGATATTATTATTATTACTACCAGTTATTTATATAGTGCACACATATTCCGCAGCGCTTTACAGAGAATATTTGTCCATTCACATCAGTCCCTGCCCCAGTGGAGCTTACAACCTAAATTCCCTACCACATGTACATACACATACTTACACAATAGGGTTAATTTTGTTGGTAGCCAATTAATCTACCAGTATATTTTTGGAGTGTGGAGGAAACTCAAGAGGAAACCCATGCAAGCACAGGGAGAATGTACAAACTCCACAAGGACCTGCCAGGAACATCTAATGGCGCTCCGGTGGCGCCACAGCAGTGATCCCGGCTGCATGGTGTCATTCTAGGCACCCTGCTAGCTGAAAGCAAGGGCCATGGTGGTGGCGATGGTGCCACCCACAGAGTCCTGCACTCTGTTCAGCAGCACCGGTCACACACCTCTAGTTACGGCTCTGATGGGTAAGGAATTCACAAAATAGTGAGATTTAACATGTCCAGAAAATAGTCTAAAATACTTTGTTCTATATCTTTCTTGATACCTCACTGAGCCATGATTCAACATTCAATACATAGATCACAATACATAGGTCACTCACAATACATAGGTCACTCACTCACTGACATCACTAGTGATGTCAATGGAGAGCTTCTGGCTCTGACAGAGCCAGAAGCTCTCCGGGGCTTACGACAAGTGAGACCCTACCGTAGTGTCTCATCATAAGCCCCGATGGTCGCGATGGTCGACCCTAGCGGTCGTTAGAGCTGTGGGTGTAAACCCACAGCCTAACGACCGAAACAGGCGGCCGGTCAGGATGCAAGCGACCGCCCAGTTTCTGAGCGACCGCTTGCATCCTCCGACCGCCTCTGAATGAGGGCCATAGTCACAGATGCGACTACAGCATAAGATGCTAAAGCGGTCGCAGCAGCACGTGACCCAGAATCATCCGCATTATGTAATTTTGGTGCCTGAAGTAGAACCCAGATATCTCAAAACATGCCTATGAAGAACTGTGTTTGGAAGACTCAGAGTTTGTCTTGATGAATATATAGGCTCCTTGTTTCATTTGTGTCTATGCAAAGACTTGTTGATTGGTCTTTGACATGCATATGCTAAGTTAATTAATTACCCTACTGGATGACCCCTTTGAAACGGGAATTTGTTTGCTGCCTTTTGGGATGTGTACTGGCCACATTGCAAAAACAACTGATCTGAAAGAGACATCTTTTATAGACATACTGTATTTGATATTAATTCTGTCACTGGACCTGTTATCACAATATGTATACATGCATCTGCCCAACAGAAAAGTGTCCTTGAAAATTTTATTCAAATGTTGCTAACTATCCAGTGTGGTCATCCACACATTATAAAGTGTAAAACATTGTGCGCATCGCAAGGTAATTCAGCTCTGAGTATGATAGACAGTGAACCATTGTTAATATAGAACGCAATGTTCCATAGAGCTTAGCCAATCAATTAATGTGACATACAGAATGACTAATGGAGAATGCATGGACGTTTAACGGCTTGGCTGAGCTGCTGCATGATGTGCATTATTTCTGTGTACAGTATGTGTGAGCTGTCGAAGCCGGATGATTGGCTGAGACCAGATATCAAAATTAATATCGAGCAACGTCATTTTAGGTTGCCCCTGACGACGCCATCTTGCGTCATCAGCATGAAACCATTGTGTGATGCTAATATACTATTAGTAGCATTGTGCGATTGCATTGCCACCGCATACTGTTTAAAATCCTATCATACCCCATACGCACGAATACACATATAGATATATATATTTAAAGACTTCATATATTCAGTGATGACAGACTTGTCTTGTGGACATGTTTGTGACAAATAATTAAGAATACACAAGGATACTGTGAGTGTTTGCTCTGCAAATAGATACAGTGTGTCTGTGACAATTGAAATATAACACAGACACTGATATGCTGAATGTGGATTTGGAAACAATGGTCAAACGTTTAGCTATCGTTTAACAATTGTAGGCCATGTATCCAATGCTGATGTGGTTAAGTAGAACTAACATTTGTATTCTAGATAAACATAGGAGAGCCTTTTGTTAAAATTATCAGACTGTTTGCCAAAGCTTGCTCCATCTATGAACAGGACAAACTCCATTGTCTGTCATTCTTTTAGTTTAGACAGAAGTAATATTAATAATAACTAGTTTGAAGCTATGTATACAAACATATATATATGAATAAATATATATATATATATATATATATATATATATTGTGACACAGTTAGGTTAGGGGGTCCCTCTCCTGGGTAGAGGACTCCTTCCTTACACACACACACAGCAGCAGGGAAGCAGCACACCAGTCTGGATGCAAGTACAAGCTGGTCGGCGCCAGTCTTTATTGTACAATGTCAGAAACAAACATAAAGAAAACATAAACATAAATCCTAGCCCTGTCGGGGCACTAACTTCACAGGTAGTTCCCTCACTACCAGAACCTGGCAGGGCCTAATGCCCTCACCAGCAACAAGGGCACAGCACTTACAGTTAGGTTTTCAAGTGTCTCTGAGCAAACTCCCTGTCTGCTCTCCCAGGTGAGACAATCAGCCCTCAACACACTAGGCTTATATTGGCCACTCTCAGGTGGAACCCTAACAAGCCTGTTACCAGGCTAAGAGAACCAAAACCTGGAGTGGCCATGGGTGGAGCCCTCCCTCTCCTCTAACCCACAACCCCCAGGTCCCAAACCGGCTTTTCAAAAAGCCGAGACTCAAGCCTGCTACACTGCAGACTTTCTCCTGGAGGTTTAAAACACATAAGACAGGAATCTGGGACAAATGTACCTGCCACAGACCACTTTACCAATGATCCTATCACATATCCCCCCCCTTTGTTTCGACCTGTGGGGCGGAACAACTGAAGCCCCCAAACAATGAACGCATGACAACGCGTCAGCATTGGCCAGCTGGCTTCCTGGCCTGTGTTCCACTGAAAATTTAAAAGTTTGTAATGCCAAGAACCATCTCGTAATTCTCGCATTACTGTCTTTATTTTCGGACATCCACTTCAAAGGGGCATGGTCAGTGATCAATTTGAACTTTCTTCCAACCAAGTAGTACCTGAGAGCCTCTAACGCCCACTTTATGGCCAACGCCTCCTTCTCCACTGTGGCATAGTTTCTCTCATGTACATTCAACTTTCTGCTTAGATAGAAAATAGGGTGTTCCTCACCCTCCTTGTTCTGGGACAGGACCGCTCCTATACCTACTTCTGATGCATCAGTTTGTACTATGAATTCCCTGTCAAAATTAGGAGTCATCAGGGCTGGTTGGGAACACAACGCTACTTTCAACTCCTGAAAAGCTTTCTCCGCCTCAGGACTCCATTCTACCATGACTTTTTGTTTGCCTTTGGTCAGGTCAGTCAGTGGGACTGCCATGGTGGCAAAGTTGGGTATAAACCTCCTGTAGTACCCCGTAATTCCCAAGAAGGCTCTCACCTGCTTCTTATTCAGAGGCCGTGGCCAGTTTTGTATGGCATCAACTTTATTGAGCTGAGGCTTTATCAGGCCTCTGCCAATGGTGTATCCCAGATATTTTACTTCCTCCATGCCTAGACAACACTTTTTTGGGTTGGCTGTCAAACCTGCCTTATAGATGGAGTCCAAAACTGCTTGTACCCTGGGTAAGTGAGACTGCCATTCAGGACTATGAATGACCACGTCATCCAGATAAGCAGCCGCATACCGTCTATGGGGCCTTAGAATCCTGTCCATCATTCTTTGGAAGGTAGCAGGTCCCCCATGTAGCCCGAAGGGCAACATCTTGTACTGAAACAAGCCCTCTGGCACTGAAAAAGCTGTCTTTTGTTTGGCGCTCTCGGTTAACGGTACTTGCCAATACCCTTTGGTTAGGTCAAGAGTGGTTAAATACCTTGCCGTCCCTAGTCTCTCAATCAACTCATCCACTCTTGGCATCGGGTAGGCATCAAATTTTGAAACACTGTTCAACTTTCGGAAGTCATTGCAGAAACGCACACTCCCATCGGGCTTTGGAATCAACACAATGGGACTTGACCATTCACTATGTGATTCTTCAATAACCCCTAACTCTAGCATATTTTTAATTTCTTTCGACACCGATTCTCTTTGTGCTTCTGGCAACCTATAGGGCTTTAGATGAACTTTAACCCCTGGGTCAGTGATGATGTCATGTTTAATGACCGAGGTTTTCCCGGGTACGTCAGAGAACAGCACCCTATTTCTGATCAGAAACTCCTTGACCTCTTGTTGTTGAATTGCCGACAGGGTTTTTGCCACTGTCACTTCGGGAACTAAGGGCCCTGGATTTACTGGAGGGGCTCGGACGGCCGACAGTGCCGTTCTATCTTTCCAGGGCTTTAACAGATTTATATGGTATATCTGTTCCGGCTTTCTTTTCCCCGGCTGGTAAACTTTGTAATTGACCTGCCCCACTCTTTCTAAGATTTCAAAGGGCCCTTGCCATTTAGCCAAAAGTTTATTTTCCACAGTGGGAACCAATACTAACACTCTGTCCCCAGGAGCAAAGCTGCGTAATCGAGCATTGTGGTTGTATACCCACTGCTGTGCCTGTTGAGCCTGTTCCAGGTGCTCTCTCACTATCGGCACTACCGCAGCAATTCTCTCCTGCATTTGAGAAACATACTCAATCACGGTTTTGTAAGGACTAGACTGCCCCTCCCATGTCTCTTTGGCAATGTCTAGTAACCCCCTTGGGTGTCTCCCATACAACAAGTCGAAGGGTGAAAACCCGGTGGAGGACTGGGGAACTTCTCTTATGGCCAACAATTAATACGGCAATAAGTAATCCCAATCCCTACCATCCTTGTCGACCACTTTCCTAAGCATGTGTTTTAACGTCTTGTTAAACCTCTCGACCAGCCCATCGGTTTGGGGGTGATAAACCGAAGTTCTTAACTGTTCAATTTTGAACAGGTGACATAACTCTTTCATGACTTTTGACATAAACGGTGTACCCTGGTCAGTTAGTATCTCCTTGGGTATACCCAGCCTGCTAAAGACATGAACTAGCTCTCTGGCAATGGTCTTGGCTGATGTATTGCGCAATGGGATCGCTTCCGGGTACCTTGTAGCGTAATCCATTATGACCAGAATATACTGGTTTCCCCTGGCAGACTTCATCAAGGGTCCAACCAAATCCATCGCTATTCTTTCAAACGGCACCTCTATAATAGGCAATGGAACTAGTGGACCCTTAAAATGTGGCCTGGGAGCATGATACTGACACTCAGGGCAGGATGCGCAAAAGTCAGACACCTCCTTATGAAGCCCGGGCCAGAAAAACCTCTGCATTATTCGCTCAGTGGTTTTCTCTACCCCTAGATGGCCTGCCATTATATGACCATGGGCCAGATCCAACACTGTTCTTCTGTAGGCTTTGGGAACTATTAGTTGTTCCACAATATCTTCCCCCTTCTTAGTCACCTGATATAACAAATCCTGACACATTGCCATGTGGGGATAGGACAAAGGACTATCAGGGTCTACGGGTTTACCATCAACTACTTTTACATTCTCCCTGGCTTTTACCAAAGTAGGGTCATTCAACTGCTCCACGGCAAAGACCTCTCTTCTGACCTCTAAATCAGGCAGACGATCACCTGGCCCAACAACACTTCCCACCTCAATGGGAGGCACATCAGTTGGCGGGCCACTGTCACGTTCCACATTCTCTAGTTCGCCAACCATAGTAGAAAAAGGGAATAACTGACTCAGAAGAAACTCCCTCCTCCACTACATCGACAACCTTCTCAAATGGATCGGGGTTGTTCACCTCTGGAACAAAACGGCTTTCCCACAACTTCCAGAAGTGAGCAAAGTCTCTCCCCAATATTGCATCGTACACCAGACCATGCACCAAACCCACAGAAACTATAGCAGAGCCACATGGTGTCTCGATGTTCACCTCGGCCGTAACATAATATCGAGTATCCCCATGCATGCAGGTCACACCAACAGTTTTCCCTGTATGCCTCAAGGGGTTCACCAGCTCAGCTTTTATAAGTGTCACCAAGCTACCAGAGTCTAACAGTGCCTCTACTCGGTTGCCATCTACAGTGAGTACACACATGTGCTTATCAGTCTCAGCCTGCCGGTCAGCCGTACAGGCTCTCTGTGCAAAGAAAGACCCCCTGCGGTAGACATGAGCAGTATCACATTGCATAGGTTCAGTTGTAAGTGAACAATTAGCGGCAATATAGCCGAAGCCACCACATCGGAAACACTGAGTCATATTAATGTCTAGTCGTTTACGGGGCAAGAACCTTCCTGGCCTGGCAGGCCTGTCTCCAGGTTCTACACCCTCAGTCTTAGGTACATTCCACCGCCCAGCACCCTTCTCCCCTGGAACAGTCTTACCAGTGTCTGTGGGAGTTCGCCGGTGCGCCATCGGGGCTCGGTGGGGCATACTCATCAGCTCCTCAGCCGCCACGTACCTCTCCACCAGCTCGACCAACTGGTCCGCGGACTTAGGGTCTGCATGGCTCACCCACTTGCGCAGAGTCACAGGTAATGATCGCAGGTACCGGTCCATCACGACCCTTTCCACGATCTGTGGTCCCGTCAGCGTCTCGGGCTGTAGCCATTTTGAGGACAGATGGACGAGGTCATGCATCTGTGAACATGGAGGCTTGTCGCTATGGAACTCCCAGCGGTGGACCCGTTGGGCACGAACAAAGGTGGTGACTCCCAAGCAAGTTAGGATCTCCTGTTTTAGTTTTTTATAGTCCTTGGCATCAGCCAGGCATAAGTCGAAATAGGCCTTTTGTGGCTCCCCAGACAAAAAAGGTGCCACCAGACTTGCCCACTGCTCCTTGGGCCAACTCTCCCTTTCGGCCGTTATTTCAAACGCGGTGAGATAGGCCTCCACATCATCGCCCGAAGTCATCTTTTGGAGGAAGTGACTGGCTCGTACGGAGTGAGTGGGGGTGGGAGGACCAGTAGTAACCTCTCTGGGCCGGGCGACCAGGTGCTGTACCACCTCTCTTATGGCCTGGCTGTTTTCCGCTAAGGCCTGGCGGGTTTCCTCAATGGCGACCTGTTGAAGTCTGTTAGTGTCCTGCTGAGCTCTGGTAGATTCCTGCTGAGCTCTGGTAGATTCCTGCTGAGCTGCTGTAGCTTGGAGCAAGGCCTTAATCATGTCCTCCATTTTGTCCTGAGGTGTAGGTTGGAAGCTGAACCTTGCCTCTCTGAGCATTGGCTGACGCCTCCTCTATGGGACTCCAAGGACACAGTGTTATTTCCACACTCACAAATTGGGTGTCTGTCCCTTTAATATTTAAACGGAAAGTTTTCCTCTTGCTGCAACTTCAGTGTGTGTGGTTGCCCGCATTCTCCACCATATTGTGACACAGTTAGGTTAGGGGGTCCCTCTCCTGGGTAGAGGACCCCTTCCTTACACACACACACAGCAGCAGGGAAGCAGCACACCAGTCTGGATGCAAGTACAAGCTGGTCGGCGCCAGTCTTTATTGTACAATGTCAGAAACAAACATAAAGAAAACATAAACATAAATCCTAGCCCTGTCGGGGCACTAACTTCACAGGTAGTTCCCTCACTACCAGAACCTGGCAGGGCCTAATGCCCTCACCAGCAACAAGGGCACAGCACAACACTTACAGTTAGGTTTTCAAGTGTCTCTGAGCAAACTCCCTGTCTGCTCTCCCAGGTGAGACAATCAGCCCTCAACACACTAGGCTTATATTGGCCACTCTCAGGTGGAACCCTAACAAGCCTGTTACCAGGCTAAGAGAACCAAAACCTGGAGTGGCCGTGGGTGGAGCCCTCCATCTCCTCTCACCCACAACCCCCAGGTCCCAAACCGGCTTTTCAAAAAGCCGATACTCAAGCCTGCTACACTGCAGACTTTCTCCTGGAGGTTTAAAACACATAAGACAGGAGTCTGGGACAAATGTACCTGCCACAGACCACTTTACCAATGATCCTATCACAATATATACACTTAAACAATCACATGGGTATCCACAATGCGTGCACACATATATATACAGTTGCATTTATATATAGAAACACACAAAGCGCACCTTTCATGCTGCATGTAGACACGCAACGCATACTTACATATAATCATAAATATACACGCACTCGTAAAAGGTTCATGCCAATTATGGTTTATATTAAAGTTATTAATTATGATGTAAAATGCATGTATTTGATATTAATGGTATACAACATGATAGACATGGCATGTTTGGTACTAAACTGACACACTGTTTATTTTCAGATATCTGAACCTATCAGCGAGGGAGTCGCATCTGGCGTTCGGTGGTTATGGAATATAGAAAATTATTGGTTACAATGTATACACTGTAATGTAGTGTCTCTATCTAGTTGAAATCAATTAAAGAAAGACAATGTAATCTGGAGAATTGGGACATACCCCTAGTGAACTGTCCTATGAACTACAGCGTACTACAAAGACCAAGAGCAAGAACCAATGGAATAATGTTTGTCTGTCTACATTGTTGTTATCATGATCTGTTAGGGTATATAGCCTGTGTCCCGGTCCCAGTTAGTAGCCGTTCTCTTGGATGACCACAGACCTCTGGATTGATGACTGTAACTGGGACCGCTGCAACTGCGTATGTATCGACTGTACCTTGTTTATGTATAATCTTTTGCGCTAATTGTATTTAGATCACAGCGTGTAACTAAATGCTTTTTATGGGAATAATAACTTTTTGTGCTTTGGAACCACACTCAAAGTCTGGAAAGCAATTATATTTTGTGCGACTTACTACGCTAAATAGCGACATTTAGGGTGTATAGATTATTAGGTATTCATAGAGCAGAATCTCCTTACACACACACACATACACACTGCTGATTAATCACTGGCCACATCTCCGCAAACAAAACAATATCTTAGCACCTCTAATAGACAACACTGTTATTTTACTTTAGTGTTAAATAAACCTAATGCACATGAATAAAATTCAGTACAATCCATTTTTATTTCAGTTATCTAACACTGGTATTAAGGGCAGACTAGATGGACCAAGTGTTTCTTATCTGCCATCAAATTCTATGTTTTTAAGTGTTTAGTTAATGCAATTTTTTGGGACTACGGAAGTTAAACTGGATTATGATTATTAATTCATGTAGCTCTGTACAAGGTGAGTGATGTAAAGATATATGATTTTAACTAACATTTACACAAATATAACACACTATTAATGACAACCCTAATCAAAGAGCTTAAATCCATACAAAATGAAAATTTAAAAATAAATAGTAACAACAGTTAAAGACTCATGTGGACAGAGGGCTGATGTTGGGGGACTGCGAATGCACAGGACCCATTCTGCACATGTGCAGGACAGGTCCTGAAATATCGCTGGCAGTGCCTCCTAAACCACAGCCTGATTGACAGGCTGGGGTTGTTTGGGGATGGAGAGTGGACGGGACAGGCCAGCATTCCTGAAAACGTGAATTTGTCGCCCCCATTTTCTGGGAGTGCAAAACAAGGGTCTGTGTTTTCCGACACAGACTTCCTTACCACGGCTATGGTACTGAGACAGCCATCTGAGTAACCTGAGGATTAATGTAATAAGGGAAAAGGGGAACTGGAGAAATTGACGCACTGACTGATAGTAATAGAATATAATGACTGATTCTGGTAACCACTATTCCCTGCTCATGGCATCAGTAAAACATGCCGTGCAGTGGAGGTGCTCACTAGAGTAAACAGCTATATTGATGAAAGAAGAAAAAGAAACTCTATTTTGTGAGCACTCATTGTAAAGATGAAATATTTAAAACATAACTTTTAATCTAATCGAGATAAGATATAAATCTCTGTATAAAAGGACAAAATACAAAACATATAACATAGATCTACCCAAATGGGTCAAATTTAAATAGATAGATAGATTGAGAAATGCCAAAAGAACAGTCCGTGGTCTAAAACACAGATTAGCAGCCAGCATGGCTGTAACTATAAGTAGAGTTGGTGACAGAGTAAAGTTCAATGTATAAAGTAACAATCAACAGAGATACAGTATAACCGGAGTACAAATTGGGAGCAGAGGCAAGTTCAGTATACAAAATAGTCATTTGGTGTGCGGAGCAAGCAGAAACAGCTAGTCTGAAGCAAGCTAAGGTTGGTACACTAACACTGCATGGCAGTTGCAAACGCAGGATTTTGAAAGGGGGGTTTCCAAATAAATATTATTCTCCCACCACCCACCCCCGGGAAAAACATACAGCAGGCACCTGGCATCATCTAATAAATATTGTCGTCGCCCCCCTCCCAGGAAAAACATACAGCAGGCACCTGGCATCATCTAAATATTACCCTGCCCCCCACCCCCTCCCCCCAAACAAAAACATACAGCAGACACTTGGCATCACATCTAGTAAATATTATCCTCCCACCAACCCCCGGGAAAAATATACAGCAGACACATAAAGCAGTCGAATGGCATAATTTCCCCTGCCGTGCCACTCGCCAGCCCGTACTCACCCCTCCCAACATATACAAACAGCAGTCAAATGGCATCATTTAATAAATATATTATCCCAGCACGCCGCCGCATGCCCGCAAGACCCGGACCCTCCCTCCCCCCGCATAGACACACAGCAGTCACCTTATACAGTAAATATCCGGCTGCGTGCACCCCCACCTATGTCTTCCGGATCCGGGACTCCACAGCGCTGGCAGTTGTGGACACTGGACAGTGTCCGGGTGGCAGGCGCTCTCATCCGATTATGGTGCCCGGCCTATCGGAACTGACTGGGAGGGGCTTGCGCAGTGCAGCTCCCCCTACAGCCAGCCCAGGCAGTGTCTCTTAAAAAAAAAATGTTGTTCAGCTGCTCGCCGGCTATGGATAAACGTGCAGGGGGGTTTCTAGGTACTCGGAAACCCCCCTGCGTGCACAGGTGCACGGTGTGGCCAAGCCAAGCTTTACCTGACACAATCGCTATCTGACTCCACTGTGTCAGAAACACTCACCGATGGCTGCTGGGAGATAGTTTTCCTGCTGTTGTCTTAGCGCACAGTGGTGGCCACTCCCAAACACCCCAGTCTACTCATCTCACCACTGCCACAGGGCCCATTCTGGGGCCCTGGACTTGCTGTAGCTATGCCCCCTCTTCACAGTTTGCAAAAGTTTTAAGTAAGGAGACAATATAAAAAATAAAAAAAAACACATTACTGTGTTAACATATTATAAATATAATATAAATTTGCCTATTTGTTAATACAATTATATTGAATCAGCTTTAAAAAACTATTATTTATATAATTTAGTCATAAGCAATTTTTTTTGGGGGGGGGGCTCTTTTTAAAACTAATAACCAGTTAAGTTGTTAACACTGGTGGAGCCGGAGGAGAAGGCAGAATAGGGTAGTCAAGAAGCAGAGCCAGGATCAGTACTCATTCAGACAATCTGAAAACCCGGGTGTGCAGGAACATTAGCAATCACCTAGCACAGTGTTGGCTAACCTTAACACTCCAGCTGTTATGGAACTACACAACCCAGCATGCACTGCTACAGTTTTGCTATTAGGGCATGCTAAAACTGTGGCAGGGCATGCTGGGATATATAGTTCCACAACAGCTGGAGTGTCAAGGTTAGCCAACACTGACCTAGCGAGTTGTGATAGGTCAAGTCTCTTTTACGGTGATTAGTCAGACAACAGAACTTTCAAAAAATCTGCTGCAGCCTTCACATGCAAAGACTCACTCCCTGGACACAACAGTGCCAAACCTCTGTATGATGTTGCAGGCAATGTAAGTCTTTTGGAGGCATAAAACATGGACAGTTTTCAAAATAGCAGATCCGCCAAGAGAAAGCAGTACTTTTAACAGCAGAACATACAACCTGGCAGAAGGGGGTAGTGTGTAAAATCATAGGCGCCATTTTCCTGGTGATCTCTGCAGGGGCAGCATTAAAGTATGTATAGTCAATGAATGCAGGGTGAGTAGTATGGGTCTCCTTTACTCAGGGGCCCCTGTACACCACACGCCTAGCACCCATTATAGGTAAGCCCATTTTTGTAGAGTGGATGGTCCATTTCAGGTAGAAAGTGAAGATTAAGGAAAACATAAAGAGAAGTAAGGGTCTGATTCAGACCCACTCGCGAGCGGCTGTACGCTCGCAAGTGGGTCGATGGTCTGCACTGAGCATGCGCACGACGGAGGGAGCTCCGTCGTGCGCATGCGCCAGACACGACGAGCGAAGGACTTTCCTTCGCTCGTTGTGTCCGATCAAAGGGGGCGTGCTGTCAATGTTGATTGACAGCACGCCCCCTTTGGTGGGCGTGCCGGGGGCGTGCCTCCCTGACGGGGGCGTTCCCACGGGAACGCCTCCCGTCAGAAGCCGGCCCACTGACATCACTAGTGATGTCAGTGGGAGTGATTTTGGCTCTGATAGAGCCAAAATCACTCCGGAGCTTGCGGTTGAAAACCTCAACCGCAGGCTCCGGCTCGCAATTTCGATGGTCGCGATGGTCACGACCATCGCGGCCATCAAAATGCACGCTCGTATAGCCTGTGGGTGGTGACCCACAGCTATACGAGCGTCCAGGAGGACGCTCCATGAAAAAGGAGCCCGGCCCTCATGCAGAGCGTGCGCTCTGCTCAGAGCGTACGGCTCTGAATGAGGGCCTAAAAGACTGCAAAAGACTATGCTGATTAGACTACAATTTTCAACTGTATTCTGTACTTATATGTTGGAAGTGTGCAATACTTGAAGAACAAGATAAAAAAGTATATGAGTCGAACTGCATCATTTGTTACAGATTGGAATGCGGCACGTCTGTTCAGTGGTAGCAAATAGAGGAAAGCGTAGCAATTATGTAGCTGGGATATAACTAGATCATGTACCAATAATTTGTTGTATCTTGTGTTAAGAAGGAATAAATATGAGAGATATTTTTACGATGAAGACCGTGAAAGAGAATGCAAGGTTCAAATTATCAATAAGGTTTGGCCTTGGGGAACAGGAGAGGTTGGTATGTTAGCCACAGTGAAAGCTATGCAAGGAAAAAAGAAAAGCTTGTAGACGGATTTGAGTGTCATCATAATTATATAAAACAGAAAAAAATTGCCCTGGTCACACAATACATAGTACACAAAATAATAAATAAATGCTAATCTTATAGAAATCTGCCATGAGCCTTCAGAACAACTAAGGGATACATGGTCCCAAGAATGTTTGGCTTCACATACCGGGGTCATCATTGCTGAAAATATTTGTGATTCAGAGTACTATGGGGGTTATGCACGACAGATAGATAGATAGATAGATAGATAGATAGATAGATAGATAGATAGATAGATAGATAGAAAGATAGATAGCAGTAGCGGAACTCCCGGAGACAATGGAGTCATTCGCTGCCATGCTCCAACCCTTAAGGGGGCACCTGGCTCCATTGTCCCCCAGACTGTTCCGGGCACTGCTATGGAGATGGAGTGCCGCTGATTGGCGCTCCACCTCCAGCGGCGTCAATACGGGGGTGCGGTCGCACCCCCTATTTGCCGGGCGCCCGCTGAGTCTGTTACCAGCGGGCGCTTGGCTCTTCTTTCCCCCCTCCGCTTCCGGGTCCCGCAATGCACTATGGGAGTGACGTCATGACATCACTCCCATAGTTCTGAGGAGCGGGCGTCGGGGACTGAAGGCAGCAGCACTGGAGCGGGGTTTCAGGTAAGTATTGTTTTTTTATTTTTTTTTTGTATGAGTGTGCGTTCACATATCCATAGTTTGTATCCATAATTTATGCTGGAGTCAGTTTTTAAATTACAACTATATTCAACATGTGAAAATTGGGAAGATAGCGGGATTGAAGCTGCACCGTCAAGTGTTTTAGAATGTGCTATAATTTGTTCAGATTATAGCATTTAATGACCATCTGCAAAGACCTGCCAACTGTTTTACGAGTAAAATACTAATCTGCAGGTTACTTCTCAGATGATTGATTTTACTATAACTAGGGCTCCTATACTTCCGGAATGAAAAGCATTTTAAAAACTGAAGTTTACTGAGAGCCATTCAATCCACCCATAAGTCCATTTGAGTTCCAAATAAGATAAAATAATAAAGTAACACCACACTCTTTCCTATAAATTTACCAAGAATTCTAATTAGGGGAAAATAAACATTGATTTCAAGGTACTGTTATATGAAAACTTGGACACATACTGTATGAGCCTAATCCCTAAATACCTACCCCACCTTTACACAATTGGTTAGCTGGGTTTGAATCAGTGTTAACAAAACCATACAATACAGGCACTCAATAGGTCAAGTGGTGAATTGAGGTGTCCGACCTCCAATTCAAACAAAGAACAACAATGATCTAGTGCTCTGGGATATATTGCTAAAAGTGCTACACAATGTGACAAAATAGTGGTATCGCTGAAAATAGGACTGCCTTAAACTGTACACAATGGGGGCAATTCAATTGTTTTTAAGGTGCACTAATTAATCTGTGCCCAGTTTTGCAATTCAATCGTTTTTGGATGCCCATTAATTATCTTGCTATGGTTCATTGGGCCTGAATCAGAGATGTATGCAATGCCAATGGTTTCGTAAATGGAGCGATATTTTTGCCACTGCACATGTGTTGAGGTACATTAACATAGTCGCACACTGCAAGTCTTTATTCGCAGTGTGATTGGCAGGCAGGGAGTGTTTGTGGAAGGCAATGGGGAGTGTTGTCTAAAAACACAGGTGTGTCTCATCCATTATGGGGTGTGTCACATGCTGCATCTGCGATCCCGTACACAGGAAACAGGGCTCAGGTGTCACAGTTACGGCAGCTATTCTGAGCGACCATAGACTCACTCAATGATTTCATGATCTGTGTCCGATGATCGGTGAGTATGTGTACGCAGTTGCGGACAGCTGTGATGGCTCCGGTAGGTGTCTCCCGGCATCTGTTCCATTTACATATTTTCACACATCCTCAGCTGAAAAAATCACAGCTGCGGCAGCAATAGTGTACAACTCTGATTCAGGCCCATACTCTCTGAAGTAATTCACTTGTATCAAAGCTCATCAAGTGGTAATATTGTGTATAGTGCTGGCTGCTCAGTATTGCAAAAATTCCACTGTACAATCAGGGCTGTAAACTACCATATATACCATACTATGGTATATATACCATACTACATACTACCATAACTACCATATGTGCCTTGATATAATGTAAGGTGCGATATGTATTACTTACCCAGAACTGAACAAAGGATTCCGACTTGCTAGCGGGTCTGATGGGTCTGGTCCTGCTCATTTTCTGTGTCTCCAAGCTGTGGTTCCGTGTATGGAGGTGGGCAATGGTAGGGAATTGCAGGAGAGCAGAGTAGTTTAAATTAACACTTTATTCTTAGAATACGTGCTAGACAACCAATAATCACTATGTAAGCTGCATACCTGCAAATAGTTATGAATAGCAATAATCAGTTTAAAGTATACAGTCGCCACTAATAAATACAATGTGACAATCGGTATAAATGGGATGTGACTTGAAGATTTTCTTCCCGATGGTGGGAATTTTTCAAGGGTGTATAACAACACACTACAGTATATGATGTAATAAACGATGCAACAGTCGTTCCAATTTCACTAAATTCCACACACAGTATAGAGCGTACACACCATGCAATCTTCGGAACGACGGCAAGATATGTCATGTTGGAGGATGGTATTCAATTAATCTTTTCTCCTGTACACACTATGCAATTGCCATGTAGATTAATGGCAGTTCAGATAATGTCTTTAGAGGAAAGATTGGCCCAATATATCTTGTGGTGGTACGATTGTGTGCAACACAGCAGATGGGATGATGCAATGAGCGAGAGCAGCGAAGAATGGCTTGGGGCTATACAATGTGCACAATATATGGTTCCGGTCCACGTCGGAACGATAATTGGACAATAGATCGTATAGTGTATACCCTGCTTTAGGCCGGAGAACACATCAGAACGATGTGAAAAATATGTTGTTCCATTTTGCATCAAAACGACAAATCATCCAATATATCGCCTAATGTGTACCCCACCTTAGCCAGCCTGAAGCACTTCAGGCGTCACAATGGGCAACCCTGTATCCTTTAAAAGGGCCACTCATTACCTTTAGTTTTATTTATAAGTTACATCAATGGCTTTCAAACCACTGTGATCATGGCCAACCACGGCTCTTGAGCCACACTCAAGTCTTTGTCATTTTAACCACTTAGCTGGCACAGTGGCATGGGATGCAACTGCAGTCAGATGGGCTTCACTGACACGGTTGCATCCCATGCCACCGTGCCCTCCTGCTCTGTTCCTCAGCGTTTTAATAGGAAATCCATTCTGTACATTTTTTGTTCTAGTCCATTCCATGGGCAGTAATGTAGGTGTCTCTGCTAAATATGCACCCCAGAATGCTGCGCAAAAGGCACTCTGGAGCACATTTGCTGAAGACAAAAGTGCAGAAATGGGAACTTCAGTTCCCCTCCGAGCACTAATACGCTGATCTGTGTGAGTGTAGAGATCAGCTGTAGCAGGGAGACTAATGATCAGCTCTCCCAGACACTCTCTGCTGTTTCCTGTAATGTCAATGGGTGTGGGGGAATCGTAAGTAATATCATTGGAAGGTGGGTGGGTAATGCAATATTTAAATGGTAACAGAAGGCACTGAAGGGGGGGTAGTGCCACAACTGGGACCTCCGGTCAGTGGGGAGATTATGCCACTAGACATATATTACCGCTGGGGGGATAATGACACTGGTGATCCTTTGTCCCTGGGGGTGGTGTAGGATTTAATGTAGCAATGGGGACATACAAAGTGACCTTCTCCGTGCAACACAGGTAGGCTATAGTGAGAGCTCATCTAATCAGGGTAGGAGGAGGAGGCAAGTCTGCTCTCCAACCGTTCTTTTGCCTACATGGGCTCCAGAGGCAATCGTAACTGGGGGTCAGGCCTTTTGGGGAGTTCTTGTAACTAAGATGCATGTGGGGATGTCTAATGGCATGTATGGGTTAAGAATGGTGGTCTGATTGGCATGTGTGCATATATAAAGAACATTAGGATGTCTGGTGACATGGGGAGGCCTTATGGGCATGCAAGGATGTCTGATAGCATGTGGGAAGGTCTTATGGACATGTAAGGCACACATGGAGGTGTGAGGCATTTGGGTATATTTGATGGGCAGGTCAAATGGGCATGTGAGGAGGTCTGATTGCATGTAGGGTGCCTGATGGCATTTGGAGAGGATTGAGATTCATGGCACTTTGTGGTATTTTTAATGATTACTTTTCTCAGATATACTGTAGATTATTACTATTTAATCATTTTTGGCTCTCGCAGCCCCTGACCATGCCATCGGAAGGTGGATACCATGTTCCTACTCACTCAAATGACACTGACATCATCTGATCGGAAGGTTCTACACAAGATCAGCAACCTGTTGCCTTTCCTGACCCATGGCCTACCCATTCATATAATTTATATAATGATGAGCTCTCTGGGATTACTCCTGCCTGTAGAATATGCCACACACAGGTGCTTGAGAAGAATCATAACCTGTCAGTACTGCCCAATATCAGAGTGTCAGCTCATCCACCAAATTATAAGAACCCCTCACAGTCTACCCATTTGTGCTTGAGCTTACCTGGGTGTCAATATCTCCTTGACTAACAAAGTCAGGGCAGAAACTAGGGTGGTGCGACATGTGCCATGGCGCAGGGCACCGCAGGGCAGGGGAGCGCTGTTCAATTTTCTGTTTATAATCATTCTCACTTGTAGCTTCCTCTTCTTTTATCCCCAGCATCTCCTGGATGCCCCTATCTCCTCCTGGCTGACTCCCACTCCATCTGGCCACATCCCCAAGCACCTTCAGTCACATCCTCTTTTATTTACACACACATTTCAAAATACTGTCATACAGGGACTCAAACCCATCACCTCTCACATGCCAGTCAAACACCTTCCACCTGGAGCTATCTGCCCCACAATTTCTGATGGTGGCCCATGAGGCTGCCATCAGAAATTGTGGACATTTTGGGCTCACATCTTATGTCCCTCTTTGAAAAACAGGGTGGGGGGGTGCCAATGCTCTTTTTGGCCCAGGGCACCAAAAAGTCTAGTTACGACTCTGAACAAAGTACATAGGGGCACTGTTCTGTGGTAACTCACTGGGGTTGTATAAACATTTTTATTGGCAAGGGGCCCCAGAGCACAATAGTTTTAGAACCCCTGAGTTAAATTAAAACAGTTAATCAAAGAAAGATACAACCATATGTAATATAACATATCAGCAGACATTTTAAACACGTATTATAAGCTATAACAAACATATTCGATGAAAAAAGAAGGTAGTTCTAGGACTGTCTGTTATAATCTGAATAAACTGCTATAGTACATGAATAGACAGAATAAAACATTTTTTATGGATAAATCATATATATTTTCTCATAGACTGATGAAACACATAATATAAAAAGCAGTTTTGTATTTCCATTGATGTAGTAGTGTGTACAGTTTTTTGTGTATTTTTTATTCTCATTTTATATAGTACATAAAGAGTTAATAAATACGGTTTTGGCCAACATGGTTTCTTTTAGTTCAGTCTTATAAAATATTTAAGCTAAAACAAGGGCAATCATAAAATTTAGGCTTTTAAATAATGCCTATTCATGATGTTAATTAACGGGGTCCGATAATTAACATTCTAACTCGCTGCGGATTCCAGAGCAATTCATCATTGTTCCAGCGCAGTGACAGCTTTTCCGAAAATCAGCTGTCCCCTTTGCGAAGCAGTGAATCTTTTTACTGCTCCATTTGGAGCAGTGATGGGAGTGCGCATGCGCAACCTACAGGTCACACATGCGCACAAGATGGCGAATGCTCCCGCACTCAAGCTCCGAAAATATAATATTTTCGGAGCTTGATGAATTATGTCCCCATACTAGTGTATAAGGACAGCAGGTCATTCCGCGAGAGGAAGGTAAGCAGGAGAGATCTGTGAGGTCTCCTGCTTTACCTTCGTGATGAATGGCCTGAGAACTTAATTTTTACAATTGCAGATGAAAATGTTAATTTTCACCTGCTTTTGTAAAAATTAAGTGATGATAAATAGGCCTCTAGGGGGCCTATTCATCATTACATAATTATCACCGGTGATAATTATTTTTTAAACTCGCTGCAAGTTTAAAAGATGTTTTGGAGGTATTCATCATGCGTTCCTAACAAAAGTATCACTTCCGAAAAACTGCTTTTTGCGGAGTCAGTTTTTCGGAAAAGTGATACTTCCCGGCCCTCCTTCCTTTCAACCTAGATCTACAACTTTGTGTGAAAAGCACAATAAATCTGCCCTAATTTCTTAAAGATAATGATTGACAATTCTCAGCAATTTGGCAAATGTAGTTACATACAGTAATCACCTTTTAGCTGACGGTGTAATCACTAGACATTATGCAGCATTCAAATTGAAAATAAAAAAATCAATAGTAAAAATGCTTGAAAGGCTCAATTTCTCGTGATTAAGCTTTCTAATCCTCATACACTGTTAAAAATGAATGCGCATTTCACAAATGGTTTAGAAATTTTAAGTCAGTGTAAATAAATTTGTAGCCTTTCTTTCAATTTTATTTTCTTTTTATATTTTTGAGGGCAGAAAAGTGTTCAGGGGGATGAATAATAACGTTATTATACACTTGCTATTTCTATACACTACCTAGGATACCTTATTACTCACAGGCACCCTTTCAGTACTTTTCCTTGTACTATTTAAATCATGCCCACTCCAGTCCATATTACCACTTATATACAATAACTGCAGTTATGTGTTGTATACTATACTTAATAAACATAACCCACAATCACAGTGCAAATATATATTATTTTACTCCCAATATATATCTGTGAAAAACATAAACAATACTTATATAGCCTTATACACAGCACACTTTACCTACTGTTTTCAGTCTGCTCTGGGAGAACTCCCAGAGGGAAGATACAGATGACTACTGAGGGGCCTATTCATCAAATGATAAATGGCCCGGTAACCATGCGGATACACTAATTTCCGGGCCATTCATCATGAGACGCCCAATAGGACCCCTTTGGTATTCAGTAAACTCCGAAAAACTGAAAGTTTTCGGAGTTTGCTGCCGAAAACAAGCGCCATCTTCAGACGACGCTTGTTCTCAGATCCCCATCCTTCCTATGGGAAGGAGTTCTGTGGATGCGAAGAAGAATCCCTCCACTGCCTCCTCACCAGCTCCCCGGTGGCTTTGCGCATGACACATTTGTTATCACTCATTAATAATCTTAAATGGTGCTCCAACCAATCAGCTGCGGTCATTTTTCAAAAACATGACAGGAGCTGATTGGTTGGAGCACCATTTAAGATTAGTAATGAGCAGGGGCATATATCTTCCTATTGGCCTTAATGGCCCTCACCAGAGAGGGTGACGTTGCCACCTGACATCATTAGCAAATGATCACTGGTCTCCTGTTTGCTCTGCACAGTGTCCCGCAGACAGCTGTTATTAGTAAATGAGCCCTGGTCTCCTGTGCTCTTATCAGTGTCCACCATTGATTGTTAAATTGTATCAGGCTTCTTATATGTCCCTTTATATCAGAAACATTTAAAATTAGAGAGACTAATTTTTTTTTTCCCTAATATATCTCTTCTCCCACAATACCCACTACATACCAATCACCACTCACTAAGTCCCATATGTCAACCTTGCAGGAAAAGAGTGCAACACCACATCAACCACAATGCTCTATTCGCAGGGTAATTTGCATATATGCAAATTATCTTGCTCACAATGCACCTTGTTTGTTATTGATGCCCTCTTTTCCTGTGTTGTTGACATATAGAAATTAATAAACAGTGCTTGCATGTAGTAAGTGTTATAACTGAAAAAATATAATAATATATATATATATAATATATATTAAAAAAAAGTATATATATATATATATATATATATATATATATATATATATATATTGTCTCCCTATTTCTACAGGCGTTTAAGTTGAACTATCCCCAGTGTAAGTACTAATAAGTCTATCTTTTTCTCAGAATGGGGAATTGACCATGATCTTTATAGGTTGTGGATACTCTGGTGTTAGGATTAAGACATGATCCTAAAATGGACTGTTTCTATTAATGTGTGTGAGATTGCAATGAACCCATGTGGGATGTTTTACCTGTGAATTATATGGCAGAGTTAAAAAGCACAATGCAGTGTAGACAGTCCAATTTGAATATATGTAAATTATTTTACCCATAATGCATGTTTGTTTTTGACGCTGTTTTCAAGCTTTTCTTGTGTTTTTTGGCATTAATAAATAGTGGTTTGCAATAGAGTAAGTTCTGTAAAAGATATATATATTAAAAAGAGAAATTAAAAAAAATATTCTCCCTATTTCTACAGGTGTCTGAATTAAACTACCCCTAGTGTGTGTTATTTTATTTTTTTCAAGTAGAAGCAGTCATTGGAGGGGGGAGCCAGTCCCTTAGTTTGTCAGGGGTGCGCGGACCCCAAGATACACCCCTGGTAACGAGAGATAAGAAGAATATCACTCGCTGATAAATCTGGGCAATTATCATTAAGAACACAATGCATGGCATCAAAAAGAGGGAGTGGGACCATGAAGATGCTATCATCTAGCCCCCAGGATCTCCCATTTCACTAGAAAGTGGGCATAATGTGTAAAAGTGACCTGCTCTTGTGGGGGTACTTGAGAATCCCCAAACTTCTGGAATCTCCTCGACATTCTGGAAGAGTAGATAAGTATGACAAACAGAACATACTGTATATATATGATATAATACAATACAAATATAGAATATCTACAAGTTGACCACTTTATTACTGTTCCTTTAATTGCTTCTGTGTCTTCTCTATGTATGTATGTATATATGTATGTATGTATGTGTACTTAATTTGGTTGAGAGAGCAACAACGGCACTCTGCACAGTCTCTCTGTTGTTTCCGCGAGCCGGCTGGCAGTAGGAACTTACCGTGCAATCTTCTTAGGCGGCCTCGGTGCATGGACACAGTCCACAAGTACCAGACCCTGTTACAGGCTTAAGAGCTGCCAAAGTATGCTGCATCACCACTGCTTAGGTGCCCAATCACCCCGCTGTTCCCACAGAAGGTATAAAGCCTGTAGGTGCATTCTGCATCAGGCACACTTCAATGCACAGCATACACTGTATGCTCCAGGCTGACACTGCACCACTAATGTGTTACTGCTGATACCTATGTGTGTTACTATTGTGTCAAGCTCTTAGCTCCCATAGAGCAGCGGTTTGACGGCGGTTTTTATTCTATTCTAAACCCCGGCGGTTTGGTGACGGGTTCTATTCTGTTCTAAACCCCAGGGTTTTGGTGGCAGTTTTGCATCAGTTTCTAAATGACAGCCATGTTCTATTCTATTCTAAAATGTGTTTGGATGGCAGTTTTGCAGCGGTTTTGGCCTTAGTAAATCTGCAGATAGCAAAACCGCAGCCAAACCACAGTCAAAACACATTTTAGAATAGAATAGAACAGGACTGTCATTTGGAAACTGCTGCAAAACTGCCACCAAACCCCCGGGGTTTAGAACAAAATAGAACCCGCCACCAAACCACCAGGGTTTAGAATGGAATAGAAACCGCCATTAAAACGCCGCTTAGTAAATTTTGCCCATATATATATACACACATATTAGATAGATAGATAGATAGTAGATAGATAGATAGATAGATAGATAGATAGATAGATAGATAGATAGATAGATAGATAGACAGACAGACACAGTACTGTGTACAACTTTTAGGCAGGTGTGGGAAAAAATGCTGCAAAGTAGGAATGCTTTCAAAAATAGAAGTGTTAATAGCTTGTTTTAATCAATTAACAAAATGCAAAGTGAATGAACAGAAGAGAAATCTAAATCAAATCAATATTTGGTGTGACCACCCTTTCCCTTCAAAACAGCATCAATTCTTCTAGCTACACTTGCACACAGTTCTTGAAGGAACTCAGCAGGGAGGTTGTTCCAAACATCTTGGAGAACTAACCACAAATCTTCTGTGGATGTAGGCTTGCTCAAATCCTTCTATCCCTTCATGTAATCCCAGACAGACTAGATAATGATATCAGGACTCTGTGAGGCCATATCAAAATTTCCAGGACTCCTTGTTCTTCTTTACACTGAAGATAGTTCTTAATGACATTGGCTGGATGTTTTGGGTCGCTGTCCTGCTGCAGAATAAATTTGGAGCCAATCAGACACCTCCCTGATCTTATTACCTGATGGAAAAGTACCTGCCTGTATTTCTCAGCATTGAGGACACCATTATTCCTGACCATATCCCCAACTCCATTTGCTGAAATGCAGCCCTAAACTTGCAAGGAACCTCCACCATGCTTTACTGTTGCCTGCGTACACTCATTATTGTACCGCTCTCCAGCCCTTCGGCTTAAAACTGGCAGAAACCAGTGGGACCCAGGTACACCCATCTACTGTTCAGAGAAGTCTGTCCAGAATTGATCTTCATGGAATAATTGCAGCCAAAACCCATATCTTTGATGTGGAAACAAGGCCAAGCAACTCAACTATGCATGAAAACATAGGAACTGTGGTGCAGAAAAATGGCAGCAGGTGCTCTGGACTGATGAGTGAAAATGTGAAATAATTGGCTGTAACAGAAGGCAGTTTGTTCGCCGAAGGGCTGGAGAGCGGTACAATAATGAGTGTCTGCAGGCAGTCATGTTGTCCTGTTGTAGGCCTGACGCGCGTTTCTCTTTGCACTGGCTTGATCACAGGGCCTGATTCAGACCCGTTCGCTATATGCGTGCGCTCCAAAGTGGCCCGATGTTCTGCATACACGCATGCGCACGCTTCGTTCTGCGCTTGCGCAAACTACTCACTACGATCGCATACCACTCGCTCGCCCAGCAAAGGCAGCACAGAGTAATGAGTGACAGGAGAGGCCGTTTGTGGGTGGTAACAAGGACAGGACACTAATAACGGGGGGTTGGAGATGTGAATGCAGGCGTTTTAGAGGCGTGCATAATTAACAGGCAGCGTCATGGTACATGTCACTTGCCATTTTTTTACACTGATTTCCTCGCAATGCTTATGGTAGGGTAAAGCTACCTCAAGCACTGCGTTCACATCCGATGGTGCTCGATGTACCAATGTTTTAATACACTTCCTGGAGTTGACGTGTTGCTGGTGGGCAGCTCTGCCTGTGCGATTGGGCGTACACATACACAAAGTGGCCGCTCGCTAAGACATGGTGGGCATGCTTATGCCTTGGAGAGCGATCGCTTCTCGTGGCGTCACTTTGAAAAATTTGCATATGCATCTAGCGAGTGTACGCAGATAGCGAATGGATCTGAATCAGGCCCACAGTGTCAGTCGTTAATGCCTGCAATTTGCAGGCTATTACCGTATATGCTCGAGTATAAGCCGAGTTTTTCAGCACATTTTTTGTGCTGAAAAAGCCCCCCCTCGGCTTATACTTGAGTCTTGCCCGCATGGTAAGCAGCTGAGTAGCGTACCATGCGGGCCGCAGTGCAGACTGTGTCTCTGTGACACAGCTGCACCGCGTGTGTAGCGCTGACCGGATGGAGTTCGGTCAGCTCTACACACTGCCAAACACACAGCCGCTGGCAACGGCAGCTGTGTGTTTGTTGTAATTAGCAACCGAAGAGAGTCTGTCAGACTCTCATCGGCTGCTGCTGCTCCCACTGCAGGAGCCATCTTCTGGCTCCCACAGTGGGTAATGGGAGAGACATCGTCATGACGACGTCTCTCCCATAATGCAAAGAGGCCGGAGGAGCCAGTAGCAGCGTCGGGACCAGGAGCGGGGTTTCAGGTAAGTGTCTCTCTCTCTACTGGGGGGGGCTACTACTGGGGGCAGAACCAGGGGGGAGATTACTACTGGGGGCACTACCAGGGGGGGATTAATACTGGGGGCACTACCAGGGGGGATATTGCTACTGGGGGCACTAGCAGGGTGGGGTATTACTACTGGGAGCACTACCAGGGGGGGTATTACTACTGGGGGCACTACCAGAAGGGGAATATTACTACTGGGGGTAGTACCAGGGGGGGATTACTACTGGGGCTGTACCAGGGGGGATTAATACTGGGGGCACTACCAGGGGGGGATATTGCTTCTGGGGGCACTACCAGGGGGGGTATTACTACTGGGGGCACTACCAGGGGGGGTATTACTACTGGGGGCACTACCAGAGGGGGAATATTACTACTGGGGGCAGTACCAGGGGAGGGATTACTACCAGTAGCTGCTGCATTTCCCACCCTAGACTTATACTTGAGTCAAAAAGTTTTCCCAGTTTTTTGTGGTAAAATTAGGTACCTCGGCTTACATTCGGGACGACTTATACTCGAGTATATACAGTACATTTACCCCTATATCTCTTCTCCTCAGTTGAGCTCTCACAATGGACAGGATGTAGTAAACACCTGTTACTGCGGTATGAAATGTGATGAAAATCGCAAAGGACAGCTCTCCCAATAAGAGCGATCCTTTGCGATACCTTAGCACAGACGGACTTCTGGGTTTAGCACCCAGCAGTCCTTCTGGCATTCTTTTGCTCATGCGCAAAGGCCGCGGAGAGAGATGGTAGGCAATCGATTGGATCCCTTTCAGGGGAAGCGTCCTGATAAGAAACCCATAGACTTCTATTGGGTAACGCCAGCTAAAGATGGTGTTACCCACCAGGACAAAGCTTTGTACATATGGAAAATGTGGTAAAACCCACAAAACAGCATTTTCGGGGGTTTCGCCACATATTTCACTTTAGTACATCCCACCCAATGACTGCATTTAATCTCTCTTTTGGGGCTTTGTACACACTTGGGTACAGGCTTTTCTGTTCCTCTTTGGGGACCCCAGACAGGAGATCTCTCTATTTCCCTTCTTCTCGATTAGGAATGGCCATCGACGATTAACAAACATTGATGGTTTGTCACTGATGCTCCATGGTTTTACCTTCAAGTGCAGGGATCCAATGTTCTCCACCATCAATGGCTTAATGTCAGCAATGGTTTGGGGGATTGTTTTCTCTACACAGATGGCAAAGAGCTTAGCTTGACCCCCACATCACTAAGCACCAGCCCTGCTTAACGACATTAAGTTCCACCCCCAAATCTGATTAATCCACAGCCTGCCATGCCTCCTGCAAGGGTAGCCATCAATGGGTGCAAACTATGGGTGGTTCACTGCTGAGGGTTTCATGCCATTGATATTAAACCACGATGGCCATCCATATTCTTGGTCTCTCTCTCTCTCTCTTTCCCTCTCTCTCTGCCAACATGGCACGAGGGTTACAAATATTTCTCTTTTCTTTTAGTTTTTTCATATATACAGGTTGAGTCTCCCATATCCAAAATGCTTGGGACCAGGGGTATTTTGGATATCGGATTATTCCGTAGTTTGGAATATTTGCATACTATAATGAAGTATCTTGGGTATGGGACCCAAATTTAAACACAGAATGCATTTATGTGTTATATACACCTTATACACACAGCCTGCAGGTAATTTTATACAATATTTTCAACAATTTTGAGCATCAAAAAAAAAATTGTGTACATACATGAAATTCATTTATTTTTCATATACACCTTATACACACAGCCAGAAGGTTATTGTATACTGTATTTTAATGATTTTGTGCTTTAAAAAAAGTTTGTGTACATTGAACCATCAGAAAGCAAAGGTTTCACTTTCTCAGTCATACTAAAAATATTCCGTAATTCGGAATATTCCATATTTCGGAATATTTGGATATGGGAGACTCAACCTGTACCTACTTCACTGGCTGATTCTATTGCAAACACAACCTGTCTATGGAAGATGGGTTCAATATTTATTTGTATGGGTGGCCTTAGATATAACTTATGTTATTGGCTCATCATTAGCAAATAAAACAGCTTGCATCATTCAAATAGTCATAGGATTCATCTGGTTTCTCTGTATGCTTGGTTGTCACCTTTGTCTTGTTTGGTTAAATAATCTCCTAAACAAACAGGACAAACATAGAATGGATCAGAGTCTGATATATTGACTTAAGTGAACAAACAGAGGAGCTATAGCTCAATAAAACTAAAGGAGAAAGTTGCCAAGCAACTCAGAATCAAGACCGGAAGAAGGCACTAAAATGCTGATGTCACAAAGTGAACATAAAATCCCACAATGTAGAAGTCCAGGAGTAAGTGCATTGAATAATTATGAGCCTTAATATAGATGTGTGATAAAGACATGAATAGCAGCTATTGCTGGACTTGCTACGTGCAATGTAGGGATATCTAATCGGCGGTCCCATATCAATCTTTTGGATTGAAGTGGGATTGCTAAAATAATATCAATCTTCTTCTCTAAGATCAATATTATTTTGACATATATATACGTAGTTAAGGGTTAGATTACTGTTGCACATGTGCAGTTAAAAAAAATAAAAATAAAAAAAAGAGAAGTCAATGCACGAGCACTGGAACAGGAGACACCAAGAACCAGGTACATATATTAACTGGGTTTTTGTTTGAATCTGTTACAAATATCATGGGGTTAATTTATTAAGAATCGTGTTGGTCCCGATTTGCATTCTCGGGTGATAATATCACTTTTTTGCAAATCAGGAACTTACTATCATTAAAGTCGGGTGATTTGTTCATCTTTTGGGGTTAAAATCGGGTGATTTAATACCGCAAATTTGCCCATTTTTCCCATTAGAAATGAATTCACCATCAGCTCAAATAGGAAGTACTTTTCATTCATTTCTGCCTAAATCAGAAATTTACCATTATTCGTTTTGCTAAATTCAGCCGTTTTACACTCAAATCTGGGACTCAATAGAAGTTTTAAATGCACCACCTCCAACGCTGCGAGTTGCAATCCAACATACACAAATCAGTGTGATTTGTGTATGTTTATGAATGGAAAGTGTGTTGTAAGGGTTAATTTAAAAAAAAAAAACGTAGGGTTTCCCCCAAAAGCATAACCAGCCCCAGACTTGTCAGCCTGTCCTGGTTCATAAAATTATGGGGAACAAAATGAGTAGTGTTCCACAGTAATTTAAGAACCAGCACTGGGCTGCAGGGCCAGTCCTGGTTTGAAATATAGGGGGAAAATATGCGTATGGTTTCCCCTATATTTAAAACCAGCACTGGACCCAAAATGACTGGGGTGTAATGCCACAGCCCGGAGACCCTATTACCGGGTCTCCAGGCCCGAAGCATTCTCACCCCAAGCTGGTCAGGCCAAGCCTGTGATCTTTGGGGAGGTGGGGACCCCCTAAAAAAGGGATCCCCCCTCTCCCAAACCCCAGGCTTGGTCTGAAGCCCAGGGCTCTTCCCCGCACCCCTGGAGCATTGGGTACGGGGGTAATAAAGTGTAAAATAGTATTAAACTATTGTATTTTACAGTGGAACTACAGGTGCCAGCATGCCTACCCTTTGGCACTTGTGGAACTACAAGTGCCAGCAGGCGGCCAGCACTCGTACCCCCACTGTAAAATAAGTAGTTAAATAAAGACAGTACACACACACCATATTTAATAAAAGTTTATTACATACATACCTCAATCACACATACTTACATTTTACCAGATGTTTCTGTCCCCTTGTCCCCATAGATTCCAATGGGAGTTCCTGCAACAAAGATCCTATACTCACCTGATCCTCGCGCTGGTTTCCGTAGGATCCCTGGTGGTCTTGGCAAAACAATAAAATGCTTACCCGAAACCAAACAGAATAGTATTGATATGTGTCTTGTCACAAATACCAATACTACTCGAATGCCAGCTGACGGGACGTCACAGGGTTTCCCCCGTCCCGCCAGCCAATCAGAGGCCGCTTCACATCTAGCGGCCTCTCATTGGCTGGAACCCATCTGTACCCGAGCCAATGAGAGGCCACTAGATGTGAAGAGTACCCTATGACACTCAACAAAATCAATCCCTAAAACACGTCGCTCACCAGGTAATACCACAATGTTTATCTCATGGTAATTGGGAAGATTAAGTTTATCACAATAGAGGAGAAGAGAAAACTGATTTATTTAAAATTAGATTTTTTTATTTTCATTAGTGATCAATGGGCTTATTTATTGTTGGTGGTAGTGTGGCCAACAAAAGTATCATTTTTTATAACAAATCATTTTTTCTGGGTTATTTAACAAAAAAACCTTGCTGGGAAACCAGCTCTAGTAGGAACCTGTCTCAGAGAAGACCAATAGCAATTGATGAGGACCCTGATTTGCAAGGTATCCTGGTTCTGGAGATCATGGTTTTGATATACAACAGGTAGCAGTAGTAGAGATAATTTTTTGCATAAGCAGTGATTACTGTAGACTCCTTAAGGTACCTATTTGTCAAGCCATCCTGACCTAGATATAATGTGGAAACAGCAATTTTTCAATTATTTAAGTAAAACATATATTTGACAATGCCAAAAGCAGAATAAACTGCAGATATTTCCAGCAGCTGGCACAAAAATGGCAGCATACCACAGTCCCCATCAGTGGTGGCTCCAGAGGTAGGGCTGCAGCGCAGTCCAAAATTCAAATAGGGG
Source organism: Taudactylus pleione (assembly GCA_031769625.1). Lineage (NCBI taxonomy): Eukaryota > Metazoa > Chordata > Amphibia > Anura > Myobatrachidae > Taudactylus > Taudactylus pleione. Next base: position 5,799,195 of record JAUIMM010000190.1, on the reverse strand, counting down.
AGCCACACCAACTGCCAGTAAGTTCTAGCTGGGATATTTGGCAGCATTTGGGGTGGCAGTTGGTGTGGCTCCCCTATTTGAATTTTGGACTGCGCTGCAGCCCCACCTCTGGAGCCGCCACTGATCCCCATACAATGTGTGGGGACATTGCAGTAGTGCAATTTAACAAACTCAAAAACTTAAATTTTCAGTGCTTGTGTGAAGATGGCATTACCCTGCTTACCTCTGTTGAGTCGACTATCCGAAGAAGGATCTTGCGATCCCTCTTTGTTGGGCTGTAGCTAAACTCGATGCCCATTGCAATTACTTTACACTTCACATGCATACCTCCAGATACTGGCAAGAGACGTCTTGTCAAAGTTACATGTGTTATATACATTTTTCACCATTGGGTGGTGCATAGAGGCCTGATGGTGTGTCACTGAGGGACTGATGGTGTGCCTTAGCAATTTTAAAATCTTGTTCAGTATGCCACAAGTTGAAAAAGTTTGAAAATCACTGGAATATAGAATCAATTGACCATTGCTTATACTTCTGAGCAAAATGGTGTCAGTGAACAAGCAACCATACACTAGTGGAGAGAGCAAGATGCATGTTAATGGGGATGCTGTATCCACAGCAGTTTATATCAAGAACTGTGCTACAGTTACCCTAAAGGACATAACACCTATTGAAGCGTGGTCAGTGAACAAGCAACCATACACTAGTGGAGAGAGCAAGATGCATGTTAATGGGGAAGCTGTATCCACAGCAGTTTATATCAAGAACTGTGCTACAGTTACCCTAAAGGACATAACACCTATTGAAGCGTGGTCAAAAAGAAAACCAAGTGTAAGACATCTCAGAACTTTTGGAAGTATGGCCTATATGCATATAACAAAGGAGAAAATACGCAAGCTAGATTTAAAGTCATTACAGTGCATAGTGCTTTGCTATTGCCATGAGAGCAAATGTTACTGATTGTGGAATCCAAACACCAGAAGGCTTGCTAGAGCTGGGCATACATGTCCAGATAAAATGCCTGTCAGACCGACAGACATTTTATCTGGCAGCCTGCCAGCCACAGATGTCCGCTGCATACACTGTGAGATATCTCACAGTGTATTAGCCTGACATCTGCGCTCCGCCTCGAGGAGACATTTCCCTGTTCCTTCCATGGGAAGGAACACAGGAAATGTCTGTCTGTTGGCCGCGGCAGGGCATACACAACCCGATGCGGCCGACATTTTACTCCATAAATATCACATCGGATTGGCATGCTGGACAATCCAGCATGCCCGACCGAACAATATTTAACCGTCGGTCGCCCGCGCACACGCTACAATTATCGGGTCGATCTGCGGATATTGGGCGGATCGCCCCGATAATTGTAGCGTGTGGCCAGCTTAAGTCATGAGATGTTATCTTTAAAGAAACAACACAAATTGAAGAAAAGTTGGAAGCTGATATGCCAAGCAAGTATGTCTCAGTGGACATCCAGCAACTGTTAATATATCTGAGACAGAGTCTATCAGCATGTAAGTTCAACCACAGAAAGGATCTGCAAGGTCAAATATCAGCAAACCACCTAAGAGATATGATGAGGAATTTGCAAACATTGGAGTCAGTAAGCATCAAGATATCTAGAAGTCAAAACTAAAGTCTGATTGGTGTGAATGGAAATCCAAGATAGGCAAAGAGACTATGCAAGATTTAAAAACCACAAGTGTGAAAACTAAAGCATTAATAATCATGATAGTGACAGCAGTCCCAAGTTCGTGAGTTGAGAGACTGTTGTCAGTAAAGGAACTTTTGCTAATGGCTGGGATAGATAGAAATGTATTGGCCAAGCTAAAGTCATGTGATGTGTTGATGCCTTTTCACATGCTTAACCCAATTTATTTCACAGGTTGCTACAGAAAAGCTGAAATTAAATGTTTTTGTACCATGGAGAAGCTTGTAGCAATATCAACACCTGCACACACATCATTTCCAAAAAGAAGGAGGAGATAGGAGCAGAGAGGAGGAACAGGGGAGAGGAGTGAGCCAGTCAGACCATCAGGGAGGAGGAACAAATCAGACACTGTCCTGAAAGGCTGTGTACTGTCTGTCAGATTGGGTATGGCTGTAATTAGGGGTGTGCAAGTGAAGTGATGCCACAGCACAAGGCACCTACATTTGGTTTGTAGGGTACCTGAAATGGCACCATGTAACCTGATGCTCCGGACACTCACCCTGCAGCTTGTAGAGCCGCTCAGAGTGTCCTTAGGATTCTCCAGGCACTCACCTTACAGCTTGTAGAGCTTTCAATGGAAAGTCCTTTGGATGCTACTGGCACTCCTCTTCTTGCTGGTCTTGGCAGCCCCACCCCTTTGACATGACATCTTGTGTTCGGGGGTGATACAGAGGGCATTTAAGCCCTGCTATGCCCTGCCCTGGGATACCCTGTCAATAGCACAAAATTTAAGACAGTGTCTGGAAGAACTCCAATGATAGGATGGGACCCGTAGATCCCAAGACTGGCCATGTGACTCTATTGTCCTAGGGGGGCTTTTTATCTTTATTATAATCCACCACTAATTGTGTTTAGGGTAGATCAGTGATAAGCAATCTGATAAACTTCGGGGGTTGCAATGGGCAGTCCCCTAATCTTCAAGAGGGCCATATATTACTAGAGATCTCACTAATAAAATTAATACATTTAATGCAATGACATAGACTCCTATCTGTAATAACATATCACCAGGCATTTTGTACAATAATTACAAGCTATAACAGACAAATATAACAACAAAATAGGAAGAAGGTGGGGGTCACAAGAGAAAGCCTAAAGGCCTGCATGCTGCCCTAGCACCAGCTGTTATCATCGCTGGGATAGATAGAAATGTATATAAAAACCTTACAGCTAAGTTTTAAGACTTATTCTAAGCTGTAATTTCCAGTACACAAGTAAAGCAATGACCAAGAGGCAGCAGAAAAGTTATTAAGAAATTGCAAATTATCTTATTCTCAAGCAAACCATAACAGGGCTTAAAAGCGCCCTGTGCCGACTCCGCCCCTTAGCGCCTGACGTCACAATGTTGGACGCATGACTGAGCATGCTCCATAACAGCTGTACACACTGCAGGGTGCCTGTCTGGAAGGTCTAACGTACACTTTAGCTGCACCACATCATTAATCCTGGCTGCAGAGTGTTATTTCAGCCACCCCACTAGCCTGAAGCAAGAGCCACCCTGTGCTCTGTACGGTGGCACTGATCGCACACTTCTAGTTACGGCCATGTTCCCTACTTTCCAACTCTCCCTAATTGTCAGGGAGACTCCCTGAAATAGTAGCAATCTCCCTGGCTCCCTGAAGAGTCCAGCAATCTCCCTGATTGCACCTTACCAGCATTATGTAGCTGTTATATAGTTGGAAATACAGAGATATACACAATCAAATGGGATCATTAGCATCATTTCCCTGCATTGGGTTTAAGGCACAATGATCCCTATGGCTACATGCATTTTCTGAAAAGTATCAGTGTGTATTCATCAACAAGAAGATCATACTAACTGCTTTGGGGGTCATTTACACATTGAATGTAAGGCAATTTTATGGCACACCTCTCAGATGTAACAGTAGACGCCCACTTTAACTCACGCTCATAGGTGTTGCTTTCACAATCTCCCTGAAATCAATTTTTCAAAAGTAAGCAAGTATGCCATATATGCCTACCCTCCCGGAATTCACGGGAGGCTCACGATTTTTCGGGTAACCCCCGCCCCCCTCCGCACCCCTGGAAGGGTAGGCACTTCTCACGCATTATGCCCACTTCACTAGGGGAGAATTTCAGCGGCGATTGCATGTCCCGTGTAGGGTGCGGGGCTTAATGACGCTTGTTGTTCCCTTTTGAAGCTATGGTTGATAGTGACACTCTAAGGGATGGTTTCTGGTCGTCCAAAAGACCCACATTTTCCATTCAGTTGGAAGAACCCCATTTTATTTGCATTTAATAAATAAATTATATCATATTGCCTATCAAGGAACAATTTTCATGATTTTATGACCGTCAAGTACAACATAAAGGCTGGCAGTTTTTGGCTCTAGTGCAGTGGTTCTCAAACTGTGCACCGCGGAACCCTGGGGTGCCTCGGGACACTTGCAGGGGTGGGTGCCTCTGGTTGGTGGTCCAGCACCAACTCAAATTATTTATGGCCTATGTAATATAAATATGTGGACAAACAGAAGAGCAAACCTGTCACCCACTACATAAATTAACCTAAGGATGACACATTAGCACAATTTACTTCACTTTACTACTTCACTACATTTATTTCTGAATTTCTCTATAACAAACTTTTGGCTTAGGAGTGCCGTGAAAACAATTCTGATGCACTAGGGCGCCACGTTTCAAAAAAGTTTGGGAAACACTACTCTAGTGTATTGTTTTTATATATGTTTTCGATCTAGTGCTCAAGGTTTTTCTGATATATAAAAAGCCAATTTAGACAGTAAATAACCTGTTCTCTGCAGTCTCCTGAGGTAAAGCACTGGGGGGCCTACTCATCATCACTTAATTTATACAAAAGCAGGTGTATAATTGAAGTGTCAGGGTTATTCATCATTCATGTAACGCAGGAGATATCATATTTCCTGGTTACAATTGTGCATCAATAATTTCCACAAATTAGAAATTATGAAATTCATCAAGTTCCGATAAAGCATTTTTTTCGGAACTTGACAGTGATGCTTTACGCCACGTTCAGCATGCGATACAGCAGAGGGATCTCAAAGATCCCTCCCTGCTGTGTCCACTTACCTGCCTGATGCTCCCTCCTGGCTCCCAGAGCAGTCCTTTCGTGAGCCAGGAGAGGGCACAGCAGCAGCAGTCAGTGGCGGCGGGGGTCCCCAGCGGGCAGCTGGTGTGATGAGGTGGGCCAAGTCTCCGGCAGCAGCTTAGCCAAGTGTGCAGCTGCGACATGCAGCAAGTCTCAGCTGGAAGGAGACACACACAGTCTCCGGCGGCAACGGTGGGTACGGCGGCCACAACGGAGGACTTAGTGCATCTAGCTGGTATCAGCGGGGTGGGAGGGGGAGGCTCCGGCGTCGGCGGTAGCCGGCAGCTTTACAAAGATGTACCTAACCCTAGTCCCCCCTCTAAGTGCCTAAGCCTAACCCCCCTTCCCCGCCGTCTAAACCTAAGTGCCCCGGGGGTGCCTAACCCTAACCTCCCCCTCGGGGGTGCCTTACCCTCCCTCCTCCTAGCCTAACCGTAACCAACCGGGGGTGTGCCTAACCCTAACTCCCCCCAGGAAGCCCTAAACCTAATCCCCCCCGTGGCTGTCCGCGCCCGGCGCCCGGCATTCCTTCGGTCTCCCGGCGTCGGTAAAATGAGAGGCGTCTAGATTTAGATGCCTGTCATTTAACCCTCGCCGGGATTTAGTAGTCTGGAAGCCGGCGGTCGGCATTACATCCACCGGCTTCATAAACGTATGTCGGTGTGACAGATGCCGGCAGGGTTAGTTGGAGGGAAGGGGTCTCAGTCTCTCTTCGCAGTCTGTTTTCAAGCTGCGCATGCGCAGCTGGAAGACAGGCAGTGAAAACTGAAGAGGGACAAGAGAAAAGTCTCTCGCTTCCGAAAAACTGCTTTGCAGAAATAGCTGTTTTTCAGAAGTGATAGTTTTGGGCAGGAGGCATGATGAATGCCTCCTAAACGGTATTTGAACTCGCAGCGAGTTCAAACCATAATTATCACAAGTGATAATTATGTTTTGATGAATAGGCCCCTTGTTAAGTAACTAGCCATCATTTTATTTATTTATTGGGTGTATAGGGAGATTTAAATGAATTGTATTCATTTAGTAAGATTTATGTAAAGGGAGTTAATATTACAGGTTGAGTCTCCCATAACCAAAATGATTAGGACCAGAGGTATTTTGGATATCGGAATATTCCGTATATTTGAATATATGCATACCATAAAGAAATATCTTGGGAATGGGACCCAAATCTAGACACAGAATGCTTTTATGTTTTATATATACAGTACCTTATACATACAGACTGCAGGTAATTTTATACAATATTATAATAATTTTGTGCATCAAAAAAAGTTTGTGTACAAACATAAAATTAATTGATGTTTCATATAAATCTTATACACACAGCCTGATTATTATTTTTTACAATATTTTTTATAATTTTGTGCCTTGAACAAAGTATGCGTATATTAAACCATCAGAAAGCAAAGGTTTCAAAGGTAAATGTAATAAAAAGTTTTTTATTACATTTATGTACATTTTACTTTTCTAACTCTAGTTTTCAGTTTTAACTACAGTACTGTCCAGCTTCTGCTCTAATGCAATTCTGTATTGTTTTGTAGTACATATGGACAACTTCTCTTTGTGGATAATTTTCAGCAGATGTTATGCATGGACAATTACACTTAGTTATTTTTAATGTAGAGTGAAATGGTGACGCTATGCTTAATATGTGCCCTGAACCCCTTATAAAGCAAAATTCTTTCAGGTTCTGTCAGTCAGGATGATGTACCACTGCTTGTTTAATGCTCTGATAATGTTCCCCACCTCGCCCCCGGTTTGACACTGCAGCATCTGGAATTGGCCAATTACACACAGCACTCTCACGCAGGTTGAGGCTGGGGGGAAGCCATGTGAAAGACACATTTGTCACACAATTATTATTTCCCTTCTGCATGTGAGTGGAATTATGGTGTACCCGGCACACACGTACGTCAATAGTACTTCTGTAAGTGTACTATTCACCAGATAAGTGATCACTAATATTAATTACCATCATTATTAGATAATGTCTTACACTTTGTAAATAAGCAACATTTGATGCATCCGAACTCATTATTAGAGAAAAACATTTTGGGGCTGTTCTTGAGCTGAACGTAAGTCTGTTTGGGATGTGGTTAAAATACTGATGGAGGGATCTCCGGTGGTCAGAATACCAGCACCAGAATCCCAACACCTGTCAGAATCCCGGCGCCGGCATCCCGACCGCCGAAATCCCGATGGTAAGAGCGGGGTTAGGGGTTAGGGTTAGGCACTAGGGAGAGAGAGTTAGGCACTAAGGGAGGAGGGTTAGGTTTAGTGTGCGGGGAGGGGAAGGATAGGTTTAGGCACTTGTGGGGAGGTTAAGGTTAGGCACCAGGGAGGGAGGGTTAAGGTAGGGAGAGGAGCAGGGTTAGGATACCGACCAACAAGGTGTCGAAATTCTGACCGCTGGGATCCCAAATGCCGGCATCCCGAACACGGAATCTTGATTGTTTACCTGACGTGCATGCTCCGGATCTGAGCCTATACAAGTACCATCAATGCATTTTGGGCACTTTTACACTTACAACTGTAGAAGTGTAAGTGGGCTGTACATGTGCATGGTCTTGTATGCTAAACTCAGTAAAAGTGCTGATGCGAATGTGGGTCATGCAGAATTGGAAATAAATGTAAATATTTCTAGGCATAACATTTTCACCAAGTATAGTCTTGTGCAAGCGTGCGCCATTGATGATGAATAGCAATAAACCTGTACAGATAGTGGGCACTCTATATAGGAGAATACAATATACACATTTCCTCCATTCATGCAATACGGGAGCACATTTAACTAATTCCCATACACCTTTGCATCAGTCATTACCTACAAGAAACTGTCTGTTGTAGATTTATTGCAACAAGTTTTATTTTTTAATTAATATTGCATTCGTCCAAAGTCAGGCATTTGCAAAGTCCCCTTTAGAAGAACTTGCATTTGCCAGTGAGAGTTAACATCCCTCATGATCAGTTTTTGCCATGGACTTATTTTGCTTCAGTGGTCTTGCTCCATGCATTTATACAGTACAGATATAGCTTTTCTCTTTTAGATCAATAGCGGGATCTAGTGAACCCAAAAGTTCAATAGACAGACCCTACTTCCCCACAGAAACACTGCCCCTGCCAGAGGCATCACCGGGTCTGGTGACACCCGGTGCGCACTGTGGATACCCCTGAGCGTACCAGAAAGGGGCATGGCCTAAATAAAGGGGGCATGGCCTCGTGGGGGATCCCGATAACATCACTCCAGGGGCAGCCCAGCATCACCTGAGATGCTGGGCTGCCGCGGAGTCTGGGAAGTCTGCATTGTCAGCTCCTCTTCTATAACCGGAGCCGGGTGCCGCAGGAGAATATCACACTGCAGCACCCGGCTCCTGTCACTGCAGAGGAGCAGGCATTTTGGTGTCACCGACTCCGAGGGTAACACCCGAGTGTGGCCCGCACCCTCCTGATGACGCTACTGCCCCCTGCATTGTTTTTCAATTAGATCATGCTTGCTTTCTCCATTCAGAACCTGCTCGGAAATAATCATAAACAAAAAGTTGAAAACCTTGGCATGTTTTATTGACCTGCACAAATTCTAGTCTATAAAATACATAACACTATAGCCGATTTATTGCATTGATAAACATAGCCTGAAGGGCCTGGATTACATTACACCTGGAGGAATGAGTTGAACAATTCTAAGACTTTACCAATGTCTTCTTCAGATGTGTTTTCTTGATCCTGACACTGATGAATTCAAAGGAAGGCATCTGTCTTGAGGCAAGTAGATTAATGGCAAGCCTTCTCTATAATGTACTTTGACATGATGGTCACAGGATAATGCAGACTCTAATTCATAAATGCATACCTCCGATTCTAGATCTTCTGTGCAGGTCGTGTTGAAGTGACCTGAGTTTATTTGTTAAATGACAGCCACACAATCAGGAGCAGATGAATTGTTTTGCAATAATAGCCCTGCTTGGCCAAGCCTACTGAACAAACTAAATCTGTCACTCCAATGGAAAGTACTGACAGACAAATTTATTACCTTTCATGCATCCAAACAGCAACTCAATTTCCATTACTCCTACCGGCAGCACTACTGACAGCCTAATACAATGCTGCTGCTAGAAAGCAAATATAGAACATTATTAACCCTTTCTCTGCTACGAGGTTCAGAGGACTGAGCGTCAGAAATTGCTCTTGCAGTACTGTAACAAATTGATGTTGCTTAAAATATAATAGCTGTTTCTGGGAAGCCTGATATTATTTTCTAGCATGCATCATTCTGTTTGGTTTTACCAAAGCCTATTTAATAACAGAATAACAGAAGCAGGGGCGCTTTAAGAGAGGAGGTGCCCCGTGTGCAGATTACTCAGTGCAGGACCCCTCCTCTCTGTGGTGCAGTAGACTCTGGCATTGTGCCTGCGCCATGGTCCCGGAGACACCTCTACTGCACATGCACAAATCTCCGGAAGAATGGCCCAAACGCCATTTTCCCAGTGATTTGCGCTGCCGAAGCAGAGTCCACAGGGGACTCCGGAGAGGTAAATATTAAACATGGGTGCAAGGTCTGTGGTGTGGGCCCCTCTGGACCGCACACCCTGCACCCATTATAGATACACCAAAGCACAGAATTACTCCTTCAGTTACATTGTGCATTTAAAACCAGTTAGCTGATCACTTATGCGGCCTAGTGAAGTGTTACGTAAAATGTTACAGTTTCGGTCCAGCATCGCTGAGGCAGTTGCCCCAGATATATATGGGTAAACTGTGATTATAGAGGATTTTTTTTTTTTTAGCACTGTGATAAACATAATAAACAATTGCAGCTTATTAATAAATAGACCCCTTAGTTTGTTAAAAAAAAATTATGTATTTAAGTTAGAATATGTTAGTGTATCAATTGCTTGCAGGAGTGGATATATAGCCTTAGCTGAAAGCGCACCGCCTATGTTATCCATAGGCTAGAGTGCCTCTGCAATGCCAGCTCACCTCCTATGCCAGGCTCTGCTTCGCTCTTCTGAGCAGTAATGAATGGCAAAGAACTGAACGAAACAAAGTAAAAAAAAACAGTGCAGCTTTGATGATCCTAGTTCCGTGTATCATTTCCAGTCCACCCATTGAAAAGGAATAAAACCAAAGGAGAAAAACAAAATATTGCAAAATAATTATGCTGCTTAATCTATGTCATAAAATATAGCTGTTTCACTATAGTTAATTTGCAAATGGATGCCTATTAAAAATAAAATACATCTATTACCGACAATTGGCAATGACATTGCCCTGCCGACCAGCAATTTGTCTGTAAGGGCCATGGAGAAAATTATCCCTAATTTAAATTGAACCCCAGGCGCGAGAAGATTATATCATTACATTAAGCAACCTATTCTCTGCAGACTCCCTTCTCCCCTTCCTTACCAGCAACAATTCAACTTGCCTCTGTGGACCTCTAAAAGTATTATTAAGTAATGCACTTAGAAAGCTCTTCTGCTTGCCATCAGACTCATTTTGCTTCCATGCTCACCAATTATATAGGTATAAGCAATTATTACAAGCCAAGTTGCCCCCCTAAATATCTCCCACACCTTTGATAGAATTAAATCTAAATTATTATTATTATTACCAGTTATTTATATAGCGCACACATATTCCGCAGCGCTTTACAGAGAATATCTTACCATTCACATCTGTCCCTGCCCCAGTGAAGCTTACAATCTATATTCCCTATCTCATGCGCACACATACACACACTAGGGTTAATTTGTGTTGGGAGCCAATTAACCTACCAGTATATTTTTGGAGTGTGGGAGGAAACCGGAGCACCCGGAGGAAACCCACGCAAGCACAGGGAGAATATACAAACTCCACACAGTTAGGGCCATAGTGGGAATCGAACCCATGACCTTAGTGCTGTGAGGCAGTAACGCTAACCATTACACCATCTGTGCTGCCCCATAAGATGTTTGTCATTATTCTGTGGATGTGTCACTTCCCATCATCTATCCAAATCTCTGTGAGAAGCAGATTAAGTTACTCTATACAATAAATACACTTCTTGAGAAAGCCGCCGAGTGTAGTGAAATGCGTTGAAATAACGGATCATCTTCCTACCTCAGCTCTTCCAGCATTGACTGTCCATACATATAACACAGCTGCTTACAGGTAGTGTTTGCCAATTGGATTTATCCATTTGCTAATCACCAAGAGCTGCTTGTGCACCTATTAGCACTATCACTACTATAGCGCATACCAGCGGGAGCTGGCTAAGAGGCCTATTTATCATTAAATATTTGCAGCATATTTCCCAAAAGCACCCAGTTTTGGGGGATATCCGCAATTATTAAGAATCCCCCAGATGTACTATGGAGATATCGTAGCAGATATTTCTGATATCTGCTGTGGTTCCTCCATTTCCGAAAGCAGGCTTAATACTCATAGGTTTCTATAAGGCAGTGATTTTCAACCTTTTTCAACTCGCGGCACACTACACAAGATTTTAAAATTGCCAAGGCACACTATCCGGCGATGCGGTGTGCGCGGACTGTGAAAAAATACACTACATTAGTTCCCACAGGAACAAAACACACTACATTAGTTCCCACAGGAACAAAACACACTACATTGGCCCCCACAAGAATAAAAAACACACTACATTGGCCCCCACAAGAATAAAAAACACACTACATTGGCCCCCACAAGAATAAAAAACACACTACATTAGTTCCCACAGGAACAAAACACACTACATTGGCCCCCACAAGAATAAAAAACACACTACATTGGCCCCCACAAGAATAAAACAATCCCATTGGCTGGCCTAACAGAAAAAAAACAACACATTGCTCCCCACAAAAAAAAACAACCATACCACATTGCGCCCCACAGAATTGCTCCCCACAGAAAAAGAAACCTATGGCTGGCCCCACAGAAACAAAAAACAAAACAAAAAACATTGTTCCCCACTAAATAGGCAAATATATGGCTGGATAACATATGGCTGGCTCTCACTAAAAAAAATGACATGACTGGTTCCCACGAAAAAATAAACTATGGCTGGTACCCACGAAGAAGAAGAAAATGTCTGGTCCCCACAAAACCCACATTTCTTCCCCCCTTGTCACTCACACTGCAGCAGGATCGCGTGCGGGCGGGCTTCCATGCAGGCTGCAGAGCCTGCCTGGACAGAGCGCGGGCTGGCTGATTGGCGCAGGGCGTTGGCTGGCAGAGCGGGCTGGAGGGCAGTGGACAATGCGGCGTGCGTGACCTGTGATGTCACGCCGCCGCATCTTTGCAGGTCACTACCCGGTCGCGCCTGAGTCTCCCAGAGGAGCTCAGCGGCCCGGGATGCTGAAGTACAGTAAAATGTGCCCGGTGGCTCTGACAGCCCCGCTGCGCACTTCACAACCGGCCACGGCACACTAGTGTGCCGCGGCACACCGGTTGAAAACCGCTGCTATAAGGGTTGCAGAATGCTAAGCATTTCAGAGTTTGGCCCCATCTGAAGATGGTGTTGTGCTGCTGTAGCATATGGGCTACACTTCGCATAAATTTCTTAGGAGAGGGTTCCTCTGGAACCCACCCCGGCAATGGCCACCGCACAGGCGATCTTTCCTCAAAGCACATTGCAAGGATTGGCTTCTTTTGGAGCCCCTGCATCTGCATGTGTTCTTTCATACATTCAACCTGTATTATCTCATACTGCAATGCGATGCACTAATTTTGCACCTACCTCACGTTGCAGTATGTGGTTATTGATAAATGGTCCACTAAGTGTCCGTGGAATCATTCTACTATGAGCACGCTCTGTCAGGAGCTGAAATCCGGAGCCACCAGCTTCATTATTATTCTACAGTGAGCTGTTCTCCGGTTATTACAGCATTTGTCTCTATGAAGTTGTTCCCTGCATCACTGTTCATCTAACCTTTCTATGTTTAGCTATTTATGATTACTATATCAGCTACAATTTACTGACTGCTGGATATAATTTCAAGACTGACAATTACAAGTCGGACACATGTCCCTGAAGACGGAGGTTCACCCCGAAATGCCGTCGGATTAAGGAACTTTTTATCCTAACCTGGTGTTAAGTCTACTGTGTGCCACCTACTTCTGCTTATATATATATATATATATATATATATATTTATATATATATATATATATACTACGCCGGTTGATGCAGCACTCCTGGCACAGAATAATCACAGATACGTCAACGTAATAGACAACATTTCAATGCCCTTTTATTAATATTTGTGGCACTTTCAGGAGTGCTGCATCAACCGGTGTAGAATGCTATATATTTACTTGCGGGCACCCGGCCTATTTATGCTGTAAAGGGAGAGCCGGACCTCTGCATATGGTTTATATATATAGATAGATAGATAGATAGATAGATAGATAGATAGATAGATAGATAGATAGATAGATAGATAAAAATATGGTACTTGTGTACTTTACAGATTCAATGCAGAGACCACCCAATGAATGTTTTAATGGTACTTTTGTATTTTACGTACACAAGTAACGAAACTTGTCCCCTCGCAGGGCACGCTGCGCTCGCCACGCTTCGGGCTTGGTGGCTCGCTACGCTCGCCACAAGTTATATTCCCCCTCTATGCCCACTTGGATGGTAAGGAATGATGCTGAACACTGGGAATGACGCTGGACACTGGATAATGACGTCAGGGTCCTCTCCGTGAAGGGGATTTAGACATTACCATGATTACTAATAATAATGAGTGTAGGACACTTGGGTTCTCTCTGCAATGAGTCCGTAAAGTACACAAGTACCAAAAATATATATATAAAATATAATATAATATATATATTTCTATAGAATATCATATGGCAATTGCATTTTTTCCAATTATTGGTACTGTGTTTTATGTTGTGTTATTCCCTACTACATTTAATAGTGAATGGTTTGCATTATTGTGTTACTTTGGCTATGTATCTTTAGCACCACCACCTTTTTGTATTGGTTTGGTTTATTGTAAGAGGCTTGGCATTACTCTTTTGTTGGGTTGACTGCTGTTAATGCCACATAGAGTTTTCCTAGCACTAGGATTAACCCTTTCTAAGTTACTCAATAGACATTGCATAAAAGAGATTCAATCAGAATTTTGTTGTCGCGACTGTAATGAACACAGGAACTTTCATGCATATATTCTGGAACTGCCAGATATCCAACCCTTGTGGTAGGAAGTTTATCACTTGGTTGGTCAGGTCCTTCTCGCTACCATGACACCCCTCACTGGATGTTGCATTACTACATTTCTACATTCCCTTGAAGCCCAAACAAAGTAAATAGGTTTTGCAACTCATTTTATTACAAGAGTTGTCGATAGCCAAGATCTGGAAAAGTTGCTGCCTCTCACTTTGGCAATTGTCATATCCAACTCCGTTTCAACTTTGACATGGAGGCTACATGGGTACCCTATTCTACATCTGCATTTTCACCTATTATTCAGTGGTTTCCAAGCATGACTATGTCATGGATGGTGCAGGTTCTTCATAAGATATGACAATAACTCTGGTCCTTTGCCCACTGGTTATACTTATTTTTGGTTTATAAAGAATGTAATAGATTATGTATTATACTTTAACTGTTTATATATTATTGTACTTGTCCCCTCCATATCCATAGATGTAGCACTCCCCTAAGCTTCTCTGTGTTCTGTACCCCCAGGTTTATAATTTTTTTCTCTAGAAAAATGTATTCATAATAAATATATATATATATATATATATATATATATATATATATATATATTACCCCAATAATCAACTCTCTACATAGTGCAAACAAAACCTACAGTTATTCTCCTTCTGTACTGAAACAACCAGGGAAGAACAATTGGAGATGTGGAGAAGGTTACAGGTTTCATACCATAAGGTTAGGTGAAGACTATTTTGGATTTGGATTTGCATAAAAATGGGCAAAGTGTAAGTGTAGCTTCCACACATCTCAATAAAACAACTCAGTCCTTTAATCATTATCGAATAACATTTCCACCTAATCCATATAGAAGATTAATTACAGTTTCTCTTTGTATAATTGAAAATCAACGGGATTGGGATGGTTCTATTTTGGTAAAATATTTTTATTCCCAGTCGTGCTCATGGCCAGTAGTAATTTTTTACTCCCCTTAGTTATTCTTTGCCCCCTAGGAAAAATACTTAGGTCAGCCCATTCTGGGGAAAATGGGATGTAGCTCATGAAATGAGTTTCAGCCTCCTTCATCACCTGCCTCCAAAATCCCTGAACCACGGGTCAGGCTCAAACAGCCGTGAGAAGTAGAAAGGCCCATGGTGAAACATCTATGTGGTGACAAATAGGTTCTGTGATATACACTGAGGAATAATTCATTATAGGAGTTTGCTGTCAAAACCGAATGGGACGTAAATAGATAGAGAATAGGTAAAATCAGAGACTGTGAGAGCAGGAAACTGTATTAACCACTGTGTCATGCCCCTGCTGGCTGACTCATGGTGAAGATCCTCCCTCAAAAATCTATAGTAAAAGGATATAGCTTTGCTAAGCAGAACTGGCTAAGAAAATAGCTTATCAAAAGGGTTTTGCTAATCAACCGATAATGCCCTTGTTAAACATCCAATATAATGTTGGATATGTTGTTAGGCATGTGGAAACACCTATACGGTTTTGTGCTTCTCACAAGCCTCTAGAAATTCTAGTTTTTCTTTTAATCCAAACATTGAATGAATTCCTCCCTGCACTCCATATTGTAAAGTGCAAAATATGCCACAGTTTTATGGTGATCATTAGAAGAGGTTGTCTTAAATTTTGGAAGGAACTTCTTGGTGTAGAGAAAATATTTGACAGCGAAAAATTGTTTTCCTAATTATGTACTGGCATAAGTATCTTGTAGCCAGTCAACCAATAATCATAGTTGGGCAGCGTGGTTGTATGTGAGAATAATAAGGAAATTGATTCCGGCATTTAGCAAAAATAGTTTTTTTAAATTAATTTGTGCCCTCCCCCGTCAAATAAGCGAGCAAAAATGTGCATTGATTTTAACATCTTTTTGAGGAGAGATTGCAGTAAATGTAGTAGCATAGGAAATGCCATAATTATTATATTTTCTCCCCAAATATAATAGCATTATATGTTTCCAACCTCTAAGTTCCTTGGTAATGACTTGAATTATTCTAGAAATCTTTAAATCGTAAAGTAGTGCAGGATTTCTCAGAAGAGCCATTGACACATAGTCTAAATGCGAGTACACCCAGGAAAACGGGAAGGATTGCCCCCAAGATGGGGTTGAAATTGCAGAATTCATATACATAGCTGTAGATTTATCCACATTGACCACCAAGCCAGATATGTCACCATACTATTGGATTTTAAGGGTAGTGTCATTCTGGGATTTGCTAAATATAACAGGAGATAGTCAGTGAAGGCTGTGATTTTGATCTCTCCTGCACCCACCCAGATTGCCTGAAATTAAGGCCAGTGTTGTAAAATACACAGCAGGGGATCAAGGGTGAGATTGAAGAGGAGAAGCATCCCTGGTGTGTGTCCTTCCCCAAAGTGATAGTGTCACCCCAAAGGCCAGTCAATAGCAGATAAATAGAAGGATTGGTATAGAAGTAACAAAGGAGTCAGGAGCAAATTCCCTGTGTTCCAAGACCTCAAGTAAATAAGACCATAGAACAACTTTCAAAGCCTTGTGTGTGTCGCGGCTCAGGAGCATGTTTTGGATACGTAGATCACATGTTGAAGCAATCACTTCTGCAATTGCGCTGCAGATCCCCCTAACCAAGTGACGTTCCCTAACAAACCCCAATTGATGTTCTGTCAACAAGATGGAGAAGATTTTCTGTAAAGTTAACCATAATTTTGGAGAACAGTTTAAAGTCAGTATTTAATAGTGTAATGGGCCTGTGAGATATCGGGCGGATCGTCCCGATAATTGTAGCGTGTATGGCCAGCATTAGAGATAAAAATAAGAAGACATGATTTAAGTTTACCAAAAGGCATGTGGGCGACTCCCCAAATGTATAGAGGAAGGTGCTCTGGTCAGATGAGACTAAAATTTTACGCTATGTCTGGCGCAAACCCAACACATCCCATCACCCCAAGAACACCATCCCCACAGTGAAATATGGTAGTAGCAGCATCATGCTGTGGGGATGTTTTTCAGCAGCATGGACTGGGAAACTGATTCGAGTCGAGCGAAAGATGGATGGTTCTAAATAAAGGGATATTCTTGAGCAAAACCTGTCTCAGTCTGCCTGTGATTTGAGACTGGGACAGAGGTTCACCTTCCAGCAGGACAATGACCCGAAGCATACTGCTAAAGCAACACTCGAGTGGTTTAAGGGGAAACATTTAAATGTGTTAGAATGGCCTAGTCAAAGCCCAGATCTCAACCTAATTGAGAATCTGTGCTCAGACTTGAAGATTGCTGTTCACAAGCGGAAACCATCCAACATGAAGGAGCTGGAGCAGTTTTGCCTTGAGGAATAGGCAAAAATCCCAGAGGCAAGATGTGGCAAGCTTATAGAGACTTATCAAAGTGACTTGCAGCTGTAATTGCCGCAAAAGGTGGCTCGACAAAGTACTGACTTTAGGGGGGTGAGTGGTTATGCATGCTGAAGTTATCTGTTATGTTGTCCTATATGTTGTTTGATTAACAATATAAAATAACACAACTTCACAATTGTAGGCATGTTCTGTGAATGAAATGATGCACACCTTCAAACGATCCATTTTAATTGCACACCTTCAAACGATCCATTTTAATTCCAGGTTGTGAGGCAACAAAACATGAAAAATGCAAAAGGGGGGGGGGGTGAATACTTTTGCAAGACACTGGTATATGGGCCTCAGCCAATAAATTAGATTGTTGGGCTGTGTGAATTGAAGAGGAATAGTAGAGGTCCAAGTAAAAAGAGTAAAACTAGGACAAAATGGCCATAATGTAATTTTGTGACTTCCATGTAGGCAAGGAGTCTCTGTTACCCCATTGATAATACTTATAGTTAAAATGTATTTTGGGCTTGATATAGTAGAACATCTTTTAGTAATTGTCAAACCTGTTTATAACAAGACCAATTAGCGTCACTAGAGTCAGAGACATATGTATCAAATGCATGGGACATATCAATACACAAGGAATAAACGGATTTCTCTGCTTCCCGCTTATGGTTTGCAACATAACTGATGAGGCCTCTGAGTGCGGCTTTAGTTGTCTCCCCTAGGAGTACTGTGTCATCCCAGTATTTTATATTATCATGTATAAAATTGAACACTATGGGGATATTCAATATGGGAGCGAAAAATCAATGCTGGACTTTTCGCTCCATATCAGAGGTTTTGCAGGGATAAAGTATTAGGCGAACGCCCGCTTTATCCCCGCATTCAATTAGAAAGCAGCGAAAACGGAACCCGGCGGAAAGGTAAGTATTGCAAAAAATGGGAATTTTCATGAATTGTACCTGAGACCCCCCTAAAGATGTCTCGACATGGGGGATCCCCATTTTTGCCTGCTTTAGGAAGTTGGGGTTTATAATAGCCACGGCAGGTGCATAAATGCGGCATTGAAGAAGGGGTGAAGAATAGCACTTAGATTTTTTTTTTTTCAAATATTTCCATCAAATTTGGGGTACATGAAAATGGGTGCAAGCCTATTTTTAAGTCCCTAAAGTAATTTTTGAAAATTCTTCAAAAATGCACCTGCCGCTACTACCCGCATTCTGTAAAACACCTGCCGCATACTTGGGAACTCCTCTGGAATTAATTTCGGCACTGTAGAAGTTTGTCCACTATTTTTTTTACCCCAAAATCAGACTTAATTTTTGGGGGTGTCCCAATTTTTTTTTAAACTTTTTTTAGGGGACATTCTCAGGGCTGCAGGCTATTTTTTTTAAGCCTTCACCCCTAAACCCCAATTCTGCACTTTTTTTCGCCATGTAAAATATGGTGAAAAGTTATCCCAGTTTTTTTTACAAAGGTTTTTCGCACTGGCAAAAAGTCTTTGTGATTGAATATGGGGATAATTGAAACATGTGAAAATGACTTTTCGCAGCCAAATTGAATACTGTCCTTAGCCTTAAAGAATTCCTTGAAATTCTCAGAGGAAGAGGCTAAGTGCAGTGGGGAATATCACATTCTGTTTTTATAAGGAGCTGTAGGAATTGATAAGAACATGGAGATCAGGGCATGATCAGAGACCATAATGTCATGGATCCATGTTCTATAAAGCCTTGCAACCAGAGCACCTGACAAGAGATAATTCCCGAAAACTATCTATGCACAGCCGAATGATGAGTGTAAGAGATGCCAAGGATCAGTTAGGTGAAGAGGTGAGGAGTATTGTTCACCTTGGTTGTGGCCCCCAAATCTTGAGACTTGGTGCAATTTTGATCAACTCATTGTCTTTTCCTCTTAAGTTTAAACTAACCTTTCCATAAATGTTATATTACTGTCACCCTTGTATCCAGGCAATCTGTGTCACCCCTGTCTGTCTGCCCCCTCTCCTTAGAATGTAAGCTCTCACGAGCAGGGTCCTCTTCCCTCATGTGCTTCTGCTTCACTTAATTATACTTTAATATACAACAGTACACCACCCTTGGTTGCCAACACCATGCTGCTTATCTAAGTGTTATGCAGGAATGTATTAATCATGTATCTGTCCTGCATTGTTTGTAGTGTTAATAACTTTTTTCTTATGTGCTCATTTGTCTATGTACACAGTAAGGTGCTGCGGAACCCTTGTGGCGCCATATAAATAAAGGATAATAATAATAATAATAATAATAATAATAATAATAATAATCTGTTCATCCAGTTTTGTTTTATAACTGTGGGCCTGATTCACTAAGGATTACCATTGCGATCACAGCAGCAATTACACACGCAGTTCTGCTGTGAAAATATGCTAATGTCTGCAACTGCTCCCCCGGCTTAGAGACACCTACTACAGCTTTCGCACATCCGTAAGACCACGCAAGCCTGCGTATATATCGATAACATCGGACCCTCAGGCAGTATTACAGCAGGTCTGATCTGTCTCAGAAATTGCAACTCTCGTCGCATTTAGTGAATACTCAAACTGCAAATGCCGTAGCAGTGGCTAATTTATGCATGCCCAGGAAACAGCGTTCAAACAGACAGACACGCCTGCGTTTTTTTCCACCACTCCCCCGTCACCACCCCCAAATGCGGACGTTCCGTCTGCGATAGCTTTGCATCTGTGTACTTGAACGCAGTGCAATCGAAATACTGGCCGGCGCAGTACGCACCATCGGCAGGTTAGCACACACTGTTGCAGTTGAGATCCTTGATAAATCAGGCCTGTATTTGCAATGGAGCTATATAGTATGGTGTTGCTATGTGAATTAAGGTTAATACAATTAAATAAGAATGCCTCTGCCCTGTACTAATTATTTCATATAGCTTGCTGCATTGTGTTTTATGGTTTTATTATACTGTATTTAGGAGATAGCACTCACCTTATATAATTATTTTTAATTAACAGCAGTGGTAGATGTATTTGTACCAATAAAATATATAGGCCACCATTTACTAATGAGTTTTATCACCAAAACGAGTGATACATTTCACTGTGTATGATATATGGTGCTCCAGCCAATCAGCTCCCAACTGTCGACTGGTAGAAAAATTACACTTGGGAGCTGATTGGCTGGAGCACCATTTATCATACACAGTGAAATGTATCACTCGTTTTGGTGATAAAACTTGTTAGTAAATGGGGGCCAAATGAATGAGACATTGTAGCCGAATTATTCAAAAAAGTAATAATTGTGTTACATGGTTGTGCTATTTAGCAACACTGAATTGTTGAATGTTGGGAGTTGTTGTTTCTAGTCCTCAGTTTATCCATTATAAATAAGGTCATAGCTGTCCCAAAAGCATTGCAATAAAAAGCTACTGTCTAGTAATTTAACACAGCCCATTCCCATGCTGTTCAAAATCTCTTTATGAAAGCAGCTTACATGCCTGTGATTCATCACTGACACAAGGTTGATACGCAGTTCAAAAAGAGTTTACCAAGTTCCAGCGCATAAAATAACAGAATCAAGAGCTTTAGAAACAACAGCTGTCTGGTACTCAAGGTCATAATAGTGATGTAAACCTAGAAACATGATTTTAATTGGGCTGGAAATTATAATATGCAATTGTGGAACAGTGAACGTCAGGGACGTAGCTACAATGTGTGCAGGGTGTGCAGGGCACACGGGCCCCTGGGTCCAAGGGGGCCCACACTCTGCACCTATAGTTTTAATACTTACCTCTCCGGAGTCCCAAGGCATCGATATCATTGATGCACAAATCGTCTGGAAAATGGCTGCCATAGAGGGAGAAGGGGACCTCTGGGTAGACTAGTGCCCAGAGTCTACTGCTGCTGCTCAGTGCACAGTCGGCTGCCGGAGAGGGAGGAGAGGGCCCCGGACGCAGACTGCACAAGGACCCCCTTCTCTCTTAATAAGAATGTGCAATGTGCATGTATACATAGTCAGAGACCTGATTCAGAGATGGTTGGTAATGCAGCCACTCTTGCAATAGCTGTTGTGGGAATATGCAAACAGTAATCTCAGCCTTCCCTTTGTGCTCGCCGGTGCAAAAGAATGTGCGATCGGTGAGACGCCCAATTTCAGGCTGCATGGTCTGTGCATTTGCGATGGAGATTGCAAACACACCTATTGATGAAACATGTGTCACACCATCGATATTTGTAGCAGCCTACGGTCTACACTATCTATTCTCCTTAAATCCAACTAAACATGGCCTCTGAAGCTGTGGATTTGCTATTGAGAAAGCAACAAAATTCCCAGACACGCCTGAGACACTCTCATAAAACACCCATGAAACGGCCGCTTTTTGTGATCACTTTAGGCCACCTTCCAGACTGCACCCAAAAATCACCCAGGGATGCTGTACACAATTGCGAATGACATAGGACACTTAGGGCCTGATTCAGACCCACTCGCGAGCGGCTGTCCGCTCGCAAGTGGGTCGATGGTCTGCACTGAGCATGCGCACGACGGAGGGAGCTCCGTCGTGCGCATGCGCCAGACGCGACGAGCAAAGGAAAGTCCTTCGCTCGTTGTGTCTGATCAAAGGGGGCGTGCTGTCGATGTTGATTGACAGCACGCCCCCTTTGGTGGGCGTGCCGGGGGCGTGCCTCCCTGACGGGGGCGTTCCCAAGGGAACGCCTACCGTCAGAAGCCGGCCCACTGACATCACTAGTGATGTCAGTGGGAGTGATTTTGGCTCTGATAGAGCCAAAATCACTCCGGAGCTTGCGGTTGAAAACCTCAACCGCAGGCTCCGGCTCGCAGTTTCGATGGTCGCGATGGTCACGACCATCGCGGCCATCAAACTGCACGCTCGTATAGGCTGTGGGTGGTGACCCACAGCTATACGAGCGTCCAGGAGGACGCTCCATAATTATGGAGGGCGGCCCTCATTCAGAGCGTGCGCTCTGCTCAGAGCGTACGGCTCTGAATGAGGGCCTTAGTTTTTCGTGCGTGCAGTAAGGGATTTCTGGACTTTTTGCACATACGTAATAGCAAAACATCTCTCAACTGCGTAAACATCGGTGCTGCATCCATCTCTGAATCAGGCCCAGAATCTATTAGTAGTATCTGTGGCTGTTGTCCATGTAACCGGATGTACTTGATATCCACTAGCACTGTTACTGAATGGATTATGTTCAGGGACGTATCTATAATGGGTGCAGGGTGTGCAGTGCACATGGGTCCATGGGTCCAGGGGGGGCCCACACTGCACACCCTGCTCCCATATATAGTTATATTTACCTTTCCACAGTCTTCACAGTGCTGCTCTGTAGCAGAAAGCACAGGGAAAATAGTGGCAACCATTTTTCCGGTGACTCGTGCATGCACAGAAAGGATGTCCCCGGGAATGAGGCTAAAGCAGAGACCAGCGCATGCACAGGAGATTCTTGCATTAAGCCAGAATCTACTGCACTGCCATACTTGAAACTGTTTGTTTCTTATTGTTAATGTTGTTTACTTGCTGTTATTTGCCTATCATTATATTACCATCTTTCCTCATTGATATGTTTTACTCTGATTATATTTTTATTTCTAGACTACAAATTTGGGCCCTCATTCAGAGCCGTACGCTCTGAGCAGAGCGCACGCTCTGAATGAGGGCCGCCCTCCATAAAAATGGAGCGTCCTCCTGGACGCTCGTATAGCTGTGGGTCTCCACCCACAGCCTATACGAGCGTGCAGTTTGATGGCCACGATGGTCATGACCATCGCGACCATCGAAACTGCGAGCTGGAGCCTGCGGTTGAGGTTTTCAACCGCAAGCCCCGGAGTGATTTTGGCTCTATCAGAGCCAAAATCACTCCCACTGACATCACTAGTGATGTCAGTGGGCCGGCTTCTGACGGGAGGCGTTCCCGTGGGAACGCCCCCGTCAGGGAGGCACGCCCACCAAAGGGGGCGTGCTGTCAATCAACATTGACAGCACGCCCCCTTTGATCAGACACAACGAGCGAAGTACTTTCCTTCGCTCGTCGCGTCTGGCGCATGCGCACGACGGAGCTCCCTCCGTCGTGCACATGCTCAGTGCAGACCATCGACCCACTTGCGAGCGGACAGCCGCTTGCGAGTGGGTCTGAATCAGGGCCTTGGTCTTTCAAGATAAAAACAAAGGGCCTGATTCATCATGGATCGCTATTCTGCTTATACACACCCAATTCAGTTGCTAACATCAGCGGTGAAATGTAAATGTTTGCAATCACATTGCGATCGCAGCCTAACATAAGGACGCCCACTTCCCCTTACTCACATCCGTATACTTGGGCAACATAGCGAAACAATCGGTATCCTAGAGTAACATCGGACCCATACGCACAGCATACATGCCTACTCTCCCGGGAATCGCGGGAGGCTCCCGATTTTTCGGGTAACCCCCCGCGATCCCGGAAGAGTAGGCATATCTCCCGCATCCCGCCCACTTCCTAGTGAAGTGGGCAGGATGGGGAGATTTTACCTGAAATTATCGGGTCCGTCGGGAAGGGGCGGGGCTAAATTAGGCAAATCGCGTCATTTAGCCCCACCCCCTCCTCACGGACCCGCAAATCACGGGGGGTTTCTGTAAAGGGGGCGGGGCCTAATGCAGTCTATCGTCTGGCCCCGCCCCCCGAAGAGGAGAGCAGCAGGTCCCCTCCTGCTGCTCCCAGAAAGCTGCCCAGCAAAGTAGGTAAGTATGACGCACAGTTAAGGCAGGTCAGGCCTCACTCAGGAACTGCTAACATCTGCGCACACTATGAGGCCTCAGGCTGCGTATGGCCATGAAGTGGATAATTTATGCACACCCCTGCACTGGCACGCCTGCGTTCGCCCAACCCCCCACCCCCCCCATCACCACTCACAAACGGCATTCCTGTCAATCACTCTGCTCTGGGTCTACGTACCCTCTGCAATCGCAGGTTGGATCGCATTTGCTAGTTCGCACACTGCGACGCATGCGCACTGCAAGTTAATTGACTGATTGTGTGGGTATTAGCAACTGCGTTCCTTGCTGAATCAAGCCCAAAGTGTATAATAATGCGCACCTATTAGGATACTAATATGATATATGGGTGTGCCATGGAATATAATACCAATACTCATGACCCAATGTTCTTTTTATGCCATAGAATTATTTCCATTCCTCCAATTCATGGTTTAAAAGTACTATAAATATCTATCCATAGCGCTGGTATTTTATTTGTGTAACACAGCAGGAGGATGCTGCGGAGGAAGGAGACAGTGCTGGACTTCTCCGTAATACTGGCAGTTTAAAAGTATCACTGCAGAACAGAACTAGTAGCGGTGCAGCAGGTGAATTGCACCAGGGCCCATCGCAATGATGGAGCCCGCAGCCGGTGCCAGGAGAATGTTTGTTTGCCTAAATGTTAATTATCATTTAGCATTCATTAAAATTTAATTTTAACTGTTATTCCTGTGCCATAAACCCACACTTTCTTAAAATTGTCTTTCTTGCTCCTGTATTGTGGTCTTGCTGCTAAACATCTATAGCTCTCACCAGTGTGTTTTGTGGCCAGACTTCTCCATCTATATAGATATGGTATCATTATACCTCCTTGATGTTAGACTATTGGAATGTAATCATGTATCTTTAAATCAGTTTTGTTGGATAGAGGCAGTAAGCAATGAAACGTGAGACAAAACTTGACAGAAATGATAATGTAAAAAACCAAAATACTCTAGCGCCGGAGTCTCACCTGTGATAAAAAGAAAGGCACCTGCTGCAGTGACAGAAGGGGAAAATTGATAACCCACAACAATATATAATGAATAAAAACTGTGCTGGTAAGAATGCAAATTCAGCCAGTACATAAACACAATCTATATTAAATTACCTAGCTAGATATTGCAGCGTACAAAATAGCAAACTTAAAAAAAACAATGGATACAATATGACAATATTCTATTGTCTAATATATGTCACATTAATCACAATAATAAATCTGTGGACAAGTTGTTAAAAAGAATGATTGTTTTTTATAGCTATGTATAGAGATGGCATAAGTCCTGTCTATAATTCATGTACTGTGTCCAGATGGGAAGCATAAAGATTGAATTGGATGTAAAAGCAGGAATAGTATTTAAATGTGTTAAATGTTTTAAAAGAGGAATATGGGGGTCATTCAAAGTCGGTCGCAAGCGCTGAGCGCTCGCAACCGACTCCATGTTGCCCCACTGGGCATGCGCATGACGGAGCTGGCTCCGTCATGCGCATGCGCGAGACCCAGCTAGCGACGGACGCTCCGTCGCTAGGGGTCTCGCAGCAGACGGGGCGAGCTGTCGATGGTGAGTGACAGCTCTCCCCGTTTGGGAGGCGGGCGGGGGTGTAACTGCCCAAACGAAGACGTTCCCGCCATCAGCAATGATGTCAGTTGGGAGCTTCCTGCTCGATCAGAGCAGGAAGCTCCCTGGGGCTTACGAGTGCCCAGACCCAACCTTAGGGTCTGGTCGTAAGCCCCGATGGTCGCGATGGTCTTGACCATCGTGACCATCACCCATGTTGGTCGCTAGAGCTGTGGGTGTTAACCCACAGCTTAGCAATCGACAAGGAGGCGGTAGTTCGGGATGCAAGTGGCCGCCCTGATTTTGGGCGACCGCTTGCAACTAACGACCGCCTCTGAATGAGGTCCAATGTCCTTAAGCACAAGTTTGTGTATACGCCAATATATGGTGTTATTAGTTTACCTGCGCTCCAAATTCAGCCACAAATAAAAGGAGACCAAGCTTTTGTGGGATAAAATGAAGTACTGCAAGCCAGAGAGATATTTCACTCCTTGGGGTAAATTTACGAAGAATCTTGTAGGTCCAGATTTGATTAGTTTTTAAACACGTATAGGATCGATCAAAATCGGCCGTTTTTTTCACACAAAAAAATCAGGTGTTTACCTACCTCCTGTGTTTGTCAGGATCGTATTTTCCGATCATGCATTTGATCGATCCTGTCTGTGTTTAAGCCCCGTGTTTACTACCAGAGTTTCCCTCCCGAACAAGCAGCCTGCACATATCAGTGAAATATGTGCAGGCTGCTTGTGTGTGCGTCAGTATAATTAAAGTGTTAATATTAAAAAAATAATAATTTAGGGTCCTACCCCCCCCCCCACCCCAAAAGGGCATAACCAGCCTCACCCTTCTCACAGCTGCTCACCCAGTCCTGGTTCCTAAAAATACAGCGACAAAAACGTGTAGCGTTCCCCCATATTTTAGGATCCAGCTCTGGGCTGATAACCAGTCCTAGTTTTAAAAGTAGTTGGAATTGTGTAGGGGTCCCCCTATGTTTAAAACCAGCACCGGACTAAGAACTGACCGGGGTGTAATGCGACAGTCAGGTGACCTTATCACCAGGTTTCTCTGGCCAATGCTTTAACACCCCAAGCCTTTCAGCCCAAACCAGGGATCTCAGCGGAGGTGGGGACCCCCGAATAAAGGAATCCCCCCTCTCCTGAGCACCCCAGGCTTAGTCTGAAGCCCGTGGCTCTTCCCCGTACCCCTGGAGTGATAGTGCAGGGGTAATAGTAGTGAAAAAAGATGTGAACTATTGTATTTTAATGTGGAACTACAGGTACCAGCATGCCTACCCTTTGGCACTTGTGGAACTACGGCCGGCACCTGTACCCCTGCTGTAAAATAAATAGTTAAAAAATCACACACACACCGTATAAAGTACAACTTTATTACATACAACTACCTACATAGGCAAACGCAAGGGGGAGTTCCGTCTGCCTGGAAACCCCCCTCCCCAGCCCACACCATGACCACAATAGAAATAGTAATATAATAGAATGTTACTAGTGCTGCATGTTCTTCTCAGTATCACAAATTAAATGATTAGCACCGTCTGTGGATCTTTTAAAATGTGTAATACACCTGTTCACCAACTAGGAGATGTGGAAAACATGCACTGTTAGGGGTGCACTGCTATAGACCAGTGGTTCTTAAACTCGGTCCTCAGGACCCCACACAGGTCACATTTTCCATGTCACCAGCAGGTGCACAGGTGTAATCATTACTCACTGACACATTTTTAAAGATCCACAGATGGAGCTAATTATGTCACTTGTGTTTCTGTGAGGAGACATGGAAAACATGCACTGTTTGGGGTCCTGAGGACCGAGTTTGAGAACCTGTGCTATAGACCATCAACAGGGTTAATTATTAATACTGTATAATAATACACTATTCAGTACATAAGGAGACCAGGTATGTACATATATGTCCAGGGCAGTGCTGGGTTCTTCTGCTGCTCCCTCAGACTCCCGGACTTGCTCCAATGCTCTGGAATAAAAACATTCAGCTCAGGCAGGAAGGCCCTACTGCCACATCTAATGGCTATACTGTGATCACTGGTGATAAATATGCTGGAATTATGCAACACAATATACTTTGTATTAGGGGTGTGCACCGGCCACTTTTCGTGTTTTGGTTTTGGATCTGGATCTTTCTTCGTGTTTTGGATCTGGATTGGTTTTGCCAAAACCACCCTTCCGTGTTTTGGGTTCTGGGTTTGGATTTTGGATCTGTATTTTTTTGAAAAAAAGCATAAAAACAGCTAAAATCACATAATTTGTGGGTTTTTATGCTCCTATTCAATTATTAACCTCAATAACCTTCATTTCCACTCATTTCCAGTCTATTCTGAACACCTCACACCTCACAATATTGTTTTTATGGCAAAAGATTGCACCAAGGTAGCTGGATGACTATGCTAAGCGACACGAGTGGGCGGCACAAACATGTGGCCCATCTAGGAGTGACACTGCAGTGGCAGACAGGATGGCAGTTTGAAAAACTAGGCCCCAAACAGTACATACTGCAAAGAAAAAAAAGAGGTGCAAGATGGAATTGTCCTTGGGCCCTCCCACCCACCCTTATGTTGTATAAATAGGACATGCGCACTTTAACAAACCAATCATTTCAGCGCCAGGGTCTGCCACATGACTGTGGCTGAAATGATTGGTTCGTTTGGGCCCCCACAAAACAAGCTGGCAATTAATGTGTCCCTGCACAAACTGGCTCTACGGAGGCAAGATGTCGTCCTCATCCTCCTCATCCACCGATTCCTTGGATAAAACAGGAAAAAGGGATTTAGGTGTCCCTGGACTGCTTATGGTCTTAGCCACAGTTTCTGAACTTGACAGTAACTTTTTATGAACGCGCTGCAGGTGCCGTATAAGGGAGGATGTTCCTAGGTGGTTAACGTCCCTACCCCTACTTATTTCACCTTTACATATGGTACATATGGCAAGACAGTTGTTGTCCGGATTTGGATAGAAATATTGCCAGACCAAAGAGGTGGAATGTTTGGTCTTCTGCCCAGGCATGACCGTGATGGGCTTTTTCATCCCACGGACAACAACTGTCTCCCCCGGAGCCTGATTTAAACAAACCACATCACCATCAGAATCCTCCTCACCAACTTCCTCCTCAGCGCCAGCTACACCAGTATCCTCATCCTGTTGTACTTCAACAGTGACATCTTCAATTTGCATATCAGCAAGTGGACTGTGGGTGCTCCTTTCAGCACTTGCAGGGGGCGTGCAAATGGTGGAAAGAGCCACCTCTTCCCCTCCAGTGCTGGGAAGGTCAGGCATCGCAACCGCCACCACACTTGGACTCTCCTTGGGGATTTGTGATATCTTCTTAGAACGCACAGTTCTTCGCTGTGCTTTTCCAGCTTAACTCGTTTGATTTTTTTAGCGGGAGGAGGGCTTCCATCGTCATGTGAAGCTGAACCACTAGTCATGAACATAGGGAAAGACCTTAGCCGTTCCTTGCCACTCCGTGTCGTAAGTGGCATATTGGCAAGTTTACGTTTCTCTTCAGATGATTTAAATGTTTTTTTCAAGGTCATTTTCCTGAACTTTGTCATTTGGGATTGTATGTGCCCTCTACTATGACATTGGGCATCGGCCTTGGCAGACGACGTTGATGGCATGTTATCGTCTGTCATGACTAGTGCCAGCAGCTTCAGCACTAGGAGGAAGTGGTTCTTGATCTTTCCCTATTTTATTTTTCTCGGAGAAAGTTTGGTCCTCCATTTATGTTATATTGATATATACGTGCGGCTAAGGCGCACACAAACACAGAAAATATTTTTTGATTTTTGCTGGAGAGTAGTGCACTTTGTGGGTTACACCACCCTTTAAGAAATGAGCAAGCCGGCTCTTTACTTATGGGACACAAGCGCACGGTTGGCGCTGCTCCGTTGTTGATGCACGTGCAGCCACAGTGCACACAATTCACAAACACAGAAAATATTTTTTTATTTTGTTTGGAGTGTACTTTGGGGGTTACAGCACCCTTTAATGGAAAAGCCAGCCGGCCCTTTACTTATGACACAGGCGCATGCTTGGCACTACTTTGTTGATGCACATGCGGCTACTGCGCACACAATTCACAAACACAGAAAATATTTTTTTATTTTGTTTGGAGTGTACTTTGGGGGTTACAGCACCCTTTAATGGTCAAGCCAGCTGGCCCTTTACTTATGACACAGGAGCACGGTTGGCACTACTTTGTTGATGCATGTGCGGCTACTGCACACACAATTCACAAACACAAAAAAATATATTTTTTTATTTTGTTTGGAGTGCCCTTTGGGGGTTACAGCACCCTTTAACGGACTAGCCAGCCGGCCCTTTACTTATGACACAGGCGCACGCTTGGCGCTGCTCCTTCGTTGATGCACGTGCAGCCACAGTGCACACAATTCACAAACACAGAAAATATTTTTTTATTTTGTTTGGAGTGTACATTGGGGGTTACAGCACACTTTAACGGTCAAGCCAGCCGGCCCTTTACTTATGACACAGGCGCACGCTTGGCACTACTTTGTTGATGCACGTGCGGCTACTGCGCACACAATTCACAAACACAAAAAAATATATATTTTTTATTTTGTTTGGAGTGCCCTTTGGGGGTTACAGCACCCTTTAGCGGTCATTCCAGCCAGCCCTTTATTTATGGGACACAGGCGCACGCTTGGCACTACTTTGTTGATGCATGTGCGGCTACTGCGCACACAATTCACAAACACAAAAAAAAAAAAAATGATTTTGTTTGGAGTGCCCCTTGGGGGTTACAGCACCCTTTAACAGACAAGCCAGCCCGCCTATTACTTATGGGACACAGGCGCACGCTTGGCGCTGCTCCTTTGTTGATGCACGTGCAGCCACAGTGCACACAATTCACAAACACAGAAAATACTTTTTTATTTTGTTTGGAGTGTACTTTGGGGGTTACAGCACCCTTTAACGGACAAGCCAGCTGGCCCTTTACTTATGACACAGGCGCACGCTTGGCACTACTTTGTTGATGCACGTGCGGCTACTGCGCACACAATTCACAAACACAGAAAATATTTTTTTATATTGTTTGGAGTGTATTTTGGGGGTTACAGCACCCTTTAACGGTCAAGCCAGCTGGCCCTTTACTTATGACACAGGCGCACGCTTGGCACTAGTTTGTTGATGCACGTGCGGCTAATGCGCACACAATTCACAAACACAAAAAAATATATATTTTTATCTTGTTTGGAGTGCCCTTTGGGGGTTACAGCACCCTTTAATGGACAAGCCAGCCGGCCTTTTACTTATGGGACACAGGCGCACGCTTGGCGCTGCTCCTTCGTTGATGTACGTGCAGCCACAGTGCACACAATTCACAAACACAGAAAATATTTTTTTATTTTGTTTGGAGTGTACTTTGGGGGTTACAGCACACTTTAACGGTCAAGCCAGCCGGCCCTTTACTTATGACACAGGCGCACGCTTGGCACTACTTTGTTGATGCACGTGCGGCTACTGCGCACACAATTCACAAACACAAAAAAAAAAAAATTTTTATTTTGTTTGGAGTGCCCTTTGGGGGTTACAGCACCCTTTAATGGACAAGCCAGCTGGCCTTTTACTTATGGGACACAGGCGCACGCTTGGCGCTGCTCCTTCGTTGATGCACGTGCAGCCACAGTGCACACAATTCACAAACACAGAAAAAAAAAAAATATTTTGTTTGGAGTGCCCTTTACGGGTTACAGCACCCTTTAGCAGCCAATCCAGCCGGCCCTTTATTTATGGGACACAGGCGCACGCTTGGCACTACTTTGTTGATGCACATGCGGCTACTGCGCACACAATTCACAAACACAAAAAAATATATTTTTTTATTTTGTTTGGAGTGCCCTTTGAGGGTTACAGCACATTTTAACGGTCAAGCCAGCCGGCCCTATACTTATGGCACAGGCGCACGCTTGGCACTACTTTGTTGATGCACGTGCGGCTACTGCGCACACAATTCACAAACACAAAAAAAAATATTTTTTTATTTTGTTTGGAGTGCCCTTTGGGGGTTACAGCACCCTTTAATGGACAAGCCAGCTGGCCTTTTACTTATGGGACACAGGCGCACGCTTGGCGCTGCTCCTTCGTTGATGCACGTGCAGCCACAGTGCACACAATTCACAAACACAGAAAAAAAAAAATTATTTTGTTTGGAGTGCCCTTTAGGGGTTACAGCACCCTTTAGCGGCCAATCCAGCCGGCCCTTTATTTATGGGACACAGGCGCACGCTTGGCACTACTTTGTTGATGCACATGCGGCTACTGCGCACACAATTCACAAACACAAAAAAATATATTTTTTTATTTTGTTTGGAGTGCCCTTTGAGGGTTACAGCACCCTTTAACGGACTAGCCAGCCGGCCTTTTACTTATGGGACACAGGCGCACGCTTGGCACTACTTTGTTGATGCATTTGCGGCTACTGCGCACACAATTCACAAACACAAAAAAATATATTTTTTTATTTTGTTTGGAGTGCCCTTTGGGGGTTACAGCACCCTTTAACGGACTAGCCAGCTGGCTTTTTACTTATGGGACACAGGCGCATGCTTGGCACTACTTTGTTGATGCATGTGCGGCTACTGCGCACACAATTCACAAACACAAAAAAATATTTTTTTTATTTTGTTTGGAGTGCCCTTTGGGGGTTACAGCACCCTTTAGCGGTCAATCCAGCTGGCCCTTTATTTATGGGACACAGGCGCACGCTTGGCACTACTTTGTTGATGCACGTGCGGCTACTGCGCACACAATTCACAAACACAAAAAATTATATTTTTTTATTTTGTTTGGAGTGCCCTTTGGGGGTTACAGCACCCTTTAACGGACAAGCCAGCCCGCCTTTTACTTATGGGACACAGGCGCACGCTTGGCGCTGCTCCTTTGTTGATTCACGTGCAGCCACAGTGCACACAATTCACAAACACAGAAAAATATTTTTTTTTTTAGCACTTGGGGGGAGCACCCCTGACAGACAGAGCACCCCCTGGACAACACTACAGCACCCCTTTAGGACTGGGACACTGCACAGGACTTTGGAGTGGACACAGCCCCTATGGACAACTGACTGCACAACACACTCCAGCCAGCCCCTATGGACTTTGAAGTAGTGGACACAGCCCCTATGGACAACAGCAGCACAGCGCAGCACAGCACAACACTACACTGCACTACACTACACTACAACACTACACTACACTACACTGCCCAGCCAGCCCTAACTCCCACCCTCCCTCTTCACTGTTCATAGCCGAGTGGCACCGATGCGGGTACCTTATATAGGATCCAAAACCCGTGAGACCCGGAAGGCGGGATGATGACGTTTTGCCTCGATTTCAGATCCGAGTCAGGCGGGAAAAGTCGAGCCTGACTCGGATCGGCCTCGGATCGGGGGGGCTCTGGGGGGTTCGGATTTCAGAAATCCGAACCCGCTCACCCCTACTTTGTATGTAACATATTAAAGCTGGATAAGTGCTAATTATGCCCCTACGAGTAGTGCCCCTTATGCAGTGCCCCCAGTAGTAGTGCCCCTTATGCAGTGCCCCTCAGTAGTAGTGCCCCTTATGCAGTGCCCCAGTAGTAGTGTCCCTTATGCAGTGCCCCAGTAGTAGTGTAAAGACGATACACACACGCACACAACACTATACTTACTTATACCTAAATCCCCGCCGTCCTACTTCTCCTCCCGCTCAGCATTATGGGAGAGCCGGAAGGTGGAGCTCAGGAGTGACCTCAAAAGCCTCTGGCTGCCACTGCAGGGATGGAGCTGCCGGGCACCCGCTAGTAACAAAATCTCAGTGGGCGCCTGGCAAATGGAGTAGGCAGCGGCGACGCCTTTCCAGCCTGGGACCGGCACTGGGTGCAGCAACCAATAAGAATCTGCCTGACTCTTATTGGGTGCTGCTGGCTGATGCCGGACGTCCACTGCAATCGGCTAGTCGATCGTGATGGATGTTTTGTACACTGCACTTGACCTCACCGACCTGGATGGTGGTGAGCGGCGGCCCCCCACACTGCTGGGTCTGACACAGTGCCCAGGGCATGTGCCCTGCTCAACCCCCCCCTAAGTTAAGCCACTGCCTGCCACTCTCCTCTGCCCATCACCCACTGCCTATCCTTGTGCAGGGACTAAGGGGGGGGGGGGTGGCAAAGCATATTTTTGAACCTGGGCCCACCACCAGCAAGTTCCGCCACTGAATGAAACTTAAAGAATTATTCTGCCAAGAACTAGTTACATTATTAAATGGAGCCCTCTTTGTCATTAGTACCCTTCCTAACATGCCGGGGTCCTCTGCACTGTTGCTTTCTGGTATATTGAATGGAAGTGCAGCAGTCTGACAGACTCCACTAGACCACAAGTGAGTGTATTTTAACTTTCAGAATATTGAATTGTACCCAAGAAATAATTACAAATTCTCCCATGGGCAGGATGATCCAATCACTGTTGCCCAAACACAACTATTCTTTCCACGTCATTGCTTTTGGGGCTCAATTAAAAATTACATATCTGAGATCAGTGAGAGTATGACAATATAAGACTTTCTTTAATATGTACAGTAAAGCTATTTTCTTCTTCACTTTGCTGGAGAGGATCTAATTTCCTTTCAGATAAAGGAAATTAAAATGTATATTCCAGCAAGCAGTGATATCTCCAGTGATTCGGAATACCGTATAATCAGTTCATGCACTTAGCACTCACTAGCACTTACTCCAATATCCTTATTCCCATGCCTCCATTACAAACACTGGCTTTAATAGCCAGTGGAGGGTTATATGTGCTAACAAAACCATACTCCCACTTTCTCCTGGCATTTTAAAAGCAACCTGAGACTCATGATATCCTCACTGATCTCATTAGGAGTTTTGTACAGTTATTTCTAGACTTGCAGAGCCGCCTCTGACCAGGTTAATCTAAGCTCTATATTGCTCTGAGAGCATCAAATACACAGGGACTATTCAACAGCAACATTTTGTAAAATATCTCTGGAATTGCTCACCCTGCCTCTTTTACAAAAAAAACCTCTCAGTTCAAAACATGATGCTTTGATATATCTACACTTTCCACTATAGACAGGACTAGCCACTAACTAATGACATGTTTTAAAAACCTGTTTTACTTTGTGAAAGTGCAATAAGATAACATAGATTTTTCGGTAATTGGTAAGTTGTTTTAATGGATCCCTATGCCTAGGGGGGCATGCATGCGAAATATTATTTATGCATTTAAGGGGTACATACAGCATATAAGATTGTGGAATGCCCCCTGAAGACGCAGCCTATTTAAACTACAGTAGGCTGCATTTACATATCCTGCATATTGCAGAAAACCTGCAGCTGCATGAGGACATGTGAAGTACAGATGTGTTAATTATAATAATCAATTAACACAAATTTTTTTCTACTAGTTAAAACAAAAATGCAAATAAATAAATACAATGCTCCCCCTTATAGCCTGGTCTGGTTACCGCTAATGAAGGAGGACAAAGATCATTAGGTCTCCCCAAAAAAACGATAAGCTCCAGGCTATGCTAGACTAGGATAGTTACACTGTACCCAGGAAACCAGTAGCCTGGGATGTCTCTATAATAATGTGCTCAGCAGTGGCATCACAAGGGGGGTGCGGCCCGCACCCATGGTGTCACCCGCCGAGGGATGACACCATGGTGCAGACTGACACTCCCCCACAGTGACAGGAGCCGGGTGCTGCACTGTAGTATTAAGTGCAGCACCCGGCTGCTGACACTGTGAGGGAGCCGGCACTGCAACACACTGCAGTCAGCACCCCCTGCACCCCCTCCCAGTAATATAAAAAAAACGGGATGAGAGGGATCGGGCCACAAGGCCACGCCCCTGTCCCGTGAGGCCACGCCCCTTCACATGAGTCCACGCCCCCTTTCGGCTCACAACGTCCCTCCCCGCACCGGGTGACACAGCGGGGAGGGACGCCACTGGTGCTCAGATTAAAATTTAGATGAATATTGGACCCGCAAAAATATGTGCCTCGAATGGAAAAGGTCCCTTTCTGAATAAACATCTTGGACATGCAATCATTTCTTAATAAATGCCAGCAAATATGTAGACCTATATTTGCCAACCAAATAATAATGGCTGGCATAGTATTAGAGCAGGGTTGGCCAACTGTTTAGGTAGATCTTGATTGCAGTCACCATTTGGGAGCAGAATGCAGGAACTCCAAGGAACATGGCTTGTCAGCCATCATGAGTAGTTGAATTTTCCAAGAGCTCTGTGAAATAGCTAACAAAGGGCCTGACTCAGCAGGGAACGCAATCAGTCAATTAATTTGCATTGCGCATGCGTATGCATCGCAGTGCATGTGCGCAAACTAGCATTTGCCATCCGAACTGCAATTGCAGAGGGTACACAGACCCATGGCAGAGTGATTGACAGGAAGCGCTGTTTGTGGGTGGTGACGGGGGGTAGTTGGGCGAACGCAGGCGTGCCAGTGCATTGCAGAGACGTACATAAATTATCCACTTCGTGGCCATACGCAGCCTAAGGCCTCAGAGCGACTTTTCGCAGCTAATTGAATACGGGCCTAATTCTCTATGTTGCCCAGGTATACAGATGTGAGTAAGGGGAAGTGGGCGTCCTTATGTTAAGCTGCAATCGCAAAGCGAATGCAAACATTTGCATATCACCGCTGATATTAGCAACTGCGTAGCGTGCATATTAGCAGAATAGCGATTCATGCTGAATCAGGCCCAAAGTCTTCGGTCATCAGGATCTCCCCATCTCACAGAGATACTTTTACTGCAGATTTGTGCTCGCTAAAGCACCAAGTACCCGCTAATACCCTTTACCAAGATATTCTGTCTTTAAAGAGCATGCTTATGCTTACCTACTCTCCATGAGTGTCCGGGAGACTTCTGAATTATGGTATTTCTCCCCAATTCCCGGGGGATAGTTAACCCTCCTGCATTGCTGAAAATTACATTAATAATGGCCTATCCACCGTATCAAGAACGTCTCGAAAGTCAACTAATAGTTTTTAGAGTAAATCACATAGGGCCGGACTGAGATGTGTATGGTGCACAGCCCAAGGAAGCGGCTATGCAATACTGTCCAGCAAATATTTAAATGCTGCTGGAGGCATCCATAGGAAGCAGATGCCTCTTGACAGTAATAGCGATCTGAGTGCAGCATCCATAGACGCTATATCGGATCACCATCACGACTATGGGGCACGATGGCGGCAGCAGCGGCCAGTCTGAGTAAGCTTCAGAGCTGGCAGCTTGCAAGGCCAGGAAATCCGCGTCCACCGACGCAGAGCCTGGCATCAGCACTCCCAGAAAACAGGACAACGTGGCCATTTCTGGGAACGTAGTCTGAGCACACCCCCACCCCTCCCCCAAAATGTAGCAGCATGTCAATCAGCTGCGGTTTGGAGGATCTGCAAGCAAGATAGCAGGACCTGTTCTGCATATGTGCAGAACAGGTCCTGCACATGCGCAGACCCAAAAAATTGTATTAGTGCATAAACCATCAGGTGGGCACATGTGCAGTCCAAGAGCCTGAAAGAGGAGGTGCTTAGCCCATAAATGCAAAAAGTAATAATAATAGGTAGAGGGAGTGTCCGGAGTCTCACCAGAATCTGAGGGAGAGGGATAGCGTACGTCTAATAATATTGAGCCTAGGGGCGTGCTCAGGGGCGCCGAGAGGGGGGGAGTGGGTACAAATTACCTGGGCTTGCTGGAGGGGCCCGGTGGGGGCCCGGGTCCGGCGCCACACCCCCTTCCTCATACAACAAAGCAGCCCAGTAGCAGCCAGCCCAGTAGCAGCCACAGCAGTCTCCTATGCCTGTGGGGGGAGCGATGCTATGCGGCGCTGCAAAAAAATTTTTTTTTCTTTCTTTTTTTCTAAGGGGACGTGGCCACGCCTCCCATGATTAGCCCCTGGGTGGGCTGACCACCAAATCAGCCTCGGTCTGCACTAGCATAGTAAAAACAGGTTATTGAGGTGCAGCACAAAATAGACAGCAGAATGTGACTATTGCAGTACAAGTCCTTTATTAAAAAAACATTTGAGCAGACAGCAGTCAACTATATATCATTTACTATGTGTCAGTAACATTTTATATGAATATATATATGTATCTCATTCATCCAAAAAAGGCAGCACTCCACGGATTCAATGATGAGGGAAAACGTGCTCTTACATGCAACGTTTCAGATGCTTTATTACATCTTTCATCAAGGCATAATAAAAGATGTAATAAAGCTTCTGAAACGTTAAATGTAAGAGCAATTTTTCCCTCATCATTGAATCCGTGGAGTGCTGCCTTTCTTGGATGAATTGTTTATGGTGTCCCGGCTTTCAATCAGGCTCTCTGGAGAAGTGCACCCCGGTGGCTGGATTTTGTATATGGAGTGCCGATCACTAAACTGTATTTATAATACTGTATATATATATATATATATATATATATATATACATATATATATATTAGGGATGTGCAGGCTCGGATAGGTTTGGATTTTCCCGCCAAGTTCTGATTCTTCCCGTCAAAAATCGGGACTCAGAAAGAGGCAAAACATCATCTTTCATGGACAAACATCATCATTCCTTGACAAATGTCAATGAAAGATGATGTTTGTCCA
Organism: Taudactylus pleione; assembly: GCA_031769625.1. Classification (NCBI taxonomy): domain Eukaryota; kingdom Metazoa; phylum Chordata; class Amphibia; order Anura; family Myobatrachidae; genus Taudactylus; species Taudactylus pleione. The sequence goes on along the minus strand of JAUIMM010000190.1, from coordinate 5,760,894 downwards.
TGAAAGATGACGTTTTGCCTCATTCTGAGTCCCGATTGTTGGCGGGGAAAATCCGAACCTATCCGAGCCTGCACATTAATAATATATATATATATATATATATTAGGGGTGTGCACCGGCCACTTTTCGTGTTTTGTGTTTTGGTTTTGGATCTGGATCTTTCTTCGTGTTTTGGATCTGGATTGGTTTTGCCAAAACCACCCTTCCGTGTTTTGGGTTCTGGGTTTTGTGTTTTGGATCTGTATTTTTTTGAAAAAAAGCATAAAAACAGCTAAAATCACAGAATTTGTAGGTTTTTCTGCTCCTATGCTATTATTAACCTCAATAACCTTAATTTCCACTCATTTCCAGTCTATTCTGAACACCTCACACCTCACAATAGTGTTTTTATGTCCAAAAGGTTGCACCGAGGTAGCTGGATGACTATGCTAAGCGACACGAGTGGGCGGCACAAACACGTGACCCATCTAGGAGTGACACTGCAGTGGCAGGCAGGATGGCAGTTAGAAAAACTAGGCCCCAAACTGTACATAATGCAAAGAAAAAAAGAGGTGCAAGATGGAATTGTCCTTGGGCCCTCCCACCCACCCTTATGTTGTATAAACAGGACATGCACACTTTAACAAATCAATCATTTCAGCGCCAGGGTCTGCCACACAACTGTGGCTGAAATGATTGGTTCGTTTGGGCCCCCACAAAACAAGCTGGCAATTAATGTGTCCCTGCACAAACTGGCTCTACGGAGGCAAGATGTCATCCTCATCCTCCTCATCCACCGATTCCTCACCCTCTTCAGTGTGTACATCCTCATCCTCACAAAGTATTAACTCGTCCCCACTTGAATCCACCACCACAGGTCCCTCTGTACCTTCTGGAGGCTGGTCTCCCTGGAAGAGCTGATAATTCATTTTGATGAACATCATCTTCTCCACATTCTGTGGAAGCAACCTCCTACGCCTTTCGCTGACAAGGTTCCCGGCTGCACTAAACACTCTTTCGGAGTACACACTGGAGGGGGGGCAACTCAGGTAAAATAGAGCCAGTTTGTACAGGGGCCTCCAAATTGCCTCTTTTTCCTGCCAGTACAGGTATGGACTGTCTGACATGCCTACTTGGATGCTGTCACCGATGTAATCCTCCACCATTCTGTCAATGGTGACAGTATCATATGCAGTGACAGTAGACATGTCAGAAATTGTTGCCAGGTCCTTCAGTCCGGACCAGATGTCCAAACTTGGTCCTGCCTGCCCTGCATCACCGCCAGCGGGTTGCTTAGGATACCTAAGTTTTTTCCTGGCAGCCCCAGTTGCGGGAGAAAATGAAGAAGGAGCCGTTGACGTGTCACGTTCCGCTTCAGCTGACAGTGTGTTCACCAGCAGGTCTTTGCACCTCTGCAGGCTTGTGTCGGCCGGAAAGAGAGACACCACATAGGCTTTAAACCTAGGATCGAGCACGGTGGCCAAAATGTAGTGGTCTGATTTCAACAGATTGACCACCCTGGAATCCTGGCAAAGCGAATGAAGGGCTTCATCCACAAGTCCCACATGCCGAGCGGAATCGCTCCGTCTTAGCTCCTCCTTCACTTTCTCCAGCTGCTTCTGCAAAAGCCTGATGAGGGGAATGACCTGACTCAAGCTGGCAGTGTCTGAACTGACTTCACGTGTGGCAAGTTCGAAGGGCTGAAGAACCTTGCACAACACGGAAATCATTCTCCACTGCGCTTGAGTCAGGTGCATACCCCCTCCTTTGCCTATGTCATAGGTGGATGTATAGGCTTGTATGGCCTTTTGCTGCTCCTCCATCCTCTGAAGCATATAGAGGGTTGAGTTCCACCGCGTCACAACCTCTTGCTTCAGGTGATGGCGGGGCAGGTTCAAGAGTGTTTGCTGGCGCTCCAGTCTTCGGCACGCAGTCGCTGAATGGCGAAAGTGGCCAGAAATTTTTCGGGCCACCCAAAGCGTCTCCTGCACGCCCCTGTCGCTTTTCAGAAAATTCTGCACCACCAAGTTTATTGTGTGAGCAAAACATGGGACGTGCTGGAATTTGCCCAGATGTAATGCCCGCACAATATTGGTGGCGTTGTCAGATATCACAAATCCCCAGGAGAGTCTAAGTGGGGTAAGCCACTGGGCGATGATTTCCCTCAGTTTCTCTAAGAGGTTGTCGGCGGTGTGCCTCTTACTGAAACCGGTGATACACAGCGTAGCCTGCCTTGTAACGAGCTGGCGTTTCTGAGATGCTGCTACTGGTGACGCTGCTGCTGTTGCTGCGTAAGGTGATACATCTACCCAGTGGGCTGTCACAGTCATATAGTCCTTAGTCTGCCCTGTTCCACTTGTCCACATGTCCGTGGTTAAGTGGACATTGTGTACAACGGCATTTTTCAGGACACTGAGGACACTTTTTCTGACGTTTCTGTACAGTCTCGGTATCGCCTGCCTAGTGAAGTGGAATCTAGACGGGATTTGGAACCGGGGACACACTACCTCCATCAATTGTCTAAATCCCACTGCACTAATGGCGGATACCGGACGCACGTCTAACACCAACATAGCAGTCAAGGCCTCAGTTATACGTTTTGCTTCAGGATGACTGCTGTCGTACTTCATCCTCCTCGCTAAGGACTGTTGGAGGGTCAATTGTTTAGTAAAAGTAGTGGTGTTCCTACTTCCTCTCTGGGATGATGAACGACTCCCAGCAGCAGCAGCAACAGCAGCAGCGGCAGCAGTAGGCGTAGCAATGCAGGATCCTCCGGAGGAATCCCGGATAGGAGAGTCAGTCATGCCAGTGATATGGCCTGCAGGACTACTTCCGATCCTGACTAAGGAGGAAATTGACGAGGAGGGAGTTGACGGTGTGGTTTGCAGGCGCTTGGATACAACAGGACAACGGGATTTAGGTGTCCCTGGACTGCTTACGGTCTGAGCCAAAGTTTCTGAACTTGACAGTAACTTTTTATGAACGCGCTGCAGGTGCCGTATAAGGGAGGATGTTCCTAGGTGGTTGACGTCCCTACCCCTACTTATTTCACCTTTACATATGGTACATATGGCAAGACAGTTGTTGTCCGGATTTGGATAGAAATATTGCCAGACCAAAGAGGTGGAATGTTTGGTCTTCTGCCCAGGCATGACCGTGATGGGCTTTTTCATCCCACGGACAACAACTGTCTCCCCCGGAGCCTGATTTAAACAAACCACATCACCATCAGAATCCTCCTCGCCAACTTCCTCCTCAGCGCCAGCTACACCAGTATCCTCATCCTGTTGTACTTCAACAGTGACATCTTCAATTTGCATATCAGCAAGTGGACTGTGGGTGCTCCTTTCAGCACTTGCAGGGGGCGTGCAAATGGTGGAAAGAGCCACCTCTTCCCGTCCAGTGCTGGGAAGGTCAGGCATCGCAACCACCACCACACTTGGACTCTCTTTGGGGATTTGTGATATCTTCTTAGAAAGCACAGTTCTTCGCTGTGCTTTTGCCAGCTTAACTCTTTTGATTTTTTTAGTGGGAGGAGTGCTTCCATCGTCATGTGAAGCTGAACCACTAGTCATGAACATACTAGGGATCGACCTTAGCCGTTCCTTGCCACTCCGTGTCGTAAATGGCATATTGGCAAGTTTACGTTTCTCTTCAGCTGATTTAAATGTCTTTTTCAAGGTCATTTTCCTGAACTTTGCCATTTGGGATTGTATGTGCCCTCTACTATGACATTGGGCATCGGCCTTGGCAGACGACGTTGATGGCATGTTATCGTCTATGTCATGACTAGTGGCAGCAGCTTCAGCACTAGGAGGAAGTGGTTCTTGATCTTTCTCTATTTTATTTTTATCGGAGAAAGTTTGGTCCTCCATTTATGTTATATCGATTTGATATATACGTGCGGCTAAACACAGAAAATAAATTTTTTTTTGGTTCGGACTGGAGTGTACTTTGTGGGTTACAGCACCCTTTAACGGTCAAGCCAGCCGGCCCTTTACTTATGACACAGGCGCACTCTTGGCACTACTTTGTTGATGCACGTGCGGCTACTGCGCACACAATTCACAAACACAGAAAATAATTTTTTTTTGGTTTGGACTGGAGTGTACTTTGGGGGTTACAGCACCCTTTAACGGTCAAGCCAGCCGGCCCTTTACTTATGACACAGGCGCACGCTTGGCACTACTTTGTTGATGCACGTGCGGCTACTGCGCACACAATTCACAAACACAGAAAATAATTTTTTTTTGGTTTGGACTGGAGTGTACTTTCGGGGGTTACAGCACCCTTTAACGGTCAAGCCAGCCGGCCCTTTACTTATGACACAGGCGCACGCTTGGCACTACTTTGTTGATGCACGTGCGGCTACTGCGCACACAATTCACAAACACAGAAAATAATTTTTTTTTAGGTTTGGACTGGAGTGTACTTTCAGGGGTTACAGCACCCTTAACGGTCAAGCCAGCCGGCCCTTTACTTATGACACAGGCGCACGCTTGGCACTACTTTGTTGATGCACGTGCGGCTACTGCGCACACAATTCACAAACACAGAAAATAATTTTTTTTTTGGTTTGGACTGGAGTGTACTTTCGGGGGTTACAGCACCCTTAACGGTCAAGCCAGCCGGCCCTTTACTTATGACACAGGCGCACGCTTGGCACTACTTTGTTGATGCACGTGCGGCTACTGCGCACACAATTCACAAACACAGAAAATAATTTTTTTTTTGGTTTGGACTGGAGTGTACTTTCGGGGGTTACAGCACCCTTAACGGTCAAGCCAGCCGGCCCTTTACTTATGACACAGGCGAACGCTTGACACTACTTTGTTGATGCACGTGCGGCTACTGCGCACACAATTCACAAACACAGAAAATAATTTTTTTTTGGTTTGGACTGGAGTGTACTTTCAGGGGTTACAGCACCCTTTAACGGTCAAGCCAGCCGGCCCTTTACTTATGACACAGGCGCACGCTTGGCACTACTTTGTTGATGCACGTGCGGCTACTGCGCACACAATTCACAAACACAGAAAATAATTTTTTTTTGGTTTGGACTGGAGTGTACTTTCGGGGGTTACAGCACCCTTTAACGGTCAAGCCAGCCGGCCCTTTACTTATGACACAGGGGCACTCTTGGCACTACTTTGTTGATGCACGTGCGGCTACTGCGCACACAATTCACAAACACAGAAAATAATTTTTTTTTAGGTTTGGACTGGAGTGTACTTTCGGGGGTTACAGCACCCTTAACGGTCAAGCCAGCCGGCCCTTTACTTATGACACAGGCGCACGCTTGGCACTACTTTGTTGATGCACGTGCGGCTACTGCGCACACAATTAACAAACACAGAAAATAATTTTTTTTTGGTTTGGACTGGAGTGTACTTTCGGGGGTTACAGCACCCTTTAACGGTCAAGCCAGCCGGCCCTTTACTTATGACACAGGCGCACGCTTGGCACTACTTTGTTGATGCACGTGCGGCTACTGCGCACACAATTCACAAACACAGAAAATAATTTTTTTTTAGGTTTGGACTGGAGTGTACTTTCGGGGGTTACAGCACCCTTAACGGTCAAGCCAGCCGGCCCTTTACTTATGACACAGGCGCACGCTTGGCACTACTTTGTTGATGCACGTGCGGCTACTGCGCACACAATTCACAAACACAGAAAATAATTTTTTTTTTGGTTTGGACTGGAGTGTACTTTCGGGGGTTACAGCACCCTTAACGGTCAAGCCAGCCGGCCCTTTACTTATGACACAGGCGCACGCTTGGCACTACTTTGTTGATGCACGTGCGGCTACTGCGCACACAATTCACAAACACAGAAAATATATTATTTTTTTAGCACTTGGGGGGAGCACCCCTGATGGACAGAGCACCCCCTGGACAACACTACAGCACCCCTTTAGGACTGGGACACTGCACAGGACTTTGGAACTGACTGCACAACACAGTCCAGCCAGCCCCTATGGACTTTGAAGTAGTGGACACAGCCCCTATTAACAACAGCAGCACAGCACAACACAGCCAGCCCCTATGGACTTTGAAGTAGTGGACAACAGCAGCACTACACTACACTACACTACACAGCACTAACTCCCACCCTCCCTCTTCACTGTCCACAGCCGAGTGAGAAAATGGCGCCGACGCGGGTACCTTATATAGGATCCAAAACCCGCGAGACTCGGAAGGCGGGATGATGACGTTTTGCCTCGATGTCAGATCCGAGTCAGGCGGGAAAAGTCGAGCCTGACTCGGATCGGACTCGGATCGGGGGGGCTCGGGGGGGTTCGGATTTCAGAAATCCGAACCCGCTCACCCCTAATATATATATATATATATATATATATATATATTACCAATTTCAACTGGAGCCAACCCTGGAACCTGTGTAATTTAAGTGTGTCCCCATTTTTACCGATTGTGTGACAGTGTGTGGCCCTGACGAAGTTCAAACTTAGGCAAAAACCTAATCCTGGTCAACTACACCACCCTGACAAATTTGGTGGATCTAAGTCCAAAACTTTGGCCGTGCATAAAGGACAAAAAGACGGATAGACAAGCTTTCCCGCTTATTATAAAGAATAGATATATATACCAGCAACTCACCCCAGCTTTGCATGGGAACAATTTTGACTTTACGGCACTAGTCTTATTTAACCAAGGTCTTATAAGATTGCCTTGTAGATTACATTAGTCTCTTTTCTCCTGACGTCAACACAAAAAGATTTAGTTTTGACGTGACACTCAAAAGGGCCACGTAAACGTTTTGTCCATGAGCAAAACAGTCTCCACTTAGGTAAATTCCAGCCACTTTAAGTGTCTGCAGCACGGCATCATTAGCAACATCCCCCGTCAGCCCTGCAGTAGGGCCGACAGGAGATGTTGCTAGTGACTCATGGGGTAGGACATTATATTGTCTAGTGTGTACCCAGCTTTAGGCAACTGCTTATTAACAAATGAAAAAACATAGGCCGATATACATCTGGGGATACAACAAAAGACAGTAACACACTAAGGGGTAAATTTACTAAAGTGAGAGTTTTCAGAAGTGAGTTTTAGAAGTGATGTTGCCCATAGCAACCAATCAGATTCTAGCAGGGCCGGATTATAGGGAGGGCAACAGGAGCAGTCATCCCGGGGGCCTCACACATAGGGGCCCCCACCCCCCACAGTGTCCCCGACCCCAATCCCTAAGATGACCTGTTTTTGTTTTCTATTCTTTCATTGGAGCCGCTTGCCACGGCCCGTGATTAAGCCCCACCCCCAGCATTTGGCTCCACCCCTTCTACTGCTGCTGGCCAATATGCCTTTCCCTGCCTCTGAAGCAGTAAGAGTAAGTAATGTATATATGTATATGTTTACTGTGTCTATGTCTGTGTGTGTGTATATATAGCTGCACCTGCATCAACAAAGTAGCACCAAGTGTGCACCTGTGTCATAAGTAAAGGGCCGGCTGACTCGTCTGTTGAAGGGTGGTGTAACCCCAAAGTGCCTGAAAAAATAGAAAATATATATTTTTCTGTGTTTGTGACTTGTGTGCGCTGTAGCCACACGTGCATCACCAAAGTAGCAGCGCCAAGCGTGCACCTGTGTCATAAGTAAAGGGCTGAGAAAAAATATATATTTTTCTGTGTTTGTGTGCGCCTTAGCCGCACGTGCAGATTCAATATCACATAAGTAGAGGACAAAAATTTGTCTGATAAAAATAAAATAGGGAAAGATCAAGAACTACTTACTCCTAGTGCTGAAGCTGCTGCCACTAGTCATGACATAGATGATGAAATGCCATCAACGTTGTCTGCCAAGGCCGATGCCCAATGTCATAGTAGAAGGCATATAAAATCCCAAATGGCAAAGTTCAGGAAAATTACCTTAAAATATAAATTTAAATCGTCTGAGGAGAAACGTAAAATTGCCAATATGCCATTTACAACACGGAGTGGCAAGGAACGGCTAAGGTCCTCCCCTATGTTCATGACTAGTGGTTCAGCTTCACATGACGATGGAAGCCCTCCTCCCACTACAAAAATCAAATGAGTTAAGCTGGCAAAAGCACAGCAAAGAACTGTGCTTTCCAATTCTAAAAAGATATCACAAATCCCCATGGAGAGTCCAAGTGTGGCGACGGTTGCGATGCCTGCCCTTCCCAACACTGGAGGGGAAGAGGTGGCTCCTTCCACCATTTGCACGCCCCCTGCAAGTGCTGAAAGGAGCACCCACAGTCCACTTGCTGATATGCAAATTGAAGATGTCACTGTTGAAGTACAACAGGATGAGGATACTGGTGTAGCTGGCGCTGAGGAGGAAGTTGGCGAGGAGGATTCTGATGGTGATGTGGTTTGTTTAAATCAGGCATCGGGGGAGACAGTTGTTGTCCGTGGGATGAAAAAGCCCATCATGGTCATGCCTGGGCAGAAGACCAAACATTCCACCTCTTTGGTCTGTAAATATTTCTATCCAAATCCGGACAACAACTGTCTTGCCATATGTACCATATGTAAAGGTGGAATAAGTAGGGGTAGGGACGTTAACCACCTAGGAACATCCTCCCTCATATGTCACCTGCAGCGCGTTCATAAAAAGTTACTGTCAAGTTCAGAAACTGTGGCTAAGACCGTAAGCAGTCCAGGGACACCTAAATCCTTTTTTCCTGTTGTATGCAAGCACCTGCAAACCACACTGTCAACTCCCTCCTCATCAATTTCCTCCTGAGTCAGGATCGGAAGTAGTCCTGCAGGCCATGTCACTAGCATGACTGACTCTCCTATCTGGGATTCCTCGGGAGGATCCTGCATTGCTATGCCAACTGACGCCGCAACTGCTGTTGCTGCTGGGAGTCGTTCATCATCCCAGAGAGGAAGTAGGAACACCACTACTTTTTTTACTAAGCAATTGACCCTCCAACAGTCCTTAGCGAGGAGGATGAAGTATGACAGCAGTCATCCTGAAGCAAAGCGGATAACTGAGGCCTTGACAACTATGTTGGTGTTAGACGTGCATCCGGTATCCGTCATTGGTGCAGTGGGATTTAGAAAATTGATGGTAGTGTGTCCCCGGTACCAAATCCCATCTAGATTCCACTTCACTAGGGAGGCGATACCGAGAATGTACAGAGACGTCAGAAAAAGTGTCCTCAGTGTCCTAAAAAATGCGGTTGTACCCAATGTCCACTTAACCACGGACATGTGGATAAGTGGAACAGGGCAGATTAAGGACTATATGACAATGACAGCCCACTGGGTAGATGTATCACCTTATGCAGCAACAATAGCAGCATCTCAGAAATGCCAGCTCTTTCCAATGCAGGCTATGCTGTGTATCACTGGTTTCAGTAAGAGGCACATCGCTGACAACCTCTTAGAGAAACTGAGGGAAATCATCGCCCAATGGCTTACCCCACTTGACTCTCCTGGGGATTTGTGATATCTGACAATGCCACCAATATTGTGTGGGCATTACATCTGGGCAAATTCCAGCACGTCCCATATTTTGCTCACACAATAAATTTGGTGGTTCAAAATTTTCTGAAAAATGACAGGGGCTTGCAGGAGACGCTTTGGGTGGCCCGAAAAATTTCTGGCCACTTTTGCCATTCAGCGACTGTGTGCCGAAGACTGGAGAACCAGCAAACACTCTTGAACCTGCCCTGCCATCACCTGAAGCAAGAGGTTGTGACGCGGTGGAACTCAACCCTCTATATGCTTCAGAGGATGGAGGAGCAGCAAAAGGCCATTCAAGCCTATACATCCACATATGACATAGGCAAAGGAGGGGGTATGCACCTGACTCAAGCGCAGTGGAGAATGATTTCCGTGTTGTGCAAGGTTCTCTAGCCCTTCGAACTTGCCACACTTGAAGTCAGTTCAGACACTGCTAGCTTGAATCAGGTAATTCCCCTCATCAGGCTTTTGCAGAAGCAGCTGGAGAAAGTGAAGGAGGAGCTAAGATGGAGCGATTCCACTACGTATGTGGGACTTGTGGATGAAGCCCTTCATTCGCTTTGCCAGGAATCCAGAGTGGACAATCTGTTGAAATCAGACCACTACATTTTGGCCACCGTGCTCGATCCTAGGTTTAAAGCCCACGTGGTGTCTCTCTTTCCGGCCGACACAAGCCACTGTCAGCTGAAGCAGAACGTCAACAGCTCTTTCTTCATTTTCTCCCGCAACTGGGGCTGCCAGGAAACAACTTAGGTATCCTAAGCAACCCGCTGGCGGTGATGCAGGGCAGACAGGACCAAGTTTGGACATCTGGTCCGGACTGAAGGACCTGGCAATAATTTCTGACATGTCTACTGTCACTGCATATGATACTGTCACCATTGACAGAATGGTGGAGGATTACATCGGTGACAGCATCCAAGTAGGCATGTCAGACAGTCTATACCTGTAGTGGCAGGAAAAAGAGGCAATTTGGAGGCCCCTGTACAAACTGGCTCTATTTTACCTGAGTTGCCCCCCCCTCCAGTGTGTACTCCGAAAGAGTGTTTAGTGCAGCTGGGAACCTTGTCAGCGAAAGGCGTAGGAGGTTGCTTCCACAAAATGTGGAGAAGATGATGTTCATCAAAATTAATTATCAATTCTTCCAGGGAGACCTGCCTCCAGAAATTACAGAGGGACTTGTGGTGGTGGATTACAGCGGTGACGAATTAATACTCTGTGAGGATGATGATGTACACAACACTGAAGAGGGTGAGGAATCGGTGGATGAGGAGGATGAGGACGACATGTTGCCTCCGTAGAGCCAGTTTGTGCAGGGACGGATTAATTGCCAGTTTGTTTTGTGGGGGCCCAAATGAACCAATCATTTCAGTCACAGTCATGTGGCAGACCCTGGCGCTGAAGTGATTGGTTTGTTAAAGTGTGCATGTCCTGTTTATACAACATAAGGGTGGGTGGGAGGGCCCAAGAACAATTCCATCTTGCACCTCTTTTTTTTCTTTGCATTATGTACTGTTTGGGACCTAGTTTTTCAAACTGCCATTCTGTCTGCCACTGCAATGTCACTCCTAGATGGGCCACGTGTTTGTGCCGCCCACTTGTGTCGCTTAGCATAGTCATCCAGCTGCCTCGGTGCAACCTTTTGGCCTACAAACAATATTGTAAGGTGTGAGGTGTTCAGACTGGAAATGAGTGGAAATTAATGTTATTGAGGTTAATAATAGCATAGGAACAGAAAAACCCACAAATTCTGTGATTTTAGCTGTTTTTATGCTTTGTTCCAAAAAAATTACAGATCCAAAACACAAAACCCAGACCCCAAGACATGGAGGGGTGGATTTGGCAAAACCATTCCAGATCCAAAACACAAGGAAAGATCCAGATACAAAACACAAAACAAGAAAAGCGGCCGGTGCACCACCCCTAATATATATATATATATATATATATATATATATATATATATATACAAATAGAAGGTCCGGCACTCCATTCAAAATGAATAATCTTCGCAAGGTGCCATCACATAATTATTAAATACAGAGTCAAAGGTGCGGCACTCTTGCTAAAAATAATAACACACAAATTGGGCAATCAAGATATAACGTTTCGTTTCGTCTTCAGAACATAAAAATACATATACTCCAACAAAATGGTGCCTATATGTCTATTAATATAGACTATACCAAAATGACAGCAGTTGTTTTCCCCCTAGCAACGGGAGGAACATCTGCGTTTCAGTGACTGTAAAGTAGTTAAATGACCGGGTAAGGAAGGGGAATATGTCCCTTTAACACACAGTTCTTTCCGGAAGACTAGAATCTCTGTTAGAACACTCACGATGTGCGGTAATTTTCGCGCATGTGCGATGGTGTTTAAAATGGCGCCCGCTACCGGGTATATCTGTGTGAACACTCGCGATGTGCATTGTGAATCCCGCGCATGCACAATGACGCCTAAAATGGCGCCCGAAACCGGAAATCCGGTTTGAGCCTATTATGGGCACATGGGATTATTAGGATGGGTATATAAGGTGATACATTATCCCTCTGAACGCTATCCTCCTGACGAAGTCCAACCCTAATGGTATAAGTGACGAAACGCGTTGAGAAAGTGGGAACCTCTGTCGTTTGACACATTGACTTTCTCAGATAAGCCTTTCTTTAAATTTTTTGATGTAATGACGCATTTTTTAAGTATGTGTTATTGTTTGTGAATAAATTGTCTCTGGTAATACACTATGTGAGTGTTTTTCCTCCCGGTATATAGCTACAATTGGGGAGTAAAGAACCATTCTATGATTCAAGAGTGATACAGAGGTCTTATATAAGCTACTGGATGAGCACTTCATGGTACGCATACTGAATCCATATGGTATGACAAAGGGGTGTTACGGCCCCGAAACGTTGGACATTATTAATACACTTATTTAACTGCTACAAATCCCGGAGTGCCGCTGTTTTCTTCACTATATATATATATATATATATATATACACAAATAGAAGGTCCGTCACTTCATTCAAAATGAATAATCTTCGCAGGGTGCCATCACATAATTATTAAATACAGAGTCAAAGGTGCGGCACTCTTGCTAAAAATAATACCACACCAATCGGGCAATCAAGATATAACATTTCGGTTTATCACCGTCTTCAGAACATAAAAATACATATACAGACATCTTACCTTTATAGATACATCACCCATGTGAACGCCGTGCAGCCAAAAACGGGACCCAGCACCCGATCAGCAGACGCCAGCCAATGATGTCATCGACATAACGCTTGTGAAACCCATCACCAGGCATATGGTTACTATGGGGACAGAATCAACAATGCAAACAAGTTCTCAATGCTCGCAATTATAAATCACTAAAAAGCGATGCGCATATTGATATAAATCACTGTACTAAACTAACTAGACAAGCATGATTACATAACATAACAGATCATAAAGATAATAAACACTAAACAACACACTCTACAAAAAACATGAGAGAGGCAGACTTTCATTAAGCCCCCGTGGACTAATAACATCTAACCTGTGAATCCACCGGGATTCACACTTTAATAATGCCAAATTTCGATCACCACCTCTTTTAGAAAGAGGAATGTGATCGATCATACGATACTTAAGACTGGCCAAACTGTGTCCTGAATTGGCATAATGTCGTGCTACCGGCTGTTCACTTGTGCCATTAGTAATAGCAGCCCGAATGGCCGAACGGTGTACACCCATCCGTTCCTTAAATTTCCTTTATGTCTTTCCAATATATGACAATCCACAAGGACATATGATTTGGTAAATCACAAAGGAACTGTTGCATGTCAAATGGTGTCGAATACGAAATTCCTTACCAGAGTGGGGATGAAAAAAGTGTCACCAATAATAAGATGATGGCAAGTAACACAAGAACACCTAAAGCAGCCCCAACGCTTCATGGATAGAAAATGTTTAGGTGCAGAAACTCCCATACCAGTAACATCAGTTTTAACTAGGGAATCTCAGATTTTTGCCCCTGATATAAAAAAGCATGATAGACGTTTCTGTTAAACCCAATGATTCATCAGTTTGAATGATGGGCCATCATTTTTTGGAGATTTTATTAATTTGGGTTGATAAAGGGTTAAAATTATTAACCCACAGGAATTTCTTATTACTCTGAGTGTCGCTCTTGGGGATCAATAGTTGATTTCTATCCATAGAGAGAACTTTTTCTTTATTTTCTAGCAACATTTGTAAGGAGTACCCCCTAGCAACAAATTTTTCAAAAAGAACATCCATCTGTAGACATGCAGTTGCTATATTATCATTGATCCGCCTTACCCGAATCAATTGAGTGTAAGGCAAGCCAGCTTTAAGACTATATGGGTGGCAGCTACTCATATGTAATAACGTATTGCGATTAGTCTCCTTTGAGAAAACTGATGTACTAATACCGCCACCACTATGAGTAATACATACATCAAGAAAATTGATGCATTTCTAGTGCATGTTATAGGTAATTTTGACAGGATTAATGACAAATTATGTTGTTCGATAAGTGTTTGAAATGTCTCTTTCGGTCCATTCCAAATTAGAAATATGTCGTCTATGAAACGAGTATAGAACAAAATCATAGAGCTAATGATAGGACAATCAAAAAATAGTTCCTGTTCAATACCGAACATGAACGTATTAGCATAAGCAGGGGCCACTGAGGACCCCATAGCACATCCCATCAATTGAAGGTAATACCTTCCATCGAACAAGAAATAATTCTTTGTCAAGATAAATTCCAGAAGTTGCAATAAGAAATTAATAAATACTGTATCAAATGAACCATCAGCTGATAAAAGTTGTCTCACTGCTGCCATCCCAGAAGAGTGAGGAATCACCGTATATAAGCTAGTTATATCGGCACATATAAGCCAAATGTCAGATGGTAATGTATCCAATTTAGCCAGTTTATTTAGTAACATTGTAGTGTCCAATAAAAATGTTTTATGGCATTGTACTAGCGGTTGCAAGACTGTATCCAGAAATATTGCAGCAGGCTGTGATAATGATCCATGGGCCGAAATGATCGGCCGACCCGGAGGTGAAATAATTCCTTTATGCATCTTCGGCAATGTATAAATTAATGGAGTGACAGGAAATTCTGGAAGCAATATCGCTATAAGTTTATCATCAATTAATCACATATCGCATATACTGAGCCATAATGAGGCACTCTGACAGTTCTTTCTTAAACATTATGGTGGGATCACATTATATTATAATTATATGTCCTTGTGGATTGTCATATATTGGAAAGACACAAAGGAAATTTAAGGACCGGATGGGTGTACCCCGTTCGGCCATTTGGGCTGCTATTACTAATGGCACAAGTGAACAGCCGGTTGCACGACATTTTGCCAATGCAGGACACAGTTTGGCCAGTCTTAAGTATCGTATGATCGATCACATTCCTCTTTCTCATAGAGGTGGTGATCGAAATTTGGCATTATTATAGTGTCAATTCTGGTGGATTCACAGGTTAGATGTTATTAGGCCACGGGGGCTTAATGAAAGTTTGCCTCTCTCATGTTTTTTGTAGAGTGTGTTGTTTAGTGTTTATTATCTTTATGATCTGTTATGTTATGTAATCATGCTTGTCTAGTTAGATTAGTACAGTGATTTATCAATATGCTTTTTAGTGAATTATAATTGCGAGCATTGAGAACTTGTTTGCATTGTTGATTCTGTCCCCATAGTAACCATATGCCTGGTGATGGGTTTCACAAGCGTCACATGCTATACGCGATGACGTCATTGGCCGGCGTCTGCTGATCGGGTGCTGGGTCCCGTTTTTGGCTGCACGGCGTTCACTTGGGTGATGTATCTATAAAGGTAAGATGTCTGTATATGTATTTTTATGTTCTGAAGACGGTGATAAACCGAAACGTTATATCTTGATTTCACGATTTGTGTGGTATTATTTTTAGCAAGAATGCCGCACCTTTGACTCTGTATATATATATATAGATAGATTTGTATATATATATATATATAGATATAGATATATATGAGTGTATATATCTATATATATATATATATATATATATTAGGGGTGAGCGGGGTCGGATTTCGGAAATCCGAACCCCCCCGAGCCCCCCCAATCCGAGGCCGATCCGAGTCAGGCTCGACTTTTCCCGTCTGACTCGGATCTGAAATCGAGGCAAAACGTCATCATCCCATCTTCCGGGTCTCGCGGGTTTTGGATCCTATATAAGGTACCCGCATCGGCACCATTTTCTCACTCGGCTGTGGACAGGGATGAGGGAGGGTGGGAGTTAGGGCTGGCTGGGCTGTGTAGTGTAGTGTTGTAGTGTAGTGCAGTGTAGTGTTGTGCTGTGCTGTGCTGTGCTGCGCTGTGCTGCTGTTGTCCATAGGGGCTGTGTCCACTACTTCAAAGTCCATAAGGGCTGGCTGGACTGTGTTGTACAGTCAGTTGTCCATAGGGGCTGTGTCCACTCCAAAGTCCTGTGCAGTGTCCCAGTCCTAAAGGGGTGCTGTAGTGTTGTCCAGGGGGTGCTCTGTCCGTCAGGGGTGCTCCCCCCAAGTGCTAAAAAAAATTATATTTTTTTCTGTGTTTGTGAATTGTGTGCACTGTGGCTGCACATGCATCAACAAAGGAGCAGCACCAAGCGTGCGCCTGTGTCCCATAAGTAAAAGGCCGGCTGGCTTGTCCATTAAAGGGTGCTGTAACCCCCAAAGGGCACTCCAAACAAAATAAAAATATATAATTTTTTGTGTTTGTGAATTGTGTGCGCAGTAGCCGCACGTGCATCAACAAAGGAGCAGCACCAAGCGTGCGCCTGTGTCCCATAAGTAAAAGGCCGGCTGGCTTGTCCGTTAAAGGGTGCTGTAACCCCCAAAGGGCACTCCAAACAAAATAAAAAAATATATTTTTTTGTGTTTGTGAATTGTGTGCGCAGTAGCCGCACATGCATCAACAAAGCAGTGCCAAGCGTGCACCTGTGTCCCATAAGTAAAAGGCCAGCTGGCTAGTCCATTAAAGGGTGCTGTAACAACCAAAGGGCACTCCAAACAAAATAAAAAAATATATTTTTTTGTGTTTGTGAATTGTGTGCGCAGTAGCCGCACCTGTATCAACAAAGTAGTGCGAAGCGTGCGCCTGTGTCCCATAAGTAAAAGGCTGGCTGGCTAGTCCGTTAAAGGGTGCTGTAACCCCCAAAGGGCACTCCAAACAAAATAAAAAATATATTTTTTTGTGTTTGTGAATTATGTACGCAGTAGCCGCACATGCATCAACAAAGTAGTGCCAAGCGTGCGCCTGTGTCCCATAAGTAAAAGGCTGGCTGGCTAGTCCATTAAAGGGTGCTGTAACCCCCAAAGGGCACTCCAAACAAAATAAAAAAATATATTTTTTTGTGTTTGTGAATTGTGTGCGCAGTAGCCGCACGTGCATCAACAAAGTAGTGCCAAGCGTGCACCTGTGTCCCATAAGTAAAAGGCCAGCTGGCTAGTCCATTAAAGGGTGCTGTAACCCCCAAAGGGCACTCCAAACAAAATTTAAAAATATATTTTTTTGTGTTTGTGAATTGTGTGCACAGTAGCCGCACGTGCATCAACAAAGTAGTGCCAAGCGTGCGCCTGTGTCATAAGTAAAGGGCTGGCTGGCTTGTCCGTTAAAGGGTGCTGTAACCCCCAAAGTACACTCCAAACAAAATAAAAAAATATATTTTTTTGTGTTTGTGAATTGTGTGCGCAGTAGCCGCACGTGCATCAACAAAGTAGTGCCAAGCGTGCGCCTGTGTCCCATAAATAAAGGGCCAGCTGGATTGACCGCTAAAGGGTGCTGTATCCCCCAAAGGGCACTCCAAACAAAATAAAAAAAAAATTTTTTGTGTGTTTGTGAATTGTGTGCGCAGTAGCCGCACGTGCATCAACAAAGTAGTGGCAAGCGTGCGCCTGTGTTCCATAAATAAAGGTCCGGCTGGATTGACCGCTAAAGGGTGCTGTAACTCCCAAAGGGCACTACAAACAAAATAAAAAAAAAAAATTTGTGTTTGTGAATTGTGTGCGCAGTAGCCGCACGTGCATCAACAAAGTAGTGCCAAGCGTGCGCCTGTGTCCCATAAATAAAGGGCCGGCTGGATTGACTGCTAAAGGGTGCTTTAACCCCCAAAGGGCACTCCAAACAAAATATAAAAATATTTTCTGTGTTTGTGAATTGTGTGCACTGTAGCCGCACGTGCATCAACAAAGGAGCAGCGCCAAGCGTGTGCCTGTGTCCCATAAGTAAAGAGCCGGCTGGCTCATTTCTTAAAGGGTGGTGTAACTCACAAAGTGCACTACTCTCCAGCAAAAATGAAAAAATATTTTCTGTGTTTGTGTGCGCCTTAGCCGCACGTATATATCAATATAACATAAATGGAGGACCAAACTTTCTCCGATAAAAATAAAATAGGGAAAGATCAAGAACCACTTCCTCCTAGTGCTGTTGCTGCTGCTGGGAGTTGTTCATCATCCCAGAGAGGAAGCAGGAACACCACTACTTTCACTAAACAATTGACCCTCCAACAGTCCTTAGCGAGGAGGATGAAGTACGACAGCAGTCATCCTGAAGCAAAACGTATAACTGAGGCCTTGACTGCTATGTTGGTGTTAGACGTGCGTCCGGTATCCGCCATTAGTGCAGTGGGATTTAGACAATTGATGGAGGTAGTGTGTCCCCGGTTCCAAATCCCGTCTAGATTCCACCTGCATCCTCAAAGCAGCAGCGTGGTGTAACCCTCAAAGTGCGCTCCACAAACAATAAAAAAATTCTTCTTTTTTTTCCTGTCTTTGTGAATTGTGTGGGCTGTAGCCGCACCTGCATCCTCAAAGCAGCAGCGACAAGCGTGCGTCTGTCTGTTAAAGGATTACATCGGTGACAGCATCCAAGTAGGCATGTCAGACAGTCCGTACATGTACTGGCAGGAAAAAGAGGCAATTTGGAGGCCCCTGTACAAACTGGCTCTATTTTACCTGAGTTACCCCCCCTCCAGTGTGCACTCCGAAAGAGTGTTTTGTACAGCCGGGAACCTTGTCAGCAAAAGGCGTAGGAGGTTGCTTCCACAAAATGTGGAGAAGTTGATGTTCATAAAAATGAATTATCAACTTTTCCCGGGAGACCAGCCTCCAGACCGTACAGAGGGACCTGTGGTGGTGGATTCCAGCGGGGACGAATTAATACTCTGTGAGGATGAGGATGTACACAACACTGAAGAGGGTGAGGAATCGGTGAATGAGGAGGATGAGGACGACATCTTGCCTCCGTAGAGCCAGTTTGTGCAGGGCCAGATTAATTGCCAGCTTGTTTTGTGGGGGCCCAAACGAACCAATCATTTCAGCCACAGTCGTGTGGCAGACCCTGGCGCTGAAATGATTGGTTTGTTAAAGTGTGCATGTCCTGTTTATACAACATAAGGGTGGGTGGGAGGGCCCAAGGACAATTCCATCTTGCACCTCTTTTTTTTCTTTGCATTATGTACTGTTTGGGGCCTAGTTTTTCAAACTGCCATCCTGTCTGCCACTGCAGTGTCACTCCTAGATGGGCCACGTGTTTGTGCCGCCCACTCGTGTCGCTTAGCATAGTCATCCATCTACCTCGGTGCAACCTTTTGGACATAAAAACACTATTGTGAGGTGTGAGGTGTTCAGAATAGACTGGAAATGAGTGGAAATTAAGGTTATTGAGGTTAATAATAGCATAGGAGCAGAAAAACCCACAAATTATGTGATTTTAGCTGTTTTTATGCTTTTTTAAAAAAAAAATACAGATCCAAAACACAAAACCCAGAACCCAAAACACCGAAGGGTGGTTTTGGCAAAACCAATCCAGATCCAAAACACGAAGAATGATCCAGATCCAAAACCAAAACACAAAACACAAAAAGTGGCCGGTGCACACCCCTAATATATATACATATATATATATATATATATTTATATATATATATATATATATAAATATAAAGGGGCCTGGATTCTAGCTATTATCTTCTAGAAGGTGCTAGTTAAATGTTAAGTAGAATCTGATTGGTTGCTATGGACAACATCACTTCTAAAACTCACTTCTAAAAACTCTCACTTTAGTAAATTTACCCCTAAAGGTCAGGGGCAAGCAGCTTAGGGTGAGACATTGTACATGAGGATCACTGGCTAACAATCGTGATCAGTTGGTATACAGAATATCAATATATATTAATTGTAACACTTGTGTGGACTCATCTTTTTTCTTATATAACAGACTATCAGACAAGATATATACAGTAGAATTATGCTGAAAAATTATGGTGTAAAAGTAGAACAAGAATTCATCACAACCACACACTTGGGTTCTTGATTGACCTTAAGCCTCACCCTAAATATTCCCATGCCATTGCTGTCCCTACCAGTTTGTTTTATTAAAATTAATGTTATTAAACAATATACATTGCCATTCATGATGGAATCAAGCTGGGTATGACTGACAGAATAGCAGGGAAGTGGCTTCCTATTGGAAGCACTTTCTGTTATAGCAGTCCCAGGGGGAGAAAACACTTCCCTCTGAAACTGTCTGTCAATCATGTGATTAGCAGAAAGTGCTTCCAATGGGAAGCCATGGCCGGGTAGTCACTTGGGGTGGCATATTTTACTAGAGAAGCAGCAGCAGCTGTGCAGAATATTTTTGTAAACAAGTAACAGTTCACCATAATACACATGAATAGGCTTTTTTCACAATATCTTCACATCCATTCATTGAAACATCCTTATGGGCTCTATTTATTAACATTATTTTTACTAAAATAAAGTGAAAAAGGGTATTTTCACATCCTTTTCACATTATTCTAGTATCACCTATAGTTATTACAGGGCAATTGGAGTAGAATTCGTAAAATTCTACTCCAATCCCTAAGTATCACTTATTTTTAGTAAGCAGATCGCATTTCCCATAATTGTAATGGGAAATGTGATCTGGCCAAAGTTACTAAAAAAAAACTGTGAAAAAAATACCTAGGGAGGCCCTGTGATAATAACGCCACCTGGACTGCTCCGCTCTAACGGGGAGAGCAGAGCCCGGAGCCAGTCCCAGTGATCAGCTGTGTGGTCTAAACAGACCGCAAGCTGATTACTGTAAAAAAAGAAGAAAAAGTTGTCAAAAATATTTTTTACCTACCTGACTCCAGGCACCGGTGATCGGGCCTCCGATGATGTCTCCCCTCTGGTCAGCTGGTCTCCCATAGTGCACTGCAGCCCAGTCATCAGGTGATCGGGTCTCAGTGCAGTATGGGATATCACCTGACTGGACGCATGCAGGATATCACCGGAGGCCCGGATCATGCAGGTAAGTGCTATTAAGGGAGGGGGGGGTCGCAGGGGGGGAGGGGGGGTCACGGGGGGGCCGCGATCGTGGGGGCGGGGCTTAGTACCGGGGGCGGGGCTTAGTGCCGGGGGGTAGCAGCATGCGCTGGCACTTTGTCACGGTATTTTTTGCGAAAATACCGTGACTAGTGTGCGGAGGGGATTCGCAGGGACAGAGCTTTATCGCAAGCTCTGTCCCTGCAAGGGATTTGTAGTAAATCCCTCTGATATTGCCTGAATTCGCAATGCAAATTCAGTCGATAATATCACACTACAATCTGCATTCAATATGCGGATTGTAGTAAATAGAGCCCTATGTCTTAGTGAAAAATAATAGTTATTTTTTCTTTTTAAATCAGCACATCAAATACCTCTGGAAGCAGCCAGAAAATTGCCGACAATTTTCAGTGAATCAAATTCTGCAAACCTGTGTAATTATTTATTGTTTTTTAAATGTATCTCTCAAAAAACTCCTGCCAGGATAGATCCTGCCCTGGCAAGGAGTCTGCATTAAAGTTACGGCAATAACTATTACTTTATTGTAGGGTGCTGACCCTGTTTGTGCACAGAAAACAGCTGCAATAGAAAGAAAGGGAAGAGCAGAGATTGTGGCGGGGATGGAATTGAAGATCACTCTGTAGCCATACAGATGCTCTCCCATGGGCAGAACTATGGGAGACAATGGAGGCGTCTGCCACTGGGCTCCAGCACTGAAGGGGCACCTCCTCCATTGTCCACAACATATTCACCCTACTTAGGGGTCTATTTACTAAGCAGTGTTAGGAGACAGAGTGAAAAGTGATAAGGTGCCAGCCAATCAGCTCCTAACTGCCATCTCACAGGCTGTGTTTGAAAAATGACAGTTGGGAGTTGATTGGCTGGCACCTTATCACTTTTCACTCTGTCTCCTAGCACTGCTTAGTAAATAGACCCCTCAGGGCTATGTGCACGGTCGCCAAATACATGGCACCTCCTCTCGGCACCTGAGAAGCCCCCATACACTAGTGGAGAGCCCCATGTCAGACTATCAGCTGCTGCCTTCATCTATCTATAGCCTGTCTGCATGCGAATTGCTACATTACAGTGTCAGCGGCTGTGATGGGGGGGCACCAAACTATAGCTTTCCTCCGGGCGTCTGGGATGAACTTACGCCACTGTGCTCTCCCCATAAGTACAGAACAGCTGACCCATCTTCAGATGGCGATAGTTATCAAAGACGAGGTTCTGAACGCTAAGCTTTTTGGAACTTGGTAAATTGGCCCAGATTCCATTCCCCATTGAGCATAATAGGGATTTCTCCTGTCTCCTGCAATACTTAGTTGAATGCAGCTTATTGTACTGTAAATTGTAAGGTTTCTGTATGATTTTGGCTTGATAAATAGGGAAGAAAGTAAGGGTCATTTTTTACAACACTGTCTAGGAACAGAGATGCCCAATTCACTCGTCATGGGCCATGTGCTAAAATGGATGGTTTCAAAATCTGCATTGTGCTCATTGCTGTAAGGAATGACCAAGGAGCCTTATTTTATAGTGTTCAACAAGGCAAAATTATTGTGTCATCCAGTGGCGCTGGATATAAAATGTTGCAAAACACAAAGTATTGGGATAGTACTTAATCCTTATCAGAAATTTGAAATCCTGCTGGTCATCCTTTTGTATCTGGAGTTCTCAAAATCTTCATACTTTGTCCATATGATACATGTAACAAAAATAGTAAAGGAATGTCTTAATAGTCTGATGTAATTTTCCACAGGCAGGTACACAGGATATGGCAGTTCACAGGCAAGATGTCAAAGTCTTCCAATACAGCAATATTCTTCAGTGGACTCACAGGTCCAGGACCCCTAATACTAGTCACCCCCAGGCCTATAAGCTGGGCAACTATTTCACCGTCAGGGAGCCTGTTTTAAGACATTCCTTTACTATTTTTGTTACATGTATCATATGGACAAAGTATGAAGATTTTGAGAACTCCAGATACAAAAGGATGACCAGCAGGATTTCAAATTTCTGATAAGGATTAAGTACTATCCCAATACTTTGTGTTTTGCAACATTTTATATCCAGCGCCACTGGATGACACAATAATTTTGCCTTGTTGGATTATATGTATTGGAGTCGGGTGAGCCTCCATTTGTTGTGTTGAACTGGGGGCAGCAGGTTTTGCGCACCATACCTTATAGTCACTTTTTAATAGACTGTATTATTTTATAGTGTTATTTATTAGGAACATTGAATATACAGTAATTACAAATATGCAATATTGCTAATGCCTGGCATTGGAAAATTATAATCACTCTCCTGTCTAATTTGCCCAGCAAGACATTGACCATGTTCTTACTGGGACTCATAGGGCCTGACTCTGAGTCACGTCTGTGTCTGCATCTTTTGCTGCAGTCGCCTCTATGACTTTATGCTACTGCTGCTACAAAGCCCTTTCCTGGTGTACATCAATGTGTCCGAATGTGCAAGGAATGAGACACCCACTTAGAGCTTCTTCCGGCTTGGTGTGTCTTTAGTCGCACCATCAGATGCACCATGGAAACTTGTATCAGCCCATGGCAGGTTGCAGATTATCTGTCTGAATATGGCCTCCTATGTGAATGTCTCTGCATCTTTCTCTGTACAAAACCACTATCAGTCCCTCCCAGAAGATGCAACATTTCCGTGCGTCTGATTAATCACCCCGTTACCTCCCAGTCACTGCACAGTAACACCCATTAAATTTCCAATTTACTTCTGCTATCATGAGTCTAAATCTGTACTGCGACTCTGTATGAACAAAATTGGGATGAGTGCGTGGTGCGACTCGGACGCATGCCAGATGAAAAACATCGCTCCTCTTCGTCTGCTGCGTCCGACTCAGGTCCATAAAGTAGAATCTGACACTTTCAACCATCTGTATTAGAAATGTAACAATACTGAGGGGCAAGATAAGCCCAATATTTTGTTCTACTTTTCTCCTGTTTAATATTGTTTAAAACAGTTGATGATCTATTACACCTATGCAGCGTCCTCTGAAATGTAAGTACTAATGGGTTAATGGAATACTCAGGGATTGAATTGTTTTAAGTTTCTCTGTTGTATTGAAATCTTGTCTTCCATGGTCCTTAACCACTTGACACCAGAACAAAAGCTCTCTAGTTCAGTGCAATTTGCAAAGATTATAATAATGGCACACGCTACACCCACGCCTGCTGAATTTAAGATTCGATTTGAGCTAGTGTTCAGTTCATTATATCATAAACCCACTCCTGATAATGTTTAATTTCACAAGCACAAAGGATTCAAATTCCAATATCAAAATATATACAGTATAACCCATACACATCTAGTATAAGCATGCATGCATTACTATATCATACATACAGTAGTTGGTCTTAGCATATCACTGGGATATAAGTTTTATATTATAAGACATTTTACCCTGCACCCAGCACAAAAGTTCTGCTCATGTACTGCCTACATCATTGACTTCTGCATTAACCTGGGCTGAATTAATTAATTAATTGGCAACCAGGTTGTTTGGAACTGTCACTTAATCACTGTAAATTAGTCCAGGTAACTGCAGTAGCAAATTAGATTGAAAGTCAAGGCCCCCATACATCAGCAATTGATTGCAGCAAGCGTGCAATTTGCAATCGATTGTGTATAAAAATCTTTCCCTTTTCAATCGATTGCAGAGATACCACAATCAATTGAAAAAGGGAAAGATATTTATACATAATCGACTGCAAATTGCACTATTGCTGTAATCAATTGCTGATGTATGGGGGCCTTTACTGAGCAGAGCATTTTGTACCTGGTGGAAAAGGTTGGATAGTGTGGAACATACACCCCCTTAAATAATATCCTTTCTATGATTAGCATAATATTAATAACTCTGCTACTTTGAGGGAGAATTGCTTTGCTTGATATACTTGGCCCTGTCTGTGATTTATTTTAGGGATGTGCAGGCTCGGATAGGTTCGAGTTTGCACGTTGAGTTCGGATTTTTCCCTCCAAAAAAAGGGAACTCAGAAAGAGGCAAAACGTCATCTTACATGGGCGAACATCATCATTCCTGGACTTTTGTCCAGGAATGATGATGTTCGTCCATGTAAGATGACGTTTTGCCTCTTTCTGAGTTCCGTTTTTTTGGAGGGAAAAATCCGAACTCAACGTGCAAACTCGAACCTATCCGAGCCTGCACATCCCAAATTTATTTAAGTCATATTTGCCAACAATTTACACAGACTCTGTCAGATATGCCAGAGGGGAGGCCAAGGTGGGACGTCCAGATCCATGGCCTACTCTCCCAGTTGCTCGGTAGAGCTCCCTAATATTAGGTAATCTACCGGACATTCCTGGAATGTAGCCAAATACGTTCTAATTCATGGTTTTAAACAATGTTCTAAAATCAAACATAGGGGTCTAAGGGCCTGATTCAGACCCGGTCACAAGCGCTGAGCGCTCGCAACCGAGTTGATGGTGGACCACAACGCATGCGCACTACGGAGCCAGCTCCGTCGTGCGCATGCGCGAGACCCAGCTAGCGACGGGCAATCCGTCGCTCCAGGTCTCGCACCAAAGGGGGCGAGCTGTTGATGTTGAGTGACAGCTCGCCCCCTTTGGTGGGCAGGCCATGGTGGTGGCTGCCCAAACGGAGGCGTTCCCATGAGAACGCCTGCTGTTTGGGGGCGGCTCCACTGACAACACGAGTGATGTCAGTGGAGAGATTCCGGCTCTGTTAGAGCCGAAATCTCTCTGGGGCTTGCGGCCACGAGACCCTACCACAAGGGTCTCGTCACAAGCACGATGGTCGCGATGGTCTTGACCATCGCGACCATCATCATGGCGGCTCGCAGTAGCTGTGGGTGGCCATCCACAGCTATGCGAGCGGCCAAGAGGCCGATCCAAAATAAAGAAAAGCCCGGCCCTGATTAAGAGCGAGCGCTCTGTCAGAGCGAGCGGCTCTGAATCAGGCCCTATGTAACTATGCCTTGGAGAGAGTCATAAAGTGGACAGAGGCCATATTCAATTAGAGGCGAAAAGTCGGAAAAGTTTTGCCTGTATGACTTTCCACCCTCAAACATGCACCTGCAATCTCAAAAACACTTGGCTCCTCCTTACAGCACCCCAAGAAGTCTATTTCGCTAGTTTTTATAGTTGTCCCCCCACTTTTTACTTTTTCGCCCCAAAACTAAAGTAATTTTTTGGGGTGTTCTGAGGGGTTTTTTTTGGTTGATTTGTCCTCTGGATGGCTGTCCCAAGAGTTCTGAGTCATTTCCCCATGTTTGCACCCCAAAATAACGATTTTGCACTTTTTTTCACCTGCTATTCATATGAGATACTTTTCGCCTATTACAATGCATTGACTTTCTGCTTAGGCGAAATCTTCCTGGAATTGAATATGGAGATACTTTGAAAACAGGCGGAAAGACCGAATCCGTGGAAACTTATCTCCAAACGGCACTTTTCGCCTCTAATTGAATCAATGCCTAACTGTAATTTTTCAAACACAGCCTGGAAAGTGACAGTTAGGAGCTGAAATGTTGGTACTTTGAGAAGCATGTATGGAATTAAGGTGTTTATGTTTTTCACATGTTTTGACAGCATTTTGACTTCGGAGAGATATTCAGGACCTCCTCAAATCACAAATTCTGGAATAGGGATGTTGCTTATATTAAAACAAGCTTATTGTCCTGCCAGGGTTAAGGCCCCCATACATCTCACCATCTAAATGTATCCAGTATTAATTTAAATCAGTGTTGCTGTAAGGGTAGGTCGGCATCAGTGGCGGCTTCAGAGGTGGGGCTGCAGCGCAGTTCAAAATTCAAATAGGGGAGTCACACCAACTGTCATTTCAAACAAAGCCAAACATCGCTGGCTGGGACTCACTGACAGTTGGTGTGACTTCCCTATTTGAATTTTGAACTGTGCTGCAGCCCCCCCTCTCGAGCCCCCACTGGTCGGTGTCCTTCAAATTAGTTAATGTACAAGGAACAGTGGGCCTGATTCAGAGACGGACACTCTGAACGAGTGCTCACTATGAATCAGGGCATTTTTTTTATTTTTTTTTGTTCGGCCTGCTGGCTATTGTGAGCCGCCATGATGATGGTCGTGCTTGCGACGAGACCCTTGTGGTAGGGTCTCGTGGCCGCAAGCCCCAGAGAGCTTCTGGCTCTAATAGTGATGTCAGTGGGGCCGCCCACAAACGGCAGACGTATCTTCGGGAATGCCTCCGCTTGGCCAGCCACCCCCCCTGCCCGCCTACCAAACAGGGCGAGCTGTCAATCACCATCGACAGCTCGCCCCCTTTGGTGTGAGACCCGGAGCAACGGAGCACCCGTCGCTAGCCAAAAAACGTCCAGCCTTTATCATGAGGCCTTATAATTTGTATATTTTACATTTGGGGTGAGCGTTTGGGCGTAGGGCCCCCGGGACTGGTCTGGCTGGGCCTCCTCAGGGCATCACCACTTAATACACATAGTTGCTTTTCACATCACCTTTTATGTTTGTTTATTATTCATGTATTTTTTCACATATATTTTAACCTCTCATTCCACACTTAATGATTACTCACACACAGCTATACTTTACACTGCACTGTCACTCTTTTTCCATTTTCGTGTGATGCCCTAGGGGGGTCCTGGGCTGGACGTTTTTTGGGGTGCACTGCGCCCCGACGTGAACCCCTTAGTGTTAGGGACTGCTGGTAACAGAGAAGCCGTGACGTGGCCCAGCAGCCTCCCATGTATTTGCAAATGCATGCAACTAATATCTCTGAATTTCTATGACCATATAGTCTTCATATATTGTTGCAGGTATTATTCAGTGTGCTGAGGTACAATAGGGGGTTAAATCCTCCTTCTTTTTCTACTTAGTATGACCCCTCCCTTTCATGCACCTGATTAGTACTGCTAGATTGATTGAGCAGCTGCCATTTTTGTTTGTTTATATTGAGGGGTCTATTTACTAAGCAGTGTTAGGAGACAGAGTGAAAAGTGATAAGGTACCAGCCAATCAGCTCCCAACTGCCATCTCACAGGCTGTGTTTGAAAAATGACAGTTGGGACCTGATTGGCTGGTACCTTATCACTTTTCACTCTGTCTCCTAATGGTGCATACACACGGTCAGATTTGTCAGATGATCGATTGAACGACTGGACGATTGAACGATCTGCAAACGATTTGCAAAAGATTGAACGATTTCAGGGCCTGATTCAGAGCCGCTCGTAAGCGGCCGCTCGTTCGCTCCGAACGATTTTCGCACATCTGCGTATGGGTCGTAATGCGCATGCGCCAACCAGTCAGTGCGGTCGGAAATCGTGTGTTCGCAAAATAAAGAGTGCCTGTTAATTTGAGTGACAGGATGAGGCGTTTGTGGGTGGTAACAGGGGAAGGTGCTTGAAAACGGGGAGTGGAGATCCGAATGCAGGCGTGCCAAATGATCAAAACGGGCATTTTAAGGGTGTGCATAATTAACAAAGCAGCGTCATCGACCACGTCACTTGGTTGTCTCTTAGTCTGAACTGTTCGCATGATTGCGGTAGGAAAATCCAACCACAAGCACTGCGAGCAGTTCAGACGCCTTTCGATGTACTCGATTAATCTAATAAATAGCGGAGATGACGTATGATGCGAAAGGCCAGGGGGCGTCTTTACAAAATAGCAAGCGCATATTTTGTTTGTCCGCTCAGACATAGAGGCGTCAACAGACCGCAAAGAGCGAGCGCTCTATTAAAATATCCGGCCCCTTTTTCTGAACGAGCGAGCGCAAATAGCGTCCGGCTCTGAATCAGGCCCTCGCCTGTATTAAAATGAATGGAAATCGTACAAAACTTACTGTAAACACATCAGATGTCAGATATCGTTATCTGACAAACCTGAACGCGCATCGTTCATTGTTGCATACATGTCAGATTTTTCTTTCAGATATTAACGATTTTTAAAAAAAAGAAAAATCTGACCGAGTAAGCTGCCCATCCACTAGGTCAGTGATTTTCAACCTTTTTCAACTTAAGGCACACTACGCAAGATTTTAAAATTGCCAAGGCACACTATCCGGCGATACGGCATGCGCGACCTATGAAAAACATACACATTGGCTCCCACATAAAAAAAACACACCCATTGGCCTCCACAGGAATAAAACGCACATACAATGGCCCCAAAGAAATAACACACACATACATAGGCCCCCACAGAAAAAAAATAACATATGCCCCCACAGAATAAAAATAACATTGGCCCCCACAGAAACAAACAAAACACATTGCTCCCCACAAAATCAAATCATAGTGGCTACCACATCAAAAATAAATTAACATTTTTCTAGACTTACCTGTCTGTCATCGGCTGCAGGTTCCCACGGTGCAGAGCTGTCAGCAGTGGCTGGCTGGCTGGCCACGGGCGGGTGGGAAAGAAGGGCTGGTTGGGTGGCTGGCCACGGGCGGGAGGGAGGGTAGTATTGGCTGGGTTGGCTAGCTGCGGGTGGGAGTGTAACACTCGCTGGCCGGAGCCGGAAGGAAGAGAAGGGCTGGGTGGGTGGCTGGCCGCGGGCGAAGTACTGGATGGCTGCCGGCGGGAGGGAGAGAAGGGCTGGCTGGGTGGCTGGCCACAAGCGGGAGGGAGAGAAGGGCTGGCTGAGACTCTGTTGGGGCGGGCGGGCAGGCAGGCCAGGCAGGCAACGCGGCGTGCGTGACCTGTGATGTCACGCTGCCGTGTTTAGGCAGGTCACGGCCCAGGCGTGCCTGAGCCTCCCAGAGGAGCTCAGCTGCAGCGCTGCCCGGTCCGCAGTTTTTTAATGTGACAGGCGGTTCTAGCTCTGCGGCACACTTCACAACCACCCGCGGCACACAACAGTGCCGCGGCACACTATAGTGTCGCGGCACATCGGTTGAAAACCTCTGCACTAGGCGATGCAGGAGACGATGGCACGATTACGACGCCGTTGTCTCCCGCGGGGTGAACTGCATACACTGAACGTTCAGACGTTCAGTGTATGCAGATCAATCATCCCCGAACACGACGGTCGTCAGGATGACCGTCATGTTCAGGCGATGATTGATGTTAAAAACGACCAGCGGGCGCACGCATCGTTGGTCATTTTTAACCTTTTACTGCCCGATTTGCGGGCGGTTACCAAGCAATGGAGCGATAACGACCGTCGTTATCGCTCCATCGCTAGGTTTAATCACCTAGTGGATGGGCAGCATAACACTGTGGCATTAAAATGGAACAATTTAAAATATTGTTTATTGGTAGCATTTCAAACCCACTACAGTATAATAAATATCTAGAATGCCAGTTTTTGGCCCAAGAGGTAGCGTTATGAAGAGTGCTGGTCTGATAACCAGAGAATATCAAAATATATCATCCACTATCAAGTACTGTACGATCTATAAAAAATGGTTTATTTTCATTTTGAAAGCATCTGGAAAGTGGTATGCATAGAATGAAATGTGAGGTCTGTTTGTGGTACCCAATATCTCATACACATCACTGGTCTGTAAATAATATATATATTTTTTTTTCATATATTTCCAAAGATTCCCCAGTGTAACATAGAAGTTGGAAGGTCTGTTAACCAGACATCCTAACTATAGAGAATCAGAGGCTTGTCCTTGATAGCCCTCACTAGGCTAGAAAGACATCAGCATTTTTCAGTTTTATTAAAACCACATGGGCTCCAGTTTATTCATTTATTCATTAAGACATCCCACTATTTAGTGAAAATATATGTCTTCTCAACTGCACTGAATTACAAGGGCTGTATTTCACTGCTGCCTGGATGCAATTATACAAAGCCAAAGACTCCATCTCTTTTGGGAGGGTAGGACAGGTTTGGATCATAATTTTAAAGTTT
The DNA here is from genome assembly GCA_031769625.1 of Taudactylus pleione. NCBI lineage: Eukaryota > Metazoa > Chordata > Amphibia > Anura > Myobatrachidae > Taudactylus > Taudactylus pleione. Next base: position 5,730,236 of record JAUIMM010000190.1, on the reverse strand, counting down.
CCTTTCATGCAAAGTGTTCTTAGTAAATCATTACTCATTCATTGCAGGCCATAATTCCTGCTCCTCTGGCACTGCACTAGACAGAAGCTTCTTTTTAAAGGCAAAAGGGCAACAGCAGAGAATTCTTCATACAGCCAGCAGATATTTCCAGTAGGTTTTCCTCCATGTGGCTCACATTAAAATGCCTTTCATTCCCCGGTGTGTAAGGAGCCACATCTCAATACTTTAGCAGCCATGCTGTGCTGTTGAAACATTTCTCCACCAGAGGGGCTTCCAACATACGGCAAAACACATGGAAATAAATCACCTTCCTCCCTCCATTCATGGGGATCCATGTAGAGTAAATGGAGGTACTGTATATCTTAATGTCATTTAAGCAGAAAACTAACCCAGATTTGTTGTCCATAGGTATATACATTGAAGTGCCAAATTGTATGGGATAGCAATATGTAAAGGTAATGGTAGGTGAAGTCACCATATTGTGACGTCTTGGAAATTATTATTATTATTATTATTTATTTAAATGGCGCCACAAGTGTTCAGCAGTGCCTTACAAAGTACATAAACAAATAAGTAACCAGCGACTTACAATACAATACAATACAAAGCAGGAAGCGGACAAAGATAATAAACATTGCTATATTAGTGCTAGTTGCCCAAGTGGGGAGTAAGAGATAAATGAAAATACAGTAGGGAGAAGCACAAGAGGGTAGAGGGCCCTGCTCAAAAGAGCTTACATTCTAAAATGTAGGGGCAGACAAACAGGAGTGACAAAGATGGGGTAGGCGGGGAGGAAGGAAAATGTAGCAGCAAGTTAGGATGACAGCTGGAAGGCTTTAATGAAGTAGTGGGTCTTAAGAGCTCATTTGAATGATTGTAGAGAGGTGCAGAGTCTTATGGGGAGAGGGAGGGAGTTCCAAAGGTGGGGAGCAGTGCGGGCAAATTCTTGGAGGCGGGAGTGGGAGGAAGTAATCAATTGGCATGAAAGGCAGCATGTATTAAGTGAACATAGAGGGTGGACAGAAGCGTGAAGGGAGATGAGATCAGAGATGTTATAGGAGAGGAATGGGTGAGGGCTTTGTAAGTAAGTGTGAGAACCTTGAATTGGGTTCTGAAAGGGAAGGGGAGCCAGTGGAGGGCTTGTAGGAGAGGGGAGGCTGATGTAGAGCATTTGGAGAGGAAGATGAGCCGAGCAGCAGCATTGAGCACAGACTGGAGAGGAGAGAGATGGGATTTGGGGAGGCCAGATAGGAGGAGTTTACAGTAGTAGAAATCTGGAGATGACTAGTGAGTGTATGAGGGTGTATGGGAAATGCCCATACCTGCATCTGTTGTAATCTGACATGTCATGAGTCAGTTTGAACACTGGCTAGGCTGCTCATGGCAAGGTGACGTGAATTCTCGGAGTTGAAACGGGGCATCATAGTGGGAGTGCAATGCATAGGACATTCCATTTCCAAAGTTGTGCGGACATTCAACATTCCTTGATCTACAGTGTCACAGGTGTACTGGGAATACCTCATGGAAGGCATTTCCACCCACTGTGGTCTGGCAGTGGCCGACTATGGGTGCTTAATGATCGTGACCAGCGGCATATGGCCAGAATTGTCTGTGCTAACAGACAAGCAACACTGGCTCAAATTACATCCACATTCAATGCAGGAGGGATCAGATGCATATCATGCAGGTCGGTGCAGCGTTCTTTAGCTTCCATGGGATATGGGAGCAGAAGACCCACCTGAGTGCCTGTATTGACAATAAGACACCGGACACAGTGCTTCACCTGGGATCGTGACTTTGCTATTCGGACCCTGGAGTCACTGATGGCAAGGTTCGAGTGTGGCGCAGACCCCATGAGACCATGGACCCCAGTAATCAACAAGGCACCGTGCAGGTTGGAGGTGAATCCAAAATGGTGTGGGGTGTGTTTACGTGGCAGGATGGAGACCACTGGTTTGCCGAACACGTCACTAACCAGTAACTGCTAATTGCATTGCTTGATGACTAATGCAGACATTCATGGACATGATGGACCCCCACAATGATGGAAAATTCCAGCAGGATAATGCACCATGTCATCGTCCCAAGTTGCCCAGAATGGGTTCGAGGAGCATTCTGGAGAGTTCCGACTAATGGTGTGGCCAACACTTTCGCCCGTCATGAACCCAATCAAGTATTTATGGGACCTGGTGGGGAGGTCCATTCGCAGCCAAGATCCTACAAATATCAGGAAGATCCCTCCCCGGTGCCTAACCCTAATCTCCCCCCCAAGTGCCTAAACCTAAACTCCCCCTCCCTGCACCGTAAACCTAACCCTCCCCCCTAGTGCCTAACCCTAACCCTTTCCCTAACGCCCGATACTTCCCTTCGAGATGCCGATGGTCAGAATGCTGGTGCAGGGAACCCGACGCTGTCTGGATTTCGGCGCCAGTATTTCACCGTTTGACATCCACTCGCCGGGATGCTGACTACATCCCTGTTGGAAACTGTCCAGATGGCATGGGTCAATATTTCTCTAGAGGTCTATTTGTTGAATCGATGCCACGTCAAGTTGCTACACTTCGCTGGGCTAAGTTATCTCATAATCATAACGTAGTGATATCATAATCTTAATTTTACTTATAACACATCTGACCCTTGTCCATATATATATATATATATATATATATATGATGATGATGATGATGATTATCCGTTTAGTCGACATCGACTTTCAGACACTTTATGGATCAGTGAACGCCACGCTTCTCTTTCTCTGACCGCTTCCTTCAGTTCATTTATGGGCATGTTCGTGTCAGCCTTTATTGTGTCCAGCCAACGAGTTCTTTGGCATCCTCTTCTTCTGGACCCGTTGACAAATCCAAGCATTAGCGCTGTTTCTAGGGAATTAGCCCGCATGACATGTCCAAAATACGAGAGTCGTTGTTTGGTGATCTTGCCTTCTAATGATACTTTTGGTTTGACCCGCTCTAGGACTGCCTTGTTCATATTCATTGCTGTCCATGGTATGCGCAGCATTCGCCTCCAGCACCACAATTCAAAAGCGTCAATTCTCTTGCGATCTGCCTTCTTGAGTGTCCAGGTTTCGCATGCATACATAAAGATCGGAAAAACAATTGCATTGACCAACCATGCTTTTGTTGCGCTGCTGATATCGTTGCTCTTCCATATCTTCGTCATTCCTAGCATAGCATTGCGGCCAAGTGCAATTTGTGGCTTTATTTCAGTAGATGATTCTCCACTGTGATCAATCTTAGAACCCAGAAAGAGGAAGTCTCGTACTGTTTCGACTTCCTCATTATCGATTGCAATATGGACTGCATCGTCACTTGCCGTAGTCATTATCTTTGTTTTCTTGATGTTGAGGTACAGTCCCATGCTCTCGCTTTCTTCTTTGACTCTTCTGACCAGATATTCTAGGTCTTTTCTATTTTCAGCAAGCAGAGTCGTGTCATCGGCTTATCGTAGATTGTTGATGTTCCTCCCTCCGATTTTTACTCCAATTGTAGACTCGTCAAACTGCATCATCTCATGATCATTTTGGCGTAAAGATTGAATAAAGCTAGCGAGAGATTACAGCCTTGTCGAACTCCTTTTCTGATCTTGAACCAATCCGTGTTGCCAAAAGTTGTCCTGACTGTGGCTTCTTGACTCATGTAGAGTGATCGCAATCAGTTTCTCCAGGTGTTCCGGAATGCCCATCTGCCGTAAACATTTCCATAACTTGTCGTGATCAACGCAATCTAATGCTTTGCTGTAGTCAATGAAGCAAATGTACATGTCCTTTTGATACTCTCGTGTCTTTTCCATAATTCATCACAGGTTTGCGATTTGATCTCTGGTCCCCCGACCCCTGCGAAATCCAGCCTGCGTATCTGGGAGCTCCTTCTCTACAAAGTAGGCCAATGCGTCTTTGAATAATCTTCAGCAATATTTTGCTTGCGTGTGATATGAGTGCAATAGTCCGATAGTTGCCACATTCCTGTGCATCGCCCTTTTTTGGAAGCGGGACAAAGACTGATCTAGTCCAATCTTTGGGCCATGAGTTCATTCTCCATATCTGCTGGCAAAGTGCTGTTAGTGTTGAGACAGGAACTGGCTTGAGTAATTCGGCTTGTAAACCGTCGACGCCTGGGGCTTTCCTGTTTGGTAGTTGTTTTAAAGCCCAGGCAACCTCCTCCTCTAGAACATCTGGTTCATACTCGCTTGGGTTTTCCTGGCCGATGAGCTGATTTGGTCGATTGCCTGCATATAATTCCATTGTGTATTCCTTCCACCTGTGCTTGATTTGGTCTTCATTCAGTATGATTTTACCATTCCGGTCTTTGATGGTCGCTGCTTTGCGTGACGTAAATGGTGAACGTGCCTGCTTCACAAAGGCGAACAGTTCACGAATGTGGCCTTGCTTGTTTGACTCTTCCAATTTTGTGCACTGTTCATTCCAGTAACGTTCCTTATCTCGTCTCGCTTCTCTCTGAAATTCCGCATTTAGCTATTTGAATTCGATACTATTGCCAGAGGCCTTGGCTGTTCGTCTCTTTCTTGAAATTTCAATCAACGCATCTGATAACCATTGCAATTTCTTTGCTGGTTGTACGGAACAAATTTTTTCGATTCATCCACTATGATTGGTTTAATTTCTTCCCACAGATCGTCTGGGTCTTTTCCAGTTGTACTCAGCAGTTCAAATCGTTTTTTTACCTCTATTCCATATTGTGCTGGAATATTTTGATGGTATCAAAACGTTGCATTGTAGGTGTCCTTTTGATGGCGTTGAACCGGAGTTCAATGATGATGATGGTCAGAGCCACAATCCGCACCTGGGAGTGTTTTTAAATGGATATATATATATATATATATAAAAAAAATATACACAATAGGCGGCGCTCAGACAGTTTGCAGAAAAATATGACACGGAGACCCCGCGGTCTCAGTCAACGTTTCAACTCAGTATAGAATTTTCATCTTGATGAAAATTCTATACTGAATTGAAACGTTGACTTAGACCATGGGGTCTCCGTATTATTTTTTTCTCCAAACTGTCTGAGTGCCGCCTATTGTGCATATTTCTATTCATTGAGGAGGAAGGCACCGACAGAAGTTGAACTTTGTTAAGTCTAGTGCCCAGTATTTGGACCTACATATATATATATATATATATATATATATATATACAAACTATTAGGACCAATGGGTCTATTTAATAAACTAATAAACTAGAAAAAATGAATTTTCTCCATTCTGATCCTTCAGCCCCTATAGATTTTCATGAGGGCTATTCAAAGCAGTATTTATATAGATGAGAAAAGAGAATTTGAGAAAAGCCAGTAGAGCTTCTACTACAGCGTCTGTGGTGCGACTGTCCCCGCTTCCTGTCTGTATTTTCCCGCACACACAAAGGCCTGATTCTGAGATGGGAGTAAAGCAAAAAAGAGCAAGTAATTGTGCAATTGGACAAACCATGCTGCAATGCAAGGGGTGCAAATACGTTTCTTTGATGCATGTGGGGTAAATACTGGCTGCTTCTGCATGTAGCCCACAAATGATGGACAGCTTTATTTTTACACAGCAAGTTAGATTAGAGTTTGGACATGCCCCTCATAAACCTAGATAATTGTAAGTCTGCCCCACCTCCAGTGCAGCATGGTATTGCCAAGGTGCACAGTTATTTGCACTTTATTGCTTTACTCCTACCTCAGAATCAGGCCCAAAGTGCTCCGTCCACACCAGACCACACTATTAATAAGCGCCTCTGACAGCAGCAAACATATGTAACCCCCTTCATATAGGGAGAGCATATGTGACTGTCACTGGGAAAGTGGGGAGGGTACACATGAAAATGGGAGGGAAACTGTGGTGCTGTGTGGGCCATCAATAACAAGGAGATGGAGGGACAGGAACATGTGTGAAAAGGTCACAGAAGTTGGTCAACATATGTTAAAACGAGAGGTAAGTTGGGAGGACATATGAAAAGGGAGCGAGAGTTAGGGCTGATATTGTAAGGCTATATATGCCCACATGGCACTGGCCACATGCACACAGCATAGCTCCTGCACTTCTCACAAAAGGCCTTTTTATATTTTTAGCCCCATGCCCATGTGGCCCTTACTCCGACCCTGGGGAGAGCAATGTACGGGTGTGAGGGTGGGGAGATATGTAACAAACTTAGGGTCTATTTACTAAGCAGTGTTAGGAGACAGAGCGAAAAGTGATAAGGTGCCAACCAATCAGCTCCCAACTGTCATCTCACAGGCTGTGTTTGAAAAATGACAGTTGGGAGCTGATTGGCTGGCACCTTATCACTTTATTATCACTTTTCACTCTGTCTCCTAACACTGCTTAGTAAATAGACCCCTTAGAATGCAGGGGATATGTGACAATGGAGACTGTGATATTCCCATGTAACTTAGGGTGACGTTTCAATGAAGAAGGAAGTCAGGGCAGGTGTGGGTACTACATTGTTGGAAAATGTGTGGAATGAGGATGTCAGGGGGGAAAGTGTAGCGAAGGAGGCTCTGAGTTTACCATTAGTCAACGGCCGCCCTGTAAAGTGAACAACAATCCAATGGATTCTGTTTTTACGCTACTGTACAACATAACCAAAAAGCTTTTAATTTAGTGTAATTATGGATTGACACATTTGACATTTCTTAGTGACTTGCTAAACTAAACACAAGAGGGTTTCATTAGTAACATAAAGCGACAATGCATTTTCATTAAATGTCTATGTGTACATAATTACAATAATAAAGAATCAATCCTCTGTAACAATGTCTCAGTGACTGCATGTGCTCATTAAATAAAATTTGCTGAATGTCTAGTCAATTAGCAGCAAAGAGGCATTCCGCCTAATACGTATAGTGAAATGAACACCTGATTTTAACCCATTTGTGTTGCCAAATAGTGGCAAGAAAGCTGCAATGTTTGTTACCTTGTTGTCTTTCAGGATATCATTGTATAATTCCTACTTTGCCAACATTTAGGGGTCAATCCTAGTCCATGCGAAGTTGCCGTTACAACGGCACCGCACCTCACACCCTTCACGGGCCGTTCCGGGTCCCAATCCGCATAATCTAACTTGGAGCCCTATGAGGCTGTGAGCACTTCTATGCGAATTCGGACTGCCGCCAAGCGCGCCCGTTGTCACGATGACTCACACCCGCAAGTACATCGCATATTATTGGATTGACTCCTAAATTAGTTATTTTTCAGCCAAAAACATTTAAAGTAGTGTTACCCAATTAGCATTTTGGCAATTGGGGGCAGAGTGGCCAAAGATCTAGTAATTCAGTGTCTGTGCTGAAAGACAGTGCAAATGAAATACATACCAGTACCACAGAAATCAGGATCAGTAAGAGATATGTAAACATAAATGGTGCAGAGTGAGAACTATGTAACTGGATACACACTGACAGATATATTGGCCGATCAATTGATCGCCCAATGTATCTGCTGCTCGTAGGGCAGTGTGTACCCGTGATATGCTGGTGAACGTCGGTGTTCACCGACATATCGCATTGGCTGTGCTGCACAGCCGATGGACAGATATGTCTGCAGACATATCTGTCCATCGGCAGGTGCATACCGGCGGTTGGCAGACCGCCCGTACACACATAGCGGCAGCCACGGGGAGCGGGCAGGTACAGGTGATGGTTGGTCTGTTTGTACGAACAACCATCATCTGCAGATATATCTGTATAATGTGTACCCACCTTAACTTTGTGTAATATAAAATACATAAACAACAGTACTACAAGAATTGTTATTATGTATTATTACGTATTATGTCAGTTTGCAGTGCATACAATAGGTTATTTCACACATACAGTATGTGGCTGAGCAGATTTGCATGATTGTGAAATTTACAAACGCTCCCATCTGGAAAGGCAGGATATGCGATGGAAGGACAGCTGTAGGCTGACATTGGCCCAAATATAGTAGCTGGGAGCAGCGCAATTCTGGCAAGATAGTCACTAGATTTAATACGGCAGCTATTTTTTTTATTTTTCATATATATATTTATATATTGAATTTTATCAGATGAAGTACAATAGGTTTTGCCTTTAAACTAATTGTCACTTTAAAGCTAGTGACCATTGCGCCGGAATCTCACCGTCTCCTGCAAATCGCAGGCTATTCCATTTGGCCCATGCAGACTAGCACTCAGACACATATATGCCAGTCCAAGCTGCAGCATTTGCTGGTGTCTCGGGGTTGCTGCAAATATTTAATGAAAAAGATGACAGTCCTTGTGATTATCCCCACTAGACTACCACAGATAAATAAATCACCATTACTTTTAATTTGAAATCATTTAAATACATGCATAACTATTTTAAAGAGTAGCACTGAACATAATGTGGAGACATTTGTCATAATTAATAAAACACCCCCAACAAAAGTCCAGCAAGGATATATATAGAAAAGCGTAATTTATATATGCACAGATATCAATGTTTAAAGAACAAAGTAATTTACAAATGTTATAAGAAATAGGAATAGCTCAATGTCCCCTAACTAGCTTAGATAGAAATAGAGAAGGCTGCTATATTATTACTGTATATGTAGTATTTAGGAGAAAGGGGTGATACTGTTAAACTCTCTAAAGTGTATTATCGTGTTACCATATACAGGTTGAGTCTCCCATATCCAAAATGCTTGGGACCAGCGGTATTTTGGATATCAGAATATTCCGTATTTTGGAATATTTACATAAAATAATGAAATATCTTGGGAATAGGACCCAAATATACACACATAAAGAGCATGGAGGTCATCTTGTATGACTGTAATGGCATAAACCTCTGGTCAGTCACGTGATGCACTATGTTACACAGAAAGACGAGCAGTGGGCCTTGGGTGGGGCTTGGGTCTGTGCTGAATGGCTAGTAACATATCAGTTGAGTTTGGGGAGGAGCCTGTTGAAGGGGTATTGTGGGAAATTATATTTGTTCCCTCTCTTCTGATGATTAACGGTGCAGTACTGGTTTTTCAATATTGCTTCTAATTTCTTATAATACTGTTATTTGTATGCTTTGTATGAGTAATCCTATATATATAGCTATCCTTGGTTAGCCATATACCTATTGATTTCCCAATCTTAACTAAACAATTCTCTTTCCAATCTTATTTCTTAACTATCCTTTCTCTATTTTAAACTAACCTACACACTTCTCTTTCTATTACATTGCTTATTCTTACTTTACCTCATTTTCCATGGATCGCCCCCGCCGTTCTGTCGGCATCCCCGCCCGTTACCTGGCTAAGGCTGTGGCGGCGGGAGTGGGGTCCCCGAGACAGCTACGCGGAAGGTCAGCAGCTCGGAACATAGGGGCTGGACGCCATGCGGCGGGCCTCCGAGCGGGGAGGGGGCCAAGACTTCGCGCGGGGGCTCGCGGCCGGGTGGCTATTAGAGGGCTTTCTAGCTCTCCAATCCCGGTCGTGATGCCGGCGCGGGGGCCTCGTTGTGATCCTGGACCAAGTGCGGCAAGGCCGTACGCTCCCGGGGGCTCGAGCTCCCACGGCAGGGGGGGAGGGTTAGCCTCCCATACCGTGTACAAGACGCAAAGAAGCGTTGCGCAGCGGGGAAATGCCGTAGCGCCTGCTTCCCCATCGACGGTCATACGTGGCCATGAGGGGGTTGTTCCCGACTTCCCTCTGCCGCTCCAGGGGGTTATTATTCCCCCAAGGGTGCGCGCATCCACTCGTTCAGTGACAACAAGGGAGCATAGGAACGCTCGGCCCCTTGGAGCAGGGGGGATAGCAGCCCCCTCTCTGCGTCGTGGGAAGCGTGCGGAGCATGAAAAGCAGCGCAGTGGCGGGCGTCAGGTGGACAGGAGGGGTAGTGTAAACACTAATGGCTGCGATCCGCGAGATGGGGAAACCATAGTGTCCCCCTCCGACAGCAGTGGCTCCACAGCATCAGATTGGGATGCTTCTGACGGGGGGTTTTCGCAGGGGCAGGGGGGGAGTCCACCAGCTCATGCTCGCAGGTCTTATGCGGAGGTGGTGCGTGGGACACAGGTGTCTCAGACAGGATCTGTAGCTGGGTCTCACGCGGGGGCGGGCATGGGCACGGAGACTGTGTCCTCTTTGTGTGCCTCATTGCTCTCTGCACTAGTACCCTTGTTGGCAGGTAATACTGGGCACACTGCCTTGGGTGCGGCAGACGGTCACATAGCAGCGCTTGCGGACCGCATCTCCGGTGCCATGGGTCCCCAGGGGCACCCGAAGTCACATCACGACCGTAGAGGTGCAGGCACGGCAGAAGCTCCTGCACATGGGCAGTCTAATTCTGTGCAAGACAATAATGTTTGTGTCCCAGCAGGTGAAGGATTATCGGAGTTGGACATGCATCGCCAAGCAGGAAGTGAGAGGGCCGAGGCTGAGGTTGCCATTAGCGCGACTAGTCAGTCTGATGGTGAGTCTTCCCTCGATCCCGATTGGATAGGCGGGTCCAGTAGCAGTAGTCAGGGAGCATCGGCGCAGCGAAGTGGGAAGCGTAGGCGCCTTAGCTCAGAGCAGAGCACCACTACTCTTTCCTCCACCTCCTCAGACTCATCCAAAAAATCGCGGCGTTCAGGCAGGAAGAAGTCTAGACGATACCAGCGCAAGCATCGTTCGTCCAGCAGCAGCATGAATGTAAACTCGGATTGCTCTGAAGGGCTATCATGCTCTAATACAGCGGTGCTGCGTGGGGTTCGGCCCAGGATCCGGGACCGGATCAGGCACGGCCGTTACGTTAATGTATTCGCGCTTACAAGTAAAACCAAGAAGATTTGGGTAGCCGCAAAGAAAAAGGGGGGAATGCACTCGACGGGGTCCTGACCTATCATACATGGCTGAAGAACATGTATATCTTCGCCTCCTGCTACTTGGAAACGCGGCCTGATGAACACATGCGCTTGATTAGATACATGTATCTAATACACGACATGTTTACTAACTCCAGAAGTGGCGCCTGGCGGACTTACGATGAGGAATTTCGTCGTAAGCAGCACGGTTGGGAAATCATGGATTTCGGAACAAAAGACGTTGAGATTTTTGTTGACGTTACACAACCACAACGTTTGCAATCGGAGACGTCGTCTTTTCAAAGGGGTTTCAGGGGGCAGTCAGCCGCGCCAGGGGGAGGGCCAGTGTGTGGGTCCGCTCCCAGGTTGGCCCACGGAAAATGCTTTGCCTTTAACAATGGCCAATGTGCATTGGGGACGCGATGTCGTTTTCGACACACCTGCATTCGTTGCAGTGGCCCGCACCCCATCAAGGATTGCGCGAAGGGGGCAGGGGGTGCGAACAGGGGAAAAAGCGTTAATCTGGTCCGTGGTCCCACGGATCCATCCCACAAGTTGTACTCAGATACTGGATAGGGCCCCCACTCCTATCAAGGTGGAAGCCATGGCTTCATGGTTGGCTGAGTATCCCTTGCAGGGCATCGCACGGTTTTTGCAGGAAGGTTTTGCAACGGGTTTTCCAATTCCCATAGTCGGCGTGGTGCAGGGGGGTTCGGGCCGGAACCTTCGCTCGGCCAGAGAAATGCCGACGGTATTAAGAGCAAAGGTTACGAAGGAAGTGGAGCTGGGTCGAATTGCAGGACCCTTTGCTGAACCACCCATCCCAGGCCTGGTGCTCTCACCAGTTGGGGTGGTTCCCAAAAAGGTACCAGGAAAATTTTGTTTTATTCAGCACCTTTCGTACCCGGAGGGTCGCTCAGTGAACGATGCCATACCAGACAAGTTATGTCGAGTGCTATATCAGTCTTTTGACAGTGCACTTGACTTGATTCGTTCATTCGGTTTTGGGGCCATGATGTGCAAGGTAGATATAGAATCAGCCTTTAGGTTGCTTCCCCTCCACCCTCGTTTCTTCCAATTTATGGGGTTTCGGATCGGCGACGAATTCTACTTTGATAAATGTTTGCCTATGGGTTGCGCGATCTCGTGTGCATATTTTGAACGGTTTAGCTCCTTCTTACATTGGTGTCTAGCCAGGCGATCCCAGGAGGCGGGGATAGCTCATTATCTCGACGACTTCTTGTTAGTTGGCCCACGCAATTCGCCCAAGTGCGAGTCTTTGTTGCATTTCGCTAGCGAGCTTTTTGCAAACTTTGGGGTTCCCATAGCGTTAGAAAAGACGGAGGGCCCTACCTCTAGACTTTTGTTTTTAGGCATAGAAATTGACACGGTCGGGGGGTGGTGTCGCCTGCCAGAGGACAAAGTGCGGCGGCTGCAGGATGAAATTGTGCTGGCCCTTTCTGTAGGTAAATTAACATTAAAGCCGGCGCAGTCACTGCTGGGCTTGTTCAATTTTGCCTGTAGGGTGATCCCCGTCGGGAGAACTTTTTGCAGAAAGCTAGAGAGATTGACGGCTAAACCACGCAGACCCAATCATTTTTTGCGACTCTCGGGGGAGATCCGGCGGGACCTAGGTATTTGGAACTCATTTTTTATTCATTTTAATGGGTTTCGCATTTGGCCTGCGCACCCGGTATCGAACGTCATGTTACAGCTTTTTGCGGATGCGGCGGGATCAGTAGGTTTCGGCGCTTTGCTAGAAGCACGTTGCTGTGCCGCCCCCTGGCCACGCAGCTGGGGGAGTGAGGGTCTCACCAGGAACATGCTGTTATTAGAAATTTTCCCAATCATGGTTGCGCTAGAGCTGTGGGGGAGCTTGTTGCAAGATAGAGCGATCATATTTTGGTGTGATAATTTGGGGGTAGTGCAGGCGCTAAATCGTCAGAAAGCAGCCGGGTTGCACGCCATTCGAGTAATTGCGCAAATTATATCGCGCTGCTTGCAATATAATATTGAGTTTAGCGCTAGGCACGTTCCAGGTACCAGTAATGAGGTTGCTGATGCGCTCTCGCGCGGTGAATGGGCAAGGTTTCACAGACTTGCCCCCTGGGCGAATGTGGTCAGTGACTTGTGTCCCGATTATGTGTGGCAGGTGGTTTGTCCAGCACGGAGGTGCTAGCTCACCGGTCCTTGGCCCCTGGGACCTACAGGGTGTATCTGGCGTCGTGGGAGCCCTGGAGTGGATTCCTCCGCAGGGAAGGATCGAGAGGTAAGATCACTGTGATTCTTACTAATAACCAAGGCCAGGGCCGCTAGGCTTGGCTGGCGTCATTTTGTTATAAGGGGAAGGGTAGAGTGGGAGCCTGGTTTCCAATGGAGGCCAGGCACATCCCGCCTTGCCCCTACCCCCCTTTTTTCCCGTTAGGACGCTGTGGGCAGGTGCAAAGCAGCAATGCCCCCCCCCCACTTTTTCTTCTCATAAATTCGCCTGGGGCAGGGTTGCTTGGGTTTTGCCCAAGGGAGGTTGCGGGCAAGTTTTGACGACCTCTCAAAAGGTGGTTCTTGGCATTCCCTTTTTTGCCCTAGGGGGGGTGTTGAGGGGTTGCACCTGCTTGCTGGGTCGTCGTCTGTTACGGTTGACCCGTCTGGTCAGGCATGGGTTCGCAAAAACCAGTGTTCTGACAATGGGACATGGTCGACAGCAGGCGCTGCAGGAGTTTGGAGGCGGGTGTCGTTACCTTAGGTAACGCTCGGCTTCGGGCCTTTGCTTATCCCAACTTGGGGACCAGCTACTCGCCCTAGGTGGGGGTCTTGAGGAATTTTTGTTTAACCACTAGTCTTAACATTGGCTTCTGCCAGCTGGTGGATTGTTTGTGTTTTTGCCTCAAGTCAAGTTGGGATCCTCCCTTGCCCAAAACATCCCTCAGGTCAGGTGTTAGAGATAGGTGCAAATAGGCCTAGCTTTACTATAATTCATGTCCCCTATTAGACACCAAAATTTAATAAAATAAACTAACAATTATGTCATATCCCCTACATTTTAATTGTGCTTTCAAAAAACTAAGGTTTATAAATTATATTAATCTATTTTCAAATAATTTTTTCCCTACCAGGATGTCGTCTAGATGATGCCTTCATATGGATAGTGGGACATTCATTCGTATATTGGCTTTCTAGGTCTGAGGTAGTCATGTCACCTAGAGAGATCCCGGAGTTGGCGCATGTCCGGTGAATTGGTCACCGTGGCATGCGTTGGGCGCAGTTAGACGCAGTCCTCCGAGATGCCGTGGCCAGGTTCGGGTTCCCCCGTTTCCTGGTCATTCACTTGGGGGGCAATGACCTGACAGAGAGGACATGCCTAGATCTGCGCATGTCTATGAGGAGGGAGTTGTTGGCGCTGGTCCGGAATTGGCCTTTCTGCCGGGTCGTGTGGTCAGAGATTGTGGCTAGGTTATGCTGGAGGGGGGCGGAGTGCCCAGGAGCGATCGAACTATCCAGAAGGCGTATTAATTCGGTGGTGGGTAGAGCCATGGTGAGTGAGGGCGCTGCAGTGGTGCGCCATGGTAACATTGCGGTTGTGGATAGGCAAAATTACAGGCCCGATGGGGTACATTTATCTAGGGGCGGCATGGAAATATTTTCCAGAAATTTGTTTAATGCACTCAGGAGTCTGGATGTAGTAAGGTAGTGGATGTTGGGTTGGAGTTATGGTGGCGGCGGTGGACTTGGTCTTTGTTGGCAGGTCTTGAATGGCCCTTGTGATTTGGTGTAGCAAGATTCCTGTGGAGTTGCCCGTGCGGATGGGGCGGACTTGAGGGCGCAATCAGCAGCACCGGTCCAGGTGGCTGCGGTCCCCCTAGTATGCGCGGGCGCTTCACATGTTGTAATTCCCGCATGGTAGGGCAGCAGGCCTACGCACCATGCGAGTTGCAAGGGGCAGTTGGTCCCGAAGTACCCCTTTTTTCCTGCTGGGCTGTTCAGGCCCGGAGTTTTGTTATTTTTCTTGCTTTATGTGATAATATGCTATGTCGTTTAGGCCATCCAAGCCCCCGCCACCATTTTGCCCTAGATTTAGTGAGGAATTATGCATGATAATTAGTTAGGGGCTTCATGGTCAGATCTCACTAAATAAGTTTAATAAAAAGCTGACCCAAGTTTCAACCAATGCTATGTCTCTGCTTCGTTATTTTAGATAAGTTGGGATGCGAGTGGTGTGGCATGAGTGTGTCGCGTGATCTGACCATAGAGCGTTTATGCATTTATGTTTTATATACACCTTATACACATAGCCTGAAGGTCATTTTATACTGTATTTTTAATAGTTTTGTGCATCAAAAAAAGTTTGTGCACATACAGTCAGGTCCATAAATATTGGGACATTGACAGAATTTTTATATTTTGGCCTCTATTCACCACCACAATGGCTTTGAAATGAAACAAACAAAATGTGCTTTAACTGCAGACTTTCAGATTTAATTTGAGGGTAATTACATCCAAATCAGGTGAACGGTGTAGGAATTACAACGGTTTCTATATGTGCCACCCACTTTTTAAGGGGCCAAAAGTAATGGGACAAACTAAACAATCCTAAATCTAACTTTCACTTTTTAATACTTTGTTGCAAATCCTTTGCAGGCAATTACAGCCTGAAGTCTGGAACGCATAGACATCACCAGACGCTGAGTTTCATCCCTGGTGATGCTCTGCCAGGCCTCTACTGCAAATGTCTTCACTTCCTGCTTGTTCTTGGGGCATTTTCCCTTCAGTTTTGTCTTCATCAAGTGAAATGCATGCTCAATCGGATTCAGGTCAGGGGATTGACTTGACCATTGCATAAAATTCCACTTTTTAGCCTTAAAAAACTCTTTTGCAGTATGCTTCGGGTCATTGTCCATCTGCACTGTGAAGCACCGTCCAATGAGTTCTGAAGCATTTGACTGAATATGAGCATATAATATTGCCCAAAACACTTCAGAATTCATTCTGCTGCTTTTGTCAGCAGTCACACCATCAATAAATACAAGGGAACCAGTTCCATTGGCAGCCATACATGCCCACGCCATGACACTACCACCACCATGCTTCACTGATGAGGTGGTATGTTTTGGATCATGAGCAGTTCCTTTCCTTCTCCATACTCTTCTCTTCCCATCACTGTGGTACAAGTTGATCGTTGTCTCATCTGTCCATAGGATGTTGTTCCAGAATTGTAATGGCTTTTTTAGATGTTGTTTGGCAAACTCTAATCTGGTCTTTCTGTTTTTGTGGCTCACCAATGGTTTACATCTTGTGGTGAACCCTCTATATTCACTCTTGTGAAGCCTTCTCTTGATTGTTGACTTTGACACATATACACCTACCTCCTGGAGAGTGTTCTTGATTTGGCCAACTGTTGTGAAGGGGTTTTTCTTCACCAGGGAAACAATTCTTCTGTCAACCACAACAGTTGTTTTCCGTGGTCTTCCGGGTCTTTTGGTGTTGCTGAGCTCTCCGTTGCATTCTTTCTTTTTAAGAATGTTCCAAACAGTTGATTTGGCCACACCTAATGTTTTTGCTATCTCTCTGATGGGTTTGCTTTGATTTTTCAGCCTAATGATGGCTTGCTTCACTGATAGTGACAGCTCTTAGGATCTCATATTGAGAGTCGACAGCAACTGATTCCAAATGCAAATGTCACACCTAGAATCAAGTCCAGACCTTTTACCTGCTTAATTGACAATGAAATAACGAGGGAATAGCCCACACCTGTCCATGAAATAGCTTTTGAGTTGATAGTCCCATTACTTTTGGTCTCTTAAAAAGTGGGACGCACATATAGAAAGCGTTGTAAGTCCTACACCGTTCACCTGATTTGGATGTAATGACCCTCAAATTAAATCTGAAAGTCTGCAGGTAAAGCACATCTTGTTTGTTTCATTTCAAAGCCATTGTGGTGGTGACTAGAGGCCAAAATATGAAAATTCTGTCAATGTCCCAATATTTATGGACCTGACTGTACATGAAATTCATTTAAAAAGTGGGAGGCACATATAGAAACCGTTGTAATTCCTACACCGTTCACCTGATTTGGATGTAGTTACCCTCAAATTAAATCTGAAAGTCTGCAGTTAAAGCACATCTTGTTTGTTTCATTTCAAAGCCATTGTGGTGGTGAATAGAGGCCAAAACATGAAAATTCTGTCAATGTCCCAATATTTATGCACCTGACTGTATATGTCCACATATCACAATATAAGTACCGTATATACTCAAGTATAAGCCGAGTTTTTCAGCACATTTTTTGTGCTGAAAAAGCACCGCCTCGGCTTATACTCGAGTCATGCCCACATGGTACGCTGCTGAGTAGCGTACCATGCGGGCCGCGGTGCAGACTGTGTCTCTGTGACACAGCTGCACCGCGTGTGTAGCGCTGACCGGATGGAGTTCGGTCAGTACTACACACTGCTAAACACATAGCCGCCGGAGCCGGCAGCTGTGTGTTTGGTGTAATCAGCAGCCGATGAGAGTCTGTCAGACTCTCATCAGCTGCTGCTCCCACTGCGGGAGCCATCTTCCGGCTCCCGCAATGGGTAATGGGAGAGACGTCGTCATGACGATGTCTCTCCCATTATGCAAAGTGGCCGGAGGAGCCAGTAGCAGCGTCGGGACCAGGAGCGGGGTTTCAGGTAAGTGTTCTTTTTTTTTATTATTACATTTCTCTCTACTGGGGGTGCTACTACTGGGGGCACTACCAGGGGGGGATACTGCTACTGGGGGCACTACCAGGGGGGGTATTACTACTGGGGGCAGTACCAGGGGGGGATTATTACTGAAGGCACTACCAGAGGGGGAATATTACTACTGGGGGCAGTGCCAGGGGGGGATTACTACTGGGGCAGTATCAGGGGGGGATTACTACTGGGGGCACTACCAGGGGGGGATATTGCTACTGGGGGCACTACCAGGGGAAGGTATTACTACTGGGGGCACTACCAGGGGGGTATTACTACTGGGGGCACTACCAGAGGGGAAATATTACTACTGGGGGCACTACCAGGGGAGGGATTACTACTGGGGCAGTACCAGGGGGGGATTACTACTGGGGGCACTAGCAGGGGGATTACTTCTGGGGTCACTTCCAGGGGGTATTACTACTGGGGACACTACCAGGGGGGAATATTACTACTGGGGGCAGTACCAGGGGGGGATATTACTACTGGGGGCAGTACCAGGGGGGATATTACTACTGGGGGCAGTACCAGGGGGGATTACTACTGGGGGCAGTACCAGGGGGGATTACTTCTGGGGGAACTACCAGGGGTGATTACTTCTGGGGGCACTACCAGGGGAGATTACTACTGGGGGCACTACCAGGGGGGATTACTACTGGGGGCACTACAAGGGGTGGCTACTACTGGGGGCACTACAAGGGGGCTACTACTGGGGGCACTATATAAGGGGCTTACTACAAGGGGCACTGCATAGGGGGGGACCACTACTGGGGACACTGCATAGGGGGTGCCAAAAAATACGGTATACCCGCTTACCAAAAAATTTGGGCTAGGGTCGGCCCTGTCCAGGACCATACACACTGAGCGGCTTTCCCCCTGTCCGGCACTGTCAGTGAGAGGCGGACGGCTTTCCATAGCACAGTGCTACTGCAAAGCCATCCGCAAAGCTGCTCATCTGCTGGTAATACCTCTGACATCACGTCACACTGCACAGAGCCACATCGGGAACAGCTGGGCAACGTCAGCTGGAGTGAAATCTTGCCTTGCGCATCAACATGCTCACTGTGCGAATGGATGTGTACGGCTAGAGCTTGCGAACAGAGAGCAAATAGAAGAAGTACTGTAGCAGGCTTTCAACGCAGCACGGCCTAGTGCATGCGTATTGTTCAAAAGTTTTCAAAGTCTTTTTTTTATATCCTGTTAGAAATGGATCCCAATACTTCTAATCCTGGACCAAAACAAAAACGCAGGTCATACGAAGCTGGTTTCAAACTAAAGGTTGTGTCAAGAGCAGAAGAGAGCAATAACAATATTGCAAGTAGGGAATTTTGTGTTGACGAAAAACAAGTGAGGGAGTGGCGGAAAATGAAAGCTGACTTGGAAAAGATTCCAAAGGCAAAAAAAGCTCGACGTGGTTTAACGACTTCATAGGAAGCTCTAGAGACTGAATTGCATAAATGGGTTATGGAGTGTCGTCAAAATGGTTACTGCGTGACACGTATGGGAATTCGCTTACGTGCCCTTCAAATGGCTAAAGATGACAAATTAAAAGCACCAGGCATTGAAAATTTTGTTGCGTCAGCAGGATGGTGTACCTGCTTTATGAATAGGTTTGCCTTATGTTTGCGGCAAAGAGCAAAGATTTCACAGAAGTTGCCAAAAGACCTTGATGAGAAAGTAATGTAATTCCATTCATTCATCATAAAACAAAGAAGGATCCATAACTTTGACCTGGGAGATATTGGGAATATGGATGAAACACCTATGACCTTTGATCTTCCTAGCAACAGAACTGTGTCAAGTTTGGGAGAAAAAACTATTTTACTCAGAACCACAGGAAATGAAAAAAAACATTTCACAGTTGTTCTGTCATGTTTGGCTAATGGAACTAAGCTGCGGCCTGTCATTATTTTTAAAAGAAACACCTTGCCTAAAAAGGTCAAATTCCCACCACGAATTACAGTGCGTGCACATATTAAAGGCTGGCTGGATGAAGACGGAACAAAAAAATGGCTGGAAGAAATTTGGAACGGACGTCCAGGAACAGCCTTAAAGAAAAAAACATCATTGCTAGTTTGGGATATGTTCAGAGCCCACACATCTGATGACATAAAAAAATTGGCAAAGTCTTCTCAAGTTTCTTTGGCCGTTATTCCAGGTGGGCTTACAAAGACCGTGTGCGAAAAAAGTGGCATGAATAGATGTCATCTGGTCAAGCCCGATTGACAAAAGTTGGAAATCTGATGAAGCCCGACATAGAATTGGTAGCAAAGTGGGTTCGTGATGCATGGGAAGAGATTCCAGAGGACATGGTGCCTTCAAGAAATGTGGCATTAGTAATGCTATGGATGGCAGTGAAGACAGCGCTTTGTATGAGACCGACAGCAGTGATGGTGATGACTGCGAACTCAGTGATGACGACAATGTCTATGCTGATAGCCTCACACCAGATAAAGTTGAAGCTATGTTTGGACATACAGATGATGAGGAGGAATCCAGTTTTGAAGGATTTTAACTCTTGTGTTTTAGCTTGGTTGCTGATTGAGCTCAGGTTTTTGTACTTTTAAAATTATTGTTGATACCATATTGGTTTTGTTGACTCTTTTTTCCACTTACAGAACTAGTTTACTGTTTTTCTTTGAAATAAATATTCAAAAACATTTAACCTACTGATGCCTCAATTAATGTGTAATTTTATTGGTATCTATTTTTATTTTTAAAATTTACCAGTAGCTGCTGCATTTCCCACCCTAGGCTTATTATTATTATTATTATTATTATTATTATTATTATTATTATCCTTTATTTATATGGCGCCACAAGTGTTCCGCAGCGCCTTACAAAGTACATAAACAAATAGTTTGACAACTGACTTACAGTACAAAATAGGACAAGGACATGGATAATATACATTGATACATAAGTGACCATAACACCTAGATATGCAACAGAGCATAAGCAACCAAGTGTTAGGTGCCCTGGAGGGGGGTAAGAAGTAGGCGAAAGTAAAGTAAGGAGAAGCACAAGAGGGTAGAGGCCCTGCTCGTAAGAGCTTACATTCTAAAGGGTAGGGGCAGACAAACAGGTGTGACACAGATGGGTTAAACGGAGGAAGGAGCATGTTGTAGCAAGTTAGGATGGGAGCTGGAAGGCTTTGATGAAGTAGTGGGTCTTGAGAGCCCGTTTGAAGGATTGTAAAGAGGAGGAGAGTCTGATAGGGAGAGGGAGAGAGTTCCAAAGGTCGGGAGCAGCACGGGCAAAATCTAGGAGGCGGGAGTGGGAGGAAGTAATCAGTTGGCATGAGAGGCCGCATTGGTTGATCGAAGGGGGCGGCCAGGAGAGTGGAGGGAGATGAGATCAGAGATGTAAA
Organism: Taudactylus pleione; assembly: GCA_031769625.1. Lineage (NCBI taxonomy): Eukaryota > Metazoa > Chordata > Amphibia > Anura > Myobatrachidae > Taudactylus > Taudactylus pleione. Next base: position 5,709,363 of record JAUIMM010000190.1, on the reverse strand, counting down.
TGGGAGAGGAATGGGTGAGGGCTTTGTAAGCAAGTGTGAGAACCTTGAATTGGGTTCTAAAAGGGAAGGGGAACCAGTGGAGGGCTTGTAGGAGAGGGGAGGCAGATGTAGAGTGTTTGGAGAGGAAGATGAGTCGAGCAGCAGCATTGAGGACAGACTGGAGAGGTGAGAGATGGGAGTTGGGGAGGCCAGATAGGAGAAGGTTACAGTAGTCCAATCTGGATATGACCAGTGAGTGTATGAGGGTTTTGGTGGCTTATACTTAAGTCAATAAGTTTTCCCAGTTTTTTGTGGTAAAATTAGGTACCTCGGCTTATATTCAGGTCGACTTATACTCGAGTATATATGGTAGATATGTTCATTCACACACAGATGCAGCACCTATAATATGGAAAGAAAAAACACAAACAAAGCAGTCGACCCACAGACATACCATACTGACAAGACATGGCAAACAACGTAACAAAGACAGGGGAAGGGGGAGGGGAACAACGTAGCTAACCAGACTTGAGGCAAAAACATTAAAAAACCCCGGAGTAAACATTCACGCCATATCATATATAATTCAGAAGCCAATTGGGCCCCCAGGGAAAAATAAAAAATTCCTCATAGACTCCCGCAATAGGTCAGCGAGTGGTTAGGCCTCCGGTGAGCTACGCTGGAGCAAATATAGCTAAACCCGGATGAATATAACGTTGTAACGCAGCAGAACGAAACCGACCAAGGGACTGGATATCCCCGTTGGATAAGCCAGCAGAAGCCGCAGATGAAGCAGCTCCTATTCTAAATGAGTGAGTACCAAACTCACCCGGCTCAAGCTCTGAAAAAGCCAACAACGCTGCAAAAACATGACAAAACTGATATTTCGTAACCGGGGATACATCCTTGTGCATCAACCATGTCCCATCCCTTCGCCATGCATTTGCTCAAAGGCACGCGCCAGCGCCACCGGACATACTGCAGGAATGGGACATGGTTGAAGTGAAAGCCAGTGCCCTCTACCAGCCTGGTCCTTACTGGTGTGCTGTTTAAGGCCTAGCATCGCTTCCAGGCATACAAATTACGTCCGCAATAGTGAGTGGTGGGTCAGCCCTCTTAATGGGAACAACTAATTCGCAGACCCAAAATGCTGCATGAAGCATCATGGCAAAAACCTAACTGAAACAGCAAGCATTCAAAGCTGAAAATAAAAACAAACGGAAGGGACCACAGCCACCAAGTAAAACATGGACATATCAATGGGACACCTGCAGTCAACCGCTATAGGGGTCAACCTGGACCAACCCCTGCAGGCCCCTGAAATTATGAAGGACCTGCAGGAGCCGCTCCTGTCGCATAACGCAGAGAGAAATAGACACGACTGCTAAAATATGCCGTACCACAGCGAGCGAAAGCCCTTGCGAATACAGATCCCAAATAAATGTCAGCATGACTCTCTGCAAGCTCTTACGTGCCTGAGACACCGAAACCAGAAAAAGACACTGTTATGCCAGCCAACCCACCTGCTAACAGTACAAAGTCCTGGGGGCAGTGGCTCTCAAAGCTAATGCCTAAATGCCGACCTGATGATCTGCCAAACATAAGAACATGGGTCACCTGCCAGAGAGGTAATTCCCCAATTTTTACTTTAAACAAGAGGCAGTGGCCCTTGGATCTTATATTGTGTACGCATATATGCACATATTATAACATATCTGGCGTATTGTGTATTGCGCTTATGAATAAGTTTATGTGTTGCACTACAGAAGTTGCACCAGTTGTTCATTAATTTTTTATTGTTCAATAAATTGTTTACCTTAATGCACTATGTCTACATGATATTTATGTTTTACATGTAAATTAGAGTACCATCAATTGGGACCGACTGACATATAAGGGACCCCAATATGAGCATAATTGGGATGTATTCCATAATTATTATTTCCGCAAAATGTGCACTTGAAATGTCACAGTAATATTTTCGCTACATATATATTGAGTATCTTGGGGTGGTACTTTTTTGACATTTTATCTGCAGCCATATCCAAGTGCCATAGGCGCCCAGGATCACTGCTAATCATATTTTGTGTTCCCACTGCCAGTGTGGCCTGAGGGCTAATTCCTCAAACAACCTGCAACGCGCCCAGGTTGTTGCAACAAAATCATACTCACGTTACCCAAGTGGTCCCCCAAGAGTTCTAGGGCAACCACAATGGGGAACAGCTCAAGCAGCAGCATGTTCTTAGTGAACCCCTACACAACCCATGTCAACGGCCAAAGTGAAGCACACCACAAACCATTGAGGTAAGCTAAAAAAGCCAGTTGCGACAGCAGCATCAGTAAAATTGGAGCTGAGTGTTACTGCAGGAGTACTCAGCCACTTCCCTATGGGGATAAAGCCGTAGCTGGCACAACATACAACCGAGGCGTATAGGGGATGCCTTCTTACAGAGATCCGCCACTGACAGCTGGATGGCTGGGGGCGGTACCAGATTTGGCATGGAAGCAAGCCTTTTCAGGGTGAGGCCACCTTTTTTTTTGTAAATATTCAATGACATTCAAATGTTCCTGAGGGCTGGTTACAGGGTAGCACACTGCAAATATAAAGTAAAATCGCCTGCCAATTATGGTAGGAGCAATAGGCCTCCTCATCCGTCCCCCCCCCCTCCCCCCAGAGCAGCAAGCCACTGGCCAGCCTACGGGCCCAGCTGCGTCTGAACATGAGAAGGCAATGGGGAAGCAGCAACTGCTGATGACTGATCAATTGATGACCCAGGCGTGGAAGACTGGGATGCTAGCAAAGGGGTCAAAAAACGCTGGCCCGAGTAACTGAGTATGGAGGGCAGCAATAGCAGGAACAGGGTAAGAGGGGGGTGAGGGGGCACCACAGCTACGGGAGACAATGCACCCGCCACGGGTTTAACATCCAGGGGAGTAGCGAGGGTGGTTCCAGAGGAGCATGAAATGGTCAGAGAGCCCCATCCAGAGTTCCGGAATTCATGGGGGCACTACATCGTATGACAGCTGCCTGTTAGTTTTATCTCGGTTAGTTTACACTACACCCTAAATAATAATGGATATTTTTAAAATATTATTAGGAGACCTGTAATAATAATAATGGTGGTATATAGAACATGATTAGTAGTACTCATATTAATATAGGTGCAATGTATATTTGCAAAGTAGGAGCATAGCTGAGAACGGAGCTTCCCATAGGTGTTCCCACTACAGTCATAGCTGCTTGGGGCAGTGATTGCAGTAATAGGCTGTGCACCCTGTAGAATTTCACTGAAGCACATGTACTCTGTCAATTTTTAAGTTAAATGCTCAGAATACAGTATATAATACAATTTCCCCTATTGACTGATAACAATGATTCAAATTAGATAAAAGCTACATCCTAGGTGCTATACATAAATAAAGCAGTGTCAAAACAGCTACCCCTTAATGTCAGATAGCGCATCACTAAAGCATTCCATTCCCCCAATGGGACCTCAATGCCCAGCATAATACTGCTACTGTTTGCTGCAACTGTTTTCTACCAGTAAGAGGGCATAATCAGCACTTAAACAAACTATAATATACATCATGCGAATGTACTGAATGAAATAATTCTGGTATATACAGGTCCAGCAAACACAGTAAGCAATTATATGTAGAAGTAGAGCCATCCTGTCTGAGCGCCATCCTGTCTGAGCTGAATCTTTTTATTTCATATGTGGGCCCCATTACAGATCATTTGAGCAAGTTGGGGAATCTGGGGGAGGACAGAAAAAGAAACTGTGCACTGCCCTGGACATAGATGTACAGATTGGTCCCCTTCTGTACTGGATGGTATATTATTCAGTATTAATAATTGATCCTATAGATGGTCTATATCAGTGCACCCTGAACAGTGCATGTTTTCCAGATCTCCTAGTTGGTGCACAACTATATTCATTACTGGCTTTTAAATTTTTTACTACTGGCTGACACATTTTAAAAGATCAACAGTGACTGTAGTGCTAGTTATTTCATTTGTGATACTGAGGGAATCCTAAAAAACATGCAACTTTAGTATTCTATGCTATTTCTTTTGTGGTCATCATGGTGGGGGTGGGGGGATTGTTTCAGGCAAGGCAACCATAAACCTATCCTGAGTTTGCCTATGGTGCTGGCTACTGCAGCCACAAAATATGACATTGACCAGGGGTATTAAGGACTGAGGGGGAGCGCCCCTAAGTACTGGCACACCTTCCACAAAGCTGCTGCAGCAGCAGCCTGAGGGGGGATAGAACAATCAATAGGGGAACCACCCCTGCAGCCCCTAATAACATGGGGGTCTGTGGAGTCAGGGACCAGGGTCTGGGGAGGCTGATTACTAGGCAGGGCATAGCCACGCTCTGATTGAGGACAGAAAGGAAAGGTAAAAGCAATGACAGGAAGTAAGTAAATGAAAAGAAGGACAAAAGCAATAAAGAACAGGAGGAGAGTAAGAGAAGGAGAAGGAAAGCACTAAGGGCTCTGTTTACTACAATCCGCATTTTGAATGCAGATTGTAGTGTGATATTACCGACTGAATTCGCATTGCGAATTCAGGCAATATCACAGGGATTTACTAAAAATCCCTTGCAGGGACAGAGCTTGAGATAAAGCTCTGTCCCTGCGAATCCCCTCCGCACACTAATCATGGTATTTTCGCAGAAAATACAGTGACAAGTGCCCGCGCATGCGCCGACTGGCCGCCTTTATGCCCCACCCCCATTTCTAAGCCCCACCCCCATGATCGCAACCCCACTGCGGCTCCCCCCGCGACCCCTCCCACACTTAATTGCACTTACCTGCAGTGATCGGGGCTCCGGTGATGTCCTCCATGGCTCCAGTCAGCTGACATCCCATCCTGCACTGGGACTCGGTCACCTGATGACCGGGCCCCAGTGCAGTATGGGAGACCAGCTGACCGGAGGGAGGACATCACCGGAGCCCCGAACTCCAGGTCCCTGGACTCAGGTAAGTTATTTTTTTTTTTATTATTATTATTTTTTTTTAGCAGCAGCGTGTGGTCTGTTTAGACCACACAGCTGATCACTGGGGCAGGCTCCGGACTCCGCTCTGCATGTTAGAGCAGAGCAGGAGTCCGGTAACTGGGGTAGACCTTGGATAACGCCACCTCCAGGTGGCATTATTATCACAGAGTTTCCCCCGGTATTTTTTTCACAATTTATTTTTAGTAACTTTGGCCAGATCACATTTCCCATTACAATGATGGGAAATGCGATCTGATTACTAAAAATAAGTGATAATTAGGGGTTGGAGTAGAATTTTACGACTTCTACTCCAATTGCCCTTTAGTAACTTTAGGTGATACTAAAATAATGTGAAAAGGGTGTGAAAACACCCTTTTCCACTTTATTTTAGTAAAAATAATGATAATAAATAAAGCCCTAAGAGAGTTTTATTAAGGAAAAATGACAACTTACAGAATGCACTTCCCTGTCCTGGAAAAAACTGGAACAAAGAGGCAGATTTACATACATCACTCCATTAAATACCCCTAGACCACTCCCCATGAACATTCATTGGCTGCATAAGAACAGATAAACTTAAAGAGGCAATAGCCAACACGTTATTAAACTGGCAACACTCAAAACACTTGTGGTTTAATGTCCCTCATGCTTAAATGTCAGCCTTCGGGCTTACATAGTAGGCCATACTTTCATTTGTCATGCACAAACCTAAGACAGACAACAAGTCTGCAAATGGTCTGCACAAACTCACTTCTAAAAAATCAGAACAACACTGTATCTGCAATGGGTTACAAATGCTTTCATTAGCAAACACAAATTATGCTCTGCTCATCTGCATTAAATGACCCTAAAGGTACACTTCTATTTGAAATAAGTCAATGAACAATAACTAAGGGAAAACTTGTATGCAGAGATTGAACAGTTTGAGAAGATTGAAGTGACATTGAATTACTGATGCACCTGCCCTGTAGGATGAGCAAGTGACATGGAGTGTACATACTGTAACTAGGGGTGTGCACCGGCCACTTTTCGTGTTTTGTGTTTTGGTTTTGGATCTGGATCTTTCTTCGTGTTTTGGATCTGGATTGGTTTTGCCAAAACCCCCCTTCCGTGTTTTGGGTTCTGGGTTTTGTGTTTTGGATCTGTATTTTTTTTTTAAAAAGCATAAAAACAGCTAAAATCACAGAATTTGTTGGTTTCTCTGCTCCTATGCTATTATTAACCTCAATAACCTTAATTTCCACTCATTTCCAGTCTATTCTGAACACCTCACACCTCACAATAGTGTTTTCATGTCCAAAAGGTTGCACCGAGGTAGCTGGATGACTATGCTAAGCGACACGAGTGGGCGGCACAAACACGTGACCCATCTAGGAGTGACACTGCAGTGGCAGACAGGATGGCAGTTAGAAAAACTAGGCCCCAAACTGTACATAATGCAAAGAAAAAAAAGAAGTGCAAGATGGAATTGTCCTTGGGCCCTCCCACCCACCCTTATGTTGTATAAACAGGACATGCACACTTTAACAAATCAATCATTTCAGCGCCAGGGTCTGCCACACAACTGTGGCTGAAATGATTGGTTCGTTTGGGCCCCCACAAAACAAGCTGGCAATTAATGTGTCCCTGCACAAACTGGCTCTACGGAGGCAAGATGTCATCCTCATCCTCCTCATCCACCGATTCCTCACCCTCTTCAGTGTGTACATCCTCATCCTCACAAAGTATTAACTCGTCCCCACTTGAATCCACCACCACAGGTCCCTCTGTACCTTCTGGAGGCTGGTCTCCTTGGAAGAGCTGATAATTCATTTTGATGAACATCATCTTCTCCACATTCTGTGGAAGCAACCTCCTACGCCTTTCGCTGACAAGGTTCCCGGCTGCACTAAACACTCTTTCGGAGTACACACTGGAGGGGGGGCAACTCAGGTAAAATAGAGCCAGCTTGTACAGGGGCCTCCAAATTGCCTCTTTTTCCTGCCAGTACAGGTATGGACTGTCTGACATGCCTACTTGGATGCTGTCACCGATGTAATCCTCCACCATTCTGTCAATGGTGACAGTATCATATGCAGTAACAGTAGACATGTCAGAAATTGTTGCCAGGTCCTTCAGTCCGGACCAGATGTCCAAACTTGGTCCTGCCTGCCCTGCATCACCGCCAGCGGGTTGCTTAGGATACCTAAGTTTTTTCCTGGCAGCCCCAGTTGCGGGAGAAAATGAAGAAGGAGCCGTTGACGTGTCACGTTCCGCTTCAGCTGACAGTGTGTTCACCAGCAGGTCTTTGCACCTCTGCAGGCTTGTGTCGGCCGGAAAGAGAGACACCACATAGGCTTTAAACCTAGGATCAAGCACGGTGGCCAAAATGTAGTGGTCTGATTTCAACAGATTGACCACCCTGGAATCCTGGCAAAGCGAATGAAGGGCTTCATCCACAAGTCCCACATGCCGAGCGGAATCGCTCCGTCTTAGCTCCTCCTTCACTTTCTCCAGCTGCTTCTGCAAAAGCCTGATGAGGGGAATGACCTGACTCAAGCTGGCTGTGTCTGAACTGACTTCACGTGTGGCAAGTTCGAAGGGCTGGAGAACCTTGCACAACACGGAAATCATTCTCCACTGCGCTTGAGTCAGGTGCATACCCCCTCCTTTGCCTATGTCATAGGTGGATGTATAGGCTTGTATGGCCTTTTGCTGCTCCTCCATCCTCTGAAGCATATAGAGGGTTGAGTTCCACCGCGTCACAACCTCTTGCTTCAGGTGATGGCAGGGCAGGTTCAAGAGTGTTTGCTGGCGCTCCAGTCTTCGGCACGCAGTCGCTGAATGGCGAAAGTGGCCAGAAATTTTTCGGGCCACCCAAAGCATCTCCTGCACGCCCCTGTCGCTTTTCAGAAAATTCTGCACCACCAAGTTTATTGTGTGAGCAAAACATGGGACGTGCTGGAATTTGCCCAGATGTAATGCCCGCACAATATTGGTGGCGTTGTCAGATATCACAAATCCCCAGGAGAGTCTAAGTGGGGTAAGCCACTGGGCGATGATTTCCCTCAGTTTCTCTAAGAGGTTGTCGGCGGTGTGCCTCTTACTGAAACCGGTGATACACAGCGTAGCCTGCCTTGTAACGAGCTGGCGTTTCTGAGATGCTGCTACTGGTGACGCTGCTGCTGTTGCTGCGTAAGGTGATACATCTACCCAGTGGGCTGTCACAGTCATATAGTCCTTAGTCTGCCCTGTTCCACTTGTCCACATGTCCGTGGTTAAGTGGACATTGCGTACAACGGCATTTTTCAGGACACTGAGTACACTTTTTCTGACGTTTCTGTACAGTCTCGGTATCGCCTGCCTAGTGAAGTGGAATCTAGACGGGATTTGGAACCGGGGACACACTACCTCCATCAATTGTCTAAATCCCACTGCACTAATGGCGGATACCGGACGCACGTCTAACACCAACATAGCAGTCAAGGCCTCAGTTATACGTTTTGCTTCAGGATGACTGCTGTCGTACTTCATCCTCCTCGCTAAGGACTGTTGGAGGGTCAATTGTTTAGTAAAAGTAGTGGTGTTCCTACTTCCTCTCTGGGATGATGAACGACTCCCAGCAGCAGCAACAGCAGCAGCGGCAGCAGTAGGCGTAGCAATGCAGGATCCTCCAGAGGAATCCCGGATAGGAGAGTCAGTCATGCCAGTGACATGGCCTGCAAGACTACTTCCGATCCTGACTAAGGAGGAAATTGACGAGGAGGGAGTTGACGGTGTGGTTTGCAGGCGCTTGGATACAACAGGACAACGGGATTTAGGTGTCCCTGGACTACTTACGGTCTTAGCCAAAGTTTCTGAACTTGATAGTAACTTTTTATGAATGCGCTGCAGGTGCCGTATAAGGGAGGATGTTCCTAGGTGGTTGACGTCCCTACCCCTACTTATTTCACCTTTACATATGGTACATATGGCAAGACAGTTGTTGTCCGGATTTGGATAGAAATATTGCCAGACCAAAGAGGTGGAATGTTTGGTCTTCTGCCCAGGCATGACCGTGATGGGCTTTTTCATCCCACGGACAACAACTGTCTCCCCCGGAGCCTGATTTAAACAAACCACATCACCATCAGAATCCTCCTCGCCAACTTCCTCCTCAGCGCCAGCTACACCAGTATCCTCATCCTGTTGTACTTCAACAGTGACATCTTCAATTTGCATATCAGCAAGTGGACTGTGGGTGCTCCTTTCAGCACTTGCAGGGGCGTGCAAATGGTGGAAAGAGCCACCTCTTCCCGTCCAGTGCTGGGAAGGTCAGGCATCGCAACCACCACCACACTTGGACTCTCCTTGGGGATTTGTGATATCTTCTTAGAAAGCACAGTTCTTCGCTGTGCTTTTGCCAGCTTAACTCTTTTGATTTTTTTAGTGGGAGGAGGGCTTCCATCGTCATGTGAAGCTGAACCACTAGTCATGAACATACTAGGGATCGACCTTAGCCGTTCCTTGCCACTCCGTGTCGTAAATGGCATATTGGCAAGTTTACGTTTCTCTTCAGCTGATTTAAATGTCTTTTTCAAGGTAATTTTCCTGAACTTTGCCATTTGGGATTGTATGTGCCCTCTACTATGACATTGGGCATCGGCCTTGGCAGACGACGTTGATGGCATGTTATCGTCTATGTCATGACTAGTGGCAGCAGCTTCAGCACTAGGAGGAAGTGGTTCTTGATCTTTCTCTATTTTATTTTTATCGGAGAAAGTTTGGTCCTCCATTTATGTTATATCGATTTGATATATACGTGCGGCTAAACACAGAAAATAATTTTTTTTTTGGTTTGGACTGGAGTGTACTTTGTGGGTTACAGCACCCTTTAACGGTCAAGCCAGCCGGCCCTTTACTTATGACACAGGCGCACTCTTGGCACTACTTTGTTGATGCACGTGCGGCTACTGCGCACACAATTCACAAACACAGAAAATAATTTTTTTTTGGTTTGGACTGGAGTGTACTTTCGGGGGTTACAGCACCCTTTAACGGTCAAGCCAGCCGGCCCTTTACTTATGACACAGGCGCACGCTTGGCACTACTTTGTTGATGCACGTGCGGCTACTGCGCACACAATTCACAAACACAGAAAATAATTTTTTTTTGGTTTGGACTGGAGTGTACTTTCGGGGGTTACAGCACCCTTTAACGGTCAAGCCAGCCGGCCCTTTACTTATGACACAGGCGCACGCTTGGCACTACTTTGTTGATGCACGTGCGGCTACTGCGCACACAATTCACAAACACAGAAAATAATATTTTTTTTGGTTTGGACTGGAGTGTACTTTGGGGGTTACAGCACCCTTTAACGGTCAAGCCAGCCGGCCCTTTACTTATGACACAGGCGCACGCTTGGCACTACTTTGTTGATGCACGTGCGGCTACTGCGCACACAATTCACAAACACAGAAAATAATTTTTTTTTTGGTTTGGACTGGAGTGTACTTTGGGGGTTACAGCACCCTTTAACGGTCAAGCCAGCCGGCCCTTTACTTATGACACAGGCGCACGCTTGGCACTACTTTGTTGATGCACGTGCGGCTACTGCGCACACAATTCACAAACACAGAAAATAATTTTTTTTTGGGTTTGGACTGGAGTGTACTTTGGGGGTTACAGCACCCTTTAACGGTCAAGCCAGCCGGCCCTTTACTTATGACACAGGCGCACGCTTGGCACTACTTTGTTGATGCACGTGCGGCTACTGCGCACACAATTCACAAACACAGAAAATAATTTTTTTTTGGTTTGGACTGGAGTGTACTTTCGGGGGTTACAGCCCCCTTTAATGGTCAAGCCAGCCGGCCCTTTACTTATGACACAGGCGCACGCTTGGCACTACTTTGTTGATGCACGTGCGGCTACTGCGCACACAATTCACAAACACAGAAAATAATTTTTTTTTTGGTTTGGACTGGAGTGTACTTTGGGGGTTACAGCACCCTTTAACGGTCAAGCCAGCCGGCCCTTTACTTATGACACAGGCGCACGCTTGGCACTACTTTGTTGATGCACGTGCGGCTACTGCGCACACAATTCACAAACACAGAAAATAATTTTTTTTTTGGTTTGGACTGGAGTGTACTTTCGGGGGTTACAGCACCCTTAACGGTCAAGCCAGCCGGCCCTTTACTTATGACACAGGTGCACGCTTGGCACTACTTTGTTGATGCACGTGCGGCTACTGCGCACACAATTCACAAACACAGAAAATAATTTTTTTTTTGGTTTGGACTGGAGTGTACTTTCGGGGGTTACATCACCCTTAACGGTCAAGCCAGCCGGCCCTTTACTTATGACACAGGCGCACGCTTGGCACTACTTTGTTGATGCACGTGCGGCTACTGCGCACACAATTCACAAACACAGAAAATAATTTTTTTTTTGGTTTGGACTGGAGTGTACTTTGGGGGTTACAGCACCCTTAACGGTCAAGCCAGCCGGCCCTTTACTTATGACACAGGCGCACGCTTGGCACTACTTTGTTGATGCACGTGCGGCTACTGCGCACACAATTCACAAACACAGAAAATAAATTTTTTTTGGTTTGGACTGGAGTGTACTTTCGGGGGTTACAGCACCCTTTAACGGTCAAGCCAGCCGGCCCTTTACTTATGACACAGGCGCACGCTTGGCACTACTTTGTTGATGCACGTGCGGCTACTGCGCACACAATTCACAAACACAGAAAATATATTATTTTTTTAGCACTTGGGGGGAGCACTCCTGATGGACAGAGCACCCCCTGGACAACACTACAGCACTCCTTTAGGACTGGGACACTGCACAGGACTTTGGAGTGGACACAGCCCCTATGGAGAACTGACTGCACAACACAGTCCAGCCAGCCCCTATGGACTTTGAAGTAGTGGACACAGCCCCTATTAACAACAGCAGCACAGCACAACACAGCCAGCCCCTATGGACTTTGAAGTAGTGGACAACAGCAGCACTACACTACACTACACTACACAGCCCTAACTCCCACCCTCCCTCTTCACTGTCCACAGCCGAGTGAGAAAATGGCGACGACGCGGGTACCTTATATAGGATCCAAAACCCGCGAGACCTGGAAGGCGGGATGATGACGTTTTGCCTCGATTTCAGATCCGAGTCAGGCGGGAAAAGTCGAGCCTGACTCGGATCGGACTCGGATCGGGGGGGCTCGGGGGGGTTCGGATTTCAGAAATCCGAACTCGCTCACCCCTAACTGTAACACACTTTATATTTATAAGATCCAAAGACTTAAAAGAGAATCAGTGTCAGTAACCGCTCCTTGGATGGTATTAGTGATTTTATTTCATCAAAGTGCATTTGGAATCTGTTTTTGTCTCTATTAAAGGACATATCTTATTCACAACTAGAAGATGAAACACATTTTCTAAAAGCTTTCATGCTCCCCAGAACAAATGAAAAATTAAAGCAGCACAATTAGTCACTCTGAAGCCTAAATAATTTTGGTAATATTTTAATGTTTCTTCCACTGTTAGTATATCTGTTTTTTATTATATATTATTTTAGGTTATCATCATAGAAGGAGAATACAGTACAAAGAACCTTGAAAAAATGACAACGCTATGGGGCCTATTCATCAACACTAAAATAACGGTTTTAAGTACAATTTCCTTAATTACCTTTTTTTAGTATTCATTACACACTTAACACAGGAGATATCACTGATATGCCCTAGTTAAGTCTGTCCGCGTTAGTTTCCACACTTCCCATACTTTAGTATGGGGATGTAGAAATTAGGCTATGCATCAAATTCTGAAAATTATGTATTTTTGGAATTTGATGGTGTTACCATACGCCACTCTCAGGTGGCGTACAGCGGGTTATACTTACCTGCTTTCAGCATGAGCAGGTCCTCCTCGGCTCCCTCCGTCGCTCTGTGGTCAATTCTCCGGCTCCAGCTGCTGCTCTCACTGTGGGTCTGATTCAGTGCCGCTCGCAAAAAGCGTGCGCTCGCTCTGAATCAGGGCGTGTGGGGGTTTTTTTGTTGCGGCCTCTTGGCCGCGCGCATAGCTGTGGGTTACCACCCACAGCTTATGCGAGCGGCCATGATGATGGTTGCAATGGTCAAGACCATCACGACCATCAGGCTTGCGACGAGACCCGTGTGGTATGGTCTCGTGGCCGCAAGCTCCAGTGGACTTCCTGCACTATTAGAGCAGGAAATCCACCTACTGACATCACTAGTGATGTCAGTAGGGCCGTCCACCAACGGCAGGCGTTCGCATGGGAACGCCGCCGTTTGTGAAGCCATACCCCCGCCACGCCTACAAAATGGGGTGAGCTATCGATCAACATCGACAGCCGCCCCTTTTGTAGTGAGTCCCGAAGCGAGTGCTTTTTGCGCTCGCTCCGGGGGCTCGTGCGCACTTGGCCACCATCGACCCGCTTGCAAGTGCATTGCGCTTGCGAGCGGTTCTGAATCAGGCCCTGTGTTCTCCCAGCAGAACACAATAAAGTAAAAAAATAAATAAATAACGTTTTTAAAAAAATTAATAAAAATAAAAAAATCTTCAGATGGGAGGTCGGGGTCCACGGCTGCAGCCTGTGACAGGATGCCAGGTAGGTGGGAGAGGGGAGCGGAGGGGGGTGTGGGTTAGGGGGGGAACACAGAATTACCACAAGTGTAATCAGGGCTGCCCATGCGCCGCTTTTGCGAATGTAACAGCGCATGCGCAGCACTGATTACAGATGCGGTAAGTTAAAACAGGCAGGGAAAAGTATCTATTTTCTGAAAAGCTGTCATCGTAACATGAAAGATTTTCGGAATAGATACTGATGGATAGAAGGAATGATTAATTCCTTCGGTAATTAGGTAGAACTCCATGTGAGTTCTAAACCTAATTACCTCCATCGATTTTTTAGTGTTGATGAATAGGCCCCTAAAACACACACACACAAACATTGCAGCCCTTTATTACAAAATACTAGATAGACTTAATGGGGTCTATGTACTAAGCAGTGATAAGAGACAGAGTGAAAAGTGATAAGTAAGTGATAAGGTGCCTGCCAATCAGCTCCCAACTGTCATCTCACAGGCTGTGTTTGAAAAATGACAGTTGGGAGCTGATTGGCTGGCACCTTATCACAGACATCACTTTTCACTCTGTCTCTTATCACTTAGTACATAGACCCCATAATCTCCTAACATATTACATGACAAAATGATTCAGCTGTTGAAATGGCAATATCAAAACACCCCTGGATGTATGTAAGGGGGACCACAGTAGATATGGAAGATATAAACACTGCACCATAAACACTGCAGCTAATATAAAAAAAACTATAGTGCCACCTTAAAACACCAATGGATAGAATTAGTCAATAAAATGTGTTTTACATTCAAACTCAAAAAATATGTTATTCACAATTCTTCCTCCAATAATTTTATCTTCTTTTAAATTGTATAAGGGTGTCACAAATCAAATATAACAAACAAATAATAATATTGTGCAGTATGCTGTAGCTAATCATTTTTCAAGAACAGAAAACACCCAGTTGAGACAAACAAAATCCCAAAAGTTGTGTAGGAGAAGAATCAATTTTCCAACAGCGTAAAGCCAGACATACATTATACAATAATCAGCATGATCTGCAGATTATTGGCGGATCTTGGCAATAATTGCATAGTGTATGGCCGTGACCAGTCAGTGATGAACAGGTAGTTGGGCATGAAAAATCTTCCAACATGCCTGACTGAACGGCTACATCTGGCAGTGTATGCACTCCCACGGCCGGCCACAAGAATACTCTGACAGGCATTTTATCTGACAATGGGCGGGATGTACTAAAAGCAAAATGCAGCCAAAACTTTAAAAAATGCTGTTTTCAGAGTTCTGTCCGCATTCCCTATATGTATCAAGCTCCAGAATGTGATTCTTTCCAGAGCCTAGACCCATTAGGCAATGCCTATGGGCTTCTTTTTGCAATGTTCACCATGATCAAATCGGATCCCTCCCAGTGTCCCCCGTGGGCGCGCTCCTCACCGGCGCATGTTCAGAAGGACTCCCGAGGGACTTCTGAGTCATAATTCTGGAAGTCCTATTATGGTAAAAGACAGCTTTTTTTGGAAGAGCTGTCCTCTGATATTTTAATCGCAAGTCTTAGTTCATACCAGCGTTATTAACGCCGCTATGCACACGATAAGTGTCCAAATGTACCGCATACAGAATATAATGCCTAGTAAATCCCGTCCAATGTATGCCGAGCATTACACACCACACAGGAACAGTAATCCATTTTAGTTTCCATATAAGGTAACATCATAAAAAGATTCAAATATATCTCTCATAATATATAATGATATAATTACACAATATACAATACTGTACAAAAGTTTAAGGCATGTGTGGAAAGAATGCTTTCAAAAATAAAAATGTTAATAGTTTTAATAGTTTATTTTTATCAATTCACAAAATGCAAAGTTAATGAACAGAAGAGAAATCTAAATCAAATCAATATTTGGTGTGACCAATCTTTGCCTTCAAAATAGCAGCAATTCTTCTAGGGGAATGGGTATGAAGTCCCGGCGGCTGAATAACCCTAACCCTCCCTTAGTGGTGCCTAACCCTAACCTCCCCCCTAGTGCCTAACCTAACCTCCCCCCGGGGCTGCCTAACCCTAACCCCCCCCTTACCGCACCCTAAACCTAGCCCTCCCGGGTGTGCCTAACCCTAACTCTCCCATCTAGGGGTGCCTAACCCTAACCTCCCCCACAAAACCTAACACTAACCCCACTATGTTCCCTAAACCTAACCCTCCCCTCCACGGCTAACGCTAATGGCGCCCAGGACTTCGGGATTAAAATAGGCGTCTGTATTTTGTCGCCTATCTTAAGTCCCTTGTTGGGACTTCCTTGTCGGTATTGAGACCGGCGGCATCGTGGCCGCTGGTCTCATAACTACATCCTCTTCTAGGTACACTGGCACAAAGTCAGGGATTTTTAAGGATTATAGTCAGGTGTAAGAATAACCAATCATACCAAACAGGTGACAATGATCAACATTTTCATATGTAGGTTCATTAACTGAAACAGAGACAGCTGTGTAGGAGGCTTAATACTGGGTGAGGAACAGCCAAACTCTGGGCCTTATTCAGCAACGATCACAACTGCGATTATGCACGCAATCAGACGATTGTTGCATTCTGCGCATTCATTGCAGTACGCATGCGCGAACACTCCACTGCGATCAGGACTGCGATCTCAGTGACTATGCAGACCCATCGCGGACTGATTGACAGAAAGTGCCGTTTGTGGGTGGTGACAGGTGGGGTGGTCAGCGAAACACAGGCGTGCCAGTGCATTAGAACACTGTTGCAGGGGCGTGCATAGATTAGCCACTACGATGTCATATGCAGCTTGAGTACTCACAGCGTGCAATGAGAATAGCAATTTCTGAGTAAGGTCAGAGCTTGTGCAAGTGTGCATGAGGCTCCGATTGTATTCGATGCTTCCGATGGTTTTGCAGTCTTGCTAAACATAACGGATGTGTGTAACATAAGGAGGACGTCCTTATATAGTGCTGCGACGGCATAGCGATCACAATGGATTAGCGTATCATTGCAGTCAGACTTCGGGCGTAATCACAGTTGCGATCCGTAGTGAATCAGGCCCACTGCTACAAAGGTGAGGTTGTGGAAGACAGTTTCATATCACAGGTCATACACCATGGCAAGACTGAGCACAGCAACAGCAAGGTCTATCCCAGGCAAAGATTTCAAAGCAGAATGGGGTTTCAAGATGTGCTGTTCAAGCTCTTTTGAAGAAGCACAAAGAATAGGGCAATGTTGAGGACCCTAGATGCAGTAGTCGGTCAAGTAAACTTAGTACATCAGATGAAAGACACATCATTCTTACTTCCCTTTGAAATCAGAAGATGTCCAGCAGTGCCATCAGCTCAGAACTGGCAGAAACCAGTGGGACCCAGGTACACCCATCGACGTGGAAACAAGGCCAAGCGACTCAACTATGAATGAAAAACATAGGAACCGGGGTGCAGAAAAATGGCAGCAGGTGCTCTGGACTGATGAGTCAAAATTTTAAATATTTGGCTGTAATAATAGAACGCAGTTTGTTCGCGAAAGAGCTGGAGAGAGGTGCAATAATGAGTGTCTGCAGGCAACAGTGATGCATGGTGGAGGTTCCTTGTAAGTTTGGGACTACATTTCAGCAAATGGTGTTGGGGATTTGGTCAGGATTAAAGGTGTCCTCAATGCTGAGAAATCCAGGCAGGTACTTATCCATCATGCAATACCATCAGGGAGGTGTCTGATTGGCTCCAAATTTATTCTGCAGCAGGACAATGACTTCAAATATACAGCTAATGTCATTAAGAACTATCTTCAGCATAAAGAAGAACAAGGAGTCCTGGAAGTGATGATATGGCCTCCACAGAGCCCTGAACTCAACATCATCGAGTCTGTCTGGGATTACATGAAGAGACAGAAGGATTTGAGCAAGCCTACATCCACAGAAGATCTGTGGTTAGTTCTCCAAGATGTTTGGAACAACTACCCTGCCGAGTACATTCAAAAACTATGTGTAAGTGTACCTAAAAGAATTGATGCTGTTTTGAAGGCAAAGGATGGTCATACCAAATATTGATTTGATTACATTTCTCTTGTGTTCATTCACTTTGCAATTTTTTAATTGATAAAAATAAACTATTAACACTTCTATAATCGAAAGCATTCTTACTTTGCAGCATTTTTTTACACACCTGCCTAAAACTTTTTCACAGTACTGTACATCAACCACAAGTATATAAAAAAATAACAGGATACACACATGAAAACAGCAGCTAGTGCTATTCCAAAGATTAACAGCTCCTTGATGTTGCCTGCTAGCGGCATGGTCAGGTTTGAAACAGTAAACTGACTCTGAGGCCTATTCATCATTACTAAACTTTCCCTGGAGGTAATTAGGTTTAGAACTCGCATGGAGTTCTACCTAATTACCAGAGGAATTCATCATTCCTCCTCCCCATAACTATCTATTCCGAAAAGCCGCTCACCTCCCCCCCCTTCAGTACTTACCTGTCTGTGCAGCAGCCTCCGGCTACGTCCTGCTGGTCTGTCACATGGTCTCCCAGCAGACCACAGTACAGATTAATCTTTATTGTGTTCTGCTGGGAGAACACAGTGGGCCTGATTCAGAGCCGCTCGTTCGCTCCGAGCGATGTTTGCCCAACTGCGCATGCGTACGGATCGTAATACGCATGCACGAACCAGTCAGTGCGGCCGAAATTCGTTTGTTCGCTAAATAGCGAATGCCTGCTATTTTCAGTGACAGAATGAGGCGTATGTGGGTGGTAACAGGGGAAGGTGCTTGAAAACGGGGAGTGGAGATCAGAACGCAGGCGTGCTTAAAGGTCAAAATGGGCGTTTTATGGGTGTGCATAATTAATACAGCAGCGTCATTGACCACGTCACTGGGTTATTTTATAGCCAGAACTGCTCGCAAGATTGTGGTAGCAAAAACCAACCACAAAAATAGCGAGCAGTTCATACGCTGGTCGATGTACTCAATTAATCTAATAAATAGCGGACATGACGTAGGATGCGAGCGGCCAGGGGGCGTATTTTTTCAAAAGACGACCGCAAGTCTTGTTCGCTCATTCAGACATAGTGGCGTGAACAGACCGCAAAGAGCGAACGGTTCATTTGAATAGCCACCCCCTTTTCCTGAACGACCGTCCACAAATTGCGTCCGGCTCTGAATCAGGCCCAGTGTCCGACCAGCATCCGGAGCCAGAGGACGCACCAGACCGCCGGAGGAAGACGCCGGGGGACCTGCCCTGCTGGAAGCAGGTAAGTTTCACCTGTTATTCGCCACCTCACAGTGACGGATAGTACCACCATCAAATTCCGAAAATTCATAATTTTCGGAATTTGATGAATACCATAATTTCCACATCCCCATACTAATGTATGGGGAGTGTGAAAATTAACGCAGGGGAGCTTAACAAGGATATATCAGTGATATCTCCTGTGCTAAGTGGCTTCATGAATACTAAAATAACGTTATTTAAGGAAAATGTCCTTAAAAACGTTAATTTAGTGTTGATGAATAGGCCCCTCTATTACATATTTAACTCTAGACGGATAACAAATGAAAGTCTAACTGGATTGTAATATTATACAGAGATTCATGCTGTCCTTAGTCACAACATTCTTCTAAAGACATATTATGGGGATGATACAGAGTTTGTTAGTAAAATGAGTGAAAATAAAAAATTGCATCTGAAGATGTGTATACTGTACCTCTGCATTGGCAGCCAGGGCCGCCATCAGGGGGGGACCGCCGGGCCTCGAGTCCCGGGCCCGGAGGGAGGGTAGACGGAGGGGGGCCCGGGTAGCAGCGCCGCTGCAGCAGCAAATGATGCAGGGAGAGAGATAGGAGCAGGGAGGCCGCAAGCCAACTTGAGGTTGCGGAACGGCAGCCAATCAGGAGCGGCCGTAGCGGCTGCTCCTGATTGGCTGCCGGTCCGCAAGCTTGTTTTGGCGTCAACGCGCGCGACGTAACGGCGCGCCAGTGTAGGGTGAGCTGCGGAAGAAGAGGAGCGCGTCTGCAGTGCTGGTGAACCGTGGATGAAGTAGCCACTGCCGGATCCATAAGGTAAGTGGGGGAATGTCTGGGCAGCAGGGGGATGGGGGAGAGTGAGGTGATAAAAATGCAGGGCCTGCCGCGCACACGTCACTACCCGGGGGCGGAGGGGGAGAGATGTCTGCCGCTCACAGACTTCACTACCAGGGGGGAAGGAGGGGGAGAGGTGATAAAAATGCAGGGCCTGCTGCGCTCACTAGCTCACTAAATTCACTAATGGGGGGAGGTGAGGTAATAAAAATAAAGATGCAGATCTGCAATTGCACATATGTATTCACTTTCTGAGTATGCGCACAGCAAAATAACGTTTCAACATGTGTTATGCAAACTGGTGCAGTACTGACTCTACATCACCCCTAAATATCTATTTCCAGGGCTTAAAGTGGTCCTAGAAAGATGGTGGATCTCATCTCTCCCACCGCCTACTCCTCACTCCCCCCCCCCCCCCCCACCACGCTAGTCTGACAGGCCAAAACAAGTGTGAAAACTGTTCTTTACACACACACTGTTGTGTATAGGAAACGACAGAGTGAATGGCTGGGGGCTGCCTAGGCCCCCACAAGCTATTGGGGCTATGACAGTGTGAAATACATTTTAGATGCTTTGCTTTAGCACTTCTGCCATCAGATGAGACTACAATGTTAGATCACTTAAAAAGAAAAAAAAAATTCTATATCATCAGTGTTATTTTTCTGCCGTGCCTCTGAGTTTTTTTATGGGGTCCCCACAAACTAGTCTATGTCACTTGGATGCCCAATGTTTTTTTGCAACCCCTATGTATTGCCTTCGCTTGATTCTTTCCTTACCTATATGCTGGTTTCTCTGAAGAAATGGAGCTGGCATACTTACCGACGGGTAAGTATACTTACCCTCCCCCCTTCTCCCATAAACCCTCCCTTCTTGTAGTCTAACCCTCCCCGTTAGTTCCTAAACCTAAGTCTCCCCCCTTCATGCCTAACCCTAACCCTCTTCTCTTAGTGCCTAAACCTAACCCCCCCCCCCAGCGGTGGCTGACCCTAACCCTCCCCCCTAGGGGTGCCTAACCCTAACCTCCCCCAAAAAACCTAAAGCTAACCCAGCTAACTGACCTACACCCTCATCCAGCATGCCAACAGTAAAGCATCCTGAGACCATTCATGTGTGGGGATGCTTATCAGCCAAGGGAGTGGAATCACTCACAATTTTGCCTAACACAGCCATGAATAAAGAATGGTATCAAAACCTCCTCCCAGAACAACTTCTCCAAACCATCCAAGAACAGTTTGGTGAAGAACTATGCCTTTTCCAGCATGATGGAACACCTTGCCATAAGGAAAAAGTGATAAGTAAGTGGCTCAAGGAACAAAACATTGACATTTTTAGTCCATGGCCAGGAAACTTCCCAGACCTTAATCCCATTGAGAACTTGTGGTCAATCCTCAAGAGGCGGGTGGACAAACAAAAACCCACAAATTCTGACAAACTCCAAGCATTGAGTAGACAAGAATGGGCGGCCATCAGTCAGTATGTGACCCAGAAGTTGATTGACTGCATGCCAGGGCGAATTGCAGAGGTCTTGAAAAAGAAGGGTCAACACTGCAAATATTGACTCTTTGCATACACTTAATGTAATTGTCAATAAAAGCCTTTGACACTTATGAAATGCTTGTAATTTTACTTCAGTATACCATAGTAACATCTGACATAAAGGTCTAAAAACATTGAAGCAGCAAACTTTGTGAATACCAATACTTGTGTCATTCTCAAAACTATTGGCAATGGCTGTACATAGGCTTTTGCATACACACGGTACGATCTGTACCACCAACGACTTGAAAGATATCTTTCAGTGAAGTCATCCTGCCACATCTCTGAACAGGCAAAGATGACGATATCGTGCAAGTTGGCCTGCATGTACAGACCATCATAGATATTGTTATCGTTCAAGCAGGGACGCACATCATTGGTCGTTCACTGCATAAATAATGAATGATATGAACGATATATCATTGAACGATATTGTTATCGTTCATAGATATCGTACCGTGTGTATGCAGCTACTTTCCCAAAAATGTTTTGATGGGGAATTTTAGTACATTACCTCCTAGGTCTTTCTGTAACTTATTCTTAGGTACATTACATCATACAGTACAGTGTAAAGATGTTCCTATTTGCACTTTGAATTACAGATTTGTTTGCAGTGCTGCCTGTTTTGTTCCAATCACGTGTTTGAGTGGAGCTGACAGCAATAGTTTGAGGTTACTGGGCCTGATTCAGACCCGGTTGCAAGCGCTGAGCGCTCACAACCGGGTCGATGTTTGCCCACTGGGCATGCGCACGACGGAGCCGGCTCCGTCGTGCGCATGCGCGAGACTCGGCTAGCGACGGGTGCTCCATCGCTCCGGGTCTCGCACTGGTGAGTGACAGCTTGTCCCGTTTGGTGGGCGGGCCGGGGGGGGTGGCCGGCCAAATGGAGGCATTCCCAACGGAACGCTTGCCGTTTGGGGGCGGCACTACTGACATCACCAGTGATGTCAGTGGGAGAGCTTTCGGCTCTGTTAGAGCCGAAAGCTCTCTGGGGCTTGCGGCCATGAGACCCTACCTCAAGGGTCTCGTCACAAGCCCGATGGTCGCGATGGTCTTGACCATCGCGACCATCAACCTGGCCGCTCGCTATAGCTGTGGGTGGTCACCCACAGCTATGCGAGCGCCCAGGAGGCCGAAAAAAAAAAAAACACCCTGATTCAGAGCGAGCGCTCTTTCAGAGCGTCCGTCTCTGAATCAGGCCCACAGTACAAATGGCTCACTTCATCTTAACTTCACTTTTCATCTGCCTGGGGTAAAAGTTATTTCCCCCCTCCTGCTGGTCTATGGCCCTCATTCAGAGCCACTCGCTAGCGGCAGTACGCTCGTTCCGAGCGATGTTCGCACATCTGCGCATGCGTACGGATCGTTATACGCATGCGCGAACCAGTCAGTGCGGCCGAAATTCATGTGCTCGCAATATAGCGAATGCCTGCTATTTTGAGTGACAGAATGAGGCGTATGTGGGTGGTAACAGGGGAAGGTGCTTGAAAATGGGGAGTGGAGATCCGAACGCAGGCGTGCTTAAAGGTCAAAACGGGCGTTTTATGGTTGTGCATAATTAATACAGCAGCGTCATTGACCACGTCACTGGGTTATTTTATAGCCAGAACTGCTCGCAAGATTGTGGTAGCAAAAACCAACCACAAGAATAGCGAGCAGTTCATACGCTGGTCGATGTACTCGATTAATCTAATAAATAGCGGACATGACGTATGGTGCGTGCGGCCAGGGGGCGTTTTTAACAAATAAACGAGCGTTTGTTTTGCTCGCTCATTCAGACTTAGAGGTGTGAACAGACTGCAATTTGCGAACTGATCATTTGAATAGCCACCCCTTGTTTTTGAACGAACGACCGCAAATAGCGAACGGCTCTGAATCAGGCCCAATATCTGCTTAAGCCAATATTGGCCCATATATCATAATAGTACCACATTCTACCTAGATACAGTAAATTGTCCCTTATAAATAAAGACATTGATATGGGAATGAAAGACTGTTACATGAAAGGATATATGAAGTTACTTGTCAAACAACCTGCTGTCACAATGCCAGGAGTGATTTAAATCTTGATAGGTGTCTTCAGACTTCTACATTAAATCAATAATCACATTGCTGCTAAATACATCATGCAGAGATGTCAGGTAATTGTGTCTGTTTACCCTGCCTCAGTGCCTTTGTTCTCTCCTGCAGGACAGCACTCAGAATCTGGGGCCCAAGGAAATAACATCTCGTCATCTCCTCCACTACAACTGTAGTATTAGGGCCCCAGATTGTATCTGCATTGGGAAACCTAGTAAATCAGTGTGTAATACCCAAAAAAAAGTCATATACTGAGTCTGTATGTTTATTTGTAGAGTGCAACCACTGTGGAAATAGCTACAATAGATGTATAGATGGAAAAAGCCTTGGAGGAATAGAATATTTCCAGGTCAGAAACAGCAGAATGATGACAGCTGGGGGGTCATAGCTGCACTGAGACAGAGGAAGCAGACTTGCACAGCACTGCTTGAACTATTTAACAGAGATGAGAATATTAATAATGTATCAGTCTGAACACATCTATCAGACGGTTGTGGAGAAAATGTCCAGCTACATAACAGAGACTACCTATCTGGGAATTAAGCTGCAAACATTGAAAGGAAATTCCAGGCTTGCTGTGAAAACAGTATCACATTTAAAAACAAAAAAAAAGTCCAAAATGTAACAAATATATCCAAATGGTGTCAGATAGTACTGGTAGCCAGCAGCGACAGAACGCAGCGGGAATGAGGTAAGTACATACCCTCCATGCTTCCTTCATAAGGCTGTAAAGAATTTCCCTATTGTATGTATTCTCTTACTATATAGGCTCAAAAAGATGGGACCCTTGTTGAACATATTATATTTCCAGTTGTCCCAGTGTGCACATGTACAATGATGATTCTGACCATCGGTCTGACTAAAAGATCCTGATCCACCATATCTGGCCTTACTATCATTAGTTGGTATAAGTACTGCCCGGATGATGACACTGTCTATTTGGAGGAATGTAATTGGACCTTTAGCTGCTGACGCCCCAGTAGTTTGAACGATCGTGGCTCTTATTTTGAATAAGTAGTAAATTTATCTCTTTTTAGAACACATTCTCACCCACTAACAAGAATATTAATGAAGCAGCAAAAAATGTGCAATGGTTACTGTCTATTGATTTATCTTTACACATCTTTTCTTTACACTTCACTATCACCTTTTTTCCCCTTTTCGTGTGATGCCCTGGGGATGGTCCTTGGCTGGAAGTTTTGGGGTACCTTGCTTCTCGGACGTGAATCGTTAATGTTAGGGACGCCAGTATAGAGGTGCCTTGACGATGGCCTAGTGCTTATTCATATATGTGCAAATGTATGTAACTAATACCTCTGAATCTCTATTATCATGTAGGATTTAAGTATTTTTTGTTGATATTGCTGCAGTGAGCTGGAGGGAACCTTTTTTTTCTGTGGTTCATTGTAAACCCCACCCTTTACAAGCACCTGTGCAAAGTCATTAAGCACATATGAGTGACCACCATACTTTTTGTTTGCAGTCTTGAGAGGCATGAAGGGAGCCAGCATTGGGAGGATGTGCTGGTCCTTATAGTGCCATATGGAGGTTTCTGGGGTACCTCCAAGGTGAGTCAGCTCTCAGCTTATACATGTGCTGTTATTATGCAGTACACTAATTTGTAATTATATGACCCAGAGTGGGTGCTACTATTATGTAGCAATAATTATTTTGGGGTGAGCATTTGGGAGTGGGGCCCTCGGAGTTGTTCTGACTGGACCTTTTCCAGGGCATCGCCACTTAATTCACATAGATATTTTTTATCACTTTTCTAATTGTTTGTTTATTATTTATGTCATTTTAATTCTTTCTCATTTCATTAACACTTGTTTATTTATCTTTACACATCTATTCTTAACACTTCACTAACACCTTTTTTTCCCTTTTCGTGTGATGCCCTGGGGATGGTCCTTGGCTGGAATTTTTTGGGGTACCTTGCTTCTCGGACATGAACCCCTTAATGTTAGGGATGCCAGTATAGAGGAGCCTTGACGATGGTCTGGCGCTTATTCATATATTTGCAAATGTATGTAACTAATACCTCTGAATCTCTATTATCATGTAGGATTTAAGTATTTATGTTGATATTGCTGCAGTTAGCTGGAGGGAATCCTTTTTTCTATCTATAGAAGGCATAAGCAGTATTTTGGTAGCTTTGTTGTACCTATAACTTTACTAACAAATTTACTATCAACTAACTGGATTCCTTATTTGTTGTAGGTTGGGATTCCTAAAAATCAATACTTTTACTTACCATTTAAAAGTTCCCCCACATCCTCGTCGTTTTTATCAAGAGTCTGCTAAATATGCTAGGCAGCTAGGCAATTGACATGAATGAGCCTATGATAGCTACCATGGTGCACATACAACAGAATGAATAATAAGCCACTGACTACTTAACCTATAATCAAATACATACTCTCTGCATGCACCTGAAAGGATAGTCGCTCTCCTCATTTCACAATCATAGTCAGCCTTTTATTTGACACAAGCTATAGAAATATGTAGGATCAAAACCTATACAATGTCTGTTATTAAAAATTAAAGTGGACCTCTAAGCTTTTGGCAAAAATATATTTTCCATATGTGTCTTATGCTATGTATATCTTAAAATCCCCAGAGAGATATTTCAAGTTTTTAGAACAAGCCAATATTTAAAACACCCTTTAGTTGGCACCAACGTATTTATTTCGGGATGCAGTTCAATTACCGGCGTCCGGACGGTTGACGGAATCCCGACTCTGGAGACCCGACCTGTTACTAAAGATAGGCGTCTAAATCATGACACTTGTCTTTAGCCAAATGAAGGTAAGCGGGGAATCGTAGCATGTAGCCGTGAGGGGGGGTGGTGTTAGGTTTAGGCACCCCCCGGGTAGGGTTAGGCACCACCGGGGAGAAGTTAGGGTTAGGCAACCACCCTGGGAGGGTTAGGTTTAGGGTGCGGGGAGGGGGGTTAGGTTTAGGCACCCCCGGGGGGGTTCTTAAGGTTAGGCACCACCCCAAGAGTTTTAGGGTTAGGCGCCACTAAGGGAGGGTTAGGGGGAGGGGTAGAGAGGAGGGTACTTACCTACTCCAGTCGGGATCTTCATGCTTTGGCCTTCCGGCATTGGTATTTCATCCGCCGGGCATAGATTCGGCGGCATTACATACCGATTCCATTTATTTCAGCTCATTAATGTCATTAAAGCTAGTCTTCCACTTGCACCAAATTATATAACTGAAATAAAGGAATTGATTGATTCTGCCCAGCATGCTATGTGTTCCATTAATTCCCTTAGGAGGGTGACGCTTTTATGGACTGTCTAGCATCATATACCCTTTTTACACCAACCTAAAAATCCCGGGTTGATGCACATGAACGCGCATCAACACGGGATTTTTGTCAGTATAAATGGATCCACCCGGGTCCAGGGACCCGGGTAGTTTACAGGGTTGGCCACTGGTCGTTCCCATGGCACCCTGCAGTGTAAACGACGCGATTCGGGTCACAATGATCCGGATCGTGGCGCATGCTGCCCGATTGGCCGGCTCCAGTGGCGCTTGGAGATTACATCATCTCCAAGCGTCCACTGCAAAGCCAGAAAAGCAGGTCACTGCAGACCCGGCTCCAGTGTGAACGGCGCCGACTCAGGAATATCCTGGGTCGGTGCCGCAGTATGAAAGGGGATTGAAACAGATGAGAACTGTGGAGCTCATTCAGACCCAGAAACTAAGCTGCGCTTTCACGCAGCTAAAAGGGGCCAGGTATGCAAATGTCGTGACCGAACTGTCTGGTGAATAGACGCCCTCTATGCCTTAGAGAGCGAAGGCAGTGAGCGCACACCGGAGTATAAAGACGCCAACCTTTCTTTCATAGCACACGTCATCTCCAGGAAGTGTGTGATTAATCGGTGACATCGAGAGCCATCAGAGCTGCACGCATCGCTTCAGGTAGACCCTACCCCACCGCAAGCACTGCGATCACTGCAGACTGAAATACAACCAAGTGATGTGTACAATGACGCATCTTAGCACACCTATAAAACTCCATTCGGATGGCCAGACATGCCTGTGTTCGCAGCAAGACTCCCCCGTTCACAAGCACCTTCCCCTGTTACCACCCACAAACGCCACTATCTGTCACTCAAAGTAGCGTCCAGTCTGTGTACTACGAGCGCACGATTCCTGGCCGCAGTGACTTGTTCGTGCATGCGTACTTTGAAGCATACACATGCGTAAATGTGCGATAATCAGGCCCATCTCTTCCATTGGGCTTGTTGGGCAGTTGCCCAAGGGCCCAAAGCTTGTAGGGGCCCCTGCAGCCACGGCCAGTTGGTAAATTTGTGATATTTTTATATGCCGGCCGATGCTGCACTGTATTATGATCTAATCTCCCCCACTCCACCCCCCCTCCCCCGGTGATGAGTACTTAGCTCAGTCCCAGTTTCACTTCAACCGCCGGCTTCAGTCCAGACAGACAGAGTCTCTCTGCATGTGTGGGAGGTCTGATGGGCATGCAGGAGGGTTTAATTTTATTGACTATTTTGTTGAATTTGTAAATAAACCTTTTAATACATTCCTGCCTATAAACCTCTAAGATTCACCTGCCTAGAACCTCTAAGACAAAACCTGCCTATAAACCTCTAAACACAACGCTAATTGCGTACGCAGTATGACCGCAAATAAAGACAGGAGTGGAATCTGTGTTTCCAACGCACAAGTATTATTCAGGTAAAAGTACAGTCAGTTACATGCAATCTATACATACATAATTTAGGCGTAAAAGGAAATAATACAGACCAAGTACGGTTATACATACGCTGCGCCTCTGGACCCAGAGATAGACTTCTGACTAGATATCCTCAGTTCACCCAAAATTCAGCATGAACTGGCAAACCAGTGTTTGGACACGTGTATTTATTCCCCCCCAGACTGAAACAGGACAAAGGGAGAACTTCCTGCTGATCTCATTGGTTCCCAGAGGAGAAGCATATGTAACGACACATTTAACAGGTTTGTTTCAAACAGACTTTCCCTACCTCTAACAGCCGGAGTCTCTCTGGTAACGCCTCCTTTAGCATCCTAACAGTTGAATCTAAAATATACATTTTGGTTGCTTGTAGGTTCTGCGGTCCATAACTCGAGAATGCATAATGCGATCTCCTCACCGATAGCACCGGAAAACTGTGGAAAGAGTATGCATCAGAACAACTCCAAGAATGACATGTTTATCTTGTATAATTC
Source organism: Taudactylus pleione (assembly GCA_031769625.1). Lineage (NCBI taxonomy): Eukaryota > Metazoa > Chordata > Amphibia > Anura > Myobatrachidae > Taudactylus > Taudactylus pleione. The sequence continues at coordinate 5,680,866 of JAUIMM010000190.1, read as the reverse complement.
CTTAGTTAACAAATATCTTTATTTCTTAGCATTTAAACTAACTTAACCAACTTGAATCATACAATTTGATGCTAATGGAACCTTGTGTGCGAATATGTAGTGTGTGGGTATTCGGGGTTTGGTATAAGGACGCTAGTTATTAATGGGTGAAATTTAAGTGCATAATCTCTCATACTCGAAGTGAACATCCAGCAGTGTGGATGGCTGAGGGTTGTAATTCTACATGCCCTCTGTCAGCAGGCCCCCACCTGCTGTGTTCAAAGGAGAACAAAACCTCTTCTGTTCTCACAGACTCTTGTGTGAAATGCAAATGTATTATCACCTCAAACTGTGGGATTTGGAGCCATCTTGTCTAGGATTCAGGCAAATCCAATTGTGTAGATATTATATTACAATTGCCACAACTATACTTTATCTGCATCCAGGGATTCCCACTTTGTATGTAAAAATACCCATTGTCTCTTCTTATTTACTTCTACTCAGACAGCTGGTTTTTCCCGTTGCCCTTGGTAGGTAAACAAAAACATTGCCATCTGTTCTTAGCTCCTGGGTTATAACTTGAATTAATGCTGACCACACAAAATGGTGCCTTGCGATCTCATTTCCAAAATGTAGTCTTGCGGCCATTCGCAAGATGGCGTCGCTGCGATTAAATTTTAAACTGAACTTGTCTCACTCAATTATTCAACTTTGACAATTTACACTTTTTTCCCGTGAATGGGGGGGTAGGGAGCCCCAGTGCATTGCTTTGCCCAGGGCCCACACTGCTGTTAAGACAACTCTGGCGATAATCGCCAATAGCGTGCATCCGCAGCTTAGCGAACGGGTCTGAATCAGGCCCTGTGTTCCAACCCCTAGGTCAGACCCAGAACTTTGGTATAAAAGTGGTATTAGATGCCTGAGCAGGAGGGACAGGCTTACAGGGGTCTATTTACTAAGCAGTGTTAGGAGACAGAGTGAAAAGTGATAAGAAAGTGATAAGGTGCCAGCCAATCAGCTCCCAACTGTCATTTTTCAAACACAGCCTGTGAGATGACAGTTGGGAGCTGATTGGCTGGGACCTTATCACTTTCTTATCACACTTTGTCTCCTAACACTGCTTAGTAAATAGACCCCACTGTGTCCTAGTTAACAGAAATGCTGTTTTTAGATTTATGGCTACACACATTGGGGCATGGCCTGTGTTGTTACAGAAACAATCATAACTGACATGTTTTCCCCTTTGAGCATTTGCCCTACATCAACAATCTTTTACCCTGTGTAAGGTGACTTTAATACATACTTTTAAACAAAGATGAAGAGAACATTCATATTAAGGCAGTACAGTGCAATTTAAGCCCCATGTAAAGTTGTATGCAAACATGATTTTCCACCTTTTCTTCCCGGCAAATTGCTCTTTTGTTTTTAAAATGCGTATGCACCAAAAATTCTTACGTATCAATAAATATGCATAAGATGCAGTTTGCATTTACAACACCTTGTGCTAAGGGGGATTGAACGGGGGTTTGGTACGTGATCCCGGCGCACAGAATTCTGGTGGTCGGAATCCTGATGGTTAAAATACAGACGCCTGCAGGCAATTTAACCCTTCCCCTAACCAACCTTTCCCACAGCCTAACCCTTCCCTCCCGCAGCCTAACTCCAACTCTCCCCTCTGCTACCGGGCTTGTGAGCGCTGGCATTCAGTCAACTACATCCCGGTTGAAGGTACGTTAATGCGCAGCTAAAGAATAGTACTTATATGTTCACATAAACTCTGTCTCATGCTGATGCATGTGTGGGTGGTTGACCACTCATGCAAACTACAATATTAATGTTGGTGATGCAATATATATATATATATATATATATATATATATAAAGTTATTACTATTATTAGCAAACACTTTGCAGAAATAAAGGATATTTCCATTTCATATGTTAAAGGAGAAGGTCATAGCTGTATAAATTGAATTGAATTGAATTTAACAAAATCTTTAATTTTGTCTTTGCATCTTAGTTTCAATTTTATTTTGAAGATGAATGTGAGTTATTAATAATAATAATAATACAATGCGGGAAATCGCTGTATTGTATAGCGGGGTGCGGGAAACAATCGCGCTGCCATGCCCCCAAATGACGCAGCCACACCCTTGCAGCGCCGACCTGGCTGTCTACTCCCGGCGGGGGCAGCCAGAAATTCGGCAAGCCTGCATCTGGACAAGTGCTACAGTATATTGTATATGAATTGTGTCCTGTCATTATAGCATTTACCACTACCCCTGTAAAGCCATATCTTCTGGTGTAAATCAGGTGCATATACTACTTAAAGCAGACATATTGCTACCCTTGACGAGCTGGACACATCTTGCGTATGCAGCAGCTCTAAAAGCTAACATAATGCACTTTTATCCGAGGTACATTTTATGCTCGCAACTAAACTCATGTGTAATTGCTAATAATCCCCATGTACAACTGTATAATTAATAGATTATTACACCCAAGAACACTGGGTAAAGCCATGTTTCACCGCGGGTGGGGCAGGTTTAAAATGTCCAGAGATATTTTGATTTGAGAAGAGTGTGTCCAAACTCTAATCTAAATAGCAGTGTAAAAATATAGCTGTCCAGCATCTGTGGGGCACATGCAAAAGCAGTCAGTATTTACCCTGCATGCAAAAAATAAATACATTTATTTGTATTGCAACATGGTTAACTCCAGATAATGTTGCAATTGAAGTGCTAATCTGAGATACAAAGTTACTTTTTTTTTTGCTTTGCTCCCCTCAGTGTGGATATTGTACGTGATTCAGAGTTGTACGCAAAACCATTGGTTTATGTACAACTCCAATGGTGGGTGGACTGCATATGTGCTACGTTGCAGCTGCTGCTCCGTTCACAGCGTCGGGAAAGCCTCAGCCTGATTGATAGGCTGCAGCCGTTTAGTAGTTGGGAAATGGAGGCGTGTTTACCGCCTTTTAAAAAAATGGAGGCGTGTTGGCAGCGTTTTATGGGTGTGACAAGGCCAATGTCTGGGACTTCCGAAGCAGCTTCACTGGCCCTGGCAGCATGAAAACACCTTCCATCCTAAGAATTTTGAGAGATACTCAGATGGCTGATGTTCATGCAAGTGTCCCAAAGGCTGCATCTTTGGATGCTGCAGCAGATCACGTAAGCTGCCAGGAGGCGTCTATTTACACAAGATGCCTCCAGCAGCATTAACATATTATTGCAGTCGCTGCATACAAAGTCGCAGCAGCTGAACAAACTGTGAATCAGGCCTATTGTTATCCATGAACAGGGCTGCAGAGAGAGAGGGGGGTGGGTACACTTTACCAAGGCCTGTTGGAGAGGCTCGGCGGGGGCCCGAGTCCTGTAGCCATGCCACCCCATATAATAAATGCAGCAGCCAGGCCAGGACGAGCTGCTGTGCGCTGGGCTGGGGACAATGGCTGCTGCAGCAACAGACAGTGTTCTCTCCCTCTTTAATGTGCGAGGGAGGAGCGATCGCACTCACGCCCCCACCCCGCCTCTCATCCCCACCGGGTCCGACACCGGCGCCCCCCTGTACTGCAAAGACTTTTTTTTTATTCTTTGTAAGGAGGGGGCCTGGCCACATCTCCACAAGTTGGCCACACCCCCTCCCAGTACCGGGGCCCGGCAGCGCTGTCCCTGAAACTAAGCTGACTAGCTGTACAGTAATGCAAACACAGAATTGTATTGTGGGTCTTACTGACTAGGGAGTGGGTTAAATGCAGGTAGGAAATATCAGGAACAGTGTTTCTAGTTTATTTCATTAAGAGCAGCAGCTGCCTCTGCTTTTACATGAGCTTAGTCCAGAGGTTCCCAAGCGTGGTCCTCTAGGCTCCCCAACAGTTCAGATATCCATGGTTGAGCACAGGTGACTTAATTAGTACCTCAGCCAATTTGATTTAACTACCTGAGCTCAACCATGGAAATCTCTAAAGCTAGTTACACAGTCAGATTTTTTTACTTGGGACGAGGAAAGGGACAATTTTTTGGAAAATTGAAAGCCCCAATATCTGTGCTACACATTATGCTACAGAAGCTAGCGATTTCTCACCACACCACATTGATTTTGCATTTGTCCACCCACAAGGATGATGACATAGTTAAAGGAGAATATAGGAAATAAGGGCAGATTACTGAAAATGCGCACACACTGCTCAAAATCGGGAGACTGAGGCCGAGATTTTAATTTTTGACAGACAGATCAGTTAATGGAAGGAATGCATTCGTGGGTGTTTTCTAACCGTTTTATCTGTTTTAACGTTTTAACTCTGAAACAATTGTTCATACACATTATACGCAAATCAGCCCAATATTTGTATAGTGTGTAGGTAGCTTTAAACCTGAACTGTAGGGAGCCTTGAGGACCGCGTTTGGGAACAACTGGCTTAGGGGTAAATTTACTAAGATTCGAGATGGTCCCGATTTTCAAAGTGATTTATCTCGCTGGTACTCGCCAAAATTCAGGTGATTTAATCCCTTTTTTTTTGCAAATTTACCAACAGGCGATTTGAGGCTAAATGAGTTTGCCGATGGTGAAGCAAAACGAGATATCTCTCCCGAATAACTCGTTTTGCAGGAGATTACACACCCGAGATTGCAGTGTTTTCTCTCTGCAATACTCTCCTGAGCTAGCAGCCAGCACATATCAGTGAGATATGTGCTTGCTGCTTGCGTGTTAAGACTTGTAAAAAATAGATAAATGTTTTTTTTTTTTAAATTACGTGAGGTCCACCCCAAAACACTAACCAGCCCCAGGCTTGCCAGCCTGTCCTGGTTCTTAATTTACAGGGAAAAAAATGTGTAGGGTTCCACTGTAAATTACGAACCAGCAACAGGCAACAGGGACAGAGCTGGTTTTAAATATACGTAGGAAAAAATTGACGTGAGGTCCCCCGTATATTTAAAACCAAGGGGACATGAACATCTGGAAACAGGTGAGTATGTGTAAGTGTGTTTATGGATGCAATAAAGCTTTATTTTCACGGTGTGTTGTGTGTTTTATTAACCATTTCTTTACAGGTGAACTATAGGTACCAGTGGGCCCTTAATGCCCCGCATGCTGGTACTTGTGGTTCTCCAAGTACCAGCATGTGGGGAAGGCTTGCTGGGACCTGTAGTTCCAACTTAAAGACAATGATGAAAAATCTAATTTTTACACTACACCTAACACTATCAACCCGCCACCCACCGCCCAGGGGTGGCGGGGATAGCCCCGGGTTATCAGCTTATGTCAGGGGTGCCCTGGAGAGGGTGACCCCTTTATTTGGGGGGTCCCAACTCCCCAGGGATCCCTGGCCTGGGCTGCCTAACGGTCACGGCTGATGCTGCGGCTGGGGGGCCCGGTGAAAGGGCACCCCTGGCTGTAGCATCAGTCCCCTGTTAGAAAGGGTCCAGGGCTGGTTTCAAATATATGGGGGACCTCACGTAATTTTTTTCTGTATATTTAAAACCAGCTCTGTCCCTGCTGCCTGTTGCTGGTTCGTAATTTACAGTGGAACCCTACACATTATTTTCCCTGTAAATTAAGAACCAGGACAGGCTGGCAAGACTGAGGCTGGTTAGTGTTTTGGGGGGGGGACCTCACGTCATTTTTTTTACAAATTATCCCTATTTAACCATTTACAGAAATAAACATACAGAAATCACAGTGATTTGTGTAAGTTTCTGACCATTTCGCAGCTCAGGGGGTTGAGAGTTTGAAAAGTGATTTTGACAGAGAGTTTGCTCCTATCTCTCCCGAGCTTGTCATCCCGAATTTTGGCAAATTTGAGAGATGTATGTTTTAGGTGAAAAGTACTTCCAATTTGGCCCGATGGCGATTTGATTCGAGATTGCTATCTCACCCGAGTTTTATGAGTGAGATGAGAGAAATCTCTCTTTAACTCACCCGACTTTACCTTTAGTAAATTTGCAAGCAGGAAAAAATCAATAAATCACCCGAAATGGTCATCTCGACCTATCTCGAATCTTAGTAAATTTACCCCTAAGTCTTTAATAATAGCCAGAGAATTAAAGATCCCATTTGCACTAGTACCTGTTCAATTAGTTATTTGAAGGAATGAAGATTGAGTTTGTGTCTCCCTGTTGCCCCCCTCCACCTTGTAACATAATCATTGCATTTTACATCTCTGAAGGAATATAATAAAATAAAAGGCACTTTCCAAGGACACTATCTGACTTCGGGTCGTACATCACACAAAATACATCGTTATTCATGTCAAGAGGGATGATCAAGGTCTTCCTATTTTATCAGCGATTAGGCTGGAGAGGGAGAAAGACTTGGCAGGGAGCAAGAGCTGTTCTTTCAATTTCCATATAAGTGAAGAAGCAGGAGCAGGTGCTGCTCTCCAATCATTGTTACGGTATCCTTGATAATGGTTATTCTATGTGCAATGTTTATTTATAGCATTATCTATGTATCTTGGATTTGATGTCTTGCTCTATTAGGTAAGTGCACTCAGTATTTCCATTTTCAACTGAAAATCGAGATAAGTATTTGCCAAAGTACAAGCTAAGTGTTATAGGCCTGAGGCACTAGAGTGTCATATGCCTGTTTATACAACACAAAATCTGCCGATTTGTAATGCACACGCCCGGAAAACAAGTCGTATAACCGCATACATATGCAGATCCGTGCTCCTGACACTTGTGCCTATTTATCTTAAGATCCCCATCGGCAGATAATGCGTGCAACCTTAAAGTTATGTAACCAACTTAAATAAAATAAAGAGGCAGACCGAGTATATATGCGATCAAAAATATATGGTCAGCTTTATTTATTTTACAATCAGAGTATGGTGGCATAAGAAAGAACGGCCAGTAACCTGACGCCCCACCCTTGACTTATGCAAGGATGTAAAAACACTCACTGAACGGGCCAATATCCCAATTCAAGTGTAATAGTGATATAAAACTTGCAAGGGCCGATATCCCTCTCTGGCAAGTGAGACGGTATCCAGCCCCATCCCAATGCACTATTTTAGCCCTCTCCGACGAGAGGTGTCTCTGACCCCAGTAGGGTAAAATCAGCCTAATCAATGCATAGAAGGGGGCGCACCGCTCATACTGCAGCAAGGTGGACGCTTTATAGATACTGCCGTTCTTTCCTGCCCTTGAAATAAAGCCGACACAAGAGGAAAAAAGGGGGAGGGAGGGTGGGAGATCAGATTCCAAGAGGAAGTGTAACATTGCTGACCTACCCACACTCCTATTAACCACACCCCTTACACAACACTCCACCAATCCAAACCTCATGTCAGTCTGACCATAAAAAACTAACACTCCCCTACCTAACTTTATTAACCCCACGCATCCCTGCCTAGGGTTTTATGTGCCCTCTGTTCTATCCGAACCTCGGTTGTCTTAAAATCCCCATCGGCAGATAATGCGTGCAACCTTAAAGTTATGTAACCAACTTAAATAAAATAAAGAGGCAGACCGAGTATATATGCGATCAAAAATATATGGTCAGCTTTATTTATTTTACAATCAGAGTACGGTGGCATAAGAAAGAACAGACCAATATCCCAATTCAAGTGTAATAGTGATATAAAACTTGCAAGGGCCGATATCCCTCTCTGGCAAGTGAGACGGTATCCAGCCCCATCCCAATGCACTATTTTAGCCCTCTCCGACTAGAGGTGTCTCTGACCTCAGTAGGGTAAAATCAGCCTAACCAATGCATAGAAGGGGGCGCACCGCTCATACTGCAGCAAGGTGGACGCTTTATAGATACTGCCGTTCTTTTCCGCCACACATGTTCCCAATGATGGAACGTGCCCGCCACCATACAACCTACTCCCTAAAAACCTCCCCACACCGAACAAAAAACACTCTATGAATGAAATTTGTCCCTGCTAGGCATCTTGAACCCCATTAAAGGGTGATGCTCCACCAATCTACCCCTCCCCAACCATGCACCTACATCACCAGGAAAGGCTAGCACAATATGGGACAAAATTATCACGACATCTGGCCAAAGCCAAGCGACCCACCCAAATGATGAACAAATAGTGCGCCGCAAGTAAAGCGACATCTGCCGGCACAAATCATTCCATCCCAGGTAAATTGCTAAGACCAAAGGAGAACCAAAGTCCTCTGCTGACGTCCGTATACAGGGCACTAATGCCTCCCAACCCAAACTAGCAAAGCGGGATGACCTGCCCAAAATATAAACAAGTGTCCGATAAACAAAATGAGCTGTAATCCTGTAAACCACCTGCAATACATGAAACATGTATTTTGAGTATGGTGATTATGACATATTGCAGAGGGAGGTGATGGGGGGGAGGGAAAGGGGGGGAAGGAGGACTTGACCAGAGGTAAAGACCTACAAAAAACCTGCTGGATCTTTTTATATTTCTTAGTAATGTCATTCTCATAATTTTGTTGTTGATTTGTTTACACGAAGTTAAACTATAGCATTAGCCAAACGTTGTCCTAAGCAGGGCAAAAAATAGGACAAAATCCCTCGAGATCCCCACCGGAAAGGTGGCAAGTTGGCCTGAGCACTCAAGTACACAAACAAACATTACACATCATTAGTCCACATGAATATAGGCACAGGACTTCCATCATCATAGAGCCAGAATCTCCTGCCGAGCTGAGACTGCCAGAAAGACTCTCAATGTTGCCACAAAGTCTGATAGGCAATCAAAGGACTGAGGAGCCACGGACTGACATGCGAAAAAACTCTCCATGGCGGCTTGAGGATTGAAACAGGGTATCATCTGCGCTGGGGACTCCATGCCTGGCAACCACAGAAGCGATAATATCGATCCCTGGGGTGGCGGTAGGAGAGGACCCGGTCACATCGATGCCTGAAACAAAAGAAAAACATGGGCAGTATCGAAAATTCAGGGTCCTTTGCACTAGGCAATGAACCGTATGCGCAGGCGTAGCAGTGTAAAGAGCAAACGAACACAAGAACAACAGCCTACAATCATACCTAGCTACTTAATTAGTGCACTCAGCACGCCGACATATCGGATACTGGGGGAGCAAACAATGACAACCCTTGTTGTAAACATCGCCCCCGACTGTTAGGACAGCAGGGGCCTAAAAAAAAAAAACACTGACACAAGCAACACAGCGATGGCTCCTGAATCCAGGGATGTAGTATTCCCCGATATATGCAACCCTGCATAAACAGTGACCGGGCTACTCCCAGCCATTAGGAGACCACAACCCACGGCCCGGGGAAACCCAAGTCAGGGGCGTGTCCCGTCATTACATAGGGCTGTGTATAAGATATGGTGTGCTTAGCAGAACATTGTATGTGGGGGTGGTGGACTCGGGTCAAACCTGTTTCCTTATGTAAGATTTATATATAAATATATGATAAGTTATATATGAATGGGGATCAGATGCAATGTTAGCTGTGTAGCTCACCTAAAATCCTATGAACATGTATTTGTGGGGGAGTGTGTGTGTAGAAAAAAATAAGGTGTATTTTGAAGAGCGTTGCATATAGGTATGGACTCGGGTCGATCCTGTATCTGTATATAAAATAAATATATATGAGTAGGTCTCAAAAGGAATAGGGATGAGACTACCATGCAAATGTGTAGCTCGCCTGAACTCCTGTGAACCATATTTGTCATATAAAAACATTTTCAACACGAAGATGTAAAGAATAAAACAAATATTCCCAAAGGCCAGATACTGAGTCTGAGGAGGAACTGGACCACTGAGGGGATAATTGAAATCATTCCAGCAGTTATCACATAAATGTCCTATGTATGACCTCACAATGTATTAGACAAAGCTCTCCAATTACAATGGTATGGAAAAGCACCCACTCATGGGTAAGAAAAACCAACCGCGGGCGCCGGTTAAAGGGAAAGGGCCAGAAAACCCTACGTGAATAAAATGCAATAAACTACCGACAGTATCAGGGAAATTTATACGGACAAAAAGAAAAATTACCCCAGAACGAAGTGGTCCATAGCGTGCACGAGCACCGGCTACAGGTAAAGAGCATAAAAATACTGAACAGGGATTAATACAATTCGACAACCAAAAGTAAGAGTAAATCATATGGACCAAAGAAAAATGACGCACCGACACGTGGTGTTCCTATGCATGCACATTTATGACCAAAAGGTGGCCCCAAACATTTTATAACAGAGAAAGTGAGTAAACAAGCGAAAAATAAAAGAAGAGGAGATGATAGGCTCCTGATACTTAATTTTAGACAATGAGCCCGTGATACCATTAACAGGCTGGCTCCCCCTTGAGCACATGGATGGAGGGGGAGAAGCGCACGCTGCAAGTCCCTACGTGGTCATTGGGTCCCAAGACACTCCCAACTCTATGAAACTTAGGGATACCCATGTAACGTAATGTAGTACATTTATGAAATAGAATGAATGTAATAGCGTGAAACTAGTAATATTGTACAATCACACATTTGTGATCGATTAACTGATGAATACTCCATGATACATATTTTCTTTTTTCATACTTCCCTGCCGCACTTAGGCCCTCATTCAGAGCCGTACGCTCTGAGCAGAGCGCACGCTCTGAATGAGGGCCGGGCTCCATTTTCATGGAGCGTCCTCCTGGACGCTCGTATAGCTGTGGGTCACCACCCACAGGCTATACGAGCGTGCATTTTGATGGCCGCGATGGTCGTGACCATCGCGACCATCGAAATTGCGAGCCGGAGCCTGCGGTTGAGGTTTTCAACCGCAAGCTCCGGAGTGATTTTGGCTCTATCAGAGCCAAAATCACTCCCACTGACATCACTAGTGATGTCAGTGGGCCGGCTTCTGACGGGAGGCGTTCCCGTGGGAATGCCCCCGTCAGGGAGGCACGCCCCCGGCACGCCCACCAAAGGGGGCGTGCTGTCAATCAACATTGACAGCACGCCCCCTATGATCGGACACAACGAGCGAAGGAAAGTCCTTCGCTCGTCGTGTCTGGCGCATGCGCACGACGGAGCTCCCTCCGTCGTGCGCATGCTCAGTGCAGACCATCGACCCACTTGCGAGCGGACAGCCGCTCGCGAGTGGGTCTGAATCAGGCCCTTAATTTCTTACCTATGTGCATGACCAACCATGAATGTTTTGCTGTAAAAATAAGTTTAATGGATGATACGGTCTTATAAATTTTGACATAATTAATTGCTTGCATTAATATAATCAATGTATCTTTTATGTGCGCACTGACTTATAATTTTTGAATGTCAACAATGTGCATGCCTATAACACGAATGCTTGGTGTAAGAAATGAATGTCATATGCCAAAATCTTAACGCAATAATATAATGAGGAACCGTGCAGAAGCACCAAAGAACAAAGGTCCAAAAGCACCGTGGTTCCTGACATGTTGGCTTATGATAACGTGAGCTATAACGCATTGAACATGTGTCAAAAACCACTGCATAATTTATGAATAAGTGCTCTACCAACAGTAATATGACTAGATGAATAAAACTGGTTTGTTGCCAATGACGATCCGACTGTGAATAGACCAAATAAAGTATGTTTGGAGGTGGGCTGGAAAGCTACTGAGGAAACGGCATATGGCCGAGAAACTAGATATGCCACGGCCTTGTAGTCGTGGGTTATGTATGAAATGAGCCCTCACAATAACAAAAAACAACAACCGAGCATAAGGCCGCCATATCCTGAAACCTCCCAGCACTGTATATATATATATTCCCCCAGCTCAAGAGCTGCGGCTGACATGAGCGCTATCGAAAATGCTTTTTGACCGCAACCAGATATAAATATAAATGCTTCCCTACAGTTGTATATATAATATATAATATGCTGCTGGCTTACCAATACATAACTTGCCACAGGCGTAACCTTATACTTAAATAATGCCAGGATGTACCACTTAAAAGCGCCCTTACTGCTGTGCGTATCATTCAGTGTGCATGCACTACCAATACTTTTTGTTTCGTATAAAAGAAAAAAGCGGAGGGCGAGGCCGCACACATTTTTTAAATGCTGAGCTCGTATAACTTATGGCGCCGGCCCATCCGAGGTGCTAAAAGCCTATCCCACACCCCCAGACTGTGGAGACTGTAGGGGTGTAAGAGCACCCCCACTGCCACCAGCTGTCCGGCAATAGACCCCATCTACATGGCGGCATCACCAGCGTAACCATCTGGAACTATATTACGATTGGAGACCATGAGATGAGAAACCCATGACAGCAAGCATGCCTAGCTGCGGTGTGAGGGCACAGGGCTGGTAAAATCTCACCCAAAGATAACTCATGCGGAGCTAGCTCACACAGAGGTAACTCATTAACAGATTGGGGTATGGAGGGCTGCCATGAGGGATCCCATGTCAGAAAGCAGACCATGCTGCCCTTTATTTTATACTTTAAGATGGCTGCTGGCCCCTCCTCCCGGCCTGAGAAGATGGCCGCTGGCTCCGCCCCCCCACTGTTATGGAGTGAGCCGGAGCCATGACAGGCTCCAGACTCACTCCTTTGTGCTGGCGCTTGATCCCCCGGCTGTTTGGCACCCCGGAGCGGGAGTGCACTGTTGCGCTATACTGGGCAGGTCGCGCGCGTCCGCGTGAGCAGCGCCCACGAGGCCTCTTGACTTCCGTCCCCCGGCTGATTAGATCCCCAGAGCGGGACTCAGCCGGGGTGACTAGGGTCCTGCAGGGAGTGAGCGCCATGCCGAAGTCGCCCGTGAGAGCGGCGCGTGCGCAGAACTGAAAGGCAACGCCACTTAGTGCCCGCCAGCACCTCCGGATCGATGGGAGGACCGGCGGGGCTAACTAGTGAGGAACGGGGTGGGGGGGTGGGGTGCTGATGACTAAGGGCATGAGCCCCAGCCCGGTAGTATCCACCACCCGGGCGGGGACCGAATGAGCACGCTGTGGGTGAGACATAGCTGGACCCAGAGCAGCCTACATGAGAGGAAAGGAAAAGAGAGTAAATAGGAAAAGAAAGATGTAAGATAAGATGTTAGAATAGAGAGAGGAAAGAATATTTGAATTTTGAAATGTAAATCAAAAAACACAGAAATCTACAACCTGTGTCTGTACAGCTTGCAGATCAGATTCCAAGAGGCAGTGTAACATTGCTGACCTACCCACACTCCTATTAACCACACCCATTACACAACACTCCACCAATCCAAACCTCATGTCAGTCTGACCATAAAAAACTAACACTCCCCTACCTAACTTTATTAACCCCACGCATCCCTGCCTAGGGTTTTATGTGCACTCTGTTCTATCCGAACCTCGGTTGTCTTTAGAGAAGCTGTACAGGGAGGGAACATGAGGACAAGACTAGGCCAAGTACAGTAAAGGCTGGCAAATATACTGTAAAATAAACACACAGACACCACAAAATATAATGTTTTATTAGAGAAAGAAAAAAATCCACAGAAACTTTACTGCTCACCTAAATCCAGGGAATCCTCTTCTTGTTTCCGGCTTGAAATTAATTGGAAAAAAATAACTAAGCTTGTGTATGACAAGCAGGGGTGTATCTAGGGATATGGGTGCCCCTGGCAAGGTAATGGACTGGCGCCCCCTCCGCCCATAATTTCAGGAAGTGCCCCCAGTAGTAGTCCCCTTATGCATTGCTCACAGTAGTATTCCCCCCTATACAGTGCCCCCAGTAGCGGCCGCCCCCTATACGTGCCCCTTAGTAGCCACACTCCCCCCCCCCCTGTGCTGTGATAAAAAAAAAAAACACACAGGAGAGAAAAAAAAGCAACTTACCTGATCCCCGCTCCTGCCGACATCCACTCCTCTGGGCCCGCTCTCGCTCTGCACTATGGTATGGGAGAGACGTCATGACGTCTCTCCCATCTCCCGCTGCGGGGGGAGCCGAAAGGCGGAGCTCATGAGTGAGCTCCAGCCGGCTACCTCCGTGGACGCAGCAGTAAATGAGTCTGTCTGCCTCTCATTGGCTGGCTGCTATAACAAACAGACAGCCGCCGCAGGCGGCTGTGTGTTTGTAACTGTGCAAGACAGACTGTTCTCACTGCGGTCTGTCCTACACTTGTGGGGCACGGGGGACTAGCAGGGCTAGTTCAAGCCCCTGGGGTAGTCCAGCCATTGGCTGCTGGTGGCACTGCCGGATGGCACCCCCCTTTGGCCGGTGCCCTTGGCGAGTGCCATCCTGACCGATGGGTAGAGATACACCCCTGATGACAAGAGAATACTTCTTGCAGAGCCATGAGAAAACTGACAGCTTCTATTTGGCTAGCAGTAATAAGACCCCACATGCAGTCCAAACTCAGTAGACTACTTTGTATTGTAGAGTTCCTTGATTAATTTTATCCTTTATAGGCATGTTTAGCAAGAATGGGTCTGATTCAGCATTGTACGGTATTGCACAGTTACCATAATCACTCATCTCCTTCCACTAAAGAATGACGCTTAGTTGGGCAAACACCTGTTACTTAGCAAACAATACTTGTTTCTACCACCACATCCTCCCTTATGCCTACAACGGAACCCAACCTTTGGGTTTTACCACCCTGTTGCCTATTTCAGTTTTATGACTGCTGATGCAGCAATATTTATAAACAATGTCCATGTCCTGCAATGTTCTGTATTGTATGTCACTTTCATTCCTGTGTTTTTTGTTCATACTGTTTCTGTACTTTGGAAGGTGCTTGCGGACCCTTTGTAGTGCCGTATAAATAAAGGAATAATATACATGGTAAAATATGTTCAGCTTATTCCCTAGAGCAGTGGTTCTCAAACTCGGTCCTCAGGACCCCACACAGGTCACGTTTTCCAGGTCACCCAGCAGGTACACAGGTGTATTTGTTACTCACTAACACATTTTAAAAGATCCACAGGTGGAGCTAATTATTTCACTTGTGATTCTGTGAGGAGACCTGGAAAACTTGCACCGTTTGGGATCCTGAGGACCGAGTTTGAGAACCTGTGCCCTAGAGCACGGCTTCCCAAAGTGGCACACTAGGGATATCTCAGCTCATAGACATAGAGAGGCAGTGTGCATCCATATACCCTGGCTGGACTGCTCAGTGTGTGCCTGTGCATCCCAATTCTTCCTCCACTTTCCCTAAATTGTCCTCCTCCATTCTGGTTTCTCCACAGAGTCCTGGATTTCTAGCAGAATGCAATGCAAGTAGGGTCTTCTCTGCTCCCCTGCCTCCAGTGATTCCATTCCCTCCATGCTTGTACTATCCTCAGTGCCATGCATCGTTGTAATGTATACAATGAGGGAGCATGGCCACGCCCCCCAGCACCTGGATCCGCTTAAAGTCTAGGTGGCCTGCACACTCCCTTCCCCCATTGTCTTTCACTTCTTCCCTCCTGACACCTTTCTTTCCTCCTCATCTGCTTGATGTGACAGGAAAACCCAGTGCTGGCATCTGCCAATCAGAAGCTATGTGGTAAACAGAAGTGCAAACATGACCAACACCACATGATTTAACTTTAGGGTGGCAATAAGCACAATATTCTGATATTAATCATTTTGCTCAGTAGCTCAATTGGAAACTTTCGGCCTAAGGGCCTGATTCAGAGCTGAACGCTCTGACCAGAGCACTCGCTCTGAATCAGGGCCCTCCTACCTTTTTTTGGAGCGTCCTCATGGACGCTCGCATAGCTGTGGGTTACCACCCACAGCTATAGCGAGCGTCCATGATGATGATGTCTTGACCATCGCGACCATCGGGCTTGCGACAGAGACCCTGCGGTAGGGTCTCGCTGCCGCAAGCCCTGGAGTGATTTTGGCTCTATCAGAGCCAAAATCACTCCCACTGACATCACTAGTGATGTCAGTGGGGCCGGTTGGAGACGGTAGGCGTTCCCATGGGAACGCCTCCGTCTGGCAGGCACGCCCCCGGCATGCCCACCAAAGGGGGCGTGCTGTCAATCAACATCGACAGCATGCCCCCTTTGGTGCGAGACCCGGAGCGACGGAGAGCCCGTCGCTATCCGGGTCTCGCGCATGCGCACGACGGAGCTCCCTCCGTCGTGCACATGCGCAGTGGGGCAACATCGACCCGTTTGCCAGCGTCCTTTGCTCGCGAACGGGTCTGAATGACCCCCTTAGTTCCTGGGCCCTCCTGCGCGATAATAGGGTTACTCAGAAGACCGATAATCGAATGATCTGTGACTGATGCTGCGGAATTAGCGTACAACTCTGAATCAGGCCCATAGATCAGCAGAAGCTGTTGATACCAGCCCCAGCAAGAGGAATCAGATCAATACAGGTTATGCATTTACACAGTGAAGGTCATTTATACACTGATAACACGCATGCACTGTTACATTTGTCTCTCTTATTTGTATGCCGAGTTACACAAAAGGTCAGATAAAAACCAATCGCTATCCATTACTTCTTCACTAGAAGCAAATACATGTTCTCTCCATATATGACATCAATGCACAGGAGTTTACACACACAAACCAATTTATTTAAGATTTGAAAGTTAAAATATATGACACAATCAAGGAAAAGTGCTTTTACTTTTCTGAGAAAATTAATACATGAGGGTCAATGATGGAACTTGCAAGTGGTGGGCCCAGGTGCAAAAATATGCTTTGCCCCCTCCCCCCTCCCCATGGGTGAGGGGGTACCTGGTGAGGCAGAGGGTGAAGGAAGAGGCTGACAGTAACAGAGAGGCAGAGGGTGGCAGGGAGAGGCTAGATAGGTCATGTTTCTGCTTCTACTGGCCACCCTGCTCTGTCACTCATGTTGTTTATAATTCTGAGCCAGAAGGTGAAAACCTTGGCGCAATTGGTCAGCTTAGAAAATACAGCCCGGAGTAGCTCTAATATATATGCCATTAATTGCTCAGGTGCCCTTCAAGGACAATTATGTCCCATTACAATAAAAAGAAATGAATAGCAGCACTCAACGTCTTTCATGCAAAGTCCGAATGTTTTATTTATATATATATATATATATATATATATATATATATATACAGTGGCGGCTCCAGGGGTGGGGCTGTAGCGCAGTCCGGGAGCCACACCAACTGCAGGTGAGTCCCAATCATCTATGTCTGCAGTGGTATAAGTTCATCCTAAATGCCCGGAGGAAAGTTATAATTTGGTACCCCCCTCCCCCATCACAGTGTGCAACTGACACTGTGCAATTCACATGCAGACAGGCTATAGATAGACAAAGGAAGCAGCTGAGGGTCTGCCATGGAGCTCTCCACTAGTGTATTGTGGCTTCTCAGGTGCCGGGAAGGGGTACCACACTGGGTACATAATTACAACCCTAAGTGGGGAGAATATGTTGTGGACAATGGAGGAGATGCCCCTTCAGAGCTGGAACCCGGCGGCAGGTGCCTCCTTTGTCTCCCATAGTTCTGCCCTGTATGTTTGGCAGCGTTTGAAATGGCAGTTGGTGTGGCTCCCCTATTTGAATCTTGAACTGCGCTGCAGCCCCACCTCAGGGGCCGCCACTGTGTGTATATATAATTATATATATATATATAATTATATATATATATATATATATATATATATATATATATTGATAGATATGGTAAGAACTTACCTTTGTAATCTCTCTTTTTTCGAAGTCCATAGGGTCCACAGGGAGACCTTGGATTTAGGTGATGGTAAAGACATCTGGGCAGCACGCAGTTAATTTTTCACTCCCAGGATGCACTGGGCCTCTCCCTATACCCCGCTAGAGGCACCTCAGTTCGTAACAAGACAAAGGCCGGAGGAGGATAAAAGAGAGAGAAGAAAATCTGGAACACTCAAGAATCACATTCTCACTTAGAAGGAGCCGGAAAAACCAGTGACCAGAGCGAATACAATCTGAAGCCAGGTGCGTCAGGGTGGGTGCCCTGTGGACCCTAGGGACTTCGAAGAAAGAGAGATAACAAAGGTAAGTTCTTATCTGTCTCATTTTCTTCTTCAGGGTCCATAGGCTCCACAGTGAGACCTTGCGGATGTTCCAAAGCAGTCCTTTTAAGGGTGGGGACGCGCTTGTGCTGAGAGGAGAATCCGCCGCCCAAAGGAAGCATCCTGAGAGGCAAAGTTATCAAATGCATAGAACCTTAAAAAGGTCTGGACAGAATACCACGTGGCAGCCTTACAAAACTGAACAGCCGAGGCGCCACGGCGAGCTGCCCACGAGGGACCCACAGAGCGAGTAGAATGAGCGGTAACAGAGGGTGGAACAGGAAGGCCCTCCTGAGTGTAAGCCTCAGAGATCATCATTCACAGCCATCTAGCCAATGTCTGCTTATTGGCTGCCCATCCCTTCTTGTGAAATCCGTATGGTCCGCATACATTTTGAGGGCCCATAGCCACATCCAAAGAGGCCTCACCTGCCGAGAGGTCTGGAGACTGAAAGGCTGGCACAACAATTTCCTCATTAATGTGGAAACTGGAAACCACCTTAGAAAGGAACCCAGGGCGAGTCCGAAGCACTGCCCTGTTCTGGTGAAATATCAGAAATGGGGAGTGACAGGAGAGTTCCCCCACGTGTGACACTCTTCTGGCGGAAGCTATGGCCAGAAGAAACACAGTCTTTGCTGTAAGCCATTTGAGATGCACTGAAGCCAGGGGTTCAAATGGAGGGCCCTACTTACAACAGCCAAATCCCAAGAAGCCACAGGAGGGACAAAGGGAGGATGAATCTGGAGGACACCCTGGAGGAAGCTGCGGATATTGGGCCTCCTCTGGAACCATATGGACAGAGCCGAGACATGCACCTTCAGCGAGGCCAAACGGAGACCAAGATCCAAACCTACTTGAAGGAAGACCAACACTCTGGAAATCCAAAATGTCTGGGGATCATAACCTTTGGGATGACACCATTGGAAGTAGGTATGCCACACTCTGTGGTAAACCCTGGAAGAGGCTGGTTTCTGCGCTCTGATCATAGTCTCTACAACAGAGCTATAAAAAACCCATTGACCTTAGGAGGGATGTCTCAAGAGCCACATCGTCAAAAACAGACGACCCAGGTCCGGGTAAAGGCAAGGACCTTGAGACAACAGGTCCGGACGTTAAGGCAACAGAAATGGAGTGTCGATGGAGAGACTCCGCAGATCCCAGTACCAGTGCCATCTGGACCACGCTGGAGCCACCAGCAGGACTGTGCCTCCTTCTTGTTTGAACTTCCAAATTACTCGAGAAAGCAAGGATACTGGAGGGAGCAGGTACGCAAACTGGAAGGTCCACTGTATTGACAGAGCATCCATTAAGATCACCTCGGCATCTCTTGTTCTTCACCTGTACACTGGCAGTTTGTGAGTGTGTCAGGAGGCCATGAGGTCCACATCTGGAATGCCCACTTGTCCGCTAGGAGCTGAAACACCTCTTGGTGAAGAGACCATTCCCCTGGATGCACGTCGTGATGGCTGAGGAAGTCCACTTCCCAACTGAGAACTCCTGGAATGAACACTGCCGATATGGCTGGGAGATGACCTTCCGCCCATGTCAGAATGCGTGACACCTCTGTCCGAAATCCAAAAGGGGCGCCCATTGGTGAGGTAACACATCTGTAGCCACCAGGCATGAGACATATGCACCACCGGAGAAAGCACCATCATTTGTGCTCTTATCCGATGGGGTAATCCGTTCCACCTGGAGAGGATTGATTTCTGCAGAGGTCTGGAATGAAACTGGGCATATTCCACCATGTCGAACATCGATACCATGGATCCCAGTACCTGCATTGTTGAGTGGATTGACACTCGGCAACTGGGAGGCATCTGCGTACATGCATCTGCAAAGGGGAGATCTTTTCTGTGGTCAGAAAGATTCTCTGCTGTTGGGAATCCAACAGAGCTCCCAGATGGAGCATCCTCTGGGATGGAGTCAAGGAGGATTTTGTCCAATTGATCAACCACCCGTGAGTCTGAAGCACAGAAATTGTTAGCTGTAGATGGTGGTGAAATACTTCTGGAGACCCTGCCAACAATAAGAGGTCATCTAGGTAAGGCAACAGTCGAACCCCCTGATGCCGTAGATGGGCTGCCATGACAGCCATAACTTTGTTACACATCCAAGGAGCTGTTGAGAGACCAAACGGCAGAGCACAAAACTGGAAATGTTGTTGCTGTATAGCAAAACCGAGGAAACGCTGGTGAGATGAAGCAATTGGAATATGCAGGTATGCATCCTGAATATCCAGCGAAACCATAAAATATCCCAGTTCCATAGCCAGTATAATTGAGCAGAGGGTTTCCATCCTGAACTGAGGTACCCTGAGGAATCTGTTCAGGGACTTGAGATTGAGGTTAGGCCGATATGATCCGTTCAGTTTCTAGACCAGAAAGAAAGAGATTGGAGTAGTAACCCATTCCTCTCTGAGGAAATGGGACCGGGATGACAACTCCTGCTTGAAGCAAGGATTGTATGGCCTTTTGGAATTGTAATGCCTTGTCTTTGTCTGACAGAGGGCTTGTGCAGAAGAATTGCTGCGGAGGCCTTCTGCGGAAGGCAAGTGCATACCCGTGAGAGACCACTTCTCTTACCCAAGTGCCTCTGGTGGTCTGACACCCGCATTGGGCAAACTGAAGAAGTCGGCCTCCCACCTTGGGATTCCCCAAGGAAAGGCTCGTCCTGTCAGGCTGAAGACTTGTCATAGGATTTGGCCGTTGGACATCTGGTACTCCAGGCCTGTTTCTTGGGCTTGGTAGTCTTTTTGAGGGCTGACTGTCTAGGAAAGTGCTGACCCATAGGATTACCTTGGGGCCGAAAGGACCGAAAGGACGAGGTCCGGGATCCTGAAGAAGTAGATGCTGAAGGTAGACATGCAGACTTAGCCACTGCCAACGTATCTACAATCTTGTCCAGGTCAGGACCAAACAAGATCTTATCATTGTAAGGTAGACACTCTAAATCTTTCTAAAGCCACACATCCACTAGATAATTAATTTGAGCAATTGAACGATAACGATATCGTTATGGTTCAATCATTCAATAATCGTTTGCAAATCTTTTGCACATCGTTAAAAAAAATGTCTAAAGTGACAAATGTCCAGGAATGATGATGTTCGTCCATGTAAGATGACGTTTTGCCTCTTTCTGAGTTCCGTTTTTTTGGAGGGAAAAATCCGAACTCAACGTGCAAACTCTAACCTATCCGAGCCTGCACATCCCTACTTTAAACACACCTCTACCTTCCTATCCATGATATCCTTTAGGGAAGAAATGGATGGCATAGGCAGAGTAGCACTTTTGATTAAGTCCACCACAGGAGGTGATTCCAGTTTAGTACAATGTTCCTCAGGAAAGGGATAGGTATAAGCCAGGCATCTCTGAGGCTGAAATCGCTTCCCAGGCAATTTCCACGCCACCTCCATGTGCTCCACCAGCTGATTAGATAAAGGAAATATTGCAGAAGTAGTTCTTATTTCTTTGAACAGAGCATGTTTAGACCAGGGAGCTGGTGGTTCGTCCTCCTCTATGACTAGGACCGAATTGACAGCACGTATCAGAGCCAGAATATTGATCTTAGACTTAGACTCCTCCTCTCACTGAGAGGGCTCAGAGTCATCTTCCTCTACTATCTCCCCGGGTATCAGTGTCATTGTCATCATATTGTGTTGGGATGACGGCATAGGCCTTTTGTCTGGTCTAAGGGGTTTATCCCCCTGCAGCGTAGCCTGGCGGGTAACAGAGGTATCCGCCAGGGTCTGCACTGTAGTAGACAGTGTATCTATCCATGGAGGGAGCACAGACTGAACCTGCATGGGTGAAATCTGTAATGGCAAGTCTTGTGATGGCAAAATCGCCTGCTGTGTGAACCCCATCTGGGGAAACACAGGGGGTACTGCCCACCGCCCTGCCATGGTTGTCAATGCCCGAGCAAAGCACGCCCAAGGAGGCTCTTGTGCAGTGGTTGGGACTACAGAGGGAGCTGGAGGAATATAACACCTCATACATAATCACTCTGAGACCATGCCCCCCACACCTAGTCCTGCAGCACATGATTTGCATGACAGCAGGACTGGAGCGGAATCGTGCAGATCATCACCACTTTCAGACATAGCAATGAGGGAAGTGTACACTGTTTGTGACAAACCACACAATAAATATATATATTTAAATGTGAGTTTTAATAAACACCCTAACAACACTTGTATTGTAAGGGCTCAGAAAAAGAAAAGGTATAGTGATATTGTCTGACAGAATGAGTAAGAAACACAGACAGACAACGCTAGCATAAAGTCACATACAATGCAGAAAATACACCTGCACAATGGCACTACATGTCAATTACCCAGACAAGGTGACTGGGAGGATATACGCTGACCAGGAGGAGAGGTATGTAGGGGGATCCAGGCTCCGTATTCCTAAGAGATTTGTGACTTGCCAGGGAGAAATTGGCCTCCAGAGACCTCAGAGGGGGCATTCCTGTTGGAGGAGTGCTGCCTCAGCTAAGCCAGACCGCAGTGGAAAAGCACGCTGTGCAGAAGGGAGGAGCCGGCTGTAAACAGGGAAGGCTGCCTCCCCTGGCCGGCAATTAACCCCTGGGATGATGGAAGCACTATTATTGCTGCTCAGTGCGCCCCAGCACTGATCTAAGTGGAAGCGCAGGTTTCCAGGCCATCATTCCCCGGTCCATCCTCTGAGACCCAGTGGGAAGAACTGCAATAAGCGGATCACCGCAAGTGGTTGTCCACATTCTTACCTGCCTTCCCGTGAATCCGGCTGCAGTCCTGAGAGTCCCGCGGGGTCTGGGTAGCACAGACCCCGGGCTCCCGCCATGATCCCTGGATTAGTACTGGCGTCTCAGCGCCGGCGGGGTGATGGAATGGCAGTGTGGACGTCCCCTGGACTGTCCAACGTTGTCCACTAGTAGATTCCACCTTGCAAATCTTCAGGGGCTGTTAAACAGCCCCACTGCACTACAGTGACCCGACTCCGGCCAGGCACCAAACGAAACTGAGGTGGGTATAGGGAGAGGCCCAGTGCATCCTGGGAGTGAAAAATTAACTGCGTGGTGCCCGGATGTCCTTGCCGTCACCTAAACCCAAGAAGAAATATATATACTGTAAGGGGCATATTAAGAGAGGAGGGGGCTCATATGCATTCCCTGTCCGGGGCCCCCTCCTCTCTCCCCGGCGGCCAGCAGCAGATTAAAGGCTGACCGCCGGCGGCCGCAGCATCAGTAGACTCTGGGCTATTTCCTCATTGCGTATGCACAAAATGCTGGAAAAATCGCCGCGGTGACACCCGACGAGGGACCTAGGAGAGGTAAGTATTAGATAATATGGGTGCAGGGTGTACAGTGCGGGCCCCCCTGGACCCAATGCACACCCAGCACCCATTATAGATAGGCCCCTGTATACTGTATATAGTTAGTGCAGAGCTTCTGTGATTTTGGGGCCTATTCATCAACACTAAAAAAACGTTTTTAAGGCCATTTTCCTTAATTAATGTTATTTTAGTAATTTCCACATATGGGAAAATGGAAATTATGGTATTCATCAAATTCCGAAAATTACCATTCGCCACTGTGAGGTGGCGAATATCAGGTAACGCTTACCTGTATCAGCGTGGACAGGTCCCCTGGCATCTCCCTCCAGCGCTCTGGTCCATCCTCTGGCTCCGGAAGCTGGTCTGACAAGTGTTCTCCCAGCAGAACACAATAAAGTTTAGAAAAAAAAAAAACTTTTTTTTTTTCTAAACTACTGTGGTCAGCTGGGAGAATATGTGTCAGACCAGCCACCGGAGCCGGAGGCGCTGCAGCGGGCAGGTAAGTGCGGGGACGGGGGGGAGGTGAGCAGGGGGTTGGGGGGACACAAAATTACCGCAGCTGTAGGCAGTGCTGCGCATGCACTGGTTTTACGAATGTAACAGCGCATGCGCAGCACAGATTCCAGCAGTAGTGTAGATAGAGGTAACTATCTATTTCCCGAAAATCTGTCATCGCAAAAATGACAGCTTTTCGGAATAGACAGTTATGGAGAGGAGGAATTATGAATTCCTCCGGTAATTAGGTAGAAATCCATGCGACTTCTAAACCTAATTACCTCCAGAGAAAGTTTAGGTATGATGAATAGGCTCCTATATGTGGCCACATACCGCATGCACACCAGATATAGGAGTGGTTAGTGCTGTGGATCAATGGCTTTTGTTTATTTGATTAACTTTTTGTTGAATTTTTTTGTGAACACATCATCTCATGCACCCCAGTGTTATCTCATTTAATCCAACTTGTATCAGGTGTTTTCCTAGGTAGGTGTGCCTGTGCGTGTGCGTGTGTGTGTGTGTGTGTGACTTTGCTATTCAACAGTGCTCAAAAAAGAAAATATAATTTAATTGTCATTTATTTTAATAGGTAATAACTTGAACAAATATGTCAAAATTAACTGTTATTGCTGAAGTCGTCTCTGTATATTTCCCTACAGATGTTTTTCTCCAGCCTTCCAATGATCCATGGCATCATCCTCCCTTATTATCAAATCCCAGTCCCCCTTAAGACGTTTCTCATCTGCAAAGTATATCCCTGAATTCTCCTAAAATGCACTGCCTTTCCCGATCAGAATACCCCTAAGATTCAAAGTTTCAGCAGTGGCCTGAAAGCACATCTCGTCAAGGAAGCTTTTCAAATTCCCAAAGTACTCTGCTATTATTTTTTTGAAAGTGAGATATTTCTGAACAAATATATTCCAAATATGATTTTCAAATTACAAAACAGTGCATATAAAATGTGTAAACATATTGAATATTACATTATATGAATTAGATATTGAGGTATATTCATCATTACATAATGTACAGCCATGGCCAAAAGTTTTGAGAATGACACAAGTATTGGTTTTTCACAAAGTTTGCTGCTTCAGTCTTATTAGACCTTTATGTCAGATGTTACTATGGTATACTGAAGTAAAATTACAAGCATTTCATAAGTTTCAAAGGCTTTAATTGACATTTACATTAAGTTTATGCAAAGAGTCAATATTTGCAGTATTGACCCTTCTTTTTCAAGACTTCTGCAATTTGCCCTGGCATGCTGTCAATCACCTTCTGGGTCACATACTGACTGATGGGCGCCCATTCTTGTCTACTCAATGCTTGGAGTTTGTCAGAATTTGTGGGTTTTTGTTTGTCCACCCGTCTCTTGAGGATTGACAACAAGTTCTCAATGGGATTAAGGTCTGGGGAGTTTCCTGGCCATGGACCCAAAATTTTGATGTTTTGTTTCCCGAGCCACTTAGTTATCACTCGCAGCGAGTTTAAAACATAATTATCACAAGTGATAATTATGTATTGATGAATAGACTCTATATAAATTATATATTATATTAATTTGTATAATTAATTATAAAAAATAACATTAAGTAGGAAATAAATTCATTTTCAAGAATACATAACAGTTCTACATAACTATAGAAAAACAGAAGAAAATAACTCAGCATTATATGACCTAAGTGAGTTAGTAAGCTTGTCTTGTATTACCTATATCTACAACATTTAGGGGCCTATTCATTAAATGATAAATGGGCCGGTAACCATGCAGAAACACATATCCCTCTGCCGCCTCCTCACTACCTCCCCAGTGGCTTTGCGCATGCGTGACACGAGGTCACGCATCCGTAGCCGGCATGACGGTGAGCAGATAAGTAATGCAACTACAGAAGTAGCTGCGATACTAACCACGGGGACAACTGCTTTTCGGAGCACCTGTCCCCTCACCGAAGCAATGATGAATTGATCCGGTGTCACGTTTACCCCGCTGCGAGTTGGATACTTAAGTATCCCTCGCAGCTAGTTCAATACTTCATCATCAGAGGCCATACGGCCTTCGATGATGAATAGGCCCCATAAACTCTTCATAGCTGTTAACATTATAACCTCCTATATATGTCATCAACATCTGGAAGGTAATGCACGCTATTTCTCTACTTGCACAGACACTGGTGCATGCAACATTATTTGGCAGATGCATAACATTGTAATGTCCATAATGAAATGTTTTAATTGTTCTCCCTGATTGTACAGTGCTGCAGAATATGTTGGTGCAATAAAGTACAACAATAGATGTCAGTACATCTTGGATATGCAGTTGTTTTTCTACGGCAGTACAAATGGCTTGTCAGCTTTCACTGTCCTTCAAACAATAGGCAGCTCTCTTGTCACTAATTAGCTTTGCTGTTAGGGCAGCTCAGACGAGCCCTTTCAAGTAACATTGTCTGCAGCATTTACTTGCGGTCTCCACTGTGCCATATAAATCATTCCTGTCTGTGTGGACATTACTGTATATAGCCTTCATTATTTTACCTGGGGATTAATTGCTTCATGTTACCTTTGGAATTTCAAAAGTCCTTAGCTAGACAAGGCCTTTCTGCTGTCTAGAGAAGTAATTCTCAAACATGGTCCATTTACATCTTAGCTATAGCATATACAACGATTCCCCATAGATTGTAAGGGGTAAATTTACTAAAGTGAGAGTTTTTAGAAATGGAGATGTTGCCCATAGCAGCCAATCAAATTCTAGCTATTACCTTCCAGAAGGTGCTAGTTAAATGATAAGTAGAATCTGATTGGTTGCTATGGGTAACATCTCTACTTCTAAAAACTCTCACTTTAGTAAATTTACCCCTAAACTTGCTAGCAGGGCCCTCTTACCTTTTTGTCTGTCTCTTACCCAGTTTTCTTTTATTACTGTATTGTTCCCAATTGTAAAGTGTGATGTAATATGCTGGTGCTATATAAATAACTGTTAATAAATGAATAAATAAAATACAAGTTCATCATATCATAGATTTATTGAATTATAGTTGAATATACTGATATTAGACAATCTTAGCGGAACCTGGGGACTGGAGATGAGAAACATTTCTCTAAATCTTTAGATGCTGTAAGACAGTTAAACATTTCAGACACAAACTACCGTATATACTCGAGTATAAGTCGACCCGAATATAAGCCGAGTTACCTAATTTTACCACAAAAAACTGGGAAAACTTATTGACTCGAGTATAAGCCTAGGGCGGGAAATGCAGCAGCTACTGGTAGTAATCCCCCCCCTGGTACTGCCCCCAGTAGTAGCCCCCCCCTCCCCCCCACTGTAGAGAGAGACGTAATTAAGAAAAAAAAAACACTTACCTGAAACTCCGCTCCTGGTCCCGACGCTGCTACCGGCTCCTCTGGCCGCTTTGCATTATGGGAGAGGTCATGACATCATGACGTCTCTCCCATTACCCACTGCGGGAGCCGGAAGATGGCTCCCGCAGTGGGAGCAGCAGCAGCTGATGAGAGTCTGACAGGCTCTCATCGGCTGCTAATTACAACAAACACAAAGCTGCCGTTGCCGGTGGCTGTGTGTTTGGCACTGTGTAGTGCTGGCCGAACTCCGTCCGGTCAGCGCTACACATGCGGTGCAGCTGTGTCACAGAGACACAGGCCCTCATTCAGAGCCGTTCGCTATTTGCGGTCGTTCGTTCAAAAACAAGGGGTGGCTATTCAAATGATCCGTTCGCACATTGCAGTCTGTTCACACCTCTAAGTCTGAACGAGCGAGCAAAACATACGCTCGTTTATTTGATAAAAACGCCCCCTGGCCGCTCGCACCTTACGTCATGTCCGCTATTTATTAGATTAATTGAGTACATCGTACAGCGTATGAACTGCTCGCTATTCTTGTGGTTGACATGGTTAATGACGCTGCTGTATTAATTATGCACTCCCTTAAAATGCCCGTTTTGACCTTTAAGCACGCCTGCGTTCGAATTCCACTCCCCCGTTTTCAAGCACCTTCCCCTGTTACCACCCACATACGCCTCATTCTGTCACTCAAAATAGCAGGCACTCGCTATATAGCGTACAAACGATTTTCGTCCGCACTGACTGGTTCGCGCATGCGTACTAAAATCCGTACGCATGCGCAGTTGTGCGAACATCGCTCGGAACGATCGTACTGCCGCTAGCGAGCGGCTCTGAATGAGGGCCACAGTCTGCACCGCGGCCCGCTGCTCCTGGAGCATCACTCGAGTATAGGTCGAGGGGGGGCTTTTTCAGCACAAAAAATGTGCTAAAAAACTTGGCTTATACTCGAGTATATACGGTACTTCTCTCCATTGAATCTCTATGCCTGTGGGCACTTCTATATGGATGATGGATAGGAAGACAATAGCAGGCAGGTCTGGTGGTAGCCAATTAAAACAAGGGTAAATAAACTACTATTTCCTATGCATGCATAAGAACTGGACCCATTTTTTATGCTACTTTAGTCATGTAAATCTAATTAATGCTATTTTTTCTCAGCATTATAATGGAATAGTTGTGTATGTTGTATTCTTCAGATATGTACAATCTGTCACCATACAGCAGAGGTTTTCAACCTTTTTGTGCTTTTACTTTGATAACATTTAATTCATTTTTTTGGTTTGTTTTTTTAAACGTAATAAATACATTAAGGGGCATATTTATCATAAGACGTTGGCAGGAAATGCACCGGAAACAGCTGGTTTCAGAGTATACCCGTGTGGAGGTGTGGCAAGGGGGTGTTGCAGAAAGCCTAGTCGGGTACTTACCTCTGCCACTCGCTTTCACCTTCATGCCACTGATGGTGCTCCAGTCGACAGCCCCTATATCCAGGTCAAACGCTGAAGGCTGAAACTTTTGCTCACAGACCCTGCAAGCAACACACACTGAGCCAGGATAACCTACACTGAGATCAGTGGATGGTCATCACTGGCACTTTTGGCTTCAGCCTGGTTACACCTACATGCAAAGCACTAGCGTACAACCCGAATGAAATTGCCTTAATGTCAAACCCCATGGCTGCAAAACCCTGACCTCTTTTCACTGGCATGTGCCACCCACAACAACCTGAATACTCATTCACACCTTAGGCCCTAACTCTAGCTGGCCTAGTGGACAACTCAATATCACAGGCTGTGTGTAGTGTACTACCTTAACACTTGCCTGAATGTGCCAATGGGCCTAATGCCTGAACTTTGATGGTTTTGGAGGATGAAAGAAAAGACTTAAGGTGGGTACACACCTGACAGATATATCTGCAGATGATGGTCGTTCATACACACTGAACGGCCATCATCTGCTTGTGCCCTCGGCTCCCGGTGGCCTGGTCGGAGGCATGTCCTGCCCCCCTCCTCACGGCTGCCGCTGCGTGTGTATGGGCGGTCTGCTGACCGCCCGTACACACCTGCCGATTGACAGATATGTCTGCAGACATATCTGTCCATTGTCTGTGCAGCACAGCGAAAGCGATATGTCGGTGAACGACGATGTTCAACGACATACATCAATTGATCACCCAATGTATCTGTCAGTGTGTACCCAGCATTACTGGAGTCTTTGGCTGAACCAAGCCACACCCACTGCATGGTCTTTGCTGGAGGTGGGTCAACTCCCAGCACCTTCGGGCTTCCTATAGCCGGGATGTAGTTGGTATCCCGACAGTCAGAATCCCAATGCTCACTATACCAGCTGCGGGAAGCCGATGAGTCAAAATGCTGACAACTTCAAATGGTAAGTATTAGGGTTAGGCTGTGGGAGGGGAGGGTTAGGGTGCCGAGGGGGAATCTGAATGGTTGCTATGGGCAACATCTCCACTTCTAAAAACTCTCACTTTAGTATATATACTCCATAGTGTTTCATGAAACAGCTTTAACTAAAAACAAGCTAGATACTACAACACCACAAAACTGTGATTCTGGATATGATGACAGCTGGAAGCATGCCAGAAATTTAAACCACAGATAATCATTCAGAGAGCAGGAGCTCTTTGAGGAACAACAAAGGAAAATTGGCTAAAAGATACAGCGAGGAATTTGCTAACTTTGCCTGCTCAACACCTAAATCTATACATTAAGCAAAGTTGAGCAATGACTGGAACATATGGAAATCAGCCTTAGCTGCACAGCTTATAGCTCTGAACAACAATGACACTTGGATCATTGTTGACAGGCCGAGCAACTGTAAAACTGTCAAAAACAAATGGGTCTCCAGAGATGGAAGTCTTGATCGCCACTTAGCCATCCATAAATTAGGCGCAGGGCTGGATTAACCATTAAGCAAAATAAGCACATTCTTATGGCATCAAGGGAAGGGAACCACCACAGAAAGTTTTCCATTGCTGGATTTACCAAGGACCATGGTGCAAAACTGCAAATGGTGCAGTTAAACCCAGGTTCCACAAAAAGGGGCTATATAAATTAATAATAAAATAGTAATAGTTAATGATGTACATCAATCTTGGGAATACAACAAACTTAGAATCTATGCACCTCCTTGCTGCATCTGCATCTTGCTGCATCTGGATCTGAGGGGGTGATTCAGTACTGGACGGAATTGCAAAGCTGCACACAAGAAGCTTTTGCAATTCCATCCTTGCAAACATGCTGCATTTGCGATCTCTGCACTGCGACCAAGGTCACGATAGTAGACGGCACCGGGCCACCGGCCAGCTGAGTAAGCCTAAGCTTACTCAGGCTGGCTGGCTTGTAAAGCCAGGAAACTGCGCCCCGGCCTCACCACTCCCGGAAAGTGGAGTGGACACACCCCCATTTCCGGGAACACCGGCCGTCCCCACCCCTACACCGCTCCTCTAAATGCCTCTGTCTGTCAATCAGATTCACATTAGCTCAATGGGTCCTGTGCACGCGCAGATTGCCAATACTTGCGTACAATGCTGCATTAGCCCCTGAGTGCAGTGTCCGTCTTCCTAGTGAAGTTGGTAGAATGGAATAGATAAAAATGGAAACTGCGGTCCATATGGAGGGGGGCTAAAATAATGTGAAACCATATCACTTAGCCCCGCCCCCTGCCCCCACAGGCCCACCAATTGTGACATTTTTACACTAAGGGGATCGGACCTAATAATGTGAGAGCTCACCCCCCCCACACACACACACACACACACTCACAGCATTAAAGTGCTTTTGGCTGGATATGTCTTATACTGCATGCTCCTTCTTTGTGCTGCATTAACCTTCTGTTGTTTCACATCCTGTTGTTCTACCTAATTAATAAACCAATCCCTGAATAAGCTTTTCATGGTGTGGAGTAATCTCCATTACACGAAGCTGACACCTATCAACATTGGTTCTGCCAATAAATACATTGCTGCTGATCCTGGCATAAAATGGAAGCATATAATACCATTGTATCATTGGATGCATCTTAATGTGGTTAGCTCTGCAAGTTGCACAAAATATGTTTTCACCCAAATTTTGCGCCTGCATTTTAAATGCAACATGCACCCAACTGTACATCATGCCTAGAGGGTTTATATTATTCTGTTCATTTATTTATTATTATTTATTACCAGTTATTTATATAGCGCACACATATTCCGCAGCGCTTTACAGAGAATAGTTGGCCATTCACATCAGTCCCTGCCCCAGTGGAGCTTACAATCTATATTCCCTATCACATGCACACACACACACGGGTTAATTTTTATGGTTTTTTTTTTTTTTTTGAGCCAATTAACCTACCAGTATATTTTTGGAGTTCATGAACCGAATAGAGATGTGTGCTGATCCCCGTGTTTTGGTTTTGGATCTGGATCTCCTCTGCTTTTGGATCTGGATCAGTTTTGCCAAAACCACCCTTCTCTGTTTTGTTTTTTGGTTTTGGATCTGGATTTTTTCTAAAAAAAATGATAAAGACAGCTAAAATCACATACAATTGGCCTGGTTTTGTTCCTACAGTATTATTAACCTCAATAACATTTATTTCCACTCGTTTCCAGTCAATTTTGACCACCTCACAGCTCACAATATTGATTTTTTTTCATCTAGTTAAGGGCCAAAAGGTTGCATCCAGCTAGTTGGCTCAAAACTGAGTGATAAATAGAGTTGAGGACTGTGCATAGATGATGGTTGGGGTACCCCTTGAGGATTAAAGAATTGATAGTTGATAGTTGGGCCGTGCAGCAGGATGCGGCCTTTAGGCCGTGTAGCAGCCTTGAGGCTGAGAACCCTTTCTGCTGAATGTCACTGTTGTGCGACTTGTGCCGCCGGGTTAACACAAGCAGCAGTACACTGGCTTGAGTACACATGACATTAATGTGCAGTGGGTCTTTTTTTCCTGACAGCCGCAGAAAATGAAGGAGGAGATGCTGCCGTATCATGTGCCGCTTGAGCTGACAATTTTTTCTCCACCAGCTCTTTGCATCTCTTCAAATTTATGTCCGTCAGAAAAAAAGACACATGGTATAACTTAAACCTAGGATCAAGTATTGTCGCCAAACTATAGTTATCTGATTTCAAGAGATTGACCACCCTTGGATCCTGTCAAAGCAAATGAAGGGCTTAATCTACAAGTCCTACATACTTAGCAGAATCACTCCATTTCAGCTACTCCTTCAGTTTCTCCAGCTGCTTTTGCAAAAGTCTGATTAGGGGAATGACCTGACTCAAGCTGGCAGTGTCTGAACTAACTTCACATGTGGCAAGTTCAAAGGGTTTGAGAACCTTGCACAACATGGAAAATATTCTCCACTGCGCTTGACTAAGGTGCATTCCCGCTCCTTTCCCTATGTCATAGGCCGTTGTATAGCCTTGGATGGCCTTTTTCTGCTCCTCCATCCGCTGAAGCATATAGAGGGTACAATTCCACCTAGTTACTACCTCTTGCTTCAGCTGATGGCAGGGCAAATTCGACAGTACTTGCTGGTGCTGCAATCTTCAACACGCAGTTGCTGAATGTCGAAAATGTCCCGAAATCTTTTGGGCCACCGAGTGCATCTCCTGCACGCCCCTGTCATTTTAAAAAAAATGTTGCACCACCAAATTAATTGTGTGAGCAAAACATGGGGTGTGTTTGAATTCGCCCACATGTAATGCTCACACAATATTGCTGGCATTGTCAGAAATCACACATCCCAAGGAGAGTCCAAGTGGGGTAAGCCATTTTTCAATGATTTCCCTGAGTTTTTCTAAGAGGTTCTCAGCGTATGCCTCTTAGTGAAACCGATGATACACAGAGTAGCCTACCTCTGAATGAGCTGGCATTTGTTAGATGCTGCTGCTGCTTGCACTGTTGGAGGCAATACACCTACCCAGTCGGCTGTCACAGTCATGTAATCTTTAGTTTGCCCTGTCCCACTTGTCCATATATCTGTGGTCAAGTGGACAGTGGGCACAGCGATATTTCGGAGGACATTAACAAGGGTTTTTTTAATGTACTTGTACAGATTGGGAATTGCTATTCTAGAGAAGTGGAATCTAGATGGGACATGGTAGCGGGAATACAGGACCTCAATTAACTATCTAAAACCCACTGCATTAATGGCGGATACTGGACGCACATCTAATACCAGCATAGCTGTTATGGCATCAGTAATTCGCTGTGCAACTGGGTGTCTGCTGTCATACTTGCTCCCCAATGCAAAGGATTGTTTGACAGTCAATTGTTTGGTTAAAAGTAGTCTTCTTCCTGGTCCCCTTCTGGGATGAAGATCCACTCACAGCAACAGCAGCAGACGTAGCACTCAAGGATCCTTCTGAGAAACCACGGATAGGAGAGGAGTCAGTCATTCTTATGAAATTGGATGCAGGACTACTTCCGATCATGAATGAGGATGTTGATGAAGATGCAGATGTTGGTGGTGGAGATTGCAGGCGCTTGGATCCAGATAGAAGGGAGCAGCTAGGTGACACTGGACTGATTGTTGTTAGGTTTTTTGTAGCCAAAGTTTCTGTATTTGAAATACCCTTTTCGATTTGATGAATATGCTGCAAGTGATGTAACAGGGAGGAGGTTCCTAGATGTTAAGGTCCTTACCTCTACTCACTGTTACTTTGCAATGGTTACAAATGGCTTGGCAAAGGTTGTCCGGATTTGGGTGGAAATAATTCCACACATGAGAAGTGAATTTTTTGATCCTTTGCCCAGGCATAGCAACAATGGGATTTTTCCCTGATTTACAGTTTTTACACAAACGTCCTCCTCATCATCATCAACATCCTCATCATCCTTGTTGTTATCACCAACTACATATAGACACACAAATGGTGGATGGAGGATCCTCTTCAAGTACAGTATTAGAAAGGTCAGGCTCACACATGGCAACCGTGGACATACTTGGACTCTCCTTGGGGATCTGTGACTTTTCGGAGCACACAGTTGGTTCCGGTGTCTTACTCGTCTTAACAATTTTAATATTTTTTGTACCTCTTCTACAAGCAGAATAGCTTAAATCATCACAACTAGAACCACCAGTCATAAATAAAGGCCAAGGCCTTATCCTTTCCTTGCCACTTCGTGTAGTGAATGGCATATTGCCAATGTTTTGTTTCTCTAAAGCTGATTTAGCTTTAGATTTTTTATTCTTTAACAGGGTAAAAGTTGACTTTACATGGCCTGACTTAAGCCCTGGGGCATCGGCCTTCACAGATGACGTTGATGGCCTTGCATCGTCATCATGACTGCTGCCGGCAGCTACAAGACTGGTATGTGGTTCCTGCTCTCCTGTCATGTGACTGTTCTCCATACTCACTACGTCAGTGTCACCAAGCAATAATAGCACAGCTAAGTTGCGGCTAACGCACATAACCACAGACAAAAAAATATATATTTAAAACTGGGGAAGAGCACCCCTGAACGAGGAAGCAGCCCCTTGATAAACGACACAGGCAGCACCCCTGCGCAGCTACGTTGTTGATAAGTGTGGCTAATGCGTGCATACACAGATAAAAAATACTTTTATTAATTTCTTCTTTTTTTTTAAAACTGGGGAAGAGCTCCCCTGAACGAGGCAGCAGCCCCTTGATAAACGACACAGGCAGAACCCCTGCACAGCTACGTTGCTGATAAGTGTGGCTAACACACACACAGAAAAAAACACTTTTTTTATTTTTATTTTTTTCACATTGGGGGTGAAGAGCACCCCTGATAGAGCAACCCAAGTCAACAGTAGCCAGCCCCTATGCACAGCAACAGCACCGCACAGCCACTATGGACAACAAGAGCACAGCCCCTCCCTTGCTTCCTCTTCACTCTCCACAGCCGGAATGAAAATGGCGGTGAGCGCGTGGAACCTTTTATGCAATCCAAAACCCGCGAGAATCTGACAACGGGATGATGATGTTTTGCCTGGCTTTGAGATCCGAGTCAGGCGGGAAAACCCAAGCCGGACTCAGATTCATCTCGGATCTGCAAAATTCGAGTGGGTTCGGTTCATTGAGAACTGAAACCGCTCATCTCTAGAACCGAGTATACCTGGCTTATGCAGCAAAGGTTTGTGCTGAAAGAATAATGGAGGAAAAGCGTAGGAAATACAATGTAAAATAATATAGAGTAAAGGCAATAAATGTCTTAACACAAGAAGGTTTTTCTAGCCATAGATATATCAGGTTAAAATGAGGAAAAATGTGGTTTATAGGGAAAAGGCTGGATATGTGCAGAACATTTTCCAAAACCTTTCAGCATGCTATGCACATTTAGGGGCCTATTCATCAACACTAAAATAACGTTTTTAAGGACATTTTCCTTAAATAACGTTATTTTGGTATTCATGAACAGACTTAACACAGGAGATATCACAGATATCTCCTTGCTAAGTCCCCCTGCGTTAATTTCTACACTCCCCATACATTAGTATGGGGATGTGGAAATTATGGTATTCATCAAATTCCGAAAATTATCAATTTTCGGAATTTGATGCAGTTACTATTCGCCACTGTGAGGTGGCGAATAGCAGAATCCACTTACTTGTATCAGCGTGTGCAGGTCCCCCGACGAGTCCCTCTGGCGCTCTGCTCCGTCCTCAGGCTCCGGAGGCTGGTCTGTCATGTGTGCTCCCCAGCAGAGCACAAGAAAGTTTAGAAAAAGAAAAAAAAAATTATTTTTTTTTCCTAATCTGTCATGTGGTCTGCAGGGAAACCACATGACAGACCAGCAGGACGGAGCCAAAGGCTGCTGCGCGGACAGGTAAGTCGGGGGGGGGGGGGAAGGTGAGCGGAGGGGGGAGGGGGGGTGGGGGGGGTCAGGGGGGGGGTACGAAACTTACCGCATCTGTAGGCAGTGCTGCGCATGCGCTGGTTTTACAGATGTTACAGAGCATGCGCAGCACTGTTTCCAGACGCGATAAGGTAGTGTAGAGAGGGAAAAGTATCTATTTCCCGAAAAGCTGTCATTGCAAAAATGACAGCTTTTCGGAATAGATACTTATGGAGAGGTGGAATGATGAATTCCACCTATAATTAGCTAGAACTCCATGAGAGTTCTAAAGCTAATTATCTCCATTGAATTTTTTACGTTTAATGAATAGGCCCCTTAGTGTGAGAGTTTATGTAAGGCTAGAGCTTAGTAGACAACAAGAGAAAGAAAGAAAAGTGACACAGCATCCTAAAGTAGAAGAGAGCATATAATTAGAAGGGTAGAAAGCAGAAGGAAAGGGTAGAGGGAAGCAGGGAAACAATTTAAATTGCCTTACTCAATATTAATAGAGCAGGTGCTCTGAGAAAATACATTTGAAGTAGGGGTGTGCACCGGCCACTTTTCGTGTTTTGTGTTTTGGTTTTGTATCTGGATCTTTCTTCGTGTTTTGGATCTGGATTGGTTTTGCCAAAACCACCCTTCTGTGTTTTGGGTTCTGGGTTTTGTGTTTTAGATCTGTA
This sequence comes from Taudactylus pleione, assembly GCA_031769625.1. Lineage (NCBI taxonomy): Eukaryota > Metazoa > Chordata > Amphibia > Anura > Myobatrachidae > Taudactylus > Taudactylus pleione. The sequence goes on along the minus strand of JAUIMM010000190.1, from coordinate 5,644,362 downwards.
TTTTTTTGAAAAAAAGCATAAAAACAGCTTAAATCTCAGAATGTGTGGGTTTTACTGCTCCTATGCAATTATTAACCTCAATAACCTTCATTTCCACTCATTTCCAGTCTATTCTGAACACCTCACACCTCACAATATTGTTTTTATGGCCAAAAGATTGTACCGAGGTAGCTGGATGACTATGCTAAGCGACACGAGTGGGCGGCACAAACACGTGGCCCATCTAGGAGTGACACTGCAGTGGCAGACAGGATGGCAGTTTGAAAAACTAGGCCCCAAACAGTACATAATGCAAAGAAAAAAAAGAGGTGCAAGATGGAATTGTCCTTGGGCCCTCCCACCCACCTTTATGTTGTATAAATAGGACATGCACACTTTAACAAACCAATCATTTCAGCGCCAGGGTCTGCCACATGACTGTGGCTGAAATGATTGGTTCGTTTGGGCCCCCACAAAACAAGCTGGCAATTAATGTGTCCCTGCACAAACTGGCTCTACGGAGGCAAGATGTCGTCCTCATCCTCCTCATCCACCGATTCCTTGGATAAAACAGGAAAAAGGGATTTAGGTGTCCCTGGACTGCTTACGGTCTTAGCCAAAGTTTCTGAACTTGACAGTAACTTTTTATGAACGCGCTGCAGGTGCCGTATAAGGGAGGATGTTCCTAGGCGGTTAACGTCCCTACCCCTACTTATTTCACCTTTACATATGGTACATATGGTAAGACAGTTGTTGTCCGGATTTGGATAGAAATATTGCCAGACCAAAGAGGTGGAATGTTTGGTCTTCTGCCCAGGCATGACCGTGATGGGCTTTTTCATCCCACGGACAACAACTGTCTCCACCGGAGCCTGATTTAAACAAACCACATCACCATCAGAATCCTCCTCGCCAACTTCCTTCTCAGCGCCAGCTACACCAGTATCCTCACCCTGTTGTACTTCAACAGTGACATCTTCAATTTGCATATCAGCAACTGGACTGTGGGTGCTCCTTCCAGCACTTGCAGAGGGCGTGCAAATGGTGGAAAGAGCCACCTCTTCCCGTCCAGTGCTGGGAAGGTCAGGCATCGCAACCGCCACCACACTTGGACTCTCCTTGGGGATTTGTGATATCTTCTTAGAACGCACAGTTCTTTGCTGTGCTTTTGCCAGCTTAACTCGTTTGATTTTTTTAGCGGGAGGAGGGCTTCCATCGTCATGTGAAGCTGAACCACTAGTCATGAACATAGGGAAAGACCTTAGCCGTTCCTTGCCACTCCGTGTCGTAAATGGCATATTGGCAAGTTTACATTTCTCAGATGATTTAAATGTTTTTTTCAAGGTCATTTTCCTGAACTTTGTCTTTTGGGATTGTATGTGGCCTCTACTATGACATTGGGCATCGGCCTTGGCAGACGACGTTGATGGCATGTTATCGTCTATGTCATGACTAGTGGCAGCAGCTTCAGCACTAGGAGGAAGTGGTTCTTGATCTTTCCCTATTTTATTTTTATCGGAGAAAGTTAATCCTCCATTTATGTTATATTGATATATACGTGCGGCTAAGGCGCACACAAACACAGAAAATTATTTTTTATTTTTGTTGGAGACTAGTGCACTTTGTGGGTTACACCACCCTTTAAGAAATGAGCCAGCCGGCCCTTTACTTATGGGACACAGGCGCACGCTTGGCGCTGCTCCTTTGTTGATGCACGTGCATCTACAGCCCACGCAATTCACAAACACAGAAAATATTTTTTTATTTTGTTTGGAGTGCCCTTTGGGGGTCACAGCACCCTTTAACGGACAAGCCAGCTGGCCTTTTACTTATGGGACACAGGCGCAGGCTTGGCACTGCTCCTTCGTTGATGCACGTGCAGCCACAGTGCACACAATTCACAAACACAGAAAAAAAAATTGTATTTTGTTTGGAGTGCCCTTTGGGGGTTACAGCACCCTTTAGCGGTCAATCCAGCCGGCCCTTTATTTATGGGACACAGGCGCATGCTTGGCACTACTTTGTTGATGCACGTGCGGCTACTGCGCACACAATTCACAAACACTAAAAAATATATTTTTTTATTTTGTTTGGAGTGCCCTTTGGGGTATTTTGTTTGGAGTGCCCTTTGGGGGTTACAGCACCCTTTAGCGGTCAATCCAGCCGGCCCTTTATTTATGGAACACAGGCGCACGCTTGGCACTACTTTGTTGATGCACGTGCAGCTACTGCGCACACAATTCACAAACACAGAAAATATTTTTTTATTTGGTTTAGAGTGTACTTTGGGGGTTACAGCACCCTTTAACGGTCAAGCCAGCCGGCCCTTTACTTATGACACAGGCGCATGCTTGGCACTACTTTGTTGATGCACGTGCGGCTACTGCGCACACAATTCACAAACACAGAAAATATTTTTTTATTTGGTTTGGAGTGTACTTTGTGGGTTACAGCACCCTTTAACGGTCAAGCCAGCCGGCCCTTTACTTATGACACAGGCGCATGCTTGGCACTACTTTGTTGATGCACGTGCGGCTACTGTGCACACAATTCACAAACACAGAAAATATTTTTTTATTTGGTTTGGAGTGTACTTTGGGGGTTACAGCACCCTTTAACGGTCAAGCCAGCCGGCCCTTTACTTATGCACAGGCGCACGCTTGTTACTACTTTGTTGATGCACGTGCGGCTACTGCGCACACAATTCACAAACACAGAAAATATTTTTTATTTGGTTTGGAGTGTACTTTGTGGGTTACAGCACCCTTTAACGGTCAAGCCAGCCGGCCCTTTACTTATGACACAGGCGCACGCTTGGCACTACTTTGTTGATGCACGTGCGGCTACTGCGCACACAATTCACAAACACAGAAAAAATATATATTTTTTTAGCACTTGGGGGGAGCACCCCTGATGGACAGAGCACCCCCTGGACAACACTACAGCACCCCTTTAGGACTGGGACACTGCACAGGACTTTGGAGTGGACACAGCCCCTATGGACAACTGACTGCACAACACAGTCCAGCCAGCCCCTATGGACTTTGAAGTAGTGGACACAGCCCCTATGGACAACAGAAGCACAGCACAACACAGCCAGCCCCTATGGACTTTGAAGTAGTGGACACAGCCCCTATGGACAACAGCAGCATAGCGCAGCACAGCACAGCACAACACTACTCTGCACTACACTACACTACACAGCCCAGCCAGCCCTAACTCCCACCCTCCCTCTTCACTGTCCACAGCCGAGTGAGAAAATGGCGCCGACGCGGGTACCTTATGTAGGATCCAAAACCCGCGAGACCCGGAAGGCGGGATGATGACGTTTTGCCTCGATTTCAGATCCGAGTCAGGCGGGAAAAGTCGAGCCTGACTCGGATCGGCCTCGGATCGGGGGGGCTCAGGGGTGTTCGGATTTCAGAAATCCGAACCCGCTCACCCCTAATTTGAAGGAGTAGGAGTATCTTGTATAGAAACAGAGGGGTCCATTTATTGATGATCTTTAGATCCGATAATTAGAATATTTTATCACCACTATTTGCAGCAATAAGAAATGATGTACTGCAGGGATGTATTATGAAATGCACTCAGTGACTTGGACTCCGATAGCAGCCTGTCCCGATGATGTGTAAAGTGATCGCATCAGCAATCACTTTGCTTTCTGCAGCAGGACCCCACCAGACCACGCAGGCACAAGTGGCTATTACTGGGGAGGGAACTGGAGGATCCCTCTCCTGGTAAATTCTGTGATATGTAGCCTATAGACTACAATGGCTAACACCATCTTAATAAGCTTTCACAATATAGCAGCCCCTATAAGTTTTTATGGAGGCTGATCTTGCAACCGGAACCAGGGAATGCTTACATTTTGCAGGTATCTCCCAAAAAGGTGTTTAAAAAATATGCCCCAAAAAGTTAAGATCAATGTCAGGCAGAAGGAAGTCAAACCAAGGGGGGAGACTACACCAAACTCCACTTTATATATATATATAAGGGGGGGGGCCCTTATATATATTTTTATTCTGGACTATTTTCACCCCATATGGTACACTGCCCTCCAAACCCAGTACTGTTTAAAGACGGTAACCAATAAGCAGGGCGGGATGCCGCTCTCTTATAATATTAAGACACCTGGCAACACACCACTAAGGAAGTGGTATACCCCTACAGGTGGCTATTAGTCACGATCCCAAAGGCAGACAGACTTATACCCCACCTTGATTATTATGCTATGTTTTATATATGCAAATGTACTACAAGTATAACTGCTATTAATACTGTGCAATGTTAATAACTCTGTTATCTCTGTATGTAATGAATAACCCTGAAACCCTGTCATACATTGTTTACCATATATGATTGTTTAAACAACTGTACATATTGACCCTGATTCAGAGCCGCTCGCTGCCGCTGGCCGCACGCTGGCATTGTGGGTGTTTGTTTTTTTTTTGCTCTCTGGCCGCTCGCAAAGCTGTGGGAGACCCCCCTCTACCCGGCCACAAAACGGGGCGAGCTGTCACTCACCATCGACATCCGCCCCATCTTGTTGCGAGCCCCATAGCGACTGAACTTCAGTCACTCGGCGGGGCTCGCGCACGCCGGATGCGGCACATGCGCAGTGCCTAAACATCAGGCCGCTTGCGAGTGCACAGCGCTTGCGAGCAGCTCTGAATCAGGGCCATAGTGTGATATAGGTCTGAGGTTAACACTGTGATTAACCATTATACAGATTCTTCACGCATACTTTTTTCATGCATATCATTCTAGTATATTTGTAGAACACAGAAATATACGCAACACATTTAGGGGTATAGCGTGGTATATCTTGTATTAATGTCAGGCAGAAGCAGGGCTGGATGAGGCATTAGGTTATCTAATTAAAACTGGAAGGGATCTGCATATTGGGCCTGATTCATATATGTAAGTTAATGCCCCTGACCGCAGCTGTGACTTTGTACACCAGAGGTGGGGAACCTTTTGTCTGCCGAGGGCCATTTTGATATATGTAAAATTATTTGCGGGCCGGTGCAGACCACGTCCCCTCTGTGTGACATCACACAGGGGCGGGCCACAATTGCCGGTATTTACAGCAATGCCCGGAGCTGTAAAGGCAGCGGTGTGACCGTCTGAAGCATCCTAAGGCGCTCCAGATGGCATGCTGCATAAATTCTGTCTGCGGCACCCTGCTAGCCAGATGAGGCTAGCAGAAAAAAGCTCAGAGGGCCAGAGGGCCAGACCAAATTATTCCGGGGGCCGTATAAGGCCTGAGGTTCCCCATCCCTGTTGTACGAAGAAGCTGTGCAATAATATGCAAATGCTGCAGCTGCCAAGTTTTGTATGGAGACGCCCACTGGCGGTTTGCAAATCCAAGCGACTGCATACAAACACGCAGCATCAGTCGCTGATCATTCAATTATTGGATGTCAGAGTAACCCTATGGTCGTGCAGAATGGCAAACGGAACTGGGACGCCAAATCCATCTTTGCTGTGTGTGGGATCACAGTCGCAGACAGAGACATGCGCTGAAAATGGTTGCACATGGCCAATGATTTCCTTATTTCTTGTATCATTTAAATAGAATCCAGAATTTTAGATTTTGACGTAAGAAAATTAGCATTTTTAAACTAATTCCCCCAAATTTGCTGCCCTCAAAATCTGCTGCCTCATAATAGTCCCCCTTATAATGGTGCTCTAGTCCAGTGTTTCCCAACTCCAATCCTCAGGAACCTCTAACTCTGCCTATTTTACACATCTCCTAGTTGGTGCACAGATGTATTCATTTGATGCAGTCATCATGTCGTCAATCACACTGTTGATAGTCATAATGTTGACACCACAATGTCGACATTTATGATATGGAGAGAGGGTTAGGGTTAGGCTGCAGAAGCGGAGTGTTAGGGTTAGGCTCAGTGACGTGCGGTGAGGTCAATGGCTGTGGACAGGGGCGCCGAGAGGGGGGGGGGGAGCGGGTACAGATTACCCGGGTCCGACGCTGCCCCCCCCTCCCTCACAGCAGCCCAGCACACAGCGTGTGCTGAGCTGCAGTTGGAGACTGCAGCAGCAGCCACAGCAGTCTTCTTTGCCTGTGTGGGGGAGCGATCACACTGATCGCGCCCCCCCTGGCTTTGCGCCGGGCTGAGGGGGCTCAGAGCGCCCCCCTCCCCGGTGCGCAGCGCTGCTTCGCGGCGCTGCAACTCTTTTTTATTTGTTTTTTTTTCAGCAAGGGGGCAAGGCCACGCCCCCGAGATTAGGTCACGCACCCTATTACCGGGGCCCGCCTTGGCTCTTGGCGGCCCTGGCTGTGGAGGCACACAAAACACTGGAGCATGACAGGGTGTATGATAGGGGAGGGCTCTGCCTCCCCTGCCTACCCTGACTGCACATCCCTGTTTAGGCTGCAGAAGGGGAGTGTTAGGGTTAGGCTGCGTTAGGGATAATGGTGGTGCACACACCGATGATAACTCCACCAGAACTCTGCATCAGTCGACCATCAGTATCACAAGACACCGCTGGAGCTGCCAAACCTGGTAAGTGAAGCCACTGCACCATCAGGACTGTTTTGTTCATTCTACACATTTCCTCAGTGTCTATCTTATGAATATCAACATGGTCAATGTCGACATGCTGCATGTCAAAATTACAGCCATGTTTACTTTCTGCAATTTAGTCACATGGTCGACATTTACCATGTTGGTATTCATGTTAACACCACATTGTCAACACTAGATTTTTAGGAACAAAAAACTAAAATTAGGTTTTTTCAATCCATATTTAAGGATTTTATAGGTTTTACATTTTTAAATTTAGAAATATATACGTTGTATGAAGATAAAACAAAACCACGCAACATATCATTGTTTGAAACACTGTGCTTTTATTATGTATGACTTACTTATGAAAACTACTCATTTGAAACTCCTAATGAAATAAATACAATATACCATTATGTGTGAAACACTGTGGCATATATGTAAACCACTCATTTGAAACTCCTTAGATGGGGCATCTGGAAAAACGTTTGTCCGGAGAAGGAAAGGTGAGCTCTACCATCAGTCCTGTGTCATGCCAACAGTAAAGCATCTTGAGACCATTCATGTGTGGGAATGGGTATGATATACCCATAATGGGTACGATTCCCGTCAGCGGCAGCCCGACAGAAGCAGATTGCGAAGCAGCGGAAGCCCGACAGCGCTGGAAATCCCGATCGTGGATAGGTAAGTATAGACTAACCTAACCTAAACCCCCTAACCCTAACCCTCCTTAGGGGTGCCTAACCCTAACTTCCCCCCCAAGTGCCTAACCCTAATCCCCCCTCTAAGTGCCTAACCCTAACCACCCCCTTCCCCGCTGCCTAAACCTAAGTCCCCCGGGGGGGTGCCTAACCCTAAGTCCCCCCTGGGGGTGCCTAACCCTCCCTCCCCCTAGCCTAACCCTAACCCTCCCAGGGGGGTGCCTAACCCTAAGTCCCCCCCGGGAGCCCTAAACCTAACCCTCCCCCCTGCGGCTGTCCGCTCGCGGCGCCCGGCATCACTACGATCGTGATGCCGGGCGCCGGTCACCCGGTGTCGGGGAAATCCGGGCGTCTACATCTAGACGCCCGGCATTTCACCCTTGCCGGCATAAGACAGTCGGGAAGCCAGCTGCCAGTATTTAGGCAGTCGGCTTCCCGATTGCTTCCCCATGTGTGGGGTTGCTTCTCAGCCAAGGGAGTGGGCTCACTCACAATTTTGCATAAGAACACAGCCATTAATAAAGAATGGTACCAAAACATCCTCCAAGAGCAACTTCTCCCAATCATCAAAATTTTGGGTCCATGGCCAGGAAACTCTCCAGACCTTAATCCCATTGAGAACTTCTGGTCAATCCTCAAGACGCAGGTGGACAAACAAAACCCCACAAATTCTGACAAACTCCAAGCATTGATTAGGGAAGAATGGGCGGCCATCAGTCAGTATGTGGCCCAGAAGTTGATTGACAGCATGCCCCAGCAAATTGCAGAGGTCTTGAAAAGGAAGGGTCAACATGGCAAATATTGACTCTTTGCATAAACTTAATGTAATTGTCAATAAAAGCCTATGGGCTCTATTTACTACAATCCGCATATTGAATGCGGATTGTAGTGTGATATTACCGAGTGAATTCGCATTGCGAATTCAGGCAATATCACAGGGATTTACTATAAATCCCTTGCAGGGACAGAGCTTGTGATAAAGCTCTGTCCCTGCGGATCCCATCCGCACTCTAGTCGCTGTATTTTCGGAAAAAATACCGCGACTAAGAGCCCGTGCATGCGCCGACCCACCGTCGCTGCTACCCCCCTCCGATGCTAAGCCCCGCCCCCCACGATCGCGGACCCCCGCGACCCCCCCTCCCTTCATTACACTTACCTGCATCCTCCTGGCCTCCGGTGATCTTCTCCGGGCTTCCCAATCAGGTGATCTCCCATACTGCACTGGGACCCGATCACCTGATGACCGGGCCGCAGTGCACTATGGGAGACCAGCTGACCGGAGAGGAGCCATCACCGGAGGCCCGATCACCGGTCCTTGGATTCAGGTAAGTAAAAAAAAAATGTTTCAATTTTTTTTTTCTTTTTTTTACAGCAATCAGCTTGCGGTCTGTTTAGACCACATAGCTGACTACTGGTACCGGCTCCCGGCTCTGCTCCCCCGCTAGAGCAGAGTGGGAGCCCGGTAACCGGGGGAGACCCTGGATAACGCCACCTCCAGGTGGCGTTATTATCACAGGGCTTCCCCCGGTATTTTTTTACAATTTATTTTTAGTAACTCTGGTTGGATCACATTTCCCATTACAATTATGGGAAATGCGATCTGCTTTACTAAAAATAAGTGATACTAGGGGTTGGAGTAGAATTTTACTAATTCTACTCCAATTGCCCTGTAATAACTACAGGTGAAACTAAAATAATGTGAAAAGGGTGTGAAAACACCCTTTTCACTTTATTTTAGTAAAAATAATGTTAATAAATAGAGTTACACTTATTAAATGCTTGTAATTTTACTTCACTATACCATAGTAACAGCTGACAAAAAGGTCTAAAAACACTGAAGCAGCAAACTTTTTGACCATGGCTGTAAATGTATATAGGCCCTGATTCAGAGCCGGACGCTCTGACCAGAGCGCTCGCTCTGAATCAGGGCCCTCCTCCATTAAAATGGAGCGTCCTCCTGGACGCTCGTACAGCTGTGGGTCACCACCCACAGCATATACGAGCGTCCAACAAGATGGTCGCGATGGTCTTGACCATCGCGACCATCGGACTTGCGAGTGAAACCCTGTGGTCGGGTTTCTCAACCACAAGCCCTGGAGTGATTTTGGCTCTATCAGAGCCAAAATCACTCCCACTGACATCACTAGTGATGTCAGTGGGACCGGCTTCAGACGGTAGGCGTTCCCATGGGAACGCCTCCGTCTGGCAGGCACGCCCCGGCACGCCCACCAAAGGGGGCGTGCTGCCAATCAACATCGACAGCACGCCCCCTTTGGTGCGAGACCCGGAGTGATGGAAAGTCCTTAGCTCACCGGGTCTCGCGCATGCGCACGACGGAGCTCCCGCCGTCGTGCGCATGCGCAGTGGGGACCATCGACCCACTTGCGAGCGTACTGCCGCTCGCGAGTGGGTCTGAATGACCCCCATAGTTTCAGCTTAATTAACAGAATTAAGTCTTTTTAAGTTCTAACAGTCAAAATAGGTCATTTTAGGTACTAACACCCAGATTAGATCCTGCAGAAATTAAGGGGCCTATTCATTGTCACTTATTTTTCACAAAAGCAGGTGAATATTAAAATTTTCACCTGCTTTTGTGAAAAATAAGTGTCAGGACCATTCATCAGGTTCTGAAAAAGCATTTTTTTTCGGACCTTGATGATGTTACTGAACGCCAGTTTCAGGTGGCATTCAGCCCCGGATAACCTTCACAGGCTGCTGTTTATAGGCAGCCTGTGAAGATTTACAAGGCTGCCACACAGCACAGGGATTCAGATCCGTATGGCACGCCTCCCATTTAACATCAGTATGGGGGCGAGCCCAGCACTCTGTCATTAGCTGGGCTGCCCCCAGCCTACTCCCTGCACCGAATGGATCCATTCCTCTTCTCCGGAGCCTGCAACACAGCACAGCTGCGGCGGTGGGGGTGCCCAACCTCCCAACCACCAGTGTGGCACTCCAGCCCATTGGTAGAACAGCGGGGCAGTGCCCGAAAAACTTGACTGTCCCGCTGACAGGGTTGGACTGGCCCACAGGGGTACAGGGGAAATCCCCGGTGGGCCCCACTGCCCGTGGGCCCACATTTCCTCCTCTAGGTTTCATGTTCCAGACCTCAAATTATAGATTGTCACTCTATTAGATGGTCAGTTACCTGCTGGAGCAGGACCACTGATCAGCATGGTACCCATCTATAGAAACTACACCAAAATTGCCTAATGGTTAGCCAAGCATCTGTGATGGATGACCACCCCCCCTCTGGTGGAAGACCACTCCCCTTAAGCATGGGCCCCTACCACTGCATTTCCCGAGTGGGCCCTTCATGTCCCAGTCCGACACTGCCCGCTGAAATTCGGGATGGCTGGGAGGGGTGCACACTCTATGGGGTGACACCCCTGTTTGACCGCACTGTAAAATTTTACACAAATAACTTTCTAACTAAATGGAACAAAACACAATAGGAACATTTTTATGTGGTCCATTTTTATTTAATTTTTTTTATTTTTTTTTTTTTTTAAGTTTGTTTTTCTTCAGGCTATTTGCCCTGAGACCACTTAGACATGCGTCTCACAATTATACTTCCCGGTCATAAAACACTGATAGAAGGGGCCTTAAATACATTATATCTCAGTTCTCTGATGTCTACTCTGGCAATGCAAGCTTAAATGAGGATTAACTGCAGCCTCAGGATTGATTGCGGGTCTGTAATTGGTTAACAACCCCGTGGGCAAATATGCTGCAATTAAATCTGCCTCTAAGGGGTATATTTACTAAAGTACAGGTTTTTGAAATGTAAAGTTGTTGCCAATAGCAACCAATCAGATTCTATTTAGAATTTCTTTAGCACCTTCCAGAAATAATAGCTAGAATCTGATCATTTGCTATAGGCAACAACTCCACTTCTGAAAACCTGCACTTTAGTAAATATACTCCTAAGCAGTGGTGGATTTTGCCTAGGGACTGCAAGGCTGCAGTAAAATCCACCACCTCAGTGTAGTCAGAGCAGTCCGTGACTGAACTGGCTACACTGTGTGACTGGCAGTGGCTTCCTATTGGAAGCGCTACCTGCCAGTCACATATACAATTAGTCTCAGGGGGAGGTGTCTCCTCCCCCTGGGACTGCCAATCCGGGCTGCTATTAGCAGAAAGTGGCTTCCAGGAGGAAGCCGCTACTCTGCCTTTCTGCAAGCCCTAACCGGCTCCTAGGGGCTGCAGACGATGCGGCTCCCCGCCGCTAGTGCGCATGCACTGGTCCCGGCGCCTGATAGATTGACTGCGCAGGTGCCGTGACCGAGCCAGGACGGGAGTAGCGGATGAATCCTTGCATCCTCCCTCCCTCTCGGTTTCAGCGGCGGCAGCCCCCCTCATCGAAGAGGGTAGGAGCCGCCGCTGCTGCTAAGTATTAAGCTTAAATCAAACATACATGCATCTTGGTGATAAACCTAGCTCCAGGTATAAAACTATCCTGGTCCTAGGTTCCTAACAGATCTCTGATTGTTATATTACTGCAAACAATTGCTACAGCATAATGTACAAATGGTGATGTTACCCCCAAAGAAGCAAGAAGCCTACAAATGTATTTTTTCATGTTACAAAAACATATATAAAATACAGTGGATGCAATTTTTGATTTGGAAGGGGGTTTTTAATTTTAGATAACTTTTTCTCAAAACCCACTGTGCAAAATACCCACATTTATATTAAGTTGTATTTAATATTTAGTTACCCTATATGTTGGACATTTACAGCATTAATCATTTATTAAGAAATGAGGTTCCATCATTAAGCAGCGTTTAACATTACCAGCAGAGAGCTTAGGCCTTGCTGTATGTACAGTGCACATTCAGGAAAAGTCTGTTCTCTGAAGTGGACTCTTGCCAAGATCGCGTTTACAAAGCCTCACTTTGTACCTTGACAGGATGCATCTAAGTGGGGCAGGAAATGAAGCCATCACTTTAGGGGAATGAGCTGAGGTCCAGAGGAACTCTACAAACTGTATGTTCTTTGCACTTTGCATAAATGCAGACAGAGGCCTGCTGAATGTCCATTCTACTGCTGAGAGGCCCCCACAAAGCACTGCCAAGTAACAACGGTCAGAAACTCCATTTTCTACATAACTACCTAAGTAGCCTCACTGATCACATCCAGACAGAAGTTACTGAACAGCTAAAGCATTTCAAATACAGGTCCGTTCAGAGCTGCATCTGTGGCCATATTGCATGCTTGAAAATAGCTGCAGATTTACACCTGTATTCAGTCGGCCGCATCTATGTGGCTGCAGCTCCCCAATGCAACTGTTTGTGAGAGCAGCTATCATCAGTGTCTGAGCGTATGTCCACCAGCTCTATCCTGGGCGCAAGAGATCCGCCTGTAATTACATTGGTCTGCGTCTTATATTAAGGTTTTCATAGGTGAAGTTTTATATTTAGTGGATGGTGAATTCAAAAATATAGCTCATTTAGCTCAATCAGGTCAGGTTTTTTTTGCTCCACGTTTAAGAAAGTTCATATTTCATAAATAAAGTATATAATAGTTTGGAAATTATAATGTTTATTGTTTCAAAGCAGACTTACACACCTGCCGCCCCAGCTATAATCCTGCCCTCAGCACAGGTTATCTTAATTACCTGCAGTTCTATAAGCTTCTGTTTTTCTAAGAAATGCAGTTATTTTGAAAATATCTGGAGGTACAGTGCTTTATCCTGTTCTGTAACATTATGGGGTCTAGTTACTAAGCAGTGTTAGGAGACAGAGAGAAAAGTGATAAGTCTGTAATAAGGTGCCAGCCAATCAGCTCCCAACTGTCATCTCACAGGCTGTGTTTGAAAAATGACAGTTGGGAGCTGATTGGCTGGCACCTTATCACAGACTTATCACTTTTCACTCTGTCTCCTAACACTGCTTAGTAATTAGACCCCTTTGTAACTTTTCTGCATGAGGGGCCTATTCATTAAACCTAAAAATTCTCTGGAGATACTGTAATTAGCTTTAGAACTCTCATGGAGTTCTACCTAATTATAGGTGGAATTCATCATTCCACCTCTCCATAAGTATCTATTCCGAAAAGCTGTCATTTTTGCGATGACAGCTTTTCGGGAAATAGATACTTTTCCCTGCCTACACTACCTTATCGCATCTGGAAACAGTGCTGCGCATGCGCTGTTACATCTGTAAAACCAGCGCATGCGCAGCACTGCCTACAGATGCGTTAAGTTTGAGTACCCCCCCGACCGACCCCCTCCGCTCACCTCCCCCCCCCCGACTTACCTGTCCGCGCAGCAGCCTCCGGCTCCGTCCTGCTGGTCTGTCATGTGGTTTCCCAGCAGACCACATGACAGATTAGAAAAAAAATATATGTATTTTTTTCTTTTTCTAAACTTTCTTGTGCTCTGCTGGGGAGCACACATGTCCGACCAGCCTCCGGAGCCTGAGGACGGAGCAGAGCGCCGGAGGGACTCGTCGGGGGACCTGCACACGTGGATACAGGTAAGTTTCACCTGCTATTCGCCACCTCACAGTGGCGAATAGTAACTGCATCAAATTCCGAAAATTTATAATTTTTGGAATTTGATGAATACCACAATTTCCACATCCCCATACTAATGTATGGGGAGTGTGGAAATTAATGCAGGGGAACTTAGCAAGGAGATATCTGTGATATCTCCTGTGCTAAGTGGCTACATGAATACCAAAATAACGTTATTTAAGGAAAATGTCCTTAAAAACTTTATTTTAGTGTTGATGAATAGGCCCCTGACTGTGCTTATTTTCAAAGGGAAAGTACATGGTTTAGTGCAGTGGTTCTCAGCCTCAGTCCTCAAGTACCTCCAACAGTTCATGTCTTCAGGATTTCTTTAATTATGCACTAGTGAGTTAATCTATTTTGCTGGGTCAGTAATTATCACACCTGTTTTTACAGACAGAAATCCTGAAAATATGACCCGATGGTGGTACTTGAGGACAGGAATTGTGAACCAATGGTTTAAGAGGTTGATTCAGAGACAGACTCTAACGCGATCGCAACTGCATTTCCGTACGCAATGCAGTTGCAAACATATGCTAAGATCACCCGAGCATAAAGGCGCCCACTACTGCCTTCACACCTGCGTGCGACTACGCATACCTACATAAACATCGAAGTTCATTGGCAGCCATTTTACCCTTGCGGCAGGTCTGACCTGCCGCAGGCCAGGCAGCTCTTCTGCCACGCAGAGCTGCGAATGCAATTGTAGTGGCTAATTTATGCACGCCCACGTAACGGCGTTCAAACGGCCAGGCACGCCTGCGTTTCGCTAACCACCCACTGTCAACCCCCATCAAACGGTCACTTCCTGTCAATCAATCTGCAATGGCAAAAAATCACTCAATCTGCGTGCGATTTGCAGTTGCGTTCATCTCTGAATCAGGCCCTAAGTGCACTGTTGGCCTGATTCAGGGGTGGACTCTAATCCTGCTGTGACTGCGTCATTGTACTCAGCGGTAGTGAGAATTCATGCTAATGCAAAGGCTGCAGTATTTGTAAAGAGGTGTCCACCGGCTGGGTCTCTAATCTGCCGCCTGTGCACAAAGACACATGAGCAAGCATGTGATCAACCCTATGGCTGCTCAGAGTGTCAGTCGGGACTAAGCTGACAGGGCTAGTGACACTGTGTACAAAGATGCAGTTGCTGGCTGCGACATGCCCACAAAATGCTTGCAATACGCCTATATTTGACTAGCCACCCGCCGCTACCACCCATAAACGCACTCTGACTGTCAGTCACTCTGTGTCCAACCATCGCAACACATACGCACTGCAACTCAGACGCATGAGCAGTACAAAAAACATCAACCAATCAAACAATAGCATAGCGTCCACCTCTGAATCATGCTAGGCAGTAGGGGTAGGGTCAGCCAGGCTGTTGGAGGGAAGGGTTAGGCACTAGGGGAGGGTTAGGGTCAGGCTGTGGGAGGGGAGGGTTAGAGTTAGGCACTAGGGGAGGGTTAGGGTCAGTCTGTGGGAGGGGAGGGCTAGGGTTAGGCACTAGGGGAGGGTTAGGGTCAGGCTGTGGGAGGGGAGGGTTAGGGTTAGGCACTAGGGGAGGGTTAGGGTCAGGCTGTGTGAGGGGGAGGGTTAGGGTTAGGCACTAGGGGAGGGTTAGGGTCAGGCTGTGGGAGGGGAGGGTTAGGGTTAGGCACTAGGGGAGGGTTAGGGTCAGGCTGTGGGAGGGGAGGGTTAGAGTTAGGCTCTAGGGTAGGGTTAGGGTCAGGCTGTGGGAGGGGAGGGTTAGGGTTAGGCACTAGGGGAGGGTTAGGGTCAGGCTGTGGGAGGGGGAGGGTTAGGGTTAGGCACTAGGGGAGGGTTAGGATTGGAGTTAGGGGCGTTACTTAGCACTGGATAATAGCCACAAGTCATCATCACCTGAACGGTGGACCCAGAAGACACCACCAGAGCCCCGCTAGCAGGTAAGTGATCGCTGTACCACCAGGACTGTTTTGTTGACATTCTAATCATGTCGACATTTTCAGTGTCAACATGATGCATGTCAGCATGAGGAATGTCAACAAACAGTACCAAAGCTGGTAAAAATATGACAAGGTAGGCAGCTACTTATAATTGACATTTTTACTTTTTATACACAGCCCAATTCTGCAAATGATCATGCACGTCACAAAATCAAATGGGGAGTGCCTGGTGGTCAAATAGGCACAGTTGGGCAAATAATGTGTGTTGCCCAATGCCCAGACACATTCTTCTCTAGTCCTGAAATGACCTTTAGTATGTGGTATAAGTTCTCAGTGCTGTAAGGTACTGAGCGCACATTGTATTCCTTTCCTGTAAAGTCTCTATTCTTCTGATATACTGTACCTTCACATGACGGCTATTAAATGCCAGATTAGTGCAATGCTCTTTAATCTTTTGGCACTCATGGTAAGCTAAATACCAAAGTCTTTTGGGGACTTTACGAATGAAAATAAAAGATTTTGCAGTATAGATCATATTTCCTCACTTACCTTTTCTTACATATGAGAAAATGTATAAAAGCAAAATAATATGAAAGGCCTATTGCTTAATATGTCACATTGGAATTTCCATAAAGTAATAAACATTGCAGTCTTAATTAGTTTCTAGTGACATGTAGTACTATAAAACTGTGTCTTTTTAACTCTGCACCATTGTATATTCATGTTAAGCGGCAAATGATGTTCCTACTTTTCTGAGAGTACAGACATCATTTGTCCTGGCTGCCAATGAGAGCAGGGTTATCTGGAGAGAATGCCAGGAACTGTTACACTGTTCCTGGCACCCTGATCACAGCGCAGAGAACTCATGTGCTGCTCTTCATTTGCAAAAGAAATCCTCTGCTAGACTGCTACTAGTGAGCTTCCTGCAAAATGGAATAGTAGAAGCAGCTCTATTATATTCAGTTTACACTGAAAATACAGCTGTCCTTCACCATTTAAAAATACCAGTAAATGTTACAAAAAAACTTGCAGGACCACTGACAACTTAAGTGTATTAAAAAAATGGCAATTTACACTTCTGGATCTAAGCGCTTATTTACACATACAGGTAAGAAAACTAAGAGACAAGGGGGCAATCCTGTAGCCGCAGCCACCCACCAGCACTCAGATCCAGGATAAGTCTCAGCAGCCCCGTCGTACATGCGAATGACCAGTTGCCACCCAGTTACACCATTCAGCTGCAAATGGAGATGCATACAAGTTTCAATTGCCTGTATTTGCTCACAGTTGCTTAAGCTTTGCTACAGAACCTGTGCAGTGCAAAAAATCTCTGTCCACAAAACAGACCTGTTTGCAACTCTGAGTCAGCTCCTAACTGTGCAATACTTAACGTGCCTACACACTTGGCGATGTGCTCACAATCCGACATTGTGTCCAATTTCCCCTTGAACTCTCCCCAGCAGCTCCCCGGCAATTGTGGGCATGATTAGGTGGTAAAAACTGTCCAATGTGACAAACGATCTATCGTGCCTCCTAACTATTCCAGTGCATCGTGACTGAGATTGTCAGATCTGCCCTACAGCATGGCAGATCTGAAGATGCGATGTACGACCTGCGGGGACGCGCATCGGCATCATGATCGTGAGTGGACACTCACGATTTGGGCATATTTTACATGATTTGTGGTCCTGATGCGTCGGAATCGGGCAAATCGTGTAAAATATCGCTAAGTGTGTGGGCACTTTTAGAGCAAAGCCATAAAAGATTATTTTTTTCTCTAATTTTGCCTATGATTGCCTATTTATATACAAATATATATTATTATTATCCTTTATTTATATGGTGCCACAAGTGTTCCGCAGCGCCTTACAAAGTACATAGACAAATAAGTGTACAAGAAACCAGTGACATGCAGGACAAGGTTTATATAAATTGCTGCATTAGCGATCATAACACCCAAATAAGCAACAGGGTGTAAGCAACCAAGTGTAAGGTGCCCGAGTGAGGAGTAGATGAAAGTATAAGGAGAAGCACAATATGTGTATATTAGGGATGTGCGCCGGACCATTTTTGCCGGATTTGGATTTGGATTTGGTTCTAATTCGTCGTCCGGCTTTGGATTTGGATTTGGATTTGCCAAACTGCGGTGACTGGCTTTGGATTTGGATTTGGATTTGGATTTTTTTACAATAATTGACAAAAAAAGCTAAAATCACATAAATTGGTCTTTTTTTTCTTCCTAGAGTATTATTAACCTCAATAACATTAATTTCCAGTCAATTTAGACCATATCACAGCTTATAATATTGTTTTCAACATTATTGGCCAAAGGTTGCAGTGAGCCGACTGGTTACACTAAGCGACAAAGCAGCGGCACAACGACACAGACACCACAGTATAAAGCACATCTATGACACATTGCCACACAGCAGTGGCAGAAATGAAAAGTAGTGCACCCACCCAGTGGGGTACGGCCAGCAGAGTCACAGTACTTGTTTACAAAGTGGGCTACGGCCCTAGGAGTCACAGTGCACAATCTTATTCGCATTACACCGCACATAGGGCCTGATTCACATTGCACCATAAAGTAGTGTCTCTTATTTATGTTACGACACACAGTAGTGCCCCTTTTACACAATGCCCACAGTAGTGACCCTTTTACACAATGCCCACAGTAGCGGTGTCCCTTACACAATGTCCCCCAGCAGTGGTGCCCCCTATGCAGTCCCTTTAGTAGTAGGGTCCACTATGCAGTGCCCCCAGTAGAATGCCCCCCAGTAGTATGCCCCCCATTAGCAGGCCCCCCCAGTAGTATGCCCCCCATTAGCATGCCACCCAGTAGTATGCCCCCCATTAGCAGGCCCCCCCAGTAGTATGCCCCCCATTATCATGCCACCCAGTAGTATGCCCCCCAGTAGTATGGCCCCCCCAGTAGTATGGCCCCCCCAGTAGTAGGCTGCCCCAGTAGCAGGCCCCCCCCAGTAGTAGGCTGCCCCTGTTGTAGCCCCCCCTGTAGTATGGGCCCCCCCTGTATTATGGCCCCCCCTGTAGTAGGCTGCCCCAGTAGCAGGCCCCCCCCAGTAGTATGGCCCCCGCCAGTAGCAGGCCCCTCAGTAGTATGGCCCCCCCAGTAGCAGACCCCCCAGTAGTATAGCCCCCCCAGTAGCAGGCCCCTCCAGTAGTATAGCCCCCCCCAGTAGCAGACCCCCCCCAGTAGCGCCCCCGGCCCTTGCACAAATTAAAAAATAAAAACTTACCTGCATCCCCGCTCCCGCGCCGTCCGCTCTGTCACACGCTGAGGAGGGAGCCGGAAGACGGAGCTCATGTGTGAGCTCCAGCCGGCTCCCTCCGTGCAGCAGCCAATGAGAGTCTGTGTGACTCTCATTGGCTGCTGTAACAAACACACAGCTGCCGCTGGCGGCTGTGTGTCTGTGTCTGTGTAGGGCAGAGCGCTATCACTGCGCTCTGCCCTACACACGAGGAGACCTGATGTCGGATTCTCTAGTGAGAATCCGACATCAGGCGGCCGCCGTTCGGCCCCGAACGGGGATCCGAGTCAGGCGGTGAACACCCGAACAGGGTTCGGGTGGACTCGGATCCCCAATGTTCGGAGCGGTTCGGATTCCACAGAATCCGAACCGCTCATCTCTAGTGTATATTAGGGGTGTGCACCGGCCACTTTTCGTGTTTTGTGTTTTGGTTTTGGATCTGGATCTTTCTTCGTGTTTTGGATCTGGATTGGTTTTGCCAAAACCACCCTTCCGTGTTTTGGGTTCTGGGTTTTGTGTTTTGGATCTGTATTTTTTTGAAAAAAAGCATAAAAACAGCTAAAATCACAGAATTTGTAGGTTTTTCTCCTCCTATGCTATTATTAACCTCAATAACCTTAATTTCCACACATTTCCAGTCTATTCTGAACACCTCACACCTCACAATAGTGTTTTTATGTCCAAAAGGTTGCACCGAGGTAGCTGGATGACTATGCTAAGCGACACGAGTGGGCGGCACAAACACGTGACCCATCTAGGAGTGACACTGCAGTGGCAGACAGGATGGCAGTTAGAAAAACTAGGCCCCAAACTGTACATAATGCAAAGAAAAAAAGAGGTGCAAGATGGAATTGTCCTTGGGCCCTCCCACCCACCCTTATGTTGTATAAACAGGACATGCACACTTTAACAAATCAATCATTTCAGCGCCAGGGTCTGCCACACAACTGTGGCTGAAATGATTGGTTCGTTTGGGCCCCCACAAAACAAGCTGGCAATTAATGTGTCCCTGCACAAACTGGCTCTACGGAGGCAAGATGTCATCCTCATCCTCCTCATCCACCGATTCCTCACCCTCTTCAGTGTGTACATCCTCATCCTCACAAAGTATTAACTCGTCCCCACTTGAATCCACCACCACAGGTCCCTCTGTACCTTCTGGAGGCTGGTCTCCCTGGAAGAGCTGATAATTCATTTTGATGAACATCATCTTCTCCACATTCTGTGGAAGCAACCTCCTACGCCTTTCGCTGACAAGGTTCCCGGCTGCACTAAACACTCTTTCGGAGTACACACTGGAGGGGGGGCAACTCAGGTAAAATAGAGCCAGTTTGTACAGGGGCCTCCAAATTGCCTCTTTTTCCTGCCAGTACAGGTATGGACTGTCTGACATGCCTACTTGGATGCTGTCACCGATGTAATCCTCCACCATTCTGTCAATGGTGACAGTATCATATGCAGTGACAGTAGACATGTCAGAAATTGTTGCCAGGTCCTTCAGTCCGGACCAGATGTCCAAACTTGGTCCTGCCTGCCCTGCAATCACCGCCAGCGGGTTGCTTAGGATACCTAAGTTTTTTCCTGGCAGCCCCAGTTGCGGGAGAAAATGAAGAAGGAGCCGTTGACGTGTCACGTTCCGCTTCAGCTGACAGTGTGTTCACCAGCAGGTCTTTGCACCTCTGCAGGCTTGTGTCGGCCGGAAAGAGAGACACCACATAGGCTTTAAACCTAGGATCGAGCACGGTGGCCAAAATGTAGTGGTCTGATTTCAACAGATTGACCACCCTGGAATCCTGGCAAAGCGAATGAAGGGCTTCATCCACAAGTCCCACATGCCGAGCGGAATCGCTCCGTCTTAGCTCCTCCTTCACTTTCTCCAGCTGCTTCTGCAAAAGCCTGATGAGGGGAATGACCTGACTCAAGCTGGCAGTGTCTGAACTGACTTCACGTGTGGCAAGTTCGAAGGGCTGAAGAACCTTGCACAACACGGAAATCATTCTCCACTGCGCTTGAGTCAGGTGCATACCCCCTCCTTTGCCTATGTCATAGGTGGATGTATAGGCTTGTATGGCCTTTTGCTGCTCCTCCATCCTCTGAAGCATATAGAGGGTTGAGTTCCACCGCGTCACAACCTCTTGCTTCAGGTGATGGCGGGGCAGGTTCAAGAGTGTTTGCTGGCGCTCCAGTCTTCGGCACGCAGTCGCTGAATGGCGAAAGTGGCCAGAAATTTTTCGGGCCACCCAAAGCGTCTCCTGCACGCCCCTGTCGCTTTTCAGAAAATTCTGCACCACCAAGTTTATTGTGTGAGCAAAACATGGGACGTGCTGGAATTTGCCCAGATGTAATGCCCGCACAATATTGGTGGCGTTGTCAGATATCACAAATCCCCAGGAGAGTCTAAGTGGGGTAAGCCACTGGGCGATGATTTCCCTCAGTTTCTCTAAGAGGTTGTCGGCGGTGTGCCTCTTACTGAAACCGGTGATACACAGCGTAGCCTGCCTTGTAACGAGCTGGCGTTTCTGAGATGCTGCTACTGGTGACGCTGCTGCTGTTGCTGCGTAAGGTGATACATCTACCCAGTGGGCTGTCACAGTCATATAGTCCTTAGTCTGCCCTGTTCCACTTGTCCACATGTCCGTGGTTAAGTGGACATTGTGTACAACGGCATTTTTCAGGACACTGAGGACACTTTTTCTGACGTTTCTGTACAGTCTCGGTATCGCCTGCCTAGTGAAGTGGAATCTAGACGGGATTTGGAACCGGGGACACACTACCTCCATCAATTGTCTAAATCCCACTGCACTAATGGCGGATACCGGACGCACGTCTAACACCAACATAGCAGTCAAGGCCTCAGTTATACGTTTTGCTTCAGGATGACTGCTGTCGTACTTCATCCTCCTCGCTAAGGACTGTTGGAGGGTCAATTGTTTAGTAAAAGTAGTGGTGTTCCTACTTCCTCTCTGGGATGATGAACGACTCCCAGCAGCAGCAGCAACAGCAGCAGCGGCAGCAGTAGGCGTAGCAATGCAGGATCCTCCGGAGGAATCCCGGATAGGAGAGTCAGTCATGCCAGTGATATGGCCTGCAGGACTACTTCCGATCCTGACTAAGGAGGAAATTGACGAGGAGGGAGTTGACGGTGTGGTTTGCAGGCGCTTGGATACAACAGGACAACGGGATTTAGGTGTCCCTGGACTGCTTACGGTCTGAGCCAAAGTTTCTGAACTTGACAGTAACTTTTTATGAACGCGCTGCAGGTGCCGTATAAGGGAGGATGTTCCTAGGTGGTTGACGTCCCTACCCCTACTTATTTCACCTTTACATATGGTACATATGGCAAGACAGTTGTTGTCCGGATTTGGATAGAAATATTGCCAGACCAAAGAGGTGGAATGTTTGGTCTTCTGCCCAGGCATGACCGTGATGGGCTTTTTCATCCCACGGACAACAACTGTCTCCCCCGGAGCCTGATTTAAACAAACCACATCACCATCAGAATCCTCCTCGCCAACTTCCTCCTCAGCGCCAGCTACACCAGTATCCTCATCCTGTTGTACTTCAACAGTGACATCTTCAATTTGCATATCAGCAAGTGGACTGTGGGTGCTCCTTTCAGCACTTGCAGGGGGCGTGCAAATGGTGGAAAGAGCCACCTCTTCCCGTCCAGTGCTGGGAAGGTCAGGCATCGCAACCACCACCACACTTGGACTCTCCTTGGGGATTTGTGATATCTTCTTAGAAAGCACAGTTCTTCGCTGTGCTTTTGCCAGCTTAACTCTTTTGATTTTTTTAGTGGGAGGAGTGCTTCCATCGTCATGTGAAGCTGAACCACTAGTCATGAACATACTAGGGATCGACCTTAGCCGTTCCTTGCCACTCCGTGTCGTAAATGGCATATTGGCAAGTTTACGTTTCTCTTCAGCTGATTTAAATGTCTTTTTCAAGGTCATTTTCCTGAACTTTGCCATTTGGGATTGTATGTGCCCTCTACTATGACATTGGGCATCGGCCTTGGCAGACGACGTTGATGGCATGTTATCGTCTATGTCATGACTAGTGGCAGCAGCTTCAGCACTAGGAGGAAGTGGTTCTTGATCTTTCTCTATTTTATTTTTATCGGAGAAAGTTTGGTCCTCCATTTATGTTATATCGATTTGATATATACGTGCGGCTAAACACAGAAAATAATTTTTTTTTTGGTTTGGACTGGAGTGTACTTTGTGGGTTACAGCACCCTTTAACGGTCAAGCCAGCCGGCCCTTTACTTATGACACAGGCGCACTCTTGGCACTACTTTGTTGATGCACGTGCGGCTACTGCGCACACAATTCACAAACACAGAAAATAATTTTTTTTTGGTTTGGACTGGAGTGTACTTTGGGGGTTACAGCACCCTTTAACGGTCAAGCCAGCCGGCCCTTTACTTATGACACAGGCGCACGCTTGGCACTACTTTGTTGATGCACGTGCGGCTACTGCGCACACAATTCACAAACACAGAAAATAATTTTTTTTTAGGTTTGGACTGGAGTGTACTTTCGGGGGTTACAGCACCCTTAACGGTCAAGCCAGCCGGCCCTTTACTTATGACACAGGCGCACGCTTGGCACTACTTTGTTGATGCACGTGCGGCTACTGCGCACACAATTCACAAACACAGAAAATAATTTTTTTTTTGGTTTGGACTGGAGTGTACTTTCGGGGGTTACAGCACCCTTAACGGTCAAGCCAGCCGGCCCTTTACTTATGACACAGGCGCACGCTTGGCACTACTTTGTTGATGCACGTGCGGCTACTGCGCACACAATTCACAAACACAGAAAATAATTTTTTTTTTGGTTTGGACTGGAGTGTACTTTCGGGGGTTACAGCACCCTTAACGGTCAAGCCAGCCGGCCCTTTACTTATGACACAGGCGCACGCTTGGCACTACTTTGTTGATGCACGTGCGGCTACTGCGCACACAATTCACAAACACAGAAAATATTTTTTTTTTTGGTTTGGACTGGAGTGTACTTTCGGGGGTTACAGCACCCTTAACGGTCAAGCCAGCCGGCCCTTTACTTATGACACAGGCGCACGTTTGGCACTACTTTGTTGATGCACGTGCGGCTACTGCGCACACAATTCACAAACACAGAAAATAATTTTTTTTTTGGTTTGGACTGGAGTGTACTTTCGGGGGTTACAGCACCCTTAACGGTCAAGCCAGCCGGCCCTTTACTTATGACACAGGCGCACGTTTGGCACTACTTTGTTGATGCACGTGCGGCTACTGCGCACACAATTCACAAACACAGAAAATAATTTTTTTTTTGGTTTGGACTGGAGTGTACTTTCGGGGGTTACAGCACCCTTAACGGTCAAGCCAGCCGGCCCTTTACTTATGACACAGGCGCACGCTTGGCACTACTTTGTTGATGCACGTGCGGCTACTGCGCACACAATTCACAAACACAGAAAATAATTTTTTTTTTGGTTTGGACTGGAGTGTACTTTCGGGGGTTACAGCACCCTTAACGGTCAAGCCAGCCGGCCCTTTACTTATGACACAGGCGCACGCTTGGCACTACTTTGTTGATGCACGTGCGGCTACTGCGCACACAATTCACAAACACAGAAAATAATTTTTTTTTAGGTTTGGACTGGAGTGTACTTTCAGGGGTTACAGCACCCTTAACGGTCAAGCCAGCCGGCCCTTTACTTATGACACAGGCGCACGCTTGGCACTACTTTGTTGATGCACGTGCGGCTACTGCGCACACAATTCACAAACACAGAAAATAATTTTTTTTGGGTTTGGACTGGAGTGTACTTTCGGGGGTTACAGCACCCTTTAACGGTCAAGCCAGCTGGCCCTTTACTTATGACACAGGCGCACGCTTGGCACTACTTTGTTGATGCACGTGCGGCTACTGCGCACACAATTCACAAACACAGAAAATAATTTTTTTTTAGGTTTGGACTGGAGTGTACTTTCGGGGGTTACAGCACCCTTAACGGTCAAGCCAGCCGGCCCTTTACTTATGACACAGGCGCACGCTTGGCACTACTTTGTTGATGCACGTGCGGCTACTGCGCACACAATTCACAAACACAGAAAATAATTTTTTTTTAGGTTTGGACTGGAGTGTACTTTCGGGGGTTACAGCACCCTTAACGGTCAAGCCAGCCGGCCCTTTACTTATGACACAGGCGCACGCTTGGCACTACTTTGTTGATGCACGTGCGGCTACTGCGCACACAATTCACAAACACAGAAAATATATTATTTTTTTAGCACTTGGGGGGAGCACCCCTGATGGACAGAGCACCCCCTGGACAACACTACAGCACCCCTTTAGGACTGGGACACTGCACAGGACTTTGGAGTGGACACAGCCCCTATGGAGAACTGACTGCACAACACAGTCCAGCCAGCCCCTATGGACTTTGAAGTAGTGGACACAGCCCCTATTAACAACAGCAGCACAGCACAACACAGCCAGCCCCTATGGACTTTGAAGTAGTGGACAACAGCAGCACTACACTACACTACACTACACAGCACTAACTCCCACCCTCCCTCTTCACTGTCCACAGCCGAGTGAGAAAATGGCGCCGACGCGGGTACCTTATATAGGATCCAAAACCCGCGAGACTCGGAAGGCGGGATGATGACGTTTTGCCTCGATGTCAGATCCGAGTCAGGCGGGAAAAGTCGAGCCTGACTCGGATCGGACTCGGATCGGGGGGGCTCGGGGGGGTTCGGATTTCAGAAATCCGAACCCGCTCACCCCTAGTGTATATGTGTGAGTCCAATGCTTGGGACCAGAAATTTTGAAATATTTGCATACCATAATGAGATATCTTGGGAATGGGACCCAAATCTACACACAGAATGCATTTATGCTTCATATACACCTTATATCAGGTGTATATGAACAGTAAACGCCCCTCAATGATCTGTCAAACACAGTGGTTAAAGTGGGACGGAAGGGGGCAGAACTGCGTTCCTTCAGTTGTATTGGGTGTATTTTGAGGTGGAACGGGTTCCGCCTCCTCCGGCCCACCCCCTCTCTAGGACCACTTTAAGCACTGGCCAGACATGTCTCTCAATTAGACATAGATGATGTATGCATATAGAAAGGAAAACTCACAATAGTGTAGCAAATTCAACAATAATGGGGTCTGTAATAGGAGCACTGCAGGAGAATGTCACCCTGCAGCACCCAGCTCCTGTCACAGAGGAGAAACCCACACCCTCATAGTGATGGCACTGGTAAGGATTGATGTAGAGCAGCGGTGGCCAACCAGTTAGAGGCAAAGAGCCAAAAAATATCTGTGGACCTTTGCACCCACATAAGCTGCCAAGTGTTAGTTGCCCTAGTGGGGAGTAAGAGATACATGAAAATACAGTAGGGAAAAGCACAAGAGGGTAGAGGAACCTGCTCGAAAGAGCTCACATTCTAAAAGTTGTGCCCCATATGCAGTTCCCCCCTGTAGATGTGCTCATTAAGTAATGCCCCCAGTAGTTGTGGCCCTTATGCAATAACCCCTGTAGCTGTGCCCATTATGCAATGCCCCCAGTAGTTGTGGCCCTTATGCAATGCCCCCCGTAGTTGTGCCCATTAAGCACTGTCCCCAGTAGTTGTGGCCTTAATGCAATGCCCCCTGTAGCTGTGCCCATTATGCAATGTCCCACAGTAGTTGTGCCACTTCTGCAATGCCCCCTGTAGCTGTGCCCACTATGCCATGCCCCCAGTAGTTGTGTCTCTTCTGCAATGCACCCTGTAGTTGTGCCCATTAAGCAATGTACCCAGTAGTTGTGGCCCTTATGCCATGCCCCCTGTAGCTGTGTCCATTATGCAATGTCCCCCAGCAGTTGTGCCACTTCTGCAATGCCCCTTGTAGCGGTGCCCATTAAGCAATGCCCCCAGTAGTTGTGCCCCTTCTGCAATTCTCCCTGTAGTCATGGCCCCTAAGGTAGTGCCCCCAGTATTAGCTCCCCCTCCCCGCCCACACTCCTATAAAGAAACTTACCTGTCTTCATGCTGGCACCACTCCACGCTGTCAAGGCTCCCGAGTTCCGCCGTCGCTGCTGCTGCCGCTTCCGCTGCCTGCTGAATCTAACTGGATCCAGCAGGCGCGCGGGCTCCTCACATCGCAGGTGACATCATGAATGCGCACTGCATTACTGGGAATGCTGGCCTCTGAAGCGATTAGAGGCTCTTTAGTCTCTGATCGCTTCAGAGACCAGCAATCTCAGTACTAGTGGGGGTCTGCCGAGCTGGGAGCCGCATTGGAAACTCAAAAGAGCCGCGAGTTGGCCGCCCCTGATGTAGAGCGCTAACAATAAGGTGCTCGGTATTTCTCATGTTATATAGGTCTGCGTACCGAATAGTAGTTATTTAAGGCTTACCTGTGTTATCTTTCATGTGCTGTTGCTGCCACTCAGTATTCAGTCTGGCATGACTCTCAAATGCACATGGATGATGTCATCACAATCTCAATCCCTAAAGACGCCAATATAGCTGCATACAAAAAATAAATCACAATAATGTGATATTTCTCAACAGTGTGTTGAAGGCGTGGGGATAAAGTGCCACGATAATAAATAAAGTGCTTGTTGCTGTATGCAAGTTTTGCATACCAGATACTAAAACTTTAAGGCTTATCTGTTTTATGCTATGTATACGGCTTCCATCATCACATAGATGCACACAGGCTTTCAAATGGCATGTGGAGATTAAACATAGGCCCTGATTCAGAGCCGGACGCTCTGACAGAGCGCTCGCTCTGAATAAGGGCCATCCTTCTTGTTTTTCAGAGCGGCCTCCTGACCGCTCGCATAGCTGTGGGTGACCACCCACAGCTATAGCGAGCGGCCAGGAAGATGGTCGCGATAGTCAAGACCATTGCGACCATTGGGCTTGCGACAAGACCCTTGTGGTAGCGTCTCGTTGCCGCAAGCCCCAGAGTGCTTTCGGCTCTAACAGAGCCGAAAGCACTCCCACTGACATCACTTGTGATGTCAGTGGGGCCGGCCCCAGACGGTAGGCGTTCCCATGGGAACGCCTCCGTCTGGGCAGCCACACCCCCGGGCCGCCCACCAAAGGGGGCGTGCTGTCACTCAACATCGACAGCACGCCCCTTTTGGTACGAGACCTGGAGCGACGGATTGCCCATCGCTATCCGGGGCTCGCGCATGTGCACGACGGAGCCGGCTCCGTCGTGCGCATGCGCACTGGGCCACCATCGACCCACTTGCGAGCGCATAGCGCTCGCGAGGGCATTTCTGAATCAGGCCCAGTCTCCATAGTACAATATTAAATGTATGTATTATAACACAACAAACAAAAGAAATACAAAAATGAACATAATATATATAAGACTGCTTATCTATATGGACTTGGTAGTCTTAAGGAACACATCCACTAGGTGATATTAATGAGCGATTGAATGATAACGATATCGTTATCATTCAATCGCTCAGTAATCGTGCACTAAAATGTCGGAAACAACCAGCGTTGCGCGCTCCTGCTGGTCGTTTCCGACATCAATCATTGCCCGAACATGCCAGTCAATCTGCCGATAACGACAGATTGGCCATGTTCGGGGATGATGGAGGGCGCATATCGTTCAATGTAGGCACTGCAGGGGATGGGGAACGACGGTACTATTATGATGTTGTAATCGTACTGTCTTTCCCTAGACGGCATGTGGATGTGCCCCTTTAGTAAGTCCCAATAAAGTCCTTGTAGTAAAAAATCCTTAGGAGTCACCTGATGGCACTGGTAGTAATGTGAAAAGTCCAAGCTCACAGTTTGGTAGGTGAGGAGGGAGGAAGGCATATCTCTAAGGGGCCTATTCATCACTTGAGGCCGTATGGCCCCCAATGATTAAGGAACAATCTTGCTGCGAGGGAACTCGCAGCGGGGGAAACTTGACACTGGAGCAATTCATCATTGCTCCGGTGCGGTGCGGGGACAGCTGCTCTGAAAAGCAGCTGTCCCCTTGGTTAGTATCACAGCCAGGGGCGTAACTAGAACTCTGTGGTCCCCATAGCAAAATTTCTAATGGGCCCCCCCCAAGTCGGGTATCCACCACAGTGGTAATGCCTAGTGCCGCACTAGAGGCGAGTTTACCGTTGACTATCATTTTTATGCAATGTACAAACCTTCTCCTGCACAAAGCCTATTAAAGCAACCAATGTCGCTGGTATGCCTGTACACTGTGTGCTGCTTTACATATGGTAACAGCTATTACCACTGCTGACCGCAGGCCTGAACACCATCATCTGCAGTGAAGACTCATTTCTTGATGCAGATGGTAGTGACCCGGCCCGAGGGCAGCAGCGGTAATAGCCGGGTGTTGTGGGGAGCAGTTTTCGGACCCAACCGCGTCCACCTTGACTCAATAAAGGACTAATGCAGCCAGGGGCTGGCTGGCAACTTTTAGCCTGGGGGGCAAATGCATGCAGGTGGCCCTGGCAGAGGAGTAGCATGTAGCCAGGGTGCCTGGAGCACGTGCGTGCTTAGGCGCCCCCCCCCCCCCTCAAGTGTTCCAGGGAGGAGGCGGCTCCATTTGGAATTAATGTAAAGTAAAAATGCAGATGGTAGTGTCCCGGCCCGAGGGCAGCAGCGGTAATAGCCGGGTGTTGTGGGGAGCAGTTTTCGGACCCAACCGCGTCCACCTTGACTCAATAAAGGACTAATGCAGCCAGGGGCTGGCTGGCAAGTTTTAGCCTGGGGGGCAAATGCATGCAGGTGGCCCTGGCAGAGGAGTAGCATGTAGCCAGGGTGCCTGGAGCACGTGCGTGCTTAGGCGCCCCCCCCCCCCTCAAGTGTTCCAGGGAGGAGGCGGCTCCATTTGGAATTAATGTAAAGTAAAAATAAAGATATGGGGCAGCCCCCTGTAGTGGTGTAGTGGTGCCCATATGCAGTGCCCCCTGTGCCCTAGGAGAGGACCCCCTTATGCAGGCCACCAGTAGTGCCCCTAGTAGTGATCTTCCTATGCAGTGCCCCTTATAGTGCACCCAGTAGTGGTCCCCCCTGTGCAGTGCCCCTTGTGCCCCCAGTAGTAAGCCCCTTATATAGTGCCCCCAGTAGTGGTCCACCCCCTTGTAGCTTGTAGTGCCACCAGTAGTAGTCCCCCGCTTGTAGTGCCCCCAGTAGTAGCCCCCCTTCTTGTGCCCCCAGTAGTAGTCCCCCCTTGCAGTGCCCCCAGTAGTGCTCTCCCCCTTGTAGTGCCCCCAGTAGTAGTCCCCCCTTGCAGTGCCCCCAGTAGTGCTCTCCCCCTTGTAGTGCCTCCAGTAATAGTCCCCCCCTTGTAACGCCCCCAGTAGTGCCCTCCCCCTTGTAGTGCCCCCAGTAGTAGCCCCCCCTTGTAGTGCCCCTAGTAGTGCTCTCACCCTTGTAGCGCCCGCAGTAGTAGTCCCCCCCTTGTAATGCCCCCAGTAGTGCTCTCCCCCTTGTAGTGCCCCCAGTAGTAGTCCCCCCCTTGTAATACCCCCAGTAGTAGTCCCCCCCTTGCAGTGCCCCCTGTAGTAGTCCCCCCCTTGTAATGCTCCCAGTAGTAGTTCCCCCCTTGTAGTGCCCCCAGTAGCAGCCCCCCCCCTTGTAGTGCCCCCAGTAGTAATCCCCCTTGTAGTGCCCCCAGTAGTAGCCACCCCCTTGTAGTGCCCCCAGTAGTAGCCCCCCCGCAGTAGAGAGACACGTAATAAAAAATAAAAAAAACTTACCTGATACCCCGCTCCTGGTCCCTGCGCTGCTATCAGCTCCTCCGTCCGTCCTCCCGGGCCGCTTTGCATTATGGGAGAGACATCATGACATCATGTCGTCTCTCCCATTACCCACTGCGGGAGCCAGAAGATGGCTCCCGCAGTGGGAGCAGCAGCAGCCGATGAGAGTCTGACAGACAAACACACAGCTGACAGCTGCCGGAGTCGGCGGCTGTGTGTTTGTCACTGTGTAGCGCTGACCGAACTCCGTCCGGTCAGCGCTACAAGCGCGGTGCAGCCTATGTCACAGTGACACAGTCTGCACCACGCCTCGCATGACGCTGCGGCCCGGGGAGCACATGGCGCCCTGCCCCCCGGCCCAGCCCGCCACTGAATACAGCTGCGGTCTGCAGGTCAGCAGCGGTGATGGCCAGAGGGCCCGGGCCCAGGTGGTGTGGGGAGAGCGGTTGCCGTGCTCTTACCTGCCTATGCGTACCGTCTCCTCTCCTTCCTGGACCGTCACTCGCGAGATGATGACGTCATTGCCATTATCTCGCGAGTCTTCTAGCGGGCGGCTCACCTATCACTGCTGGAGTCCTTCTCCTGGCCAGGCCCGCCTCCACTCCAGTGCGGTTTAAACCTCCGGTGGCTGCCGCATAACTACAGAGGGTACAGGGGGCCCACACCAGATTAAATAAACTATACATTTTAAAAAAATAAGATTGCTTGCACTTGGGCCCCCCCAGGCCGCGGGCCCCATAGCACCTGCTCCCCCTGCACCTCTGTAAACCTGTAAAGCAAAATCCATGGTACATTGCTACGGTGGTGCAACAAGGGCGGGAAGGCAGATGGGGGAGGTAACAGTGGATGGGTGACTGGAGAGAGGAGATAGTGCTGCGCATAGCTTCGATTTTGGTAGTGAATTGGGTGGCAAAGTCATGAGCAGAGATGGAGGAGGTAAATGATGGAGCAGAGGGACAGAGGAGGGGGTTGAAGATGGCAAATAGGCTACATGATTTGGAGGAATGGGAGGAGAAAAGAGATTGTTTAGCATGTGGCAGAGCAAAGTTTTAGGAACAGAACATGAACTTGAAATGGAGGTAGTCAGCACAAATGTATGATTTTCTCAAATACCATTCAGTTGTATGGAAGCATTTTTGAAGGTATTATGTGAGTTTAGAGTGCCAGAGTTGGGGAGCAGTCTGGCAAAGACTGAAAGTGGAGGCCAGAGCAGCAGAATCGAGAGCATAGAGGAGGGTCGAGTTGTAGTTTAAGACACCTTGGTCAAGGCAGGAGAGGGTGGAGATCGGGAAAAAATATGGTGTCCAGAGAGAAAAAGAAAATTGCGGGGTGAAGAGGAGCAAGGTTGCATTTTGTGTATATAATCTTGGCAGGAGAGGGTGAATGTGGAGGAAAGGCCAAAGCCAAGATGATAGTGTTCAGAGACAAGGAGGGGGCAACTAGTGAAATTTACAATAGTCAAATGAGTAACCACTGGAGTAGGAGAGCGATGGAGGTCCATTGAGTGAGATGAGGAAGTTCAGCTTGGAAGCAGTGGCATCTGTGGATTATCAAGTGGGATATTAATATCACCCAGGAAAACAGTAGGGAGGTTGGAGGAGAGGAAGTGTGGAAGCTTGGCAACAATGTTATCTAAATAGTAGGAAGAGGTACCAGGCGAACGGTAGATGACCATAACTCCAACTTGAATAGGACAAAACAGGTGATTGGAGTGGACCTCAAAGGAGGAGGGTTCAGTGGGTAAGACCCAAAAGGTGCAGCAGAGGGAGATAAGTAATCTCACTCCAGCACATTGATGGTCACCAGGACAATGGGTGTGGGACAGTGACCCCCAACTGAGAATGTAGTGGTGGAAGTGGAGTCAGATGGGAAGAGCCAGGCTTAAGTGATGGGAGTTAGAGATGAAATGGTCATGGATGAAGGTCAGTTAGTTCCACACTGATCTGGCATTCCAGAGGGCACAAGAGAAAGAGAGAAACAAGTGGGGTTGGGGACAAGTGAGGCATGGTTGTTGGTGTGCTGAGATGTTTCAGAAGTATAACAGAGTGAGTGATAGGGAGACAGAATTTGGCTTTTTTAGCTAAGGGGCCACTTCATTTATAGTGAAATGTTGAGGGGCATACACAGAATATTTTTGTATGCTACAGTCAGACTCACCTTCACATATCAGGAATTATAACATATACCACCTAATTTAAATACCTTTTATATACAAAATAAAAGCTTATTTTTACAGATATCCTGCATAAATAGGGATAATCATCTTGTGCTCAGCTCACCCTAATTAACATTTTAGCAAAATCGGTGTCATGGCATAAGAAGGTTGGTAATATGGGGCGGGACCCCTTGGGCTAGCTGTATGTGCTGGAGTGTGAGTGAAGCTGGATGGCCTAATAATGCTACTCTTCATGCAGGTCCCTGGTGCGGGAGACTGATGCTGCAGAGGAAGTCAGAATGACAGATATTGAGACCAGATGCAGACTAGCAGGATAGCCAATGACTGTAGAAGGTTAGCAGGAGATTTGGCAATAGTTGGAGGATAGGCAAGTGCAGATTTACAGGCATATACTGGAGCAGTATGCTGGGATATATGGCGTAGACTGCAGATTATACTGGAACAGGGTGCTGGAATCACAACTGAAGCAGACTGCAGTAATATACTGAAATGGGTGCTGGAACATAACTGGAGCAGACTGCAGGAATATACTGGAAATGAGTGCTGGAGCAGACTGCAGGAATATACTGGAAATGGGTGCTGGAGCAGACTGCAGGAATATACTGGAAATGGGTGCTGGAGCAGACTGTAGGATATACTGGAAATGGATGCTGGAGCATAACTGAAGCAGACTGCAGTAATATACTGGAATGGGTGCTGGAGCATACTTGAAGCAGACTGCAGTAATATACTGGAAATGGGTGCTGGAGCATAACTGGAGCAGACTGCAGGAATATACTGGAAATGGGTGCTGGAGCAGACTGCAGGAATATACTGGAAATGGGTGCTGGAGCAGACTGCAGGAATATACTGGGACTGGTTCCTGTAAGTACAACTGAAGCAAGCTGCAGAAATATACTGGAACTGGGTCCTGGAAGCACAACTGAAGCAGGTTGCTGGAACAGAATGTTGGAGGCACTACAGAACCAGGAGCTAAGGTACTATGGCCCTGATTCAGAGTCGGACGCTCTGACAGAGCGCTCGCTCTGAATCAGGGCCGTCCTTCTGAATTTTTACAGCGGCCTCCTGGCCGCT
Source organism: Taudactylus pleione (assembly GCA_031769625.1). NCBI lineage: Eukaryota > Metazoa > Chordata > Amphibia > Anura > Myobatrachidae > Taudactylus > Taudactylus pleione. The sequence goes on along the minus strand of JAUIMM010000190.1, from coordinate 5,610,467 downwards.
CGTATAGCTGTGGGTGACCACCCACAGCTATAGCGAGCGGCCAGGAAGATGGTCGCGATGGTCAAGACCATCGTGACCATCGGGCTTACGACGAGACCCTTGTGGTAGGGTCTCGTTGCCGCAAGCCCTGGAGTGCTTTTGGCTCTATCAGAGCCAAAAGCACTCCCACTGACATCACTTGTGATGTCAGTGGGGCCGGCCCCAGACGGTAGGCGTTCCCATGGGAACGCCTCCGTCTGGCCAGCCACGCCACCCGGCACGCTCGCCAAAGGGGGCGTGCTGTCACTCACCATCGACAGCATGCCCCCTTTGTAGTGAGACCCATAGCAACGGCTTGCCCGTCGCTATCCGTGTCTCGCGCATGCGCACGATGGAGCCGCCTCTGTCGTGCGCATGCGCACTGGGCCAACATTGACCTTCTTCCGAGTGCTCAGCGCTCGCGAGTGGGTCTGAATTAGGCCCTATGTCCACTATGAGAGAAGTTGTACTGGCAATTTACTGCCAGTGCTTCCTGGTTTAAATAGGACGCCTTAGGCGATGATAGGCTGAATGGAACATGTGATCATGGTTGCTGGGAGCTGGTTGGCAGAGCGGCTCATGTAACACTGTCTCCAGCCACATTTCAGTTTAGTGATTTTGAAACTTTGGGATGCTGCAGGCAGACAGCAAGAGCCCAAATGGACAATAAATGACCCGGTAACAGGATCCTGAGCTCTGGAAATGACAATTGGAAGCTACTACATTCCTCCCCAAGTATCCATATCTAGGTACTACTGTATTTCCAAAAGCCTAAAGTTCTAAAAAAAAGATTGTGTCATGATGTCCAAGTTATAGATTCAAAAATGAACTCAGTACAGGTTGTATTAAGTGTATGTTGTGAGAATTGTCATTTTTTTTTCCTTCAACCTCATAAGAATGATGTGTACGGGTATACAAAGTAAAATGTTTTACTGTAAGCTGCATAATTCACCACCATCTAACCACTACAGAAATTTATGTTCTGATTTTAATTGTTTTTAGAATAGAAAATCCCTTTTGAGAGGATCTGAATAAAGGGTTAAATCTCCCCTTAAGACTAAAGTACCATGTATAAATATCTCCAATTTCACAAATATGGTTCTCATCTCAGGCAAGGAATATGGTTTTCATTAGGAAAATAAATTTTGGCAAATATGTAGGTTTTCTGAACAAATTGGTACCTTTAACAAATGTAAAAAGGACATCTGCATCCTGGCACACTGCGCCTTCTTGAAAAGGAACATGTTCGTTCATAACAATGCAAGTACCTCTAGATTTATTGCTAATATAATTGCTGTAATAGACTCTGGGATATTCTACATTTTATTACAATCAGGTTTTGCTTAATAAAAATTGTGGCGAGTGGGAGGTAGGGTTTGTAGGAATATCAATATGCTCTGACTACAAGTAACGTCTATGCGCTTTTATTTGCCATTTTATTCCATGAACATTGAGTGATTGAACTAAGATTCACTTTACCAGTTGCATATGAGCATTACTAAGAATACACAGGAGTTAAAGAGTGCTATTGTCCCAGTAGGAGGGAAGGACAGGAAGAAGGGAACAGTGATGAACATGCACATTTTCATAGCATATTATCAGCCACAGATATCACACCTTGTATTCACTTATGGTTATGCTTACTATACTATCCCTTACACCGGGACACTCATGAATTACACAGGTTCTGTGGCTGGCTGACTTCAAATCTGTATTTCACCTGGTTTTAGTCAGCCACAGAATCTGTGTAATACATGAGTGTCCTGGTTTAAAGGGATAGTATGGGAAGTCTTCTTATAGTTGTATCAGAGAGAACATGAGGGTTAATATGTCTCACACATCTAAAGCAATGGGCCCAATTCAATTAAGTGTGATGTAGAATAGCCGCTGTTTAGGCGGCTAAAGGATTTCTTCATACACATTCCTGGGGATGTGAGGAGAAATCCGACAAAAGTGCCGGGCGCGCAGCTGTTTACCGGCTTAGCGCGGTGCTAATAGACACGCACCTGCCACTTTAGTCAGAGAATCCTGGTTACCGCACCTTAACGTCCAGGTTAAGTCGCGAGAACCAGCATTCTCAGACTTAACCCATTCGTAACAAGGCAAACAGTGTGTTGAATTGAATAGCTGCGGGAGCTGCAGGAGCTCCATCCACGGCTATTCAACATCGCACTGAATTGCCATTATCGATCAGTTAGTCATTAGCTCACAGCTTTTGGCAACATTAGTGACACAAAATTGGACAGCAGAGGCAGGAACTGGGGTTATAATAATAGACTTTATTAAGGTCAATGTACAGAAGTTAATACTTAGGGCCTGATTCAGCAAGGATCGCAACTGCGATTACGCATGCAATGGGTCAATTGTTGCGTTCTGCGCATGTGTATACATCGCTGTGTGCGTGCGCGAACACTCCGCTGTGATCGGGACCTCGATCGCAGTCACTACGCAAATCTATTGCAGAGTGATTGACAGGAAGTACCGTTTGGGGGTGGTGACAGGGGGTTGGTTGGCGAAACGCAGGCGTTTAAACACCATTGCACGGGCATGCATAAATTATCCACTGCAATGCCATACGCAGCTTGGCCTTTCACTGCGTGGGATGAGGTTAGCAAATCCTGAGTAAGGTCAGAGCTTGTGCAAGTGTGTGTGAGGCTGCGATTGTACTCAATGTTACAGATGATTTTGCAGTCTTGCTAAGTATTACGGATGTGTGTAAGGTAAGGTGGGCGTCCTTATGTGTGCTGCGACAGCATAGCTATGGCAGAGGATTAGCATATCATTGCAGTGAGACTGCATGCGGAATCGCTATTGCATTCACAGTTGTGATCTGTAATGAATCAAGCCCTTAATATGTTCCGAGGATGGACCTCAGAGTCAGAGAGACAGGTAATGCTGGGCTGGAAAAAGGGTAAGCTGCATCATGATTGACATGCTGTGGCGTTTGAGGGGAGGAGCGGGGGTGGCATTCAGCCTCGTTCTTCTAAACGGGGGCGTGTCGCCTCTGTTTGAGGGCGTGACGGGTCCAGGTGGACGCAGACTTTGTGGACCCCGGTGTCCAGATCCTACGGCAAACTGGCCTGTGCCTGAAACCATCGTGAATCACAACCGATGGTCGTGATGGTGATCCCAGGCTGCGTCCTCACACGCAGCTCTCGGATCTTGCAAATGCTAACAGGAGGCCTCTATATCTTACAGAAACCTCCTATTGCATTTAATTCTTAACCCGCTTCTTTGCGGCTGTGCAATTCCTTACAACCATGAACCAGGCCTGCATTAATAACAATTTGCAAGTATTGAAGCCTTTATTTTACTAGAACGCTTCTTATGTTATCTCCAAGTTAGAATTTACATGTATCAATTTACCACCTTCGATTAGTAGCCAAAACTCCTTTGCTATTTAATTCCACCTGACAACACTCTTCCTCTTTTTACATTTTAAACAAATCACTGCATGCAAGCTAACATCACTGTAGTACCACTTTCCTCCTACAAGATAACAATTAGATTTAATTTAGATTAAAGATTTCACCTTTAGAAATAAATATAAATACTAAAGATTCATGAGGAAAGCTATTCTACTATTTAGCGCCAGCTTGGGAACATTTACTAAAAGCATGAGCAATAATCCATTAGGAACCCTTTTCCTTTAGATTAGAACAATAAGACATGTAAATTATTGTAAGGGTTTCTAATTTATTACACAATTCACTTGTATGTTTGATGTGTCATACCAGTATACTACTTGGTGCCCTTAAAGGAGCTCTTAAAATGTAGGTGCACATATACTGTGTTATGATATAGCAAATATTTCCTATAAGCCTGCAGCTGCATTCATACACACACCGCACTCTATTTATCAGTTATTAGAGTTAATACATTTCAGTCCTTTTTTACCTTGGCTATAGTCTCGTTGGTGCACGTTTATTTTATTTCAATAGAAATCTGTGTTTAAAAAGTAAGATGTCAACTGGATTGCTGTCCTGTCCTGGCTTTGTCCTGCGGCCGTGCTAACATGCATAGGCAGAAACTAAGATTTCAGCTTAGTGAAGTGTACATATAGCTACATTTCCTACTAGACTTCTTTAGTTCAAGTCTGTGCTTATTGTCCTAAATAGCGCAGAATTATACTAAGGCTGCTGACACATTAGTAAATAAACTGACTTACCTGTTCAGAATATGCAGATGGCATGTAGCTATGTCAAATGGCAGAGGAAAAGAAGGGGGGGAGGGAAATGGGGATATCTTAAGCACTCAGTTTTCACTAGTAGTTTCTATTCACATAATTATCCACAGTGACAATAATAGTTGAATCCAATTATCAAGGTAGAGAGTAAATGTAAAAGGTGTGGAGGTGCACCCCTGAGAGTAGATATCTAGGTATAGAATAAATGTAAAAGTTGTGGAGGTGCACCCCTGAGAGGAGATACCTAGGTATAGAATAAATGTAAAAGGTGCGGAGGTGCACCCCTGAGAGTAGATACCTAGGTATAGAATAAATGTAAAAGGTGCGGAGGTGCACCCCTGAGAGTAGATATCTAGGTATAGAATAACTGTAAAAGGTGCGGAGGCGCACCCCTGAGAGTAGATACCTAGGTATAGAATAAATGTAAAAGGTGTGGAGGTGCACCCCTGAGAGGAGATACCTAGGTATAGAAAAAATGTAAAAGGTGCGGAGGTGCACCCCTGAGAGTAGATATCTAGGTATAGAATAAATGTAAAAGTTGTGGAGGTGCACCCCTGAGAGGAGATACCTAGGTATAGAATAAATGTAAAAGGTGCGGAGGTGCACCCCTGAGAGTAGATACCTAGGTATAGAATAAATGTAAAAGGTGCGGAGGTGCACCCCTGAGAGTAGATATCTAGGTATAGAATAAATGTAAAAGGTGCGGAGGTGCACCCCTGAGAGTAGATACCTAGGTATAGAATAAATGTAAAAGGTGTGGAGGTGCACCCCTTAGAGTAGATATCTAGGTATAGAATAAATGTAAAAGGTGTGGAGGTGCACCCCTGAGAGTAGATACCTAGGTATAGAATAAATATAAAAGGGGTGGGGGTGCACCCCTGAGAGTAGATATTTAGGAATAGAGTAAATGTAAAAGGTGTGGAGGGGCACCCCTGAGAGTAAATATCTAGGTATAGAATAAATGTAAAAGGTGTGGAGGTGCACCCCTGAGAGTAAATATCTAGGTATAGAATAAATGTAAAAGGTGTGGAGGTGAACCCCTGAGAGTAGATACCTAGGTATAGAATAAATATAAAAGGTGTGGAGGTGCACCCCTGAGAGTAGATATTTAGGAATAGAGTAAATGTAAAAGGTGCGGAGGAGTACCCCTGAGAGTAAATATCTAGGTATAGAATAAATATAAAAGGTGTGGATGTGCACCCCTGAGAGTAAATATCTAGGTATAGAATAAATGTAAAAGGTGTGGAGGTGCACCCCTGAGAGTAGATATCTAGGTATAGAATAAATGTAAAAGGTGTGGAGGTGCACCCCTGAGAGTAAATATCTAGGTATAGAATAAATGTAAAAGGTGCGGAGGGGCACCCCTGAGAGTAAATATCTAGGTATAGAATAAATGTAAAAGGTGCGGAGGGGCACCCCTGAGAGTAAATATCTAGGTATAGAATAAATATAAAAGGTGTGGAGGTGCACCCCTGAGAGTAGATATTTAGGAATAGAGTAAATGTAAAAGGTGTGGAGGTGCACCCCTGAGAGTAAATATCTAGGTATAGAATAAATGTAAAAGGTGTGGAGGTGCACCCCTGAGAGTAAATATCTAGGTATAGAATAAATGTAAAAGGTGCGGAGGGGCACCACTGAGAGTAAATATCTAGGTATAGAATAAATATAAAAGGTGTGGAGGTGCACCCCTGAGAGTAAATATCTAGGTATAGAATAAATGTAAAAGGTGTGGAGGTGCACCCCTGAGAGTAGATATTTAGGAATAGAGTAAATGTAAAAGGTGTGGAGGTGCACCCCTGAGAGTAAATATCTAGGTATAGAATAAATGTAAAAGGTGCGGAGGGGCACCCCTGAGAGTAAATATCTAGGTATAGAATAAATGTAAAAGGTGTGGAGGTGCACCCCTGAGAGTAGATATCTAGGTATAGAATAAATGTAAAAGGTGTGGAGGTGCACCCCTGAGAGTAAATATCTAGGTATAGAATAAATGTAAAAGGTGTGGAGGTGCACCCCTGAGAGTAAATATCTAGGTATAGAATAAATGTAAAAGGTGCAGAGGTGCACCCCTGAGAGTAAATATCTAGGTATAGAATAAATGTAAAAAGGTGTGGCGGTGCACCTGAGAGTAGATATCTAGGTATAGAGTAAATGTAAAAGGCGCGGAGGTGCACTCCTGAGAGTAGATATCTAGGTATAGAGTAAATGTAAAAGGTGCGGAGGTGCACCCCTGAGAGTAGACATCTAGGTATAGAGTAAATGTAAAAAGTGCGGAGGTGCACCCCTGAGAGTAGATATCTAGGTATAGAGTAAATGTAAAAAGTGCGGAGGTGCACCCCTGAGAGTAGATATCTAGGTATAGAATAAATGTAAAAGGTGCGGAGGTGCACCTATGAGAGTAGATACCTAGGTATAGAATAAATATAAAAGGTGTGGGGGTGCACCCCTGAGAGTAGATATTTAGGAATAGAGTAAATGTAAAAGGTGTGGAGGTGCACCCATGAGAGTAAATATCTAGGTATAGAATAAATGTAAAAGGTGTGGAGGTGCACCCCTGAGAGTAAATATCTAGGTATAGAATAAATGTAAAAGGTGTGGAGGTGAACCCCTGAGAGTAGATATCTAGGTATAGAGTAAATGTAAAAGGTGCGGAGGTGCACCCCTGAGAGTAGATATCTAGGTATAGAATAAATGTAAAAGGTGCGGAGGGGCACCCCTGAGAGTAGATATCTAGGTATAGAATAAATGTAAAAGGTGCGGAGGGGCACCCCTGAGAGTAAATATCTAGGTATAGAATAAATGTAAAAGGTGCGGAGGGGCATCCCTGAGAGTAAATATCTAGGTATAGAATAAATATAAAAGGTGTGGAGGTGCACCCCTGAGAGTAGATATTTAGGAATAGAGTAAATGTAAAAGGTGTGGAGGTGCACCCCTGAGAGTAAATATCTAGGTATAGAATAAATGTAAAAGGTGTGGAGGTGCACCCCTGAGAGTAAATATCTAGGTATAGAATAAATGTAAAAGGTGCGGAGGGGCACCACTGAGAGTAAATATCTAGGTATAGAATAAATATAAAAGGTGTGGAGGTGCACCCCTGAGAGTAAATATCTAGGTATAGAATAAATGTAAAAGGTGTGGAGGTGCACCCCTGAGAGTAGATATTTAGGAATAGAGTAAATGTAAAAGGTGTGGAGGTGCACCCCTGAGAGTAAATATCTAGGTATAGAATAAATGTAAAAGGTGCGGAGGGGCACCCCTGAGAGTAAATATCTAGGTATAGAATAAATGTAAAAGGTGCGGAGGGGCACCACTGAGAGTAAATATCTAGGTATAGAATAAATGTAAAAGTTGTGGAGGTGCACCCCTGAGAGGAGATACCTAGGTATAGAATAAATGTAAAAGGTGCGGAGGTGCACCCCTGAGAGTAGATACCTAGGTATAGAATAAATGTAAAAGGTGCGGAGGTGCACCCCTGAGAGTAGATATCTAGGTATAGAATAAATGTAAAAGGTGCGGAGGTGCACCCCTGAGAGTAGATACCTAGGTATAGAATAAATGTAAAAGGTGTGGAGGTGCACCCCTTAGAGTAGATATCTATGTATAGAATAAATGTAAAAAGTGTGGAGGTGCACCCCTGAGAGTAGATACCTAGGTATAGAATAAATATAAAAGAGGTGGGGGTGCACCCCTGAGAGTAGATATTTAGGAATAGAGTAAATGTAAAAGGTGTGGAGGGGCACCCCTGAGAGTAAATATCTAGGTATAGAATAAATGTAAAAGGTGTGGAGGTGCACCCCTGAGAGTAAATATCTAGGTATAGAATAAATGTAAAAGGTGTGGAGGTGAACCCCTGAGAGTAGATACCTAGGTATAGAATAAATATAAAAGGTGTGGAGGTGCACCCCTGAGAGTAGATATTTAGGAATAGAGTAAATGTAAAAGGTGCGGAGGAGTACCCCTGAGAGTAAATATCTAGGTATAGAATAAATATAAAAGGTGTGGAGGTGCACCCCTGAGAGTAAATATCTAAGTATAGAATAAATGTAAAAGGTGTGGAGGTGCACCCCTGAGAGTAGATATCTAGGTATAGAATAAATGTAAAAGGTGTGGAGGTGCACCCCTGAGAGTAAATATCTAGGTATAGAATAAATGTAAAAGGTGTGGAGGTGCACCCCTGAGAGTAAATATCTAGGTATAGAATAAATGTAAAAGGTGCAGAGGTGCACCCCTGAGAGTAAATATCTAGGTATAGAATAAATGTAAAAAGGTGTGGCGGTGCACCTGAGAGTAGATATCTAGGTATAGAGTAAATGTAAAAGGTGCGGAGGTGCACTCCTGAGAGTAGATATCTAGGTATAGAGTAAATGTAAAAGGTGCGGAGGTGCACCCCTGAGAGTAGACATCTAGGTATAGAGTAAATGTAAAAAGTGCGGAGGTACACCCCTGAGAGTAGATATCTAGGTATAGAGTAAATGTAAAAAGTGCGGAGGTGCACCCCTGAGAGTAGATATCTAGGTATAGAATAAATGTAAAAGGTGCGGAGGTGCACCTATGAAAGTAGATACCTAGGTATAGAATAAATATAAAAGGTGTGGGGGTGCACCCCTGAGAGTAGATATTTAGGAATAGAGTAAATGTAAAAGGTGTGGAGGTGCACCCATGAGAGTAAATATCTAGGTATAGAATAAATGTAAAAGGTGTGGAGGTGCACCCCTGAGAGTAAATATCTAGGTATAGAATAAATGTAAAAGGTGTGGAAGTGAACCCCTGAGAGTAGATATCTAGGTATAGAGTAAATGTAAAAGGTGCGGAGGTGCACCCCTGAGAGTAGATATCTAGGTATAGAATAAATGTAAAAGGTGCGGAGGGGCACCCCTGAGAGTAGATATCTAGGTATAGAATAAATGTAAAAGGTGCGGAGGGGCACCCCTGAGAGTAAATATCTAGGTATAGAATAAATGTAAAAGGTGCGGAGGGGCACCCCTGAGAGTAAATATCTAGGTATAGAATAAATATAAAAGGTGTGGAGGTGCACCCCTGAGAGTAGATATTTAGGAATAGAGTAAATGTAAAAGGTGTGGAGGTGCACCCCTGAGAGTAAATATCTAGGTATAGAATAAATGTAAAAGGTGTGGAGGTGCACCCCTGAGAGTAAATATCTAGGTATAGAATAAATGTAAAAGGTGCGGAGGGGCACCACTGAGAGTAAATATCTAGGTATAGAATAAATGTAAAACTTGTGGAGGTGCACCCCTGAGAGGAGATACCTAGGTATAGAATAAATGTAAAAGGTGCGGAGGTGCACCCCTGAGAGTAGATACCTAGGTATAGAATAAATGTAAAAGGTGCGGAGGTGCACCCCTGAGAGTAGATATCTAGGTATAGAATAAATGTAAAAGGTGCGGAGGTGCACCCCTGAGAGTAGATACCTAGGTATAGAATAAATGTAAAAGGTGTGGAGGTGCACCCCTTAGAGTAGATATCTAGGTATAGAATAAATGTAAAAGGTGTGGAGGTGCACCCCTGAGAGTAGATACCTAGGTATAGAATAAATATAAAAGGGGTGGGGGTGCACCCCTGAGAGTAGATATTTAGGAATAGAGTAAATGTAAAAGGTGTGGAGGGGCACCCCTGAGAGTAAATATCTAGGTATAGAATAAATGTAAAAGGTGTGGAGGTGCACCCCTGAGAGTAAATATCTAGGTATAGAATAAATGTAAAAGGTGTGGAGGTGAACCCCTGAGAGTAGATACCTAGGTATAGAATAAATATAAAAGGTGTGGAGGTGCACCCCTGAGAGTAGATATTTAGGAATAGAGTAAATGTAAAAGGTGCGGAGGAGTACCCCTGAGAGTAAATATCTAGGTATAGAATAAATATAAAAGGTGTGGAGGTGCACCCCTGAGAGTAAATATCTAGGTATAGAATAAATGTAAAAGGTGTGGAGGTGCACCCCTGAGAGTAGATATCTAGGTATAGAATAAATGTAAAAGGTGTGGAGGTGCACCCCTGAGAGTAAATATCTAGGTATAGAATAAATGTAAAAGGTGTGGAGGTGCACCCCTGAGAGTAAATATCTAGGTATAGAATAAATGTAAAAGGTGCAGAGGTGCACCCCTGAGAGTAAATATCTAGGTATAGAATAAATGTAAAAAGGTGTGGCGGTGCACCTGAGAGTAGATATCTAGGTATAGAGTAAATGTAAAGGTGCGGAGGTGCACTCCTGAGAGTAGATATCTAGGTATAGAGTAAATGTAAAAGGTGCGGAGGTGCACCCCTGAGAGTAGACATCTAGGTATAGAGTAAATGTAAAAAGTGCGGAGGTGCACCCCTGAGAGTAGATATCTAGGTATAGAGTAAATGTTAAAAGTGCGGAGGTGCACCCCTGAGAGTAGATATCTAGGTATAGAATAAATGTAAAAGGTGCGGAGGTGCACCTATGAAAGTAGATACCTAGGTATAGAATAAATATAAAAGGTGTGGGGGTGCACCCCTGAGAGTAGATATTTAGGAATAGAGTAAATGTAAAAGGTGTGGAGGTGCACCCATGAGAGTAAATATCTAGGTATAGAATAAATGTAAAAGGTGTGGAGGTGCACCCCTGAGAGTAAATATCTAGGTATAGAATAAATGTAAAAGGTGTGGAGGTGAACCCCTGAGAGTAGATATCTAGGTATAGAGTAAATGTAAAAGGTGCGGAGGTGCACCCCTGAGAGTAGATATCTAGGTATAGAATAAATGTAAAAGGTGCGGAGGGGCACCCCTGAGAGTAGATATCTAGGTATAGAATAAATGTAAAAGGTGCGGAGGGGCACCCCTGAGAGTAAATATCTAGGTATAGAATAAATGTAAAAGGTGCGGAGGGGCACCCCTGAGAGTAAATATCTAGGTATAGAATAAATATAAAAGGTGTGGAGGTGCACCCCTGAGAGTAGATATTTAGGAACAGAGTAAATGTAAAAGGTGTGGAGGTGCAACCCCTGAGAGTAAATATCTAGGTATAGAATAAATGTAAAAGGTGTGGAGGTGCACCCCTGAGAGTAAATATCTAGGTATAGAATAAATGTAAAAGGTGTGGAAGTGAACCCCTGAGAGTAGATATCTAGGTATAGAGTAAATGTAAAAGGTGCGGAGGTGCACCCCTGAGAGTAGATATCTAGGTATAGAATAAATGTAAAAGGTGCGGAGGGGTACCCCTGAGAGTAGATATCTAGGTATAGAATAAATGTAAAAGGTGCGGAGGGCACCACTGAGAGTAAATATCTAGGTATAGAATAAATATAAAAGGTGTGGAGGTGCACCCCTGAGAGTAAATATCTAGGTATAGAATAAATGTAAAAGGTGTGGAGGTGCACCCCTGAGAGTAAATATCTAGGTATATAGTAAATGTAAAAGGTGTGGAGGTGCACCCCTGAGAGTAGATATCTAGGTATAGAGTAAATGTAAAAGGTGCAGAGGTGCACCCCTGAGAGTAAAAATCTATGTATAGAATAAATCTAAAAGGTGCGGAGGTGCACCCCTGAGAGTAGATATCTAGGTATAGAGTAAATGTAAAAGATGCGGAGGTGCACCCCTGAGAGTAGATATCTAGGTATATTGTAAATGTAAAAGGTGCGGAGGTGCACCCCTGAGAGTAGATATCTAGGTATAGAGTAAATGTAAAAGGTGCGGAGGTGCACCCCTGAGAGTAGATATCTAGGTATATTGTAAATGTAAAAGGTGCGGAGGTGCACCCCTGAGAGTAAATATCTAGGTATAGAATAAATGTAAAAGGTGTGGAGGTGCACCCCTGAGAGATAATATCTAGGTATAGAATAAATATAAAAGGTGTGGGGGTGCATCCCTGAGAGTAGATTTTTAGGAATAGAGTAAATGTAAAAGGTGTGGAGGTGCACCCCTGAGAGTAAATATCTAGGTATAGAATAAATGTAAAAGGTGTGGAGGTGCACCCCTGAGAGTAAATATCTAGGTATAGAGTAAATGTAAAAGGTGCGGAGGTGCACCCCTGAGAGTAGATATCTAGGTATAGAGTAAATTTAAAAGGGGGGGAGGTTCACCCCTGAGAGTAGATATCTAGGTATAGAATAAATGTAAAAGGTGTGGCGGTGAACCCCTGAGAGTAGATACCTAGGTATAGAATAAATATAAAAGGTGTGGAGGTGCACCCCTGAGAGTAAATATCTAGGTATAGAATAAATGTAAAAGGTGTGGAGGTGCACCCCTGAGAGTAAATATCTAGGTATAGAATAAATGTAAAAGTTGTGGAGGTGCACCCCTGAGAGTAAATATCTAGGTATAGAATAAATGTAAAAAGGTGTGGCGGTGCACCCCTGAGAGTAGATATCTAGGTATAGAGTAAATGTAAAAGGTGCGGAGGTGCACCCCTGAGAGTAGATATCTAGGTATAGAGTAAATGTAAAAGGTGCGGAGGTGAACCCCTGAGAGTATACATCTAGGTATAGAGTAAATGTAAAAAGTGCGGAGGTGCACCCCTGAGAGTAGATATCTAGGTATAGAGTAAATGTAAAAAGTGCGGAGGTGCACCCCTGAGAGTAGATATCTTGGTATAGAATAAATGTAAAAGGTGCGGAGGTGCACCTATGAGAGTAGATACCTAGGTATAGAATAAATATAAAAGGTGTGGGGGTGCACCCCTGAGAGTAGATATTTAGGAATAGAGTAAATGTAAAAGGTGTGGAGGTGCACCCATGAGAGTAAATATCTAGGTATAGAATAAATGTAAAAGGTGCGGAGGGGCACCCCTGAGAGTAAATATCTAGGTATATAATAAATATAAAAGGTGTGGAGGTCCACCCCTGAGAGTAGATATTTAGGAATAGAGTAAATGTAAAAGGTGTGGAGGTGCACCCCTGAGAGTAAATATCTAGGTATAGAATAAATGTAAAAGGTGTGGAGGTGCACCCCTGAGAGTAAATATCTAGGCATAGAATAAATGTAAAATGAGTCGAGGTCAACCCCTGAGAGTAGATACCTAGGTATAGAATAAACATAAAAGGTGTGGAGGTGCACCCCTGAGAGTAAATATCTAGGTATAGAATAAATGTAAAAGGAGTCGAGGTCAACCCCTGAGAGTAGATACCTAGGTATAGAATAAATATAAAAGGTGTGGAGGTGCACCCCTGAGAGTAGATATTTAGGAATAGAGTAAATGTAAAAGGTGCGGAGGAGTACCCCTGAGAGTAGATATCTAGGTATAGAATAAATATAAAAGGTGTGGAGGTGCACCCCTGAGAGTAGATATCTAGGTATAGAGTAAATGTAAAAGGTGCAGAGGTGCACCCCTGAGAGTAGACATCTAGGTATAGAGTAAATGTAAAAGGTGCGGAGGTGCACCTCTGAGAGTAGACATCTAGGTATAGAGTAAATGTAAAAGGTGTGGAGGTGCACCCCTGAGAGTAGATACCTAGGTATAGAATAAATATAAAAGGTGTGGGGGTGCACCCCTGAGAGTAGATATTTAGGAACAGAGTAAATGTAAAAGGTGTGGAGGTGCAACCCCTGAGAGTAAATATCTAGGTATAGAATAAATGTAAAAGGTGTGGAAGTGCACCCCTGAGAGTAAATATCTAGGTATAGAATAAATGTAAAAGGTGTGGAAGTGAACCCCTGAGAGTAGATATCTAGGTATAGAGTAAATGTAAAAGGTGTGGAGGTGCACCCCTGAGAGTAGATATCTAGGTATAGAATAAATGTAAAAGGTGCGGAGGGGTACCCCTGAGAGTAGATATCTAGGTATAGAATAAATGTAAAAGGTGCGGAGGTGGACCACTGAGAGTAAATATCTAGGTATAGAATAAATATAAAAGGTGTGGAGGTGCACCCCTGAGAGTAAATATCTAGGTATAGAATAAATGTAAAAGGTGTGGAGGTGCACCCCTGAGAGTAGATATCTAGGTATAGAGTAAATGTAAAAGGTGCGGAGGTGGACCCCTGAGAGTAGACATCTAGGTATAGAGTAAATGTAAAAGGTGCGGAGGTGCACCTCTGAGAGTAGACATCTAGGTATAGAGTAAATGTAAAAGGTGCGGAGGTGCTCCCCTGAGAGTAGATATCTAGGTATAGAATAAATGTAAACGTGCGGAGGTGCACCCCTGAGAGTAAATATCTATGTATAGAATAAATGTAAAAGGTGCGGAGGTGCACCCCTGAGAGTAGATATCTAGGTATAGAGTAAATGTAAAAGGTGCGGAGGTGCACCCCTGAGAGTAGATATCTAGGTATAGAGTAAATGTAAAAGGTGCGGAGGTGCACCCCTGAGAGTAGATATCTAGGTATATTGTAAATGTAAAAGGTGCGGAGGTGCACCCCTGAGAGTAGATATCTAGGTATAGAATAAATGTAAAAGGTGCGGAGGTGCACCCCTGAGAGTAGATAACTAGGTATAGAATAAATGTAAAAGGTGCGGAGGTGCACCCCTGAGAGTAGATATCTAGGTATAGAATAAATGTAAAAGGTGCGGAGGTGCACCCCTGAGAGTAGATATCTAGGTATATTGTAAATGTAAAAGGTGCGGAGGTGCACCCCTGAGAGTAGATATCTAGGTATAGAATAAATGTAAAAGGTGCGGAGGTGCACCCCTGAGAGTAGATATCTAGGTATAGAATAAATGTAAAAGGTGCGGAGGTGCACCCCTGAGAGTAGATACCTAGGTATAGAATAAATATAAAAGGTGTGGAGGTGCACCCCTGAGAGTAGATATTTAGGAATAGAGTAAATGTAAAAGGTGTGGAGGGGCACCCCTGAGAGTAGATATCTAGGTATAGAGTAAATGTAAAAGGTGTGGAGGTGCACCCCTGAGAGTAAATATCTAAGTATAGAATAAATATAAAAGGTGTGGAGGTGCACCCCTGAGAGTAAATATCTAGGTATAGAATAAATGTAAAAGGTGTGGAGGTGCACCCCTGAGAGATAATATCTAGGTATAGAATAAATATAAAAGGTGTGGGGGTGCATCCCTGAGAGTGGATTTTTAGGAATAGAGTAAATGTAAAAGGTGTGGAGGTGCACCCCTGAGAGTAAATATCTAGGTATAGAATAAATGTAAAAGGTGTGGAGGTGCACCCCTGAGAGTAAATATCTAGGTATAGAGTAAATGTAAAAGGTGCGGAGGTGCACCCCTGAGAGTAGATATCTAGGTATAGAGTAAATTTAAAAGGGGGGGAGGTTCACCCCTGAGAGTAGATATCTAGGTATAGAATAAATGTAAAAGGTGTGGCGGTGAACCCCTGAGAGTAGATACCTAGGTATAGAATAAATATAAAAGGTGTGGAGGTGCTCCCCTGAGAGTAGATATTTAGGAATAGAGTAAATGTAAAAGGTGTGGAGGGGCACCCCTGAGAGTAGATATCTAGGTATAGAGTAAATGTAAAAGGTGCAGTGGTGCACCCCTGAGAGTAGATATCTAGGTATAGAGTAAATGTAAAAGGTGCGGAGGTGCACCCCTGAGAGTAGATATCTAGGTATAGAATAAATGTAAAAGGTGCGGAGGTGCACCCCTGAGAGTAGATATCTAGGTATAGAATAAATGTAAAAGGTGCGGAGGTGCACCCCTGAGAGTAGATATATAGATATAGAATAAATGTAAAAGGTGTGGAGGTGCACCCCTGAGAGTAGATATCTAGGTATAGAATAAATGTAAAAGGTGTGGAGAGGCACCCCTGAGAGTCGATATCTAGATATAGAATAAATGTAAAAGTTGTGGAGGTGCACCCCTGAGAGTAAATATCTAGGTATAGAATAAATGTAAAAGGTGTGGAGCTGCACCCCTGAGAGTAGATATCTAGGTATAGAATAAATGTAAAAGGTGTGGAGCTGCACCCCTGAGAGTAGATATCTAGGTATAGAATAAATGTAAAAGGTGTGGAGCTGCACCCCTGAGAGTAGATATGTAGTAGAACACAAGGAAGAAAAGAAAACTCTCTTTTTTGAGGGCACGCTTAAGTAATAGGTTTCATTTAATACATAACTTTTAATTTCATATTCCTTAAAAAATTCAAAGATATTAAAGTAGCACATATACAGCATACACTCAGACAAACCTAGACTCTGTATGAGTCTGTGAATATAAATCAATAAATCACTCTAAGAATATGGATACGTTATAGCCAGGATAAGATTTTTTTTAGCATACTTGTAACCATATTCATACATGGAGCATATAATCTTCAATATTAAGCAGCTCTCTATGGGCTCTATTTATTAACATTGTTTTTATTAAAAGAAAGTGGAAAAAGAGTGTTTCCACACCTTTTTCACTTTATTTTAGTTTCACCTATATTTACTAGAGGGCAACTGGAGTAGAATTCCCAGGGGCACAGCATAAGGGGCACTACATAAGGGGCACTACTGGGGTTCTGCATAAGGGGCACTACTGGGGGCATTGCATAAGGGGCACTACAGGGGGCATTGTATAAGGGACACTGTATAAGGGGCACTACAGCAGGCATTGCATAGGGCTCTAATACAGAGGGCATTGCATAATGGGCTCAACAACAAGGGGAACTGCATAATGGGCATAACTACAGGGGGCATTGCATAAGGGGCACTACTACTGGGGGCTACTACTGGTGGCATTGCATAAGGGGCACTGCTACAGTGGTCATTGTATAAGGGGCACTACTGTCGGCGGCATTGTGTATAAGGGGAATTACTGTGTGTTGTATCATGAATAAGGGAAACTACTATGTGGTGTAATGTGAATAAGATTGTGCTGCTGTGTGGAGTAATTTGAAATGGGGATACTATGTGTGATTTCGGCAGGACAAACCCCACATTCCTTGCTGCGAGTTCATGCCCCCTTTTTCGGGCTCGTAGATCACGAAAAGGTTTTTAGTTTTAAAAATAGATCACCAAGTCCAAAAGTCTGGCCACCCCTGTTCCATTTAAGGCACACGTTAAACACTGAATGAGTAACATAACGTCATTCAACCGGTGTTTAATGCCACCCTTACACAGCAGTATCTATAATGGGTTCAGGGTGTGCAGTGCACATAGACCTGTCAAGTTTTGGCCCAGACCCATATCTGCATTCTTTGCATTTACATACTTGCCAATCTTTGTTATCTAATGCTCATGCACCATTGCCATTTTTGCAGGAGGGATGGGGCCCAAGGAAATCTGCACACATCAGTGGCAGAACTCATGATTGGTGTGCCCAGGTGCAAAAATATGCTACAGGCCACCCTCCTCTGCCCAGCCCTGTTCATAATATGCCATATAACAGTGGGTGACAGAGAGAGGCAGTGGGTGATTGGGATAGTGTAATGGGGATAGGCAGTGGGTGAGATTAGTGCCCATAGCTGTGCCACAGGCTTGGAGGAACCACTCACACAAAAATTCTAAATAGTTAAATTTCAACACAAAATTCAAACAATCACATATAAAGTTTGCAAGATCATCCGAAATATTCACATCATCAAACAAACTTTTCCGAACTGCACTAATACCTTGTTCATGCGGAATCGCTGTGTACAGTGATTGAACAACGATAGTACCCCATTTAAACTAATTTTCCCATTTCACATAATTCAACATTTGAAGCATATGAGTAGAGTCCCTAACATACGATGGTAAAGTGGGTACATATTTTTTGATGAATACATCAACATACTCTGACAATCTAGATGTTAGGGTGTCAATGACATCCATGTGTCAATGACCACATTTTTTTTAGGACTGTGGACCTGATTCAGCAAGGAATGCAAAGGAGGGAATGCACGCACTTTATCCGATGTTTATGCACTGCGTATGCATCACACTGTGCGTGCATGAACTAACCAGTGCGATCAGGTTATGGTACGCAGACTGCATGCAGTGTGTACGCAGACCCTTCCGATACTGATTGACAGGAAGTGCCGTTTGTGGGTCGTGATGGGGGGCTGTCTGGCAAACGCAGGCATTAT
Source organism: Taudactylus pleione (assembly GCA_031769625.1). Lineage (NCBI taxonomy): Eukaryota > Metazoa > Chordata > Amphibia > Anura > Myobatrachidae > Taudactylus > Taudactylus pleione. The sequence goes on along the minus strand of JAUIMM010000190.1, from coordinate 5,592,344 downwards.
AACGCCGTTATAGGGGCATACATAATTAAGGTAGTGCAGCGGCATATGCAGCCATACTGTAAGCTGTACACAGGAAGCTGCAAAACTCCTGCGGCAGGTTAGGTCAACCACTATTATCCTAATGGAACCAATGGTTCTCGATGTTACCAATGTTTATGCTATCTTGCGTGCTGATCAGGCTGTGAGTAAAGGGAGATGGGCGGCTTAGTATGGGGCTGGGCTTCTGCATCTTGTGCTGCAGTCTCCGTGCGTATGCATTGATTAGCATATTCTCGCAGCGGACGGGTGCGTGCATCTGCTAGCGTGTGTTCCTTGCTGAATCAGGCCCAGTATCCTCTTCACATACACATGCATTCACGGTGATCACGCTGAGCAAAAAATTATGTGGGTCCCAGTCACTTTAAAAAAATTGGGGTCCTACTCCAATGTTTCTGGGTCTCATCACAATTTATGCTTTTGAGCTCCCCATATGCCTACCCACATAGCATCACTCCACATGCCCAAATACATTGCCTTGATCTGACATAGCCAACAGGTATGGGGGCAGAGAGGGGGCGAGAGCAGGCAGCAGTTGGGACAGTGCTGGGGTGGGGCCAGGTGGTAGCTTTGGTGCTGAGGGCTGGCAACAGTTTCAGTAGTGCTGGGAGTTGAGGCAGGCAACAGTTCTGATAGAGCTGGGGGTTGAAGCAGGGAGCAGTTGGGGTAGAGCTGGGGGTTGAGGCAGGGAGCAGTTGAGACAGGGATAGGGTAGATGGGGTAAGGGCCGGCAGTGCTAAGGGTAGCAGGGGGTAAGTGCAGACAGCAGTTGCAATAGTGCTGGGGCAAGGAGGGGGCTAGGGGCAGGCAGTGCTGAAGGTAGGGAGGGGGCAAGAGTAAATAGCAGCTGCGGTAGCACTGACCTACTGGGCAAGGAAGGGGCTATGGGCAGGCAGTACTGGGGGGTATGGAGTGGGTAACGGTAGATAGCACTTGGGACAGTACTGGGGGCAAGGAAGGAGTTAGGAGCAAGCAGTACTAGGGGCAGTAGATACCTCCTTCTTCCTGTTGGGAGCCCCCAGATATGTCACCATCACTCTGTCCTCCACAAAGGCGGCATTTGGAATGCTGTTGTTTGCCTTGTCACGGTTTTAGTATTCTGTATATCCAACCCGGGACCCTTGGGTATGATGGAAGTGCATGGGAAACATGGAGGCTTGATTATACTCTGGCTTATGAGTCTATACAGGAGAGTAGGCACACTAGTCACTATGTAGGAACCACAGACTTGTGATATGCATGGATATGGAACGGGAGTGAACAGACCAGAACCTCTGGGCGACCACTCGCCTAGTGACCCGCGAAGGTCAGCAAGACCAGGGAAACACTCCAGAGACAAAGATGACCTCCGGGACTCAGAACAATATAGTACTGGTAGATTGGGACTCAAAGTCTTATGTAGGCAGAGTAGAGTTTAAGGAAGCTGTAACTCTGGTACTGCTCTGATGCAAGACCTGGAACTGGAACCCAGTAAGGAATTCAGAAACTGAGAGTCAGGATAAGTAATACAGCTACTGGACACCTCAGTGTATAGACCGTATACTGAACCCTAGCCCTGGAACCAGCATCCTACTCAGAACCAGCCCAAGACAATAGCACACAGGGAAACCAATACAAGGTCAGCACAATAGTATTGCTGAATAAGCTGAAGGGAACTACAGAGCGTACAGTAAACTATACAGGTAACTTGCATGCACTGTCCCAAAGGTTGAATGACGTAGAGCAGAGCCCACGGAGGTGATACACAGAGGCAGGTAGAATGAACTGCAGATGCACACATAATGGAACCGGGGGAGCTAGATTGTATGCAGCATGGAAGCTGCAGTGCTGATAGATGACGGTGTAACACAGCGGCAGATAGACTACAGGTAATGGCTCACAGTGAGTGGCACTCGGGAGCTTATGATGTTAAACAGCAAATAGTCAATGATGAACAAATAGATGTCACAGGAGACATGATACCAGAACACAGCAAATTAATATTTACCGTAGGGATTTCAGCGGTCAGGGTGCTGGCGCTTGGATTCTGACTGGTGTCAGGATTCCGGCACCAGGATTCTGAGCGCCAGCATCCTGAACTCTGAGATCATAACTACATCCTGTTCAAGCAATGGGTTGCATCCAGTTGCTTGCTTAAATAGTCATTGGCCTGGCTGACAAGGTGAACACCCAGGTGCATCAGGTAATCACAGTGAGGCGTCTCTTTGGTGTGTTGAACACTGAAATTAATGAATGTCTCAATGAGCTGCAGCCTCAGCTTGTCCCTGGGTGTAGAGCTCCAGCTCCCTCCTAGCCCAAGCAGTGTCCAACTCACCAGCTTCCTGGGTATGGAGAGCTAGCTGATGGAGTTGATGATGGAGCATAGTCTGCTGCAGGGATCCAGCACCACTGACATAATGGGGGCAAGAGTGTGACAGGCAGAGGGCGACATAGAGAGGCACAGGCTGAAAGGGAGACGCAGTGGGTGACAGGGAGAGGTTGACAGGGGCAGAGGTAGTAGGTGACAGGGAGAGACAGTGGATTACAGGGAGAGGTTGATAGAGATAGGCAGTGGGTGACAGAGAGGAAGAATGTGAGAGGCAGTGAGTGATGGGGAGTGGGTAAAAGGGAGAGGTGGAGGATGACAGGGAGAGGCTGTGGGTGATGGAGAGAGGCAGAGTGTGCCACTAACCTGGGACAACCGTAGAGCTTCAGTGCATGGAGGGCAGCTCTTCCACTGCTCCCTGGGTTTTCACGCCGGGCACTGCCACGGGATCATGACGTCAGACCCTTGGCACCGGCGGCAAGAGAAGCTGCAGGACTGTCTTAGAGAGCAGGCAGTCACTGGCAGAGTGGAAAGGTACCCAGTGCTTGACTTACCCATGATTTCTGATTGTAATCTAGGCCTCTTTGTTCTTGTATAACTGACCCTGTTTGTCATTCCTATCTACCACATATACTGTATAAATACTGTACTTTCTGGTTTATCAGCTTTGATCATGGATTGTCAAACAACACCTTTCTTACCTACATGTGGCATGTCCACAGCCACTTTGCACTCCTGTTACGATACTGGAGTTGCAATGTAGTAACACTAAAACAGCTTCTAGCCTTGTTGCCCAGAATTCCAGGTACCTTGCTGAATGCAGTAAGCACTTCTCCTGTTATCCACATTAAGGATATTTCTAAAATAACCCAATAAACAGATATCTGGATAGTGCCACTTCTCCTGGCATCCGGCTTGATCTCCACATTTGGCTAAATGGGTGTACATGGGCATCAATGGTGCATTCACAATTAGCATAAATGTGCTGTGGGAATGCACGCAGAATTATGGGCTATTCAGAGGCAATTTCATATGGGCCTCTTACACCAAGGATAGGGTTACTGCAAATGTGTGCTGATAGTAATGACGGCAGCTCTAGATGTGGGCAACTGAATAGAGTCAGAAATCCACAGCTATTTTCAAGCAAGCAATGCCGCTCCTCTAGATGTATAATATAAATACATTGTGTCTGATGCAGAATTGAATGCAAATGTACAGTTTAATAACTCTCACACGGATCTCTGTGACAGACGCAAATGGCATGCGCAGAGTATCCTATTCTGAGTCTGACGGAACGTGGCCAGATCTGTCTTTTGGTGAAATTAGAGTTTTGGCCTGGGAACAGGGCAGTGACAATGAGTGTGATGGGTGTGTCATGGGCACTAATGTTCCGTGCGAGTCATACACACAGCAAAAGATATGTTTCTGATGGATCTCTTGCAATTAGCTTTGAGCTGGTGTAAGTACCGATACTGATGATGATGGTTGCAGAGGCTGGCACAGCATCAGTGGGTGGCACGGTTATCCTCTTGCAGACGTATGGAACCTTCACATCAGCCCTATGGAGTCTTGCATTAGCATCATATTGTAAACCTGGCTTCCATTGCTGCCGGCTACTATAGTCACTTTACGTCTGACTCAGAATCAGCCCTTTTGTGTGCGCATATAAAAATGCAGATATTCGCCCATATGCAGCATTGTATGCATTCTTGTGACTGCACCATGTAGGCAGTGATTGCTAATTATAGCCAGCTAGCTTTGGGTCACTGTAAATATTATCACTTGTATGACGAATGTGTGAACAGACCACAGTTCTCTGATCCATTTGACAACATGTAGAGTAATGAAGACAATTAGTCACTGAAGCCGTAGGAATGTGTTCTAATAAAGTTACACTTACAAATAGCATAAATGTGACAAAACCTCTCTGTGGCTGTTCCTAACCCTGCAAGTGCACCTTGTGCAGGGCGAGCTGTTTGCCTGCAGTTATGTAGAAAGCTGCATACACACACAACGATTTTGTTACCAACGATTTTATGAACGATTTTCTGTCAGATTATCTGTCAGATTTTTTAAAATGTAATGAACAATTTTTTTGAACTACAAACGATTTTTGCATATTCCCTTAATGAAAATCGTTCAGTTGACAAGTCTGAGTGAACTACAAACTACAAACTACAAACGTGAACGCACATGAACGATAATTGTTCATCCTTTGACTCAGAAAGTGAACGATTTTTTCAAACGATTATCGTTAAACGATATTGTTTAATGATAATCGTTCAAAAAATCGTTGTGTGTGTATGCAGCTGGAGTCATTAATGGCCCAGAGCTGCTACAATGCAGAAAGCTTTTAGCTGTGGATTTTTCATAGTGAACATTTCTATGAATTGCTTTCTTTAGCTCAAGCAGATGTAAGTCTTAATTGGCTGGAAATGAGCAGCCCAGCACCCTATTAATAACATTACAATCATTATAGGATTGAAGTTTGTTTACCCATATTCATGTATATCAATTGATTGTGTTGTCTAATTTTGGAAAACATACTTGTTGGACACATTTCTATTTTTAAAGATGGTAAAACACATGTCACAGCACATCCAAACAATCATACCGGGAAAGCTTGGAAAGGAAATAGTGCCAAGAATATTTGGGCTACCAATGACACTTCTAGAGATAATAAGCCACACATTTACCAGCTCTTTCCTATTCCCTCACTTCTCAGTTTAATCCCTTTATGCAGTATTCAGGTCTAGCAAACTCCCATTGTATGAAATACAAATATAGTACACTGACAGCGGCATCCCGATGGTTCAAATCTTGACAGGGGAACGGTAAGTAATGTTCTCCTGTCCTATTTACCCCCTAACCCTCCTTTCCTGCACCCTTATACTAACCCTACCTACCCCGCACCCTAACCCTCCTGGTAAGTGTCTAAACCTAACTCTTCCCCCTTAGTGCCTAACCCTAACACACACACACCACCACTACCCCCCCCCCCCTCCACTCTACCACATATACTGTATAAATCCTGTACTTTCTGGTTTATCAGATTTGATCATCAATTGTCAAACAACACCTTTCTTACCTACATGTGGCATGTCCACAGCCACTTTGCACTCCTGTTACGATACTGGAGTTGCAATGCAGTAACACTAAAACAGCTTCTAGCCTTATTGCCCAGAATTCCAGGTACCTTGCTTAATGCAGTAAGCACTTCTCCTGTTACCCACATTAAGCATATGTCTAAAATAACCCAATAAACCGATATCTGGATAGTGCCACTTCTCCTGGCATCCGGCTTGATCTCCACATTTGGCTAAATGGGTGTACATGGGCATCAATGGTGCATTCACAATTAGCATAAATGTGCAGTGGGAATGTAGGCAGAATTATGGCCTATTCAGAGACAATTTCATATGGGCCTCTTACACCAAGGATAGGGTTACTGCAAATGTGTGCTGATAGTAATGACGGCTGATCTAGATGTGGGCAACTGAATAGAGTCAGAAATCCACAGCTATTTTCAAGCAAGCAATGCCGCTCCTCTAGATGTATAATATAAATACATTGTGTCTGATGCAGAATTGAATGCAAATGTACAGTATAATAACTCTCACACGGATCTCTGTGACAGACGCAAATGGCATGCGCAGAGTATCCTATTCTGAGTCTGACGGAACGTGGCCAGATCTGTCTTTTGGTGAAATTAGAGTTTTGGCCTGGGAACAGGGCAGTGACAATGAGTGTGATGGGTGTGTCATGGGCACTAATGTTCCGTGCGAGTCATACGCACAGCAAAATATATGTTTCTGATGGATCTCTTGCACCTAGCTTTGAGCTGGTGTAAGTGCCGATACTGATGATGATGGTTGCAGAGACTGGCACAGCATCAGTGGATGCAGGGCCGGCCCTAGCCCAAATTTTTTGGTAAGCGAGTATTTTTTTGGCGCCCCCACTATGCAGTGCCCCTTTACAGTGCCCCCGGTAGTGGTCCCCCCAGTGCAGTGCCCCTTGCGCCCCCAGTAGTAAGCCCCTTATATAGTGCTCCAGTAGTACTCCCCTCCCCATGCAGTGCCCCCAGTAGTGGTACCTCCCTATGCAGTGCCCATTGTATAGTGCCCCTAGTAATAGTCCCCCCTCTTGTAGTGACCCCAGTAGTATTTCCCCCCCTTGTAGTGCCCCAGTAGTATTCCCCCCCTTGTAGTGTCCCCACTAGTATTCCCCCCCTTGTAGTGCCCCCAGTAGTATTCCTCCACTTGTAGTGCCCCCAGTAGTGTTCCCCCCTTGTAGTGCCCCAGTAGTATTTCCCCCCCTTGTAGTGACCCCAGTAGTATTTCCCCCCCTTGTAGTTCTCCCAGTAGTATTCCCCCCCTTGTAGTGCCCCCAGTAGTATTCCCCCCTTGTAGTGCCCCCAGTAGTATTTCCCCCCCTTGTAGTGCCCCCAGTAGTATTTCCCCCCCTTGTAGTGCCCCCAGTAGTATTCCCCCCCTTGTAGTGCCCCCAGTAGTATTCCCCCCCTGTAGTGCCCCCAGTAGTCCCCCCCTGTAGTGCCCCCAGTAGCACCCCCCCTGTAGTGCCCCCAGTAGTATTCGCCCCCCATTGTAGTGCCCCCAATAGCATTCCCCCCTGTAGTGCCCCCTGTAGTCCCCCCCCTGTAGTGCCCCCAGTAGTCACCCCCTTGTAGTGCCCCCAGTAGTATTCCCCCCTTTAGTGCTCCCAGTAGTCCCCCCCTTGTAGTGCCCCCAGTAGTAATCCGCCCCCCCGCAGTAGAGACATAATAAAAAAATAAAAAAACAACACTTACCTGACACCAGGGCTGTCTTAACAGCAGTGTGGGCCCTGGGCAAAGCGATGCTCTGGGGCCCCTACCCACCCACACACACAGTATACACATAACATACACAGTATACACATAACATACACACACAGTATACACATAACATACACAGTACACATAACACACACACTATACACATAACATACACACACACAGTATACACATAACACACAGTATACACATAACATGCACACACACAGTATACACATAACATACACACACACACAGTATACACATAACACACACACAGTATACACATAACACACACACACGCAGAATGCACATAACATACACACACACACACACAGTATACACATAACACACACACAGTATACACATAACACACACACACAGTATACACATAACACACACACACACAGTATACACATAACACACACAGTATACACATAACACAAACATACATATACTGTATACACATAACACCACCCCCCTCCCCTCCTCCCCTCCTCCCCTCTCCCCGCCGACCCCGGAACAAGTTCCTTCTGCATGATTCACTTACTGAGGAGATTCGGCGTCCTGTTGATTGCGCGCTGCTCCGGCTCCTCCGCTCTTCTTCATTGGCACTCGGTCATACACAGCGTGACATCGTCATGTCACCTGCGCCGCACAGGCTGTGCGTCATCTGCAGAAGGCCCATTGATTTGAGGAAGCAGGCAGGGGAGGTGGAGCGCGGGTTGGGAGGGTGCAGCTGTAGTAAGCGCTCCCGGTAGGTCGGGGGGGGGGTTAGGGGGAATGGCGGATCGGAACACAGTGATAATAAAAAAAAAAGCATTTAACAACTGACCACAGCTGCAGGGGGGCTGGCGGGCCCCTTGGAGCTTCGGGCCCTTGGGCAGCTGCCCAAAAAGCCCAATGGAAGAGACGGCCCTGACACCCGCTCCTGCTCCTAGTCCCGCTGCTGAGATCAGCTCCTCTGTCCGCTGCTTTGCATTATGGGAGTGACGCGTCATGGGAGTGACGCGTCACTCCCATTACCCACTGCGGGAGCCGGAAGATGTCCGGCTCTGGCAGTGGGAGCAGCAGACGATGAGAGTCTGTCTGACTCTCATCAGCTGCTAAAGCAAACACACAGCTGCCGCCTCCGGCGGCTGTGTGTTTGCGGTGTAGCGCTGACCGAACACGCGGTGCAGCGCTACACACGCGGTGCAGCTGTGTCACAGAGACACAGTCCCGCATGGTACACAGCTGAGGGCCCTTCACTATGTGGCGCCTTACGCAGCTGCGTACCATGCGTAACGGGAGAACCGGCCCTGAGTGGATGGCACGGATTTCCTATGCCCTATGGAGTCTCGTATTAGCATCAGATAGTAAATCTGGCTGCCATTGCTGCCGGCTACTATAGTCACTTTACGACTGACTCAGAATCAGCCCTGTGCGCATATAAAAATGCAGATATTCGCCCATATGCAGCATTGTATGCATTCTTGTGACTGCACCATGTAGGCAGTGATTGCTAATTATAGCCAGCTAGCTTTGGGTCACTGTAAATATTATCACTTGTATGACGAATGTGTGAACAGACCACAGTTCTCTGATCCATTTGACAACATGTAGAGTAGTGAAGACAATTAGTCACTGAAGCCGTAGGAATGTGTTCTAATAAAGTTACACTTACAAATAGCATAAATGTGACAAAACCTCTCTGTGGCTGTTCCTAACCCTGCAAGTGCACCTTGTGCAGGGCGAGCTGTTTGCCTGCAGTTATGTAGAAGTCATTAATGGCCCAGAGCTGCTACAATGCAGAAAGCTTTTAGCTGTGGATTTTTCATAGTGAACATTTCTATGAATTGCTTTCTTTAGCTCAAGCAGATGTAAGTCTTAATTGGCTGGAAATGAGCAGCCCAGCACCCTATTAATAACATTACATTCATTATAGGATTGAAGTTTGTTTACCCATATTCATGTATATCAATTGCTTGTGTTGTCTAATTTTGGAAAACATACTTGTTGGACACATTTCTATTTTTAAAGATGGTAAAACACATGTCACAGCACATCCAAACAATCATACCGGGAAAGCTTGGAAAGGAAATAGTGCCAAGAATATTTGGGCTACCAATGACACTTCTAGAGATAATAAGCCACACATTTACCAGCTCTTTCCTATTCCCTCACTTCTCAATTTAATCTCTTTATGCAGTATTCAGGTCTAGCAAACTGTTTCCATTGTATGAAATACAGTTGGACGGGATGCCAGCTGTCAGTACACTGACAGCGGCATCCCAACGCTTCAAATCCTGACAGGGGAATGGTAAGTAATGTTCCCCTGTCCTATTTACCCCCTAAACCTCCTTTCCTGCACCTGAATTTTGCAAACACTTTTGATGGATGCACCGTAGATGACGTAACAGGAAGGAGGTTCCTAGATGCTTAGGGTCCCTACCTCTACTTACTCTGGCATGACAATGGGTACAGATGGCTTAACAATTGTTGTCCGCATTTGGGTAGAAATTATTCCACACATAAGAAGTGGATTTATTTGTTTTTGCACTGGCATGACAATGGGCTTTTCCTTATCATGGGCAACAACTGTTTCCACTGGGGCCTGATTTACACAAACAACATCCTCATCAACAACATCCTCATCATCAACATCCTTATTAGCGTCAGCTACACATATATCTTCCTCATCCTGGTGCACTTCCACAGAAGCATCTTCGATTTCTATGTCAGCATGTTGACGTGCTGCTCATCCCCACATTTGCAGAGGATGCACAAGTGGTGGAAGGAGTCTCCTCTTCAAGTACAGGTTTGGAAAGGTCAGGCATACACATGGCACCCGTAGACACACTTAGACTCTCCTCAGGGATTTGTGACACTTCTGAGTGCACAGTTGGTTACTGTGCTTTAACGATTTAAATTTTTTTGAAACGTCTAAAGGGAGAAGGGCTTACATCATCATAAGAGGCAGAACCACCAGACATAAATATATGGCAAGACCTTAGCCTTTCCTTGCCACTTTGTGTGGTGAAAGGTACATTGCCAATTTTATGTCTTTCTGCAGCTAACTTTCCCTTTGATGTTTTTTTTCTTTCCACTGTAAAAGATTGGTTCTTTGATTTTAGATGCCCTGACTTAAGCCCTGTATGCCCTTGGGAATCGGCTTTAGTAGATGATGTAGATGTACTAGTATCGTCATGACTGGTGACACTGGCAGCAGCTCCAGCACTAGTATGTTGTTCCTGCTCTCCTCTCAACTGATCGTTCTCCATATCAACAAACACGAATGAAATGGGTACAGCACACATGTCAAGTTTTACCAATTTTAAATATTACACTGCAGTATCAATTACTTACAGTGTCACAATATTTTTTATGAATAGGAATAAGACACTGCGCTACCACTTACAGTGTCACAAGATTTTTTATGAATAAGAAAAAATAACACACTGCGCTACCACTTACAGTATCACAATATTTTTTATGAATAAGAAAAGAATAACACACTACGCTATTGTTATGTTCTGGGTTGTTTGTGGACCCGGGGTGGTAACAGGAGCGATCACAGGAGCAGATTTAAAGGTAAATGTGGAATTTTTAATGATTGGCTTAACAGACATGGGAATGGCAAGAAATAGTCCAGGTATAGCACTAAAGTGCACTTAATAACTGTAGTGGAGTAAATGGGAGAATGTCCAGAAAGTGACAGGCAGGAACAGTCCAGTATGCAGGTATGGTGAGCTGTAACAAAATTCAGGCAGAGGTAACGAAGTCCATCTGGGTGTAAATGGAGGTAAGGTGCAGGGAAACAGCAGGTTCAGGTTCTCAGGCAGGGGAAAAGGTAAATGGAGGGTGCAGGGTAAGTCTAGCTGACACAGGTGCTCAGGCAATAGGAAAGGTAATTGGAGGAGGCAGGGGAATCCAGCAGGGTTGGAGCAGGTCAGGTGAAGCAGGCTTAGGCAATGAAACCAGGTGAAAGCACAGGAACTCACTCTCTCAGCTCTCACTGAGAAACACGTTGCACTGGCAATGCAAGGGAGCTCTGAACTCCCTTAAATCCCCAGTGCTCAGCCGTGACTGGTCAGAGAGGAGCATGTGACACAACAGGATAGGGCAACTAGGTCACCTGACCGGAGACAAGATGGCGGCGCCCATGCCAGAACGGAACGGAAGCACCCCCAGGTCTAACCAGACCAGAGTGACAGTATGCCCCCACAGAACCACGCACAGCCAATGCTCTTCGCCAGGCACCACTGCCACCACCAGACGCCCCTCGCCATAGCGTCCTCACAGGTATTACACGTCGACTACCATGCCGAGAGACCCTGGTCGTGACAGCTATCACTTACAGTGTCACAAGATTTTTTATGTGTAAAACACTGCGCTACCACTTATAGTGTCACAAGATTTTTTATGAATAAGAATAACGCACTGCGCTACGATTTATAGTGTCACAATACGTGGATGAAAAACTGTGGTCTGTCAGCATCACTGATCAATAGCGTAGCTAGCACACACAAAAAAAAAATGGAAAAAAAGATCTTTTTTTAAAGAAAATTGTGGAGTGCTAATTTTATTTAACTTTTATTTTTTTACACTGGGGAAGGTAGCAGCCCTACACTGGGGAAGGTAGCAGCCCCTTGATGAACAACACAGCACCCCTTTATGGACTACAAAGCACCACTGTGGAGTGCGGACAGACCACCTGCAGAGTCACAAATACGTGGATGATAAACTGTGGTCTGGCCGGCAGTGTCACCGAACAATAATAGTGTAGCTAGCACACACACAATTTTTTTTTTTTTTTTAATAAAGATGTTTTTTTTTTATTTTTTGTAGAATGATAATTATTTTACATTTGGTTGTTTTTTTACACTGGGGAAGAGCACCCCTGGATCAACAGAGCACCCCTGGACGACACAGCACTGCAGCCCTAGCCCCTTGATTGACATCACAACAGTGACACAGCAGCACCCCCCACACTGCACCCTTGAACTACAACACTGCACCTGTGAAGAACAGAGATCCTTGATTGACAGGACAACAGTAACACAGCTGCACCCCTTACTTTATGTACTGCAGCCCCAGCCCGACAACACTGCACCCTTGAACAACTACAACAATGCACCCTTGAACTACAACACTGCACCCTTGAACAAAAGAGAAGAATAGAGCCCCTTGATTGACAGAACAACAGTGACACAGCTGCGCCTTCGACTTTATGTACTGCAGCCCCAGCCCGACAACACTGCACCCTTGAACAACTACAACACTGCACCCTTGAACAACAGAGAAGAACAGAGCACCTTGATTGACAGGACAACAGTGATACAGCAGCACCCCCCACTTTATGTACTGCAGCCCCAGCCCGACAACACTGCACCCTTGAACAACAGAGAAGAACAGAGCACGTCTGTTCTGTACAGTCTCCACAGCCGGAGTGAAAATGGCACCGATCACCGGGGCTTTTATAGAATCCAAAACATGCGAGAATCCAACAGCAGGATGATGACGTTTTGCATCGTTGTGGATTCCAAGTTAGGCGGGAAAACCCGAGCCGTACTCGGATCCTACTCGGATCCCGTATGTTTGGGTGGGGCCGGTTCTCTAAGAACAGGACCCGCTCATCTCTAATTTTCATATAAGGTTTCTCTTGACCATAATATATAAAACCCCTTGTAAAACAAAATACATTAGGAAGCCCTAAAAAGTATCAGTGTTTTTTAATCAACATGTAGATCTTACTAACTGCTTTGCTGCTCGTTTACATTTGGATGTAAGTCAGTTTTAAGACACACCCCTCAGATGTAGCAGTACACGCCCACTTTACTGCCACGCTCATAGGTGTTGCTTTCACAATCTCCCTGAAAAACTTTTTCAAAAGTAGGCAAGCATGCCTACTCCCCTTTTTTTTGTATAATCTGTTTTTATTTAAATCAAAAATACCATACTGTATATGGCCCACAACAGCCTACATAAACACCAAATAAGTACGAACAATACAAATTCAATGGACAAATATAGTCACAAAACATGGAGTAAGAGAAAAAAAAAAAAGATACCAGATTGACTAGTATTTAAGCGTACTTTCGAACATTGCTAAATAAAATAAAAACAATGAAAATGAGGTAGCTGAAGGCCACCTTTTGAGCGACTTTGAGTTAATACAGCTTGTGACAATCTGGGCCGACCTGAACCCCAAACAAAGTGACCCACCAGACTTTGTAATTCCTTAAAAAAGGAGGCTGGTGTTGCAATAGGCAACACTTGCATCAAATATAAGACCTTAGGTAAAATAGAAAACTTAACCGTATTAATCTAGACATCTTAACCGTATTAATCTTACCCAACCCAGGACAGCTTCAATAGAGACCATCTTTAAAAATCTGTCTTAAATTGTTTAATAAGAGGGGGAAAATTTAGCTGGTACAAATTATTATTCGAAGGAGATAGAAGAACACCCAAATATTTAAGACTAGAAGAATTCCAAATAAAAGGAAATGCACTCCAAAGACCTGCCACAATACTGTCAGGGGATGATATATTCATGGCAACAGATTTGGAGTAATTGATCTTAAAATTAGAGACCTCACTGAATCTATTAAACTCATGCATGAGGGCAGGGAGAGAGGTCACCGATGCAGAGATGGTAGCAAGGAGATTGTCGGCGAATAGGGCCAATTTGTATTCATGGTCTCCAATCTGCACACCTTTAATATCATTGTTAGACCGAATAGCCTTCTCCAACGCCTCCATGCAGAGCACAAATATAAGGGGAGACAGTGGGCATCCTTAACGTGTGCCATTGGTAATCGGGAAAGGATCTGAGAGGGCCCCATTGACCCGCACTCTAGCAGTAGGAAAGTGATAAAGGGCCAAAATATGGTGGAGACAGTGAGAACCTAACCCCATATACCGAAGAAGACCCTCCATGAACTGCCAATCGATCCTGTCAAAGGCCTTCTCTGAATCCGTTGATAGAAGGATAACAGGGGACCCAGTGACTTTAAAATGATGGATTATATCAATAATCTTAGAGGTGTTGTCTTTAGCTTCCCTATCCTGAACAAATCCCACTTGGTCTCCATGTATCAAACCAGGGAGAAAGAAACTCAACCTATTTGCCAGCATTTTAGCATATAATTTTAAGTCATTATTTAATAACGAGATAGGCCTATAGCTTGCACATTGGGCAGGGTCTTTTCCCTCTTTGGGGATTATTGAAATATGGGCCTCGAGAGTCTGAGGAGAAAAACCTACCCTGTAGGACACCTCATTACAAGCTTTCAAAAAAAGTGGCATAAGTATAGAACGAAACGTCTTATAATAGCTCACAGGGAAGCCATCTGGGCCAGGGCTTTTTCCAAGTGGGGTATTTGACAGAGCTAAATCTAGCTCCTCGCAAGTAAAGGGGCGATCAAGAGAGGTCTGATCACTCTCCTCAATTCGTAGAAAATCGACCGAGGAAAGAGTTTCTGACCGCCTCCTGATGTGATAAGGGATTAGTAGGTGATTGTTCTTTTCGTAAATTATAAAGTTTCATGTAGTAATTTTGAAAGGCGGCTGCAATTTGGGGAAATGTATGACAGTGTTCCCCCCAGAGTCCCGACCAGTAGAGACATAAGATTGTAACCTCTGAGATTTTAATGCTCTGGCAAGCATTTTGCCAGGTTTATTTCCCCATTGGTAAAATTTGCGTCTGCATTTCTGTAGATCTAATTTAGTTTTATCTTGGAGAAGCCTATTAAGAGCCTGTCTCGCATCAGTAAGATCTCGTAGTGTAGACTCATCTAAAGAAGATTTATGGGATGTTTCCAGGGACTTAATATGGGTCAAAAGTTGTTGCCGTTGAGCCATCTTTTCCTTTTTTAGTCTGGAGCCTAACTGAATACAATGTCCTCTAATAACGCATTTATGCGCCTCCCACACCATCATTTTAGATATATCTGGAGCATCATTGATATCAACATATTCAGTAATGGCTTTAAGAAGATCTTTTTTAGTACGAGGATCACTGAGTAAAAGCTCATTAAAGCGCCATGTCCATGGTCTAGGAGTCATGTTAGGAAGACATATACTTGCAAAAATTGGGGCATGATCAGACCATGTGATTTGACCTATTTGACTATGAGAAAATATTGAAGGTATCTATGATCTATAAGAAAGTAGTCAATACGTGAGTATATAGAATGTGGGTTAGAATAAAACGTATAATCTTTAACCGTTGGGTGTTGAGTCCTCCACAAATCTATCAATTGATATTCAGAAAAAAGTTGACGTACTCTACGGTGGTCTCGCAGTGGGACTCGGGATGATCCCGAAGAACAATCTAAAACAGGACCTAAAGACCAATTGAAATCCCCACCTAATACTACACATCCCTCCCTCAATGGCTCCAAAAGTCTTAAAACCTTGTTATAAAAATTACCTCTGTTTTTGATTAGGGGAATAAATATTCACAATAGTATACATTTGACTGTATATCTTGCATTTCAATATCTGACATCTACCTTCCACTAGAATGTGATGGGATATGTCTGAGACAGCAAGCCGATGAGAGAGTATAACCACTCCCAGGGATTTACTCTGAGAATTATTGCTGCAAAACACATGAGGATAATAGTAATTCCCAAGCTTAGGGGCAACTAATTGTTTAAAATGTGCTTCTTGCACAAAAGCCACATCTACCTTTTCTAAACGAAGTTCTCTCAAGAGGGTGGAACGCTTCTCAGGGATATTAAGACCCTTCACATTAAAGGAGCATAATTGTATATTTTCTGGTTTAAGGGGGGCCATGGGAGTACCTGTGGAAAAGGTTAGTTATGTATAGAGAGAATAGCATTATATGAATCTTATGAGGATGTACGAAGGCAGTAAGGACATAGCAACTACAAGAATAAAAATCAAAAAATAAAAAAATAAAAAATAGTAAAAAAAAAAAATAATAATAATCTTGATAGAATATACAGAAATATATATCCATAGGAGATTACCGCTGTTGGAGCAGGCAGAAGACAACAGTCGACCTATGCTCCAAGGTCGAAATGCGGAACGACCCAACTGGGGTAAGGCAGCTGCAACCACCCCTCGGGATTAAAGAAATAACATATAACAAGTAAACGGCAATGTAAAAAAAATCATCTAGTTAATAAGAACAATAATACCATTTACGTCGTTATCATAAATATTTGAGGCATATCTACGAAACAATTTTGCAAAATTTGTAAAAAAAACCTTACAAAACCTTACAAAATTTGCTGTGTGTATAGAGCATAAAAAATATATATATATTTTTTTGTGAATGACAATAAATGTGTAGCAAAGAATCGTTAGACAATAACAAGAACAATAATGGAAATCTATGGTCAGCAAATGGTCAGTAAATGAGCTAACCACTAACGATATGAAAAGGATACGCTTCCGGACAAAATCTATGTCCAAGCTCATAATAGATACAAATAGTCACGTCAAAACATCTTAGTTGATCAAGTGCCAGAAGCCATCCATTCAACTTGTGGAGAGGTCGAACTACGTCTCTGCCCCTTTACCGATGTCCAAGGAGCTCTTGCGGCAGGTGGATCAGGCGGATCTAGATGTGAGAATAGTTGGATCTAATCTTTAAGAGGCAGTATAGAAATAGGGAGCACGTCACAGAACTTCTCCAGGTCCTCTGGTGTCTGTAAGATTAGTTGACGACCGTCATGCATTACTTGGATATTCAAAGGAAATCCCCAACGGAAACGGACACCTTTCTGTTTGAGAATGTCAGTTAGAGGCTTAAGGAGGCGTCTCTGTTGGAGGGTGTTCCAAGAGAGATCAGGGAAAATTAGAATTTTATTGCCCTACTCCCCTTTTTTGGAAAAGGAGGTGCTTTGTCCTAATTTAGAAGTCCTACATGTTGGGAGGTATGTGCATATTGCTGACATTCAAACTGTCGTCACCTGAATGTTGATATTCACAGTGTCAATGACAGAATGTGAACATGACAAAATGTCGACAGATGATTTTTCTGAAATTCAGGCTTTTGGGTTAGGCTGCGATTATGGTTATGGTCAGGGTTAGGTCTGAGTTTAGGGATATTCATCTCACAACTGCAAATCCATATGGCCGATTTACTGACTGTCGACATTCACATTATTAATATTCTGGCAATATCGGCATCATGTCAATGTCGACACTATGAATGTCAGCATTTGACATGCCGACCTCTTGTTCATGTCGACATTTTGAATTTCAACATCCTGAACGTTGACATTTTGTACAACCGCCGGCTTCCTGACTGTCTAATCCCGGCAGGTGTCTAATGTCATTTTACCTACGCCGGGAGCCCGATGCCCGGCATACCGATCGAAGATAAGCTGGGTGCGGACAGCCGCATGGAGGGGAGGGTTAGGTTAGGGGCTCCCAGGGGGGGACTTAGGAATAGGCACCTCCCCAGGAGGGTTAGGGTTAGGCTAGGGGAAGGGGGGTTAGGGTTAGGCACCCCCAGGGGGAGGTTAGGGTTAGGCACCCCCCCGGGAGACTTAGGTTTAGGCTGTGGGGAAGGGGGGGTTAGGTTTAGGCACTTACAGGGGGGTTAGGGTTAGGCACTTGGGGGGGAGGTTAGGGTTAGGCACCCCTAAGGGAGGGTTAGGGTGGGGTTAGGTTAGTGAATTTAGAAAGTACTTACCTGTCGGGATCTTCACCGCCGGTATTCCAGCGTCGGGATTCGAACCGCTGGACATGAGTCCGGCGGTATTTCATACCGATCCCCTTCAGTGGTAGGTACTGGCAAAGGAATGCACCTACAATATCCGCCAGGAAAGGACATTACAGAATATAGATAGATAGATAGATAGATAGATAGATAGATAGATAGATAGATAGATAGATAGATAGATAGATAGATACATGTTTGGGGGCACTCAATTGAAATATTTCATATGAAAACATTTATTAAGCTCTGTACACACGAAGCGATCAGACAATGATCAGATATCATTTTCTGATCGTCCTTCATGTGCTGGATGTTCGATAACGAACATCCAGCACATATCGGACATGCACCAACCCCCAAACAACTATAACGTCCCGCGATTGACGATCGCGGGTCCCTATAGTAACCAGGCTAACCTGGTCGATATCGACAAGGTTGGTATGCATGCACGGGCGATGGTCGATATCGATATCGACCATCCGTGCCCGCGCATCGTCCATTGTTTGGGAGTTGGAAGGGCCCTAAAACAGGACGATATGATCGATAATATATCGATATCGTTCTTATCGTCCTGTTAAATTTGACTGTGTGTAGGTACCATAAGATATACATTAAAAAAATGATAATCTTCCAGAATATATCAGAAGCAAATCATTATAAAAACGAAGTTTAAAAGAATCATTTCACATTAGAGAAAGCTGGTGAAATATAACAGGGTAATTTATTTATTATTAACAGTTGCTTATATAGCGCAGCATATTCCGTTGCGCTTTCCAATTGGAAACATTTATAGAACAAAACAGGGTAATAACAGACAGACATAGAGGTAAAAGGGCCCTGCTATCAACAATAATGGTGTAATAACCAATTATTACTCAAGATATACCATAGTCACGTTATCATAATTAATTAATGCTCAGGGTATATTACAATTAGCGATGACCAATCAAAATATCAGCAGTTATGGTAATATTTGTCACATTTTAAGTGGTCATAATAACAAACATTTCATATTTAAATGGTACACAACAATGTATTTTGGAGTATACAGGAGTTATAGTTAGTCACATCATAAATCGTGACATCTCCTGATAACTAAAAAGTATTCAAAAAAGGACATCAACCAGCTGCATGTATTACCTGCCTCAGGTACACTAATAGTATTAAGAAGTATTAAGAAGGAAAAGTAGAATTAGATCAGAGAATAGACTACTCCCTTTGAACAGTGGCAGGGTAGCAGCAGGATGCAACGGTGAAGCCAACGGTTGAAATGCCGACCTCATGACTGTGTAATCCCGTCAGGGTTCTAATGATAGGCGTCGGGATTTAGGGTTTGGCACCCCCCCGGGAGGGGTTAGGTTTAGGCACTTAGGGGGGATTAGGGTTATGCAATAGCAGGTTAGGTTAGGATTAGGCAGCCCTAAGGGAGGGTTAGGGTGGGGACAGGGTTAGTTTTACTTACCTAAATCCCCTGTCGGGATCCTCACTGCTACCGGTCTTCCATAGCAGCTGCTGCATATTATTGTAGCTAGTAGTGAATGATATGTGAGCGTACTATCCGCTCACCAAGGGGTGAGAATGAGTGTATTGAGCATCTGCTGCTAGATCCTGTCAGACGAAGGGACCTGGTAATAATATTGGAGGAGCCTACCCTTATTGAGATCTAATGAGAGTGCCCATAAAATGTCAGAGAGATACAGTTATAAAAAATAAGTTGGTAACAGAGTATAAACTCAGGACCTGTACTGCTGCCACTCATATGCCAAAAGGTCTTGGCGAGTGGTGAAAAGCCAAACCCCGCTACAGTGATCAGAAGAAAGAAGTTAAGCTGCATTAGTAACATGAGCGGTGGATAAAGGCTCTGTCACCCACAGGCATTGCAGACACACAGAATCTCTCCCAATAGCCAGCTAGAAAAGAGAGATAAGAAGTAACCCGCAGGCATTGCATGCTGGGGAGCTTTGCTGAGACTTGCAGTTCTATTCGTAAAGTCAATGTTTTAACTTCTTTTTTTACACTACACTTATACACTATCAACCCGGCACCCACCGACCCATTGGTGCTGGGGATAGCACCAGGCTATCAGCCTAGGCCTGGGATTCCCTGGAGGGGGGGACCTCTTTATTGGGGGAGTCCCCAGCTCCCCAGGGATCCCCTGCCTGGACTGACTAGCAGTCAGGGTTGATGCTTCGGTTTGGGGACCCGGTGAAGGGCTCCCCAGGCTGTGGCATCAGCCCCCCGCTAGCAAAAGTCTGGTGCTGATTCTGGAAATTACAGGGGGACCCTATGCATTTTTTCCCCTGTATTTCCAGAACCAGGACCAGATCAGAGCCCAGTGCTGGTGGCGCAGAATACGGGGGACCCCTACGTCGTTTGTCCCCCGTATTTTGGCAACCAGGGCTGGTTTTGACTAACCCGGCACTGGTTGTGCTTACAAACGGGGGACCCCTACATAGTTCGTTCCCTATATGTTACACAACCAGTGCTGGGTCACTAAAAGCCCGAGGCTGGTTGCTCTATTGGGGGGGGGGGCACGCTGTTTTTATTTTAAAACACTTTTTTTTCACAGATGCACGGATGGGTCTCACTGAACCATCCCTGCATCTGTGTTTATTTTATTAAAGACAGATGCATGCATCACAGATCTCCCTCACCCGTGCGTGCATCAGTCTTTTTTTTTTTTCAACAAATGATGCCGCTCGGACAGTCGGACGCACGATGCATCAGGGAGAATGATCATACGTGAGATCATATGAACATCGCATGTCTAATAACCAAATCGTGCGGACGGGACTGCCAGGGAGTTGCCGGGGCATTCAAGAGAAATCATATGCTGAATCGCATCTTATGCTGGTCGTATCAGTGTATGGCCAGCATAAATTGTTAGGCAGAGAGAGTGAATAATCCGTAATGTATATAGTAAATAGAACGTACAGTATACCCTACAAATGGACAGGAAAAGCAGTATTGGGAGAAACCATTATATCTAAGTGCAGGAATTATAGAATATCACATATAATGATTAGCTATATAAGTGATAAAGAAAGGGAATGAAAGTGAGGATATTAGTGTAAGGATGAAGTGACATGGGGCTCTATTTATTAACATTATTTTTACTAAAATAAAGTGAAAAAGGGTGTTTTCACACCCTTTTCACATTATTTTAGTTTCACCTGTATTTATTACAGGGCAATTGGAGTAGAATTAGTAAAATTCTACTCCAACCCCCAGTATCACTTATTTTTAGTAAAGCAGATCGCATTTCCCATAATTGTAATGGGAAATGTGATCTGTGTGCAAGTTACTAAAAATAAATTGTAAAAAAATACCGGGGGAAGCCCTGTGATAATAACGCCACCTGGAGGTGGCGTTATCCAGGGTCTCCCCCGGTTACCGGGCTCCCACTCTGCTCTAACAGAGGCGGGAGCCGGTACCAGTGAACAGCTATGTGGTCTAAAGAGACCGCAAGCTGATTGCTGTAAAAAAAAGAAAAAAAAAATGAAACATTTTTTTTGTCACTTACCTGAATCCAGGGACCGGTGATCGGGCCTCCGGTGATGGCTCCTCTCCGGTCAGCTGGTCTCCCACAGTTTACTGGGGCCCGGTCATCAGGTGATCGGGCCCCAGTGCAGTATGGGAGATCACCTGATCGGGAAGCCCAGAGAAGACCACCGGGGGCCAGGAGGATGCAGGTAAGTGTAATGAAGGGAGGGGGGGTCACGGGGGGGGGAGGGGGGTTCGCGGGGGTCCGCGATCGCGGGGGGCGGGGCTTAGCGCCGGGGGCGGGGCTTAGCGTCGGTGGGGGGTAGTAGCGGTGGTCGGTCGGCGCATGCGAGTGCTCTTAGTCGCGGTATTTTTTCCGAAAATACCGCGACTAGAGTGCGGATGGGATCCGCAGGGACAGAGCTTTATCGCAAGCTCTGTCCCTGCAAGGGATTTATAGTAAATCCCTGTGATATTGCCTGAATTCGCAATGCGAATTCACTCGGTAATATCACACTACAATCCGCATTCAATATGCGGATTGTAGTAAATAGAGCCCATGGTGAGGTGCTAAAATTACAATGGGTATGCGGGTGTCAGAATATAAGAAAGTATCATTCTAATATTAGGGTGAATACGGGTGGTGTATGTGTGGGATCAAAAATAGAGGAAAATAATATAAATAAGGTGAAGTAATGGGGAGTAATGGGGAAGGAATCGTATATTGATAGTGATACATAGTGACTAGTGCAGTGCTGGAAAGAAAAATTTGATAACATTGCCTACGACTGAATTACCCTTTTAGAATAACAAACTTAGGCCCTCATTCAGAGCCGTACGCTCTGAGCAGAGCGCACGCTCTGAATGAGGGCCGCCCTCCATAAAAATGGAGCGTCCTCCTGGACGCTCGTATAGCTGTGGGTCACCACCCACAGCCTATACGAGCGTGCAGTTTGATGGCCGCGATGGTCGTGACCATCGCGACCATCGAAACTGCGAGCCGGAGCCTGCGGTTGAGGTTTTCAACCGCAAGCCCCGCAGTGATTTTGGCTCTATTAGAGCCAAAATCACTCCCACTGACATCACTAGTGATGTCAGTGGGCCGTCTTCTGACGGGAGGTGTTCCCGTGGGAACGCCCCCGTCAGGGAGGCACGCCCCTGGCACGCCCACCAAAGGGGGCGTGCTGTCAATCAACATCGACAGCACGCCCCCTTTGATCAGACACAACGTGCGCATGCTCAGTGCAGAACATCGACCCACTTGCGAGCGGACAGCCGCTCGCGAGTGGGTCTGAATCAGGGGCTTAAATGTCAGTTTGTGAATGCATAAAATTGTGAGTAAGGTATAAAGGTGCCCATACATCTGCGACGGATTGTTGGGATGTCGCAATGCCATCGGAAATGCCGTTCTGCCTGGTGGAAACGCCGACTGCCCACCATCAATGTTCAGCGATCCGTCGCAGGATCGCTGAAATTTTACATGTTAAATGTCCCTGATTAGACAATCACGATCATTTTTTGATCGCGATTGTCAAATCGGGAAAATCCAACATGTTGTATTTCTGCGATCCTGCGATGCCGGGTTGCAGCATTGTAGGATTGCGGCAATCCGTCACAGATGTATGGGGCCCTTTAGTCAATACAAAGACTATACAGTGATTGTGTACTAATTGCAGCACCAGAGGAAGTCTCTCCCTGTTCTTAGCCCTTATCTATAAGAACAAGCTTGGGCCAGGGTGTGATTGTCAGTCCTTCCAGAAGAGTATACACTAACAGATTGCACAGTCAATTTACCCTGAAAAGTGCTGCTGTGCAAACCAGCCTGATGTTTAGTAGCTGACATCTGATGTGTCACTGTTCAGAAGGATACTTGAAGGAGTCATAATACTGCAGGCTGCAACTAAACAATTCTTTTTTTATTCCTACTAGCTGAGCTAAATTACAAACAGCTGGTGTCGCATTTGAAGATTTCTGTAACATATCTCTGAGGTATTTTGACTGCTTTTAGAAAACACACAAATCTATAAATAGTGAGCTCTAGTCATCCAGACACACTCCATCAAAGACGACAAGTAAAAACAACAACATATTAGAGAAAACTGCAGAGATCCAGGGTGTTAAGCATACCGCTTTGAAGAGGACGCTCTATATAAATTGAAATCAGAATCACTTACTTAAGGACTTTGGGTGCCATTTATCCAATTCTTGCTGCAGAACAGGTGCAAGCAGAATTGTTAGACAACAGAGATATATTTGTTTTTTTAACAACTCCATGACATTAGGCCCAGGGCTAGTAAAAATAGGATTTTGGTACTTACCGATAAATCCCTTTCTCCGATTCCATAGGGGACACTGGAGTGAATACACTGGGGTATAAATGTGTGAGAGGGTGGAGCCTGGCACTTTAAATTTCTTTAGAAGTGTTGCTGGCTACTCCCCCTCTATAGACCGCGCAACCTCAGTTAAGATTAATCAAGCCCTACTGGAGACAGAGGGCCTGATTCAGAGCCGCTCGTAAGCGGCCGCTCGTTCGCTCCGAGCGATGTTCGCACAACTGTGCATGCGTATGGGTCGTAATGCGCATGCGCCAACCGGTCAGTGCGATCGGAAATTGAGCGCTCGCCAAACAGCGAGTGCCTGCTAATTTGAGTGACAGGATGAGGCGTTTGTGGGTGGTAACAGGGGAAGGTGCTTGAAAACGGGGAGTGGAGATCCGAACGCAGGCGTGCCAAACGCTCAAAACGGGCGTTTTAAGGGTGTGCATAATTAACAAAGCAGCATCATCGGCCACGTCACTTGGTTGTCTCTTAGCCTGAACTGTTCGCATGATTGCGGTAGGATAAACCTACCACAAGCACTGCGAGCAGTTCAGATGCCTTTCGATGTACTCGATTAATCTAATAAATAGCAGAGATGAGGTAGGATGCGAGCGGCCAGGGGGCGTCTTTACAAAATAGCGAGCGCATGTTTTGTTCGCTCGCTCAGACATAGAGGCGTCAACAGACCGCAAAGAGCGAGCGCTCAATTTAAATAGCCGGCCCCTTTTGCTGACCGAGCAAGCGCAAATAGCGTCCGGCTCTGAATCAGGCCAAGAGAGCATAGACAGAGGACACAAAGACAAGGAGAAGGAGGAACCAGCTAAGAAAGTCCAAGACCGAGAACAGCAAACAAAAGCGATAACAACCAAGACGCCGCAGACAACCAAGATGCAGCTAAAAACTCTCCAAGGAGCACTGTAGCAAGGAACAGCGCTAGGAGAGTGTCCAGTGTCCCCTATGGAATCGGATAAAGGGATTTATCGGTAAGTATCAAAATCCTATTTTCTCTTTCATCCACTAGGGGACACTGGAGTGAATACACCGTGGACCAAACAGCTGCATGGTAAAGGTGACAAGTAGAAATTCTTTGCTTGACCGCCCCCAAGGACCTCACTAAAACACAGAGCATGGAAGTAATGTGAAAACAAGATAAAAGAAACCGTAACACCGCCGAAGAGGGTGAAGATGCAGCTGCAGATCCCATAGGGGCAGGAGAAGGCATCAAAAGGTGACTGGACTCAAAAACTCCCTGCAGAAAATTTGTAGATCAGGCAACTGAAGGTAAAATAGATGGATAGTGCAGTAATCTGCACCTCAGCAAGGACTCCTGTCTGGAGGAACAACAAAAAATCAGGACAACTGTCTGAAAGAAGTAGTTGACAAAAACAAAACAAGGCATGTACACCAAATGACAGAAGACTTCCAAAAGTGATCAAAGTGTGCTGTAGGCACCGACGTCCTGGCCCAAGCATAGTAGGGAAAAACAGATTCTGGAAATCATAGCACCTCAAAATCACGGCTGCAATAGCCACGCCGGTAACGAAGACGCAGTAGTGTGAGAATAAGAAACCTGCTGAAAAAGATCCAGCCAACGTGGTAACAGCCATGGGCCGCTTGCAAGAACATACCAACAGGGCCGTAGAGAGCCCGGCCATGCCCATGTAAAGGAGGGGGCGTGGCCTAATTGTGGGAGGCATGGCCATGCCCCCTTGACAAAAAATAAATCACCTTTGCCTTGCCGGGCCCCTCTAGCAAGCCCGGGCCAACTGTACCCGCTCCCCTCCCCCTCTCGGCGCCCGTGCATACCAAAGGCCAAGTACCACACTTGACTAGATCAATCTCTAGTCGCCAGGAGGACTATCGTGGAGTCGCGCTAGAGAGGCTGAGAGCCTGTGCCCAGAGCCAGCCCTAGCCAAATTAGTGCCCTAGGCAACATTTTGGGGGATGCCCCCCATGGGATCCTGAAAAAGCGTGTGGCCCACTGTGCTGTGGCCCCTTTCCCCATTGTGCTGCACTCCCAGCACACCTCACCCAGAACAGATCACAGCACAGAACCCATCACAGCACCCTTCTCCCTAGGCGTGCATGGGTGCCCCTAGGCATTTGCTTAGTTTGTCTATGCCTAGGGCTGGCTCTGCCTGTGCCACCGAAAATCTGGGAGAGGATGTAGACTATGTGGAATACACCCGCTAGGAACACATGTGTACCAATAAGGGAAAAACAACACCTAACCCAAGAGGGAATCCAAAAAAAAAAATATATATATATAAAGGAACCTGTGAACTAGTATACAAACAGAACTCCTCCTATGAGGAAGCACCTCTGCATCGGGACCCCTCCATCACAGCCATCCAAGCGGGAGTGGAGGCTACCCGCGCCACCACTAAGCTTCACCCCCAGCCCGATGCCGCTCAAAATTAACTAATGACGGCCACCAAATGCTGTATTAAGGCTACCATACAGGCTGGGGGCACCCGCGACAGAAATACCCACCCCCCTTGCTACTCAAGGGTGGTGGGTTATACTTACCACTGATATAGCTGGCCGGTGTACAGGGGGGCACGGGACCCGGGCACTAGCTGCAAGCAGCTGTGGCGGGCTTCCAGAGTCCAATGACCCTGCGGCCAGAGACGTGGACAGTAGCCTTAGATGGCTGTGGTGAGTCTATCTGACGTCTTCCAATGTTGCAGGCAGGCTGCAGCAGCATGCAGTCTGCCTGTGATGATCCTCATGAAAATGGAGACAGCCCTCTTAACTGAGGTCAGGCAGGGTATAGAGGGGGAGGGCCAGATACACTTAAAAAAAATTTAAAGTGTCAGGCTCTACTCTCTCATCCGTCTATACGCCAGTGTATTCACTCCAGTGTCCCCTAGTGGATGAAGGAGAAAGGTGTATTATTGTTTGCATTTAAAGTGCTAACATATTTTATAGTGCAGTTAATGGTTACAAATGATAGATAATATCAAGGGGTGCAAGGAACACTAGCTATAAAAGCTTAAAATCTATATTTGTGTGTAGATGATACTCACATTTACCTATCCTCTCCAGATTTCTGACCATTCAAGCATGCCCTTGTCTCCCCCATTAAAAACCCACCTTTTATCCTGACACTATCTCTAACTACCACCCCATCTCTCTCTTCCCCTTTGCCTCCAAACTCCTTGAACGGATTGTCAACAAATGCCTTATCGCCTTGCTTTACTCCCACTTCCTGCTTGACCCATTTTAGTCTGGCTTTTGTCCAATGCAATCCACAGAACCTGCCCTCACTAAGGTCAGCAATGACCTCCTTGCTGCCAAATCCAAGAGCCACTACTCTCTGCTCATTCTCCACAACCACTCTGCTGCTTTTGACACTGTGGACCACCCTTTTCTCCTGCCCTCTCATGGCAGTCCTACTAACTCTCTGACCATTCTTTCTCCATCTCCTCTCATGACTCTACTCCTCCCCCCCATTACACACACTTCCTCTACCAGTAGATGTCCCCCAAGGTTCTGTTCTTGGACCTCTCCTGTTCTCCCACTATACATCCTCTTAGGTGAGCTCATCAACTCTTTAGGCCTCTGATATCATCTCTGTGCCAATGACACTCAGATCTACCTCAACTCTTTTGAACTTTCCACTCTGTCCTCACTTATATCTCCAACTGTCTCTCTGCTATTTCCGCCTGGATGTCCTAGCGATTTGTTCAACTTAACCTGTCTAAACCTGAGCTGATTATCATCCCACCCTCCCAAATAACCTCTCCTCTCACAATTTCTCTCCACCTCTCTACAAAATTTTAAATGGGCTCTCAAAACCCACTTCTTTATCAAAGTCTTCCAGTTCTCATGCTAACCCACTGCTCTATGCTCTTTGCTACTCTCTGTCTCACTCCTGTTTGTCTGTCCCTCTCCTTTATTTTGTAAGTATGTGCTTTTCATTCCCTCACTTATACCATTATCTCCTCCCCACTGTCTACAATGGAATTGAGTTTTAATATCATATCTCATCTCTTTTCAGGTAAATGAATGCCATCTTCCATAACTGATGCTTTAATGGAGCATACACACGGTCAGATTTGTCAGATGAACGATTTGAACGATTTTACCAAAGTTTTGAACGATTGAACGATTTTTGACTGCATTAAAATGAATGGAATCGTCCAAGTCTCACTGCAAACACATCAGATGTCAGTTATCATTATCTGACAAACGGGAACGCGCATCGTTCATCGTCCATCGTTCAGGCATGTCAGATATGTCAGATTTTCCTTCAGATATGAACGACTGAACAATTTTTAAATCGTTATCGTTCAGATGTGAAAGAAAAATCTGACCGTGTGTATGGACTATTAATTGTAAGAATAGTCTGTATTGAAAGTTTGTTTTGCTATTGTGGGTCTGCAACATCCCCCACCATTAATTAGTTTGTTGAACAAATTCCTCAAACACTCCCTCCCCCTGTACCAGCTGACCCAGCATTTCCTACAAAGGGGAATTATTTAAAAGCCTGCAAAGGCTCGGCCTGCCACTATAGCCTGCATTGTAAGCATGTCATCTGAAGCATGAAGTTAGAACCGGAGTTGGAACATGATTTGGACTGTGAACTATTATCTAAACCAAAATGGAACAATTGTTCAAACACTGCAGCTGGGGAATGCTACCACCCCCCCTTAGACTGCGTTTGGGGGCAGTCTCATGGACTACAAACAATTTTTGCATATTAACTTAATGAAAATCGTTGAGTTGACAAGTCTGACTGAACTACAAACTACAAACGTGAACGCGCATGAACAATAATCGTTCATCGTTTGACTCAGAAAGTGAACAATTTTTTCAAACGATTATCGTTAAACGATATCGTTTAACGATAATCGTTAAAAAAATTGTTGTGTGTGTATGCACCTTTACAGTTTACACCGTTATTTTGAATTACTGTTTAACTTTAACGTGGTTTTTACCTTATAATGATGTCGCTATTCTTTTAAGATGGCCTTTTTATAACTTTATATTTAGCCTCTCATTCATTATTTTTATTTTCTCTCTGCCTGGATGTTATACTTCCGCTACTTGCACACCCTGCCAGATGTAACCTGCACAGTGCGCCCCAGATGGCTGCCTTGGATGGTTATTTCTTAGCAGGATGAACAAACACGTGGATCTATTCAGTCAGGGTGTATTATATTACAAATGTTTCAGTCACCCATATACATCGTGCCCAAACTGCATCACTGGGCCTGATTCAGAGCCGCTCGCTCTGAATCAGGGCCGGGCTTTTTTTTTTGGAGCGGCCTCTTGGCCGCTTGCATAGCTGTGAGTGACCACCCACAGCTATAGCGAGTGGCCATGATGATGGTCGCGATGTTTAAGACCATCGTGACCATCGGGTTTGCGATGAGACCCTTGTGGTAGGTTCTCGTTCATCGCAAGCCCCAGAGAGCTTTCGGCTCTAACAGAGCCGGAAGCTCTCCACTGACATCACTCGTGATGTCAGTGGGGCCGCCCCCAAACGGCAAACGTTCCCTCAGGAACACCTCCGTTTGGGCAGCCACTCCCCCGTCCTGCCCACCAAAGAGGGTGAGCTGTCACTCAACATTGACAGCTCATCCCCTTTGGTGCGAGACCCGGAGCGAAGGATTGCCCGTCGCTAGCCGGGTCTCGCGCATGCGCACGACGGAGCCAGCTCCGTTGTGCACATGCGCTGTGGGCCACCATCGACCCGGTTGTGAGCGCTCAGCGTTTGCGACCGGGTCTGAATCAGGCCCACTGTTTGCAGTATTTGCTACTCCCTGTTTTGAGCCATGTACTTCTGCCCCACTGTATGATATGCCTGCGTGCTATACCTCCAATGAAGTGCATCCTCCATAGGCAGTATGTACTTCACATGGATCTACTCATACTGGCTATATCATGCTGCCATATACATGTCAGTTTTCCCATATATGCCTTGGGTCCTTGTACGGCTTATCTCCCACATTGTAATCTTCGTAGTGCACCCAACATGGCTGCCTCACCTGGTACACTCGTGGATGGGATGAAAAATACATGGACCTGACTATTATGTTGGGACCCTACTCTTAGCATTAGGACGCTGCAACCACTCATTTTGTGTCATCTCTTCTAGGCATACCCTATTCCACCCAGGGTAATCCTACGTAGTGCGTCCAAGATGACTGCCTCATCTGGTACCTTTTGTTGGTGAAATATATAAATAGTGGTTCTTTAAAAAATGTCTGCACCAACCCTGAAATATGTTTATTGTGCTCTTTAGGTTCTGGTTGTTTTTAATTATCTCTGTGTAGTTTTCTATTTTCTGCAATACCTAATCCTTGTACAATGTACCATGTTTTCTGATGTCTGTAAAGCGACTTTGAGTCCTGCGGGAGAAAAGCGCTATATAAATACAATTATTATTATTAAATAATTTTTTATTTTTTTTAAGATTGATTCATTAATTGGAATTTGGGGCCAGATTCAGAGCCGCTCGTAAGCGGCCGCTCGTTCGCTCCGAGCGATGTTTGCCCAACTGCGCATGCGTACGGATCGTTATACGCATGCGCGAACCAGTCAGTGCGGTCGAAATTCATGTGCTCGCAAAATAGCGAATGCCTGATCATTTGAGTGACAGAAAGAGGCGTATGTGGGTGGTAACAGGGGAAGGTGCTTGAAAACGGGGAGTGGAGATCCGATCGCAGGCGTGCTTAAAGGTCAAAACGAGCGTTTTATGGGTGTGCATTCCCCTATTTGAATTTCCCAAAAAACGACCGCAAGTTTTGTTCGCTCATTCAGACCTAGAGGCGTGAACAGACCGCAAAGAGCGAACGGTTCATTTGAATAGCCACCCCTTTTTTTTGAACGTACGACCGCAAATAGCGACCGGCTCTGAATCAGGCCTTTGATGTGAAGTCAGCGCTCCACAGCTTTTCTGTTCTACCTAGTTAAATAACACTTTGCAGGAATTAGCAAAAGTGTCTAAAACTATTACAAGAATGCAAGTGTGTATACTACACCATAAATAGAAAGTTGGCTGAGAGAGGTGCAAAAATACCAACAGTGCAATTGTATATAAATAAACCATATCCATGTCCTGCAATGTTCTATACCTTGTGGTACTGAATAAAGCAGTAATTTTCAACTCGAGGCACACCACACAAGATTTTAAAATTGCCAAGGCACACTATCCGGCTATGCGGTGTGTGTGACCAATGAAAAAACAAACATTAGCTCCCACATAAAAATATACATACATATTGGCCTCCACAGGAATAAAACACACTACATTGGCCTCCATAGGAATAAAACACACTACATTGGCCTCCACAGGAATAAAACACACTACATTGGCCTCCTCAGGAATGAAACACATTACAGTACAAATACGCTGAGCTGACCACCACGGCACACTTGACAACCGCTTGCGGCACATTAGTTCCAAACAATGGTGTGTGAGGGCAAAGATCTAATGAGTTTTGCTGTTCTAAATTACAGCTTTTTAGTAGGCGAAGGCTGGATAAGTGTGAGAATATGTAAGAATACTGGTGTTTTTTGCTGTATGGCTGTTTATGACAGCCTTGTTGCTGGGCAGTTTCCAGTGCTGGCTGGTCAGATGTTTGGTAGAGCCAATGATGTTGCTTGAGGCAGTGGTCGTATTATCAGTATATATTGGCTAATTTGCATGAAGACAGCCTCTTTGGTTATGGATCTTTTAAACAGGATCAGGCTGAGTAGCTTTGCCTTTCATATAGGCTGTTTACTTTGTATTCCCACATTTTACCATGCCTTCCCTTTCTTCCCCTTTGTAGCATTTTAACCTCAGTGCATTCCTTTTCATTCCAATGCTCCCCATCCACGCCACCCGCCCCCCCATCCTCCGCTGTCTCTTGTTTACACACGTTAGCAGCTCCTACATGGGCCCCCTCCAACCTCCCTCACCTGCTCTGGCTCCCCCGGGGCTGCGCGACTGTCTGCCTCTGCAGCCCCGTCAGCTCACTTGCTCCTCTGCTCCAGCAGGAGCTCCCACTGCCGTGGCTCCCGCTGCGCACTCTGCTGTGCACCCCCCCTGTCTCCTCCGGCAGCTAGCGCCGTCGTGCAGCCCCGGATGGTGCGGCAATGTCTCCCACCATCCTAGGTGGTCCCAGCGCCCTGCACTAACGGCGGGCCTGGTGGCCATTTTACACCCCACCAGCCATTTTGGGGTGGTGCTACTCAGCACCACTTGTCATGGGCAGCATCAAGTCACCCTTGTTACACCTCACTGATCACCTTGTCACACAGACACAGGCCCCCTGCTGCATACATCTCTTCTCTTATGGTCCTGTTACCTCAACCCCCCCGTTCCAAAAACCCCCGTTTCACCCGGTTCAGGGGGTTTTTGTGTTCCCTTCATACATTCATCCATTATAGTCAGGTTAGTTTCCCTCCTTACCACACCTACCAATTTTTCTCTTTTCCCTTTTACTTTCTCCTCCCCCCCATCTTTTCTCACCCCCCCCTTCACTTCTTATTTACTCCACCACCATTACCCCCCTCCCCTGCGGCCCCGTCAGTTTCCGGTCGCCCTGTGTGTCCGCACTCCTGGGCGGTTCCTCCACTTCCATCACCCGTTCCGGCCACTCACCCCTCCATTCATCCCCGCTCCCACAGCAGTGCCTCCTGCTTTTTCCTCACCTGTCTCCTGTAGTTGCAGGTTTATGTTTTTGCTGGAGGAGTGTTGGGAGAAGACTCGGTGACTCGATCGGCTGATGACCTTGAGCGCGTCGAGCCGGCGGCTCCTCCACGTGAAAGTTTTGTGGAAGAGGTTTTGGGACCACCTGGCTCTGGTGAGTATGATTGTTTCACAAATTTTGTCAACTTCATTTCTTACTCTCATTTTCCGTTACTTGGTGCGCCCGCGCAAAATGGCAAGCGGGTTGCGCGGCGTTAATTCAAGAGGTTAGGTGATACTTATAGGAAGGCTGACGACACAGGATATAGGGGTTAGCATAAGGAAACTTTACATTGTGCTAAATCAGTTTCTGCGCGGTTGCGCTTCAGCGAGGAGAGAGTCGCAAAGGTAAATTTGTAGAATTTTGCTAGCTCACCTATGTGATGTAGTAGGGGGATTCAGGAAGACAAGTACCGTGAGTGAGACTAAATTTTTTGACCATAATAATTGGGTTAAATGCATGCTCATCTTCACCGAATGCTATTGGGTGAGCAGGCTGAGGAGCATGGGTATTTTATCGATACATCTGTTTGGTGTGTTACATGTGTGTCCGGTTCATATTTGGCATGGGGTGAGTGTGATGCCCAGTTCGGGTGGAACTACGATGGTGGCCTTTTGGGAGTTAAATAGGCTTAGGTTTGGCCGCAGTGGCGTCGACCCCCCTTGGTTACGGGGCCGCTCCGCAGAGCTTATTCTGCCGGTAAGCCTAGTTTATGGAGGTGGCGGGGAGCAGATGGTCACCTGTTATGTTTCCCGATTCTCTCGGGGGTCGGGCTGTCGTTTGACTTCTCCTGTCGCCTCTGCGTAGGCGAGCTCCTGGCCAAGGATTGTCGACGTTAATCTGGGGCTTAGCCCCCAATTAAGGGTCAGCTCCAAAGCAGCCAGTTAAGGCTTAGTCACCGTTGTTTGGCTACTTTTTTCTGTGGTTATAGCTAACTTGGGAGGTAGGAATTTTGTTCTGGTTTCGGGGTTTTCATTCGTCTTCCTTTTAGACGTTAGTTGAGTCAGTGCGGATCAGGGCACCCCGTAGCTTACGCCCTGTCAGGGCTTATTACTGAGTTTTTGGGCCTTGGTTGGAGCAGAGGCGTTGCGGGGGCAGATGGAGGTTCCTTTTCCTCGATCCCCATTGCAGGAGCTCTGTACCTCTTCGGTGGGGTGGTTGCCCATACAGGTGGCGTGTTAGTTTCCGGTTGGTGCAGCATTTATCCTAGGCATTGTAGAGTTCTGTTTATTATGCTATCCCCGCAGGTCCTTCAGAACAGTTTCTCCATTTTGTCGAAAGATGTTTTCAGGTGTTTTGGTAAACAATGTTTGCCTTCGGGCTGTGCCTATTTTGAGAAATCCAGATTCTTTGGCAATGGTGTGCTCATGCCGGCACTGGACAGGTTGGTGTAGCGCATTATTTGGTAGACTTTCTCTTCATAGGTTCAGGACTGAGTGACGTAGGTTCGGACCCCCTTTTTTCTGCGCAGGTGCCTTTTACGTGTTTTGGGGGTCCCAGTTACAAATGACATGATGGTGGGTCGCGTTTACTGTTTATCGTTTGGGGATCAAGTGGGTCGTGATAGCAGTAGGTAGTTTTGTCAAGTGATTAGGTTTCTTCAGTTGCTTGGTCACATTGCAGGTTCTTTAACGTTTGACACAGTCTCTAGTGAGCATGGGTAGTTAGTTGATAGGCTCCTTTAATTTAGCTTTCTATATCTTCCCATAGTTCGAGTTGTATCTAGGACGGAGAGCGGGCCACTGCCGGGGAGAGCCAGCCTCA
Source organism: Taudactylus pleione (assembly GCA_031769625.1). Classification (NCBI taxonomy): domain Eukaryota; kingdom Metazoa; phylum Chordata; class Amphibia; order Anura; family Myobatrachidae; genus Taudactylus; species Taudactylus pleione. Next base: position 5,558,254 of record JAUIMM010000190.1, on the reverse strand, counting down.
TCATCATGTTCATTGGTCGGCGGAGGGTAATGACGCACTCCATAGTTGGGCCAGGTTTCTGTTTCAATTTAATGGCGACCGCATTTGGCCTTGGCCTTCAATGGCAAATTGTTGAGGCAACTGTTCAGTGCGGCTGGCTCGTCCAGTTTTTTGGTCCTATATTTTTTATGGTGTTTTTCTACGCGGCTACTTGGATTCGGATTTCGCGTGAAGTAGGCCTTACGAGTTATATGTTGCTGATTGGAGCTGTTCCCAGTTGTCGTGGCCATTGCACTCTGGTCTGTGCAACGGAGTTTTTTCGACTTGATAATTTCTGGTGCGACAGAATTGGGTTTAGTTCATGCCATCAACAATCAAAGCGCGTTTTCACTTTGCTGTGTCATTTATTTTTGTGCGTTTCAGTGTCGAAGTTTTAGATTTTAACATACAGCTTGCGCTGCAGTCTCTAGTCACAACGACACTCAGGATGTAATCGTCTGCCTGGTAGGCTGGATGAGCTTATTGTGCTCAGCCATCTTCGGAGGGTAAGTCTTACAATATTTGCTTTGCTCCTTTGTTTGGAACCATTATTAGAAGGGTCAGTCCAAGGACTGCCTGGTGGCGGTGCCAGTGGGGATCTCATTCTTTTGTAAGCTCAAAGGTAGTCATTTATTATCGATACGCGTTGGTTGAAGGGGTTCCCCGTTCGCTCCAGCAGCCTATTGACACGCAGCTTTTAAAAATGTTGATTTCTGTTATGAGTCAGGTGGTTTCTGGCGGGATTGAGGCCTCTATTTTCCATTTGTCCCTTTTTGGCTGCAAATTTTGGGGCGTTTTAGGTGGAGAGAGTTGGTGGTTGTCAATAAGGCATCTTCATCGTCAGGGCTGTTGTTTTAAAGATTTTGTCTTAGGAGATCAAGGGGTAAGAGGAGACTGTCATGTATTATACAGGGTTGAGCAGGTTTGGGGGCCTCCTTTATACACACATCATCTGATTATCACATATACAATTTACTCAATCAGTGTGTGTCTCCTTCAAAGGTGATAGTTTTCTAAACATCCTGAGGTTTATTTGCCCGGTATGCCTTTCGGTGCATTACAGAGGTGGCGCCCTGCTGGCGGGGCACAATGGTGGTTTACATCCCTATTTTATCCTGCTTTATAAATTTCAGTTTGCTACGGTTTGGATGGGGTTTTGGTTGGCGAGTCTTGTGAAGTTCGTATGCTTCAGCTTTTGCCACTCATTTCTTGCAAATTGGGGCAGCTATTTGGCGCAACGTTTACGGGGGCATCTCCCACGTTCATGCAGATTTTAGGGCGCTGAAAGTCTAGCACCTGGCGCCAACCTGAAACGTTGTTTACCAGCCAATCGTTGAACGTCTAGCATTCAACAATTGGGGGTTGTGAAGGGATTTTAAAATTTTTCCTCCCGGGAGCCTTGATCTGACCCATTTTGGTTCACGGGTAGGTTTTTTAGTTTTTCCTCTTCACACAGGTTACTTGTTTTCCCCTCTAATGCATCCCTGCTAGTTAGTTGCTATGTGTTCTTCTCAAAGTTGTGTCGGGATGGTTGGGTTTGATGTGGTGATCATGGTACAGAATTTTGTTTTTCACTGGTATTGCTGCAGTTGACAGTATGGTTTGGCTTGTGGGCCTCTCTTATAATTTTGGGCTGGAGCGACATGGTTTGGTTGCCCGGCAGTTTTGTTGTTTTGATGGGTGACAGGTAGTAGAAGGGTGTGCGTAGCTTGGCGTCGAGTTTTGTGCTTGATTTGCTTGTGTCCATGGTGGTTACATTGGGTGTGACTGATTAGTAAGGTTGCCTGTCGGGAGCAATGACGTGGTGCAGCTGGAAGGTGTGAAGTTGATTGTTCGTAGTGAGAGGATTGTTGGAATAAAGGCCGGATGGGAGGAGTGTGTGGTCCGAAAAGGTGCCTTGTTTTTGACTTGGAGAGTGGCGTGTAAGCATGGTGTGTTGGTCAGGGTGAGAATAGGGTGAATGTGTCAGTAGCCAGTTATACTGTGTCGCTGGGTAGCTTGGTTCTGTGTCATAGCTTTTGTTGGCGATTCAACATGGTATTTTCCTTACGGTCGGAAGGCATCTTAGTGGCCTTGGTTTGTGTATGCAATAAGGATTTGTGGTTCTGGGGCTAGGTCATTTTGAGTGGCGGGCCAGTTACCTTTGGAGTCTGGCTTTGGCGGGAGTACGCTGCAGCTCAATGGCTTTATGTGGTGCAAGATACAGTTGTGGGGGCACTTGCCCTCGATGAACCTGGCGAATTTGTCCTGCTCCGTGTGGGGGACCCGGGCACTTTTGTACGGAAGCATCTCGGCTTGGCCCATGAGGGATATGGGACCCTCGCAGCGTTAGTGGGTCTTGAGGGGGGACGTTTCAGTCATTCCCTGAGTATTTGAGTGAGGTGAAAGCTAGAACTGAGTCTGCAGCATCTCTTGCCACCATGGTTAGGTTAATTAATTAATTATAAATAAAACCTTTTAGCCAAGCTCTTGTTGTCTGTGTCGTTATTTACTAGTTTAAGTTAAGTAAGCTAGACAAGGTTGTTAAGGGTTAGAAGCACTAAACCAATGTATATCTTATCAAAGCTGTCCTTTGAAAAAGCTGTCATTTAGTACAGCGAAACACGTTAAGCCTTTGCCCTCACCCACCAAGTGATCCCACAAACAGCGACTTGGCTTCTGCAATTTCCTTGGACCAACTTACCGGATTTTTATTTAAAGACCAGCATCGTTTGGAAATGTCTTTGTTTGTCCATATCCTGGATCCACAATAACTTTGGAGGGCTCAAAGTGCTGCATATGGAACTTTTATGTCAATAGTAATACCCTCCTATCAGTGCAAGGATTTGGTAAATATATACTGGACAGTCCTATTCCAAACTGTGAAAGTGCTACATACTACCATCTACAATTATTTTTATATATATCCGGAAGTGTATATAGGAACAGGCATTGTGTGTTTGTGTGGATTCTCACTGGGGTGAGACATTTGCTCACATTCATATTTTATTTGTATTGATTTTATTGGAATTTTACTATATTAAAGTAACATGTTATTTATTTACATCTCATGATTATACTATCATCATAGCGCTACTATATTTTCTGTTTTTTTGTGTTTACTCGAACAATGGCCCACTACATTTCATAAAACACCCATGTCTCTGCTTTAGGCATCAATGAGATGGAAAACACTACTGGTTCTGTAAGATAACACAAACGTGAAATATATCACTGACTGGTCAAACCAAACATATATGGTTAAGAAGCAAGTTATGATAACAAAACTGCAATAATTGAGTAATGACCTCTTAAATTATTAGGGTGTGAAAGAGGATTTGGGTATGGGATCCCAATGGTCAGGATGCCGACAGTCAGAATAGCATCATCCCGACAGTTAGAATCCCAACAGATTTTTTTATGTATTACAACCCTTATCTTAACCCTACCCCTAACCCACCCGCAGCCTAACACTAACCCTCTCGTCCTGCAGCCTAACCTACCCCTCCTGCAGCATAACTCTAACCCACCCGTTCTTCAGCCTAACCCTCCCGTCCTGCAACCTAACCCTAACCCACCCCTCCTGTTCCGCAACCTAACCATAAGCCTCCCTTTCCGCAGCCTAATCCTAACCCTCCCCTCCTGCAGCATAACCCTAACCCACCCCTTTCCGCAGCCTAACCCTAACCCTCCCGTTCCACAGCCTAACCCTAACCCTCCCCTCCTGCTGCCTAACCCTAGCCCTCCCCCTAGTGCCTAACCCTAATACTTATCTCTGCAATCTGTTAGTATTCTGACAGTCGGGATGCCGCTGTCGGTATTGTGACCATCAGCATCCTGACTGTTAGGATGCTGACTACATCCCATGAAAAAGCTGATGGCAAACAACTTATTTCAATTCTGGTCACCTCCTCTTACTTCTGTATCTAACATTACTCCAGTGCTTGCATATTGCTCTGGAACGCCCTACCTCCTCCTTTCAGACTATCTTCCAGTACTCACACCTTCAAGCAAACCCTTAAAGGGGCCTATCCACTAGGCGACCTGAAAGACTGAACGTCTAGCGTTCAGAACTTCAGGTTGACAGGCATGTTCAGTAGATAGTTGGTGTCAGCAAGGACCTAGCGTGCACGTGCATCGCTGGTCCTTGCCGGCTATCCATTACACGACTTTGTGAACAATGTGACCAAAACCTCCTGGTTTTGGTCGGATTGTTCACAAAGTTGTGTAATGGATAGGCCCCTTAAGACTAACCTCTTCATAAAAGCCTATCAGCCCTCCTCAAAACTCATTACCCGTCCCCTCTGGCCCCATGCCTACTATCTTTCCCAGGGTCCTCTTCCACATTCTCTGCTCCTAGCACTATCCTAGTCACTAGTGTGCTCCTATTCCCCTATCGCCCAAACCCCACCAGTGACTTTCACCCTGTATGTCCGCCACTTGTTTGTTACAGTATCATTGAATGGAGTTTTCATGTACTTTAACTGAGTTGCTCTACTTTTCACATCACTTCCCCTATTCATTCCACCCTGTGTTTGGTTGTATCATTTGTTATAGTTTTCCTATTATTGATGCACAATTGTTCTTTTAATGCCTATATGATGCCTTAGGCACCTTGAGGCACAGGGTTGGAAAAAAACATGTTTAAAAAAAAACAAAGAAAAAAAACTTTTTTTCCCAACCCAGGTTAGAAAGCATTAAAACATGGTTAATCAAGGTTACTAATACATAGCAATGTTTCACCGTATTAATATAATATTTGTTTTCACTTAAACATTAAAACAAAAACTGGTTTAAACCCCAAAAAAAGTGTAAACAGAAAAAAGTTTTTTGTCTATTTTTTTCCAACCTTAAAGCCACCATATAAAAAACAATAACAATTATGACCAATCTACCATTAAGCCACACTATGTGGTTGCCTATTGCATCAATAAAAGCACCTGAAACCTGAATATGTAACATAATGTCACTTAACCAGTGCTTTCAATGTCCCTAGAGCACTCCCACACTGAAACCAAAGCCGTGCCTAGTTTATATACATAGCCAGCCCTAGGCATAGACAAACTAAGCAAATGCCTAGGGCCATGCAAGCCAGCCTAGGGCCAGTGGAGGTTTGGTGCAGCACAGCTTGGGCACCTGTTGCCAGCTGGGCAGAGACTCTGGTAGCTGCTACTGCCGTTGCACAACGTCCATGATCGGAGCACAGCTGATAGCTCCAATTGGGCCTGGCAGCAGCAAACAGTGAGCGGGCAGCGGTAGAATAGCTGGCGGTAGTTTGTGGGGACGAAGCACCTGGACGGCAGCTTGTGGTTAGCGCCGGGCCAGCTCTGAGGCGTCACACAATCAGAATGAGCTTCCGCGCATGGGCAGAGGCTCATCTAGGGCTATAAGTAAATGGTCGCGGAAGGGCTGCTGCACCATGGGCCTTTTCGGGGCTCGGAGTAGTGAGTCACACCTAAGGGCTCTGGGTTCCGCCTCTAGCAATCATCACACACAGCTGCGGCCTGCCAACCTGAGACGGGAAAAGTGGATCCGCCACACACAGCGTGCTGTACCTTAAGGCAGACGGCTCTGCAGGCTGCGCTCAAGTAAAGTAAATTTGCAACTGGGAGAGGGCCGGGGTGCTGTGGTGCTCACTGCTGGGATAGGGGTGGTGGGTACTGATACTGTACTGTGCTGACCACATCCCTTTTCAGGATTGCACGGAGAAGGGGCACCACCCAAAATCTTGCCTAGGGCACTAATTTGGCTAGGGCCGGCTCTGTTTATATAAACATACATAATTAACATTAAATAATAACTTATGCATTGTATTAAGCACATGGCAATATGTTAGCTTCATTTTTTCACACATACCACTTTATAGATTTACTACATAAATACTGATCAATCACAGGGAACAGTGCTGTACATGCTTTTATATACTATACTACCTCCCTCATCTGCTCCTTTTTGTATCAAGTAACAGACACAAATTTGAACAAGTTACACACTGAACACACTGCTAATGTGTCACAATGTAAATATTTCTTATTGTTTGTATATACAGTACATATATATATATATATATATATATATATGTGTGTGTGTGTGTGCAGGAGTATAAGTGAGTTTAGGTGCTCATGTATAACTATGTTTGTTCCCTCAGCTTCTGGGAAGTTTTCCCAGCTTAGTTTAAAATTATTGGAAATAAAACCAATATACCATTACAGTACATACTGTAATTGTGGTTATCACTAACTATAGATACTTAAGCAGCGAGGTTGTGAGTGGCCTCTGACCGTGAAGATAACCAACCACTTGTGCAGATGTACTCAGTTATACATTTGGAAACCCAGCTGAGATGCGGTCGTGAGAACATGTACTGCTTATTTTCAGCTGCAAGGGCAAGCTACATAATGCCTAATTCCCCTTACCAAGTACTTTCTTCCCTAGCTATATATTATTCCAATTTCGTAGACCAATGATTTTGAGTATGCCTAGCCCTCAGCACTATTATACACACTTGGTGGACTTTCGTGTCCTATGGGACAAGCTTTAAAAAACTGTCCAACATACTTTCAATTCCCATATTGAGATACAGAATATCCCTGGGCATGTTTGCTTAGGCAGATATCCCATCGGCATACGCCTGCAACAGCAGTATAGTTTATTTGTTTCTGCTGTTCACATCTATGTGACATTAACGTGGTGAGAAAAAATTGTATTGCGGACACTGCGCAGAGAATGAATAAAGTGTGTCACATGAAGGAACATTCAGCTATTCAATTGAACATCAAAGTTGTACTTTATATCGATGTTTGAGTTGAGCTATTATCAGTAAACTGTGCATGCATCTTAGTCGTGCTGCTCATGTGTCAAGGTACGTTACCATAGTTGTACACAGCGGCTATTTACTTGCACTCTGATTGGCAGACAGGGAGCATTTGGGGGAGGTAACGGGGAGTGGCGGCACAGAAAGCAGGCGTGTCGCAACCATTTTGGGGAGGTGTCTGAACCTGCGACTACAATCCTGTATGCAAGGAATATGGTTTTGGAGTCACAATTCCCACAGCCATTATGCGTGACCATAGACACAGGACTGCAACAATCTAATGATCTGTGACCGATGCTGCGTCTGTGTACACAGATGCTGCGACATTTTACGCAGATGCTTGGCTTTGCAAAGCCACAAGTGGGCATCTGAATACATCTGCCAGGGGCTACAACAGTTGCATATTTTTGCATCACAGCTGCATACAAAGACGCAGCAGTGGCGGCATTAGTGCACAAGTCTGAATCAGGCCCACAGTACAATATATTAAAGGTTCTGGGATCAATAGTTCTAAACAATATGCAGGGCCGGATTAAGGGCCACATGAGCCTGGGGCTGAAGATGATCAAGGACTTATTGTGAGATGCAGAGGAGCTGTGACCAGTTCTGTGTGGGTTTGACCAGTGCTGTGTGGGTGTGGCCAGTGCCATGTGGGTGTGTATACCCCCTACACTATCAGCCGCTCTGTCTCCCTAAGGGGTATATTTATCACAGTCCGCATTTTTAATGTGGATATGATAAATATTTTTTGCGCAAATTCGCAAAGTGATAGTGAATATTTTCATGCAAATGTACTATCAATCTCTTGCCGGGAGACGTGCTCTGATAAGAGCCCTTTACTCAGAGGATCTCAAGGAACATACCAGTGAAAGCCCAATCAAAATTGGTTCAGTAGTTCTTGAGTTTATTGCAAACACATACATACAAATGAACAATTATATATATATAAATTCATACATACACTACATTTCAAAATTTTGGGGTCACTTAGAAATTTCCTTATTTTTGAAAGAAAAGCACTGTTTTTTTCCAATGATGACAACATTAAGTTAATCAGAAATACACTCTATACATTGTTAATGTGGTAAATGACTATACTAGCTGCAAACATCTGGTTTTTAAAGGAATATCTACATAGGTGTATAGAGGCCATTTCCAGCAACCATCACTCCAGTGCTCTAATGGTACATTGTGTTTGCTAAGCGCGTTAGAAGACTGATGGATGATTAGAAAACCCTTGAAAACCCTTGTGCAATTATGTTAGCACAGCTGAAAACGGGTTTGCTCATTAAAGAAGCTATAAAACTGACCTTCCTTTGAGCTAGTTGAGTATCTGGAGCATCACATTTGTGGGTTCGATTATACTCTCCAAATGGCCAGAAAAAGAGAACTTTCATGTGAAACTCGACAGTCTATTCTTGTTCTTAGAAATGAAGGCTATTCCATGCGAGCAATTGCCAAGAAACTGAACATTTTCTACAACTGTGTGTACTACTCCCTTTAGAGAACAGCACAAACAGACTCTAACCAGAGTAGAAAGAGAAGTGGGAGGCCCCGGTGCACAACTGTGCAAAAAGTACATTAGAGTCTCCAGTCTGAGAAATAGACGCCTCACAAGTCCTCAACTGGCAGCTTCATTAAATGGTACCCGCAAAATGCCAGTGCCAACTTTTACAGTGAAGAGGCGACTCCGGGATGCTGGCCTTCTAGGCAGAGTGGCAAAGAAAAAGCCATATCTGAGACTGGCCAGTAAAAGGAAAAGATTAATATGGGCAAAAGAACACAGACATTGGGCAGAGGAAGATTGGAAAAAAGTGTTATGGACAGACAAATCGAAGTTTGAGGTGTTTGGATCACACAGAAGAACATTTGTGAGATGCAGGACAAGTGAGAAGATGCTGGAAGAGTGCCTGACGCCATCTGTCAAGCATGGTGGAGGTAATGTTATGGTCTGGGGCTGCTTTGGTGCTGGTGAAGTGGGAGATTTGTACAAGGTAAAAGGGATTTTGTATAAGACTATCACTCCATTTTGCCACGCCATGCCATACCCTGTGGACAGCGCTGGATTGGAGCCAATTTCCACCTCCAACAGGACAATGACCCAAAGCACACCTCCAAATTATGCAAGAACTATTTAGGGAAGAAGCAGGCAGCTGGTATTCTGTCTGTAATGGAGTGGCCAGAGCAGTCACCAGATCTCAACCACATTGAGCTGTTGTGGGAGCAGCTTGACCGTATGGTACGCAAGAAGTGCCCATCAGGCCAAGCCAACTTGTGGGAGGTGCTTCAGGAAGCGTGGGGTGACCTTGCCAATATCTTGACTATATGTTCTGTTCATTTTGCAACTCATTTGATAAACAAAAGTCACTTTTCATGTAAAACACGAAATTGTCTGGGTGACCCCAAACTTTTGACCGGTAGTGTACATACACAGACCCTCCAACATGACCCCTTCCATTAGGCACAAAATGCTCTGCTCCTTGTCTTCTTTCTTAATTTATGATTGCAGCTACCTGTGTGAAACACCTTTCTCATCAATTACCTGGTTCAACACATGTGACTGCAATCATAAATTAGGTGGGAAGTCCAGGAGCAGAGCATTGTGTACCTGATGGAAGGGGTCATGTTGGAGGGTAGGCATACATACAACCATAAGCAAAAGTCCAGGCTCTGCTCTTTTCCCCGCAGCACAACCAAGTAAAGATTTTCTCCTAAGCATTGTGAAATCTCCACCAAAACAAACTAGAAGAGCTGCATCATCTTGACATTACATCAGTGTTAACATGTTAAATGTCGACATGTTCAGTGTCAACATAATGACCAATGTTAACATGATCAATGGAGAAATAATATAATCGAAACCCTAATCAGGAATTTCATCTTTATATTAGCTGTTGTGTCACAATACTGTTCATTTAAATTTTGTACAGAAAGTTTCCTGATAATGTATCGGGTTTCCAGCAAATAAGTTAGGAAATTATATAATGTAGGTTTCCTAAAGTAGAAGACATTGGGGTCTATATATTAATAATCACAGCACTGCAGCGATTATTAACAATCCAACTCGCTGTGAATATTTTCATTTTTAATGACAATATCCCGGCTATGTACTACCGGGAACTCTGCTGTTCTTGCAAGTTATATCCCCAGCATTTCGGAGTGAAAGACTTCCCCGGGTAAGCTAACACTGCGCATACGCAGGCCCGGGATCAGGGGGGGACTAAGGGTACAACTGTACTGGGCTCCGAGGTCCAGAGGTGCACAAAACGGGGCAGCGGACGGCAGACTCAGTGCTCCAGCCTGTGCGCCGAGGCCGCCAGTACCTCCGTCCAGCTCCCTTGTAGTCTGGCCCAAGCAGCTGTGGGCTCGACTCACCGGTGGCTCAGCCGTGCCCCGGGCTGGGCATGACCTTTCAGTAAGCAACGCGGTTGCGTTACATCTTAGGTCACGCCGCAGCACATCATCCCCGTCTGTCAGGCACACAGTGGACTGCGGTGGTGAGGGGCTGGGTGCAGAGGAAGGGGCAGGGGTCTGAGGAAGATTAAGGGGGTTGTGCGCTAAGGAAGTTGATGGTGGTCTGAGGATGGTGATGAGAGTCTGAGGCTAAGGAAAGTGATGAGGGGCTTTTGGGCTGAAAATAGTGATGAGAGGATGAATTTGAGGAAGGTGATGAGGGGATGAGGACTGAGGATCACTGGCTACAGACACAATCCCTCCTACCCCTGAGGCATCCACAGCACTGTCAAGAAGACCTTGGAAGAGATGGCAGACAAGAAATACAGCCGGCATCATCAGTGACAGTGTGGTAAGTCATAGTGTATATTTAATTTATTTAAAGGCTGACATATCTTTCAGTTAACATATGCTTCACATATCACACATGCAGGGGAGGTATGTGTGGGTGCAGGGGCTGGCTGGCAACTTTTAGCCTGGGGGGCAAATGCATGCAGGTGGTGCCCATCAGGCCAAGGAGTAGCAGAGGAGTAGCGTGTAGCCAGGGTGCCCGGAGCACGTGCGTGCTTAGGCGCGCCCCCTCCCCTCAAGTGTTCCATGGAGGAGGCGGGTCCATATGGAATTAATGTAAAGTAAATATAAAGATATGGGGCAGCCCCCTGTAGTGGTGTCCATATGCAGTGCCCCCTGTGCCCCAGGAGAGGACCCCCTTATACAGACCCCCAGTAGTGATCCTCCTATGCAGTGCCCCCAGTAGTGGTCCCCCCTGTGCAGTGCCCCTGGTGCATCCAGTAGTAGGCTTCTTATATAGTGTCCCCAGTAGTGGTCCCCCCTGTGCAGTGCCCTTTGTACCCCAGTAGTAAGCCCCTTATATAGTGCCCCCAGTAGTAGTCCGCCCCTTGTAGTGCCCCCAGTAGTAGTCCCCCCCTTGTAGTGCCCCCAGTAGTGCTCTCCCCCTTGTAGTGCCCCCAGTAGTAGTCCCCCCTTGTAGTGCTCTCCCCCTTGTAGTTCCCCCAGTAGCAGTCCCCCCCTTGTAGTGCCCCCAGTAGTGCTCTCCCCCTTGTAGTGCCCCCAGTAGTAGTCCCCCCCTTGTAGTGCCCCCAGTAGTAGCCCCCCTTGTTGTGCCCCCAGTAGTAATCCCCCTTGTAGTGTCCCCAGTAGTACTCTCCCCCTTGTAGTGTCCCCAGTAGTGGTCCCCCTCCTCATACAGTACACAGACACAGGTAATAAATAATAAAAAAAAAACAGTTACCTGAATCCCTGCTCCCGCCGTCGCCATCTGCTCCTCCGTCTGTCCTCCCGGGGCGGGTCGCTCTGCATTATGGGAGAGATGTCATATGACGTCATGACGTCTCTCCCATTTCCCACTGCAGGAGCCGGAAGATGGAGTGGCTCCTGCAGTGGGCGCAGCAGCAGTCAGTAAGAGTCTGACAGACTCTAATTGGCTGCCACTCAAAACAAACACACAGCTGCTGAAGCCGGCGGCTGTGTGTTTGTAACTGTGTAGCGCTGACCAAACTCCATCCGGTCAGCGCTACACGCGCGGTGCAGCTGTGTCACACAGACATAGACTGCCCGCGGCCCGCATGGTGCTGCGGCCCGGGGGGCACATGGCACCCTGCCCAGCCCGCCACTGTGTGGGTGCAGGGTCTGCTGGTGGTGAGAAGGTGGGGCCCCCAGAGACATCAGTGTACCGGCCCCTAAGATTTCTGTTGCCGGCCCTGCATCATCTTCCGGGACTGGAGAGGGGCTGCGGGAGGAGAGATTGAAAGATCTCTCTCCTGCATCGGGAGCACCCATAGACAAACAATGGCTTACACCACGTGAAGATAGTGTAAACTACTGGGGCTAAACTCAGAAAATAATAGCTTTTTGGAGTTTAGTACATAGGGGTGAGATCGTAGTCCCCATTGATAATAATGGGGACTGCGATCTGAAGTGCTAATTAGCACTCTGCCAGAGATTCTGTGAAATATACTGCATTGTGCTATTAGTACATAAGATCGATACATAAAATTATGCAGAAACTGCAGTTTCTGCATCATTTTATGTAAAAAATGGCTTGATACATAGTCACAGGCTCCTTTGTCATTTGTGTTTAAAGAGAAATCTGCCCTATTTAGAAGCCATTATTCATAATTAATATTCACATACTCAACAACTTACCTATTATTTCCCAGATGCAGAATTATTTTTTTAACTGTAGCCATAGCTGGAAATGTATGTCCTGGTGTATTTGAAAGTGGATAACACTGACAATTATCGGGCAGGGATGTTGAATATTGCATCAGTGCTAGGGAAATGAGCAGGATAAGTCCCTGATATGATTTTAACAGCTGATTGGTTCTTATAGGATTTTCGATAGTAGTCAGGGGAATCAGTTGCCTTTGAGCCATAAACCAACTAGTGAGTTCTCTATACAGACCTTGTCATACAATAAGGCCCATGTCACCAGGTTTTCAAATAGCTTTCTGCAAAACACTTCCAAATCTCCTAATGTTGACAGTGTGACGGTATATTTGAAATACGAGAACTCCCCTATGGTATTTTCCTTCTCACTTTCCTAATTGAAAGAACTGTGAACATGAATTATTTTCACTATGGCATTTGCCTAAAGGTCTGTGCATCATGGCACTCGGACGGCATGCACAGACCTTATCTGATGCACATTGGAGCGTTTAGTTTATCCTACCCTCCAACATTACCCGTTCCATTAGGTACAAAACACTCTACTCCTGAACTTCCCACCTAATCGATGATTGCAGTCACCTGTGTTGAACTAGGTAATTGATGAGAATGGTGTTTCAGCACAGGTGTCTGCAATCATAAAGTAAGAGGGAAGTCCAGGAGCAGAGCATTTTGTACCTAATGGAACGGGTCATGTTGGAGGGTCTGGTTTATGTGATTGGCTCATCAGATCTTACAAGTGACAGGAGAGATGCACTAGATAGTAAATGACAGAACTGGAAGACTCAGATTTTTTAAAGGTTGATAGTGATACACACCTGAAAGATATATCAGCAGATCGAGTGATCTGCAGATATACTGTATCTTTAGAGGATGGTCGTTCATACACACAATGGCCATCATCTATCCGGCAGCCGCGAGTCCCGCTGGCAGGGAGACGGGGCTGCCCCCTCCTTCGGCTGCCGCTGTGTGTGTATGGGTGGTCTGCAGACATATCTGTCCATCGGCTGTGCAGCACAGCCAATCCGATATGTCTGTGAACTACATGGTTCGCAGACATATCGTCTGTACACACTGGCCGACGGCCAGCATATATATTGTCTGATCAAATGATCAGCCAATATATAGGCCAGTGTGTACCCAGCATTAGTTTCACATTAATTAAGCCACTTACCTTCTAATATAGCCCGTTTCACCTGAGAAGACTATCCACAGTTTCTGGGGAAAAGACGTGTTGGCTTCAACATGAGGAACATTTGCAATATTCACTCTCCGGGAACAAGGTAAGTAATGCCCTAATTACACTCTCAGTAGTACCATAATATAGTTACATTACACAGTCTGTTAATTTCAGAAAATTTGGAAACCAATTTAGTTGCACTTAACATAAAGGATTTAAAAACACTCAACATAAATTACTTCATTTAATACAGGTTAACTCAACTGAAATAAAGTAGGAAAACATGAGCAGAGCAATGATTGCTGAGTGAGCATTTACATAGACACACTTTTACCATGAGCCTGCCACATATTCCACCTGAGCTACAATCACAGAAGCGTGAATGGCTGTTACAGCATGTTCAGTGCTCTCTCTTTTGTCAGTACATAGGGAACTCCTGACAGAAAAGAAATTGAACAGCTGCATTCCATGTGTGTCAAGCGTTCAAAACAGTGTTCTTGTGTACCGACACCAAACAGCTATAAGAATTAACATTTATTGAAACTGGTGATCACATCGCAGATGATACATAGGTTGGGTATATAGTACGCATTCATGTGTATTAACCATAACACACATATTATTGTGAATTCCTGATGATTACAGAACTATAGATGTAGAAAGCATAAAGAGATCTTTGAAATTCAGTTGAATTTCATTGGTTTGAAGGTCTCGATTATGTCTGCAGTACAATCTACAATGTATGGCCATTCCAGGTTTTTTTTTCTCACTGCAAATGGGTTACTGTTCACATTAAAGGTGTCAAAACAACTGTAAAATAGTTCCTCTTTTATTATAAATTTGTACAGCAGACATTCCCAGTTTGCTGTTCACATAAGAAATGTGTTAAAAATTTATCCATTTAAGGTTACGTCTTTTATAAATACAATATGAGTTTTGCACCTTATAAAGGATCCCCTAGCTATGTTATGTGTAAATTTTGCGAATCGGGATATCCAGGGTCAAAAGACAGAATTGCTGCCCTTTCTTACACTGGTTGGTAACTGTAGCTAAGAAAATTATACTCCGTAATTGGACAGTTTCCACAGCGCCATCTCTTCAAGCAGTTAAAAATACACTGTTACAAATACTTTATTTTGACAGATGGACAACTATACCCAATGTTGAGAGAGTCCGTTTTTATGCTAAATGGGGTATATATATTGACACCTTGGATCCTGATGTTAAGACATATAGGGGCCGATGTATTAAGCTCTAGAAAGTGACATATTGGAGAGTGATAAACTACCAGCCACTCAACTCATATGTCATGTTACAGGCTGTGTTTGAAAAATGACAGGAGCTGATTGGTTGGTAGTTTATCACTCTCCATTTTACCTCTTTCTAGAGCTTAATACATCTGCCCCATATACTGACATTGTTTGAAAAATATTTAGAATTTTTGATGTTATATATTTGTAATTTCTATCACCATACTGAGATGTTGCCAGATATGTCTCCTTTTCTTTTGTTGGAGAGATTGGCATTAAAGAAGTGTTAGGTATTTGAGAAGGGCCTGGCTGCACTAGGGTTCATGGTTTAGTCCGCTTTGTTTGTTTGTTTTCTTTTAGTTTATTATTTTCTGTTGGTATGTTATTTTCTTTCTACCTTGAACTATGTATGTTTTCGATTTATTGTCGTTCCTTGTGCTACAGTTTTATTTCCTGTAGAGCCTAATAGTTGGGTAGTACTGATAGTATATATTATATCATTGTATACCGTACCCAGGGCCGCCGTCAGGGGGGGACTGCCGGGACTGGAGTCCCGGGCTCGGCCCCTGGCTGAAGGAGGGGGGGCCCGCCGGCGCCTGGCCGCTTTCGGCACTGCACAGCTTGCAGCCCAAAGTGACCCCGCGATCAGAAGAAAAGGGGCCCAACCGCCGGCGCCGCTGGTACCGGCCGCCACCCCGGTCCCCATATGGAAGAGGCAGCGGGTCCGCTCGGGCTGCTCTTCCACCAACCAACATCCGTCTGCCCTGGAATGTCAATAAAGTGTGCTGCTGCTGCATTGAAGTCGGCGCATGTGACGTCATTACGTCGCGCCGTGCCTCTGGAGGGAAAGCCTGAGGTAGGAGGAGCCGCGGAGAAGCTGGACCAGCGTCACTCTGCAGTGATGGGGAAGAGGCAGAGAAGAAACCGAAAACTTCAAGGAATTAAGGTAAGTGACAAGAAAGGTGTGCACATCGGGCAGACACTGGATCTAAGGGGGGGGGGGAAGTGGGGAAAAGAAATCTGGGCAGACACTGGATCTATTAAGGGGGGGAGTGGGAAAAAATGCTGGGCAGACACTGGAACTAATAAGGGGGGGGAGTGGGAAATAAAAATTCTGGGCAGAGACTGGATCTAATAAGGGAAGGTGAAAGTGGGCAAAAAATGCTGGGCAGACACAGGATCTAATAAGGGGGGGGGGAGTGGGAAAAAAAAATGCTGGGCTGAGACTGGATCTAATAACCTGGGGGGGGGGGGGCCTGCCTATTTTGTCAGTCCCGGGCCCCACCAATTCTGATGGCAGCCCTGACCGTACCTGTAAGTCACTGATCCTGACTTGTGCTCATTTATTCATGTTTTCATGTGCAGTACGAAGCCTTGTACTGTATATGTATTTTCTTTTCTGTTTCTATAAAAATTGTTTGGGATTTTTTTTATCCATTTATGCTTGAAACGTGATCAAAACAGCTTGCCCATGGTCTACCCTGTTTACTGTTTTCAAATTTATAATAGAATTCTTTATTTAAACTGAAGTTTGATGATTTTTAATGCTAAATCTGCTCCAACAAACTAGTTCAGGGAACAAAAAATCATGCATCTATAGCATAAAAGACTATTTTGAACCACCTGATTTATGTGTGCCATCAGAGAAGGGGACAGGACGCCATGACGTCACGTCTAGGGGGAATGGCCACCGGCTCTGGGAAGTAGAGAACTGTACAGCGCGTCCTAAGAATTCTCCGGTCAGCTCTACAGGCTGCAGAATGTCTGTCCGGAATGTCCCTTGGATGTTCCAGGTGGCTTTGCAGTAGCGCTATCGGCTGCAGGGTGCTGTTCCAGGCATCCTGCAAGCCACATGCAAGTGCCGTGGGGCAGTGACGGTGCTGCCCCCAGTGCCCTTACGCCCTGTGTGATTGCACAGGTTGCACATCCATAGTTATGGCTCTGCCATCCATTATTTTGCCACACTGGGATATTACTTGTAAGTTAGGTGCAGTCTTTAGAGCGTAGCAATTCAATTTAGCATGATGTGAATAGCGCCGAGAAGGAGTTCCTGGATCTATTGAATTGAAATCTCTCTTAAGTCTGACTAGAGGATCTCTCCTGAGGTGCGAGCAGAAATCTGACTTAAATGCCGACCGCGATACTGTTTTCTGGCTTAGTTCAGTACTAACAGCATCGCAGTAACCGGTTACTGGCATCTCCTGACAAAATGCAGATGGGGACAATCCTTCCCGGCTCTATTCACATCGCGCTGAATTGAATGGCCCCCAAAGTAATTATTGGGAAATCATTAAGAGGGGATGGGGCCAAGATGATACTATTCTCTGAGAAAAATTTTATCGTACCCCTCACAAGTGGGCAGGATGCAGAAGGGTGACCTACATTACCCAGAGTCTGTGGGGACTCTCCAAAATTTGTGTGTCCCCTGAATGTTCCAGGAAAGTAGGTAAGTATGCTTAACAGTCTGGAAGTCTAAAGTTGTGAAAACAGAGGGTTTTTTTTCTTTTAAAAAAAGAAAGAATGTTGGTTTTAGAAACACAAGCAAAAACCAAGGCAGCACAGAGAAATAGAAGACCAGCATCTGTTTAAATCATGCCTTGGTGCAAATGTATGAGCCATCCAAAAATTAATTACACAAATAATTAGATGTAAGTTAATAAGCTATCTGACCTCATATTGAGCACCACAGGATTTGAGTTATTGAGTTAACATAGAGCAATAATTCCCCACATGATATCAATTATCCTCCCTTAAGGGATGGGTTGGCTGCTGCTGTTTCTTCTTGAGTCTTCACAATTAACCCTTTGTTTCTAAAACATGCAAACCCCTAAACATTTCAAGTTTTCTATATTTCTACATAAAATCAGATTTAATAATAAATGGCCCATGCATATCATTGCAGCTGTATCAGTCTCCGGCAGTTAAAATCAGATTTTTTTTCAGACCCTGCCCTTTACAAAAAAAAGTACCTACTATGATCTTAATGGGCAGTTGCTATAGGGCCTGAAGCTGGGGCATAGCTCCATTGTCAAAGCCCCATGTGTTTATACATTCCATACACCCCTACCAATAAAAGCCCTTACAAAATATTGTTTTGGGGCACATTTAGCTCCATTACAGGGCATTTAACTACATTCTATCCCCTTGGGGTGCATACACACGTAACGATTTTAACGTCATTATCGTTAAATCGTTCCAAAATATCGTTCAGTTTATGACTTATAACGATGAACGATAATCATTCAAGCGTGCTCCCGTTTGTAGTTTGAACTTATCGTTCATCGTCCAATTCAGACTGTCCAACATGACGATTTTCATTAAGGGAAGGAACATTATTCGTTCATCGTTCAAAAAATCGTTCATTACACTTAAAAAAATTGTTCACTTTTTCAAGGGAAAATCTGACAGAAAATCGTTGGTAACAAAATTGTTAGGTGTGTATGCACCTTTACTTGTAAGGGCTGTATCATTCCCTTCCATTTTTCCTTTCCTCATGTATAAATACAATATAAGATTTCATTATTTGAGTGAATAAAGTGGAAATCTATGCCTTTGAAAAACTCTTGTTTTTGAGAAATCTTACTTCCATGCACACTTCAATGTCTCCCCCGCCCCCTGAATTGTACATGAGCAGTGCACCCCTTGGGAGAGGAGTAAACTGGAAGTGTGGCTTCTGCCTGAATTGGCTACAGCAGGCATCACATTCTTATAGACATAATGTAAAAAGCTATGTGTATTCCATCCAGTTAACACAATCTCCGCTGATAAATCTCTCATCTTCTAGATAAATATGGTCAGAGTTGGGACTACATCAAAATGATAAATAAGCAATTTCACTATATAGCAGGGAATGTCCAAAGTGAAACAAAAAGAGGTGGTTCTTAAACGGGTCATCATTGTCCACCACTATAGCTAATCCTTTTCAAAGAGCACAGGGGAATGAACTAGTTACTTGTATATACATTTCTAAAATATCAATTTGTGTTATGCTTAATATTTCATCGCCCGTACACACTTGCTGATGGACAGATACTGTATGTCTGCAGACATATCTGTTCATCGGCTGTACAGCACAACCAATGCAATATGTCTGTGAATGGCGTCGTTCACAGAAATATCATCTGTACACACTGGCCGACGGGTGCACGGTATATTGGCCAATCAATTGATTGTCAATATATCGGCCAGAGTGTACCCAGCATTAGTCTTAATTCATCAGAGTTTAACTTGAAAAAGCAGAAGTAAGTAAAATGCAAAGTAGTGGTGTCATTAAAGCTACATGAAAACTGGAAATTGAAACAGCAGTTAGCATTAGGTGAAGCACATTTTAAAAATCACTGGAGCCAGGAGCCTGTCACAGCAGTGCTGTCCCTGCTGTGGTGCTAGGGCAACTACAGCTGCAGTTGTCAAAATCAATAGCTGCAGCTGTTAGAACAGTCAGTGCCACTAACTGTTCATACTGTACATTGGGTGGCACATCGGCACTCTATCTTGTAGATGAAAGGGGTGCATAGCGCCCTGTAATTTACCACCCAATCCCACATTAATACATGGGAGAGAGTCATTAAGATATGCTTGTTGATCAAAATACACTTATACATCATCGTGGCTTATAACCAATGCAGGGAAAAGACACTGATGATCCTTTGAATGTGTGTGTGTATATATACATATATATTAGGGGTGAGCGGGTTCGGATTTCTGAAATCCGAACCCCCCCGAGCCCCCCCGATCCGAGTCCGATCCGAGTCAGGCTCGACTTTTCCCGCCTGACTCGGATCTGAAATCGAGGCAAAACGTCATCTTCCCGCCTTCCGAGTCTCGCGGGTTTTGGATCCTATATAAGGTACACACGTCGGCGCCATTTTCTCACTCGGCTGTGGACAGTGAAGAGGGAGGGTGGGAGTTAGGGCTGTGTAGTGTAGTGTAGTGTAGTGTAGTGCTGCTGTTGTCCACTACTTCAAAGTCCATAGGGGCTGGCTGTGTTGTGCTGTGCTGCTGTTGTTAATAGGGGCTGTGTCCACTACTTCAAAGTCCATAGGGGCTGGCTGGACTGTGTTGTGCAGTCAGTTCTCCATAGGGGCTGTGTCCACTCCAAAGTCCTGTGCAGTGTCCCAGTCCTAAAGGGGTGCTGAAGTGTTGTCCAGGGGGTGCTCTGTCCATCAGGGGTGCTCCCCCCAAGTGCTAAAAAAATAATATATTTTCTGTGTTTGTGAATTGTGTGCGCAGTAGCCGCACGTGCATCAACAAAGTAGTGCCAAGCGTGCGCCTGTGTCATAAGTAAAGGGCCGGCTGGCTTGACCGTTAAGGGTGCTGTAACCCCCGAAAGTACACTCCAGTCCAAACCAAAAAAAAAATTATTTTCTGTGTTTGTGAATTGTGTGCGCAGTAGCCGCACGTGCATCAACAAAGTAGTGCCAAGCGTGCGCCTGTGTCATAAGTAAAGGGCCGGCTGGCTTGACCGTTAAGGGTGCTGTAACCCCCGAAAGTACACTCCAGTCCAAACCAAAAAAAAAATTATTTTCTGTGTTTGTGAATTGTGTGCGCAGTAGCCGCACGTGCATCAACAAAGTAGTGCCAAGCGTGCGCCTGTGTCATAAGTAAAGGGCCGGCTGGCTTGACCGTTAAGGGTGCTGTAACCCCTGAAAGTACACTCCAGTCCAAACCAAAAAAAAAATAATTTTCTGTGTTTGTGAATTGTGTGCGCAGTAGCCGCATATGCATCAACAAAGTAGTGCCAAGCGTGCGCCTGTGTCATAAGTAAAGGGCCGGCTGGCTTGACCATTAAAGGGTGCTGTAACCCCCAAAGTACACTCCAGTCCAAACCAAAAAAAAAATTATTTTCTGTGTTTGTGAATTGTGTGCGCAGTAGCCGCACGTTCATCAACAAAGTAGTGCCAAGCGTGCGCCTGTGTCATAAGTAAAGGGCCGGCTGGCTTGACCGTTAAGGGTGCTGTAACCCCCGAAAGTACACTCCAGTCCAAACCAAAAAAAAAATTATTTTCTGTGTTTGTGAATTGTGTGCGCAGTAGCCGCATGTGCATCAACAAAGTAGTGCCAAGCGTGCGCCTGTGTCATAAGTAAAGGGCTGGCTGGCTTGACCGTTAAGGGTGCTGTAACCCCCGAAAGTACACTCCAGTCCAAACCAAAAAAAAAATTATTTTCTGTGTTTGTGAATTGTGTGCGCAGTAGCCGCACGTGCATCAACAAAGTAGTGCCAAGCGTGCGCCTGTGTCATAAGTAAAGGGCCGGCTGGCTTGACCGTTAAGGGTGCTGTAACCCCCGAAAGTACACTCCAGTCCAAACCAAAAAAAAAATTATTTTCTGTGTTTGTGAATTGTGTGCGCAGTAGCCGCACGTGCATCAACAAAGTAGTGCCAAGCGTGCGCCTGTGTCATAAGTAAAGGGCCGGCTGGCTAGACCGTTAAAGGGTGCTGTATCCCCCGAAAGTACACTCCAGTCCAAACCAAAAAAAAAATTATTTTCTGTGTTTGTGAATTGTGTGCGCAGTAGCCGCACGTGCATCAACAAAGTAGTGCCAAGCGTGCGCCTGTGTCATAAGTAAAGGGCCGGCTGGCTTGACCGTTAAGGGTGCTGTAACCCCCGAAAGTACACTCCAGTCCAAACCAAAAAAAAAATTATTTTCTGTGTTTGTGAATTGTGTGCGCAGTAGCCGCACGTGCATCAACAAAGTAGTGCCAAGCGTGCGCCTGTGTCATAAGTAAAGGGCCGGCTGGCTAGACCGTTAAAGGGTGCTGTATCCCCCGAAAGTACACTCCAGTCCAAACCAAAAAAAAAATTATTTTCTGTGTTTGTGAATTGTGTGCGCAGTAGCCGCACGTGCATCAACAAAGTAGTGCCAAGCGTGCGCCTGTGTCATAAGTAAAGGGCCGGCTGGCTTGACCGTTAAAGGGTTCTGTAACCCCCAAAGTACACTCCAAACCAAAAAAATATATATTTTCTGTGTTTGTGACTTGTGTGCACTGTGGCTGCACGTGCATCAACAAAGGAGCAGCGCCAATCGTGCGCCTGTGTCCCATAAGTAAAGAGCCGGCTGGCTCATTTCTTAAAGGGTGGTGTAACCCACAAAGTGCACTACTCTCCAGCAAAAATAAAAAAATATTTTCTGTGTTTGTGTGCGCTTTAGCCGCACGTATATATATCAATATAACATAAATGGAGGACCAAACTTTCTCCGATAAAAATAAAATAGGGAAAGATCAAGAACCACTTCCTCCTAGTGCTGTTGCTGCTGCTGGGAGTTGTTCATCATCCCAGAGAGGAAGTAGGAACATCACTACTTTTACTAAACAATTGACCCTCCAACAGTCCCTAGCGATGAGGATGAAGTACGACAGCAGTCATCCTGAAGCAAAACGTATAACTGAGGCCTTGACTGCTATGTTGGTGTTAGACGTGCGTCCGGTATCCGACATTAGTGCAGTGGGATTTAGACAATTGATGGAGGTAGTGTGTCCTCGGTTCCAAATCCCGTCTAGATTCCACCTGCATCCTCAAAGCAGCAGCGACAAGCGTGCGTCTGTCTGTTAAAGGGTGGTGACACCCTCAAAGTGTGCTACACAAACAATTAAAATATTGTTCTTTTTTTTTCGGTCTTTGTGAAATGTGTGGGCTGTAGCCGCACCTGCATCCTTAAAGCAGCAGCGACAAGCGTGCGTCTGTCTGTTAAAGGGTGGTGACACCCTCAAAGTGTGCTACACAAACAATTAAAATATTGTTCTTTTTTTTTCTGTCTTTGTGAATTGTGTGGGCTGTAGCCGCACCTGCATCCTTAAAGCAGCAGCGACAAGCGTGCGTCTGTCTGTTAAAGGGTGGTGACACCCTCAAAGTGTGCTACACAAACAATTAAAATATTGTTCTTTTTTTTTCGGTCTTTGTGAAATGTGTGGGCTGTAGCCGCACCTGCATCCTTAAAGCAGCAGCGACAAGCGTGCGTCTGTCTGTTAAAGGGTGGTGTAACTCTCAAAGTGCTCCAAAAAATAAAAAACTATTTTTTTAATGTGTTTGTGACTTGTGTGCGATGTAGCCGCACTTGCATCTTTAAAGCAGCAGCGACAAGCGTGCGTCTGTCTGTTAAAGGGTGGTGACACCCTCGAAGTGTGCTACACAAACAATAAAAATATTCTTCTTCTTTTTTCTGTCTTTGTGAATTGTGTGGGCTGTAGCCGCACCTGCATCCTTAAAGCAGCAGCGACAAGCGTGCGTCTGTCTGTTAAAGGGTGGTGAACCCTCAAAGTGTGCTACACAAACAATTAAAATATTGTTCTTTTTTTTTTCTGTCTTTGTGAATTGTGTGGGCTGTAGCCGCACTGCATCCTTAAAGCAGCAGCGACAAGCGTGCATCTGTCTGTTAAAGGGTGGTGACACCCTCACAGTGTGCTACACAAACAATAAAAATATTCTTCTTTTTTTTTCTGTCTATGTGAATTGTGTGGGCTGTAGCCGCACCTGCATCCTTAAAGCAGCAGCGACAAGCGTGCGTCTGTCTGTTAAAGGGTGGTGACACCTCAAAGTGTTCTACAGAAACAATTAAAATATTGTTCTTTTTTTTCGGTCTTTGTGAAATGTGTGGGCTGTAGCCGCACCTGCATCCTTAAAGCAGCAGCGACAAGCGTGCGTCTGTCTGTTAAAGGGTGGTGTAACTCTCAAAGTGCTCCAAAAAATAAAAAACTATTTTTTTAATGTGTTTGTGACTTGTGTGCGATGTAGCCGCACTTGCATCCTCAAAGCAGCAGCGACAAGCGTGTGTCTGTCTGTTAAAGGGTGGTGACACCCTCAAAGTGTGCTACACAAACAATAAAAATATTCTTCTTTTTTCTGTCTTTGTGAATTGTGTGGGCTGTAGCCGCACCTGCATCCTTAAAGCAGCAGCGACAAGCGTGCGTCTGTCTGTTAAAGGGTGGTGACACCCTCAAAGTGTGCTACACAAACAATTAAAATATTCTTCTTCTTTTTTCTGTCTTTGTGAATTGTGTGGGCTGTAGCCGCACTTGCATCCTCAAAGCAGCAGCGACAAGCGTGCGTCTGACTGTTAAAGGGTGGTGTAACCCTCAAAGTGTGCTCCACAAACAATAAAAATATTCTTTTTTTTTTCTGTCTTTGTGAATTGTGTGGGCTGTAGCCGCACTTGAATCCTCAAAGCAGCAGCGACAAGCGTGCGTCTGTCTGTTAAAGGATTACATCAGTGACAGAATCCAAGTAGGCATGTCAGACAGTCCGTACCTGTACTGGCAGGAAAAAGAAGCAATTTGGAGGTCCCTGTACAAACTGGCTCTATTTTACCTGAGTTGCCCCCCCTCCAGTGTGTACTCCGAAAGAGTGTTTAGTGCAGCCGGGAACCTTGTCAGCGAAAGGCGTAGGAGGTTGCTTCCACAAAATGTGGAGAAGATGATGTTCATAAAATGAATTATCAACTCTTCCAGGGAGACCAGCCTCCAGAACGTACAGAGGGACCTGTGGTTCCTGCAGGGACGAATTAATACTCTGTGAGGATGAGGATGTACACACTGAAGAGGGTGAGGAATCGGTGGATGTGGAGGATGAGGATGACATCTCGCCTCCGTAGAGCCAGTTTGTGCAGGGACAGATAAATTGCCAGCTTGTTTTGTGGGGGCCCAAACGAACCAATCATTTCAGCCACAGTTGTGTGGCAGACCCTGGCGCTGAAATGATTGGTTTGTTAAAGTGTGCATGTCCTGTTTATACAACATAAGGGTGGGTGGGAGGGCCCAAGGACAATTCCATCTTGCACCTCTTTTTTTTCTTTGCATTATGTACAGTTTGGGCCCTAGTTTTTCAATGCCATCCTGTCTGCCACTGCAGTTTCATGCCTAGATGGGTCACGTGTTTGTGCCGCCCACTCGTGTCGCTTAGCATAGTCATCCAGCTACCTCGGTGCAAACTTTTGGACATAAAAACACTATTGTGAGGTGTGAGGTATTCAGAATAGACTGGAAATGAGTGGAAATTAAGGTTATTGAGGTTAATAATAGCATAGGAGCAGAAAAACCTACAAATTCTGTGATTTTAGCTGTTTTTATGCTTTTTTAAAAAAAATACAGATCCAAAACACAAAACCCAGAACCCAAAACACGGAAGGGTGGTTTTGGCAAAACCAATCCAGATCCAAAACACGAAGAAAGATCCAGATCCAAAACCAAAACACAAAAAGTGGCCGGTGCACACCCCTAATATATATATATATATATATGTATGTATATATCGATATATATATCAAAAAAGTCCTAAAAGTAGATAAAGAACCAAATCAAACAAATGAGATGAAAAAAATAGAAATGCTATTTTTTTTATTATTGAGGAAAATTATCCAATATCACATATCTGTGAGTGTCAAAAGTATGTGAACCTTTGCTTTCAGTATCTGGCATGGCCTCCTGGTGCAGCAATAACTGCTTCTAAACATTTCCGGTAATTGTTGATTAGTGCTGAACATCGGCTTGGAAAAATGTTACCCCATTCCTTCGTACAAAACAACTTCAACTCTGTTATGTTGGTGGGTTTCCTCCTATGAACTGCTCGCTTCAGGTCCTTCCACAACATTTAGATTGGATTATGGTCATGACTTTGACTTGGCCATTGCAAAATTTTAAATGTATTCTTCTTTAACCATTCTTTGGTCGAATGACTTGTGTGCTTTGGGTCGTTGTCTTGCTGCATGACCCACGTTACCTTGAGATGCAGCTCATGGACAGATGTCCTAACATTTTCTTTTAGAATATTCTGGTATATTTCAGAATTCATTGTCCCATCAATGATGGCAAGTTTTTATTTTTTGAAGGAAAATTATCCAATATCATATCTGTGAGTGGCAAAAGTATGTGAACCTTTAGGCTTAGCAGATATTTTGAAGATTAAATTAGAGTCAGGTATTTTCAATCTATGGGATGACAATCAGGTGTGAGTGGACAACCTGTCTTTTTAAAAGAACAGCTATCTATCAAAGTCTGATGTTCACAATACATGTTTGAGGAAGTGTATCGTGCCACGAACAAAGGAGATTTCTGAACACCTCAGAAGAAGAGTTGTTGCTGCTCATCAGGCTGGAAAAGGTTACAAAACCATCTCTAAAGAGTTTGGACTCAACAAATCAACAGTCAGACAGGTTGTGCATAAATGGAGGACATTCCAGACCATTATTACCCTACCCAGGAGTGGTCAACCAACAAAGATCACGTCAAGAGCAAGGCGTTCAATAGTTCGCAAGGTCACAAAGGAACCCAAGGTAACCTCTAAGCAACTGAAGGCCTTTCTCACATTAGCTAATGGTGTGCATGGCAGGATTACAAGGAGAAAGCCGCTGCTCTCCAAAAAAAACATTGCTGCCCATCTGCAGTTTGCTAAAGATCACCTGGACAAGCCAGAAGACTATTGGAACGATGTTTTGTGGACAGATTGTCACAGCGCACCGAACACCGGTATGTACTTCTGGGTCAAGTGGTGCTGGTCTGTGGCAGGGCAGCGGGCATGGAATCCCAAGGCGCCCACTGCTGGCTGATTTCCCTTCCTTCTGGCGGTATGGTGCGGGCAGCCGCGGCTTCCTGCTGGTGTGCAAGTGCCGACCTGAGGAGATTTAAAGGCACATGTACACTAATTAGGTGTAATCACAGAAGGTGCCAAATTCAAGCCCTGCCTATTTAAGGAAGTCTATGGGAGCCTGTGTAAATCTGTTACCTGATCCCGACCTTGGCTTTGTTTGTGACTCCGATTTCGTCTAATCCCTGGTACCATGTTTTATATCTGGTTCAGACCTTGTCTATCCTCTGTGTCCCATATATGCCTGCTCTCTGGTACCGTCTTGTCCGTATTGGTTCTGACTAGGGGTGAAATCCGAACCCCCCGAGCTCCCCCGATCCGAGTTGTTTCTGAGTCAGGCTCGACTTTTCCCGCCTGACTCGGATCTGAAATCGAGGCAAAACGTCATCATCCCGCCTTCCAGATCTCGCAGGTTTTGGATTCCATAAAAGGTACCCGAGTTGGCGCAATTTTCTCAGTGGCTGTGGACAGTGAAGAGGGAGGGTGGGAGTTAGGGCTGGCTGGGCTGTGTAGTGTAGTGTAGTGCTGTGCTGCTGTTGTCCTTAGGGGCTGTGTCCACTCCTCCAAAGTCCATAGGGGCTGGCTGTGTTGTGCTGTGCTGCTGTTGTCCATAGGGGCTGTGTCTACTCCTCCAAAGTCCATAGGGGCTGGCTGGGCTGTGTTGTGCAGTCAGTTGTCCATAGGGGCTGTGTCCAATCCAAAGTCTACAGGGGCTGGCTGGGCTGTGTTGTGCAGTGTCCCAGTCCTAAAGGGGTGCTGTAGTGTTGTCCAGGGGGTGCTCTGTCCATCAGGGGTGCTCCCCCCAAGTGCAAAAAAATATTATTTTTTTTCTGTGTTTGTGAACTGTGTGCGCAGTAGCAGCATGTGCATCAACAAAGTAGCGCCAAGCGTGCGCCTGTGTCATAAGTAAAGGGCCAGCTGCCTCATCCCCACTTAGACTCTCCTGGGGAGTTGTGATATCTGACAATGCCACCAATATTGTGCGGGCATTACATCTCGGCAAATTCCAGCACATCCCATGTTTTGCTCACACAATAAATTAGGTGGTGCAGAATTTTCTGTAAAGGCGTGCAGGAGACGCTTTGGGTGGCCCGAAAAATTTCTGGCCACTTTCGCCATTCAGCGACTGCATGCCGAAGACTGTGGCACCAGCAAACACTCTTGAACCTGCACTGCCATCACCTGAAGCAAGAGGTTGTGACGCGGTGGGACTCAACCCTCTATATGTTTCAGATGATGGAGGAGCAGCAAAAGGCCATTCAAGCCTATACATCACCTATGACATAGGCAAAGGAGGGGTTATGCACCTGACTCAAGCGTAGTGGAGAATGATTCCTTGTTGTGCAAGGTTCTCCAGCCCTTCGAACTTGCCACACGTGAAGTCAGTTCAGACACTGCAGCTTGAGTCAGGTCATTCCCCTCATCAGGCTTTTGCATAAGCAGCTGGAGAAAGTGAAGGAGGAGCTAAGATGGAGCGATTCTGCTCGGCATGTGGGACTTGTGGATGAAGCCCTTCATTCGATTTGCCAGGATTCCAGGGTGGTCAATCTGTTGAAATTAGACCACTACATTTTGGCCACCGTGCTTGATCCTAAGTTTAAAGCCTATGTGGTGTCTCTTTTTCCGGCCGACACAAGCCTGCAGAGGTGCAAAGACTTGCTGGTGAAAACACTGTCAGCTGAAGTGGAACGTGACACGTCAACAGCTCCTTCATTTTCTCCCGCAACTTGGGCTGCCAGGAAACAACTTAGGTATCCTAAGCAACCCGCTGGTGGTGATGCAGGGCAGGCAGGACCAAGTTTGGACATCTGGTCCAGACTGAAGGACCTGTCAACAGTTTCTGACATGTCTACTGTCACTGCATATGATGCTGTCACCATTGACAGAATGGTGGAGGATTACATCGGTGACAGCATCCAGTAGGCATGTCAGACAGTCCGTACCTGTACTGGCAGGAAAAAGAGGCAATTTGGAGGCCCCTGTACAAACTGGCTCTATTTTACCTGAGTTGCCCCCCCTCCAGTGTGTACTCCGAAAGAGTGTTTAGTGCAGCCGTGAACCTTGTCAGCGAAAGGCGTAGGAGGTTGCTTCCACAAACATCTAGCTACCTCGGTGCAACCTTTTGGACATAAAAACACTATTGTGAGGTGTTCAGAATAGACTGGAAATGAGTGTAAATTAAGGTTATTGAGGTTAATAATAGCATAGGAGCAGAAAAACCCACAAATTCTGTGATTTTAGCTGTTTTTATGCTTTTTTTTTTTTTCAAAAAAATACAGATCCAAAACCCAGGACCCAAAACACGGAAGGGTGGTTTTGGCAAAACCAATCCAGATCCAAAAACACAAAGAAAGATCCAGATCCAAAACCAAAACACGAAAAGTGTTCGGTGCACACCCCTAGTTCTGACCCAGCCTGTCTACTACACTGAAAGTCTTCTCCACTCCATCCAGAGTTTACCAGCACCTGTATAGGGGAACCTATCCTGAGGGCCGCGACCTGTGTGTCGGACGCAGCCAAGTCCATACCCTCTTGCAAGGGTCCCTGGTGAATACCACTGGCACATTAGAATCCACGCCTCAGAAATAGGTCATGCCAATCCCCAAATACGGGTTGCATCCACTATCCACCCAAGAGTTGTGGCACATATGAGTCCAAAAAGGAGAGTTATGGTAAAACTTACCTTTGTTAACTCTCTTTCTTCAAAGTCCATAGGGTTCACAGGGAGACATTGGGGGTGTAGGTGGGACCTGGAGGACCGGACACCAACAGCAAAGCTTTTAAATCCCAGGATGCTCTGGTCCTTCCCCCTACATCCCGTCCACAGCCTGCGGGCACTTCAGTTTTGTTAACAAGCCCAAGGCAGGAGCAGGATAGGAGAGAAGGAAAACTGGTACACTGAAGAATCACACTCTCGCACAGAAAAGTGACCAGGAGAAGAAACCATAGAAGCTAGGAGCGTCAGGGCGGGTGCCCTGTGGACCCTAAGGACTTCAAAGAAAGAGAGTTAATGAAGGTAAGTTTTACCATAACTCTCCTCTTCTTTTTAGGGTCCATAGAGCTCCACAGGGAGACATTGGGGATGTCCATAAGCAGTTGTTCAAGGGCGGGAACGCTCCTAAGCTGATAGGAGAACCCTACGCCCAAAGGAAGCCTCCTGAGAGGCAAATGTATCAAAGGCATAAAACCTAAGAAAGGTGTGGACAAAAGACGAGGTGGCTGCCTTGCATAGCTGTACAGCTGAGGCACTACGCCTGGCTGCCCACGAGGGACCCACAGAGTGAGTAGATTGAGCAGATACTGAAGCTGGCACGTGTACGCCTGTGAGATAGTCAAGCGAATCCATCTGACCAGAGTCTGTTTGTAAGCTGGCCATCCCTTCTTGTGGAATCCATATAGGACAAAGAGGGAGTCCGATTTCCTTATGGAAATTTTGCGGATCACGTAGATCTTCAGAGCATGGACCACATCCAACGAGGCCTCACCTGCCGAGAGGTCAGGTGAATTAAATGCCGGAACCACAATTTCCTCATTCAGGTGGAAGTGAAAAACCACCTTGGGAAGGAAACATGGGCGTGTATGAAGAACAGCCCTGTCCTGATGAAATATTAAAAAAGGGGCAGCAACATGAAAGCGTCCCTAAATCCGATACCCGATGGGCAGATGCTGCGGCCAAGTAACCTCTTAGGGTAGGTCCCTAACATACTGGGGTTAAAACCCAGAGCACAGGATAGATTTATTGCAAAATTTTATGGCAAAATGTATTATATATAATTAGTAATGTTGGAGTTGTGCACTTGTAACTTTTCTTTTTGTGTCTGCAACAATAGTCCCCACAGGTAGCACCTCCCATTATATATATTCAGGGTGTGCAGTCTAGGGACCTTTTCCACAGTGAGCCACTTGACATCCACTGATTTCAGGGGTTCGAATGGAGGTTCCTGAAGTGCTTGGAGCACCACTGACAAATCCCATGGAGCCACAGGAGGAACAAAAGGAGGTTGTATACATAGAACACCTTGCATGAAGGTGTGGACATCTGGTATAGTAGCAATTCTGCACTAAAACCAGATGGACAAAGCAGAGAACTGCACTTTCAGATATGCTAGGTGGAGGCCTAGATCCAATCCAGCCTGAAAAAATGCAATAATTCAAGAAACCTTAAAGACTTGCAGGTCATAGTTTCCTGGAGCACACCATTGGAAATACGTATGACATATTCTGTGGTAATCCTGGCTGAGGCCTGTTTATGTGCTCGGAGCATAGTCTGGACACACAGAGCTGGAGAAACCCTTAGCTGTTAGGGGGGATGTCTCAAGAGCCAAGCTGTTAAAGACAGACAGGCTAGGTCTGGATGTAGACATGGACCCTGAGACAACAGGTCTACTCGTAGAGGAAGTTGAAGAGGAATGTCTATGGAGAGCCTATGAAGATCGGAATACCAATGACGCCTGGGCCAAGCCGGAGCTATGAACAGGACTGTGCCCCAGTCCTGTCTGAACTTTCAAAGCACTCGAGGAAGTAGGGATATTGGAGGGAAGAGATATGCCAAATGGAAGTTCTATTTCACCGACAATGCATCTATGAAGACCACGTCATGGTCCTGTGTTCTGGCTCCATAAATTGGAAGTTTGTTGTTGTGCCTTGAGGCCATGAGATCCACTTCCGGAAGACCCCATTTGTCCACTAGAAGCTGAGAGACTTCTGGATGTAGAGACTATTCTCCTGCATGCCCGTCGTGACAGCTGAGAAAATCCACTTCCCAATTGAGAATCCCCGGGTTGAACACTGCAGAGATGGCTGGGAGATTGCTTTCGGTCCATGTGAGAATGCGGGACACTTCTGTCATTGCTGACTGACTTTGAGTGCCCCCTTGGTGACTGAGGTAGGCCCAATTCAGTTAATATGGTGAATTGAAGTTTGCTCTCTGGTTTTGAACGGTTTAGGGAATATTGAGACAATATATTCCAATTTTTGTAATTTCCTGGCAACAATAACTGAGAAAGTTGCAACTTGGCTTTGTCATCAGCTATCTATTTTACCTGTACATGCACTTAGGTAACTGTTGCTCTATGCTGAGCAGGCCTGTGGAGCATTCACTTAGTCAACTAGTGCTTTGGGGCCAGGCTGACTGACAAGACTGGTGGTGGGCAGAGCTAAAGGGGCCAGGTTATCTGCAGGCAGCAGAGTAGAACTTGGGGGCAATCTGTCTGTGTGCTTGGTGGAAGCAGCAGAGTCTGAGAGGCTGAACCACTTATGCTGGGCATACACTATACAATTATCTGTCCAATCTGGCTGGTTGGAATGAAAACCTGGTAACGTATGGGAGCAAATGACAGTCGATCATATGGTTTTAAACTCTGGAAAATGGACAAATAACAATTGTTCAAATTGGTTAAATTTTCGTGTTTTAACCAATTTGTCTGAACGACCATTTTTGTCTGTTTTCCAGTGTTTGTGAGCAAATTATGTATGTAATTTGTTCCCATATATTACCAGGTTTTCATTCCCACCAGCCAGAATGGACAGATATCTGACAGATAATATATAGTGTATGCCAAGCATTAGAATGACAGGCTGCCAGCTGCAATTAGGGCTAAGGGGCCGGTTTTGCTCAAACTGACAGGTGGGCAGAAGGGCAGCGCTCCGGGACTGGGAATCCTTCCTCATCCGACTGCTGTCACTGAGAGATACGGCTCCACATACACTGGCACAGCTGCACCTCAGCACCATAGCCAGTACACTCAGCGGGCACCTTAGAATTTCCTGGTGCTTCACCTCTCACAGCCGACAAGTCACCGGTCACACTGCCTGCACTGCCACCCTGACAGACCGCACTCCGGCAGCGCAGCTCCTGCTGCTCAAAAGGTTACTTCAGCTCTCCCCTCAGGGTCAGTGAGAGCTGCTATATATAGCCTCAGGCTAAGTGCCAGGATGTTTCCCACCCACAGCACAAGCAGGTTCGAATTCTCATAGCCCAACTGTCTATGGCTCCTAGAGATGCAGTGTGTCAGGCAGTGGCGTAACTTCATCCCAGGTGCCCGGAGGCAAGATAAATGTTGGTCCCCCCCCCCCCAAACTAAAATGTACCACCCCCCAGCACCTATGTCAGCCCCTGCTGCCGCCCCCCCCTTATGCAGTTCCTTTTATATAATGCCCCCAGTAGTGGTCCGCCTATGTAGTGCTCCCCAGTAATGGTCCCCCTATGCAGTACATCCAGTAGTGAGCCCCCGGTAGTTGCCCCCAGTAGTGAGGCCCCCGGTAGTTGCCCCCAGTAGTGAGGCCCCTGGTAGTTGCCCCCAGTAGTGAGGCCCCTTGTAGTTGCCCCCAGTAGTGAGGCCCCCTCTAGTTGCCCCCAGTAGTGAGGCCCCTGTAATTTCCCCCAGTAGTGAGGCCCCTGTAGTTGCCCCCAGTAGTGAGGCCCCTGTAGTTGCCCCCAGTAGTGAGGCCCCTGTAGTTACCCCCTGTAGTTGCCCCCAGTAGTAGGCCCCTGTAGTTGCCCCCAGTAGTTGCACCCAGTAGTAGGCCCCTGTAGTTACCCCCAGTAGTGAGGCCCCTGTAGTTACCCCCAGTAATGAGGCCCCTGTAGTTACCCCCTGTAGTTGCCCCCAGTAGTAGGCCCCTGTAGTTGCCCCCAGTAGTTGCACCCAGTAGTAGGCCCCTGTAGTTGCCCCCAGTAGTGGGCCCCTGTAGTTGCCCCCAGTAGTAGGCCCCTGTAGTTGCCCCCAGTAGTGATGGCCCCCACCGCGCGCGCACACACAAAAAAAAAAAACCACTTACCTTTAACCCTGCTCCAGTGCTGCTGCCGTCCATCCCTGGTGTCTGCTCCTTGGCACTATGGGAGTGACGTCATTACATCACTCCCATAGTGCACTGCGGGACCCGGAAGACGGAGCTCACTCCTGAGCTCCGTCCCCGGGGTCCGCTCCTCGGCACTATGGGAGTGACATTATGACGTCACTCCCATAGTACACTGCGGGACCCAGAAGACGGAGGGAGCTCCGTCCTCCGGCTACCGCCAGGAGGATAGGAGCCAGGCACCCGCTGGTAACACACTCAGCGGGCGCCCGGCAAATGGAGGGTGCAGGGGTGCGACCGCACCCCTTGCACCCTCCGTAGTTGCGCCAATGGAGGTGGAGCGTCGATCAGCGGCGCTCCTTCTCCATGCAGCTCCCGGGGACAATGGAGCCAGGTGCCCCCTTCAGGGCTGACGCCCGGTGGCAAATGACTCCATTGTCTTCGGGAGTTCCGCCACTGGTGTCAGGGGAGAAGGGGGGAAGCCCTGCAAAGTATCTCACAGCACCATGTCCACAATGCAACCCACACACAACAGTTTATTCAAAACAGAGGCTGTATACTCTAGAGTTTTGACTATAAAAATCATTAGAATAATACAAAGAAGATATTTATAATATTTTCTTACATTTTTTTCTTATCATTTTTTTATAGTAAAAACTTTGGAGTATACCTGAGTATGAGAGGAAAGGCTCTGTTAACCTGCCTCTCCTGACCACACATCACTGATGAACACAGTCTTTGGATGGAGTATCACATCCATCACAGTTTTTTTACTGCTCCGTTTTGCAACCTACCTTTCTTACTTGTCCTAATTAGTATTTCATTCTCTTTCATCCCTCCCACACACACATGTACTAACACTAAACTAACATTGTCATGGTTTCCATTTTCTACAGACTTTGGGGCTCATTTTTCAACGAGTTTAATCACATGCAACGAGGTTTATCATATGCAACGAGGTTTATCATATGCAACGAGGTTTACAATATGCAAAGAGTTTTATCATATGCAACGAGGTTTATAATATGCAACGAGTTTTAAAACTCATTGTGCATGATAATGGTGCCCCAGCTAACCAGCTCCCAACTGTTATCCGTTTGGATCACCATTTATCAGACTCAATGAATTTTAAAACTCGTTGTGTATGATAAAACTCAATGATAAACCGGCCCCTTTGTTGAATATCCTGTTCTCTAGCCAGTTCCCTTTCCTCAATGCTTTGGTATCTTACACCAGTTCATACTTTATTTTCATTTAAACTTTGAGATTTTTCTTGTTATAGGAGAACACAGCTTCTCTAGAAAACAAGCTGTACATGGGTAAGTTGGATCAGGAAAATCATCCGCAGTATGCTGTGTTCATGGCTGCTAGCAAGGCAATAAACTGCCTGAGCATGGACTTTTACAGACATATGACAGTAACCAGTTTACATGACTTTACTAATAAGTTTTTCTATCCATAAAAATGGTAGGTAGTACTCTCTCCCCAGTACGTACCTGTGCTCCCACTGTCCACCACTGGCAGGTCTCTGGTACCTTTAGCTTTTCCACCTGCTACTGGGAAATTCTCCAGTCACAGTAGACATGTTAAGTAAGGGGACAATTCCTCTCTGTCTATTTCTTAGCAGCTGTTGGCAGGCTTCCACTGCTGTCTCTAACCAATCAGCAGTCAATATTTAAACTTTCTTTACCATTTGGCTTGGTTTATTTAATTTGATATACAGGATAAATTAGTACAGCATAGTCTATAAAGCAGGACAATGGTATACATTGGCATTGATTCTATGCTATGATCCTTATGCTAATGCGGGTTTCCATGCATATTCAAGCAGGAAGCCATTCAGCCCACTGATTATATGTCCACAGCTGGAACCATCATCATTAGTGTCTGCACTTGCACCAGCCCCATGCTATGTGCAAGAGATTAGTCAGAAACAGGCTGCCCTTCTCCAAACACACTACTCAGACTAGCACAGAGCTCATCTACTTAGGTCATTGATATGTAAAAATGCATACACTTGCACAGTGGCATCCCTCCCTGCTATTGCACGCGTTGCGGGGAAGGCTTTAGTGCGCGCAGTGGAGCAGCGCACCAAGAAGATTGGCCGTGGCCTAGCAGTAGGGGCGTAGCATTGGGGTCCGAACCCTGTAACAACTGGGGAGCCAAGTGCTTCACCCCCGTTCATCACCAAAGCTCTGGCCCCTACTCACACTAATCTCCGCCCCTGGCCATATGAACCTGTATCACTAGTGTGAGAGCCCCCTTGTCATGGTAAACTCTGCCTCCTGGCTGCCCTAAACTCTACCCCGGCCTTCCAAAGCTGTGTTCCCAATGTGGAAGCCCCCTTGTTACTCTAAGCTCCACCCCCCTTGTTCCTCTAAGCTCCACACCCTTGTTGCACTTATGCGTTAGCCCCTGGTCTCGCTAAGCTCTGTCCCTGGTCATCTTGAAATGTGCCACTAGTGTGGGAGCCTTCTGGTCATGTTAAGCTCCACCCCCACCTATGGTTTGGTGTGGGGGCCTTTCTGTAGGTGCAGGAGCCCTTTGTTTCGGCCCAAAACCTCCTAACAGCATTGTAACCTTGCAACCCAAGAAGGGTGACTGGAATATCCGATTTTTCCCTAGCATATTGGTCTACTTACATCTTGGATGTTTGTGGGTATGCGCATGCACAGGACTCATCCTGTGCAGGTGCAGAACGAGACCTGCATGATCACTCACAGACCCCCTCAGTCGCAACATGACTGACATGCTGTGGCGTTTGGGGGACTAAGTGGGGGCGTCAACCTGGACCATTCTACAAAACAGGGGGCATGTCGTCCCATTTTGTAGGTTTGCCGATACCAAGCTCTGATTCCTTGGAAGCAGATGTCCTGGCCCGGGCAGAGGAATTCTGGCGGCCAGTCTAAGTAACCTTCGGCTTACTCAGATGTGCGATATATACGACCATTGCAAAAATGATTGCGATGGTGATCTGATGCTGCATCTTTGGATGCAGCAGTCAGATCAGAGTTGCACAAGGAGGCATCTTTTTCTTACAGACCCTTCCTACTGTATTAAAATACAGTGATCGCGCTCAGTGAAAAAATGTTTGGGTCCCAAGGACCCCTCACTTTGAAAAATGGGGGTCCTACTCTACTGTTTCTGGGTCCTATTACATATTATGGGGCAATGAGTAGACATATTATGGGGGGTGAGGGTAAGCAGCCGTTTTCACAGTGCTGGGGGAAGGTAGCATTTGGGGTATAAGGGGTTAAGGGCAAACAGCAGTTGGGGTAGAGCAGTGAGAAGTTGGGGTAGAGCTGGGGGTAGAAAGGAGTAAGGGCAGGCAGTGCTCGGGGTAGGGAGGGGGTAAGTGCAGACAGCAGTTGAGTCAGTGCTGAGGAGGCAAGGAGGGGGCTAGAGGAAGGCAGTTCTGGGGGTAGGAAGGGGGCAAGGGTAGATAACTGGCACAGTACTGAGGGGCAAGGAGGGGATTAGGGGCTTTCAATGATATTGCACCGAAGTGTCCCACCACACACTGGCAGTACCCTGGTACTGCACAAACGTGTTCCAGCAAACACTGGCACTGCACAGTAGGGTCCCATGGGGCAGTGTTGACATGATGGTGGGGGGCACAGGGCAGTGATGACATTATGGTGGCGGGGCACGGGGGCAGTGAGGTCATTGTGGTGTAGGGGCACAGGGCAATGATGACATGATAGGGTGGAGGGGCACGGGCAGTGATGACATGATGGGGTGAGCGGTGCAGGAACCTGATGATATGATAGTGGGGTAGTACAGAGCTGTGACTACAATTCCTGGAAATAAAAATAGGTGAATGTAGGAGCTAGCTATGCTCTCTATATCTGGAGATAGCCACACCCATGGCACAGGCCACATACCCTGTGTAGACCACACCCACATAACACCCCCAGATCACTAGTCACACCTCCACAGTGCTTGTCACTGCAGCAACACAAATTGGCCCTTCACAAATTTCAGCTCCAGGCCCATGCGGACATTAATCTGGCACTGTCCATGGCTAACTTGTTTCGGTATATTACCAGAGGTTCCCAACCACAGTCCTCAAGGCACACTAACAGTCCAGGTTTTAAGGATAACCATACTTCAGCACAGCTGACTTAATTAGTACCTCAGTTATTTTGACTTAACTATCCATGCTTAACCATGGATATCACTAAAACCAGGACTGTTAGTGTGCCTTGAGGACCGAGGTTGGGAATCACTGACTTAGACAGTAAAAAGTTAGACATGCAAATATAGACACCATAATGTCTACAGGTACAATATTTAGATGACCAAAAGGTCGATATGGACTATGTCGACAATCAATATCTAGACAGTCAAAATGTTGACAAGGACATAATGTAGACCTGGATATAATGTAGACAATTAATATATAGATAGGTTGAAATGTCAACAAGGTAAAAATTTTGACATTTAACGTCAACAGGGTCAAAATATTAACTGTCCCGAATTTTCAAGGGATTCCAGCTCTGGACTAACCAGTATGGTGCTGGTAAACGTTATGGCAGGGGGACCACATGCTTTGTGTCTTTCTGCTATATCGTTATCTCCCCAGCTATTTTAGCCTGGTGCTGTTTATTGTAAAATAGATGTAACCCCAAGCCGTCCGCCCACCTTCCCCACACACACTCACACTATTTTCCAATACCAGCCCAGACTGAAGCAGCATAGGAGCGCACTCCTTCCAGGGAGGAAAAAGGTCCTTCAGGCAGTGGGCCCCATCTGGTATTTATTCTGTGGGCCACTCCAACCCTGGACACAGACACTCAGCTGACAACGGGATGCTTTCCCCACTATCACACTATGAATGGGATGAATGAAAAAGGATATTGTGAAACTAAATGTCTTCTAGTAACTATTTATTGTACATGGCTAACATGCAAATAATTGCTGCCTTATTTACTAACACCAGAAGATGATAATGGTGCCCATTATTTTCACAAACTGTGGGCCTAATTCAGAGGTAGACACAGTGTCAACGTTAGCGCAGTAGAGCGTTTTTTTGCAACAGAGTATGCCTCTACTAAGTGTATGCAGAGACTGCTGTTGCAAAGCATCATTTGTAATTGAGCTGGTGGCGAACAGTCATTGATGGCCTGAAGTGAACGCATAGAAAGGCCATCTCATGGGCGTGTTTTGGGAGTATCACAGGCGTGTCAGTGAACGTGGCTGCATTCTCAAAAGCAGAGCCGCAGTCACAGTGGCCATGATTAGAGAAAGTTCAAAAGGAAACTATGTGCCAGCAATAGGACATCATAAGTGTTGATGGTCATAGCGATGGTGCGTCGATGGTGGAGTGTTTGAGTTCAGTTTGGATTTCCACTGTCCATAGACATTGAAAGTGGGCGTCTCACGGCTTTCCATCTGCAGCACTCGCAATTACACAAGCGGAATACTGAGACTAGCAATTGCATTCACAGCAGAGACTAAGAAAGAAATCGCAGCCAGAATGTCATTAGTGTCCACCTCTGAATCAGGCCCTGTGTCTGTGCAACACTTTACCTGCCCCATCTATTAACACTTGTTCATCTAATCTACTTGTTCATCAAAGCCTGCATGTGCATGAAGTCCTGATTATCTAGAGATGTAAAATCATGCTAAGCTATAGCCTGGTGGTCAACCAAAGGAGCATTACCAGGTACAGTAGGACTTATTAAGGACACACTACCACAACATACCTGTTAATAGAGGTTTCACACTGGTATCTTCTTTATCCCCTTATTTCCTGAAGTTCTCCAGGGAAATTCCTGTCTGTTCCCTTGTAACTGCACCACAGTAAAACCACTTACATCCTTTCACCAGTTATGTGTAAAAAATAAATATTAATGTTTTCTCAAAATGTTTTTTCCTTGTGTTATACATATTTCATTAATTTTGTAGGACTAGGGAGCTATTATTGTAGGAAGCCCATAAATACATATAATCTCATCACTAAGAAGAGGAGTACATAAAATACACAGAATATACTGAGATTTGAGTATTTCTGACAATTTATTGGCTATTTCTAGAAAAATTCATTTTTTTTTCTTTTCATACTAAATTAAGATAGTGTCCTACAGAGCCGGAACTAGACTTTTTGGTGCCCTGTGCCAGAAAGAGCATTGGCATCCCCCTATTTTTTAAATAGGGAGATAACACACCGAAAAAGGGCTATGGCCTCACGGGGAAGGGCCCGGGAAGAGATAGGGGAGACCAGGAGATGCTGGGGATAAAATAAGAGGAAACCAAGTGAGAATGATTATAAACAGAAAATTGACAGGCCCAGACAGCACCCCCTGCCCTGCGGTGCCCTGTGCAATGTCACCGGCCGCACTACCCTAATTATGGCCCTGGTGTGCTATCTAAACGGGAATCATCATAGAATTATCCTTATTCCTTAGCTAGGTGTCAAATAGAAATGATATAGTCATTTGTTCTCACAAATAACCTAGATAGATGAGCGAATGCTTTATGAAGCGCTTGGTGGGTGTGAATATGTTATTTACATGCAACAGATAACAGTGCTTATAAGACTGTGCTCACTACCCTGTGTAATTATAGATTTCCAAGCATGAAGAGCTTTGTACAATCGATTAGTTTGAGTACAACTGGTACATTTGATAAGAAAACAAAATTGCTTAACAATCAGTATATGAATGACCCTTTCACCCCATTAGGTGATCTTGCCAAATGACATAGAATACATGACCGAAGGCAATGAGTAGACATTAAAACATTTTATTGACTAATGCAGTCAGTTAACTTTATGCACAGAAAGAAGAAAGAGGCAAACTGCTTCAATCCATTCATAGTTTATAGCCAAGTAGTCATGAGGGTGGAGCAAATCATTAACGAATGGATAAATATAAATTCCTCATTGATCAAATGCTAATAAAGACCTACCTCTAAATAAAAAATAAGAAAAAGCAGAGGACTAAAGTTTACAAAAATATACACTGGGCAACCTGCAGCAGAGAGGGGATGTAGTTATCAGACTGATGGGTGGCATGCCGCCGGTCTGAATCCAGACACTGAAAGTCCAACAAGGGACTTAAGATAGGCTCTGAAATACCAACGCCTATCTTAATCCCGATGCTGGAATCCAGAAGGACGGCAGCCCGAACGAGGTGCCCTTAGCGTTAGCTGCAGGGGGAGAGTGGTAGGTTTAGTCAGCGTAGTGGAGTTAGGGTTAGATTTTGGGGAGGTGGGGTTAGGCACCCCAAGTAGGAAAGGTTAGGGTTAGGCACTAAGGATTCTGCCTTTGAACCTCTATACACTCCTACCTATACCTTCTGATATCCTGCCTATAAACCTCTAAGGATGACGCTATTTTGCGTACGCAGTTATACAGTAAATAAAGACTCCAGACCTAGAACCTGTGGTTCCAAAGCACAAAGTATTATTCAAGTAAAAGTACAGTCAGTTACACGCTAGTTATAAGTACAATTTAGCACAAAGGAATTATACAGACCCAAGTAAAGTTATACATACGCAGGTCTCTGGACCAGATGTAGGCATCAGCAAGAAACCCCTCGTCAATCAGCATTCAGCACGAAGACTCGAAACCCAGGGTCAGAGCACACATATTTATACCCCCCAGAAATAGACAACACAATAGAGAAGTTTGTTGCTAATACCATTGGTCCTAACGGAGAGGGCATATGTTACAAGGCATCTAACAGGTTGGTTCAAATAGACACAGTCCAGCCTCTAACAACTGGTGGTCTCTGGTTTCCCAACTCATGCAAATCCTAACAGTTGGTCATATAATGTACATTTTGTTGCTTGAAGTCTCTGCAGTCCATAAGTTGAGAATGCCTGTTGCGATCTCTACATCGATGTTACCGGAATACTGTTGAGAGAGTACGCATCAGTACAATACCAAACATGACTTACTTAACACGTATAAAACCTTAGTTACAAAATAATCTTTATTTCATAGCTATTATAGTAAATGTGCATACTTGAATCTTATACCTTAAAGCTTATGGAACCTTGTATGTGAATATGTAATGTGTGAGTATGTGGGGTTTGATGTAAAGACGCTAGGTAGGTTTATCTGATTTGGAGCAGATGTGCACGCATGCAGCTAATAAACAGCATTCGCATGCAGGATATTGTGCATTCGCTACTGAGCATCATGTTAGCAGCTTAACTGTGCGGAATGTGCGATGTTCATGCATGAGATTCCATACACATATATATATGTGTATACATATATCCATACATATATATATATATATATATATATATATATATATATATATACATACACATATATACACACACACACATACATCTCATTCCTTATTTACAGTTTCAAACTGTAATGCAAATGTGTTACCCCCAGCTGTGAAGCCAGGGTCCATTCTGTCTGGATGTGGGACTAAAACCTGTTTAGGATTCAGACAAATTCAATTGTGTAGATCAATGCCTGGGTTATATTACAATTGCTATACTATACTTGCCTACATACAGGGATTCCCAATTTGTATGTAAAACACTCACAGTATCCTGGTGCATTGTCTATTCTATTTACTTTTCTCAGGGGCTGCATTTCTAGTTGTTTTTGGTAGATTATCAAAAACATTGCATCTGTACTTAGCTCGTGAGTTGTAACTTAAAATGGCGCTGGTCGCAAAATGGCGTCTTGCAAATTCTTGTTTCTAAAATGAGTCTAGCTTCCATTAGTAAGATGGCGTCACGCACGCCAATTTCTACGCTGATTCCGTCTCAGCCATTAATCCAGCTTCGACAGCACCATTGGGTGGGGTGTTAGGGTTAGGCACTAAGGGGGGAGGGTTAAGGTTAGGCACCATTGGGGGGGTGTTAGGGTTAGGCACTAAGGGGGGGAGGGTTAGGTTTAGGTAAGAAGGGGGGAGACTTAGGTTTAGGCACTAATGGGTAGGGTTAGGGTGCGGGGTGGGGAGGGTTAGGCTACAATAAGGGAGGGTTAGAGGGAGAAGGGGGAGGGTAAGTATTCTTTCCCGACCCCTGTCAGAATATCAACCATCGGGAAGCTGCTGCCAGTATATTGACAGGAGGCAACCCGACAGTTGGTATTACATACCGATTCTCTGTGTTAGGTTGGCATCTTACTAACAGCAACAAAAATAGAAAATCCATAATGGATTAAGTAACTCTATAGTAAGAACAGTCACACTGGTTTGCATGATATTATACAATAGAGTGCCCAATCACCAAGTAACTGTCCAATCTATTTCAAACGGGTGTCATGTCCCAGAGA
Organism: Taudactylus pleione; assembly: GCA_031769625.1. Lineage (NCBI taxonomy): Eukaryota > Metazoa > Chordata > Amphibia > Anura > Myobatrachidae > Taudactylus > Taudactylus pleione. The sequence continues at coordinate 5,515,745 of JAUIMM010000190.1, read as the reverse complement.
GCGCTTCTAGTTCAGCACGCTATGCTCTCTCCCAAGCAGTCTTCCTCAACAATGGAAATGTGATATGTAGAGGAAGAACGCCTTGGAGTAAGCAAAGTGTAAACAGTAATTGGCTAACAGCAGAGTTGTTATGAATAACACTTGTCATGAATTCCATTTGGTAGAAAAACCATGTTCTATTAAGGATTGTCTGTCTTCTAGCAGCAATTATTAATTTCCAAACCAACGCAGGCTAGAAGGTGTGAACCAAATTAATGCATGCATTAATTTCCTAGTAATGTCTGGTCACAATGTGTGGCTGTATCATTCAGAATTATGGTGACTTCTCGACCGCTATCAAAAAGGAAATCCTAGTCAATCCCTGTTGCGCCAAATTGAGCCCCTGAGGAGCCCTGCTTTCCGTCACACTGCGCCTCCCCTGGAAGAAAAAAAACTAAATATACATTCCACCAAAAGTTAATACAAAACAAACATGTCGGTGGGTGGGAGGGATCACAAACTGGAAAGAGAAAGTATTAATTACATAAAAATCCATGTGCTTATATCTCAGCCAAGCTCAGTCAAGTTCTCGGTTATTTTAACAATTGTCGTAGTATTATAAGTTACTGGTCTGGGCCGTTCCTCTCAGTTTTGATCTCTACAACCATGTTGGTTTCCTGCCTAGCAAAGAGTCTGTCTCGCTTAAGCTGTTGTAAAACCGCTGTTGCAGCTTTTTTTGTGTCTTAGCTGCTTTGCAAAATAGTAATGTGTTTAGCTGACCTTTAGGACCATCAGGGGGAAAGATCTACTGTAGCTTATTCTGCATCAAAAGAATGATTAACTGTCCCTTGAGGGAGGTAATTTCCTATGTGACCAGTTTTCAGTCTGAGGCAATGCTACTAAGCTGTCACGGAGGTTGACTTGCCAAAGATGGGATAGGAATGCTTGTGAGTCCCATGAGAGTAATGAGACTTGTCTAGAATTAGTTTTATAACAATGTTAAAATTGCATTCCATTATTAGATAGTTCTGCACAACCTGCTCAATGTGCTGGACCAATTTTGCAAAGAAAGAAACCTGTCCATGACTGTGCACGTTGACATCAGCTAAAGCAACTTTAGCTGGACTAAGGCTGCCTCTCAAGGTCAAAGGCAACCCTCCAGATCTGAGAACAATGTTATCACAGAGAATTGCTAGCCTTTTGTTTTCTGCCTGCAGCGGTGAGAAAAGTTGAGGTACTACCATTTATCTTGTAGTTGAGAGAGCAGATATTGGCCAAAATGTTATATAGCCTGTGATATGTGGGCTGTGGTGAGATTTCGCTGATGTAGCCCCTATATTTAAAGCTGCAGTTTGTTTTAAGTCTAAACCAACCTAATTTGCCTTAAAAAAAAAAAAAAATTGTTGCTTTAAATGAAGCAGTTACATCACCAAAATCTTGCTGCTGTCTGTATCTCGCAGGCTTTACCATTTGGTCCAATATCTTCTCTCTCCCTCTTGCAAGCTCTCAAAACCATTTTATGGATAGACTGTTTACAGCACATATTTTTTTTGGCCAAGAAACATTGGTTTATTTTTTAACATACATGCTTAAATTATAGATTCAAATTATTAACTCTTACAAGAATCCAGGGATGTTTCACTTTGTGAACTATGTTTTGTTGAAATGTATTAATGTATGTTATAGCTAGTTTAGAATAGCGCTATTTCCTAGCACATCATCCATGACATCAGATGGAAACCGTTATTTATTAAAGAACAGTAACGCTAACTTACCGTTCGTATATGTTAAATGAATTCACCAGGCACTGGCCTCAGTTAAACAGAGCTCACAAGCGCTGAGGTTCCCGGCAGGCAGCTCCGGCATCACAAATCTCACTCTATGCTGCAGTGAAGACAGCTACCCGGCACTCGTTGGACGAGTCCCCCTCACTTGCTGCAGGTATAAGCGGACATCCCCATACACTACTGACTGCCACAAAGCGCCCACTTTATCAACCTTGTAAAGCCATCCAGAACACCAGTCACCCGCTCACATTAGTCCCCACCCGCTTACACTTACCAAAGCTGTCCAAAGAGAAGACCCTAAGGTGCATCCTTCCAAATGGCTTCCCAACACAAGCTCCTCGGAGTTCTTGTTGTGACACTGTACATGCGCTGGATTTAAACCTCGTGCATGTGCAAAGAATAGAAGTTTTGGAAAATAAAAATTGTCAGTGCTATCTGCATAGGAAAAATAGCACTGACAGGGGCAATCTTCATTAGCACTCGCACCTAGGATGTGTTTTAATAAATACACATCAAAAATTAACTATAACGCTGTGTACGTTAAAGATAAATATCACTGCAAGTGAAACTCGTTAGTAAATGGAGCCCATAATGTTTAATACATTGCTAAAACTATAAATGAGCTATCATACAACTGTATGATCAGTGAATAACAAATAGTGTAAAAGCAGAATGGGCCCCTTTGTGTGAATGATGACATGTGGCTGGGAGGTAAAGAGTAGACACTCAGCACACTGGATTCATTATAGAGAATGACATCATAGTAACGCAGGCTCCCTTTGCAAACAGGGTTGTAAATCATTTTGTTAACATCATAAAATCATCTCTGCTGTAAAGCACAGGCCAGGCTGTGGTGTCCAGGCCAAGAAGCATCAAAGGAGTTGACTGGGAACAGCAGGATCTATACTCATTTATGGAATATTTGAGCGAAAACACAAAACACAGAAAGTGTAAAAGCCCAGAAAACTTTGGGTTGGTTCAGAATTTGGCGCATACGCTGGCGTGTTACTTCGTTTCTAGATCTGCATAAGGAGTTTGTGTGCATGTAAATCATTTTTCTGTCTGTAATCTGTGTATCACTAACACTTCCCTTTTAGCTTATTTTAATTATTACTTTAAGAATTAGTATTTAATTTCTCCCAAAATTAGTCAATCCTTTGGAACATGGTGTTCAGCTTTCATTTTCCTGTTTAAATGAATTTGCACTGTTGTTAATAATAATAAAAACAAATTTTATATAACTTATAATACTGTAAATTGGTAATGCCAAAACTATTTTACACTTGCAAAATGTGTCTGCCTTTTGTAGGCTTGTGCCTCCAGAAAATGTCCTGCTGCCCACTTGTGGCTCATAATTTATTCTGAAAAATGAGCTAAATTAATAGTTTACCAGATATTGGGCCTGGTTCAAAGATAAACGCAATGCCCGTCACTGCTGCAATCCCGTACACAGCGGGCTTGTAAAATATGCTGTGCACAGAGACACCCAACTCCGGCATCTCACATGCTCCGCTTCTGTACGACTTTGCAGAAGCTCACTAGAGCACTCCAAGGAAACGGTCCTGAAATACTTGTGCTTTTTTAGCCACCCTCCATTACCTCCACCAAACACTGATTACCTGTCACTCACTTTGCAAAAAAATCCTCGCTGAGGGCCTGATTCAGCAAGGATCACAACTGCGATTATGCACGCAATCGACTGTTTGTTGCCTTCTGCGTATGTATCGTAGTAATTACGCAGACCCATCGTAGAGTGATTGACAGGAAGTGAGTGTTACAGAGTTACAGAACTCTGTAACTGTACAATTCTTAGGAGCCAATCTGACATTGGGAATTGCTCTACCTTCTTCCGTTTCCCCGCAAACAGATTCCTGTAAGTGAGACTGTTTTATAATTTTTTTCCTTTTTGTTTATAAGAATACTAATTGTCTAAGACTATCTTTGTATATCATTCTTATTAATTGTTTTTGTATATTCTTTAAGCATTATGTGTATCTTTGACATATTAAATTTCATTCAGTAAGATCGGTCTCTGTGATTCTTATCGGATCCTTTTTATCTGTAGATTCAGCTAATTTATTCTACATATCTATACTATAGGTTATTGTTTGGGTAATGATAACTTGGACTTCATTGTGATTACATAGATCAGAAGTTTCCTATTTTTACTGCTTTGTTTCTGAAACAACTTCTGTGGTGTAAATTATCAGTGTTGTACGTAACATATTTGTCACCAGGAGTGGCTTTTTAATTTGGCACCCACAAGTATGCCCCCACATTGACACCTGCATACCGGTCCCCCCCCTCCCTCCGAGTACTCATCTTCCGTGGCTGGCTCAGAGTCTTGAATCATACAGAGTGGCTCCCAAGCCCAATAATGAGGATCACAGATGTGATTTGTCACATGATGCTGTTCAGGAGCCACTCTGCACTGTATGCATGGTGCATGCAGAACACAGAGCTGAATCAAACTCCCATAACAGTGCTGATAAGCTGCTATAGAATCGACATTATGACATGACACCATGGCTGCTCAGCACTGTGAGAGTGACTTCCACCACTATGTCCAGACCTTCGCATGTCATCATGAGAGAGTCAGATTATCTGTGACACAGACTTACTCAATAGTTCTGCGGGTGCAGTGGCCACTGTTTACATCTGGAACAGCTGAGCAATGCCCGCAATGCCACAGAGCAGTGTCGAAGCTGGATGGTTGGCTGAGACTTAAATTGTAGAATCAAAATCTGCACAACACCATTTTGAGTATGGCCACACAACGCTATTTTGCATACCCCACACAGTATCAGTAATACACGGCGCTATATTGTTATTTAGCATAGTGTGTTTCCCACACAATAGAACACTGTTAAAAGTCCTGACAAAAACAATACGTACATTTATTACTACATATAATATGAACAACCCAGCAAAGCACGTACCATGGTGTACTTCACAAACACGTAGATGCACAACGCATACTAGCATCTTTTTTTAATATCCCCACACCGACACACTACACACTTACACATAAAGGTTCCCTAGCATTAAGGTTAATATTAAAGGTTTTATTCGTTATCAACTCTATTGTGAAATACATATATTTGGTATTTAAGGTTTAATACATGATAAGCGGACCGTGTTTGGTGCTATTCTAAACCACTGTTTATTTGCAGATTTCCTGTTCCATCGGCAAGGAAATCGCAACATGCGTTTGCAAGTTATGGATCATAGAGAGAGGCATTGCAATGTACTCTGTAATGTAATGTTTACTAGCCAGTTTAGACTTGTTCTTCAGTGGGAAAATGCACACAAAGAGCTGTTGGAGGGCTGGACTGTTACAATACAAACTGACCTATGAACTGTATCATAACAGAAGAACCAGGAGGAAGAACCAATGGGATTATGTCAACTTGTTCTATTGTATTGCCTATCTCTATAAGGGTATATATGCAAGCACTCTAGATCTGGTAGTTAGTCATCTTTTTCTTTCTGTTGGCGGAGGTTTCACATTTGATGCCAGAAAATCTGGATCCAGAGTGCATGCGTATGTATCGACTGTACCTTGTATATGTATAATCTTTTTGTGCTAAATTGTGTTTAGATCAAGGCGTGTAACTGAATGCTTTTTATATAATAATACGTTTTTGTGCTTTGGAACCACATTCAAAGTCTGGAAAGCAATTATTTCTTGTGCGACTTGCAACGCTAAATAGCAACTTTAGGGTATAAAGATTAATAGGAATTCATAGTTGGGGGCTCGTCGAGTGAAGTCAATCTACCACAATTCACATGGTAACTCACCAAAGGGTGGAGGCGCCATACGCAGGAAAGAACGCATTGCCTTCGAAAACCTGCTACCACTTGATGCGGAGAGACCGCTATCCGTTATTGTGTGAGTTAATGGAGCGCTGACTAGGATCTAGGGACAAGGAAGGAAGAGTTGTTTTCTTTCGTTGTTAAAATTTTGTGTTAGAGGGTAAGTCGCACAATAGCGTATGCATATTTCCTGTATTGCTGCCACGTGTTCAAACGGTCATTGTATGCATAGCGCGATTGCTTGTTAAACCTCTGAATTATACTGCTATATTAAGGGAAAAGGTTTTATTTGTTTTCTGCGCAGAAAAGGTGTATGTAATTGAAACGTGTGATTGTAAAGCGGAGGCTACTGTCTGGTTAAGCCTAAGTGTAAGTGGAGGCTACTGTCTGTTAAGCCTAATTGAAACTCGGTAGGTGCCCGACAGGGCAGTACAAACTACTGGGCCAGTGTACAAAGCAGGTACATTGTGGTTATCAAGACCCTAAGGGGTTTCTTGGTCCGGCACCCATTAATCGTAAAGTCCATTGATCAGTTAGGTTCTTTGGGCAATGCGATCGAACCACATAGTTATATAAACTGTGATTGTGAAGTGGGTTGTTGTGGGAGTGAAACTGCTGGCAAGGTTAGGAGTTATTGGAACTCCTAGATGTTACCAGCTGGGAATAAACTCAAAGTAGGAAGTCAGTGGTGAAGCTTGGAGATAAATTCATCACAAGTAAAATAATTCGCTAGGCGGTTATTTTACTCCTCATTTATGCACAACGGACCATATCGCCTAGCGGGAGAAGTGGTGCATAGCGGCTGAAGCTTGGTCGAATTCGCCACAGGTAGAATAATTTACAATAGGTGGTTATTCTGCTCCTCGTTGTGCAAGCCAACTGTAACGCCCGGCGAGCCGACTGTGCATAATGGGAGGGAGTGCGTGAACGTAGCTCTCTGAATATCGTTCACCAATCGAAATTCTCTAGAAATTACTAAGCGTTTTCTCAGATGGGTGCAAGGCAATCTCTAGTAATGGTCGATGATGTGCTGCTGATGGAAGGGCCGACTGGATCGACCAGGTATGTTATATTTAAAAAGTATGGTGCGTACTGCGACATATGGGTCAAGATGACCAAGGAATGTAGAACACCTTTTCCTAAAATTGGTAGCTTTGATTCAGAGATTCTGAATAATGTTAGAGAGAGTATATGTTTAGTGAAATCTCTAAAGAAAAGAATAAAGTTTAACGATTGCTTGAAGTTGTGGCAGCACGAGGGGAACATGTGGCTTAGCGGTGTGCACGTGACGCAAACTAGAGTCGCGCGCACAGTGCAAAGTAGCACGCATTGCAAAGTAGCGTTGTGGAAGGTAATGTTAGTAGCGAACATGCACCACCACCCTATGCAGATGGGGGTGAAGATACAGTCGATCACAAAAATCATAAAAATGTAACAAATAACTTGTACCCTCTCCTAAGTAACTATAAGGAACATGTTTATGATGCAGATGATGAACCTGTTGTAATTTCAGCTCTCTCCCATGTTTCCCAAATGTTAGATGTACCATCACAGCAACCACAGGTAGCTGCCCCGTTAGTACCAGAAATGGAGGTAGCCCCACCAGTGCAGGAAGTATTAACACCCGCTTTAACAGTAGCCGAGGTTAATACCATATGTAGTAGTAGGCTGAACCCTCAACCAGGTAATCAGGCCAAAGGTAGCATTGTGGCAGGCATCCATCCCGTCCGGACAATAACTGTTCCCAATGGAAATCCAGATGCACGTGGTGTAGTGGCCACCAGGAATGTAGCGATGCATTGTCCATGGACATGAGCAGAGCTACATTCCTTAATGACAGATTTCCCTGACCCTAGGAAAGAACTAGTAAAGTGCCAGAGATTTGTAAAGGATTTAGGTAATGCTCATGAGCCAACCAACAAAGATTGGCGAGTGGTATTACGGGCATGTCTTCCACACAATACCGATGTGAAAAAGTTTATCACGGCCTGTGTATTGGATGGAGATAGTCCCATAACTGATGAAGGTAATCAGGACAACATAGCCCGCATTGTCACCCAGTTGGCCGTATATTTCCCACCATCGCAACCATCGGGGCTTACGACCAGACCCTAAGGTTGGGTCTGGGCACTTGTAAGCCCCAGGGAGCTTTCTGCTCTGATGGAGCAGGAAGTTCCCCACTGACATTACTGATGATGTCAGTGCGGCCGCCCACAAAACGGTAGGCGTTCGTAAAGGAATGCCTCCATTTTGGAAACCACCCCCCCGGCCCGCATACCAAACGGGGCAGCTGTCAATCAACATTGACAGCTGCCCCTTTGGTAGCAAGCTCCGGAGTGACAGAGTTTCTGTCGCTCCGGGGCTTGTGCACGCGCAGTGCGGCCGCTGCGCGTGCGCAGGCCTAATCATCGAGTGGTTACAAGCACATCGGTGCACGCGACCGACTCTGAATAAGGTCCTTAGTCTTCCTCAAAGTCTGATCAGGTCGTACACACAGAGGAAACAGAGCAGGCTTTCCTTAACCTTAAGGATAGCCTGACAAGAGCACCTGCATTGGGAATACCTGATCATGAAAAACCTTTTGATTTGTACTGTACGGAAGCTGACGATTGCGCAGCAGGAGTCCTCACACAAAAACATGGTGATGCCAGTAGGCCCGTAGCATACTACAGTGCACAATTGGACACTGTGGCAAGATCACTCCCAACGTGTTTAAGAAGTGTAGCAGCAACTGTTCTATTGGCCAGTAAGAGTGAGGATGTAGTATTAAGCCACGGTGCTGTACGTTAAACCCAGCTATGTATTTACCATATGTGCCTCAGGATGCACAAAGGGTGGAGAGAGGTGAGTCGCTGGCGGAAGGTGAATTCTGCAGGTATATTGATGCACATGATTGTATGGAATATCTGAATCAGACCTTTACTGCAAGACCTGACATACGTGATACACCTTTAGAAAATGTAGATGTGACATTTTACACGGATAGGAGTTGTCATAGACAAACTGACACTGGAGAGTTATGTACAGGTTATGCTGTTGTAAATGATGAAGACATCATAGAAGCCGAACCCCTTGGTCCACTTCACTCGGCCCAAGTGGCGGAGCTGGTGGCACTAAGAAGAGCATGTGAATTAGCAAAAGGCAAATCTGCTAATATCTACACTGACTCTAGGTACGCCTTTGGAGTAGTACATGATTGGTGCTCTATGTTGTCTAATAAATTTTATGACAGCAGCAGGCACACCAGTCGCACATTCAAAACATATAAAAGGACTATTGACAGCGATTCAAATGCCTAAGGCAGTGGCCGTCATTAAGTGTAAAGCCCATACATGTGAGGACGATCTGGTGTCACTGGGCAATAACAGGGCAGACGAAGCAGCCAAATGGGCAACAGGTTTAAAATGGAACATGCCAATCAACCAAATGATGTTTGAAACGATTGATATGCAGAAATTAATTGAGATGCAAAATTTGTGTTCCATTCAGGAAAAGGCAGTCTGGAGATCCAAGGGATGTGGGCAAGAGTCCTCTGGACTCTGGAGAGATGGACAAGGTAAGCCGGTGGCACCCAAGGCATATTACCCAAGCTTGGCTGAGGCAGTGCACGGTCTGACTCACCTGGGAAAGCAAGGTATGTGCAAGTTGGTGAGGGCGTATTGGTGTGCACCAGGTTTCTCTTCCCAAGCCGAAAAGAAGGCAATGTCCTGTTTGACATGCTTGAGGAAGAATGTTGAAAAACAATACCAACCGAGCCAGCCCACATTCCTCCGACAGACGGACCTTTTCAGGTAATACAAATTGATTTCATCCAATTACCACCCTGCAGGAATCTCAAGTATGTATTAGTGTGTACAGATGTGTTTTCTAATTGGGTTGAGGAATATCCAGCTGCCACTAATACTGCTGCATTTACTGCTAAAAAGATTGTTCAGGAATTTGTATGCAGATACGGTATCCCTAGAATTATTGAAAGTGATAGGGGTACTCATTTCACAGGTGATGTCTTCCAGAACATGTGTAAGTTGATGGTTATTAATAGTAGACTTCACACCCCTTACCGACCGCAAGCCAGCGCCAAGGTGGAGAGGATGAATGGTACTATTAAAAATAAATTAAGTAAGATTATGGCAGAAACTGGACTGGGGTGGCCAGAAGCATTACCACTAGTCCTTCATAGCATCAGGACAACTCCTAGACTCCCTCTCAATCTGTCCCCCTTTGAGATACTGTTTGGTAGACAACCTCATTTGATTGTAAGTCCACAGGAAGATTTGAAAAGTAACAATGAGGTAACTGAAAGGTATCTTATAACAATGAATAAACAGTTGAAGCAGCAACAGCAGAAACTGAAATTGTTGTCACCTGATATGCCTGCAACAAACTGTCATGATGTTGAACCTGGAGAATTTGTTATGATCAGAAATTTCTTACATTCATTTTGTCTGACAGATCAGTGGGAAGGTCCGCATCAAGTGTTGCTGACAAGTACAACTTCCTTGATAGTGGCAGAGAGAGATACCTGGGTCCATTCCACTCACTGCAAAAAGGTTAACCAACCGGTGGAGAGACAAGGCGGAGTCGAGGCAGATAATGTAGACCTGTCAATGGCGAGGATGTTCCAGGAGGGTTAAAAGTTGCAGTGAGACACCTGAGCTAAAGAAATTTGTAGATCACTGTTCCAGAAATGGAGTGGTATGCTGGGGTTACGTTTGTGTCTTCTTCCAGAGTTTTCATCATACTAGTTTGTTTCAGGATTTCTGGTTTCTGTGATGGAGAACAGATGACGAAGAGGGGAGGTGATGGTGATATCGATGGTGTGGAACTAGGAGAAGGAGTGTTAAACCAATCGGGGGAGTATCTGACCAAACCCAGTGCAGTAATTGCTAAGAGATCTGTTATTTTGGAAACTCGGAGACAGTGTGAAGGTCTATCGTCTGAGGACTATTGTATTTGTGAGTTTTGTGGGTCCCAAATTGATGAGAGATGCACTTAACAGTGCCAGCCTAAGTATAACCTAGAGGATTATCATACATTGGTGGGCAAAGTTGTAAACCAAACTGACTGTTGGATATGCTCTCACGTGCCTCAAGGACAACATAATGTAAGGTTAGTGCCATTCCCATTGAATGTCTCTGAGGTTTTAGAATTGCGAAGAGGGGATGCACTGGATGGAAAATTTCTAATGTCCAAACCACCTCATTTTAAACTCCACCAGTACCAAGTAGATAGATCACTTTTATGTTTGAACATCACCAACTCCAACAAACCAGGAATTTGGGAGGTGACTGGGAATAACCAGACGATGACCTTCTCACTAAGAGCTGATAATGAACTTAGAAATGTTGAACTTTTACGCACAATTAGACTGGGTGGAAGACACTTCCAGTATAAATATACACTAAGGGGCTCATTCAGACCCGGTCGTTAGTGCCGATGCGCTCGGGCCTGGTCGATGGCCCCCCACAAAGCATGCGCACGACGGCGCCAGCGCCGTCGTGCGCATGCTTGAGACCCGCTACGACCGACAGCGCCGGTCGTAGCGGGTCTCCATCCAAAGGGGGCGAGCTGTCGATGTTGATTGACAGCTCGCCCCATTTGGAAGGCGGACCGGGGGGGTGGCAGCCCAAATGGGGGCGTTCCCATGGGAGCGCCTACCATTTGGGGGCGGCCCCACTGACATCACTAGTGATGTCAGTGGAGAGCTTCCGGCTCAGACAGAGCCGAAAGCTCTCCGAGGCTTACGACAAGGGAGACCCTACCCTAGGGTCTCATCGTAAGCCCCGATGGTCACGATGGTCTTGACCATCGCGACCATCACCTTAGGCGGTCATAAGGCTGTGGGTGTTAACCCACAGACTTACCACCGCAAAGGAGGACGTCTTGAAAATTCAAGATGTCCTCCCCTCATTCAGACCGACCACACGCTCTGTGCAACCGGCTCTGAATGAGGTCCTAAGTTCCACCAAAGAAATGGTTGGTAGGGTACCAGAAGTGTACTGTGACAAGGTATTACAACCAGAAACTTGTATGAGTCAAATGGGAGAACCTGAAATAGGATCACTTGCTAGGGAAATGTGTTTGACGATAATGATGCATACTATCCCTTATGTACTCCCTGATGATGTGTATTTTATATGTGGAAGGAAAGCGTATAAGTGGCTCTCTCCGAGTTCAGAAGGTTTATGCTACCTAGGAAGAGTAGTTCCAGACGTTATGACCCTTACACATGGTGAAATGCTTGGTATCCATAAAAACACACCATCCCCATATCTTCATACGCATTATAAACACTGTGACAAAAGAAACATGATACCTGGTGATGTACATAAAGCCACACAGTTGATTAGTGAAGCAACTGGCTTTCAAGTTTTAGTAGCATTGGATCCTACCAGGATCGCTCTGGGTACTCTAAATTTCAGGTATATTCAAGACCTTGCTAAATTAATAGATAATATCACCAAGATGTATGATGACACGTTTCGGTATACAGGTAGGGAGTTACAAGCTTATAAGAAAGTACTTGTGCAACATAGGCTAGTGTTAAATTATTTAACAGCTGTCACTGGAGGGTACTGTGTAACTTTGGCAACCCAATTTGGTGTCAAGTGCTGCACATATATTACAAATAGCACTAGTGACCCCAGGGAGGTGATAGGCCGGAAGATTGATGAAATTCTGCAGTTAAAATGGGAATTTCAGAAGAACCATAATGCTTCGCTGATTGAAGTAGAGGAGAAGGTAGAAGAGTGGTTCACTTGGTGGAACCCTGTGAATTGGTTCTCCAGTCTAGGAGAATGGGTCTAGGAACTGGTTGCCACTGTGGGTAAGCTCCTGATCCTTATACTGATTGTCATCTTAGTAATTGGCTTATGTGTCAGGTGTGTTCCTAATGTATTGAAGTGTGGAAAGTGTACAAGGGCGAACCGAGATGATGGTGATGAGCAATGATATTATGGATACCTAAGTCAAGGAAGAACTGTATTACAACCCCAAACTAGAATGTACCATCAGATGATGTATAGATTTAGCCATCCATGAAATGTATTATTAAATGTCATTGTAAACATCCTAAATAATGTAAGTCCCTATCCCCTTCAAGACTTCCTTTATAGATTAGGTGTATCCCCATATCTTTCCCATGATCTTTCAAGATCCGCGGTGTGCGTATAAGGGTAGTTTTATGTCCCTCCCAGAGACACATTATTGATGGTTTAATGACCACATTGTGTCATCCCATAATATAACATTAAATAATATGTCATAGTGTAAGACTAAAAATAAATTTAAGATCAGAGTGTGATAGCATGTGGTTTGCTATCAAAAGGTGGACTGTCAAAGCTGGATGGTTGGCTGAGACCTAAATTGTAGAATCAAAATCTGCACAATGCCATTTTGCATATGGCTACACAGCGCTATTTTGCGTTTCCCACACAGTATCAGTAATACACGGCGCTATGTTGTTATTTAGCGTAATGCATTTCCCACGCAATAGAACACTGTTAAAAGTCCTGACAAATACAATACATACATTTATTACTACATATAATATGAACAACCCAGTAAAGCACGTATCATAGTGTACTTCACAAACACGTAGACGCACAACGCATCCTAGCGTCTTTCCTTAATATTCCCACACAGACACACTACATACTTACACATAAAGGTTCCCTAGCATTAAGGTTAATATTAAAGGTTTTATTCGTTATCAACATATATTTGGTATTTAAGGTTTAATACATGATAAGCGGACCATGTTTGATGCTATTCTAAACCACTCTTTATTTGCAGATTTTCGGTTCCATCGGCAAGGAAATCGCAACATGCGTTTGCAAGTTATGGATCATAGAGAGAGAGGCATTGAAATGTACTCTGTAATGTAATGTTTATTAGCCAGTTTAGACCTGTTCTTCGGCGGGAAAATGCACACATAGAGCCGTTGGAGGGCTGAACTATTACAATACAAACTGACCTATGAACTGTATCGTAACAGAAGAACCAGGAGGAAGAACCAATGGGATTATGCCAACTCATTCTATTGTATTGCCTATCTCTGAAAGGCTATATATGCAAGCACTCTAGATCTGGTAGTTAGTCATCTTTTTCTTTCTGTTGGCGGAGGTTTCACATTTGATGCCAGGAAATCTGGATCCAGAGCGCATGCGTATGATCAACTGTACCTTGTATATGTATAATCTTTTTTCGCTAAATTGTGTTTAGATCATATAATAATAAGTTTTTGTGCTTTGGAACCACATTCAAAGTCTGGAAAGCAATTATTTCTTGTGCGACTTGCAACGCTAAATAGCGACTTTAGGGTATAAAGATTAATAGGAATTCATAGCAGTCACCTCTTCCTACCCTGGTACCCTGTACCCTCCAAACTCCCTCCATGTCCCCTCCCTTAGTATGCCACTGGCAATTATATTTGGAAAATTAATAGAGAATGGGAGAGATACCGGGGAGTGTAATTTTTTTGTACACAGAACAAGCGGTTGTTTTTTGATTAACTCTGTGTCTGACCCACATCATGCAGGTTTAAGTAAATGCTGATCTTGACAGTTATGGAAAGTGGTTAGAGATTATAGTATCTTGGAACTGGGTCAATGACAGTAGCTATAAATTTTCACCACAGACCCACCGAGAAGCAGTAAATTTTCGTATATAAAGCCCTAAATCTTCAATATAGTAGACGAGACTGAAGACTAAGACAATAGTCTCTGCATAACATAAGGGGAAACTAGTGACTGCCTACCCCTAACTACATAATCCCTCCTGCCCTCTCCGGTCTGCCAATGACAGTTGCCTCTCCTCTACTCTGGTTACTTCATCTCATGCTCATAGATTTTGCCCGTGCAACCCACCTTTACTGGAATGAGCTACCTTGTTCGGTCAGGCTCTCCCCAACCTTGCAGAGCTTCAAACGCGCACTGAAAACTCACCTGTTCATCAAAGTACACCCTTCCACCATAACGTCACCAGGTCGCTCTCCCCACCCTCCTGTCTCAACCATTTCTTGCCTCCTTCCTGCCCTCAGGTTCCCATATACACACTCATGCCTCATGTCATCTGTCTGTCTTCCCTCTCCCCTAGATTGTAAGCTACTAGGTGCAGGGTCCTCCTCCCTACTGTCTCACAGCCTTCTTCTCTAGCACTTCTATGACAGCCTTTACCTCCCCAGCTGTATTGTGTACTGATAATTGTGGTGCTAATGGTTACTTGTTCTCCGTTTATGTTCTGGTTACTGTATTGTAATGTTCTGTGTACCCTGTACTGTCCTACTGTTGACGTATTAACGGCGCTGTGGACTACTTGTGGTGCCCTATAAATAAAATTTTATAATAATAATAACTATAAGTGATACAGTACAATCACGATTTCAGGATACTGTCCTGCGATCAACACCGGAAAATAAAAACACCAGAGGTGTAGCACACCCACAACGATGCGATCACACACCCAAATGCCGCAGCCACACACCTGTCCCTACTTGCTATCATCTGCTGTTGTGTAGTATACAAACAAATGTATCAAATTCTTTAGATCAATAATGTTTTTACTAATACAAATTAGTTTAAGTGAATTATTACATTTCAGAATTTGTTTAGAAATCTTTTAGGTCTCAGAACTGATTTAGAGATATGTTTATGGTTAACCTTCAGTTCCGACTTGAGTTATTTAGGCTTAAAACGTAATTTAAGTCAGATTTAGGACTGGGCTAATATTGATGCAAGAGTTAGCATCAAGGTTATTTTCTTGTGTTTTTTTTATTTTAATCTTTACATTTCACTTGAAAGAGAAGGCAATTTAAAATAGGTGTGTGGTGGCTGACCTATGGTAATTACCAATTATTTATATGACCCTGGCCCTTGACAATACTCAGACTAAATAAAATTACTTTTATTACACAATGGGAAATTGAATCCACAAGTAATATAACGGTTACACTTATTATTAAACCAATTCCCACACCTTCCCGAAGTACCTTAAATTAGCCATACCTATTAACCCTGCTCCAGCTTTGACCACAGAAGAGCTTGAGAAGGCAGAACCTGGAACACAGAACCCAGTCAAAGGCTACAAGTCTGTCTAACATCATAGGAGCAGGATTTATTGATACGCAAAACAGAAATTACCTAAATCAACTCATAAAGCAGCTGTTACTTAAATTACATTTTTTTTTTTTTTTAAAGACACAGATTTCCCCAGCACACTACTGATAGCCAATAAAAAAGCTAGCATTATGCCTGTAAATGATAACTCATGACTATGGGGCCTATTTATTATGTTAATTATTGAGGGCCGGATGGCCCCCATAATTAGGTTTCTAATTCGCTGCAAGCCTGGAGCAATTCAGCATTGCTCCAGTGTGGAAACAGCTGATCCAAAGATCAGCTGTCCCCTTTCACTGCTACTTTACTAGCGGTGAAACTTAGCTACTGAACTTGCACGAACTTGGGTGGAAGGAGATGAGCAGTGGCAGAGAGATCTCTCTGCCTCTTTAGGGATTCCTTCCAAATAGGGAAGGGGTGGGGGTGTGGAAACAAACGCCATATTTTTGGAGCTTTATGAATTTGGTCCCCATACCTGTGCATGGGGACAGCAAGCCAGATCGGGACTGAAAGGTAAGCAATTATACAAAGTAGGTGAAAAAAAATTATTTTTGTAGAAATAAAGTGATGATTAATAGACCCCCAAGCAGCAGATTTATCAAAGCTTGGAGAGAGCTAAAGTACCATCCAAACACAGCCTGTAATGACAGTTAGTAGCTGATTGGTTGGTACTTTATTTTTCTCCACTTTATCTCTGTCCAAGCTTTGATATATCTGTCCCCAAAGGAGGTCTGTGCCCCTAAAGCTGCAGCATGATTGACATGTTGTGGGCCATTGTGGGGTAGGGAGGGGGCGGCGACGTGAAATGTTTTACAAAATGAAAGCGTGTTGTCCTCATTTTGGAGGCGTGTCAGCTGAGCAGTTCTGTTGCTCATTCTGAGTAAGCTTACTCAGATGGGCAATGACTGCGCCATCACAACCGATGGTCACGATGGTGATCCGATGCAGCCTCTTTGTATGCAGCACTCGGATCTGCGATGCTGGCAGGAGGCGTCTTTTGTTATAGCATGCCTACTGCTACATCAACATATGTAAAGAGTCAACAGCAATGCTACAGCGTCATTCTCTGAATTAGGCCATAAAATTCAACCATGTTACTTGTCAATCCAATTCAGATGTGAAAGGTGTTGCACAGCCACACGGAAACGGTTGTGCAATACCGTTCAATTAAAATGCAAATGAAGCAGCAGGGGTCTGTAGGAAATAGACACCTCCTGCATGCATCTGCGATCCGAATGTAGCGTCCGTAGATGCTGCTTCGGATCACCATTGCGAGCATCGAAGCTTACGCAGCCTAACCACTTGCTAGGCTAAAAAATTTGTGTCCTCTGACGCAGACCTTGACCTCGGGACTCCCAGGAATGCTCCCACCCCCAATCGGCCGCAGCATGTCAATCCTGCTATGGCTTGGGGGCTCCATGTGCTAACACGCAGGACTTGTTCACAACATGCGCACGAATCCTCCACAAACATCGGCATAGGCAAACACAGGGGGGGTTTCCATCTGCCTGGAAACTCCCCTCTCCAGCCCACATCATGACCACAATAGAAATAGTAATATAATAAATTGTTATTAGTGCTGCATGTTCTTCTCAGTATCACAAATGAAATAATTAGCACCACCTGTGGATCTTTTAACATGTATCAGCTAGTAATAAATAACCTGTGCACCAACTAAAAGACCTGGAAAACATGCACTGTTAGAGATGCACTGCTATAGAGCCCAATATGTACATATACAGTATATCCAGGGCAGTGCTAGGTTCTTCTGCTGCTCCTCCAGGCTCCCGGACTTGCTCCAATACTCTGGAATGGTGCCCACATCTAAAATAAATACGTTCAGCTAAGGCAGGATGGCCTACTGGGGCATCTAATGGCTTACTGTGATCACTGGTCCTGAATACGCTGGAATTAATACACACAATACACTTTGTATGACGCTTATTAAAGCCGGTTAAGTACTAATTCTGCCCTCTTCATTGACAGGCCACACTCACTCTAAAATTAAGCATTTGGAAACCCCCCTCTGGAAATCCTGTGTTTGCCACTGATCGGATATGTACCATTGGGTTTTCATACATATCTGAATCAGGCCCCCAGTTCTTACTTTGGAGAGGAACAATTCTTGAATATAGAATTGCTGCTGTATACTGTGATAGTACACCAATGTGAAAGTGGCCAAAATCTCATGAGTATAGACTGCAAATAGTTTCCGTAGTATAATATTCTTTAGTTATGGGTACCGGTACCACCACATTATAATGTTACCACTATTTTAAATAACCAGAGTTTGAATTACTAAGTGTGTGTGAGAATACTAGAGATGGGTAGAAGGTTAGTTGGGATCCACTAGATTGGAGGAGTAGAGACACCCTATCAGTTGGAGCTGAGGAAGACCTAGGCTAACATATTGATACAGGAGCTTATTCCCATTGTAGAAAGAAATACAGGGTATAAGCTACTAGAGACAGCTACTGTATTACCCAGATTAAGTGGGTTGTTTAATATGTATATTAGTCTATTATGCATAGTTAATGTGATCCAGTATAATAAACATACCATTTTTATTTTACCCTTTTAACAGTGTGTAATAGCCCCTTTACTTACCCATCTCATTTTCCTAAGAGTAATAAGCATCCCATCAGGGGTACCCCCAAGCCAACCTGTGGTGGTCATCTATTAGACTAGTGGCTTGGGTGGAGGCACTGCTGCTATAAGGTCAGCCATACTGTTGCAAAAAGTGTAATCTTGACTAAAAAAAAACTTAAATCCAATCAAGGTGAGCCAGGGTTACAATAATAAGTGGGATCAGTGATCTCTTGTTGTTGCACTTTTTTTCAACGAAAGGGTTTAAATTTAAATTATGGTAGAATTTATGTTTTTTCTATTATACTAACAGAAATTTAGGTAGATCCTTTGCATGGATACTATGACAATGATCCAGAGTAGAGTGTAGAGCCAGCATGACTTCCCACCTCTTTAGTAACACTTGCTGTATGTATATGTCGACAGACACAATTGTCATGTCCCTTTGATGGTATTATGGTGTTCATTTACACCTAAGAACAAAACAGTGGGAAATCCTTCTAAACTTTTTACAAAGAAACTATCGGAGTCTTGGTAAATGATCTGTTACTACTGCAAGGTTGACTTGGTTTTCTGTAATTAAATGTGACCTTATTCCACAGTATAACTAGTTATATTCAGTAACATGTCCTAGAGCTTGAATCATTGCTACAATTTCCTCTGAAAGGACAACTGAAAGTGAATAATAAAAGTGAGCTCTCTGGGTTGTGTGCCCTTCCCAACTGCTAACCACAACCTGTCCACTCGTGCCAGCCCTACAACAGACTTCTCACGACAAGCTTCAGCTCTCCCACAGTAAGTTCAACCCTCGGGGGGAGATGTACTAAGCTCTGAAAAGTGATGAAGTGGAGAGTGATAACCGACCAGCCACTCAGCTCTCAACTGTCATGTTACAGGCTGTGTTTGAAAAATGACAGTTGGGAGCTGATTGGCTGGTCGGTTATCACTCTCCACTTATCACTTTTCAGAGCTTAGTAAATGTGGCCCTCAGTGTTTCAGCAAGTAACTTTCTGTGTGTATCTCTTTGTCAGGCATAACAAGTTTTTGTTGAGTTTAAATTCGCCTGATTCTTAATTAGAAAATAGATGAGACTGAGCATATGAGTGAGAGGCTGACATACAGTATCCTTCCTGTCATACCACACATATCTGATTACATATTTTTCTCATATGTATCAGTTTGTTTTCTCCTTACCAACGTCCCTACTAATATTGCTACTTTAATCTCAGACGCCCTGCATTCGGGCAACCAAACAAGACTTGCCATACTTATGCAGAGCTATCACAGTATCATCCTAGTAGTAGTAGTAGTAGTAGTAGTAGTAGTAGTAGTAGCAGCAGCAGCAGCAGCAGTAGTAGTATTTATTCAGTGCCGGCTCCGAGGGTGTTATCACCCAGTGCAGGTCAAGTCTGTATGAGGGCGGCAGTGTGCTGCGCCCTGTGCGCTGTCACCCCTGCCTTCCTCCTCTCCCACCTCCTTGAGCTTAAACCTTCATTACCAGCAACTGGGTGGAGGGCGGGAATCTATTCCGGAGCCAGCCACGTTGATGTCGCCCTTTGCAGCTGCATGTACGAACGTCCCTCGAGCCGGCCCTGTATTTATTATAACTGTCCATTTTGGCTCCGCCCCTGATACGGAAAGTTACTGTAAGGAATCTGTGTGTCAGGCACTGCATCCGCTAGTATGGAGCCAGCTCCTCTCCTCTCTAGAAGAAAGCTGATGCAGCACCGACTGTGGCCAATCACACGACATCGCATGCTACCCACGGGAGCACTCAGTTTGGCATACACACTGCACGACATGCCAGATTTGTCATTCCAATTTGCCCAAAACTGCAAAATTGGGCCAATATCAAACAAGTGTGTACCCTACCCACCATTAAATATATGTCTGCATAAAGTATTTTGATCTTCAAGAAAATATGTTTTAAGTAGCGTGATCAGAGGACAGAGATTATATATATATATATATATATATATATATAATCCAATACCACACACAATAGGAAGTGGAATAAGGGTACTCACCACATGTAGAATGATCAGCTTGTTTAATAGAGCCATAGGTCAATTTACATGGTTGCTTCATAGGAAAAAGTTACCGACGTTTCGGTCTGCACAGAAACCATTATCAAGGTACAGCAATCCGGAAAAAGTACATCAGCATAGATCCAAACGGGTCACCACAAATAGGATCCAATTCAGCACATCATAGAAATACGTGTATTTCTATGATGTGCTGAATTGGTTCCTATTTCTGGTGACCCATTTGGATCTATGCTGATGTACTTTTTCCGGATTGCTGTACCTTGATAATGGTCTCTGTGCAGACCGAAATGTCGGTAACTTTTTCCTATGAAGCAACCATGTAAATTGACCTATTGGCTCTCTTAAACAAGCTGATCGTTCTACATGTGGTGAGTACCCTTATTCCACTTCCTATTGTGTGTGGTATTGGATTATATGAATGTTCTGGTCTTGGACCGTAAAAGGAGCACCCCTATTTTCCATTTTTTGACCTAATGATGATGTGAGTGCAGATATATAATACTTGTTTTATATATATATATATATATATATATATATATATATATAATGAGACAGAGAGAGAGAGAGAGAGAGAGAGAGAGAGAGAGAGAGAACAAGTCGCAGACAGCACTCATGGTAGCATTCACACCAAGAATAATGAACACACACACACAGTGTCAGTGATCAATGTTTAATTTTTATGGGACTTTTATCAAGAACACCAAAGAGAAAATAAAAATACCTTAAATACAAGTGACCATTCAGTAATGGGCGAGCATCACTTCTCATGGTGGCATCACCCGTCTCCAGCACCAGACACAAAACTGGTTGCCTAGGCAACCCTAACTATGGGAACATATGGAGACGTGGCGGCGTGACATCATAGGTCAAGCACGCCGCATTGCCGTCCCATCCGCACAATGCTCACTGCTGAGCATGAGTGTGACAGGCTGAACCAACTTCTGCAGCTGAGGAACAGGGAGATCATTTCTCCGCAATGGACAGGTAGGGGCCAATGTATAATATTTTGCTTTCTGTGGAGGCAGTGTGATTCTTTTTTTTTATGTGGGGGCCAATGTGTAATATATTGCTTTCTGTGGGGGTCAGTTTGATTTTATTTTGTTTAAGTGGGGACCAATGTGTTTTTATTTTATTTTCTATGGAGGCCAATGTGTTATTTTCTTCTGCGAGGGCCAATGTATCTACCCACCCCCTGTGGACCAATGTGTGTGTGTTTCTATGTGGGGGACTGATGGTGTGCCTTGGCAATTTTACATTCGTGTTCGGTGTGCCACGAGTTGAAAAAGGTTGAAAATCACAGGTATAGTGGGACAATAAATACAGTATGTGTCAAAGACACCATCAAGACAAGGTATAATAAACAAAAACAAATGTTAAACAGTGAACGATAAACATAAAATTTAGAGATGAAAAAAAGAAGATATTAAAAATATAAAAATAGCCTGTATATAACAAAGATAAATAGTAATAATATAAAAGCTTCTATGAAGCAATAACGCTGAGTTAGGGCATGATGAGAGAAGGGCTAATAAGCCTCAATAATAAACTCATCCCGGGAAACATTGGGAATAGAATTAAAGCTTCAATGTTGGATATATGTTAATGAAATGGGAGACACAACGTTGAATAGCGTCCACTCATGGTGTAATCTAATGGACCACCTCAGTAATGTGTATTAATTAAATATATGTGTAAAGGGAGCCACCACTCAGCTCCAATGTTCGTGCATTATTAGCATCATACATTACCTATATAACCACAAAAGTGGTTCCTAGTAACTAAAAGGACTGAAAAGATGAATTACTGAAAAAAAAAAAAAGGGACATATTTGTATTATATACACCTACTTGATGGTGTTGTAAATCTTTTTGAAAGCTGCAGAGTGCCGGCCATACTATGATCGTATATTTGGAATCAACATTCCCAGGAGGAGACCCAGATATTGTGTACTAACAACGTGGAGTATCAGCCTTTTGTTGATATATATATATATATATATATATCATTCTTTTACGTACCTGTGGAGAGATTAACACACACATAATGTACATCTTCATTCAGACTCTCAAGCAATCAAATCTTTTTTTTATTTTTGAAGTGCACAAGGTGATATTTCTATAATAGTTTGTTGGAGTGATTTCCTTTTAAAGGAGCAGACGTTGTACATCTAATATAATGCATATGAAGAAAACATTCCTGCTGTGCATCAATTTTATTTATTTATTTCAGCGCATGCCCAACAAAAAGAATGTAGCTCTTTCATTCTATTGATAAAGAAGCTTGCTGCTAATATGACTCTGGTGCTTAACACTGTGCACAATATAAAGACTCCCTGATGCAGGTAAACCAGCTGGAAAGTCAGCTCTTATATGTCAGCATACAATCTCCACAATGCAACTGTACATTGCGACATCTGGGTCCATTGTGACAGGATTATATCTGTACGGTATATTATGTTGTAAGGAGTGCGCTGCCTTCCTCCACCATTATCAAGGTAGGAAAGAGCTAGCAGTCACTACGATCATAAGGACAGGTTGGACCATGAGTCTCTCACCACCAAAGAGCACTACAGTGCCCTGCTGTATGCCTACAAGTACACCACCTTTGCACACTAGACCACCAGTGATACTATCTGCCGATGGCAGAACCCCGATCATGCTCGGAGCACTGTAATGCCCAGCAATACCATGAGCTCCAGGCTGTCGCAAAAATCACATCTGCCGCTGTTACACTTGTGTAATTCTCTGTGTCACATGCTACCTGTTGTTCTACCTGATATATAATAAATCTAAGCGCTGGTTAAGCATACCACATGTGGACCAACTGCCATCAGCACCAACTGTTGCGTTATACATTTAATCAACATTACTTACTCTCTGGCCAGTTATATCATACTCTGGTGTCTCAATTTATCTGGAGAACTACTGTTCCCAGCATATTCTGCATGTGCATCATTGTGACACAGTCACCTGCTGTCACCACCATCTCTGCTAATATATTTCCGGTACAGAAGGCATAGAGGGCAAAGGAGACTTTTGAGGAAAGAGCACTGTTCAACCATTCCCAAACACAGCAACACAGGAAAAGAAGTCATGTGGGTAAAGGATGGGACTGAAGAGACGATATAAAACATTGTACAAGGGCAGACGGTATCACAGCATGAGCCAATGGGATATAGTTCATATACCGGTGGTCGGGATGCCACCACTCAGAATGCTGGCGCCGGAATCCCGACACCAGCCAGAATCCCAGCACCTGCATCCCGACCGCCGGCATCCTGACGGCAACTATTGGGGTTAGGGGGCGGGTTAGGGTTAGGCACTAGGGGGCGGGTTAGGGTTAGGCTGTGGGGGGGAGGGATAGGTTTAGGCTGCAGGGGGGAGGGATAGGTTTAGGCTGCGGGGAGGGAGGGTAAGGAGTAGGGTTAGGATACTTTCCTGAAAGTGTCGGCATCATAACCCAGTCGGTATGCCGGTGTCGAGATTCTGACCACCACGATCCTGAGCACCGGCATCCCGTACCCAACCCGAGCCAACATATAACTCCATGCTGGGCCCCATGAATGGCATAGGCCTCCCCAGAGTGAGTTAAACTGGGTACATATACCTGGCTGACCTGCCGACCTATCTAACGATTGGTAAGTGCTTATGCAGTTACCAATTGTTCAGATGATATATCTGCCAGCAGAGCCATTTGAATATAACCGCCTGCTGGTGACGTCATATTCAATAACTTCTGCTGCAGACATATCAGGCGGTCGCCAGTTTGGCCAAACAGACAGACAGATTAAATAATATATCTGCTAGATATATCGTCATCGACTGTGCTGCAGGGATGATCAGATATGTATGTGAACGTCTTTCTCAGACATATCGGGTGTACACACCTGCCAATACACTACAGATATATCGTTCATTTAATGGAATGGACAATATATCTGTCAGTGTATACCCAGCTTTAGTGGTAGAGCTATCCCACTCTTCTGTAGAATGTAACTCACAAGTCCAAGCATTTTACCCTGCCAGAGGATGGCTTACACATTTTAATGCTTAGCAAATATAGATATTAAAACTAGGATTTCACCAATGTTTATATACAAAATGTTAATACATTTAAAACACAAACGCTACACAGTAATTACATTTTTAACAAAATAGTTTAGAAAATAAGAATTCATTCACTTTAGAAATAATCTGCACTGTAATTTATATAAATTAGCTATGACAGATAAACATTCCCACATTATATAGAAAGCACGTCTGACAAAGCAGTGCAATCAAGGATGCAGGTTTTTCAGCTCGCAGCTATAAATAGGATATGCCAATCCAGAATAAGATAATGCACCTATAGTTATTTATCATAGGCATCATTTTTGCTGTGGTATTTATTATGCTGTATCACTGTTACTGCAGCAAAACTGAGTGTTGTCCCACTGCAAGTTAAAATAGATCCCTGTTCAATAAGTAGCAAAATCAGGGGGATCTATGCAAAGCATGAAATAGCCCATGCCAGTAGCATACAGCTCCAAGCATTCACGTAACAGAAGTAATCAGTTATATTTAAATAAGAAGTAAGCAATGATAGCAGTTATAAACCCTTTTTCCAGTGTTTTCTTGTTCACTAATTCATTCAGAAATACTACAGATAAACCAGGAATTTGGGGCTTAATTCACACTAATGTCTGAAAGGTCCTAAAGTGTCCTGTAAAGAAAAATCATTACATTTCATAAATATAAAGACATTGGCATTTAAAAAATATTTTTTTACTGGAATTTTAGACTCTCTATACTGCTCCCCCTAAGAAGTTCCCTGTAATAAATCAAACAGCAATGAGAGTTTTCACGCCTGGAAGTGGGATGTAGTCAGGAATCCGATGGTTAGATAGATAGATAGATAGATAGATAGATAGATAGATAGATAGATAGATAGATAGATAGATAGATAGATAGATAGATAGATAGATAGATAGATAGATAGATAGATAGATAGATAGATAGATAAACAATGGGGACAGTTAGCTAATTATCAACCTTGATTGCCAGACTACCTGTGAGAAGCCTATAAAATGTGGGTCAGTTTCTCCAGTCTGTCTCTTAAGCCTAGGGAGCAGGCTGAGGTCTGCAGAGAAAGAGAGACTATTTCTTGTGATTGTAAGTGCTGTGCTAAATGCTGAAATTTAATGTTATTTAAAGCTGGGCAAGCTAGGATTTATTTATATATTTTGTTTATTTTGTTCTCTCAAATAAAACTGGCTATGTTTACTTGTGCAAAGGCCTGGACTGGTATGCTACTAATTGACTGCTGCTTGAAAGGTACTGCAGTTTGCCCCAGGACACAGCACCCCTAATATGATTCGATGGACATTTCTTGTAGGTAACAAGGGAATGGCTAAGCAGACATGGGTGTGTCGCTATAATCGACTGCGTCCAAAGAAGCGAAGCCACTCAGGAGTATATGGTCAGATGGAGAAACTGCACCTGACGTAGGAATAGTGAAAGCTGCAATGTTTCATGCTGATGATAGGCCCAGGGCCGGCTCCAGGGGTCAGAGCACCCAATGCCGGCCCATCATCTGGCGCCCTCTCATCGCGCATGGGCGGATTTGGGGGCGTGGCCTAATTATCATACGCCACACCCCCTATGTGACGTTATTTGGAGGCGTGCCCGCATGGCACGCCTCCAAATGATGTCAGGCTGGGGGTAAAGCCCAGCAATCCGTCACTGGCTGGGCTTCCTCCAGCCCTCTTCCGTCAGTGAATGGATGCCGCATGCACGGGCGCGGCATCCATTCTCACTCCAGGGGTCCTGCACAGCTGCGGCGGTGGGGGTCCCCAACCTCCCAATTAGACCACCAGCGGGCCACTTCGGCCCGCGGATGGAGCAGCGGGACAGTACTGTCCCGCTGAAATCGGGATGCTGGGGAAGGGTGCTGCCCTCTAGGGGTGGCGCCCTTGTGCGACCACACTGGTCGCACACCCCTAGAGCCGGCCCTGGATAGGCCTATTTTTATGTGGAGGCCTGGAGCTGTAACTCCATCTGACCCATTGTTACTTTAGCCCTGTATCTGCTTTCACATTAGGGCCTGACTTTTATCTTGTAGTAAGTCCTGGTAATTGGCTTCTAACTAGTTGTGTCAATTGCAAGCTCAAACTGAGCAACATATGTGTTGACCATATGCGAAACTGGGGGATCGTCCGGGGGTGCACAGGACCACTCATTAGCCCAGTTCGCCGAACCACCGCTGCCTGCCCACTGCCTTCTGGGGCAGTGGCTGGCAGCCACCCTACACCCTCCGACACCTGCTGCCGCAATTGGAGCAGCTCTAGTTTACAGCTTCTGCGCAATGTGCATTTGCAGAAGCTTACCTGGGCAGCAGCTCTTCCCACAAGCAGCCAAACAGAGGATGGAGCAGCACGCAGCAGGTAAGTGTTGGCGACTGCGGCAGGGAGGTGGGAGGTGAGGGGGGGATTGGCGCTGACTGCAAAGGGGGGTGGAAGGTTGGAGCTGACTGCACAGAGCTGGGGGAGATTGGAGCTGACTGCACAGGGCTGGGGGGAGATTGGAGCTGACTGCACAGGGCTGGGGGAAGATTGGAGCTGACTGCACAGGGCTGGGGGGAGATTGGAGCTGACTGCACAGAGCTGGGGGAGATTGGAGCTGACTGTACAGGGCTGGGGGGGTTGGAACTGACTGCACAGGGCTGGGGGGGTTGGAACTGACTGCACAGGGCTGGGGGGGTTGGAACTGACTGCACAGGGCTGGGGGGGTTGGAGCTGACTGCACAGGGCTGGGGGGGTTGGAGCTGACTGCACAGGGCTGGGGGGGTTGGAACTGACTGCACAGGGCTGGGGGGGTTGGAGCTGACTGCATAGGGCTGGGGGGGCATTGAGCTGACTGCACAGGTGGCTGGGGGGGAAGGTTGGAGCTGACTGCACAGGGCTGGGAGGGGGTTGGTGTTCACACAGGGCTGGGGTGACACAGGCTGGGGATTAATGCTGATGCACACTGGGGCTGGGGGAATGGGGCAGAGAGACACATACTGGGGCTGGGGAAATGGGGCTGAGAGATGCACACTGGGGCCGGGGAAATGGGGGCAAGAGATGCACTGGGGCTGAGATGCACACTGGGGCCGGGAGAATGGGACTGAGAGATACACACTGGGGCCGGGGGAATGGGGCTGAGAGATGCACACTGGGGTCGGGAGAATGGGGCTGAGAGACACATACTGGGGTGGAGAGATGCACACTGGGGCCGGGGGAATGGGGCTGAGAGATGCACACTGGGGTCGGGAGAATGGGGCTGAGAGACACATACTGGGGTGGAGAGATGCACACTGGGGCCGGGAGAATGGGGCAGAGAGTTGCACACTGGGGCTGGGGGAATGGTGCTGAGAGACACACACTGGGGCCGGGGGAATGGGGCTGAGAGATGCACACTGGGGCCGGGGAAATGGGGATAAGAGATGCACTGGGGCTGAGATGCACACTAGGGCCGGGAGAATAGGGCTGAGAGACACATACTGGGGCTGGGGAAATGGGGCTGAGAGACACATACTGGGGCGGAGAGATGCACACTGGAGCCGGGGGAATGGGGCTGAGAGTTGCACACTGGGGCCGGGGGAATGGTGCTGAGAGACACACACTGGGGCCGGGAGAATGGGGCTGAGAGACACATACTGGGGCTGGGGAAAAGGGGCTGAGAGACACACTGGGTCAGAGAGATGCACACTGGGGCCGGGGGAATGGGGCTGAGAGATGCACACTGGGGCCGGAAGAATGGGGCTGAGAGACAGAGAGATGCACACTGGGGCAGGGGAATGGGGCTGAGAGACACACACTGGGGACGAGGGAATGGGACTGAGAGATACACACTGGGGCCGGGGGAATGGGGCTGAGAGATGCACACTGGGGTCGGGAGAATGGGGCTGAGAGACACATACTGGGGTGGAGAGATGCACACTGGGGCCGGGAGAATGGGGCTGAGAGTTGCACACTGGGGCCGGGGGAATGGTGCTGAGAGACACACACTGGTGCCAAGGGAATGGGGCTGAGAGATGCACACTGGGGCCAGGGGAATGGGGCTGAGAGACACACACTGGGGCAGAGAGATGCACACTGGGGCTAAGAGATGCACACTGGGGCTAAGAGATGCACACTGGGGCTAAGAGATGCACACTGGGGCTAAGAGATGCACACTGGGGCTAAGAGATGCACACTGGGGCCGGGGGAATGGGGCTAGGAAACACACACTGGGGCCGGGGAAATAGGGCTGAGAGATGCACACTGGGGCCAGGGGAATGGGGCTGTGAGATGCACACTGGGGCCGGGGGTATGGGGCTGAGAGATGCACTGGGGCAGAAAGATGCACACTGGGGCAGGGGAATGGGGCTGAGAGACACACACTGGGGCCGAGGGAATGGGGCTAAGAGATGCACACTGAGGCCGGGGGAAAGGGGCTGAGAGATGCACACTGGGGCCGGGAGAATTGGGCTGAGAGACACATACTGGGGCTGGGGAAATGGGGCTGAGAGACGCACTGGGGCAGAGAGATGCACACTGGGGCCGGGGGAATGGGGCTGAGAGACACACACTGGGGCAGAAAGATGCACACTGGGGCTAAGAGATGCACACTGGGGCTAAGAGATGCACACTGGGGCTAAGAGATGCACACTGGGGCTAAGAGATGCACACTGGGGCCAGGGGAATGGGGCTAGGAAACACACACTGGGGCCGGGGAAATGGGGCTGAGAGACACACACTGGGGCCGGGGGAATGGGGCTGAGAGACACACTGGGGCAGAGAAACGCACACTGGGGTCGGGGAAATAAGGCAGAGAGACACACACGGGGGCTGGGGGAATGAGGCTGAGAGACATGTGGGCTTGAGGATGGAGAGGTGCAGTGGGTCCTGGGGATGGGGAGGCCCAGGGGGTCCTAGTTAGAGAAAAGGGTGCCTGGAGATGGAGAGACATGGAGACCTGGAGATAAAGAGAGCATGGAGAACCACAGGGGAGCCTGGGGATGGAGACATTGGGGGGTCTGTAGTAACACAGGGGAGCCTGGGGATGGAGACATTGGGGGGTCTGGAGTAACATAGGGGAGCCTGGAGAGACACAAAAGTTTGATCAGGGAAATTCACATTTTTCCTGCACAAAAACTTCTGTTACTACAGTATATATTATTTGGTTATGATGATGACATGAGTTATATTTCTACGTAAACAGGCATCTTCCAGACAGTGTGATCTCTTACATGAATAGTGAATACCGGCTGAAGACGCTGCTCAGTGAGGCTCAAATTCCTCAGAGGTTCCCCGTTGTAGAGGAACTGCCATATAGGTAAGAAAAGACTTTCAAACTGACTGCGGCCCCAAAAGGTGACACCAAGGTGACAGGAGCCGGGTGCTGCACAGTAGCATTAAGTACAGCACTCGTCTCCTGACAGTGTGAGGGAGCCGGTACTCCACAGTGCTCGCCCGTACTTCTGGCACCCCCCACACACCAGACCACTGGGGTTCGGGCTGCGAGGCCATATCCCCTTCCCAAGTGACCACGTCCCATTTCCATTAGACCACGCCCCCTTTTTGGCGGCATGCGGCTTTGCCGCACACTAAACCTCCCTCCCCGCACAGGGTGACACCATGGGGACAGACGCCACTGCTGTATTTGTGATAGAATTTTTTTGCCCAAGAAACAGTAACACAATATCTGACATGGTGCCAAAACTGGGACCACCCATTACCAGATCTCTAGTTTCACCTATGGTATGATGCAATAAAAATCAGTATTGCAAGTTAATATGGTAGCCCCATAAACTGCTTTATAAACCCAATTAACTGACCATTATATATCAGGTATAAAGATATTTTCAATGATTAAGTGTTCAGCACTGTGTACACTGTGAATGCTGCTAGGCATTTCTGTTATTAGGTTACAGCCCATTGCACACCTCCCTGGATTGCAGTATTGCTTCCAATCCAAACACAAATGCCTAATATTATAAGGCGGCAACTGAGCCTTTAGGATATCTGGTAACAGGAAGGGATTAGAGGTTCCTGCACTTACTGATCGGATTGGTTTACTAATGTCAGCAAGGCGAGAAAGGGAGCGGGAGCTCGCTCTCTTCTACTGGAGAACTGAGCAAAGGCTCTGACTGCAGATAGCTGACAGCCAAAGTCAACAGCACTTATTCCCAGGGGGTAGAGCTGGAGAAGGGGAGGGCTGCTGAAGCCCAGATAAATGCAAACCATGTTGTTTAAAGCTGCAGTAACACCTAGGAAGATTCCGTGAGCTTATATTAAAGTAAAAGCAAAATGTTACAAATTGTTCAGCTCAATTAAACCTTGTTGCATTAATAGGGTCTTCCTAACACATTTGTTTTTTTGGCCAAGTCTAATCAAATTAAGGGACAATGGGTCTGATTCAGAGATGTTTGCAACACCGATATTTATGCAGATCGAGCAATTGTTTACCATTGTGCATGCGTGTAAGGTGTAATATGCACATGTAGCGATTGTTTTGAGACTACGCACATGCATAGGATTGAATCGCAAAGTCAGTGACAGGTAGTTAGCGTTTAGGGTTAGTAACCGGCGGTGGTTAGGCAAACGCAGGCGTGTCTGACCATTTAAACAACATTTCAAGGGCGTGCATAAATTAGCCACTGTGATCTCCTTCGCAGCATGAGAGCTCTCTGTGTGTCAGCAGAGATGCTCTGTTTGAGACAGGTCAGACTGCTGCATGGCTGCCCAATCTGCGTCGATGTTACCAATGTTTGTGCTGGTGCGTGACATCGGACGGATATGAGAAGGCAGCAGTGGGCGTCCCTATGCCCCGGGTAAGCTTTAGAATGCATTAGGATATTTTTGCAACTGCGTGCAAAATCGTAGCTGCAATTGCATTAGCGTACATTTCTGAATCAGGCAAAATGTCATTCTATTTCCCCTACTAAGCATTTGCTAACTGCCCTTTCTTTACAAAAAATCTCTCTAGGACACCTGTATGGATGATAAATTATTGCCTAATGTTTGGCACACTTAGAGCATCCACCTTGGTATCTGTGGGCCCAGAGGCGGATTTGCTCTTCGCAATTGGCAAGTTATTGGTCTGAGGCCCCTCCACCTGTCCCTACAAGAAAAAATAAATAAACATTTTACATAAACTAGTAATATTTTGCGAGGAATAAAGCATTTTTTAAGGAATTTTAATCTGCTGAAAAACAGGTATTGTGGTGCTAAAAGTACTGCTAATATACCTGTGCTGTTCATATGGGGAAGCTTCAGTGGTGTATTTTACTGCCGTCAGGGTTTTCACCAGCGACAGCAGCATTATACAGAAGAAAAAGAATTTAAAAACAGAAGATTGTGCTTACCTGCCATGCTCAGGATTCTCCTCGCCACTTCTGATCGTCGACCAGCAGGACTCCATCGCCTTCAGTAGAAAAGTAAGGGGGGAAGGAGGGACAAGTGAAAATAGAAAGGGGGGAGCAGAATGAGGAGCAGGGTAAGAGGAACAGTGGTAGAGGCAAAATGGAAAGGTGGGTGGTGGGGTACAGGAAAAGATGGGTGATAGGGGATAAATGATAGAATTAGATGGAGGGACAGAATTAAAAGGAGTAATGGAAGAAACAGGCAAAGGAGGAAGGAAAAACAAAGGCCAGATACACAAACATAAACAAAGATGATACAGAAACACACTGGGGCCTGGGGAACCAGAGACATGATACACCGTGACTGGGGGGGACGGGACACGGGGGCATACACACCTGTGACTGGGGGGGCATGAAAATATACACACTGGTACATACCTCCCAACATGACCCTCTCCAGGAGGGACACATGGCCTGATTCAGAGCCACTTGTAAGCGGCCGCTCGTTCGCTCCGAGCGATGTTCGCACATCCGCGCATGCGTATGGGTAGTAATGCGCATGCGCCAACCAGTCATTGCGGTCAGAAATCGAGCGCTCGCAAAATAGCGAGTGCCTGCTAATTTCAATGACAGGACGAGGCGTTTGTGGGTGGTAACAGGGGAAGGTGCTTGAAAACGGGGAGTGGTGATCCGAACGCAGGCGTGCCAAACGGTCAAAACGGGCGTTTTAAGGGTGTGCATAATTAACAAAGCAGCGTCATCGACCACGTCACTTGGTTGTCTCTTTCCTACCACAAGCACTGCGAGCAGTTCAGACGCCTTTCGATGTACTCAATGAATCAAATAAATAGCGGAGATGACGTAGGATGCGAGCGGCCAGGGGGCCTCTTTACAAAATAGCGAGCGCATGTTTCGTTCGCTCGCTCAGACATAGAGGCGTCAACAGACTGCAAAGAGCGAGCGCTCAATTTAAATAGCCGGCCCCTTTTTCTGAACGAGCGAGCGCAAATAGCGTCCGGCTCTGAATCAGGCCCACAGTGCTCTGGTCCTGGACTTCCCTGATAATTTATGATTGGTGGCGGCTCCAGAGGTGGGGCTGCAGAACAGTCCAAAATTGAAATTGGGGAGTCACACCAACTGCCAGTGAGTCCCAGCCAGTGATGTTTGGCAGCGTGTGAAATGACAGTTGGTTTGACTCCCCTATTTGAATTTTTAACTGTGCTGCACCCCTGCCTCTTACCAGGGAAGTCCAGGACCAGAGCATTGTGTCCCTACTGGAGAGGGTCATGTTGGGAGGTATGCTCTGAGGGGGAGGGGGACAAGTGCACATACACACCAGTGACTAGGGAGAGGGGGACATGGAGATGTACACACTGATGGTGGGGGGGGCATGGACACATACACACTGCTGCTGGGGGAGGGGAACATGGAGACATACACACTGCTGGTGGGGGGAGGGGAACATGGAGGCATACACACTGCTGGTGGGGAGAGGGGGACATGGAGACATACACACTACTGGTGGGGAGAGGGGGACATGGAGGCATACACACTGCTGGTGAGGGGAGAGGGACATGGAGCATACTTGCGGACATTCAGCTCCCTCAATGCCTGCATACAGCGGGGGGCATGGCCGGGCACTGACTCCGTATGGGGGCAGGGCCAGAAGCATGACCGCGCAATCGCGTCATCGTGGCCCTGGCATTGTGAAGCAGGGGGCGGAGCCACGATGACACGATTCAGCTTGAATCGCGTCATCGGGCCCCCCGCTGCAGGAATTTCCAGTAGTAGTCCGGGAGGGCAGGCGGAAGCTGGGAGGCTTGCCTGCCTTTCTGGGCGGTCTGGAGTGAAACCCAATATTCCGGAGGCTCCCGACCAAATCGGGAGGGTAGTCAAGCCTGACATGGAGACATATACACTGCTGGTGAGGGGAGGGGGACATGGAGACATACACACTGCTGGTGGGGGTAGGGGGACATGGAGACATGGGCGTATCTATAATGGGTGCAGGGAACACGGGCCCCTGGGTCCAGGGGGCCCCGCACCGCACACCCTGCACCCATAATATTACTTACCTCTCCAGAGTCCCACGTCGGCGCAGGGGTCCAGCGCTGTAAAATGACTGGAAAATGGCCAGGGCGGCCATTTTTCCGGTGACCTGTGCTTACATTATAGACTCTGGGCACACTCTAGTACCCAGAGTCTAGTCTATAAACCCGGTGCTGGCGGCGCTGCCGGCCGCTGGGCGGAGAGGAGGGGGTCCGTGTCGGAGACTGCATACGGACCCCCTCCTCTCTAGAAACACCCCTGCATGGAGACATTCACATTTCTAGTGGGAGAGTGGGACATGGAGGCATACACACTGCTGGTAGGGGGAGAGATACATGGAGACATACACACTGCTGGTGGGGGAGGGGGACATGGAGACATAAACACTGCTGGGGGAAGGGGGACATGGAGACATACACATAGACTAGGGGAGACAGACAGGAATATAATGGAAGTACAGAGAGCAGGACAAGGACAGAGGTGCTGAGAAAGGAAGCACAGATATGGGGGGGGAGCACAGGTTACTTACTGTTGTGTGTGGCCATTGATGTTATTCTTGATTGTAGGGGCCGTCATCTTCCACTGTCACTCCGTGTTGAGAGCGGTGCTAATGGTGATGGACACAATGCATCACTGCACCCACCCCCAACTCCCTATCAGGGCTGGTGGCTCCGCCCACACAACACATGATTGACATGCTGCTGGAGTTTAGAGGCAGTGATGGGGACGGTTCCAAAAAATGGTGAGTACTATCAATATGCTACTACAGAACACAGAGAGTGGCCAACCTCGGGCTACAAAGTCAACGACATAAAGTCAAAGGCCCTATCCTTTTGTCACAGCCCAGCTTTCACTTACCGGGTCGGGCGGAGCTGATATCCCCGGTTCAGCAGTGGCTCCATTGCGGGAGGGTCCCAGTCGGCCCCTGCTACACTGAGTTGGCTTCCTGGCTGGCCAGCAGTCCCTCTCCCCATCTCCCCATCTGCAGAGGGGATCACCGGCGTCTCCTTTGCCCTGTTTGCTGCAGCTGCTTTGCTCCTGGCCGTAGTTACACAACGGATGCGGCACCCATAGGGAAGTGCTCGCCGCTGCATTTAAAATTTAAAGGGACATGCCCTTGGCGCCAAATTCAAATCTCCCTATTTAAGTAAGTCTCTGGGCACTATTCAATGTCAGAGTATTTGGCTCCATATCTCCCTCCAGCATTTGTTCCTCTCTGAACTTCCAGGGTGATTCCCAATGTTTTATCTAGTTCATCTGCCTATTCTCTTTGCCTGCTCCCCTGGTACCGCTCTTAGGGGTCTATTCATCTTTACATAATTATCACTTGTGATAAGTATATTTTAAACTCGCCGCAAGTTTAAAAAATGGTTTGGAGGCATTCATCATGCATCCCAAACAAAAGTATCACTTCCGAAAAGCTGCTGTTTTTGCGGAGTCAGCTTTTCGGAAAAGTGATACTTTTCCCCCTACACCTGCCATGCCCTATGGATTTCACTGATGCGGCTGGTGTCTGTGACGCCACAGCCGCCGACGTCTGTGGTCCCCACTGCTGTGTTTAACACCACTCTCCTCCTCATCTAGGCTATCGCTCCCCTTGCGGCTGTGTGCCACTCCCTGGTGTCCACTCTGTCAGCCGCCCGCCCCATGTTCTCTCTCCTCCCCTGCTCCTGTGTCCCTAATCTTTCCCCCCGATGTCAGCTCTGTCCTCACTCCATCTCCTCCCCCTCCCCTCCCGCTGTGTACCCTTAGCTTTCTCTGATGTCTGGTGTGTCCTCGCCCCACTTCCCTCTTCTCCCCCTTTCCGCTTCCACTCACCTGTCTTCGATTGTCTTCTCTCTTCCTGGAGCTGCACAGTGGACGGGAGGAGGATCACAAGCAGCCAGCAGCCAGGAGGTGAGTCACACCCAGCCCTGCGATGCCCCTCAGCTCCCAGGGCTCTGCAGTGCAGATACAGCAAGGAGGGATCTGAATAGAC
Source organism: Taudactylus pleione (assembly GCA_031769625.1). Classification (NCBI taxonomy): domain Eukaryota; kingdom Metazoa; phylum Chordata; class Amphibia; order Anura; family Myobatrachidae; genus Taudactylus; species Taudactylus pleione. The sequence continues at coordinate 5,480,023 of JAUIMM010000190.1, read as the reverse complement.
ACCTCTGCTGTCTTCAGAGGCTGCATTGTAAATCTTCACAGGCTGCCCTGTAAAACAGCAGCCTGTGAAGATTATCGGGGGCTGAACGTCATCTGAGGATGGTGTTCAGTAACAGTATCAACCTCCAAAAATAAAATGCATTTTCGGAACTTGATGAATGGCCCTTACACTTAATTTATACAAAAGTGTGTGAAAGTGTTAAGTTACACATGCTTTTGTATAAATTGAGTGATGATGAATAGGCCCCTTATTGACTTTCTGAACTTGGCTATTTCTCTGACCATATCCTACTCATCCCCTGGTACCGCATCACCCATCTGGTTCTGACCCATTTCAGTCGACTATGATCCAGTTGGCCCCATGGCGACTGGTCTCACTGCCTGTCTTCATGCCTTCATACCACCAGCCTGTACATTGTTAGCCAGTCAGAGGGCCGCAACCTGCACATCGGGCTCAGAGAAGTCTGGTCCCTGGTGAAGGCACCAATATGTTAGATTCCGCTCATCTGGTCTGGATATTCCCCAACTCCAAACGTACGATCAGCATACGCACTTCCTATGTGAGAGTTATGACGCCTTTCACTTTCTTCGGAAGCTGTTAAAATAAAATTTTGACTTCCAGTAAATCAGATTCCATGAAAATACAGAGAATGGATGGAAGATAGGATCATCAGATATTTGTTATAGGGACTTTGGCCTGTGAAACTTCAGTTAAACAGTGCTGGTCTAACGTAAAACCAGGTCAGGCCTTTAATTAAATTAAATTACCTGTATATTCAGAGATATTGGCCTGTTGGCCAAATTTAAAAGCTTAGATAACTACTGTACACGTTGGTAAATGTGGTAGGAAGATGACCTCTGTTTGCCTGTATGTGTAATCATTTTCTGACCACACTGGCAGGCTCCATTGGCACCAGAAGAGATCTGCCTGCTCTGCCCCAGCACTGAACTGTCAGATATCTTGGCTCATACAAATATGGCTAAATTGAGCTCTGATCACTTGGAGTAAATGCATGATCATACTATGGCCAGTTTAAATATTTAAAATGCTTTTATTTTGTTAAAGATAAAGCCTTTGAGAATTTCTGTAATTATGTTCATGTGCATTTATACAGAAGTTCCACAGAGAAATTGAGAGAATAGACAGTGAAACAGCAAAACACTCTTGAAGGAAAATGTAAGTTCCTTTCTCAAAGCAAATATGCTAAATTCATACTGTGCTGGGTCACCTTACTCTTTCTATTTTGTAACCTCAGCTAATATATGTGAAAGAGCTCACCAGTACAATAGTACAATAATGCTGAGACAGCAGACACTCCTTGACACCTCACAGGCTATTCAGCAGTGGCAGCAACATACTTGCCTACTTTTGAAAAAGCATTTCAGGGAGATTGTGATAGCACCACCAATGAGCATGGCGGTAAAGTGGGCGTGTACTGCTACATCTGAGGGGCGTGTCATATAATTGATTTACACCCAAATGTAAATGAGCCCCAAAGCAGTTAGTAAGATCTACGTGTTGATGAAAACACACTGATACTTTGCATGTAGCCATAGGGAACATTGGGGTAGATTCAGACCTGGACACTAAGCCAGTCATTGCGATCAGAAATCGTGCGCTCTTAACACAAAGTCTGAGCGCTACTTTGAGTGACAGATAGTGCCGCTTGTGGGTGGTAACAGAGGAAGATGCTTGAGAACGGGGGAGTGGTGCTGCGAACGCAGGCGTGTCTGGGCGTCAAAACTGAGTTTTATGGGTGTGCATAATTAGCATGGAAGTGTCATTGTACACGTCACTTGGTTGTATTTCAGCCTGCAGTGATCGTAGTGCTTGCGGTGGAGTAGAGTCTACCTCAAGTGCTGCGTGCTGGCGCGATGGTTCTCGATGGTTCTGATTAATCATACACTTCCTGGAGGTGACGTGTGCTAAGAAAGAAAAGTGGGCGTCTTTATACCGGCGTGCGCTCACTCTGCCGTCGTTCTCTAAAACATAGAGTGCGTCCTTACACCAGACAGTGCGATCGCGGAATTTGCATACCAGGTCCCTTTTGGCAGCGAGAGAGCGCAGCTTAGAGTCCGGGTCTGAATCAACCCCATTGTGCCAATGCAGGGAGATGATACTAATGATCTCATTGGAATGTATATGTCTCTAGGGATTTTTTTATATATATAACAGCTTTATAATGGGAACTGTGGCATAACAGTGGTGTAACTAGGGTATTTAGAGGCCAGGGCAAGATGAAAAATGAAGCCCCCCCCCCATGTACGTGTGCAGAAAAAGTGGGCATGGCCACATGCCACATGGGGCGTAGCCACTAAAAAATGGGGGCATGTCAACAGGACCCACCACTGTTTCTCATCACTCTGAGAGCTTTCCATTCCATATGCACCTTACTGCTCCCAGTAGTAGTGCCCCTTAAACAGTGCCCCCTGTTGAAGTGCCCATTATGCAATGTCCCTAGTAGTAGTGCCCCGCATGCAATGCCCACTGTAGTAGTGCCCCTTATGCAGTGTCCCCAGTAGTAGTGCACCTTATGCAATGCCCTCTGTTGTAGTGCACATTATCCATTGCCCCCAGTAGTGATGCCCCTTATGCAATGCCCCCAGTAGTGCCCAATATATAGTGCCCCTAGTAGTGCCTCCTATACAGTGCCCATTATGAAGTAACCCCTGTAGTGCCCAATTTATAGAGCCCCTTATACAGTGCCCCCCGGCAGTGCCCCTTATCTAGTGCCCCTTAAGCAATGCCCCCAGTATTAGTGCCTTTTACACATAAAGCACGTAGGCACACACAGACAGACACAATTATACTTACCTGAATTCCAGCTCCTGCACCCGCTGCCGTCTGCTTCTTTGGTCCCGCTCGGCACTATTGGAGAGATGTCATGAAGTCTCTCCCTTCACCCAGTGCGGGAGCTGGAAGGTGGAGCTCATGAGTGAGCTCCAGCCCGGCTCCGGCCCTGGGTGCAGCAGCCAATGAGTGTCTGTTTGACTCTCATTGGCTGCTAAAACAAACACACCACCGCCGGGTTGTACAAGTGTACTACCAGGCTCCGGCGGTGGTGTGTTTGTTACTGTGTAGTGTGGACTGCACATCAGTGTGGTCCGCACTACGCACTGACCACTGAGCTGGACGCCAGCAGGCGGCGGCCCCCTGCGCCAACGGCCAGTAGTGCCCAGGGCACGTACCCCACCCGATCCCCCTTAGTTACGCCACTGAATGGTGGTAAAGTGCAATCAGGGAGATTGCTAGGCTCGTCAGGGAGATTGCTACTATTTCAGGGAGTCTCCCTGACAATCAGGGAGAGTTGGCAAGTATGTGCAGCAATGGCTATAGAAAGGACTAATAAAAATATTTTAGGCATCCTACTTCAGGTTTTTATGGCATTTTCATTTGCACCTATCTAATAGCCATAGTGATACTGGTATCAAAGGATCAAAAATCAAGAACAGTTTTTACTACATATTGTTAAAATCAGGTTAAAGACAGGTTCTCTGAAGCTGGCCACACACATAGCGATTTTTTCCCCGATCTGGCCAATTCCGACACATCGGAATGACAGATCGGGTAAAAAATGACCAAATCGTGAGTCCCCACTCACGATCACAATACGATGCGCGCCCCCGCAGGTCGCACATTGCATCTTCAGATCTGCCGTGCTGTAGGGCAGATCTGATGATCTAGACTCAAATGCACTGTAAAAAAGTCTGGCTGCAGGAGATCGGATGAAGATTGGACGAAGATTGGAAAGCATATCGTGTGCAGAGCTGCCGGGAGAGTTTCAAGGGAAATTGGACACATCGTCAGAACCTGAGTATAGTCGGTATGTGTGTGGGCACCTTGAGATTTCACTGGCATCGCAGCACTTTTTCATGTAATGCTGGGTACACACTGGCCGATATATTGGCCGATCAATTGATCGACCAATATATCGTGCCAGTGTGTAGAGACGATATGTCTGTGAACTACGTCGTTCACAGACATATCGCATTGGCTGTGCTGCACAGCCAATGAACAGATATGTCTGCAGACATATCTGTCCATCGGCAAGTGTGTACGTGCGATCAGCCGATGCAGAGAGGGGGGGTGAGGCGCAAGCAGATACTACTTACCCAGGTCCGGCACAGCTCTCCATCCACAGCAGCCCAGCACAAGCTGCTGTGTGCTGGGCTACACTGGGAGACTGTCTGAGGCTGCTAAAGCAGCATCCCGAGCAGCCTCCTATGCCAAAGGGGGGAGCGATCGTACTGATCGCACCCCCCTTTGGATGTGCGCCGGGCTGAGGGGCACACAGCGCCCCCCTCCCCAACGCGCAGCGCCGCGTCGGAAATGTTTTGTTGTTTGTTTGTTTTTTTCGAAGGGGGCGTGGCCACACATCCCGCATTTAGGCCACGCCCCCTACCCGCCCCCAGTCCGGCTCGACACGCTGCAGCATCAGATGATGGTCAATCAGTGTGTGTGAACGACCATCATCTGCAGATATATCTGTTTTGTGTTTACGTGACATGAAAGATTAACACTCTACAGAACAATGTGGAAACAGAATGTTCTAACACAGTGATAGGCACCCAATACACTTTAGGGGACACATTGAGTGGTCCTTGGACACACTACTCACATTACTCTTTATCTCAGTAATACCTAACAACATATCATGGAAAAAGAAACCTTTATTTTAAAACACATCAGCAGACATTTTAAACAAGTTTTACAAGTTATAGCAAAATCTGACAATAAAGCAGGAAGAAGCTGGGGGCTGCAGTTGGGGGCTCGGAGGGCCACAGGCTGTCCTAGTTGCCCCTCACTGTTCTAACACATAATAATTAGCACAATGGCAATGTCAAACTCAGATGAATTAACTATTTGCCACAGAGTAAAGTCAGCCAACATGGATGAAATTGTTGACTAGCAGATACATGAGTAAAACAAATCCACATTTTATTATATGAGTACTTATGAGCCAGGTGGGCAGAAGCACATGCTAACAAGTATCTCTAATCAAATAGGTCTCTGAAATATGAAGTCCTATTCGCTGATATGTGGTGATAAAGCGTACTTTCAAAAAAGGATCAGCTATAGCTGCAATGTACTAAAAAATTTCACTGAGGGAGCTGGGTAACACAGAGCATCTAGCGATAATAACTATCAGTAGTAATTTGAACTAGTAACAGTAGAGTATTTAAAATCAATTTATACAAGAAAAACAAAAGAAGGATGGAAAAAACAGTATTTATCATACTCTTTTTTTGTGTTCATTGTTAATCCTTCATTAAACTGGTTACGGGTTGGGTACAGCATCCTGAACAGTCAGAATCCTGGCAGTTGGAATGCTGGCAACGGAATCCTGAAGGTAAAAAAGCTGGCAATTTACTTGTAAGTATTCTAAGGCTAACCCTAACACCCCCCCTCTTCCCCCCCACCCACAGCCTAATACAAACAGCACCAAAGCCTAACCCTAAACCTCCCCTCCTCTCCGCAGCCTAACCTTAACCCTCCCCTACCGCAGCCCAACCCTAATACTTATGGTTTCAAGTTGTCTGCATGTTGACCCATCGGGATTTCGCAACTGGTATAGTGAGTGTCGAGATTCTGAGTATTGGGATGCCAACTACTTCCCCTGGGTACACAATTGAATGACCCGGCGATCTTGTGATGGCTTGCTACGATGTAATGTAATGTCTTCGTACACACTACACAATCCACCATACAATGACACAATATATCATTATAGGTTGAATGTTACCGCACCATATAGTACATTGTATGGTTTTATCTGACGTACAGCACATCAGATGGGATGATTCGATGTACGATATGTGTAAATGATAGATGGGGTGTACACAAACTATACAACTGTTGTGCAGATTGTTTCCGGATCGTAAGATTGCCCAATATATCATAGTGTACCTAGCTTCAGGATAAAATAATTTCAATAGTCTCCACGTAACAGAGCAGCACAATTACAGGCCTTGGGGCAATAATTGGGCCAGATTTCTTGGATATCTAGAATAAATACCAGGTGTGGCAGAAAAAAATTGACACACCTGTGATAACTGAATATATCACATAAAAGCTGGCATGCCACATGGTGTTGTGCACTCTTTCCATAGAATAACATATAAACTAGAAACAATTTCTGTGACAAGAGCTCCTTGAAGCTTCATGCCTTTCTCTTCTTCATTCTGGAGTTTGTTTAAGTGACATGTTCATCATAGTACAGTAATCACATTGTGAATTTGCATTTCTTTGTGCTTTTTTCCCACAGAAGTCTTTGTGTCACTGGGTGGCTTCTCGTTGCATATATTAAAATGGCTTTTGTCTTTTTCTTTAAGCGGTGCAGTGTGGAAGCTACGTCAGGAGCAACTCACCAGGATACATATAAAAGTATACTACATTAAAAAGCCACACAAAATGTTGTTGTTATGGTTTATTTATAGAATGCAACAATTTTACACAGCGCTGTACAGAAGATATTTGTCATTCACATGAGTCTCTACCCTATTGTAGAAAAACTCCACATAGATAGGGCAGATGGCATATCTATAATGGGTGCAGGGTGTGTGGTGCACAAGCCCCTGGGTTCACGGGTACCCTCACCACACACCCTGTACCCATACTTACCTCTCTGGAGTCCCACGACTGCAATGCATGCGTAGTAGAAAAATCATCGGAAACATGGCACCTGTGCCTGTATCTACGTATATGTGCAGTAGACGCTGTCTAAATACCTGTGTCACCAGAGAGAGAGGAGAGGGCCCACATGGAGACTGCACATGGGACCCTTCTTTAGCCTCCCTTGGAATCGAACTCATGAATCCAGCACTGTGTCACTGTGCTGTCTATAATCTAACTAAAGCTGGGCGCACACCAGCTTGATCTATCTAATGATATATAAGTGCATATACTCTACACTTACTAGTCGTCCACTGGATATGTCTGCCAGCAGAGCCATTTGACTATACCTGCCCACTTGTGACGTCATATTTAATGGATTCTACAGGCGATATATCGTGCAGGCGGCGGTTTGGCCGTACAGACAGCAAGATAAAATTATATATCTGTTAGCTATATCATCATTGGCTGTGCTGCAGGGCCAATCAGATACAGTCAGGTGCATAAATATTGGGACATTGACAGAATTTTCATATTTTGGCCTCTATTCACCACCACAATGGCTTTGAAATTAAACAAACAAGATGTGCTTTAACTGCAGACTTTCAGATTTAATTTGAGGGTAATTACATCCAAATCAGGTGAACGGTGTAGGAATTACAACAGTTTCTATATGTGCCACCCACTTTTTAAGGAGCCAAAAGTAATGGGACTATCAACTCAAAAGCTATGTCATGGACAGGTGTGGGCTATTCCCTCGTTATTTCATTATCAATTAAGCAGGTAAAAGGTCTGGAGTTGATTCTAGGTTTGATATTTGCATTTGGAATCAGTTGCTGTTGACTCTCAATATGAGATCCAAAGAGCTGTCACTATCAGTGAAGCTATCACTATCATCATTAGGCTGAAAAATCAAAACAAACCCATCAGAGAGATAGCAAAAACATTAGGTGTGGCCAAATCAACTGTTTGGAACATTCTTAAAAAGAAAGAATGCACCGGAGAGCTCAGCAACACCAAAAGACCCGGAAGACCACGGAAAACAACTGTGGTGGATGACAGATTAATTATTTCCCTGGTGAAGAAAAACCCCTTCACAACAGTTGGCCAAATCAAGAACACTCTCCAGGAGGTAGGTGTATATGTGTCAAAGTCAACAATCAAGAGAAGACTTCACAAGAGTGAATATAGAGGGTTCACCACAAGATGTAAACCATTGGTGAGCCTCAAAAACAGGAAGACCAGATTAGAGTTTGCCAAACAACATCTAAAAAAGCCATTACAGTTCTGGAACAACATCCTATGGACAGAGGAGACAAAGATCAACTTGTACCAGAGTGATGGGAAGAGAAGAGTATGGAGAAGGAAAGGAACTGCTCATGATCCAAAACATACCACCTCATCAGTAAAGCATGGTGGTGGTAGTGTCATGGCGTGGGCATGTATGGCTGCCAATGCAAGTGGTTCCCTTGTATTTATTGATGATGTGACTGCTGACAAAAGCAGCAGAATTAATTCTGAAGTGTTTCGGGCAATATTATATGCTCATATTCAGTCAAATGCTTCAGAACTCATTGGACTGCGCTTCACAGTGCAGATGGACAATGACCCGAAGCATACTGCAAAAGCAACCAAAGAGTTTTTTTAAGGCTAAAAAGTGGAATGTTATGCAATGGCCAAGTCAATCCCCTGACCTGAATACGATTGAGCATGCATTTCACTTGATGAAGACAAAACTGAAGGGAAAATGCCCCAAGAACAAGCAGGAACTGAAGACATTTGCAGTAGAGACCTGGCAGAGCATCACCAGTGATGAAACCCAGCATCTGGTGATGTCTATGCGTTCCAGACTTCAGGCTGTAATTGCCTGCAAAGGATTTGCAACAAAGTATTAAAAAGTGAAAGTCAGATTTAGGATTGTTTAGTTTGTCCCATTACTTTTGGCCCCTGTTGTAATTCCTACACCGTTCACCTGATTTGGGTGTAAGTACCCTCAAATTAAATCTGAAAGCCTGCAGTTAAAGCACATCTTGTTTGTTTCATTTCAAAGCCATTGTGGTGGTGAAGAGAGGCCAAAATATGAAAATTCTGTCAATGTCCCAATATTTATGCACCTGACTGTATATCTGTGAATGACAGAAGGAACTCAATTAGGCGCACATAATTGAATTCCCCGCTTACAGTACTTTTTTTGCAGCCTCATAGTTCTGCATACAAAAATCAAGAGACCTGGGTGAGATCAGGGGCATATTTATTATTTGTGGCCAGACCCCAAATATAAAGATTCCTTATCAACGCAATTCACAGCAATTCACCTGAATGTATTACTATTTAGGGCTCTATTTACTACAATTCCGCATTTTGAATGCAGATTGTAGTGTGATATTACCGACTGAATTCACATTGCGAATTCAGGCAATATCACAGGGATTTATTTAAAATCCCTTGCAGGGACAGAGCTTGCGAGAAAGCTCTGTCCCTGCGAATCCCCTCCGCACACTTATCACGGTATTTTCACAAAAAATACCTTAACAAGTGCCGACGCATGCGCCAACCGACCATCGCTAAGCCCCGCCCCATCACTAAACCCCGCCCCCCGCGGTCACGGACCCCCCCGCGACCTCCCCCCCTTAATTACACTTACCTGCAGTGCTCGGTGCTCCAGTGATGTCCTCCATGGCTCTGGTCAGCTGACATCCCATCCTGCACTGGGACTCGGTCAGGTGACGTTCGGGACCCAGTGCAGCTGGGAGACCAGCTGATCGGAGGGAGGACATCACCCGGAGCCCCGATCACCGGACCCTGGACTCAGGTAAGTTTTTTTTTTTACTAATTATTTTTATTTTTTTTACAGTGTATCATCATGTGGTCTGTTTAGACCACACAGCTGATCACTGGGGCCGGCTCCGGGCTCTGCTCTGCCCGTTAGAGCAGAGTAGGAGGCCGGTAACTGGGGGAGACCCTGGATAACGCCACCTCCAGGTGGCGTTATTGTCACAGGGCTTTCCCTGGTATTTTTTCACAATTTATTTTTAGTAACTTTGGCCAGATCACATTTCCCATTACAGTTATAGGAAATGCGATCTGCTTACTAAAAATAAGTGATAATTAGGGCTTGGAGTAGAATTTTACGAATTCTACTCCAATTGCACTTTAGTAACTATGGGGGAGATGTATTAACGGCAAAATGCGGTAAAACCCCCGAAAATGCAGTTTTCGGGGTTTTACCGCATTCCCCGTATGTATTAAGCAGCAGAATGCGCCGCATTCTGCTGCTTCGCGTCGCTAGGTAACGCCACCTTCAGGGGCTTCTTAGCGCGACGCTCGGGGCTGGGAGCGATCCGATCGGATCCCTCCCATGAGCCCCCGAGGCCCGCGTCCTTCGGCGCATGCGCAGAAGGACTTCTGGGTGTTCAACCCGGAAGTCCCTCTGCCCGGCAGCATCGCAAAGGACAGCTCTCATCGAGAGAGATGTCCTTTGCGAAATCCTTGGTACATGCGCGGTAATGAACAGCGGTATGTACGCAAAGTTGGGGGGGATGTACCGCAACGGCGATGTCGCCGTTAATACATCTCCCCCTATAGGTGATACTAAAATAATGTGAAAAGGGTGTGAAAACAATAGTCTCCAGGACAGAGGGAGCCCATCCCAGCGTTCAGTGAGAAGTAAAGTGATTGCATTGCAATCACAGTACTTCCTGCCTTGTCCCCTCAGCTGCACTAGTACACAAGCGCAAGCCAGAACAAAGTGGAAGGATCCTTTGGATCACTGTCTCAAAAAAATTTGCAAAAGGTATCCCATAGGCTAGCGTAGGCCATCTGAAGATGGCTGGAGCTTGGTTAACTTAGCAGCTTCACCAGCTGCGGCTGCTGTAGGAAATAGAGGGTCCTTCCTTCATACATTAGGGTGATACTTAATATTTGCTGGTATCCCCCGAAATCTGTGTCTTGGCGGACATGCGGCAAATATTAAATGATACATACTGTAAGTCCCTTTATCTTGAACTGTAGCAGATAAAAGGCAGTGTAACATGCAAGAATAACTGTATGCAATCTCTATATATTATTTGTGTCTGATCTGAAAATAGCAGTGGGAACCCTGGAGTTCTGCCATTACACCCTACATTCTTCTCACGTGGCTGGGATAAAATGCACCACTGTAAGCAAAGTAATGGGAGCTGACAGCTAAAATGTAAAGGAAAGCTTGCTTATTTTCAGATCAGTTCATTCAGCAGTTAGTCAGCTGGAAATGTGTGTGCTGTTAGCAGAGAGAGAGGGGGATAATCATTGCAGAACTCTATTCCTGGCTATCTGCATGCTGCAATACAAGTTAACCCCTTGCGTGGTGGAGAACGATTATATGGCACGCCAATGTCATTAAGAAAACTTTTGTACAATGTTTAGCGCATTAAATCAAAGTTATAAACATGAAAATGTATTAGGTACTGTAGGTGTTAATCAGGGCCGGCTCGAGGCACGTTCTGTCAGTGTGACCACACAAGGGCGCTAGGACCGCAACCTGGCCGCCTCCATGAGAACCTCGCCCTCCACCCACAGGCTGGAGTTATACATATATTACCACAGGGGGAAGGGAGGGGCAGAGGGTGAGGGCAGTAGGAGTGTAGAACAGGGCGGTGCTGGGTGCCAAGATTAGAAATCTAACACAGGCCCTGGTTTTAATCACCTTAATACTAATACTGTAGGGGACTTGTATGCACAAGCACCTTTCATTATGGGGCCTATTCATCATCGGAGGCCGTATGGCCTCCGATGATGAAGTATTGCACTCGCTGTGAGGGATACTTAAGCAATCAACTCGCAGCAGGGAAAACACGACACCAGAGCAATTCATCATTGCTCCAGTGAGGGGATAACTGCCCTGAAAACAGCTGTCCCCTCGTTTAGTATCGCAGCTACAGAAGTACCTGTGTTACTACCTCCTCCCCATCGTCCTGGCTACGCATGCATGACCTCGGGTCACGCATGAGCACAGGCGCCGGGGAGGTAGTGAGGAGGCAGCGGAGGGATCCCTCTTCAGCTCTCCCTGGAACTCCTTCCCATAGGAAGGAGAGGGGATCCGAGAACAAGCGCCGTCTGAAGATAGCGCTTGTTCTCAGAAGCACATTCCAAAAACTTTCAGTTTTCAAAGTTTGCTGAATATCAGGGGCTCCAATTGGGACCCCGATGATGAATAGCCCGGTAACCTAAATATGCAGAAACTAGCGTTACCGCATGGTTACCGGGCCATTTATCGGTTAATGAATAAGCCCCTATGTCACCTTTCAGTTGCAGTTTTTGACAGGTGTAATATATACAGTATATTATATATATGTATAATTAAATGTGTGTGTAAGTTTATAGTTTGTATTGACCATATTATGAAAATAAGGACAGTTGGCTATCCAGTTTTCTACTTTAATAAACTGGCTTTAGAAACATGAAAGAACAAGTGACCAGTATGTCACACAGACTAATGTGGAGTACACACCTGGCAGACCCAGTGACCTGGTGAGCATATACATTTACCAATCGGCAGTGTCGGACTGGGGCATAAAGGGCCCACCGGGGGTATGCAGTGCTAGGGGCCCATGCTTAAGGGGTGTGGTCAGCCACCAGAGGGGGTGTGGTCAGCCACTACAGCTGATTAGCTAACCATTAGGCAAATCTTGGTGTAGTTTCTTTAGAAGTGCATCAAGCACCCATGTTTATCCATGGTCCTGCTCCACCAGGTAACTGACCCTCTAATAGAGTAACAATGTATAATTTGAGTGCACAGTCCTGAACCTGACACCTAGTGGAGGGGGTGGGGCCCCCAGACACTGGGGCACACCAGGGAATTCCCCTATACCCCTGTGGGCCAGTCCAATCCTGCCAATCGGCCACTAGATATGTGTGGCCAGACATTACAATTGGACAAGCAGTTATGATGTCATTGTCGGCGGTTCCTGCCTCCAGCATAACGGGTTGGTGAGTCACCCAAAACTTCCAGCAGATGCAAGATATATTGCATCTACCGTGCTGCATGGCCGTCATGATTTATCTGTGAACGATGTCGTACAAACGAACCGATGAACTGAACAATATATTGTTTGTCGACTACATGAATGAGTGTGTACCCAGCATTATTCTAGGGGGATGTAGTTATGACCGCCGGTCTCAATCCTGACACTGTAATCCCGGCAAGGGATTTAACATAGGCGTGAAAATACAGACGCCTATGTTAATACCGACGCCGGAAAGCCGACAGGATGCCAGACCGATCATCCTCTTCCATGGGTGAGTATACACTTAGCCGGGGATGGGAGGGTTAGCTTTAGGGACCCCTGGGGGGACTTAGAGTTAGGGACCCCCCATGGAATGTTATGGTTAGGCTAGGAGAAGGGGGGGTTAGGTTTAGGCACTAGGGGGGAGGTTATGGTTAGGCACCCCCCCCGGGAGGGTTACTTTTAGGGTGCGGGGTGGTCATTCATACTGATTCCATTCTAGGAACCAGATTGAACTGCAGAAGTTATTACTGTAACCAGTATACAAAACAAAGCCCATTATTACAGCAAATTATAATGCAGAGCCCAGATGACCAGTTTACCATAAAGAGCCATTATAGACACAATTATATAAATCAGAGCCTATTCTAGTGACCGGTATTTCACCCACTGTCACATTCTGGTGATGAGTATATAAAGCATAGTCTATTTAGTATACAAAGCAGGACTGTAGTGCGCGGCTGCATTGCTGGGCTTAAGCCATGCCCATTGGTGACATGAACTACTAGTCACCAAAAGGGCTACAGTTAAGATGCAGGTTGCAGTGGCATAGCTAATGCTCATCACCGTTTGAGGCAGAATTAGCCAGCATGAAGCATCAGTGCCATTGCCCAGCTAGTGGGAGCCCACATGAGGTCCAGATTCTATAAAGAGTTTATAAAGACTCAGGTTTCTTGTATCTCAGAAGTGGAAATAACCATTTTAAGCCAGGAGGACTGCAGTTCCAGGCTTCCACAACATTCTGGGCTGCAGCTAGACCACCAGTAGTATTTGTGAGGGAGGGCTGCACTCCACATAACAAGGACAGGAGCGAGGAAGTCCCATGTCTGTCAAGGGGCCCTATGTGAAGCACCCCCATAGCATTATAAGACACAGGGAAAGTCCCTATGAGCAAGAGCCCTTGGGAGGATCTCAATATCAATATAGGAGAGGGGTAGCCCTGTAACTGGCAAGAGACCCCTGTGAGAAGTACCCATTATATTGGATAGGGGCGGAATGCTGTCCATTGCTGCTCCACTCTTCCCAACATACCCACTTTTAGAGGGACAGTCTTTATCATCCCAATTTGTGGGAGGCTGGGAGGTGTTGCACTGCTTGATGCTATTGAGGCAGGTGCCTTCACTGTGTGCAACATTAAAAAAAAAACTGGATTTTTCTTTAAAAACACCAATTGAAGGTGTGGCTGCATCACCATTGTCCAACTACAGAGACCTGGGTTTACAGCAGTGCTAATAGGAGTGTCTTCAGAGAGTGGCTGGGTACACACTAGACAATATTTTGAACAATTTGGCCAAACACAACGCATTGGAATGTCAAATCGCTCAAATAGTTCAGTGTGTACGCTCTATCACGATGCTGATGCACGTTCCTGCGGGCCGTTGGCGCCTTCCTCAGATCTTATGTACATGCAGGAAGATCTGTCAATCTCGTTAACGATTCACCACAGATCGTTCTATGTGTATGCACTACCAAACGACTAATAGATATAGTTACATTATATAGATAATGATCTAACCACCAAACGAAGATATATCGTTTGGCTGTATGTTAGATTGCACAGTGTGTATGCACTAGATCACTTGTTCGGGAGTTCAAGGGAAATCGTTGACGACATCGCATCATTTGCAAGTCGTCTAATGTGTACTCAGCTAAAGAGACCAGAGGACAAGAGAGGAAGTGCTGCCCGGGTACCAAAGTGGAAGGGCAGTGAGAGACCTCCTGTTAGGAGAGAAGGGAAAAGACACACATGATGTGATGCCTGAATGTCTCCATGTAATATACAGAGGATCCTGTTTGATAGACCCATGAGAAATGCTACCATGGGATGCACTAAGCCTTTGAGAGTGATAAAGAGGAGAGTGATAAAGTACCAACCAATCAGCTCCTAACTGTCATTTATCAAACACATCCTGTAAACTGACAGTTAGGAGCTGATTGTTTGGTACTTTACCACTCTCCAAGCTGTAATGCATCTCCATAATGAGGTGGGTCATTAAAAGTTGGCTATGTGACTAGAGAGGAGTGCTAATGTAGAATGTTCTGTGTAACCATTTCTGTATATGAGGAGAAACCCCATAGAGAAGATAGGGGAATGCCTGAGAAAATTTCCCTGTAAAGTGACTACATATTGAAAATGGAGGCCACATGGCTATAAGATATTCTGAGCAAGGGCCACTATATGTAATAATTTGGTAATGGACGGATTATTCACTGCTGCTACAATTATAAGATTGTGCTGTACGTAAGAGAAAAATGTATATATGTATTTATTTCCATGCCCTCAAAAATGGGGCATGTCTTTGCAGCAAGGGGTAGTGGCCTCACAGCACATCCCAGTTTCCTCACTCAAGGGGGCG
This sequence comes from Taudactylus pleione, assembly GCA_031769625.1. Taxonomy (NCBI): domain Eukaryota; kingdom Metazoa; phylum Chordata; class Amphibia; order Anura; family Myobatrachidae; genus Taudactylus; species Taudactylus pleione. The sequence continues at coordinate 5,464,791 of JAUIMM010000190.1, read as the reverse complement.
TACCCCCATAGGTTCTGCCTGCACTGCCAGCTCCTCCTCAGTGATCGAGAGCCAGGCACTGCACAATAACATCACAGTGCAGTGCCCGGCTTCTGGTCATTGCAGAGGAGCCGGAATTTTGGTGTCATCCCCTCGGAGGGTGACATCCAGTGCAGTCCGCACCCCCATACCCCCAAGTGATGAAACTGGGTGGAGTAAGGAGTCTGGTACATAACGGTATTAATATTACCATCTGCTGAAATAAGTAGATAAATAGTGCATGTAACTGTGTCCTCAGTGCATTACAATTCCTAGCAGTGAAAAAGCTGGGTGGAGGGCTGGCTTATGAGAGGAAACAGGCAGAGAAAAGAAAGTAAAAGTTCTGGCAGTCTCCACTGTTGGGGACAATATTCACAGTGGAGATCTTGATGTCTTGAGAGCAGTAACAGCTGAAAGATAGGTGGTCGCTAGTAATTGGCTCATGGCATCAACAGGAAGCAGCGTGAGACCCTCACGATATAAAGTATAGACAGTATGGGGGTGATTCAAATGTTCTGCCGGCGGCTTTTTTTTTTTTAAGACGCCCGACAGAGCAATTCAATTGTTGCTCTGTCAGGGCGCGATAGCCGCCGGTGCCAATATTTAAGCATGCACTCAGGAGTGCGCAAGTGTGTCTGAAACACCCTGGTCAGGGCGTTCTAACCGCAAATAGCGCGCCCTAACCAGGAATTAAGGTTTAGGGTTTAGCCGTTTTAGACGGCTAAACCTCGTCTTTTAGGCGGCAAAGAGGGCGATAATTAATGAGCACCCAGAACAATTAAATATCAAACTGGGCGCTCATTAATTAGCACGCCCAAAAAAAAATTGAATCGCCCCCTATGTGACAGTTAAATTCTAGCTTGAAGCTGATTGGTTTATATGGACATTTCCCCCTTAGTATATAGTTGGGATAAACCATACATATTGTCTGTTTATCATTTTGCATATGCACTACTTAGAACCATAACTAGGGGTATGCGAGCGGTGCAACAGAGTGCATGGCTCTGTGTGTAGCACTGTCACTGCCCCACGGACCCTGCATCTTGCTAGCAATGTACCTGGACAGTCCAGACATGGACACCGCAGTCTATACAGCCCCTGGAGCATCGTAAGCATGACATCATGCGCTTAGGCGTGGCTGGCACAGGGCGCCGTAACACTCAGTTACAGCACTGCTTAGTACAACTTTATTTTCCCTGATTTGGTTCTATAGATGAAAGTTAGCCGAATATCTTGGGAACTATTTCTATACAAGTTGCTTAGTCAAGAGAGTTAAGGGTATAATAAGGGTGATGTAGTCAGCATCCCAGCGTGTGGGATACCAACGGCCAAAATATCGGTGCCAAAATCCTGACAGCATCAGGATCCCGGCACCAGAATCCTGACCGTCGGCATCCCGAAGGTAAGTATCTGTGGATAGGGGGAGGGTTAGGGTGCTGGGATACAGTTAGGCATAAGGGGGACAGTTTGGCACTAGGGGGGATGGTTAGGTTTAGGGTGCGGGGACTGGGAGGCTAGGTTTGGATACCCGGGGGGGAGCTTAGGTTTAGACACCGGGGAGGGAGAGTTAGGTTTAGGGTGCGGGGAAGTGGAGGTTGGGTTTAGGCACTAGGGGGAGAGGTTAGGGTTAGGCACTGGGGAGGGTGGGGTAGGGGTAAGGGTTAGAGTTACCTTGTTCCTTATGGGTGGATTCTGACTGTCGGGATGCCACGGTCGGTATTCTGACCAGCGGCATCCCGATCACCAGAATCTCATACCCAACCCTAATAAGGGGTATAATAATTTATTAAAGGCTCAAGTAGTGTTGTGTAACTGCATTATTCCATCCCTTTTAGCAAAATAAGTAACACCCTTACAGGTTATTAATTTTTTACTCCCAGGGGTATATATACTAAAGTGCGGGTTTATAGAAGTGGAGATGTTACCCATAGCAAACAATCAGATTCTAGCTATTTTCTTTTAGAAGGTGCTAGATAAATGATAAGTAGAATCTGATTGGTTGCTATGGGCAACACTTCCACTTCTATAAACCCACACTTTAGTAAATATACCCCCCTGTGTACTTGTGTGTGACTTATTGGGTGGGGTTGGGGTTGGGGTTCCACTGCACCTACACTATAGTAGGCCATAGAGGTAACCTCAATCTGACCCCTGGTGGAACCCTTTCATTGTAAGAAGAAGGCTCAGGTGGAGCCACCACCAAGCAGAGAGACAAGGGGCCAAATGTAATAGGGTGAGAGTTTTCCCACACTTTTTAAACTCGGGCCAATGTAATAGAGTCCGAGAAGAGGCAAACTCGCATGTTTTTCAGACAAAAAAAACTCTCACAATTTAAACTCTCGTCCAGATGTTTTCCCATTTTGAAGAAACAGCTCGAGCAGGGTCGGCTCGAGGCGTGTACGACCAGTGTGGTTGAATAGGGGCACCACCCTATAGGGTGCACCCCTTCCAGCCATTCCCGATTTCAGCAGGACAGTCCCGTTTTTCAGGCACTGCCTTGGTCCTGCGGGCGCTCGGGAGGTTGGGCACCTCCACCGCCGCACCTGTGCCGGCCCCGGCCCCGGAAAAGATGACTGCATGCCGCCCGCATGTGCGCGGCATCCATTCAGTGCAGGGAGAGAGCTGGGGGCAGCCCAGCTACTAACGTAGTGCTGGGCTTGCCCCCATTCTGACATTAAATGGGAGGGGTGCCATATGGGCACGCCCCCAAATAGCATCATTTGGGAGGGTGGCCTATGGTTATTAGGTCACGCCTCTTCGACGCACGCGAGGTTTGGGACATCCAGGTCCCTCGCTGCACAGGGCGCGGCTCCTACTGGAGCTGGCCCTGAACTCAACCAATATAATAGTTTCCTACTAAACTCTCACAGTTTCTGAACTCTCACCCTATTACATCATTTGTCCCAATATCTCAGAGAAGCCAGTAGTTTACAGTCATGTGACCCGATCACCCATCACAAGAGTCAAATACAGGTGAGCAGATGTTACATAATCATTATGCTTATCGTGCTGGAGAGAGAAGTTTAATGTTATTTCATCAAAAGAAGGTCTGGTACTCAACCTTCGCACTGTACAAGCTGTCCACATGTGTCCACTCCATCAGGTATTATGTCCTAAGCAACCCGTGTATTGTTGTTTTGCCATAAATATAAATATAGAACAAATACCAGCAGCATCCAGTTTGTGGTTTCCGCACAGAGGTAACAGAAGTGTTTCTTCAAGAAGAAAATAAATGTAGCACAAAAGACAAATCCTGATAAGTACCCATTAGTACCATTTAGAGGGTTTTCCTCTGTGGGCACAGGTAGGATTATTACTGGCAAATTATTTATTTTATTATTTTATTATAGATTCATATTTCTAAGGTTGATTAACAACTTCTTGACTGAATGCTATATGTATATGTCCTGTTGGACTGCAGTGTAGTATTATTACTAACATGTCTGTTTAGTGCTTACATATGTCACAGAGCTTTGCAGAGAATATGTAGTCATTCACATCAGTCACTGCCACAGTAGAGCTTAATTTTTTTTTTGTTAGAAGCCAATTAGCCTACTAGTATTCTTTTGGCGTATGGGAGGAAGCCTACATAAACAAGGTGGGAGAACATACAAGCTACACACAGAATGTGCCTTGGTCAGGAATTGAACTCATGATCCCAGTGATGTGAGTCAGTAAAGCTAACCACTGTGCTGTAATGCAGCTTATCCATTGTTCCATTAAGAAACTATGTTGTATTTAGTTTTATTTGTGTCTGTCTTTTAAGGTGAAACAGTAGATTTTTTATTTTTATATGCATCATAATCCATAAATTTGATCCTAGAAAATAAAAAATCAATGTGTCCCTTCGATGTGGAATAGGCAATTGTACAACTGGCTGAGATTTTACTGCTATAATAAAAAGCAGCTTTCTTTTCAAAAAGACCATTAAGCTTGGCAAGGGCCAACTGCATTTTTACATAACGTCAGAATGCAAAATAATGGCATACAATATCTTTTAATCTCAGTAACAGGACTGCTAGAGAGGCAAAGCCACCTCAGTTTAATATTAGAAACATGGTATAATCACTGGGATATATGGCATTAGTAGAACTGGTTGTAATATGTGGGATAGTGGAGGTAAATGCTGATCTCACAGGGAGGTCAGTAACATATTGCAGAGTCAGTTTTCTTCATATTGTTTCTTTATCTGTCATAATTTATGTCTTGTCCTTGCTCTACCTTATTATTATATTTGTGTGGACATCCCTTACCTCAATGTTCTTCTCAGCTTCTGATCCTGTTTTTGGTTGTGCTCACTCAGAGGTTTCCTAATGTCCCTTTTCTCTTTCTTCGTTCTAAAATTTGTTCAGCTATTACAAAAACAAGTCCCTACTTTCCATGTTCACATAGCCTTGACTGTGTTTTAAGTTTTCATTATTACTCATTGTACTTTTCATACAGGGGCATATTCATGCAACACAGAGGCGTTTTCTAGATAGGAGGGTGCCTGTGTGCAGTCTCCGACACGGGCCCCCTCCTCTCCGCCCAGCGGCCGGCCGCACACTGAGCTGTGCGCGGCCAGTGCCGGAGTTATAGACTCTGGGCACTAGAGTGTGCCCAGAGTGTATAGTGTATGCACAGGTCACCGGGAAAATGGCCACGACGGCCATTTTCCCTGTACTGCGCATGCGCAAATGATGGGAAAATGGCCGCCACGGCCATTTTCCAGTCGTTTTATAGCGCCGGACACCCGTGCCGACGTGGGACCGGAGAGGTAATAATATTATGGGTGCAGGGTGTGCAGTGCGGGGCCCCCCTGGACCCAGGGGCCCATGTTCCCCGCACACCCTGCACCCATTATAGATACGCCCCTGTTGCACCACATCTGCCCTTATTACTTTTGTATCCAACTTGCCGTTAATTGTGGTGTCGGATACAATATTACTGGAGCATTTCAAGATGTCCCCACGAGCCTTAATACTGTTACGCCGATAATTAGTAGCAGCACAACTTTACAGTGCCGGGTATGACCTGGCAGTGTTAGTGCGCATGCATGACCTGAGTTCACCCATTCACACAGAAATAGACAGCACGAACAGAGAGGGATCCCTCTTGCAACCTGCCAGGGCCATCTTAACATATAGGCATGTTGGGTAGCTGCCCAGGGCCCCATTCCAGGGGTCCGAGCAGGGATGGGCTGGACTGTGGAACATCTACATGGAGTGTGCGGCCGCTCGCTCCGTCCATAGGGCAGCCGGCTGAGAGGCAGGGAGAGAAAGATACCTCTCAGCCACTCTGATTGTGAATTACACACAATCAGAGTGATCAGGGAGCATTCTATACCTGCCTCCCAGCCTGCAGCCACAGAGCCATATTAGGGGGAAGGAGCATGTCCCTCCGGGCCCCCTCTCTCAGTGGGCCCCCTATACTTTAATGACGGCTGCAGTGCAGAGCAGGAACTGCAATGTGAACTGGAGAAGAGGTTGGTGGAGTCCATAATCCTCACTTTACGTATTTTTTATGTTTATACATTGAAGTCCTGACTAACTGACTGACTGAATCATCAATGCCCAGCCCAAACCCCTGGACCTAGAAACATGAAAATCGGGTATATGTCTTCCATGACGTAGGCACCCACTAAGCAGGGATTTTTCGAAATTCGACATCTATTGGGGTGAAATGGGCTAAAATGTTTCCTCACCCTGTGCAATGTCTTGACTGACTGACTCCTCAACGCTCATTGCAAACCCAAGGACCCAGAAACATGAATTTCAGGGAGTTTTTTCCTTCCCTCTAAGCAGGGATTTTTCTAAATTAAACCCCTTAATAGGGTGAAAAGTGGTAAAATGTTTTCTCCTGGCCAAAGTGATTGCGTGACAAAGCTGCAGCGCAGTCCAATATTCAAATATAGGAGCCACACCAACTGCAAGTGATGTTTGGCAGCATTTGGGGTGACACTTGGTGTGACTCTCCTATTTGAATATTGGACTGCGCTGCAGCTTCATCTCTGGAGTTGCCACTACTAAGGACTAAGGACTAGGGGCCTTATTCAGCAGTGCAGATTACCAATGATCGGGAATCTGCACAGACGCCTGACCCGTTCTGGGTGCGTGCATATATCATATCTATAGCCTGCGTGCATATATCATATATCTATAGCCTGCGTGCATACATCATATATCTATAGCCTGCGTGCAGCTTTGCAATTGCGATCCTTGCTGAATCAGGCCCTAGGTGTTTTCCCATTTGGATACCTCACTTGCTTTGGATGAGAGTGAGTGCCTGAGGGAGGGGGCAGAAGGGGAGAACAGGAAAGGTGGAAAACAGGAGGAATCGTTGAGGGAACGGCGAGGAGATGTAGAGAACACAGAGGGAGAGAAAGATAATCTTAATTTACTCAGGGGTCTATTCATCATAACTAAACTTAACCTGGAGGTAATTAGGTTTAGAACTCGCATGGAGTTCTACCTAATTACCGGAGGAATTCATCACTCCTCCTCCCTATAACTATCTATTCCGAAAAGCTGTCATTTTTGCGATGACCGCTTTTCGGGAAATAGATAGTTATCCCTCTCTACACTAACTTATCGCATCTGTAGGCAAAGCTGAGCATGCGCTGTTACATCTGTAAAACCAGCGCATGCGTAGCACTGCCTACAGATGCGATAGGTTTGTGTCCCCCCCTCCGCTCACCTGCCCCCCCTCCCCCCGTTCATCACTTACCTGCCCGCGCAGCAGCCTCCGGCTCCGTCTGCTATGTTGTCATGTGTTCTCCCCAGCAGCACACAGTACTGTTTAGAAAAAAATAATATATTTTTTTTTCTAAACTTTATTGTGTTCTGCTGGTAGAACACATGACCGCATAGCAGACGGAGCCAGAGGACGCACCAGAGCGCCGGAGGGAGACGCCGGGGGACCTGCACACGCTGACACAGGTAAGTGTTACCTGCTATTCGCCACCTCACAGTGGCAAATAGTAACTACATCAAATTCCGAAAATACATAATTTTTGGAATTTGATGAATACCATAATTTCCATATCCCCATACTAATGTATGGGGAGTGTGGAAATTAAAGCAGGGGGACTTAGCAAGGAGATATCAGTGTTATCTCCTGTGCTAAGTATCTTCATGAATACTAAAATAACGTTAATTAAGGAAAATGTCCTTAAAAACGTTATTTTAGTGTTGATGAATAGGCCCCTCAATCTTGATACTAGCACACTCCTTTACCCCAGAGGCATAAAACTAACTAAACATATAAATTAAGTTAAAATGGGATGAAGGAAATGGAAATATCTAAGGTCTACTGAGGTACCGGTTACATCAGATAGTTACCAATAAATCTAAATGTTTAATTTTATTGTCTGTTTACCTTTTTGTTCCTGTGAATGGTTGGGTAGGGGCCCTAGTGCTCTGCTTTGCCCAGGGCCTACAATGCTGTTAAGACGATGCTGTTAATACATCTCCCTCTGATATTTCTTACATGTTGGGGCTGAGTTGCATACAGGTCGGCCACAGATGGGGCAGCAGTACATGCCAGGAAATAAATGTAGATAATCACCTATATTTACAGTTTGCTGCATCTATGCGGGTACTCTGATCATATAGAGAAACTCGCCATCATCACTATCAGCCCTATAACTGTTGCAAGAAATACAAACAAAAATATAAAGGATTTCTGCATATGCTCATCTCTATAAAGCCCACAATTCCATCTACTCGCGACATGCCTTCTGGATAATTACCATACCTGTGAATGCCCATGTCCCGCCCAGTTACACCCACTTACCTGGAAGTGGAGGCTCTCCACTGATGCATGTGACTTTGAATCAACATAACTGCTAAACGCTGAGTATCTTTCCTTGGCTACATAACAAGCACAATGTGAAAAATAGCAAGACCCATTAGCAGAACAGACTTGGGTGCAACTCCGAATCAGCCCCAGTATGTCCCATAAAATGAAACCTTATTCTACCAGTTTGGAAGCAAAGCCTATGCTGCAGAGGTGAGGAACCTGGTATGCGTTCGGCATCCTGGCGTTCGGGATGCCAACGTTTACATTACCGGTGCCAGAATACAGAAGCCGGTCAGAATCCCGGCGCCGGCATCCCGACCAGCTGGAATGCCGAAGGTAAGTAACAGGGTTGGGGGGAGGGTTAGGTTTAGGGGTTAGGCACTAAGGGGAGAGGTTTAGGGTGCGGGAAGGGGAGGTTAGGTTCAGGCACTAGGGGGGGAGGTTAGAGTCAGGCACCAAAGAGGAAGGGTTAGGGTAGGGAGAGGGTTAGCATAGTGTCAGTATGTTAACCCTGACAGGATCCCGACTATCGGTATGTCATACTGATTCCGAGGAATGCTGCTCCCATACAGTCCTGGTCTGCTCATCATCCCATAATACATTTGCTCACTCTGCATGTGCAGTTCTGGCAAAATAGGCTTCTTGCTCCATAAACAAAGTGCGTAATGTTTTTGTTCCACCAGAGTCCTAGAAATTAGGATGTTCAGAAGTAGGAAATCCATTGTCACTGACATTGTAGGAAGATTTAGTATGACAACTTGTGATACCATATGGAAACAAGAAAGAAGAAAAAACTCTCTAATTGGGGTCACTCTTGAATATTAGTAAATAGCTAATTAATAAATAACATTTAATAGGTATGCATTAAAAATGGCTGCCACAATACGGTAAGTATATCAGTAGCAATATACAAGAACAAGACAAAACGAGACATGAAACATGAAAGATTGAAATATATAGAAAGCAAGGTGAAAATAATTCTCAGCGGGGTGGTGTCAGAGAAAAAAGAGATCACAAGTGTAATCTCATATATAATTCTCTGAGTTAGCCCACTACGGTATTAGTCCAATGACTGAATTATATCAAATAATTATAATGTGTATTAAAAATAAAATTAGTAGGTTAAATAACCTCAAACAGCATCAACACATCGTTAATAAACAAGAACTCCACATGCAAATATCACCAAGAAGCTCCCACTATATAAATAAAGTAAACACAATATTAATGATACGTTTCAAAGGTAGAAAACAATGCGCATCATATAGATTGTTGTAGAGAGCTCTCTATGTACATATTCCAAAAGTAGCACGGTATATCTCTGAATCAAAGAAGAGTGTATGATATATGGAGATCTGTATTCCGAAAAATTCGTATAAATAGATCCCACCGTACTAGTTAATGAGGTAGACAGACCTAGAATAATCAGTCTATCGCCCACATAATATATACACTGAAGAATCGACAGATAAATTAAGTGCACATATGAGCATCAGGTGTTATGAAGATATAATCTCTGCAGGTACCGCTGAAAATAGATATGTGGAGAATATCAAGCGAAGAAATTAAAGGAGTTATTCCCTATCAACGGTGTCAAGGCAGTAGCTGCTGCAAGTCATTATGATACTCAGAGAATGACATGTGAGCGTACTGTCAGGCTCACCCAAGGGTGTGAATGAGTGAATTGAGCATCTGCTGTTAGGGCTGATATGAAAAAGGAACCTGGTATATAGAATAGTGCAGGAACCTATTCAAATCAGGCTGTAATGAGAGTACTCATAGATAATAGGTGATCTAATTAAAAGATGGTAAACAAGACAAAGAATAATAAAGGCCACAGTATAATGTCGTCCCCAGTGCTGCTGCTAGTCACATTTCCCAACGGTAGTGGTGAGTAGTGAGAAGCATGGAGTCGTATACTCTGGTATGAAAGAAGTAAGATGAAGACTGCACTGCGACTCACACAGGGTAAGTAATGCTCTGTGTGCCCGTAGGGGTAGTGCAGAGCCAGTCACCTACACATGCAGCCGAGTAGGCACGTGCGTCTAGGAGTAAGAGAAGAGCGGTACCTGTATACCCATATGGAGGGCGGCAAGTGGTGGACTAGGTGTGCCAAACCGGGAGTCTGTCCGTGTGTTGTGCTGTGTGGTCCCGCCTGTACACAGCGGGGAAACAACGATCTGAGATGCGCGTTTCACGAGCTGCTTCCTCAGTCAGATGCTGGTGAGGGTGCACAGCTGACCTTTAGTCTGCATGGTAGCCAATCAAAGGGCCGGGTTCTGCTGTGCAGTGTGTAAAGCGCCTGGTTATAGGCCGTTTAAAGCTCTCTGCTGATTGGTCCAATTGCGGAAGACCAGAGAGAGAAAAACAATAACAAAAACAAAACCACGTGGTTAGCTAAACGTAGCTGTTTGTATGGGGATTAACACCATATATCAGCATGATGATAAAGGAGTGGATTCCGGGATCTGGATATCTTAAACATCAATTAATCTATGCTGATAATGTATATATACTGTTAGGTAAATAAGAGGAAGAGAAAAGGGAGATAAAGAAAAAGGGGAAGAAAGAAATAGAGAGAGAGAAATATAGATGTGAGAAAGTATGGGTGAATAAGAAATATATGTAATAAGAAAAATTTATTTATAATAGGAATAAAAATATAAATGAAAATATGAAAGTAAAAAATAAGAATAAAAATAAATATAAATAAGAATAAATTAAAATGAGAATTAATGATAAAAAATAAAAATAAGTAAATAAAGATATATTGGTGGTGAAAGTAAAAGTGAAAGCCAAACAATAATAGATGTGAAGTAAGTTATATGTTCACATAATGTGAAATACATACAAGGTGCTAAGGAATGGCTAGATGATATAGTTGTGTAGGATGATGCAGATACGTAAATGAGTAAAATATTTCTATATATAGGGTGAAAGTAGTGAGGGATAAGTAGTTACTAGTATGAAAAGCTATATGAGAACGATAAAGATTTATATATGTTGTGAGGAAGAGTATGTGTAACAGCGAAAGTGAAAAGTGGTGGAATGCACCCAAACGCAGTGATGGGAGAGTGTAGTGGAGTGGAAGGAAATGATAGTATGAGAAAAAGAAATATAGGAACAATAGAATAATGAAGTATAAGAGAGGTCAATTATACTGTTCAAAGAATGAGTGGGATTTGAAAACCAAAATATATCAGGTAGGCGAAAAAGATAGTATTAAATTCTTATAAAAAGGAAGAGTAATTAATCATTTCGTTGAGTCCGTAAGGACTAACAGTATTGAGTCTAAATGTCCACTGGCTTTCTCGTTGAAGAAGTATTCTCATGAGGTTACCACCTCTGACAATTTGACATGCTCAAGGCCAAAAGCCTTAAGACTTTGAGTAGTATACCATTGTGATGTCTCAAGAAGTGTCGGGCGACAGAGGTGAGTTTTTTCATCTTCATTAGGTCATTTTGGGCATTCTTGATGTTACCTATATGTTCTAAAATCCTCTGTTTCAGTATACGAGTGGTCATACCTATATATCTCAGATTGCAGCTACATTCAAGGCAGTATACAACCCCCATGGCATCGCAGTTAATAAATTGTTTCAATTCAATATTATAACCATATCTGTCCATAACGTGTTCTTTCTTTATAATATATGGGCAGGCCTTGCATTTGCCACAGGGGAAGGTGCCCTTTATTTTGGGTTTTCTCCTGACAGTACCTACAAAGTGACTTTTAACTAGTCTATCCTGTAGGTTTTGTGATCTCTGCCAACTGAAGCTGGGTCTTTCCTGTAATGATTTACGTAAGTCATTGTTCATCAGGAGTATGTGCCAATGTCTAGTGACAATGGTTTGTAGATCTTTCCATTCGTTACAAAAATTGGTGATGAAACGTACCTCGTCTGAGTTTTCTTTAGGTTTACTGGTATTGGAGAAGATCAGATTATGTCTGTCAGTTTTTAAAGCCAAATATTTGGCTGTCTTGACCATTTTTTTGCTATAGCCCCTATTAAGTAGTCGCGAGGTGAGATCTTTTGATTTCGCCAAAAAGGTCTCTACCGTTGTGCAGTTCCTTCTGAGTCTTAGGAACTCGCCCTTTGGAAAGTTCCTGATGGTCGGCGGGAAGTGTGCACTGCTACTATGTAGGAGACTATTTGTAGCTGTGTCCTTTCTAAAGAGTTCTGATAGGAGATGTTTCTCCTTGTCTAGGAATAAGTGTAGATCCAAGAAAGTGACCTCCTCTTTACTGATTGTATGTGTCAATTTTAGATTGATGGAGTTGTTATTAAGTTCTTGAATGAACACAAGGAGATCATTGAGGTTCCCCTGCCAAATCATGAAGATATCGTCAATGTATCTCAGCCATGTTGTTATATGGCTGGTATGGTGATCATTATTTTCATTGAAGACTATCTCCCTTTCCCACCATCCAAGGAACAGGTTGGCATATGTGGGCGCACATGCAGCGCCCATCGCTGTTCCTCGGATCTGTAAGAAGAATTTGTCATCAAAGGTAAAAAAGTTTCTTTGTAAGATGAATTCCAGTAGGTTCAACAGAAATTCTTTGAAGTCATCCATACCCTCTATTTGTAAGAAATATTTGATTGCTGAAATGCCTATCTCATGTATGATGCTTGTGTAGAGGGACTCAACATCAAGTGTTACCAGTAGGTGGTCTTCCTCCAATTGTATGTCGTGTACCTTTCTTAGTACCTCTCTGGTATCTTTAACGAAGGATGGTAAGGTCTCCACATGGTGTCTGAGATGTAAATCCAAGAAGACACTAGCCTGTTCTGACAATCCCCCAATGCCGGACACAATGGGTCGTCCGGGGGGGTTGTTCAGATTTTTGTGGATTTTGGGTACCAAGTAAAAAGTTGGTGTTTTGGGTTTGTCTACCAGTAGGAAGATTTGTTCAGTCTTGGTAATGGTCCCATTGTTAAAAGCTTCGTTGATGAGTTGATGGTACAGTAAGTTGTAGAGTTCCATGGGATTAAAAAGCATCTGTTTATAGCAGGTTTTGTCGTACAATTGTCTGAAGCCTTCCTTGAGGTATTTATCTTTGGGCCAGAGGACAATGTTCCCTCCTTTGTCCGAGGGCTTGATGACTATGTCCTCCCACTCCTCTATTTCTTTGAGTGCCCGTCTTTCCTCCTGATTCAAGTTATTATTAGGGTAACTGGTAGTACTTTTACTTTTTTGTATATCATCCATATCTCGAGAAATAAGGTCTAAAAAGATCCTTATCTCTGGGCAGGTGTGGTCCGGTCGCATGAAAGTACTCTTCTTCTTACAGATTTTCCTTGATGTAGCATGTGTACCTCTTGGAGTATCAGAGTCATCTGTAGGTTCCATTAATTCTTCTAACTCTGAGAGGGCTTGAAGTTCTTCCTCTGTGTTCAAAGTTAGAGGGGTGTTGTCAAGAGGTAGATTTGCAGTAGCCACTTGGTCTATGCCGGCCTGCATTTGATGTTGGTTGGAAACAAATTTTTTGAGAAGCAATTTACGTCCGAAAAGACGTAGGTCTTTTTCCCACGTAAACCTATTAAATGTCATGCTTGGGGAAAAAGATAAGCCTTTACTGAGAACCTTCATATCTATGGTAGTGAGGTGTCTCGAAGACAAGTTGACGATTTTAAGATCTACAGAGTCTGCTAATTCCTCTTGCGGGTTCTGGATGACTGTCTGAGGGGTATGGGGGTGTCCCAGGTTCTTACCTCTCTGCCTCTTCTTATGGTTTCTCCTCGTCCTCCTCCTCTTGGACGGTATCCCCTTACACTCCTGTTTTCTTCTAAAAAAGAGAGTGTGGGCCTTCCAGGTGATGATGGGTGGTCTTCCATACCTGAGGATTCTGTCTCCGAGGAGCTATAATTCATAAGATGTTTCTGTTCTCTACTGGTAGTGTGTGATTTCTTTTTCGGCTACCTGATATATTTTGGTTTTCAAATCCCACTCATTCTTTGAACAGTATAATTGACCTCTCTTATACTTCATTATTCTATTGTTCCTATATTTCTTTTTCTCATACTATCATTTCCTTCCACTCCACTACACTCTCCCATCACTGCGTTTGGGTGCATTCCACCACTTTTCACTTTCACTGTTACACATACTCTTCCTCACAACATATATAAATCTTTATCGTTCTCATATAGCTTTTCATACTAGTAACTACTTATCCCTCACTACTTTCACCCTATATATAGAAATGTTTTACTCATTTACGTATCTGCATCATCCTACACAACTATATCATCTAGCCATTCCTTAGCACCTTGTATGTATTTCACATTATGTGAACATATAACTTACTTCACATCTATTATTGTTTGGCTTTCACTTTTACTTTCGCCACCAATATATCTTTATTTACTTATTTTTATTTTTTATCATTAATTCTCATTTTAATTTATTCTTATTTATATTTATTTTTATTCTTATTTTTTACTTTCATATTTTCATTTATATTTTTATTCCTATTATAATTAAATGTTTCTTATTACATATATTTCTTATTCACCCATACTTTCTCACATCTATATTTCTCTCTCTCTATTTCTTTCTTCCCCTTTTTCTTTATCTCCCTTTTCTCTTCCTCTTATTTACCTAACAGTATATATACATAATCAGCATAGATTAATTGATGTTTAAGATATCCAGATCCCGGAATCCACTCCTTTATCATCATGCTGATATATGGTGTTAATCCCCATACAAACAGCTACGTTTAGCTAACCACGTGGTTTTGTTTTTGTTATTGTTTTTCTCTCTCTGGTCTTCCGCAATTGGACCAATCAGCAGAGAGCTTTAAACGGCCTATAACCAGGCGCTTTACACACTGCACAGCAGAACCCAGCCCTTTGATTGGCTACCATGCAGACTAAAGGTCAGCTGTGCACCCTCACCAGCACAGCACAACACACGGACAGACTCCCGGTTTGGCACACCTAGTCCACCACTTGCCGCCCTCCATATGGGTATACAGGTACCGCTCTTCTCTTACTCCTAGACGCACGTGCCTACTCGGCTGCATGTGTAGGTGACTGGCTCTGCACTACCCCTACGGGCACACAGAGCATTACTTACCCTGTGTGAGTCGCAGTGCAGTCTTCATCTTACTTCTTTCATACCAGAGTATACGACTCCATGCTTCTCACTACTCACCACTACCGTTGGGAAATGTGACTAGCAGCAGCACTGGGGACGACATTATACTGTGGCCTTTATTATTCTTTGTCTTGTTTACCATCTTTTAATTAGATCACCTATTATCTATGAGTACTCTCATTACAGCCTGATTTGAATAGGTTCCTGCACTATTCTATATACCAGGTTCCTTTTTCATATCAGCCCTAACAGCAGATGCTCAATTCACTCATTCACACCCTTGGGTGAGCCTGACAGTACGCTCACATGTCATTCTCTGAGTATCATAATGACTTGCAGCAGCTACTGCCTTGACACCGTTGATAGGGAATAACTCCTTTAATTTCTTCGCTTGATATTCTCCACAAATCTATTTTCAGCGGTACCTGCAGAGATTATATCTTCATAACACCTGATGCTCATATGTGCACTTAATTTATCTGTCGATTCTTCAGTGTATATATTATGTGGGCGATAGACTGATTATTCTAGGTCTGTCTACCTCATTAACTAGTACGGTGGGATCTATTTATACAAATTTTTCGGAATACAGATCTCCATATATCATACACTCTTCTTTGATTCAGAGATATACCGTGCTACTTTTGGAATATGTACATAGAGAGCTCTCTACAACAATCTATATGATGCGCATTGTTTTCTGCCTTTGAAACGTATCATTTATAATGTGTTTACTTTATGTATATAGTGGGAGCTTCTTGGTGATATTTGCATGTGGAGTTCTTGTTTATTAACGATGTGTTGATGCTGTTTGAGGTTATTTAACCTACTAATTTTATTTTTAATACACATTATAATTATTTGATATAATTCAGTCATTGGACTAATACCGTAGTGGGCTAACTCAGAGAATTATATATGAGATTACACTTGTGATCTCTTTTTTCTCTGACACCACCCCGCTGAGAATTATTTTCACCTTGCTTTCTATATATTTCAATCTTTCATGTTTCATGTCTTGTTTTGTCTTGTTCTTGTATATTGCTACTGATATACTTACCGTATTGTGGCAGCCATTTTTAATGCATACCTATTAAATGTTATTTATTAATTAGCTATTTACTTGTATTCAAGAGTGACCCCAATTAGAGAGTTTTTTCTTCTTTCTTGTTTCCATATGATGTGTACTCTCCGGGGAGCACCTCCACCCTGTTATTTTTTCAGGTCCCTACTGACCATAGGGTTTTGATTTTGACGATTGTGGATCTTTCAAATCATATTTCAACAATAATTTACATTGCTATTATCATATTATCCTGTGCTCATCTAAATTCCCCCATCCCCCTTTCCCTTGGCATTTTCAACTTGTGATACCAGACACTAAATTCCTGGAATGAACTTCTAGAGCCAGGCTAATAATGGTCTTCGCCTTAGACCCCCTCGTGTTGTGCTCACAGTAAGAGAGGTTTAGAAGTGCTGGCACAGATAATATTGTAGATACAATGGTAAAGGTTTTGATGATGATCCAGGAGTAGGTAGACAAAACATACACAAAGAGCTGGACACACCGAGCTATAGCATGTACTCACGCCATCCAAAAATAGTTAATAATAAGGTCCAAACATCTGGGAAGAGATCAGGACAGATGGTAGTAACAAAGGGTCAGAAACCAGACTAAGGTCAGAACAGATAGTAATTAGGCCAGTGTCCATGCAGAGTTCAGGGCCACTAGCAATAGAACTCAAGTCTACTATCCAGGTAGAGGTCAGGGTCACACAAGATTGAATGGTCCAAAAATATGTAAGAAACAATAAACCAGGAACCTGCTAGGTACACTGCATTTATAAAAGACACAAATGCCTGCACTTATGAACTAATGAAGGTGCAGACAGTGTCATCAAGAGGCCAGCCCTCACATATCTGATTTTAGCATTATAAAAAAAACAAAAAATGTATGTTTATGCATTAAATATAGGGTATGGTGTTAGTTCATATTTCAAAATAAAATGTGTATTGCAGGATCTCTGCAATTCTACTAGTAACATGGATAAAGCTCCCTAGCATCTTTACATGAAACCGACAGACAGTATTATCAAATATTAGCTGATGATTTTAAGGGGTCTGTTCATTAAGTTAATTATCGGGGTCTGTTCGGCTCCCGATAAACAACATTCTAACTCGATGCGAGTGCCGAAGCAGTTCATCCTTGCTCTGGCGCGGAGACAGCTGATCCGAAAGTCAGCTGTCTCTCCGAAGTCGCATTCGCGACGTCCGGCGGAAGGAGCCGGACAGGGGCAGCGCAGAAGGTGGGGCAGTATACAGGGCTGCCACCAGAAATTATGGGACCTGAAACTAACAAAATAGACAGCTACCCCCCCCACAACCCCTCCTTCCCCTGGCCCGCCCCCTCACCCCCTGGTTTATTAAATCCAATGCCTCTGCCCTACTGCCCACTCTCTTTTTTTCACCACTTCGTTTTTCCCCCCTGGTTTATTAAATCACCTGCCCAGCTCATTTTTTTCCCACTCCAGCCCCCCCCCCCCACCCTTCCCGGTTTATTAAATCCTGTGCCTCTGACCTGCTGCCCAGCTCTATTTTTCCCACTTCTCTTTCCCACTTACTGCCATCTGCCCTGCCAACTGTACACAGCTTTTTCCCACTTACTTACCTTATTTCCTTGAAGAAGGCTCCGAGTTCTTCCCTCTGGCTTCTTCTCTGCTTTTTCCCTGGCAGACGCTGCTCCTCACCCACCGCGGCTCCTCCGACCTCTCCCTACAGCGGCGCGCCGACTCCAACAAACTTTATTGAACGTAGGGCCGGCGGGTGTCCTGTAGGTTAGTGGAGTATTGGCCCGAGCGGGCCCTGGCTCCCTCCTCCATTTATCTTAATGGGGACCAGGTCGGCGGTGGCGGGCGGTAGCAGCGGCCGGGCCCCCTCTCTTCTGTTCAAGGGAGTAGTGCGGGCTGCAGGCTGTGCAGTGGCGGTGTGAGTGGGTGGGCCTCCCCCGTTCAGCCAGGGTCCATGCCCGGGACTGCAGTCCCGGAAGTCCCCCCCTGATGGCGTCCCTGGCAGTATATTCACATCATCGTGGCCCCACCCTCTGTTATACAATGCCAAGATTACCTGACTACGATGATGAACAAAGAGAAAGCACCGTTACAACTTTTCAGTAGTAAGTGGGGATTAGATTGGGATGTGTATGACTCTGCATGACCTGTATTTGCCTACCCTCAGTATCAGAGCATGAGCAGTGAGAAAACACGCAAGATACAGGCATACGTTAAACTGTGCAACAACCCCTAACAGCAGTGCAATTACAGCCCTTACACCTTGTTAACTCTGGTATATGCCTATTACGTAGAACAATCAATGGATGAAAGGGGAACTGAACCAGTAAAATCCTATCTGACATGTAGTGGGCTTTTCCACAGATTAAGCAGAAAACCTTATTAAGCAGAACAATTCATGGATGAAAGAAGAATGAAGCAATAAAATCCTGCATAAGAGGTGAAGGGCTTTCCACCAGATTCCTCTAAATTCAGACAATGCCGCCTTTGATGAGTAGAGGTGCCTGATTTCCTCAATACCTGTAACAATTAGAGGAGCAGTATCTGGAAATGCTAAGACCCTTCAAATAAAGTATAGTTTTGCAACATTTCTATTTTTGTTATTGATGTAGTAAGTGATCCTTGTCGTCTATTAAGGAAACACTAAAACTGTACATATAGTTAAT
Organism: Taudactylus pleione; assembly: GCA_031769625.1. Taxonomy (NCBI): domain Eukaryota; kingdom Metazoa; phylum Chordata; class Amphibia; order Anura; family Myobatrachidae; genus Taudactylus; species Taudactylus pleione. The sequence continues at coordinate 5,446,154 of JAUIMM010000190.1, read as the reverse complement.
GGCTATTTTGTTTTTGCACAATCATTCAGAATTTTTGTTGTTGGGGCTGCAGCTGTTCTTATTGTCTTTCCCTCCCCAAGACCAAATCGGGCTTCACTATGCTATAAACAATTAATACTAGGGGCCTATTCATTATCACTTAATTTCTACAAAAGCAGGTGAAAATGAACATTTTCACCTCCAATTGTAGAAACTAAGTTATCAGGCTATTCATTAAGAAGGTAAAGCAAGAGATATCACAGATATCTCCTGCTTACCTTCCTCTCAAGGAATGGCCCGCTGTACACTAGTATGGTGACAGAATTCATCAAGCTCTGAAAATACAATATTTTCTAAGCTTGAGTGCAGGAGCTTACGCCATCTTGGCGTTGCTCCCACTCGGGTCTCGCAAACCGCTCCTTCCCTGTGGGAAAGAGTCCCGGGTTTGCAAAGAGGGATCCTTTCGAATTCCTCTGCCCCTCTCCGGCTCCTTCTGCCGGACATCGGACCTGTAGGTCAGGCATGCGCACTTGTCTCACTGCTCCGAAAGGAGCAGTAAATAAGATTCACTGCTCCGAAAAGGAGCAGTGAAAAGATTCACTGCTCTGAAAGGAGCAGTGAAACACTTCAGGGAGACAGCTGATTTTCGGTTCAGCTGTCTCCACACCGGAGCAATGATGAAGTGCTCCGGCACTCGCATTGAGTTAAAATGTTAATTAATTAAAATGTTAATTAATTAATTGACCTCAATAATTAACATCATAAATAGACCCCTATGTAAGAAAACAGCTAAATATTTTAGGTGAGTATATCCATAATACAGTCTAAATATAGAAATATAATTTAAAATACACAAAACCTAAAACATCTAGGCAAATAGCCCTATGTTCATCAAATGTTATTATTATTATTATTATCAGTTATTTATATGGCGCCACAAATGTTCCGCAGCGCCTTACAAAGCACATAAACAAGTTGTAGACAAACGACTTACAGAACAATACAATACAGGACCAGGACATGGATAATATATATTGCTACATTAGTGACCATAACACCCAGATAAGCAATAGAGCATAAGCAACCAAGTGTTAGGTGCCCTAGTGGTGAGTAAGAAGTAGATGAAACTCTGTAGAGTAATACATAGTATACAGGTAGTCAGGGCAACTAGATCTGCCTCAATTGAATTCTGGAGAGATACATGGAGGGCCCTGAGGCTGTAAAGACACAGGGGGTGAACATAATGCTGGATAGATACATGGGGGGTGCTGAGGCTGTAGAGACACAGGGTGGGCTTGAGGCTGTAGACATACATGGGGAGCCCTGAGGCTGTAGAGATACAGGGGGTGGACATTAGGCTGGAGAGAAAGATGGGGGGCCCTGAGGCTGTAGAGACACAGGGGGTGGACATGAGGTTGGAGAGAGTATTGATTGATGGGGCTTGTGAGACACAGGGGGTGTGTGGAGCTATATGGCGGCCACATTAGCTAGAGACCCATTGAATAAGAGGTCAAAAATACTAGTATGGAATTTATAATGAGGTTTATGGAAACCTTATTTGTCATCAGTAAATTTACTGACAGTTTGCAAAACAATTATAATTTAAACCCATCCATAAGAAATAAAGCAACTGCAATTACAAATTAGATCTCACATGTCACTACAATAGCACATTTGTACTCATTCTTGGGTAGGCTTTGAAACAGCATATAAAAAAGTCCTTAAAAATTAATCTGTCACTAAATGTATTGTAGAATTGTCAGTGTAAAACAATTTTATGGTGACCCTAGTACTCTTATGTTACTTATAAAACTTTAAAGGGCGTATTTCTCATGAATCAGAATTTTGCATAATGTATTTAAAGTAAAGATTACCTCTTTTCACTGATATACACAGCAATAACAGATGATTCTTTGGGGCAAGAAATTCCAGCCAGGACAGTACATCCAATAAGATGCTGTCTCTGCAAAGAGTTTACAGTATAAAGATAGCTTTCGCTACAACTATTCTTCCTGGTTATAAACCAGCAGTGCCACTGCCCACTGTCAGGAAGAGAGAGAGGAAAAGCGTGTAGCCTGCCAAGGAGGAAGCAGAAGATCCCTCTCCAGTCAGACATTCCCCAGAGGAAAAACCGACTAATCCATCTACAGCTTTTTGAAACTCGTTAATGACAGCCTATAGTGAGTAATTCACAGATATTTCTACTGTTTAGAATTTACTTAATTCATTTTGCCATTGGCAAACATCCATTTATGGTTTACCAGTGTTTGCAACTTAATATGATTTATGGAAACCTTATTTTGTAAGTAACTTCAGTTTTATCTATGCATGTCAATAACATTTAGATCAGTTAGTAGCATAAGTGCTTGTGTGTTGCTGATGGATAAGTCACCCATAGTTTTATTATTTTAAACACCACTCTTAAGCTTAACTTAAATAATTAATAAGACACAGACAACTGTATAGAATTGGAAAAAAAGAGGTCACAGCCAAATTTATTAAGATCAAATTAGAATTTGAATTAATCCTGGTGGCGAAAAAGCAGTGCTACCTCGGTCTACAGCTCATAATACTTGTTCCTTTACTAAAAATGGGGTGCAGTTTCCACCCTGTGCGCAAACCATCCTGGGTAGTACCACCTCCCCTTAACTAACACAGTGCTGGTACCTCCCTAGGATGGAGACCTGGTCCTCCTCTAAAGTAGTAACCGATTCGCCTCTCTCAAAGGGGGAATGCTAGCCAAGCACTGCTGCGCTAAATTGAGCCAGATAGCATAAGGCACTGGGTTTCCCAAAGAACAAACTCCCAAGGAGCGCCACTACTTCTGCAATTTATCATCCCTTATATAACCCTTGTAAGCCGAAGACTTCCATCTACATAAGTGCTTGATTGCCTCCGTGGAAGAACCTGATGCCGCTGCACATGTTGCTGCCCCATTCTTAAATTAATGGGTGCCGTACTCATCAATCGTTATGTTCAAAGCTATTAGGCATCTATTGAACACACTTGTAAACTGGAACTTAGATAGAGGGGAAAGATCTTCATGAATAAGCCATTGAGCCCCCCCTCTAGGAAGCTGCTGATTATATCAGTTGGCTAGAGTTACTGGGCAGATGCTCGGCTCCGGATGCAAGATGACAGAAATCCAACGCCCCGTACCCAGCTGATCCGTTTTTGATTTCTGTATTTTTAACAAAATTAAATTAGCCTTAACTACAACGTTATCAAATAGCAATCCTGTGTTGGCTGATCTCTTATTTACTGCTGCTAATTCCCCAATCCTTAAAGCACCAAAAAATGCCAGTGCAAAAGATAAACGGAACAAGACCGCTTCAAATTCGCCCTTAGCTACACCTGAGACTGCCAATACCAAATCCTTTAACATACCCATGTCTATTGGCCTACGCGAGTCACCTGAAGTCGCCTGCTCTCTTGCCCAACCTTTCAGCACTTTAGAAATAACAAATGATTTTGTAGGGTCAGTCAAACCATTCAAACATGAAAAATAAGAAATGCCTGCCAATGCACGTGACATAGATGCCTTTGAACGCCCACTCCCATATCCCTGCCATCCTTTTAACTGTTGTGTGATTGTGCCACTGTGCTGTCGCTTAATTTAGCCACCTAGCTTGCTGAAGATTATGGCCTATAATAGTGAACAATATTGAGAGCTGTGAGGTGGTCAAAACTGACTGGAAATTACTTGAAATTAATGTTATTGAGGTTAATAATACTGTAGGAACAAAACAGGACCACATGATATGATTTTAGCTGTTTGTTAGGATCTGCAGTTAAGCAGATCAAATTGTTTGCAGTTTTCAGCCTTAAGGCCCCCATACATCAGCAATCTGAAAACCACAATTGAACAATTTGAAGATTTATTGCCCGATCTTAGGATTTCCCAATCGAGCAATCTGCGCCCATACACTACAGATCTTTTTCAGTGATTTGCAGATCGATTGCAGCAAACACAGATCTGGCAATCTTGAAAGGCCCATCATTTTGATAGAAACGGTCTGCAAATCTGCTGATCATGTCCATACACTAGCAATCTACAGCCCCAATCGATCTGTGAAATCCAACATGTTGGACAATCTGATTAAACAATTCCAATCACTTTTTGGTTGCAATCTGCGATCTGTGAAGCCCATACATTGCAGATTTTTATACACAATCGATTGCAAATTGCACGATTGCTGCAATCCATCTCTGATGAATGGGGGCCTTTAGTTGCTACTGAGACACTGCACTAATTACTGCCTGTCTGTGTGCAGTATCAGGTGCACACTAATTAATTCTCCTGTCTGTGTGCAGTATCAGGTGCACACTAATTGATTCTCCTGTCTGTGCACAGCCCAGCTGCACATTCATCTGTCGTTAAAGGAGGCTTGCTCTGGTTGGGCCTGTTTTCTGTTAAATTCCAGCCAGCCCTTCACTCCATGCTGGTGATAGAGTTACTTGTGCTTCCAGTTGTGTCAGTCTCTTGTTCTACAGTCGAGTTCCAGAGTCCAGTCTGTTGTGTTATTTCTCTGCCATTTGCTACATCCAGGCAGCACACTTTGCATTTCATGTGCCCTGTGCTGCTTGTGTCATTGAGGCAGCATGGTCTGCACCCCAGCCAACCCGCCGACACTGGTCGCATCCCTACTGCGCAATCCAGCGCATCAACACCAGTGTCAACCCGGTGGTCCTGGAAGCAACTCAGTGTCCAAAGTGCATCATCCGGTGCACCAATGCCAGTGTCAACCCGGCGGTGCTGTTAGCAACTTAGCGTCCAAAGTGCGCCATCTGACACACCAACGCCAGTGTCAGTCTGATGGTGCTGGTAGCAACTAAGCATCCAAAGTGCGTCACCCTGCACACCACCGCCAGTGTCAACCCGGCGACACTGGCAAATCTCGTCAAGTCAGTGTGCACACTCCATTGGAAACTCACCAGCCCAAAGGCTACACCTCACCTTTGGCCCCAGGCCATAACTAGTCAAGGCCAATCAGCCCTCAAGGCTGCTTCACCAGCCCAAAGGCTGCATCTCATCTTTGGCCCCCAGGCTACAACTAGCCAAGGCCAATCAGCCCTCAAGGCTGCTTCACCAGGCCAAAGGCTACATCTCTTCCTCAGCCTTCAGGCCACAGCTAACCAGCCCTCAAGGCTGCCACACAGCCCAAAGGCTGCATCTCACCTTCGGCCCTCAAGCCGCAGCTGGCTAAGGCATTCCATCCCTCAAAGCTGCTACACAGCCCAAAAGGCTGCATCTCATCCTCGGCCCTCAGGCTGCAGCAAGCCAAGGCATTCCAGCCCTCCAGGCTGCTGCACAGCCCAAAGGCTGCATCTAAAACTTACCCCCCAGGCCACCACTAGTCCAGGCAAATCAGCCCTCAAGGCCATCACCAGACTCTATCCAGACTTAATTACCCTCACTTTCCTAACACTGTTTTTATCTCTTTTTTTTTAATCCAGTTCCAAAACCAAAAACTTAAGGGTGGTTTTGTCAAAACCAAAACACGATGAATTAGAACAAAAACCAAATTATGAGGGTCCGCGAACATCTCTAGTCTATAGTTCAATATAAACATACATAATGTGGCAGTCTTAGCAGCAGCAATAGATGAAAAAGACCTACATCTTTAAAAACTGTACTGACTGTTTTTTTCAAATATCCACCAAATGGCACTCTGCAATTGTTCCACACCATGTTTAACCTGCTGTAGGACAAGCGCCATTTATTATTGTTCTAATTACTGTTTAGCCTTTTTGTTAAATATTGCTTTGTGGTCCCACCAAAGCAGTAAAAATGTTAAGATTTATTTTTGTAAGTAGTATGCTCTACTGAATTCTATAATTGTAAATTAATTAATTTACAAAAGGATAAATGCCCCAAATCACATTAACTGTTTTGTCTCATCAATCCCTATATGAATATACAAACATTAGCCTCACATTAGGTATGCCTTTCTAGTATTGGGTAGGACGCCCCTTTACATCTAGAACAGCCTGAATTCACTGTGACTTGGATTCAAAGTGCTGTAAATGGAAAATTCCTTCAGAGATTCTGGTCTGTGTTGACGTGATAGCATCACACAGCTGCTGCAGATTTGACATATGGTGATAGGGGTGGGGAAAAACTCTGGGTTTCAGACCTGGAGCTATTCAATTATTCGTCATTTTCCCAGCTAAGTAAACCCTGGGGTAAAGCATGGTAATCTATAGATTCCGCATAACACCAAGCGCTTAATAGATGCCTCTCAAAAATCGGACCAGCATTATACTGAGAATAGATGCCAAAGAGAAGGAAACAGCCAGAAGCAAGGGACATCGGTCCAGTAACAGCGTTAACCACGGCACAGTAAAGAGGACGGAACAGCAATCCTTACCGGTAAGGCATATTTTCAGTGGGACACCGCTTGCTGCAAAAAACTCCAGCTAATCTGCTCCTAACTGTCATCTGTTTGAAAAATTACATTTGGGAGCTGATTGACTGGAGCACAATTTATCATACATAATGAGTTTTAACACTCGTAGAATATGATTAAACTCCTTGATAATTGAGGCCCTTAGTCCCTAGACATGGAAAAAAAGCAATGGAAAACAATGACCAGTATCCCAGGGGAAACCGACCTGTCTTACAGGGTGTGGCATCTGCACTATGTACAGGGTGTTTAACTTGCTATTGGCCCCAAATTTTTCCTTATAAGTTTTAAAGTTATTGACGTTCCATAGGTGGGGCTGCAGCGCAGTCCAAAATTAAAATAGGGGAACCACACCAACTGGCCTCCTCACTGTCTCCCCTATTTGAATTTTGGGCTGCGCTGCTGATTAGGGTGGGGAACAGTTGGCTTTCACTTCACGCATGCGTGAACAGCTGACCTGGATGCTAATGGTGAACACTTTCAACACTTGCTATGACTTCCTCATGTTTCTCATAGACCAAGGTGTGTCTGTGTCACATTTCATTAAATTACATCAATTACTTTAAAAGTTGTAAGTTAAACTTTGGGGCCAATAGCGAGAGAAACAACCTGTACAATTACCTAGTCACTGCAGGAGGCATCGAAAAGACCAATGAAGACTTAGTATCGATTTCAATTAGCCGCAATAATGCAAAAACTTAACATATGCTAAGTTTTCGCACACTTCGGGACTTTTTGTGCAATAATTTCATGTCTTTTGCCTATGCGCATTCCCGTTTTTAGCACAATACAATTCTGAAAGCCGCGATGCGGCAATCTCCTGAAAACTGTCCGTGGTGTAACCAGCAGAAAGTACAGCAGAAAATAAAGGAGAAATCTGTCTGTACCCCCCAATAAAAAAGCAAACTGAGACAGGAAAACAATATAGTAGTGTATTGGCGGCCCTAATAAAAGTATTTGGGGTTTCTTAAATTGTGTCATTTTGCTATAACAGTGGAAAAATTATAGAAAGCTTTTTTTTGGGGGGGGAGGACAAATGCTGCAGTTAAATTAGGGGTACATAAACTCATTGATAAATGAGCCCCTTTATCATATGCAACAAGTTTTAAAACTCGTTGAATATGATAATGGTGCTTCAGCTAATTAGCTCCTAACTGTCATCTATTTGAAAAGTGACAGTTGGGAGCTGATTTGTCTTGAGCGTGATAAAGCGGCTGATAAAACTTGATGATAAACGGGCCCCTAAAGTTGGTGCAAGTATATTTTTGTGTTATTTTTTAAAAAAATATTAAAAATACACCAGGTGCAGCCACCCGCAATTTTTAAAACACATGTCCCATCCATACAGCCCCGCAAAATACCTGACCCACTACTTTAAACCCATCTTCCATCATTTTTTTAACCCCAAAAATGACATTATTTGCCTTTTTTCTGGGTGTGCCAAAGCCAGGGTCTGTATTTTCCAAAACTGATATCCTGGCCCCAGCAGAGGAGTTCAGGTGGCCATTCTGAGTAAGCTTAAAGCTGGTCTCCACTAGACGATATGCTCTATGAGCGATATCGTCTAGTGTGTCCCCGGCAGTGATGTGCTCAATGTCTTTAATGACATTGAGCACCAACACTGAAAGACATATCGTTCAGTGAAGTCACCCTCCCTCATCCCTGTACTTGCAAAACCTGACAATATCATCAGGTTGCCCTGCAAATACAGCCGATGAAAGATGCGACCAGCGGGAGCGCGGATCACTGTTCATTGATCGCATATCCACTGGACAAACAGTATCGTTATCGTTGAAATTGTCAAATTTATCGTGTAGTGAATATGCGCCTTTAGGCTTACTCAGATGCCCGATGGCTGCCCAATGGTGATCTGATGCTGTGTACTCGGACAGAACAGTGGATCACAGAAGCCGACAGGAGGCGCCTATTTTCACAAGATGCCTCTTGTGGCATTAGTGTCATTTCGCAGTAGCGGCTGTGACAACCATCGCAGCTGCTACTGCTTAGTGTACAACTCTGAATCAGGCCCAATATCAGAAACATCTGCTTAAACTATTGTAAAAAATGTGTTTTTATACATTGCTTGCAATAGAGTTTGCTGAATATCAGGGGGTCCTATCGGACTCCTGATGATGAATGGCCCGGTAACTTAAATATGCAGAAACTAGTGTTTCTTCATGGTTCCCGGCCCATTTATAGCTTGATGAATAGGCCTCTGTATGTGGTATATGTTGTGTGCTGTGGTTTTTTTGTAAGAATTTGCTCATCAGCATGGTTGAGGCCATGCAAGATAATGCTACCCAATGGACTCATTTCCCATTAGTGGTAATGTTTGTCTGCGTAAATGGGTAATAAAGGTGTCTACTGACCATAGATGTATCATAAGTACATAAAACATGTCTAAATGCTTTCCCAAATCACATATTTTTTTATAAAAAAGGTTACAAGGTACAAATATTTTTGCACCTAATTTGCAATACAGATATTTTGACCCATATTTAATAATAAGCCCTATTGATGGTGACAATTGGTGTTTTTAACAGTGAATGGGCTCATTGTTGAAGCACTCAATATATTAACATGGTTACCACCTAAGGTATTTACCATAAATCACACAGGTACAGTGATGGCTACTACAGAGCAAAATATTTATAAAATGCTTTATTCATTGAATAAAATATTTTATTATTTCAATTATTATTTATTGTGTTTGGTTACAAACATTGAATGACAAAAGAAACCCCTGTTGTGCAGTAATAAGGCAGAAAGAGATGGAGAAAGCGGATTTGTGTTTTGAATGAAGACTCCTCAGTGTGAGCAAAATGTGGGAGACTAGCTTTATAGATCGTCTGCTGAGCTCTTTGGAGGAGGTAACATAAAAGTAATATCCATGGATCTTTCGTCACTGGAGCCTCATATAGGTTATTCAAGAGATTATGGACCTGATTCAGAGAAGTACATTATGCTGATGTTGTCACAGCTGAGCGATTATTGGCCGTCTGTGCATGTGTGTGAGTTGTACTGCACATGCGTCAAAGTCCATTGCTGTAGTCGAGCAGGGACTTTTTTATTTGCAGAGTGATTGACGGTTAAGGTACCCCCAAACTCTGCAAGTTCTCCAGCAGGTGGGTGGAAATATTAGCTATCCCCCGATCTCATGACATCCCAAGCCTCCTCATCAAGTGTGGGCCAAAGTATATTTCCCACAGTGCTTCATGGTATTGATTGGTAGGGCAACGTCAAGGAGGATAAATCTGTGATATCCTGCCCTCACTGGGTCATTTTCTGCTGTTGTGTGTATGCTTAGCTTACTTCCAGGCTTGAACACGTGTAATCAATCTAAGAGCCTGGATTTTGACTTCCAGCTCCACTAATGTAAAAAAACAAAAACACATTAAATTAGACATTTTAAAATATTAATTAATTTGATATAAAGTAGGTTAATGTTATAACAAGCCCAATCACACCATGTTATAAATTGACCCAATGCCGGATTAAGGGTCAAACGTGCCTGCGGATGATAATGACCTGTTGGGGCCTATTGGGAGGTGCGCTCAGTGCCATGTGACCATGTACACACTACCTACACTGTCAGCCTCAATGTCCCCCTAAATATGTAAAAGTAGAAAAAATTGCATAATTTTATGAGGAAAATATAAAAACTGTTTTAATACTACGATTTATGGCTAGCCATGTGGCCTGCTACGTTTCCGGTAATCATCATACTGTCATAATTATGGGCCTATTTTATGCAGAGGCCAGGAGATGTAGTTCCATCTGTCCCACTATTGGGATCAGTATGAAATACCGCCGGACGCAAATCCCGACGCCAGAAGACCGGTAAGAGAAGATCCCGACAGGTAAGTTTTTTTACTATTACTAACCCTCCCCCCCTCCTAACCCTAACCCTCCCCAGAGCCGGCCCTAGGCATAGGCATAATAAGCTTATGCCTAAGGGCGACTTGAATGCCTAGGGGCATTCAAGGCTCTGCCGCTGCCGCGATCGGAGCTCCGCTCCGACCTGGCAGCGTACCTGTCAGCCGGTCAGAATGAGCTTCTGCACAGAAGCTCATTCCGACCTGGTCCCCATTATTTAAATAGCTGAAGTCGGAGCGGACCCGCTTCGGCCGCTCCGGCTCCACCAACATAACAGCCACCCCCTGCCGCGGCCCGGCCCCTTGTTATGACACGGCGCACGTGACATCATGTTGTGCGCCGTGTCATAACAAGGGGCCGGGCTGCTGGAAGGAGAGGATCGAGAGGAGCCGCGGAAAAGAAGCAGCCAAGGTAAGTGGCGGCTCTGGGGCAGGGAGGCTGAGACGCACTGGGGCTGGGAATGGGAAGGCTGAGGCACGCACTGGGGCTGAGGGGAGAAGGCTCAGACACACACTGGGGCTGGGGGGGAGGCTAAGACACGCACTGGGGCTGGGGGGAGAAGGCTGAGACACACACTGGGGATGGGGGGGAGGCTGAAACATGCACTGGGGCTGGGGGGGGAAGGCTGAGACATGCACTGGGGCTGGGGGGGGGAAGCTGAGACATGCACTGGGGCTGGGGGGGGAAGGCTGAGACATGCACTGGGGCTGGGGGAGGGGAAGGCTGAGACACGCACTGGAGCTGGGAGGGAGAGGCTGAGACATGCACTGGGGATGGGGGGGAGGCTGAGACATGCACTGGGGATGGGGGGAGGCTGAGACATGCACTGGGGCTGGGGGGGGAAGGCTGAGACACGTACTGGGGCTGGGCTGAGACACGCACTGGGGCTGGGGGTGGAGGCTGAGACACACACTGGGGATGGGGAGGAGGCTGAGACATGCACTGGGGCTGGGGGGGAAGGCTGAGACATGCACTGGGGCTGGGGGGGGAAGGCTGAGACATGCACTGGGGCTGCGGGGGGAGGCTGAGACATGCACTGAGGCTGGGGGAGGGGAAGGCTGAGACACACACTGGAGCTGGGGGGGGAAGGCTGAGACACGCACTGGGGATGGGGGGGAGGCTGAGACACGCACTGGGGATGGGGGGGCTGAGACATGCACTGGGGCTGGGGGGGGAAGGCTGAGACACGTACTGGGGCTGGGCTGAGATACGCACTGGGGCTGGGGGGGGAGGTTGAGACACGCACTGAGGCTGGGGGGAGAAGGCTGAGATACACTGGGGCTGGAGGGGGAAGGCAAGGATGAGACACACTCTGGGGCTTGGGGGGAGAAAGAGGCAGACACGCTGAGGGTGGAGGGAAAGAGGCTGACACACTGGGGCTGGGAAACATGCTGGAGGGTAGAATGATGCTGACACACCCTGGGGCTGAGGGGAGAATGAGGCTGACACAGTGGGGAAATGGTGCCGAGAGACACACTGGGTCTAAGGGAATGGGGCCGAGACAATCACTAGGTCTAGGGGAATGGGGCTGGTGGAACTGCAAGGTGGGGTGCCGGCCTTTTATTACGTGTGTGTATGTGTGTATATATATATATATATATATATATATATATAAATGCTAGGGGGCATCAGCCAAAATTTTGCCTAGGGCACCGAATTGGCTAGGGCCGGCTCTGACCCTCCCTTAGGGATGCCTAACTCTAACCTCCCCCCCCAGTGCCTAACCCTAACCCCCCAGTAAGTGTCTAAACCTAACCCCCCCTTCCCCGCAGCCTACACCTATCACCTCCTGGGGGGTTGCCTAACCTTAACCTCCCCCCAGGGGTGCCTAACCCTAATCCCCCCTTCCCGTAGCCTTACCCTCCCAAGGGGGGGTGCCTAGCTCTAAGTCCCCACCCGGGAGCCCCTAACCTGACCCTCCCCACCCCCATGGCTGTCCGCGCCTGCCGCCCGGCTTACCTTCGCTCGGTATGCCAGGTGTCAGGCTCACAGTGTAGGGATAATGATAGGCTTCGGGATTTTGACGCCTATCATTAGATCCCTGCCGGGATTAGACAGTCGGAAGGTGGCCGTCCACATTTAGACCGTCGACTTCCTGACTGCATCCCCCATTATTGACCTGGACAAAAAGCAGGATGGATCCATGAATTCATGTTGTTTGTGCCAATATCTGACCTTACCATCTGTATGTTGCATCAGAAATGTAATTTGTCAGAGCAGGCATTTTTTTAATTCTTTTTTTTTTTTTTCCAACATATTTTTATTAAGGTACATTACAAGAAAAATACATGAAGATAGTAAAGCATCAATGACCTCATAACAAATACATCTTTGTCAATACATTGTCCAGAGGTCATTCACAGTTAATAAAAGTAAATATACCAACATTTTCCAAAGTATTATATATTTAATTAGTAATAATTATAAAATAAGAATATAGCAACATCAACCAGTGCTCGTCCACTCCAGAGGCCGCCGATCCATCCATGGGACAAAAAAGAGGCAAGACAGCAAGCAGAAAGAGAGAGAGAGGGGAAGTAACAAATGTCTGACTATAATATAAAGAACAAACAAATTAAATGGTGATAGGAGTTTGGTTATCTAATAGTTGATAGGAGTACCAGAATGTAAATTGAAAACACTGTTGTATTGCCAGTTTGGTTGAGGAGGGTAGTGTTTGGACGTATTTGCCCCAGCATTGGAAAAGCGCAGGGGTTAAAGTTTCCTTGTCTAAGGACGTCTCCAGCCAATCCATGTTAAACAAAAAGAGTAGTCTAGAAGTGGCCATACAAACAGTTGGTGGCAAATCATGAATCCACTGTTGCAGGATGGCCTTCCGACCCACTGCTGATAGGATCATTATAAGCTTTTTATCAAATTTGGGAATCTCGGGTTGGTCAGTTAGATGCTCAAACAAAGCCCAGGACGCAGTACATCAAAAAGAGATGCCTAGTACCTCTGACCCAAAATAGTGATGTAATTCACTCCAAAATTTCCTTACATATCGACATTCCCAGGGGCAGTGCATAATGTCTGCATCTGTAGTTGAGCATTTGGTGCATCTCGACTCGTCCGATATACCCATCAGGTAACGTCTTTGGGCGACAAGTACGCCCTATCTAAGAGTTTATACGCCATCTCTTGATATGAACTGGCAGGAATAAGCTTTAAGTTAGTTTGGAAAGTTTCTAAAATTAAATTTGGAGACATAGTGGGGATCTGGGAGGACCATTTACCTAATTCCGGAAGTTCCGTTTCTGGATCTATTTCCGTGCGTATACGTGTGTATATTGTTGAGCAGGAATATGTATTAGTGCGTGTGAGAGAGTCTAAGGGGCTTATATAATCCTGGTCATTTAATTGGGGGAGGACAGAGCGTAGATAATGTATGGCTTGGTAGTAATAAAATTTGTGTTGGGGTCTGAGTCCATATTTTTCCATGGCTTCATTAAAGGTGAGGGGGAGGTATGAGTCATTCAAGAGCGTGCGTAGATTTAGGATTCCAAAAGAGCACCAGGTGGTAAAAGGCAATGTTGTCCCGCCTTTCTGGAAGTCTAGATTGCCAATAAGGGGTAAAGTTAAAGAGTGGAATTGCTGGAGTTTAAGTAATTTTCTAGAGGATTGCCAAGCCTGGATGGTAGATGCGAACAGAGGATTGTCTAGATTAAATGACTGCAATTTCGACAGCCGCTTATGTAGTATATAGCTAAGGGAGAGCGGAGCGCATAGCTGGGACTCCAACCTGGCATCTGCATATATATTGTTGTCAGTGATCCAGTCTATGGCGAAGCGTAGAAGACAGGCTAGATTATACTGCCTAATATTCGGTAAATTCACACCCCCCCCTTGGTATGGTTTGGGACAGTTTTTTTTGGCTAATTCTAGATCTTTTATTATTCCAGATGAAGTTAGAGACAGTAGCGTTAAGTAGAGATAAGTCTGACTTCGTAAGTAGGAGAGGAGTCATCTGCAGAACGTACAGCAGTTTCGGGAAACAAGCCATTTTATATACATTGCAGCGCCCCAACAGGTTAATAGGTAGATTTTGCCACAAACTAAGTTCGGTTTTTATTTTGCGAATGACTGGATCAATGTTTAGGGTATATAAATGTGGCAAGTGAGAAGGGATTGCCACCCCTAGATAAGTAATGTGGTTGTTTGCCCACTGAAAAGGGAATGTACCATTCCATCCCCTCTCCACCTGATTGAATATGGCCAAAGCTTCCGATTTTTCAAAATTAATGGAAAAACCAGCAAAGGAGGAGAACCTATTTATGGCATCAATTAAAAGAGGAATGGATTGTCTGGGGTTGGACATAAATATGAGGAGGTCGTCTGCAAATGTTGTAATACGTATCTCTCGATCACCAATTCTAATACCAGTAAATCTGGGCAATTGCATAAGATAGCGAATAAAGGGTTCCAAGGCCAGGTTAAAGAGGAGGGGTGAGAGAGGGCACCCTTGTCTAGTGCCTCTTTCGAGTTGAAATGAAGAAGAGGTCACGTTATTTACTACAATTTGGGCAGTGGGTGTATCATAAAGGGTTTTTACTAGATTACAGAAAGTTATACCAAAACGTTGATGATGCAATACTCTGTCAAGATGGGACCATGCTATTTTATCAAAAGCTTTCTCTGCATCTAAATTAATCAGTATGTTATCCACAGCTTTGTGTATGTGAGTATGTGTTATTGCTGCAATAGCGGCTCGTACTCCCTGTACCGATTGCCTATTCCTAATAAATCCTAGCTGTGCAGGGGAAATTAGTTGGGGCAGGCAAGCCTGTAGGCAATTAGCCATCAATTTAGTTAAGATCTTAAAGTCCTGATTTAGCAGGGAAATGGGGCGGTATGACCCCACCAGGGTTTGATCTTTGCCAGGTTTTGCTAATACAATGATTGTAGCTTCATTGAATCTAAGAGGGGTCTCTTTAGTGTTGAGAATGTGGTTATAGAGTTTTGTCAGTGTAGGGGTTAGTTCCTCCCGAAGTATCTTATAAAACTCTGCTCCAAAACCATTGGGGCCAGGACTTTTGTTATTTGGGAGAGATTTAATAGTGTCAATTACTTATTTTTCTGTGATGGGGTCGTCTAGGGATTCTCTCTCTCCCTGAGACAGTTCAGGAAGACGGGCTTCATCCAAAAAGGAATGTCCCTCATTAATATCATCCGGGCCCCTGGCGTATAGTGATTTATAAAAGCTTGCAAATTCAGTGCAAATATCAGTTGGAGTGGTAAGGACATTATTGGAATTCTTTATAGCGTTTACCCAGGTCTTAGTATGTGGGCCTTTAATAAGGTTGGCCAGTATCTTCCCTGATTTGTTTCCCCATCTGTGGAATTTATTCCTCTGATAGTCATGTTTAGTTTGGGCTTGTTCAGTGAGAAATGTGTCATATATCTGCCTAGCGGAGAGATAAGCCTCCCTATGTGTGGAATTATCAGATCGTTTATAGGCACGATAAGCCATTGTAAGTGTAGAGGTCAGTTCTTGTAGATGGGAGGTGAAGTGTTTGCGTTTGGAATGAATGTATACAATGACATGTCCCCTAAGGACAGCTTTGGAAGCCCCCCAAAATAGCGGCACGTCTGCTGCATGTGATGAATTGTCATTGACGTAAGTCAGCCATGTATGTTTGAGAAATAGATACAAATCTTGGGATTTGTTAAGATATGCAGGGAAACGCCAGCACTTAGAGAAGTGTCGGGGCATGGTCAATTGGATAGTCATAACTATCGGGGCATGATCTGATATGATAATGTTCTTAATAGATGTATTAGTGACTTTATGGAAGAGGTGTTTGGATATAAACAGATAATCAATGCGAGAGTGGGTGGAGTGCGGATGAGAATAAAAAGAGTAGTCTCTTTGGAGTGGGTGAAGTATACGCCACGGGTCCAGTAGGTCTAATTGTGTACAGAATGTGGAGAGAAAAGAATGAGAGTGGTCAGTTACTTGTATACTCACCCCAGATCTGTCCAAGGATGGATCGACAACTGTGTTCAGGTCAACCCCTAGTATAAGATTTTGACTGCCCCAGGAAAGAACCTTCTGTAAAAGTGCTGCAACGAAAGATTGATTAGAGGTATTCGGAGCATATATATTGAGTAGGGTATAGATTACCTCATCAATTTTGATATCTAATGATATATATCTTCCATCGGGGTCCAAGTATTTCCTACAAATGGAGTACTGTAAGTTTTTATGGAGTAAAATGGACACCCCTCTGGTCTTATTGCAATATGGAGCAGAGATGCAATCTCCAATCCATATGGCCCTTAGGGAATTTCTTGGATTGTCAGTCCAATGGGTTTCCTGAAGGAAGGTTATATGTGGGGACATACGTCCAAGGTGTGAAGTCACCTTTTTACGCTTAATAGTGCCGTTAAGTCCCTCAACGTTCCATGATATTATGTTAAATGGAAGAAGTGAAACATCTCTCTCTATAGATGATTGAGGTGGAGTAAGGTTTGCCATGTTAACCTACCCCCACAGCTGGAATTAACGAGAACATAGATTCAAAGACATATAGGGTTCCCTTCCTGTCCCAGCATGAGAGGAAAGGAGAGCCCTCAGTAGATCGGAGCCCCAGGCACAAACAAGCACAAAACATATCAATAGTTAACAAAACAGTAAACATGAAAAAATTGTGTAAAGAAGAAATGTAATATTTCATGTACATATGTGGTTATTCAGTGTATCCACAGTGTAGCCTATATTTATAAGTGAAACAGGCAAAGTGAAATGCAAGAAGATTTAAATGCATATCAGTCAAGTATCAGGACGCAAAAAATGAGCCTTTGCTGCAGCTGGATCGTCAAAGAAGAGTGGCTTTCCTCCCTCGAACACCCGCAGTCTGGCTGGGTATAGTAGAGAAAACTTGACTTTATTATCGAATAGATGCTTGCAGATCGGGGCAAAGTCCCTGCGTTTATTAGTGACATCAACAGAAAAGTCTTGAAACATGAGAAGACGTTCTCCTTTGTATGATAGGCTAGCTGTTTTGCGGTAGTGATCCAAGAGCTTTGTTTTGTCTGCGTAGTTTAGGATTTTCATTATGACAGGACGTGGACGATCGGAGGTGTTTTTGCGATCTGGCCCAATTCTGTGTGCCCTCTCAATGGCCAGTGGCATCCCCTTTAGGTCCATGGCTAGTTGTTCCGGAATCCAGTTAGAAAGGAGGTCTAGTAATTCATGACCCTTTATAGATTCTGGAATGCCTATGACCCGCAGGTTGTTGCATCTACTACGGTTCTCTAGGTCATCCAGCTTATCAGTGAGGGTGGTGATGTCCTTATGTTGAGATTCGATGGTATGTTGGGCTGTGCTCAGGTTATCTTCTAGTGTTGATACCCTCTGTTCCATTTCGTCTAAACGAGTAGAATGTTGGGTTAATTGAGATAGAGTAGATTCAATAGCTTCCTTGATTCCTGCAAGTTTTTCATCCAGCAGAGGGCCCAGGATAGCGGCAATATCAGCAAGTTTCATCTTGGATATTCTAGAATTGGATGTTGATTTGCGTTTACGGTAGGTGGTGGAGCGAGTGGAAGAACAGTCCGAGTCGGAGGATTTTCCACCTGGGGTATCGTCACTGGGGGCCTGAGCAGAGCCAGTAGGGGTCATTGACGTGGAGACAAGAAATTTTTTCATATAAAATATGAGTTCAGGGTCGAATGTGCAGTTGTATTACACAGGGGTTGTTAAGGTCACACAAGTGGATACATCCAAGAAAAACGAAAAAACTACATGAGGAGGGTTGAGTTGAGGGGAGTAGATGTTAGTGATGCTGAAAGTGGGATCTCAGTATAGAGAAAGTGGCAAGATGGATGTGTCACCTCCAGCAGCTCAGGCAAGCTGTCGGGGTGTCTGTATAATGATCTTCTGGCAGTTCAATTGAAGTGCTGGTTAAGATATAAAATGAAAGCTGTGATGGGATAAGAAGCTGGGGTAGCTCAGGAAAAGTATGCCGAACATAGGTTCTGTGGGCTAATAAAATAAATGCTGCAGTTTTCTACACAGCGGGGTGTGCAGCACTGGAGGAGGATGCTACAAAATGGTGTCTGTCCCAATTCTACATCCCCTTTGTGCACTGGTTTGCCTGTGTCTTCTCTGCCTAGTGCAGCCTCCGGGGAAGGAGTTATATCAGAAAAAATTATTTGCAGATGAGGGGAGTAAAACTTGAATCCACGGCCCACAACTGTATATGGGGACTCCGCAGAGGTTTGGGTAAAATAGCAGCCCCCTAAGGTCAGCAGTATCCCACACCACCGTCTGCCGATATCCGCACGGGGTAACAGGAGGTGTCACAGGGGCACAGATGATCAGGAGGGGGATAGGTGAGGTGCCTCCAACTCAGCACCGCCAGAGGCTAGAGGTTGACCATTTTTTTAATTCTTATAGTACAGTATTGGCGAGCGTGTGCCCACTGAATATTCAGTTTCCTGTTCTCAGCTGACAGGAGTGGAAACCTGTGTGGACTTCTTTAGTGAATACAAGTTTCAAAGTGCTGGATGTTCTTCTGCATAACCTGTTGTAATGTATGGTTATTTAAGTTACTGTTGCCTTCCTGTCAGCTTGAACCTGTTTGTTCATTATTTTCTTACATATGTCATTAATAAGGAGTTTTTTACCACAAAACCGAGGTTCATTCTATGTTTTTTATTTTGCACTCTCTTGTCTGTCAATTCTAGGGCCTATAGTGTGTGAAAATCCCTGGAGATCAGCAATTTCTGAGATACTCAAACAATGCCATGTGGCACCAACAATTATTACATGATCAACATTGCTTAAATAACATTTCTACTCCATTCTGGTTTTTGATCTGAACAGCAACTGAACCTTGTGAACATGTTTGCATGATTTATGCAGTTAGTCATGGTTACATGATTACTGATTATTTATTTGCATTAACCAGCAAGTTTACAGCTGTACGTAATAAAGGTTTCACTAAGGGACTGATACAAAGTTAAACACCAGCTGCGCCAACATTGAGTGCAACACCCTTATCCCATGTGCAATAAATCCATATGAAAACAGATGTCAATACATGTACACTATATGTACACAGGGCCGGCTCTGCCCAATTTGGTGCCTAGGTATGATTTTAAGGGTTTCACCTCCTACCTTGCCCATGGGCCTACCGCCCTACTGCGTGACATGGCTTTACTGCCTGATACCCTGATGGTCTATGGTAATGAGTAAAGGGTGTCCCACTTGGGACCTTACGCACTCTGCTGACCTTGCCGAGCACAGATTGGTACCTTCTGCACCTGTCCTTCCCCACAGGGGGTCAATGCCACTCCTCAGCTTGCCAACACCAGATTCCCTTTTGCCTCTCTATGTTGGCTTGATTCTGCCAGCTAATTGACTCGCGCCGGACTTCACCTGAACAATAAGCCAGTATAAGCTCTTTTGCAGGAGCCCACTTGCAGCAAGCGGTTAAGCATCCAGGAGTCTTCTGGCTTGACCCGACATCTTCTGTTTACCTTCTGCTGTCTCTTCAGATCTTCTGTCTTTTGGCACTTCATCCTCCATCTGGAGTTCTTCTATTCTCCCCCTCCACCGGTTTACTGACTTTGTATAACTCACGACCCGGCTAATAAAAGCCGGAGTGAATGGGTAAAGTGATTACATGAATAGCTCGCAGTGGTTGCTCCTGTTTGGCTGCCAGTCCACAAGCAGTGATTGGCTCATGGCCAGAGCCAAATTTTGAAAAGCATCTCCTCCACCGGAGCTAGGATCTGTTACCCGGTCCCAGAGCCAACCACAGATGTGTCTCCAGGAAATCTGCCAGACTCCAGACAGTCTGACGGATTTCCAGACTGTCCAAAGGAATCTGGGACGAGTGGTAACCCTAGACGCCCATCTGGAGCTAGGTCACCATAAGCAAGTGCCTAGGTCGCCTATGCCCAAGGCTGGTCCAGCATTTACACACAACTCTGCATATACTACAATTCTGTAGACACATATTCAGGGCTGCCATCAAAACTTGTAGGGTTTGGGACTGACAAAATAGGCAGGCCCCCTCCCACCGGCCTCCATTACCTTACCTCCTTAAAGAAGGCTCCGTCTGGCTTCTTTTCCTGGTCTGGCTGGCTGGCGCTGCTGCTTATGTGCCAAGGCTCCTTTGACCTCCCTTCCAGCGGCATAGCGTGTCATGCCATTACGCACGCCGACTCAAAAAAAAAAGAAAACTTTATTGAACAAGGGGGCGGACGGGGGAACAAGTGGACAGCAGGGGCGGTCCTGTCATTCAATCAGCACAGCCTCAGGTAGTCAGCGTGGTGTGCCGGTTGGAGTGGGCCCTCCTCCTTTCACTCAAGGGGCTAGTGTGGGCCAGCGGGCGGTGGCAGTGTCTACTAAAACCTTCCTATCCATATGTCCAACAGTGTTATAACGGGACATATGTCCAACAGCGTTATAATGGGACAATGCTATAATGGGAAAGATTCTAATGTGCTCTCATTCCTTACATGTGGCTTAATTCTGCCTCACCTATAGAGAATGTGTCAATTTGGATTAGACTGTACAACAAATAATTCGTAATTGGTTTGGAATTGATGTGTGATCTGATTAATATCGGATTTTTGCGGAACTATGGATTTGGAATTCAGATATCATGTAACCAGGACTGATGGAACACATTTAATCCAGGTAAAAGTGGCAGGAGGGTGGGACTCTAAGCCAGTGCCACAAATAATTATTTTTCTAGCCTGATGAGAACAGGTCTGAGGGTACTGCAGCAATGTGTGTGCGTTATATAAATAACTAGTAATAAATAAATAAATAAATAAAAATACTGTTCCACTTTCATGCCCTCCACTATGTTCAGAGTGATGCATCTTCCACACAAGGACAGTAAGGCCATGCTTGGGGCTTCAGGAATGTTCTATAGTGTGAATTGATGTACTGTCTAATGATACAGTTATATTTTTTGGAGTAGTGTTGCACCATATATTTTGGGCAGTTTGAACAGTAAAGAGAAAAGGAAACTATTTTTGTCCACGATCAAGGTTAGTGAGAAATTACCTTGTTTAAAAAAATAAAAAATTTAAAAATCTACACTACAACTTTTCAATAACTGGAGGCGTAGTGGTTTAACATCTGATCTCAGCCAGTAAAGCTGAGCACATTCAGTAGTCACAGGTTTTTATTTCTTGTATACAAGTTATGATCTGCTGTGTATATGCAAGTTATGATCTGCTGTGTATATACAACTTGTGATCTGCTGTGTAAATACAATTAATGATCCGCAGTGAAGAAACAGCATTTAATGTTTATGGACACTTGCTCCACTATAGAAACAAGTGTTCCCGTTATTTAAACTACGTTACTGCTCTCTGTAAAACAGTTAACCCTTGCTGCTGCAGAGACATAGGACAACAAAATAAAATGAATAGCAAATCATCTTGATATCAATTAGGGGAAATTAATTAAAACGAAGTGAATATCTCGTTTAAAAACAGGAGTGATGTAATATAATACAGTGAACTGCAGATGTGGAGTGCATGTGAACTGTTAGATGGGGAATCTGAAGGAAGATGCCCCAAAGACGCACCTTTCATAAGGCTTCATAGTTTTTTAATACTCTGCTCTGGAAGTGACATAAAATCATATTGAATCACATATCTGGCCTAAGTGATTTCCTACTGTTACTTATTAGAATGCTGCTTTTCCCCCTCCTAGCAATACCATTTACAGTTTTCTTATCTCTCAATCTTGCATCGTCCTCTGCTAACTCATTTTCAGCCATTTGACGTGAGCTTCTCTTACATGTTAATAAAGCAAGGAACAATTTTCTGGCATATGCAGGAGAAGCTGGAAAATGGGGGGAGGAGGAAGGATCAGAAAATAGCTGACCATGATTCAATTACATTATATAAGGTCTTGTTTTGCATATATCAATGGTTATGTGACTTGGGGGTCTATGTACTAATAATTGCAGATCAGCCTGGGGATGTTTTATTTATTTAATTTTTCAAATACATTTTATTTTGTAAAGCACCATAAGTCTCAATGAAACATAATTCAGTTTGCAATACAAATGTTACAATTGCATGGCAGTGAATTAACCTGATGATTATCTTATAACAATTGAAAAATGGCAAAACTTACATATATATGATCAATAGTGACAATCTATCAATGGCAATGATGAAGAATACAGTACAATGTAAATGGTGAATTAATACGGTAAGTTAGCATAGATAAACATATGATATGGCAGTAACAACATTGTTATCTATATAAAAAAAAATTAAAAAAGGGGGTAAAAAAGAGACAATACAAAGAAAATACAGGGGGGGGTGGCGTAAGACAAAAAGACTCAACCTCCAAAATTTACATCAAATGGGAAGAGAAAGTCAATATATCCACTATGTAGCGAAGGAAAGATCTCCCAAAAGTCGCCATTGCTCATACCACAGGGTGCTTTTTAAAACATGCTCGATTCTATGTTGGAGTTCCCCAGGCAAAGTGGATATATAGCTCTCCCAAGTGTCGAAAAATCGTGAGATCAAACGCTCCTTATTCAGTTCTACCTAGTCCGTATTATACGGAATCATTTATTTTGAAACATCTACATTGTAGGAGGAGAATTCGAAATCCAATTTTGCTAAATAACTTTTTGAGCAGCAGCACTAATAGCTAAAAGCAGCTTTTTGCATCCCCTTGCAGTTCTTTGTGTGGTGGGTACCATCCCAAATATAGCCCATCCGCTGTGAACGGAATATAATTTACCAAATGATCTAAGGAGAATTGCAACCCAGAACTGACATGGTAATGGGCAAAACCAGAAACAATGGAAGATTACGCCTGAGGTGTTTGACAACATACACAGTTATGTGAAGAAATCATTCCCGCTAAATATTGCCTATGAGGTGTGAAGTAAGATCTATGAAAGATATTTAAAAACATTTCCTGATACTGTGCAGTGGGTAGTAGTTTACATGAACTGCACAAATAGTTAAGCAAGGCTTCACGTTAGTGAGGGAAAGTAGGACTGCCATTGACTGACCCCTGAGCTAACCTGTTCATGATCCATCTGCTTTCTCAAAATAGTATAATGCAACGATATAGCCCTTCTAGCGGGTGGAGGAGACCGCAGCATACCATCAATGGCGCTCTCCCAATCCAAATCAGAAAACCCTGTATTACAGAGCTTGCAGAGTGTTGCGCCTGAAAGAAAGCTAAAGGGAATCTTTGGAGTATCGGGTGTTTTTCTCTGCTCAAAAGTTAATAGACGTTTATTAGAGATATCTACGACATCACTCACATCTTTCACTCCCTCTCTCCACCATAATGTGAAAAGGAAAGATGCAGGTCTATTTTGAAAATCAGAATTAGTCAGAAAAGGCAGAAATAAGGATTTGTGTGCATTTAAATTGTGCCGTTGGCATAATATATGCCACAATTTCCTCGTGGATCACTTAAAATATTTAATTTTAATGAAAATATCCCTGCTATATACAAGCGGGAACTCGCAGGGACAGCGGTTGCAGTAACCACTGTGCCAGCTAATTATATCCCTGGCAAAATGCAGAAGTCTGTCACAGAAGTTAAAGACTTCTCCAGGGGAAGCTGAACCAGTCGGCTCCTACATCTGGAGCCTCCATAGGCTTACAGCAGTTTACACCATCTGAAGAAAACTACCGGGAACTTTTCTAAGCCAAATTTTAGCAATAGGTATATTTTACCTTCTATCTCAGTGATGGACAACAGACGACCCCTGTGCCACCTGTAGCACTCCAAGCTTCTTAGCTGTGGCTCCTAGCTCCTGCCAGTGTTAATGTTAAATTTGTTTGTTATAGCCTATAATACTTTAATAAAATACCTGTATCATGTGCCGCAACCTGGATATGCAGTCCACTTACTAGACCCAGTTGTAAATATTGTCAGTACCATAAAGACACTAACCAGACCCTGGTGCTTGGGGGGCATGGCAAGCCCAATTTTCGACTAGATACATAAGGTGGGCATGTTGGGGGAGGTCACAGCATTATGGGGTTGTGGCATATTTATGCCTCCCCTGCAACACAGATGGTGCACTGGTTAGCATTACTGCATCACAGCACTGGGGTCTTGGGTTCAATTCCCACCATGGCCCTGTGTGGAGTTTTTATATTCTCCCCATGCATACACTCAAAAAATATACTGGTAGGTTAACTGGCTACTGACAGAAAAATTATCGTGTGTGTGTGTGTGTGTGTGTGTGTGTGTGTGTGTGTGTGTGTGTGTGTGTGTGTGTGTGTGTGTGTGTGTGTGTGTGTGTGTGTGTGTGTGTGTGTGTGTGTGTGTGTGTGTGTGTGTGTGTGTGTGTGTGTGTGTGTGTGTGTGTGTGTGTGTGTTCTGATGTGAAAGGCCAAATGTTATCTGTAAAATGCTGTGGAATATGTGTGCTTTATATAAATAATTGGCTAATAAATAAATAAATAGGGGCTCCTGAAGAAGCTCAGGCACTTTGTACCTGAAAAACACCCCTTCCTGCATTCAGCACATCTGGATTGTATACACCACTGTGCCCAGACATTCTTAGCAGTGGTTGTGCAATATATTAACTTCTGGACTTGCACTCATGTGACTTCAGACACCAGGGATGTCAATTCAATATTGAAACTCCTTCTGTGCACTATTCAGTGCCAGAGTGTTAGGTCTTCCTTGTCTCTCATATTTTATGACTTCTGGTTTGACCTTGGCATGACTATATTTTTGATTCTGCTCAGCACTCTCGACTTACTAGTTCTATTGTTCTGTCTGTTCTTCCCACTTGACCACCATACCTCTTCAAAGGAAAGGACAGAGGGCTGTGACCTGCAGACTCCATGCCTCTATCCAATCAGTGCAAACCGTGATTGTTATAGTGAATCCACAAATTTTTGCTAGCTGTGACAACCTGCTTAAATGTTATTACAGATAGCCACCTCTATTTTTTATTAAATGTATTGTTTTAACTTATTGCTTAGATTAAAGGTACTGTGGGACCAAGGGCATAGCTACAGTAGGTGCAGAGAGTGCGGCTGCTATAGGGCTTGGGCCACATCTGCGGCCTGGCCCTCTCCCTGCACCGTTACACTGCCATCACATGAGCCCTGGCTTTTCTATTATCACCATAATATGCTAATCACCATTCATTTAATCCTGTTTGTCAGCTAAATTCCTGTTTATCCTTGTGCAGAAGAACTGCTGTTTGATAAGATTCCTGTATGGTCAACTTGAAGGAAGGTCTTTTTCAAGACTTTGAGCAATAAACATCTTGTCTGACTACAATTACATCTCAATCCTGCGACCAACAGAATTGCTCCAAACGCTATTCCGTTCTCCGGCTGTTCTGGGTGGAGTTCCACATCTCCAAGTTCAAGCCCTCTGCCAGCTACTGTGCAGACCTGGTGTCACAGTTGGTGTTAGTGAGTTACCTGTCTCAGGTGATGAACTGGAATCACTGGAGGCCGGCTGGACTGGAACCATGGGAAACATGAATAGCTCTTTTAATATAGGAATTGGGTAGCAGTGAGAACTGCCTTTGATGATGAGTGACTGGAACTGGAAACTAGCAACGTTGGAGTGAGACCAGAAGGAACTTGGAGGGACCGGAATGGGACATGCAGGTAGGCTGACAGAGCTGGTCTGGGTGCCAGTAGATGAGCTTGCAGATGGAAGGTAGCAGGGAAGCTACTTGTTGTGGCTTGGGAAGCCGCGGGTAGACGTTGGTAGCTGGATGGCTACGTGGAGCGGCTGGTTAGCCGTGGGTAGATGCTCGTAGCTGGGTGGCTACATGGAGTGGCTGGATAGCCGTGGGTAGACGCTGGTAGCTGGGTGGCTACGTGGAGTGGCTGGATAGCCGTGGGTAGACACTGGTAGCTAGGTGGCTATGTGGAGCGGCTGGATAGTCGTGTGTAGACGCTGGTAGCTGGGTGGCTACGTGGAGCGGCTAGAGCCGTAGGTGAGAGATGGTAGCATGGAAGCTACTTGGTGCGGCCTGGGAGCCGTGTGGAGAAGCTGGTAGCGTGGAAGCTACTTGGAGTGGCCTGGGAGCTGTAGGTGAGAGATGGTAGCGTGGAAGCTACTTGGTGCGGCCTGGGAGCCATGTGGAGAAGCTGGTAGCGTGGAAGCTACTTGGAGCGGCCTGGGAGCCGTAGGTGAGAGATGGTTGCGTGGAAGCTACTTGGTGCGGCCTGGGAGCCGTGTGGAGAAGCTGGTAGCGTGGAAGCTACTTGGAGTGGCCTGGGAGCTGTAGGTGAGAGATGGTAGCGTGGAAGCTACTTGGTGCGGCCTGGGAGCCGTGTGGAGAAGCTGGTAGCGTGGAAGCTACTTGGAGCGGCCTGGGAGCCGTAGGTGAGAGATGGTAGCGTGGAAGCTACTTGGTGCGGCCTGGGAGCCGTGTGGAGAAGCTGGTAGCGTGGAAGCTACTTGGAGTGGCCTGGGAGCCATAGGTGAGAGGCTGGTAGCGTGGATAGCTGAATGCAGCAGGCTTACGGATAACACTGGTCTAGGAACCAGCAGGAGCCTGGGACATACTGGTACTCAGAGGTACAGCTATAGCACAAGTTGTACACCACGGGACGTAACAAGATGTTCAAGCACTGAGTGCTATTAGAGGAGGATCTATATACCTAGAGTCTGGCAGCGATTGGTGGATACAGACAGGTGGTCTGGCAGTGGCATTCAGAGTGGAGCAAGGCACAACATGCAGAGGGAGTAATCATCTTTGCAGCCCTTGAGAATCAGGACCACACCTGTGATTAAAATTAAGACTAGCAATGCTCACAGACAGGGCAGAGTCCAGGTGATTGATCAGTGTGGGGAGGAGAGCAGTCTGCACACACAGGGTTGTCACAGCCAGCATGATTCAGCCAGAGCAGATCTCCCAGGGGAACTACAAACACAGATCCATGGAGCAGCTGGCAGAGGTAAGTCTCAAAAGGTAAAAACTAGCCAGGATTGTGACAGTACCCCCCTCTTCATGGGTGGACTCTGAACACCCAAACAAATACATAGGAGAACATGAAAAAATTAGACACCCCGGAAACTGAAGAACTTTCTTCCAAACATGACATTACAGGAGCTTCAAACATAGGGACACCATCTCTCTTGAAACATTTCTTTAGACGTCTTCTAAATTCTTACATTTATTGGGATACCAGGAGTGGAAATTCTTCAAAGGGGATGATTCAAGACCTTCGTCGATTCTTCTTTCTGCTGCGAGAACGTTTTGTGCCAGCCAACAGACATGGAACCTCTGGTAACTCCCGTGGAAATATATGACTGGAAAGGACAGGGTCAAATGACAGATGGTTTTCAGGGAATGGAGAATTATCATATGCAGGATCGAGTTCAGACTCCGAGTCAGTATCTAAAGGTAAAATGGAAGGTTTAGTAGGACTTGACCAATGATAGGACTCATGGGAGGAACTAAGCAAAATATAACCATTTTTGATGGTTTTCTGGGAGGTACCGCAGTATGAAGAGGACAAGGAGGTGGACGCACATCTCATGTTCAAGGATGCCGATTCTATAGCACCACTCTCCTTGGATGCTTCGAATTCAGCACGTTGGCCCTTGAAAACTTGACCTAGTTCGGATTTCAGGGAAGTGGAGGACTCAGCAGAGGATGATTCCTTAGTAGAACCAACAGACTGCTTGGACTGATTTTCAGAACTGAGAATTTCACTAGAATTTCGTTTGACAGGTATAAGAACAAACTCTTTAATAACAGCTTCACTGAAAGTTTTTATACTTAGTAGCTCAGGATCTTTTGACTCGATGAAAGGGTTGGCCCAGTCCAACACCTTACGCATAATGCTTCAGTAATGCAAAGTATTGCGATAAGTCCCCATCAAAGTATATGCATCCTGGAGTATCCGATGAAGTTTGTGTGTTCGAGGATTGTGAAGTTGATAGCTGTTCGGTACTTGGACTAACTAAAGGAACTGGAAGGAGTCCTGAGGAGCCAGAGACAGCAGCTTCAACAATCGAGGCTGAGAACAGGCTACAGGAACTGTCATCCTCTGGAACAATATTTTCAGGAGATGCTGAACAGGAGCCATGATTAGGATTAGTAGTACATGACACTTCTCCCTGGAAACTGGAACCTGGAACCCACTCCTGGGGCATGAGACTTGAGACCACCTCCTGGGGTGCGATACTTGAGACCCCCTCCTGGGGTGCGAGACTTGAGACCCCCTCCTGGGGTGTGAGACTTGAGACCCCCTCCTGGGGTACGAGACTTGAGATCCCCTTATGGAATGAGGCACTTGAATTCCCCTCCTGGGGAATAATACTAGAAACCCCATCCTGGGGTATGAGACTTGAGACCCCCTCCTGGGGTGCGAGACTTGAGACCCCCTCCTGGGGTGTGAGACTTGAGACCACCTCCTGGGGTGCGATACTTGAGACCCCCTCCTAGGGTGCAAGACTTGAGACCCCCTCCTGGGGTGTGAGACTTTAGACCCCCTCCTGGGGTGCGAGGCTTGAGATCCCCTTCTGGAATGAGGCACTTGAATTCTCCTCCTGGGGAATAGCACTAGAAACCCCAATCTGGGGTATGAGACTTGAGACCCCCTCCTGGGGTGCGAGACTTGAGGCCCCCTCCTGGGGTGCGAGACTTGAGACCACCTCCTGGGGTGCGATACTTGAGACCCCCTTCTGGGGTACGAGACTTGAAACCCCCTCCTGGGGTACGAGACTTGAAACCCCCTCCTGGGGTATGAGACTTGAGATCCCCTTCTGGAATGAGGCACTTGAATTCCCTTCCTGGGGAACAATACTAGAAACCCCATCCTGGGGTATGAGACTTGAGACCCCCTCCTGGGGTGTGAGACTTGAGACCCCCTCCTGGGGTGCGAGACTTGAGACCCCCTCCTGGGGGCGAGACCTGAAACCCCGTCCTGGGGTGTGAGACTTGAAACCCCCTCCTGGGGTGCGAGACTTGAGACCCCCTCCTGGGGTGCGAGACTTGAAACCCACTCCTGGGGTGCGAGACTTGAGGCCCCTTCCTGGGGTGCGAGACTGGAGGCCCCTTCCTGGGGTGCGAGACTTGAGACCCCCTCCTGGGGCATAATTCTTGTAACCCTCTCCTGGGGTGAGAGACTTAAGGTCCCCTCCTGGAGTACAGAACTTGACACTCCCTGTTGGAGTATGGGACCCAAACTCCCCTTCTGGGGAAGCTGACTCGACTTTTCCTTTTGGGGTATGGAACATGAACCCCTTTTGGGATGCGAGGACAGAGACTTCCTCCTGGGGTGAGTGACTCAAAACCCCTTCTTGGGTTACGAGACTTGAGGACCCTCCTGGAGTTGAGACTCTGGAGACCCCTCCTGGGGTTGCCAACTGGAGTCCCCTACCAGAGCAGGCAGAATCCGGGTTGGGACCGGAACAGGCAGAATCCGGGACGGGACCGGAACAGGCAGAATCCGGGACGGGACCGGAACAGGCAGAATCCGGGACGGGACCGGAACAGGCAGAATCCGGGCTGGGACCGGAACAGGCAGAATCCGGGACGGGACCGGAACAGGCACAATCCCGGCTGGGACCGGAACAGGCAGAATCCCGGCTGGGACCGGAACAGGCAGAATCTGGGACGGGACCGGAACAAGCAGAATCCGGGACGGGACTGGAACAGGCAGAATCCGGGACGGGACCGGAACAGGCAGAATCTTGGGGTGCGAGACTTGAGACCCCCTCCTGGGGTGCGAGACTTGAGACCCCCTCCTGGGGTGCGAGACTTGAGACCCCCTTCTGGGGTATGAGACTTGAAACCCCCTCCTGGGGTATGAGACTTGAAACCCCCTCCTGGGGTACGAGACTTGAGATCCCCTTCTGGAATGAGGCACTTGAATTCCCCTCCTGGGGAATAATACTAGAAACCCCATCCTGGGGTATGAGACTTGAGACCCCCTCCTGGGGTGCGAGACTTGAGACCCCCTCCTGGGGTGTGAGACTTGAGACCCCCTCCTGGGGTGCGAGACTTGAGACCCCCTCCTGGGGTGCGAGACTTGAAACCCCCTCCTGGGGTGCGAGACTTGAAACCCCCTCCTGGGGTGCGAGACTGGAGGCCCCTTCCTGGGGTGCGAGACTTGAGACCCCCTCCTGGGGCATAATTCTTGTAACCCTCTCCTGGGGTGAGAGACTTTAGGTCCCCTCCTGGACTGGAATAGGCAGAATCCGGGCTGGGACCGGAACAGGCAGAATCTGGGACGGGACTGGAACAGGCAGAATCCGGGACAGGACCGGAACAGGCAGAATCCGGGACGGGACCGGAACAGGCAGAATCCGGGACGGGACCAGAACAGGCAGAATCCGGGACGGGACCAGAATAGGCAGAATCTGGGCTGGGACCGGGACAGGCAGAATCCGGGACGGGACCGGAACAGGCATTGAGACGTTGACACATTGTTATATTGCTGGAATTGCAAATGGGACAGCCTTTGATAAAGTGGTCAGAAGGTCCACAATAGCGACAGAGATGTAAATCTTTTAGCCGCTGGCGTTCAGCCACAGAGAGCTTGGAGCGCGGGTAACTTCGATGTCACACTTTACTTGGCATGGAAGAATCTTTGGTTCTTAGAGATTCCAAGACAGAGTTTTTAGTTGAGACAGAGGTAGCTCTAAGAAATTCAGGAATAATCTGAAAGATTTTGCTGAGTAGAGCCTGTAGCTGTTCCAGCAGTTGATGGAAAGTAGTTAGGGGTTCAGGCAAGATTTGGGTATCATCTAGTCGGTTAGTCAGAATTTGCAGAAGCTGTAGTACTTGATGCTGTACCGCCTTCTGTGAATCCAAACAAGTGATTAGGTTACGGAAAGCACTTGATCCAGGATTAGGTGCTTGATCCGCCACCATCGTTAGGCTTGAACATACTGTCTCAATCCTGCGACCAACAGAATTGCGCCAAACGCTATTCCGTTCTCCGGCTGTTTTGGGTGGAGTTTCACATCTCCAAGTTCAAGCCCTCTGCCAGCTACTGTGCAGACCTGGTGTCACAGTTGGTGTTAGTGAGTTACCTGTCTCAGGTGATGAACTGGAATCACTGGAGGCCGGCTGGACTGGAACCATGGGAAACATGAATAGCTCTTTTAATATAGGAATTGGGTAGCAGTGAGAACTGTCTTTGATGATGAGTGACTGGAACTGGAAACTAGCAACGTTGGAGTGAGACCAGAAGGAACTTGGAGGGACCGGAATGGGACATGCAGGTAGGCTGACTGAGCTGGTCGGGTTGCCAGTAGATGAGCTTGCAGATGGAAGGTAGCAGGGAAGCTACTTGTTGTGGCTTGGGAAGCCGTGGATAGACGTTAGTAGCTGGGTGGCTATGTGGAGCGGCTGGGTCTCGCGCATGCGCACGACGGAGCCGGCTCCGTCGTGTGCATGTGCACTGGGCCAACATCGAACCGCTTGTGAGCACTCAGCGCTTGCGAGCGGGTCTGAATCAGGCCCATAGTCAGCAACGAGCGGCGCTTGCTAGCGAGTAGGTCTGAATCAGGTCCACTGTCTTATCCTGATTCTCATATTCTCTTCCTACTTATAACATCGCTCTTTCAGAGTTCGCTTCACTTGATCCACAACCACTCTGCTTCCTCTGACATGTGGAGTACCACAAGGCTCAGTCCTAGGTACTCTGCTTTTTTCTATCTATACCACCTCTCTTGGGAAACTAATAAGCTCTTTCAGAATCCAATATTATCTGTATGTTGCTTGTCTTGATTTACCCTTCTGCAATCCATTTGTGAACCAGACCCAGCTTGATGATCATTCTTTGATCATCAGGACAAGAGAAAAAAAGGGTTGGTATAGAAGGTGCACTGTAACTAATTACTTATAACATCACTTTTATTGATACAATTAAAAAAGAAGCATCCCATATCCTATTGGATATGTCCTACCACAGTGAAATATGAAATAAATAAAGAATGTGTTTTAATAAAAGAAAAATATAAGAAACAGGGTATCTGTCTTATGGCGCACATCCACTACCCAATTGAAAAATAATGACATTGTTATCATTCAAACGCTCGTTAATCGAGCACAAATCAGACATGCAAATGTCGGAAACGACCAGTGATGCATGCTCCCGCTGGTCATTTCCGACATCAATCATCGCCCGAACATGCCGGTCAATCTGCTGATTACGACAGATTCGCCATGTTCGGGGATGATGGAGGGTGTCTACACTGAACAATATATCTTCAGTGTAGGCAATGCACAGTACAATGAACAACTGAACGATAACGATATCATCATCGTTCAGTCTTTTCATTGTCATCTAGTGGATGTGCCCCTTTATTGTGTCTTATCCTTTATTAGATGCATCTTTGTAACTGCCCAATGACTGTTTACTCTTAATGGTGAAATAAATATGTATCACATCCAAATATTCAGTGTTGATAATTTACACTTAACAGATATATGTTACATTTAGAAAAATAATGGATATGATATCTAGTCATTTAACCTGTATGTAAAAAAGGGATGATACTGGTATTTTTATATAACTTTGTTTAGGCTGATATCTTCAGAAGGAGTATATCACTCATACCATAAATCATGTATTCACACACATATATACATTCAGTTATGAGCCAGAAGTGAAACTCAATGGGTACATAATATTACTGTGGTAGTGATTATTATCAGTAAAATTTGTATCACCCTATTAGCAATATTGCTATTTAGCTCTCAGGAGAGAATATTCCACATTCCGATCTGCTGATATCAGTGTAGCTAAGATCAGCATGGATGCAGGTGGTCATATCCGCATGCAAACTAGTCCACTGGTATCATTCTTTTTTTTTATTCAATCATTTGTATTAATACTTTTTTAGCATATTAACAAAGAAAAAAAAAAAAAAACAGACAATATAAACATGTCAGGCAATACAGATAATATACTTCATACTAATGGTTTTGCTTCAATATATAGAAGAAATAAGCCTAATTGACATGTACAGGATATACTCATAACCCCCTAACACAATACAGGATTATACATAAACCTGAAGGCAAAATTCGGGCCCGTAAATCTTGAAAACAAAAATAGTTAGATAGGGCAAAACAAAATATTGAAATACACTGTTAGTATAATCTTAATCATACCAATCGCATTGCACACAGAGAAATATCTACCAAAATATCAAAACAAAACAAATAATATACTCACAAAACAAACCTCCCTATAACGCCCCACCCTGTATAACCTGACCCCAACCTAGGCATACTTGGATCCCCTAGCCCCCAACCCACCACTAACTATTCTAAGTTACTTAAAAACCCTAAACCCCCATACCCAAATAGAGGATATAAACACTAAATAAATGACAAGGGCAAAAAAAAAAAAAGAAATTACCCTAGCCAGGTCACGAACCCTAGAAATAAAGGACTTGAAGTGATCCTGACTCAATCGAGGATAAACAAAAGAACAACCAACATACTTAAATAACGGAATGGGTATGATATACCGCCGGCCGCATGGTTCGATTCCCGTCAGCGGCAGCCCGACAGGAGCAGAGTTAGAAGCAGTGGAAGCCCAACAGCGCTGGAAATCCCGATCGTGGATAGGTAAGTATACACTAACCTAACCTAACCCCCCTAACCCTCCTTAAGGGTGCCTAACCCTAACTTCCCCCCCAAGTGCCTAACCCTAATCCCCCCTCTAAGTGCCTACCCCTAACCACCCCCTTTTCCGCTGCCTAAACCTAAGTCCCCCGGGGGGGTGCCTAACCCTAAGTCCCCCCCGGGGGTGCCTAACCCTAACCCTCCCTCCCCCTAGCCTAACCCTAACCCTCCCGGGGGGGTGCCTAACCCTAAGTCCCCCCCGGGAGCCCTAAACCTAACCCTCCCCCCCCGCGGCTGTCCGCTCGCGGCGCCCGGCATCACTACGATCGTGATGCCGGGCGCCGGTCTCCCGGCGTCGGGGAAATGCGGGCATCTACATCTAGACGCCCGGCATTTCACCCATGCCGGGATAAGACAGTCGGGAAGCCGGCTGCCGGTATTTAGGCAGTCGGCTTCCCGATTGCTTCCCTAAATAACAAATCCCAATCTCAGCACACATAGTAAGGATAACAAATTAATCTGCAGGAGTACAGAAGCAACATCGGAACCCCCAGAAATAAAATAACAAATAAACTCAGGTTCAGACACATCAAATGGAGAGTAAAATCCAGGATGGAATCAGTCCCATAAGCTGTTAGGACTGTAGATTCAGGATTCGGCTGTATAACTTGCTCAAGTTCAGGCACATCCAATGGAGAGGAGAAATCTAGGACGAAATCAGTCCCATAAGCTGTGAGGACTTTCAGGAGTCAGCTGTATAACTTGTTCAGGTTCAAGCACATCCAATGAAGAGGCGAATTCTAGGACCGAATCAGTCCCAGAAGATGTGAGGACTATAGATTTAAGATTCGGCTGTATAACTTGCTCAGGTTCAAGCACATCCAATTCAGGAGATGGCAGAGAACAACCTAGCAGCTACATAGCAGGATAGGCAAACATGAAAACAGGAGCACGATTGAAAGCCTTGCTTAGAGGAGGAACTACAAGTTTCAGCCAGCCGGCACCAAGGAGTAACTGCAAAGTATATCAAATAAGCCCACTAGTACAACAGGCACCCCACCAGGGAGACCAGGCAGCAGAGAGACAAGATAACAGATGAGATAAAATACTGCACACTAGTTTCTCATTATACAACCAGCAGCTTCTAGCTTTGCAGATCCAGAACCAAGATGGCAGCCATCAGCATGTATCAACGGGGACAAACACCGAAGCCCAGGATAGAAAGAGAGCTAGACCCAGGAGCCAGTCCACCACAACTGGAAAAAGAGGAGAATTGTCACCTCCAGAGAGACACCCACAGACGAGCAGCATAGCTTGCAAGCAGCGCTGAATCAGGACACCAGAGGATGCAGCCGCCCACGTGGGAGACAGGAGAAGCACCAGACGCCCGTGGCTCTTCAGAAAGCAGCAGGAGAGTCCCGGTTCTAGGTCCAGGAGGGACAGAAGATCTTCAAACACCAAGCTGGGAAGAATGAAGCACGGGGTATCACTCCTTCAGGATGGACAGCAGGATTTTTAGCGGGAGAGCAGGTAAGTTAGCTCCTACACCAGCCACTCCAGCCACACCCCCCATTGGAATAATTCAGTTCATATAAGTAACATTACATAGACTTATTAGACAGACATGCCGCTGCCGACGCACGTTTCACTGCATAAGCTTTTTCAAGACTGAAGATATCAGCCTAAATCAAGTTATATAAGAATAAAAGTATAATCCCTTTTTTTACATACAGGTGGATAATTACTATATATTATATCTATTATTTTTCTAAATGTATCATATATCTGTAAAGTGTAAATTATCAACACTGATCGAATATTTGGATGTGATACATATTTTCACCATAAAGAGTAAACAGCCATTGGGCAGTTACAAAGATGCATCTAATAAAGGATAAGACACAATAAGACAAACACCCTGATAAAAAATTTTTAATTGAAACACATTCTTTATTTTTTTGATCACTTACTCTAGTGCATTTCTCTATCTTTTTAATATCATATTTCACTTTATTATAGAATTTTATGGTGTATGAATGTATTGTGATGTCACAATGCAGGTCATAGCCCTATATAGAGGATGCCCAGCTACTGGCAGCCATTATGTGGTGTTTGTCCTACATTGATGCTCTCTGAAATGCTCCTGCTTTATTTAAGCAACGTTGGATAAGGACTATTTATAAGAATTTTGGATTACATCTTCCAACAAGGATCTGGACAGAAACATCTTTAGAAAAGTAATCTGAATAACATTGTTAGGTAAGGACTATGGGGCATATTTATTAACATTATTTTTACCAAAAATCCTTTTCACATTATTTTAGTATCACATAATTTTATCCAGGTTTCCCCCGATTCCCCGACTCCTGCTCTGTTCTAACAGGCAGAGCAGAGCTGGGAGCCAGCCCCTGTGATCAGCTGCGTGGTCTAAATGGACCACAAGGGGATCACTGCAAAAAAAAAAAAAAATAGATACAATTTTTTTACTACAATCCACATTTAAAATGTGGCTGTAGTGTGATATATCCGACTAAATTCACATTGATTTAAGAAATATCACATGTATGTACTAACATCCACATGCAGGGATAGAGCTTACGATATAGCTCTGCCCCTGCGAATCCCATCCACACACTTCTCCCTGTATTTTTAGAAAAATATCACTTTCCAAGGGGCCTATTTATTAACATTATTTTTACTAAAATAAAGTGAAAAAGGTTGTTTTCACACCCATTTCACATTATTTTAGTTTCACATAAATTTACTAAAGGACAATTGGAGTAGAATTAATCAAATTCTACTCCAAACCCTAATTATTACATATTTTTAGTAATCAGATCACATTTCCTATAATTGTTATGGGGAATGTGATCTGCCCAAATTTACTAAAATTAAAATGTGAAAAAAATACCTGGGGAAACCCTGTGATAATAACGTCGCCTGGAGATGGCGTTATCCAGGGTCTCCCCCGGTTCCCCGACTCCTGCAGAGCAAAGACGGGAACCGGGCTTTCTATATCAGATGACTGGTGCCAATATATTACCTATAAGATCAGTATATTCAAACAGCACTGTTATTTCTATATCAGATGACTGGTGCCAATATATTACCTGCAAGGTGATAAGGGAAAAATCAGTCATATCATCATCCCTCACTGATCGCAAAGGATAAAGCTAGTAAGAACTCCTGTAAAGTATTACGGATGTGTGTAAGGTAAAGTGGGCGTCCTTATGTTTGGCTGCGATGGCATTGCATATTTTCGTAGTTAGACTGCATGCGTAATTGCAGCAGCGATTGCAATAGCAATCCGTAATAAATCAGGCACGAAGAAGAATTAATGATAAAAGACAATAAGAAAAAGACAATAAGGGATATATTTAATAAAGTGGGAGTTTTTAGAAGTGGAAATGTTGCCCATAGCAACCAATCACATTCTACTTAACATTTATCTAGCACCTTATAGAAGATAATAGCTAGAATCTGATTGGTTGCTATGGGCAATGTCTCCACTTCTAAAAACCTTCACTTTAGTAAATATACCCCTCATTGTGTTCTTTTAAAGAATAAAAAATATGCAATTTTAAACAGTTTGTTACTTGATAAAACAGATGTGAAACTAGTACAATAAAAGCAGTTTTACCTCTTGGTGAAAATTATGTAAGTGGGAGATATTCCAACAACCGAAATTGGATTTAAAGATTTGTCAAACATGACTTTTGTGAATGTGCTAGATGTATGATTTGTAAATTATTTTGTGCTTGCTAATACATTTTATTTTACTTAGAAGTTTCTCAATTAAAATTACTTTTAACTTTCCACACTAAAATATGTGATATATGTAGGTGGATGCAGATGAAGGGCAATGGGCATTGATGTTGAGTTGGATGCATTGTACTTAAAAACAAGGTAATAAAAACTACTTCAACTCCATGGGGGGAGTTGTTGCCCATAACAACCTATCAGATTCTACTTATCATTTATCTAGCACAGAGCCGGCCCTAGGCATAGGCATTCTAAGCAAATGCCTAGGGGCATTCCATGGCTCTGCAGCTCCCCCTCCGCTGCTATCGAAATCGGAGCTCAACTCCAATCCGGTAGCGCAATAGTCAGACTGTCAGATGACAACCAGAGACAGGTCAGAATGAGCTTCTGCACAGAAGCTCATTCTGGCTACAGGGGACAGTGAAGATGGCCGCGAACGGTGGACGGCATGCTCAAGGCTCCTCCTCCATGTTTGCCGCCCGCTGCCGAGCGCCCATTGGACCGCAGGGCACTGCAGCACAGGCACAGACCAGAAGTCAGGACAGTCCCAGCGACTCCCACTCCAGCCTGGCTGACCAGAAACCTCCAAGAGGGGCAGCACGGGGGCACTCACTAGGCAGAGAGGGGTGTAGAATATATATATATTTCACACATACTGTATATATGTGTGTGTGTATATATATATATATATATATATATATATATGTGTGTATATATATATATATATATATTATAAATATGTATATATATATATATGTGTGCATATTATGTGTGTGTGTGTATATATATGTATGTGTGTGTGTGTGTAAAATATATATTTCCTTGTGGCTGGTATTAAACACAAATATGTATATATATACTGTATATATTTATAAATACACATCCAAATAGCGGCACTCTGGACTGAAATGACTTGAATGCAGGAAACTTCTTAGTGCCTTTATTAGCGCTTTTGTCAAGCCAACAAGTGAATAACAAACAAACAACACATTTTATATAGCTCACCACTCGTGGAGATTGACTGCGTGTCGCCCATTGCAACACCCAAGCACTTGTCTCACCGGAAGTGACCAAATCACCTCCCGTAACCAAGGTAACAAAGAAACATTAAATGACACAGAATAGCACCCAATGAAAAAGGCATACAGCCTTCTGTGACTGCATAAAATCACCCTATCGTGCAATAAAAACAAATACAAAACATACATACACAGAATAACATTTTACAATATACAAACACGTTGGTACCTAGTACATAGTTAACAAATACAACAATTGGATGAAATGTACCTCAAATTCATTCAGACGGGGTACAGTCAGTCTATTTTGGAACAAGTGAAATCAAAAGTGTTGGTAATTCCAGCCGAGTTGTTGTTAGCCCCCAATAAAAAGAACAAACGTAACCTGAACAAACATGTGTGGGTTAACAAGTACAACCATATGAGCACCGTTATAAATCATCAAGCAAAATCACTTTGGCCGATCATTACATCTGATAAAGATTTATATCCCTTACATGATTCCTCGTTAATGTCTAAATTACCGTAAAGGTAAGAACTTGAGAGACTATATAGTACATAATGACATCACACAGTTATGAAAAAACAAGCATTTGGATGTGTATATCTCAGCAGCACGCGTTGGTGGACTGACTGTGGATGGCACCCGGCAAAGCTATTCTACTCACCCAGTGAGTGCCGGATCGTGGACAGTATATTTATAAACATATATATATATCTTTTGGAGTACATACTAATGCTGGTACACACTGGCCGACATATACATATATATCAGCAGATATATTGTGTGCCCGTCGGCCAGTGTGTACACACAGGTTGGGTATGAGATGCCGGCAGTCGGGATCCCGGTAGTCAGAATCCAGACTCCGGCATCCCGACAGGGTTAGCATACCGACACTTGTTGGTCAGTATGATAACCTTACCCCTCTCCCTACCCTAACCCTCCCTCTTTGGTGCCTAACCCTAACCTCCCCTCCCCCCTAGTGCCTGAACCTAACCTCCCCTTCTCTGCACCCTAAACCTCCCCCTTAGTGCCTAACCCCTAAACCTAACCCTCCCCCGAAGCCCGCTACTTACCGTTGGTATCCTGAGGTCGGAATGCCGGCGTTGTGATTCCAGCATCCGTAATGTAAGCGTCGGCATCTGAACATATCTCGTACACACAATATGTCCATGAACAACGTCATTCACAAACATATAGCGTCAGCTGTGCAGCACAACTGTTGGCAGATATATAGGGCATCAAATTGGCTAGGGTTGGCCCTGATCTAGCACCTTCTAGAAGAGAATAGCTAAATTCTGATTGGTTGCTAGTGACAACAACTCCACTTCTATAAACGCACACTTTATTAAATATACCCCTATGTGTATGCTGAGTCAGACGCATTTCAAGATTTATTCAGCTCTGCAACAGTAGTATATGTACCAGAATTTAACCAAGAGTAAACAGTATAATTTGCTTTCATAATATAACTATAACAAGTACTAAATATAGCATACTCTGTAGACAGACAGTATTTATTCAATAAACAATGTATTGGCCATACAAGGTGCTTTGCAATTTTGTCCTGCTAAAATACTAATGATGCGGGAGGCGTCTCAAGTGAAGAAATGCCTCCTGTCATCATCTGTGATCCCAGCGCTCAACCGAGGTTGCAGTCTGGGATCACCATCACGACCATCGGTTGCCAGCTGAGTAAGCCTCAGTTTACTCAGGCTGACTGGCTTGCGAGGCCAGGAAGTCTGTGTCCGTGGATGGTGATCCTGGCTTCGTCCCTCCCGGGAAAATGGGGGCGACCCCGTTTCCATGAACGCAGGCAGTCCCCGCTCCACCCCACAAATGCCTCTGACTGTCAATCAGGCAGAGGCATAGGGGGGTGTGCGTGCGATCTTGCAGGACCTGTTCTCCACATGAGCAGAACGGGTCCTGCGCAAGCACAGATTCACGATAAAAGGGAATCTGCGTGAATACACTAATCTGCATACTCTGCTGAATCAGGCCCACAGTAACAGTAATAAGTATTTATATCTTGCTGATATCTACTATTAGGTAGCTCCTTAGGATTTATAGCAATATCACTTATATATTATATTTTGGTAATAATTCTTGCCACCTAAGTGTGGCCTTAAAGAGTTTTTTTTCCTTAGGTTCACTCTAGACATAATTGTGATTCTAACTAACTATTCCTGGATCTCTGATCATTTTAATTACACAATTTTCAAACTATTTCTCACGTTTAGTTTTAATATTTTACTTTTTGGATACTCATTAACAAATTTTTTTAATAATCATAAAAAGTTATGTTTTACTAATTGTTTACTGACCAGTGCACTACCTGGCTACCCGTCTCCTTTTTTGTGATTTCATATGCACTTAAGTCATAAGTAACTAAAGTGTGGAGATGAGGCTTGACAGTGTTAATAGTCAATACTAAAGCCACATTATTTAACCACTTAACTGACGTGGTCGGTTTTGATGCAAATGCAGTCAGCTGTACTTCAGCTGACAAGGTGCGACTGCACCCTTTGGCTGTGTTTTTGAAGAGAAAATTTGTTCTACACATGTGCAGAATGGATCTTTTCTTAGTACCCGGACTTTCCTGTGGACCAGGCAATTTTTGACTGGTTTTGATGGAAAAATCGTCAGTTAAGTGGTTAATTTGCATAAAATATAATATTGTAATGAAGTGTCATATACACAAGATAGAATAGTGTATATACCGTATTATTAATAAGGAGCATAGTGTAAGATGCAACTTAATCTGCATATGAACGGAAGAGCAGATCTTTTTTGCGCATTTGCGTGGTACGCGATGCTGGCGTTCGGGACCCCGGCAGTCAGAATCCCAATGGCGGCATCCCAAGAGGGTTAGAAGAATACCGACACTTTGTCAGCCGTATAACCTCCCCCTCTCCCTACCCTAAACCTCCCTCCCCGGCGCCTTACCCTAACCTCCCCCTCCTTGCACCCTAAACCTAACCCTCCCCCCTTAATGCCTAACCCTCCCCCTAGTGCCTAACCCTATCTCATAACCCTCCCCCTAACCTTGCTACTTACCTTCGGGTTTCTGGCAGTCGGGATGCCAGCGCCGGGATTCTGACAGATGGAATCCCTGCTGTCTGCATTATACCGACATCCTTGTGGTACAGATATATGTATTTGACACAAAAATAAGACACATACGTCCAACTCTACTTATACCACATAGGGGGAAATGTATTAAGCTCTGGAGAGTGATAAAGTGGAGAAAGATAAAGTCCTAGCCAATCAGCTCCTACTGCCATGTTACAGGTTGTGTTTGAAAAATGACAGGAGCTGATTTGTTGGTAGTTTATCTCTCTCCACTTTATCACTATCCAGAGCTTAGTACATCTCCCCCATTAATGGGATGGTGCCCATGTGGCTGCTTCTCTTGAACGGCCCTCGAGCTGGCCTTGCCTGCTCTTGTCTTAAATGCCTGTCACACATATTTGTATCTGTGACCCTACCGCTTCATCTCCTGGGGTGCCCCAGTGGTCACTGCAGCGGTCCATAACACTTGTGTTTGCTAACCGTCTCTGAGGTTAGCATCTATCCAGAACTTTTCCAGTCCCAACGCCATATGGGCACCTCCATGTTGGTAATAGTCAGCTGACTCCGGATTCTCCAACCAGAGGCTGCTTTTCCCCCAGCTGACCTGAGCAGCCAATAGGGTTAATGCAGGAACACAGTAATGGTAATGTATTGGGTTAACAGAGTAGTAACAGCCAAGGCCACCATCAGAGGGGGACTGGCGTGACTGGAATCCTGGGCCCGTACACTCAGAGATGGGGGCCAGCCAGTTCCTACCACCCACCGTGCAACAAAGTCAGAGCAGGTGGCCAGTCTGCTTCTACCGCCCGCCCGCTAGCTAGCTACTACCACGTGACCGTGCAATAAAGAGTTTTTGTTTTTGCGAGCTGGCACGGCGCGTTACGTCCTGCCGCTGAGAGAGGTGCCGCAGCGTGTGAGGAACAGCCATGCCAGCCAGAACAGAAGAAGGTTAAGCTGGGTACACACTAGACGCATCGGAATGACAAATCGTTCAAATCATCCAATGTGTATGCATTATCACAATGTCTACCGCCTGTCGTCCGTCTAATACTCAGATCTTTTGTACATGCAGAAAGATCTGAGGATGTTGCTAGCGATGCCATACTGCCGATTGCAACATGGCCCCCGCTACCTGCCGTCACTCCACCGCTGCCGGCATTGGCAAGTGTGTATGCACTTGCCGATGCTTGCACCCCACCGGGTCCATTGCGAATGATGTTGTGCTGGGTACACATCGTCTAATGTGTACCCATCTTAAGTGTCATGTCATGCAGAGGCTGGCAGGCGGAGATAGAAGGGGGGCTGGCAGAGACAGAAGGGGGGCTGGCAGACAGACAAAAGGGGGGATGGAAGGCAGAGACAGAAGGGGGGCAGGCTGGTACTGGAGAGACACTGGGGGGCTGGAGTTGCAGAAACATTCGGATGGGGGGG
This sequence comes from Taudactylus pleione, assembly GCA_031769625.1. Taxonomy (NCBI): domain Eukaryota; kingdom Metazoa; phylum Chordata; class Amphibia; order Anura; family Myobatrachidae; genus Taudactylus; species Taudactylus pleione. The sequence goes on along the minus strand of JAUIMM010000190.1, from coordinate 5,403,064 downwards.
CTGCTTGTTTTGTCAGTCCCGGGCCCGCCTGACAATTTTTGATGGCAACCCTGATAACAGCAGTAGCAACACAGTAGTATCTGAAGTATTTCACCAGCAGCTTTGCAGCTGTAGCAGGGTCCGGGGAGCCTGTCATGTGTTCATACATGTGTAGGACGACAGAGGAGAGAGATGTGCAGCATTGCATTGCGGAAGAGAACATTTAATAAAGGTTTATTTTAATTGATTTTTATTTAATTCTCACATTTACTAACTGATGATTTTTTATATTGATTTGTAAATGCTAGCAAAAGTGCGATTTAGACCCTGAAACACAACATTGTTTTAGATCAGTGGCCTCAAACTCGGTTCTCAGGACCCCACACAGGTCACGGTTTGCAGGTTACCCAGCAGGTGCACAGGTGTGTTCATTACTCACTGACACATTTTAAAAGATTCACAGTTGGAGCCAATTATTTCACTTGTGATTCTGTGAGGAGACCTGGAAAACATGCACTGTTTGGGGGCCTGAAACCAAGTTTGAGAACCTGTGTTTTAGATCGATTTAGATCAAAATCACCTTTAGATAAAATAGATTTAGATAAAATAGACCTTTAGTAAATTTACCCCAACATGTTGAAATATCATTAACAAAGTCTTGTTGCACCAGGCTACATACAAGTGGATTGTTTGTAAATTACACACATCTGTTAATTCCCACTGTTAAATTTGTAGTCCAATGTGATTTAACCCTTGAAATCCTAGAGCTGGTTAATCAAAATTATAAAAATTGGTGTATGTGTCCACTCTAAAGCTGGCCACACACTAGACCAACTTGCATCCAGCTATCCCAACTTGTTGATTGGTTGGAAGGAAAATCTGGTAACGTATGAGTGTAAATGATGATCAGCAATTTGCTCCTAAATGCCAGAAAACAGATGAAAATGGTCATTCAGACAAGTTTGTTAAATGTTTGATCTAAACAATTTGTTCAAGCAACAGTTTTTGTCCATTTTCCGGCATTTGGGAGCAAATTGCTGATTGTCATTTGCTTTCATACCTTACCAGATTTTCATTCCAACCAATCAACAAGTTGGATGGTTGGATGAAAGTTGGTCTAGCGTGTGGCCAGCTTAACACCTGATTTAATGCCTTAACCCATGTTGGGCCAGGCTAAATACAATTGCAGTATGTTCAAGGGAGGTTCTGGGGAGCTAGTGTGAAATTTGCAGAATAATCGACCTTTAGTAAATGTACCCCCATTGTGTTGTAACAGAAGACAGTGCTAACACCTCCCTTGGGCCCTGATCAACACCTACACACACAGGGATATATGCATCAAACCTAGTGGGCTAATCTACATCCCTGACCATGTAAATTATCCTGATTTTATTGGAATTGTTGTTCAGGGATTTTTTTTTCTATTTGTTTTATCCTGTGGATTATTATTGGTTTTTTTTACACCTAGATTGACTATGGATTACAAAAGGACTTGGCCTTCTTTTTTATTTACAGGGTGGATGTATATTCTATAACCTTGCTATTTAAGATGGTATATGACGGTGTCTTTATTCAAGTATTTTTAAATGAATGTTTGTTTTTGTTTGCTTGAATTTTATTTAGTATAATGGGAAGGGGTCCTTGCCACTACTGAGTCCGACATTACTTATTCCTCTTGCACCCATAGCCGTGTGGCTGGTTACATAATAAAAAGGACTACATGCTTACCATCACCCTACTTTTGTGGTACCAGATTCAACTGACGTTGGTTAGCTATTGGACCACTGCAATGCTCGTTTAAAAAAAAAAAATATATATATATATATATATATATTATTATTTTCGTTTTTAGAATCCACGGTTTGGAACAAACCACATCTGGTTTAGACCAAACTGCAAGCCATTTCCTGCGTTTTATACCGAATGCCAGAAAAGCCCCCACAGGCTGCCCTTTTTTCGGCTGTTGCCCACGATGGTCTAGGGCAATGGACTCCAACCCGTAGCTCGCAAGCTACTGGTAGCTTGCGGCCGTAATTTGGGTAGCTCGCCTAGCTGCAGTACTGCTTAGTCAACTAGGAGGAAGTGACCTCTGTCAAAGCCATGGGTGGAGTGACGGGGAAGCGGGTCAGTAGATAGCCATAGGGCAACAAAATATGTGACGGACAACATCTGGACATCACAGGAGTCGACTGCATTTGGGGCGAGTGACTTCTGTCCAGCCCTGCTGAAAATTCATACAGCTGCCCTGCAGATACCTTTTGCTCCTCTACTGTACTTACCTCCTTGGAGCCAGTAATTAAAAGTGAAATGTGTTACAATATCACTGTATTAATTAAATGCATTGTTGTTTTCTATGAAACATTTTTTCATTTAATGAGGTTCCATTTTTTGGTTATTCTCAAAAAATTTTTTTTCCAAATATGTTAGTAGCTCTTCAAGAGGTTTAATTTTTCTCGAGTAGCTCACACCCCAATTAAGGTTGGCGACCACTGGTCTAGGGACTCTAGTGTTCACAATATGGGCAGAATTTATATATATATATATATATATATTTTTTTTTAAACATTGATTTTCATAGCAAGAATCAGAATACAACAACAAATACAAAAAGACATGTCCAAAAAGCACCCATACATAACTAACAAAGGGTTTGAAGTCCTGAGCGCAATAACTCAGCAATGGGAGCATTTGATAAAACCTGAGCATTTTATAAGTCGATCAGAACTTTAGGTTAGGGGTAACTTCTAAAGCTGGGTACACACCTTGCCGAAGAGTCAGCCGACCTATATAACAATTCGTAAGTGCATATACACGTACCAATCATTCGGCTGATGTGTCTGCGCTTATCACACAACTGGGTGGGCATTTATTTGCCTGCCCAGTTGAGAAGTCAGTCACCAGCAGGTCCTGCAGCAAGTGTATGGGCAGTTGGCGGGTCGCCTGTACGCACAGCCAGCCTTGATGATATATCTACATTGGCTGTGCTGCAGGACAGATGCGATATGTCTGTGAATGACGTTGTTGCACTACAAATATATAGCCTGTTTAATGTAACTGGCGATATATCAGTCAGTGTGTACCCAGCATACGATAAGACAGATCTCATACTGTATCTGAAGCAGGTTACATGTCTGTTTGGTAAGTTCAAAAACTTTGAGCACTACAGTGCCAGTAATTGCTGTAATCTGCACTTTGCCTAATATTGCGACCTGATGTCATGCCCATGACCTTGCTGAAACATCCAAAATGCAAGTAGGCTTAATGTAAATGATTACCCTCTGTTGATTCTCGAATCCTCACTTTCAAAATTGTGGCCTAATAAGATGTAACCCTTGCACCATTACAGCTACTTATTCAAATTGATAAAATATGGTGCCTGTGCCCACTTTACTTAACCCATGGGTTGGGCCATGCTAATTACAGTTGCAAAATTGTGTGTGGAACGGTGTTTTGTATTTATGTTTTGTATTAAGCCAATGTTATGATCAGATTTGAGCTTTCAAAATAAAGTGTTGTGAGAAGGTGAAGCATAAAAATAGAAGAGAATAAGAAGCTGTCCGAATAAGTGAACTTCAGCCTCCTGTCCAGCACTGACTGACTCCACTACCCTGTAATAACCTGATATGTGTCACCACCATGCAGAGCACAGCGCACTCTCTCCCTCGCTCTTATTATTAACAAACTTATTGCTGCTTGTGTTGGCTGAGGACTCTCCCTCTGATAACACTGTAATTCCCTCTCCCTCCTCCTCCTCACACAATGAAGAAGCCTGAACGTGGGACTTCTTTCTGAGGCTGGTGCCGCGGAGTAATTCGACTGCCTTGTATCTTGCGGAGGTATCCCTTCCGTGCTTTTCTGTAAGCTTGTACCCATAGAGACCTCCCGGAGACACCGCCGCCGTGCAGTTAAGTAACCGATTTTGTGACTGTGTAGTGTAGATTGTCCCCTGTCCTGCCTTGGAGCCGTGGGGAGTGCGGGCTAAAGACTGAGAGGGGGAGCCTCTCCAGGATCACAGCTTCGGGTTGGGGGAGGGGGGTGCAGGCTTATTATTAACACACACAGACACACTGAAAGCACTGTCTTAAATGTATCATGTCATACTATGCATGGGAGGTGATACAGTGATTAGTTCCTGCTCGGGAAATCTTGATGTCCGATGTGTGCTTTATTGTAGTGAGAATATATATATATACACTAAGCTTTGAATGGGTTAATAGCAAAATTTGAGAACTTCTAAGCCAATATAAGACACAAGACTGGTATAGATCTGCTGTACATGTATGCATACCTGTATAGGGATGTACGCGTGTGTGTGTGTATATATATATATATATATATATATATATATATATATATATATATATATATATATATATATATGTGTGTGTGTGTTTTCTTTGCTTTGCATGTTTGGTGCTTAGAAGGAGGAGTATAACACAAAATACAAGACTGCACAGCCTGTAGACTCCACTTCAAAATCAGTATTGTGTATATTAACTATTTGTGTACCTGCAGTGCAGCACCGCAGGGTTCTGCTATTTAAACCCAAGGATATGTAATCTAGTTCCCGACGCCTTTTGAGTCTGCCACATATATTATATGTAAGTGTAAGCAATACAGTACTTGTATTACTTACTGTCATATAGATCTGACAGTTGTGTATTGCAGAATATTGTAGATAAGACATGGAGCCGTATTCAATTTCAGCGGACCCGCGATACTTTTCAGCCTCCTGTACTTTTCGCCTACATCGCGTGTTTTGCAGGCGGTAAAGTATCGGGTTCGTGACAGCGCATCCCCGTATTCAATTTGAAAATGCATGAAAACGGGACCCGGCGAAACTCAAACAAGCAGAAAGTCATGCTTATTTTAGGAGCATCTATTGAGCTTACCTTCTATATACGTTGGGCACAAAAATATTTTGCAGACCATATAATGATTAATAAATGCTGTCAAACTCTCTGTTAAGCGCTGCGGAATATTTGTGCTTTATATAAGTTACTGATAATAAATAAAATATGTCAGGATTTTAATAATGGGAAATATATATGACAGACAAGATGGAAAACAACAATTACTATACAACTAATAATATTAATTCTAAAGCTAACAAAGAGCAACTTTTCAATTTTCTGCCAGTGGAAGGTCCTGATTTCAGCAGTACACTCTATACAATTTTTTTTATTTTTATTTTTTTTAAATTATGGATCGATAATTTACACCCACAAGGCATAAGGTAATCGGGGAAAATACACAATATCGAGATATTTTGGCCGATATCTTTTGGAAACTTTGACTAATCGGATAATCTAAGGGCGAACGTTTCTTGCCCGTTTTTGGGTAGTTTTATCTTCATTTGACCAAAACCAGCTTGAGTACAAACTAGAGAAATATCGGCCAAATTTCCTGATTTGTATAGTGTATGCCTAGCTTTTACTCTTACTTCAAATTGACAATTTATTTTCTCAAACATAAAGCAAAGAACTTGGAGCCTGAAAAGTTTAAGTTTTGGCTATTTATATACAGTATAAAAATGGGGCATATTCTGCCAAACAGATTACTTTTGGCCTAATCAAGAACTTGCTGAGCTTGGCTTCTTAAGTAAAATAACCCCAAAAAATGCAAAATATTTTTTTGAGGTGTTGTTACTGACAGAGAAACAGCCACTAAAAAGGGAATTACAAGTGAGTGGTGTGATGTGTGCATTACCTGTCAGTGACACTTTTCTGGTCCCTGCAACAATCAGGCTGCCTAAATTAGTTTCTGTATTGGACGTAAAGTAATAAAGTGAATAATAAAATGGCTTTTTTTTTTGTTTTTATAGAACCTCCATTTACCTTGTCACTAATGCTGAAAAACAAATATTAATTATGTCTACAAAGGGTCTTTAGAATTAAGTTGAACAAACTTTTTTTTCTATTATTTCTCTATGCCATTTTGTAATTGTAAATGACTGAACCTTGTAGCAGAATCATTCTTTTCACCTCATGATTTTCTTTCGCCTGTACATTTGATCTTACCTCTCTGCATTCACTTCTGTCAGCTTTTTGTACACTTTAACCCCTTTGCTATGGAGGACAAGTGGGGCTTGTCCTCCACACATACCTGTCCAAGAGACAGGTAGGGACTCCCTGCAGCCACTGGGACAATCATCGGAAGTGCTGTCGATGAGGGCAGCACTGTTTAAAAAAACAAATGAAAATGGTGGTGGGGGGACTTTAAGTCCTTCTATCTCCTCACCAAACAATGTAGAAAGATGGGTGTCTCCTCTTTCAAACAGTGTGCCCACATAAAGGCTAATATCTGGTTATTTACCCTGATCACCCCTGCACTACAGAAAATAATGTAGTCCAGGCATGGGGTGAGATCTCCCCCAAACTGATTACAAATAATTAATGGGTACCCATTTTGTAAAGAAGGGACTCCCCTCTTTCAAATGTTGGTATCCCATAGTACCAGGCAATGTTGCCCCACACTATGGAAAATTTGTTTTCTGTATATGGGGGGGTACTATGTGCTCTATGACCTCCATAATGACAGCTGCAACCAATTGGACTCCCATATTTGAAAGCAGGGATTCACAATTTTCAAATTATGTGGCCCACTAATAGCTATTGTCTGCTGATCGCCAGACAATATTTCCGTGTGCTACAGAAAACAGACATTATCTTTAATTAAGTGGGAGGGCACCACGTGCCCTATCGGGCACATAATTACACCTGTAAATGTGGGGTCACTCGTATATGAAAGAGGGAAGTCCCCTCTTTCAAATGATGTTGCCCCCCTTAGCTGCTATTGTCTTGTGATCAAAGCCCATTTCTACCCCAATATTGTATCAAATAAGAAAAATGGTACCTCAGATAATGTGGTAAATTGTCTAGTTCAGAGGTTCCCAAACTTTTTGGAATCACAGCGTTCTAGTGCATCAGAATTGTTTTCACGGCACCCCTAAGCCAAAAGTTTGTTATTGAGAAATTCAGAAAAAAATGTAGTGAAGTAAATTGTGATAATCTGTCATCCTTAGGTTCTGTTATGTGGTGGTTCACAGGTTTGTGCTTACCTGTCATCCTTAGGTTTGGTTATATGGTGGTGGACAGGTTTGTGCTTCTGTTTGTGCACATATTTACATTACATTGACCATAAAGAATTTGATTTGGTGCTGGACCACCAACCTGAGGCACTCCTGCAAGTTTCCCGAGGCACCCCAGGGTGGAAATGTTTCAATTTGGACATTGAAAATTAAAGAAAAAAACAATTCTTTCAAGTGCAGTTTTTTTTTCTTCAAAACCTACACATAGGAGGCGATCCAATTGTTTATCCCATTGCTGCCGTCTAAAGTGGGTGAGAGCTAATTCAATTGTTTCGGGTGTCCCAAGGCTTCACTTATCGCAGATTTCTTCTTGCACCCTCCTGAGGTGCAAGCCGAAATTTGCGTAAAGTAGGGCTCTGGGGATGGGCGCAAGTGCCAGGCATGCCTCAACTGCAGCGCACCTGGCACGTAATATGGGAGAAGATGCTTAACATGGCTAAGGCTGGCTACACACTACAACGATATCTTCACGATTTGCCGTTTCCAGGCAAATTGGAATGGTAATTTGTGCATATTGTGCAGTGTGTATTCACATTAGCGCGCTCCAGCAGGTCATACCCGATATGTTTTGGTTGGCCATGCAGCATGGCTAATCAGAAGTTATTGTGTACAAGGTGGTGTAGTTTAATGAAGGACGGAACGCGATATCAGTCTGTTCATTAAATTGCACGGTGTGTACAGGCAATCACGGATGGTTCTGGATGAAGGGAATTTGTCCCGATCATTATCCAGATTGCCCGACATTGTAGTGTGTACCTGGCCTAATCCTGTGCATTTGGGCATGAGTGTGTGGCTGTCGTGACCAGTGTGGGACTGGTCCTGCAAACAAATGGATAGCTCCTGAAACTTTAAATGGGAGCTATGAGAGTGATAAACTATTGAATTGCCCCCATAGAATTTTGCTGTTTACTATTTTGGAAAGGTGGATTATTGGAAAAACAAGAACTACAATGTATTTAAGCTGTTTATAATACAAAAAAGAAAATTGCGTTTGGTTTTAGTTCCCTTTCATGCTTTCAATTAGCAAAAAAATACATATCTTTTTTGCCCATTTGGGTCAAATTGTTATTGAACGTGTTAGAATGAGTGAAAAGACTAATGGTATTTTCTGAAACTACAATGTCATCTGAAAGAAAACCAAGGTTTAAATTGTGTGGGTATCGCATAAAAAAATCATTGATGTTGAAATGTGAAATAAATGAGCAGCAAAGGGGTTAAACCATTTATGAATTGCTTAAAGAACACATAATATAGAAATGATCTAGTTAATATTTGTGCTCTGAAGATATTTGTGTTGCTCTATATAACCTCTCATAAGATAAATATAGACCATAGCAAATCTGAGCCCTAACATCCATCCCTTTATAATGGGTAGTATTTATCATGTGATCTGGTCACTTGAGTGAGTGGTCTAACCACAGAGCATTTATTAGGAAAACACTGTGCTGAGGAACTGAGATTATTGCTCTTATACAAAGGCTGATCATTTCAAGCCTGTGTTTGGAATTAGCTTTTTTTCTGGTGATTTTCAGAGGAATGTATTTGTTATGGATTTGCAAGATGATGGTGATACAGTTTTCTATTGAAGAAGTTTATCTCTAATGATTACATACCTACAGACATTTGTTTTATAAGATGTAATGTTTAAGTGCCTGTCAGAAGGTAGAATACCTGCAACAACGTATAAGGAAACAGGCAAATATATACTGTAAGAGTAATGAAAGATAAAATAGTTTTCTTGTGGATTACATCAGTACTGTGGGGTCTAGGAAAGATAAATTAGTACTCTTTCTCATATTCCCGGAGGTGAGAGTCCCATGAGGCGACTGCAAAGGCTTTCTCTGGAGAATCTCGGCCTTACCACTGAAAACACAATTGTAGGCCTCTCTCTGGCTTGCTTGCTTAGGCTACAAAGGAGGCTTTTGTTTAGATAAGAATGAAAGAGACCCTGGAGCTGATGTTTGCCTTTTTTTTTTTTTCTTTATCACATGTTACCACGCATGTTAACATTAGCGAAACCAACTGGTTTGTTTTTGACAGTAAATAGCATGATTCATTACTAATTTTTTAAATAACTTGTGGAAATTACAATTGAAGGCATGTGACCTTATCTATTGATTCCTGAATCGATTCTTCTGGTTCTGAAAGTTGCTGGATTTCAGAGATTCAACAATGGCAAGTTCTTTTGCTATCTGTTTCCCAATTCTAAAATGTTGGCAAATGTTGTGGAATTTGGCAACCCCGATCCTGTGTTACAGAGCTGTGATGATAAGCAATAGACTTCCTCTGGAACACCACACTGGTCTTGCAGCCATAGGTAAGAGCAATCCTTCAGCCTGTCCCAGCGTTACAGTGAATCATTCCTTGTCTGGTCAACACTCAACCTTTTATGCTGGGATCGGACCGACATATTGGGTACATCGTTTAGTGTGTACCCGCTATGTCGCTGACTATGCGCGCTCCCGTGGGTCATCATCGACATCCTCCGGCGGCCCTACATGCAGGGCTGACGGAGAATGGCGTTAACGAGGGCCATGCTGCTGAAAGCAGCATGACCATTGGTCCGTCGCTGCCCGCATCGGCACTGTATATTTCTCTTTCATCCACTAGGGGACACTGGAGGTGCTTACGCTGGGGTATAGAGGCATGGATAACTGGAACTGGCACTTTAAAATAATCTAGAAGTGTGAAGCTCCTCCCCCTCTATGCCCCATCAGCCCTCAGTTTAGAAAATGTGCCTCTAGGAGCTGGTCACATTATGCTGTGCTCCAACAAATACATTTATTTTATTTTTTTTATTTAAAAGCATCTTTTACACTCCTATAGGTACCCTTCGCCACCTATCTAAAAGGTGGGGTCCGGGTACCTGGCGCCCTGGTGTTTTAGCAAACACCAGGAAGGAGTGCACAGGGCTCATTACAAGAGCTTCTGACAGCTCCTTATCGCCACAGCAGGTCTTCACACAAGAAGAGAAGACTGCTGACCTGCCAGAGAGAGACTACAGGGGACACGCAGTGAGTAACAAGCTGCGCATCCCCAGGCTCCTGCCCCGCTGCCCAGCGTTAACACAGCATGCTGCGCTGTGTTAGTTTGTGCATAGCACAGTTAAACAGCGCTACACCTGTGCGCTGTGTAAGGGAAGCCTGCTGCCGGCACTGCCCTGCGCTGTCTAAGGGAAGCTGTATGTACACAGCGCTACACGCGCGGCTCCCTGCTTCTTCCCTCTCCCCGCTAATACACGCGGCTCCCTGCTTCTCCCCTCTCCCCGCTGATACATGCGGGTAGTGCGGAGGGGAGAGGGGGATGGACCACATAGCAGCCATAATGTAGCCCTTAGGGCATGAAGAAGGGGGTGGAGCCTAAACAGCACGGGCTGTCTCTCCACTATACGCAACAAGCGGCTGTAGTAACAGCGTGGCTGCCGTTTGTTAACTGTTTCATGCCTGTATCTCTCCCTTATCCAGGAAGAGTGCAGCAGACCTGAAGGCTGGATTCTTTTGCTCCCCATTCCTGGCTACAAAGCTACAAGTTAAGCACAGAAGGCTCTGGTACAGAGGCTGTGCATAATACACTGGGGGTGCAGGGAATCTGATCTGTGGGAAGGGAGTGGGGTGTATCTCCTCCTCTGTGTCCCAAGCCAGCCTTCTGTTTTTCTTTACCTCTGTATATACTCTGTCCCTCTGTGTGTGGTGACTGTGTGTATCCATGTCAAATAGAACAAAGGCGTCTCAAAGGATGTTTGTTTGTTCTAGGTGTAACAATAAACTAACCAAGCCGCATGCTGCTGGGTCCATGTTATGTGATGCTTGTATAGCAATTGATCCACCTATGGCTATTATTGCCTCACCTGCGCCTCCATGGGCCGCTGACATGGTAGGAGTAATGACGGATTTAACGTCTGAGTTAGCTGAGGCATGTAAGTCTCAGCCTCCCTGGGTTGCTGGGCTAACCAAGTCTCTTGACACCCTGGTACAGGTTATGGGTACAGCTGTGTCCGCTCACTCCACTTCCTTACAAGGACCGACACAAAAGCGTCCTTTATCGACTGTTCTCCAGTCAGAAGAGTCTGACGAGGAATTCCTCGCTACGGAAGAGGAAGGTGAATTGGCGGAAGCGTTACAGGACGATACCCCTCTAGAGTTAGAGTCCACCTCTCCCGGGGTGGAATCTCTAATTTTGGCGGTCAGAAAAATCCTTAAATTACCTGAAGATGTTATTCCTGCATCCCAGGAGTGTGAATTATTTCATAAACAACCAAATCGGCGGTTTTTCCATTCTCACTGCATCTTCAACAGCAGCTCTCAGTGGCCTGGAAACAACCGGATAAACGGTTCCAAATTCCACGCCGCTTTCCTTCTAGCTACCCTTTTCCATCATCCATGATGGAGAAGTGGGATATGCTCCCTCCAGTTGATGCATCCGTCTCTCTAAGACACTCCCAGTACCGGGAGCCACAGTACTAAAAGATCCTTCAGATCGTAAATTGGAGACAACGCTAAGATCTATTTATACTGCAGCGGGTGCTCATCTTAGGCCCACCCTTGTTACTGCTTGGGTTAACAAGGCTGTGGTTTGCTGGGCTGACCAGTTGATTACAGGTTTGGACTCTGGTACTTCCAGAGCAGGTTACGCATACTAGCAGAACACATCCGTGAGTCTGCAGTTTTCCTGAGAGAAGCGTCAAAAGATATTAGTCAGATTAGTGCTCGCATATCTGCTTCTGCTATTTCGGGCCACAGAGCCCTCTGGTTGCGCGCCTGGCATGCGGATGCAGAATCCAAGCGTGCGGTGGAGGGTTTACCATTCAATGGCGACATGCTGTTTGGCCCGGAATTAGACAAATGGATATCCCAGGCCACGGGGGGTAAGTCTTCCTTCCTCCCGTCAACTGCACCGGCTCCCAGAAGAGCTTACGCTGGACCTTCGTTTCATTCCTTTCGTGTGCCACTTTCCTTTCGTGGGAGAGCCAGAGGGGCTCCCTCCCAAGCAAGAGGCGACAGAGTAGAGGCCGCCCACACACGGTTGCACGTAGACAGGAGCCTAAAGGCCCCCATACATCAGAGATGGATTGCAGCAATCGTGCAATTTGCAATCGATTGAAAAAGGGAAAGATTTTTATACACAATCGATTGTGGCTATTCTGCAATCTGAAATCGATTGAAAAAGGGAAAGATTTTTATATACAATCGATTGCAAATTGCACGATTGCTGCAATCAATCTCTGATGTATGGGGGCCTTAAGCCAGCTGAGAAACAGGTGGCATAACGGTCTTCCGTCCCACCTGGGACCACCTACAGTGGGAGCCCGCCTGCAAAGATTTCAACAAGTTTGGAACCAGACGTCTCCAGAACCGTGGATCCGCAGACTAATTTCCCTGGGGTACCGAATAGACTTCGAGGTCCCCCCTCCACCTCGGTTCTTCACTACAAGTCTGCCAATACCTGCAGACAAGGCCAGGGTTCTACAGGAGGCTATCCAGTCTCTAGTAGTATCATCTGTGCTAGTTCCGGTTCCAGAACATCGAGGTATGGGGTTTTACTCAAACCTGTTTGTAGTACCCAAACCGGATGGATCGGTCAGGCCCATCTTGAAGCTCAAGTCATTGAACCTGTATCTGAAGATGTATCGGTTCCAAATGGAGTCTCTGCAGTCAGTTATTGCGAGCTTGGAACCAAGAGAGTTCCTATTATCCCTGGATATCACGGATGCCTATCTCCACGTTCCCATCTGGGAACCACATTCCAACACGGTTGGATAATAAACTTCAAGAAATCAAATCTCTATCTGTCCCAGAAGTTCCTGTTTCTGGGCATGATTTTAGATACGGCATCACAGAGGATCTTCCTTCCAATAGACAAAGCCCGGGATATCCGGTGGTTGGTTCAGCTGCTCCTCAGACCAAAGAAGGTGTCCCTCCTTCTTTGTCTGAGTCTCCTGGGGAAGATGGTAGCGGCCTTCGAGGGACTACAGTTCGGACGATTCCACTCCAGGGTGTTTCAGCTGGACCTACTAACACAGGGGTCAGGGTCTCATCTGCTTCTACATTGACAGATCCGTCTGAGCCCAGCTACCAGAGTGACTTTTCTCTGGTGGACACAATCCAACAATCTTTTAGCTGGCCGGAGATTCAGAGTGTGGGACTGGATCATCGTAACAACGGATGCCAGCCTTCGAGGATGGGGAGCAGTAGTCCTCGATTATCACTTTCAGGGTCGATGGTCCCCTCTAGAACAAAAGTGTCCCATAAATGTGTTGGAACTCAGAGCGATTTACAATGCTCTGATAGAAGCAACAGAGTTTGTAAGAACTCGTCCGGTAAGAGTCCAGTCCGACAACGCGACGGCCGTCGCGTACATCAACCGCCAAGGAGGGACTCGGAGTCGCAGGGCCATGTGAGAAGTAACTCAGGTTCTCAGGTGGGCCGAGAGTCAGTCAGTAATCCTGTCGGCGGTATTCATCCCGGGTGTGGACAACTGGGAAGCAGATTACCTATGCCGCCAGGATATCCATCCTGGGGAATGGAAGCTTCATCCAGACGTGTTCAGCACGCTGATACGTCGATGGGGATGTCCTCAGGTGGACCTCATGGCGTCACGATTGAATCGTCAGCTCCCGGTATACGTGTCAAGAACTTGAGATCTGCAGGCAGTGGCAGTAGACGCTCTGACAGTTCCGTGGATCTAAGACTTCGTTGACCTTTTTCCTCCGATTCCACTTCTTCCTCGACTGCTAAAAAGGATAAAACACGAGTCAGCCTCTGTCATTCTCGTGGCTCCGCACTGGCCTTGGAGAAGTTGGTTCTCGGACCTTCGGTCCCTATTGGCACACGATCCGTGGCCCCTTCCTCTGCGCCCGGATCTGCTGCAGCAGGGTCCTTTCATACACTCCAACCTAGCGCAACTGCGTTTAACGGGGTGGCTCTTGAAACCGATGTCCTAAGATAAAGAGGAATCCCAGACTCTGTTATTCCCACCATGCTACGTGCCAGGAAACCAGTTTCGGCTGCGCATTATCATCGCCTCTGGCGTTCTTATATCTCGTGGTGTTCCAGTCGGGATCTTCCCTCTAGGACTTTTCGGTGTCCCGGTTTCTGTTTTTTTCTTCAGACTGGTCTGGATTCTGGCCTTAGTCTTGGAACTTTGAAGGTGCAGGTTTCTGCCCTTTCCATTTTCTTTCAACGGAAATTGGCCCTCATTCCTGAGGTGCAGACGTTTCTTCAGGGAGTCTTGCGTTTGCAGCCTCCTTTTTTGTACCTCCGATAGCTCCCTGGGTCTTGAACTTGGTGCTTCTGTTTCTTCAGTCGTCCATGTTTGAACCTTTGGAAGAGGTTGATATTCAGTACTTGTCTTGGAAGACTGTCCTCCTCCTGGCTCTAGCATTGACTCATAGAGTTTCTGAATTGAGTGCTCTGTCCTATAAGCCACCTTACCTTCTTCATGCTGATAGGGTGGAACTCCGGACGGTAGCCGCCTTCCTTCCCAAGGTAGTGTCGGCTTTTCATATTAATCAGCCTATTGTGGTACCATCTTGGGTGGAGGACTCTGGTGGTTCTTCTACCTTGGATGTGGTTGAAGCTCTCCGCATCTATGTTGACAGGACTGCTTCCCTCCGTAAGTCTGAGTAGTTTTTTGTCCTCTATGATGCGGTTCGGAGGGGTTGGCCAGCGTCTAAGCAGACTTTGGCACGTTGGATCCGGCTGACATTCATCAGGCTTAGGTTAATGCCGACCACCGGTCTCCTTTGTCCATTTCTGCTCATTCCACACGTTCTGTGGGTGCGTCATGGGCGGCCGGTAAGGGAGCCTCCACGTCACAATTGTGCCGTGCGGCCACTTGGTCTTCAGTTCACACGTTTGTCAAGTTTTACAAATTTGATACGTTCGCTGTTTCGGCATACCGTTTTGGCCGCCTAGTTCTGCAGGTGCCGCAGAGCGCTCCCGCCCGTGGGGAAAACTTTGGGACGTCCCCAGCGTAAGCACCTCCAGTGTCCCCTAGTGGATGAAAGAGAAAATGGGATTTTGGTACCTACCGATAAATCCTTTTCTCTGATTCCACAGGGGACACTGGACGCCCACCTCAGCGCTCTTCGCCTGCCTGTTCGGTTTGTTCCGTATGTTGTATGTTTTGATTGTGTGTTCTTCTCTCCCTTTTACTCCGCTTGTTCTCCATCTCCTCTCTGTCTTCATTTTCTAAACTGAGGGCTGATGGGGCATAGAGGGGGAGGAGCATCACACTTCTAGATTATTTTAAAGTGCCAGCTCCAGTTATCTACGCCTCTATACCCCAGCATAAGCACCTCCAGTGTCCCCTGTGGATTCAGAGAAAAGGATTTATCGGTAGGTACCAAAATCCCATTTTTGAGATTACCGATGGTGAGTGCACTAGCAAATATTCTTCTCCACCAAACACATCCCATAAAATAAAAAGTAGTTTTTCTTGTTAATTATGGCCTCCCCTTTCAGTAATATTTTTTTTTAATTTGAGATCTCTGTAGTATATATCTATTAACTCACGTGCAATGAGTATTTTATGACTTACAAATAGCATTTATACAGTGTTAGTTTGTTTTTGGACCACGATGCCTCAGAATGGACAACATTGTGCTGTGTACATAATACTGAGAGAATGACCGATAACAGAAATCGTCTGCTTTTATAGTCTATATTTTAAAACTGATCAGTAACTAGAAGAATGTAGAATCTCCTCTATAAGATTGGAAATGCAAGGCAGTTAATTAATACAGGATCATTTAACAGAAATTACTGTACAGCTTCTGAAATTTGTAATAAATGGAGTAGCTGTGGAAAATATATAATTCTCCCTCCTTTACAACATATAAACAGCTTATGTTGGGAAGTTTAATTCACACACAGCTTGTTTTCAGTTTACACCTTCACAATGCCCTGATTAAATAAATTGATGTTCCCTGAAAACTCACCTCTTCAGGCAAGATTGTCATTCCAGAACGACCCCCATTACATCCCTAGGGGTATATTTACTAAAGTTCCGGTTTTTAGAAGTGGAGATGTTGCCCATATCAACCAATTAGATTCTACTTAACATTTATCTAGCACCTTGTAGAAGATAATAGCTAGAATCTAATTGGTTGCTATGGGAAACATCTCCACTTCTAAAAACCCACACTTTAGTAAATATATCCCCTAAACTATTCTACCCGAATAGCTCCTCATTATAGAGTCCACACATAACTTTACATCTGTTCTCTTTCTACACTGACACAACCCAATGTCCTAAGGCCAGCATTTCTGTGTGACTGAATAATGTAGCCCACTAAGAACTTTTGCAATACACCCATCATCTATAACATTAAAACCACCTGCCTAATATTGTGTAGGTGCTGCTAAAACAGCATGGCTCTCCACAAGCCCTCTGAAGGTGTCCTGTGGTATTGGACACCAAGGCATTAGCAGCGGATCCTGTAAGTCCGGTAAGTTGCGAGGTGTGGCCTCCATGGATCAGACTTGTTTTTTCCAGCACATCCCACAGATGCTCATTCCTCAGATCCGGGAAATTTGGAGGTGAAGGCAAACCCTTAAACTCTTTGTCTTGCTCCTCAAACCATTCCTGAATATTCCTGCTGAAAGAGCCCACTGCCATGAAGGGGTGTACTTGGCCTGCAACAATGTTTAGGTGGGTGATACTTCTCAAAGTAACATCCACATGATTGGCAGGACCCAAGGTTTCCCAGCAGATTGCCTAGAACATCACACTGCCTCTGCCAGCTTGCTTTTTTACCATAGTGCATACTGGTGCCATCTCTTCCCCAGGTAAATAAGGACCTCGCACCCGGCCATCCACATGATGTAAAAGAAAATGTGATTCATCAGACCAGGCCATCTTCCATTTTTCCATGGTCCAAGTCTGACGCTCACTTGCTCATTGTAGGTGCTTTCGGCTGTGGACAGGGGTCATCATAGGCACTCTGACCGGTCTGTGGCTATAAAGCCCCATATGCAGCAAGTTGCTATGCACTGTATGTTCTAACACCTTTCTATCATAGCCATCATTAACTTTTTCAGCAATTTGTGCTACAGTAGCTCTTCTGTGGCATTGGACCAGACGTTCTAGCCTCCTGAAGAGCTACTAAAATTGTAGAAAAAAAAAAATCTGGCTAATAACCGAACAATTGAAGGTCATTTAATGAAAATGAAAAAAAAATGTTTCATAGGAAAAAACAATGCATTTAATTATTACAGTGATATTGGTGTAGTTTATAAATAAAATGTAAGTACAGGCACATTTCACTGTTTATTACCGGCTCCAAGGAGGTACGTGCAGTAGAGGAGCAAAAGATATAGGACCTGATTCAGACCCGCTCGCTAAGGTGCGCTCGCTCTGAGCGATTTTCACCCATCTGCACATGCGTATAATTCGTAGAATGTGCAAGCCATTCTTTGCGATCTGATTTTGGTTGCTCGTAAGCCACTATCAGGACGCTGCTTTGAGTGACAGTGCCGTTTGTGGGTGGTAACAGGGGAAGGTACTTGTGAACGGGGGAGTGTATGTGCGAATGCAGGCGTGTCAGGCCGCCAAAACGCTGTTTAAAGGGCGTGCATAATTAGCAAAGTAGCGTCATTGTACACGTCACCTGCATGTATTTCAGCCAGCACTGATCGCTGTTCTTGCGGCAGGTTAAGGCAACCCCAAGGGCTGCAAGCAGCGCCGATGGCTCACGATGGTCCCGATTAATCCTACATTTCCCGGAGATGACGTGTGTTACGAGTGGCAAGGGGGCGTCTTTAGACACTTGCGAGCGCACTTTGCCGTAGCTTGCTAAAATATAGTGGGCGTCCTTGCGCAACGCAGTGCGAGCACTTCATTAAAATATCCAGCCCCCTTTGCCAAGCGAGCGACCGCAACTTGCGAGCGGGTCTGAATGAGCTCCTTAGTCAGGGCTGCTGTGTGATTTTCCGGCAGGGCTGGGCAGAAGTCACTTACTCCACCATAGCGAAGACTCCGCGGGTGGAACCACGGGAAGCACGTCAGGTGATTGCTGTAGAGGCTGCGGCAATCGCCTGACATGTTTCCCTATGGCTCCACACATTGCATCGATGCCACGGGGGAGCACACATCAGAGATCACTACCACCCAGTTGACTTGGCAGTACTGCTGCTAGGTGAGCTACCAAAATTAAGACCACAAGCTATAGATTGTATGCCAGCGAACAGGTTGTCTTACCTCTTTGCCTGTTATTATTCAGTCTCATCTTATTAATGTTTTGTTCCAAATTGTAAAGCGCAGCGGAATGTTTCACTGCTATATTAATAAATTAGGAAACATTTATCTATTGGTAGGAAATAAGTCAGCGGGGGCAATTCAATTGTTGAGCCAGCGGCTCTTATTTTTTAAGGTGCCCGCCACAGCAATTTACTGGTTGCTCCGTCTGAGTGCAATAGCCGCCAGCGCTGGCATTTCAGCAAAAATGTGTGTGTAACCTGTGGTTAGGGCGCCCAAACCAGGGTTTTAGCTGGATTTAGCCATTTTACATTGCTAAACCCGGTCTAATAGGGTGTGAAGAGGGCAATAATTAATGAGCGCCCAGAACAATTGAATTTCAAAACTGGGCACTCATTAAGTATCGCTGCCCACGCAAAAATTGAATCGCCCACATTGAGCACTAAAGCTCATTTTTATTTTCTTTTAGTGAAATGTATATGAACTTTTACCTTTGACCACCTATAACCTCTGTACCTGTACTGGGGACCTCTCTTGCTAAGACTTCTACTGGGGATCTGATGTACGGACTTAAATGACTGCAAGTTACTGATTGGCTGTGGCATTTGTACATTTAATCAGGGGGAACCTGTAATTTGAATGGTCTAATCTCTCACCTGCTTCAGTTTTCCTTTGGCTTTCTTGCTGAAGTACAATTGCATTATCTGGGTAGCTATGATTAGAAAATGGATTGGGTCCAGGGGAGGAGAATCTACCAATGTACTTCTGACAGTATGGGCTTATTCTGCCACCCTTTCTTCTTGTTGTTTATCTGTGGAATTACAGAATCCTCTTTTACTATCAGTAACCTGCTCTTACTGATTATTTTACTGGTGTTGTTTAGTCTCCAACTGTGAGTGCCAACTGTGCACCAGTAGGAAAGTAGTTGCTTAGGGATGCTAAGGATTCTGAATTACAGCAGGAAATAGGTGTCGTGCAGGAGCATGTAGGAAGAATAATGCTTATAAATAAACAACTGGTACACATCACTATATGGTAGTGGTGATTTTACCTAGGGGGATGTAGTCATTAGGCCGATAGTTACATTGTTGGTATTCATAATCTCAACACCACAATGCCGACCGTTATGTCGACAGGCAACATGTCGTCTCTCAGAATGTTAACATATGAAATGTCAACATTGTCAGAATGTGGACATTAGGGTTAGCGCGTGGGCCGGGATTGTTAGGGATAGGCACTAGGAAGAAGTTATGGTTAGGCTTAGGTAGTGAGGGGGGTTAGGGTAAAGGAGGGAAGCTTACTGTACTTACCGGAATGCTGGAGCATCAGCGGACTCAGCCGGAAGTGGCTGTCAGAGAATCGCAGAGACCTTGAAGCCGCGCTGGAGCTGCTGCAGCTGTTAGGAACAGGTAAGTCACTGCTGGGCCACAGGGGGCGATATGTCGACATTACAACATGCCAATATTTCAACAGTCTGTACATGATGTCATGATGAATGTCGACATGGTCAATGGCAACATTATGACATTTTCATGACTGACCACATTTCATACCACACCCTAGCTAGGAGTACAAGACGATACACACTTTACATCTGAATTTACTGCCCTTTTATATACAGTTTTTACACCCATGTTGGCAGTGGATGATCTCTGCCCCTGCCTCCACCTTTAACCAATCTCAGTTGATTCACCTACCTTGCGTGGGAATAATTCTGGTTGCTTTCACATGTGTTAACAATATTCTCAGAAACAGGGTGTTTTTTTTTCTCCTCGACTATCCGCGCACTGCTCTCGTGAGCTGAACTTCGCGCTGTTGGCTAAATCTAGCGTGAAAAGTGTAATCTTCAAATCTTACCCAGAATACTTCCAGGAAGCCTGCTGCCCCCCCCCCCCCCTACCCCTCCCACCTCTAAGCTGAAATAGTCTATAGAAGCTAAGTGGCTAGATGCTGGGGCTTCAGAGTCTCCCGCTAGGCATTAGTGTGGCACTGCCTTTTGGGACTTCCTAAAGGCAAAATATCTCCTGGACTAATCCAGGGACTAAGCTTGGCTTGTCTGCTGAAAATAGATTTGGTGTGATGTTGTCATTCTGCAGTGTTTTTTATTTTTACCAAATCTACATATTTAATGTCCCAGTTATAGTTAGAAGTAAATTCAGATGGAATGTGCAAATTTTACTCCCTGCTAAAATTACGTAACTTTAAGAGTGGGTGCAAAATTGAAGTGTGCAGGCACATTTTGAGTTGGGAGGGAGGCTTATCCTAGCCCAGGGGTTCCCAACCATGGTCCTCAAGGCACACTAACAGGCCAGGTTTTAGGGATAGCCATACTAGAGCACAAGTGACTTAATTAGTACCTTAGTTATTTTGATTTAACCATCTGTGCACAATCATGGATATAACTAATACCAGAACTGTTAGTGTGCCTTGAGGACCGAGGTTGGGAATCACTGTCCTAGCCAAACGCTAAATTCAATTGTAAATATAAATGCACATTGCTGGTCCAAGTGTAAATTTGCTCTATTGTTATGCTAGTATTGTAGTAAAGCATATGAAGGTAAAGTGGGTGGTACAGTGGTTAAAATTGTTGCTGTTTATGGACTTTAGACTGTAAGCTCCAATGCGGCAGGGACTGATGTGAATGATTACGTATTCTCTGTACGTGATGATTGGGGCTAGGTAAATAAAGAACAATAGTAATCATTTTAGTATAAATATAGAACTGGATAGCAGTAGCTCCCTGTGACTGAGGCCACGTGAAAAATGTTATAGCCTTCCTAACCACACTTCAACTTTGGAAGTATCAACTGTAGATCTGTGAAAGAATCTGTTTTTGTGGCTAGGTTTGCAAGTTCACATTAACTAAAATGGGAGCTTAACCAAATAAAAATGCTCACATTATCCCCCTTGTGCTATAGTAAATCCCAGGTATGGGCATGGAATGTAAGAAATACCTGTTTTCATGCTCAAAGGTCTTTCTAGACCAAGTCATTCACACAATCAAGAACTTACCTGCATGCAACCACTTCATATTTACTTGCCTGTATCATGATTTCACAGCTTTTCTGCTGGAGATGAGGGTCATGAAATGTTTACAGATACTGCTCATAACTGCTAACCATTAGTACAGAGAACATGCTTGTAATGTAACCAGACAGAATAAATCAATTGCTAACTATGTAATAGTTTACAATTCTCTGTGCATATAAATGCCTCCACACTTCTCCCAGGGTGTCTTTGGTAGCTTATTTATTTATTTATTTATTTTTGTATAAATAGTTCCCCCTAATTATATATAGTAATATGAAAGCAGGAAGAGCAGTAATAATGAGTTTGGCATGGGATGCCGACACTCAGGATCCCAGCAGTCAGAATCCCGATGCCAGCATCCCAACAGGGTTAGAATACCGACACTTGTCTGTCAGTATTCCAGCCCTCCCTCCCCGGTGCCTGACCCTAACCTCCCCCCTAGTGCCTAAACCTAACATCCCCCTCCACGCACCCTAAACTTAGCCCTCCCCCTTAGTGCCTAATGCTAAACCTCCCCCTCACCCTGCTACTTATCTTCGGGATGCCAGCTCCGTGATCCTGACAAATGTCGGGATTCCGACGCCGGCATTTTGAATGCCGGAAACCCCGCAGACGGGATATTGACCGCATCCCGTATTAACAGATGTGTCACGTAAGGTCATGAGGATAAAGGCTTTAGAACCATCAGTTTGCAGCAAGCACATTAGAACTGGGGATCCAACTGAGGGCAGAATAATTCCTTTTTTAAAGTACCACTGAGATCTATAAAATTCTGTATTCTCACACATGCTTCCTGCTATGCATGGTGTTCTTGGGAAACTTATTTGCCAGATATTTTATTTCAGCAACCCACGACTAGGGAATATGGTCAATTTATTCTTCAATATATTCCCTCTTTGGTCTAGAAAGGGGTTAAGCAAGAAAATAATGACTTCAGTCCAGAAAATGGAGCACATAGCATAGCCATTTCTAAGAATAAATTCATTGTACAAAGGCTTCTAGCACTCACAGGGAGATAACCTTTATTGTTAGCAGTGTAATGTAGAAGCAAAAATATACATTACCTGACATTAAAGTTAGAACCCCGGGGACATAAATTGTATAATAAAAAGGTACTGTAGGAATGTTTTATTACTAGAAGAAAATCTGAATTATTCTTAGCAGTGGGAAAGGTTTAAGCCTTATTTAGAAGTCTGCTTAAATTGCCTGATAACTGTAAGTAATTTGAACAATAATTACTATTGGAGAAAGGTCTATTTTCCTATTCTGTCAAGTGCCAGTAGTTGAGATCTGAAGAATAATTGTTGCAAAGTTAATCTGCTCCAGCCCTTAATGGATCATAGTAAATATACACATAAACCAAATAAGTATTTTTGATCCTTAGGGGTAAATTTACTAAAGTGAGAGTTTTTAGAAGTGAGTTTTAGAAGAGATGTTGCCCATATCAACCAATCAGATTCTACTTAACATTTAACTAGCACATTCTAGAAGATAATAGCTAGAATCTGGTTGCTATCGGCAACATCTCGACCTCTAAACATCTCTTCTAAAACTCACTTCTAAAAACTCACTTTAGTAAATTTACCCCAGAGAGTCTCCGTTTTTTTTACTTAAATGTGCACTACTACCTAGTTTAGAAATGTTACTAACATGCCCCTAACCAGCAGGGGCGCCGAGAGGGGGGGGGGGAAGCGGGTACAGATTACCCGGGCCCGGGCTTCCTGAGGGGCCCGGCGGGGGCCCGGGTCCAGCACCGCTCCCCCCTCCCTCACAGCAGCCCAGCACAAAGCGTGTGCTGAGCTGTAGTGGAGACTGCTCATGGCTGCTGAGCAGCAGCCACGAGCAGTCTCCGATGCCTGGGGGGGGAGCGATCACACTTATCGCGCCCCCCCTGGCTTTGAGCAGGGCTGAGGGGGATCAGAGCGCCCCCTCCCCAGCGCGCAGCACCGCTTCACGGCGCTGCATGTCTTTCTTTTTTCGGGAAGGGGGCGTGGCCACGCCTCCCGCGATTAGGCCACGCCCCCTATTACCCCGGCCCGCCGCGGCTCTCAGCGGGCCTGCTAACCAGGCCCCTTGGTATGATACCGCCGTTTTTCTAAGCTTTGCCAGTTTATGTATCTTAGCACTGGTCGAGACTGTATTACGCTAACCATATTTAAATGGTGGCAGAAAAGGTGTATGAGCATAAGAACCTACATGTTTGAATCCTAGAAATCCCACCAGTGGGAGTGATCAGTTGTTTTTGAGTGGTGATCTCCTATCACTTTAGACAGGGCGATATTCAATTGTTTTGTGCCGTGGGAGACTTCTCGCAGATGTCATGCCCAAATTCCCCTGGGTTTAGCCTCGTAAAGCGGCTAAAAACGTCTAACGTCCTGGTTAGAGCGGCCAAACCACTGACTTTTCGATGATTTCTGCTAGCAACTTTAAGGAGGGTGCAAGCAGAAATATGGCGCCCATTGGCATCAACAATTGAATAGTGCGATGGGAGCTGTGGCTGCGCTAATTCAATTTAATAGCCCCCTTTCTGTCCAAAACTCGGGGTAACTGACTGGTGGTGTTAGATTGGCTGATCTGAAGTCTGGGGAGGCTTGATCTTACACAAAGTAATTCCATCTGTAAAATTTGAAAAGCAGTACTTATGATTGCTTAGGGAAAATCTGCAGTAAATCAAGTTCTTTTCCCTAGGTAATGTTTGGCCCACTTTAAAAGGGTAATGATACTATATTACAGTAATGTAGTAGAATTATCCACATGCGGTATTTAGCCATATATTCCTTTGTGACTATTAAGCGTGAATACTGATACACCAGTTGCAAGCTAACTATGTCAATGCATAAACTAATAATGCATTATTTAATGAGGCTTTTGAATCTATGTTTTAATTTGCCAATACACATGTTAATTGTAATTACAATAACTATAAGAGCAGTATAATACATAACAGAACTAGGGTAGACTCTAACCTACCTCTATGAAAACCTAGAAAGTCGCCAAAGGTGCTAAGGTTTGGGGTGTTTTTAGTACCTTTTTTTTTTAATTTTCCCATGGTGCCTCACATTGAGTTGTGGCTGCTGACATGGAGTGGTTTCTAACTAGTTAAGCTGCTGTGCTTGCTGTTCTTCCATGTTGGTGATGGGCTGTGAGTGCAGGGCTAGGCTGTGATGTCACAACCCAGCACCATACTTCAGATAAGAGATGTAGAGGCTGCTCCTCCATGCTCCACAGAAAGTAAGAATCAGGAAGTGGTATAGCAACTGAGGGGGAGGAGCCCTGTGACAGCGGCCCTGAATAGAGCATATCCCAGGAGGGCAGGTAAGCAAAGCAACTTTTTTTTTTTGCCATTTTCTCTAAGTTTGTGCAGCAATTGATGGTTGCCCAATGTAGCAATTCAATTGTTTTTGGGCGCCCATTAAATATGGCACTTGTCACTGGACTGTGTGTGCCAAGCGATTCAGGTTGATAGATTGGGATCGGTATGAAATACCGCCAGCCCCCTGGCCGGCAGCACCTGGCCGACAAAAGCAGAGTTCCCGGCAGCGGAAGCCCGACAGCGTTGGAAATCCCGATCGTCGTTAAGGTAAGTATAAACTAACCTAACCCCCTAACCCTAACCCTCCTTAGGGGTGCCTAACCCTAACCTCCCCCCGGGGGTGCCTAACCCTAACCCTCCCTCCCCCTAGCCTAACCCTCCCGGGGGGTGCCTAACCCTACGTCCCCCTCAGGTGCCCTAACCCTACCCCCCCCCCCACCGCGGCTGTCCGCTCGCGGCGCCCGGCATCCCTTCGATCGGGTTGCCGGGCGCCGGTCGACCCAGCATCGGGTAAATGACAGGCGTCTTCAAATAGACGCCTGTCATTTAACCCCCGCCGGGATAATGCAGTCGGGAAGCCGGCTGTCGGGATTAAGACAGCCGGTTTCCCGATTGCATCCTGATAGATTTTATGAACAGACTTAAAAAGGGCGTGAAGAAGGGGTGAGACATGACAGGGGGCACAGGTAGACTGTGTCTGTGAAATAATATGAGTGGCAGAGAAGGTTGGCCATGTATGTAGGATTGAGCCATGACAGGTTGTCTCTTATGTTTAATTAAGCCTGGGCTTTTTGTGTGTCTATGGAGCCCATAGATGTTATTTATTTATAGCACCTACATATTACACAGCCCTTTATACATGTTTAATTATTCACATCAGTGCTTACCATCTATGTTCACTACCACACAGAGGCATAACTAGAACTGTGTAGGTTCATAACAAAATGTTGTGTATTGGTGTACATGTGGTATGGAATATAGATTGTAAGCTCCACTGGGGAAGTAAAGCACTGCGGAATATGTGTGCGCTATATAAATAAATGGTAATAAATAAATAAAAAATATTAATGCCTTAATACTACAGTTACTTTGAACTTAAGGCTTGTTGGGCATGTATGTTCATTTCTTACAGTGATCTGTCATGAGATATTTTGTGCCTTGTAATATTTTTTATAGTTCCTCTATGCATATAAATGCCACAATACTTTTCCCAGGCTGTCTTTGGTTGGTTGTTTTTAGTATAAGTAACATATCAGATGGGTCAACTTCAGTAATGGCCATAGTGGTCTCTCATTACCTCAATTTACAGAAAGCACAATTAAGAGTATTTCCTTCTTTGAGGTTACCTAAATGTACGTTCTTATGTACTTGGTATTCACTATATGCTTTTACTTGAAAATGAAAATAAGTGTATTTTAACAGTTTTTTTTTACAAGTATATGGTGTGCCAAAATTCAATAATTGATGGCTAATGGTCTTACATAGTTTGCTATATATTTTCTCGCACCCTGGCCATTTGCTGTATATGTTTCAATCCTTTGCCAGTATTTGAACATATAACAACCTCAGAAGTCCTATCTATTTGATTTGATAAAAAAAACCTCTAAAGATACAGAAGCCAATTGTCAATCAATAAAGATTACAACGTAGTTTTGTATTTTGTTAATTAATAAGAGATTAGGAGCAAGCTTATTATGTTGCTGGTGACATATTTGCATTAACTGATGGCCTGGCCTGTTGGAGAGGTTTTCCTTTCAGTGCTTTTGCAGTGGCAGTTGCCTTTGTGAACAGGAGGTTTTCATTTACATGAATAGCTTGCTGCTGCTGCATGACGTTCCAGCATTCCTGCTTAGCAGAGTTCATGTCTGAGTTTGCTCCAGACAACAAATAAATGTAACATTGGGGCTTGGACTTTATCCCATATCTGTTCACAATAAAGATTGAGTCCTGCTCCTCCTACTCGCTCAAGCCTCTGACAAAGATTTACTTTGGTGTATATATGAGCCAAAGAGCTTTGCTTGTACTATAGTCCACAACGAGCTTGGCTGTTTGCAAATCAGAGTTTGTTTTTCTCCACAGAGCGATTACTAGACATAAGCAAGTGTCGGGGTCCATGTTTGGTGTGGAACTGAGGATAGCAGAGGGAGCAGCAGCTGACAGTGTTGACATGTGGGAGGGGTCGCTAATAATCAGTGGTTGGAGGCGTGATGGTACAGCGTGTAACTGAGCACCCTGCTGACTTCATTATACATACATTTATTTTTATTTCTTTCTTTCTATACACTATACCAGTGATCTCTTTCCAGTCAAGGTACTTGGAAAATGTACTCTCTTCATTACTAAGGAACCTACAACACCTTTACTGGTTGTATTAGGGAACATAAATCTACAATGTAATATTTTGTAATACAATGATACTTTGAACTCCTACTGACAGTGTGCTCCAGACGTGCCTAATTTTCTTACCATAATCTATCTTTTCTGTCCTTACTCACTGGCATTTTATGTCAAGAATTTTGACTTATCTGAACAGTGAACAATCTATTATGGTCCCTTCCAATGCAGTTTTTTTTGTGGAAAGGCATTAGAGTACGTTGATAATGCAATGTACTCCATGTAGTTAAGGAAGTTTCACAGCAGAATCTCATTCCCCCAACTAGCAGTAGTCTGGTGTGCTTTACTCTCCGTATACTGGGCATACTCCCTGGTGCATGCAGCAGGATTATCAACTTTTACAGAGATGGTAGATGAAAGTTTGCCAGGAACTCTGGACCCCAGCCATTATGCTTTCTGAAAATAATTATGGGAGGAGTTGTTTTTTAAATATATGATGTACAAATGTGCTGTAATCCATGCCAACCAAAAGTAATAAGTCAGCGTGGACAATAATCTGCAATCTATTCAGTGGATTCTCATATGGGCTAGGGAAGATATTCATTACCTTTATTAGAAATTATTATACCATAGGAGTTGCCTGCAAGTTTTTTTTTTTCGTCACTGTGGAGCTGATCCAGAGTTGATTGCAAAGTGCACATAAAATATTCAACAATAGAGAATTTCTGCCAAGATGCAGAGCTGTACACTCTGGAGTTGCATCTGGCTTTGCAATGGCAGCATATGCATCTGGTTTTAGCCAAGTCATCATCAAAGTGTATTTTCATCTGCCCTGTGGTACATGCAAACTGTACGTCTCTTAATGGGTATGTGTGTGTTTCTGCGGCTCTCCATAAGACCATACTGCACTCATGCCCCTTCCCTCCCACATTCCGACGCTTAATTTGTAAGTAGGCACAAGTGGAAGATATGCGAATGTCTGCATTGGCGCATGTGTGTTCTTTCCGCTATCATAACTGCACTGCCTGCTCTGTAACTTGAGCGTATCCATTTTTGGGGTGGTTCTTAGGGGTTGGGGGGTCCCTGTGTGATCAATGACCATAAGAAAATGTACATCAACTTTCTGATTGCTACTTATTTTAGTGCATATAAAATGTAAGTTTGCTATTGCTGGCATAAAATTTGAATGAAAAAATAATACAATAATTAATTGGGTGTGTTTCAAGTGTTGCTCCGTTCAGGTGTGAACAGGCGCCGGGATCTCTGCTCACCCCCTCCAGAAAAGGCGAGCAGAAATGTGTGAAAAGACCATGGTTTGGGCACCCTAACCAGGACTTTAGACACTGTACGCAGCTAAACCCTGTCTAATTGGGCATGAAAAGTGCGATAATTAATGGCCGCCCAATAACAATTGAATTGCTGCATTGGCTGCCCATTAGTTATCGCAGCGCCCAAGACATTTGAATTGTCCCCATTACGTTTTTGAACTAATCACTTAAAATATGACTGTTGTTGAAGTAAATGAACCCATAGCAGCACTGTATGCTGCAGCATTTTTATAACCTTCCATTGCCTACTTCTATAATCTTTTTGTATGCACTCAGGCAAGAAAACCATTTGTATTATTACAACTTTCTCTGCTCTCCCTTTTTGCTGCGCCGCTCTGCCACTTTATGTATGAGCTGCTAATGGTCCATTTTGCAGCACTGTTGTTACCAGGGTGTCAATATTGCAGTTGTCAAAGAAGATCCGGTATTGATCCTGAGGAAGAGTCTATTGACTGTACTTATAATGTTTTTTTTTTACAAATGCTGGACCAACTCTAGATGCAACAAGCTCCGTCCATAATCCATCAGGCATTTGTAAATCTGCTGCGATTACAGCCCTTGTGCTTGTAATAATGACCAATAGATTGATATTTTGACAAGATCTGCCACAATGTTTACTTTCCAGAGAGCGCAGTGCAGGATAGCTGACAGCAGGCAGCAGCTCTACAATTGTCAGGGAGTGCAAACCTTCTGAGAGCCATAATCATGTCAGCCCACACTCTGCAGAACCTGATTTAAGTCAGTGTAAAATACTTGTTTGTCAATTGTAAAAGCATGAATGAAAACCTCTTGCATGGGGATTTAAATAAAGTGTCTTTATATGTATTTTTCTTTTTAAATAAGCTCGTGAAAGAAGGTAAATGAGTTGGACAAGCATAAAAGCCGGGCAAAGATGAGTCAGATAGAGAGAAAGTGAAAACAAGGCTCCTGTTATCTAGTCAAATGACCATTAAATGTTGTTCATTTTTTCTTTGATACAGAAAATCGATTCCTTGCTATATTATACTCATAGTATCTCCCTATCCGGAGACATAATCCAGACTTGGGTATGAATTCTTTACCCGATGTGCCTGTAAGAATATCAGGCATTGAGGTTAGATTCTTTTTGGAAATCTGAAACAATGTGAAAGCTGTTTCACAAGATTAACAGAGATTACATGGCTTTACAAACGCAAGGAATACAGAAGTAGATCTGAATTTCCTAATGTAACTATGGTTTATTTCTAATTTGCCTTCCCTGAATGTTTTTATTCATCTATGTGTAGAAATGCTTGAATGTAACTGCTATTTGCCCTAGGCTCCTAAAACGGCAAACTCTCTTTAGACAACAAACCTTGCACTTAGTGGCTCCACATTAAGGTGTAGGGGGGATATCTGTTCCCACAATACACATCCAAAGATGTTTCTTCACTTACTTACTGCAGAGTTAGAATATTGCCAACAAATGAGAGAAGCTTTTTTCTTAACAGTAAAAAGACATTTTAGAATGCACGTTAAAATTCCTTGGTGATTTAGTAGCCGGTTAGTACCGTAAAAATATGTAACATACTCTGTTTATATGGGTGATAAAACAGTTATAATTGTTCCGAATTGTCTAGCTCTGTTTTCTCAGGCAAAACATCCCCCTCCCACACAAAATCACATTTCCTCCATACAAATTATTTTTTATTGCAGCTCCTTGTCGCTCAGAATTTAAAATACATTTGGTCATGTAATATTCATGTGTGTGGTTTTCATGTAGCCAGTAAGGACAAGTGAGGATGAAATTGCTTCAGTGATGAGCCTTGCATCATGTATAATGTATTTAAAACTTTTAGGTGACTGCGACAATGGAATCTTTGGGTCATAACTTAAATTAATGTCTGCATTGTTTCCTTTGACTTGATAAATATATAACTAGAAAAAAAATGTACATCCCGTTTTATTACATTTACGTACTGTCATATTGTTTAATGGGCCGATAAAAATGCAGCCATTCTGTAACTAATAGCAGAGGTGGAAAAGACTCCTCTGTTTTGGTCAGTTTGTGTGTTCGTCCACCTACTAGTATTTATAAAGCCACTATACTCTGAGGACAAAAGTGATCATTTAAGTCAATCCATCCTTCATGTGTTCTCTATTCCTCTGTGCTTATGCTATTAGCTGTTTGGATTGGAGTTAGGTGTTGCCGTGTAGTACAAACAAATGTGTATTGTAAGTCATTCTTTTGACATGGATTTCAAAGTCATAGTGGAGCTGCTATTATTACAGAAATACATTCTTTTGTTGAGTCCTTTTGAGTAGAATTTACTGTGAGCTTTTATAAATACAGCCATTAATTTTATGGAGGAAGTTGTAATGGTACATAGGTCTTGTTTTTACCATTGACTGAGCAAAGATAATAAAGTTATAACTGACTGACTTAACCCTTTTTTTTTTATAAATGTTAATTTTAAACTCTTAGATGAAGTTGCAAATGCTTGCGGTGTGCTATGCCACTATTGGTGCTAAATTAATTTTTTGTCATGTAGACCACTTGTGATTGCAGATTATTCTGACATATCGTACCACAGGTACACATTAGAGTGATGTTATGAACGACAGAATGACCACTCGTTCCGTCCTTCATTAACATGAATGGGGTCGCTTGCAATATCGTCAGGTTTGATGCTCAACATGTTAAACCTGATGACGTCCCATGAGACCTTGGGAGCACGCGTATTGTGCATACACTGCATATTTCGTTACAATTTGACCAAAACGTAATGACATCGCTCCAGTGTGTACCTAGCGTAAAGCTAGGTACACACTGTACGATGTGTACTGGGACCATGTGTCGGGCCAACATATCGTACAGTGGGTACACACTACTACAGTGATGTTTTGAATGACGGAACGAGTCTTCACAATATGGTATTACGATTTGGCCAAATCGTAATGGCATCGCTCCAGTGTGTATCTAGCTTTAGTCTTCTATTTGTCAATAAATCCATCCTAAAGTTGGACATATGCAGCAATTAGCGTTTGTGGACAAACTATCTGAATGACCAGATATTAGTATACCATTTGATACACCCTGTAATCAGATTGAATTAATTTTAATTAACTCTCATTGATGTCTATACAAAATTTTGTAATCTGACCTATCTAGCTTTTAAGATTGGACAAGTGTGGGGCAAGCACGAAGCTGTGTATCATGTCATAAAACTACACTGTCTTCTATAACAAAAATTTGATGCAAAGATGGTTAAAATATTAACAGTAGGTATTCAGTGTAGCAAGATAGCTGTGTTGTACAAAGGTGCGATAATCTAACAACAAGGGACTTTGCGGGTGAGACTGGCCTGTTGCCCCCAGTGTGTTTCTTTAACAAAGGACTGACTTTGCAACTGCACATCGTGATTTTTATTAGTAGCCTTGCAGCTTTTGCAGCTTCACTAAAATCTTGTTCTTTCTGGGCTCTGCCCTAAGACAGTACCCCACTGTTCTTCTCTGGCACCCTTGGAATTCTTTGCATGTCTAAGATGTCAGATTTCACTGTCTTTGTCAAGTATTTATCTGTTAAACACTTAAGGGTCTGTTTCTTAGTCTCACGCAAAAGATAACTCAGCAGTGTCTATTGGCGGTCGCCTATCTTTGAGTTTATGGAAATAACATACAAACTCCTTCCCTTGTTACATCCATACGAATGAATGTTCAAGGACTGAGATGCCCACTTTTAGCGCCTGTACATGCTGTAATAACGATTGGTGCGTCCTTATACTCCAACATCGGTTGCACTATCGAAAATTGCCCCAGCCATATAGCAGGTGCAGTTTCTCCATCTGACAAGGGCCTCAGTGGACATAGCCGCTGACATTGACACACCCACAACACTACCATAATACGCCCATTGCACTGCCCATTTTTGTATGCACTACTAGCCACCTCCAAGTCACATTTCTGATACCATCTATCCCTATTGCTACAGCACCTTTGGGCGTACACTCTGTGTAGCACATGCATCGTAGGAGTTTCCAGAACTTTTTGCGCATTTGCAAATAATCTCTCAACTATGTGAAAATTGGCATTGCAGTTTTGCGGATATATCTTGCCTGTTTTTGCACTGCGCATTTACTGAAGCCAAGCTTACACAAGTACGGATGATGATGAGTTGTACATCTGAAGAGGCTTAACCAGGATGGTAGCAGGACATTCACACGCAGTTAAAAGTTCAGACCAGGTGTGTCAATGGACTTACAGGCTAATTACATCTGCTTTCAGATGGATCTTTTTCACTGGGGATAAGAATAGTGAAGGTTCTCACCAATGATAATTATGGTTATGATATCAAGCAAAAATTGTTTAAAAGGTAACTAATTATTGAATGTGTTTGACATAAAGATTGCTTTTGTAGACAATTTGTGAAATAAGGAAGACGACTATATATAGCATTGCATACACATACAATACTTGCTGTTTTATTGGTAGCGGCTGAGTGCCACTTGTTTGCAGAGTTGATTTTTACTATTGCCAGAAGTTCCAGCTTCTTTTCTTTAATAGCATGAATTTTAAAATAAAATGATGAGGTGAAAATCGTCACATGTGGCGCTTATTACCCTATTACCTCTGACCCTTTATGATCAACCTCTTGAAGTCCTTTCAGAATTATTTCAAATACATGTTATGACAAAAATACTGGATAGAGGAGAACTATCTTCCCCAGGTTTTTAGCTTCGGTCTGGTAGACAGAAGCAGATTAGCAGCCTTGATTGCCAGACCACCTTAGAGAGGCTGATAAAGGGTGTGTCAAACTCTGTAGTCAGCCTCTCCTTGCCTGGGGAATAGGTCAGATGCATGTTAAAAGATATGATTACTGAATGTAAGTGCTGTTCTAAAGACTGTTTTGTGAGAGGGACTTTAGGTCCTTCCATTCAAAGAGGGAATCATTTTAGTTTAGGTAGAGCCGGACAGGCCAGGATTTCCTTTTTGTTTTATTTATTTTTGTGCTGCTAATATAACTAGCTGTAGTTACAAGGCCCTGGACTAGTGTACTACCACTTGGCAGCTACATGACAAGTGAAAATGTTTATCCCAGGAGATGACACCCTTAGTCTAACCTTGCCACAGTATAAATAGTTAACTATTCAGATCCTCCAAAGATTATTAATTTTACATTCCATTATGTCTGAAATTGTTATTTACAGGAGGTTTTAAGGTGGTCCAATCATAGCAAGATGCTTATGAATTTCAGATTTCACGCAAGTGTATGGAGACTATTTATATGTAGAGGTTGACTGACTGGTCAAGCTCTGACACCTGCTCAGAGTAAACCAAATTAATTAATTTGAACCAAAGTTGTAACCAAACAATCATTGGGGCAATTCAATTCAGTGTGATGTTGAATAGCTACAGGAATGAGGGCCTGATTCAGACCCGCTCGCGAGTGCAGAGCGCTCGCAAGCGGGTCGATGTTGCCCAAGTGCGCATGCGCACGACTGAGGCGGCTCCGTCGTGTGCATGCGCGAGACCCGAATAACGACACCCAAGCCGTCGTTATGGGTCTCTCATCAAAGGGGGCGTGCTGTTGATGGTGATTGACAACACGCCCCCTTTGGTGGGCATGGCTGCCCAGACGGAGGCGTTCCCATGGGAACGCCTACCGTCTGGGGCCGGCCCCACTGACATCACTAGTGATGTCAGTGGGAGTGCTTTTGGCTCTGATAGAGCCAAAAGCACTCCAGGGCTTGCGGCAGCGAGACCCTACCGCAAGGGTCTCGTCGCAAGCCCGATGGTCGCGATGGTCTTGACCATCGTGACAATCATTTTGGCCGCTCGCTATAGCTGTGGGTGGAGGCCACTCCTAAAAGTAAGAGGGACGGCCCTGATTCATAACGAGCGCTCTCTCAGAGCGTCCGGCTCTGAATCAGGGCCTGAGTTCCTGTAGCTATTCAACTGACCTTGCTATAAACTCTCCACTAGAGGATTTCTGCTTGTACCCTCAAATTAAAGTATTTCTAACATATTTGTGTACAGGAAAATTCTTGTACAGTGATTTTGTAGTGTTTTTCAAAAAGTTTAACTAAACGCTTTTAGCTCCCATCTGCAGGTAAACCCCTCTCCCAACAATACAACACCTCTACATACCTGTCCCCCACCATTTACACCTCCACGTACCTGCCCCCCATCATTTACACCTCCACATACCTGTTCCACATAATTTACACCTCCATATAACTGTCCCACATCACTTACACCTCCACATACCTCTCCTACATTGTTTACATCTCCACATACCTCTCCTACATTATTTACACCTCCACATACCTCTCCTACATTATTTACATCTCCACATACCTCTCCTACATTATTTACACCTCCATGTACCTGTCCCACATCACTTACACCTCCACATACCTGCCCCACATAATTTACTCATTATTGAGCTTTTTAAAGTAATTCACCTGAAAACTGACATGTCATTATTGGCCAAATTATGCTAGTTAAACCCCTCCATATTTGTGATTATTGGGAAGGGTGTATTAGAGGTACTGCACTGTCCCACAATTGTTATCATAAGATAAAGATTTTCCCTACTTTTTCAACTGCTCCGGGGGTGCGAACACACTGACAGTTTGGAATTGTACAGTATTTCACTTGAAATTCATGGTGTGAGTTCACCATGAGAACGGCTCACAGGACCCAACTCGCATATAATTGGATTGATCCCATAGTGTTGTTAATGCCCCATCTCCATTATCTTCCACTATATATTGTTGGGTAGTTCACGGATGAGAAACATTGACAACACTGCTGCTTGTTTGAAATAGGTGAGCAGCATAAGAAGCGAGAAGAGCAAATCTGCACATTAAGGGGGAAGAATATAGGTTAGCAATAGTCAGTATCATTATTAAATGTTCATAAACTATATGCCTATGTACTTTTTAAAAGCTGTAATAAACATTTTGTAATTAGTAGGCAGACTTTGTAATATTGACTGGCCTTGTGCGTTACCATCACCTAACCTTTCATTTCTGGTCCAAAGAGAGCAGCATTAGTGCATAGAGAGAGTTAAATAGATAAAACGATAAATGATTACACTTCAGCAGCCAGAGGAATACAGCTGTAGTTTTGGTAATCAGATCTTCACATAGCGGTTGGAGTTGGGATTTATCAGTTTATTGCTAGCATGATATGACTTTGGGTTGATCTCGAAACAATTTGCCGTGTTCCTTGCCTGTGACATTTGGAGAGTGTAATAAGTGTCAGTTTGTATGACAGTACTGTGATCTGTGGAGCGTTCTTGTAATTCTACCAGTCTGCAGCATATGCTGTGCTGAGAGGAATTATCCTGACAAGATCACGTTTGTTTTGATAACACACTTGATAAGGTCACAAATGACTGTAGCGCTCGAACTTGCATAAACATTGGGACAATTGTTTTGTTACATTAAATATGTTAAGCATATTGCAGACCTTTTGTGTTAAATGTTTATATACTGTGACTAAAAACCCATGTGGAGACAAACTTCCTTATGCCTTTTAACATTCGCCTTCACGGACAAGCAAACAGCTTAAAATATGAAGCACGCTTCCACTTCCACAGCCAGAAAGCTGATTAGCTCTGTTCCAGGGGTTTAAACACTGAGCTCCCTGGGATATATTGAGATGTCAATGTGTTATCATTCTGAAATAAGTTACCCCTAAAGGAGAGCATTTGAAGCCAGGGGCATTGGAGTCTGACTGATATTTTATTTTACCTTTGCTAGGCAAACAGAATGGTAACTCCCATTCCTGTTAGTAAATTAAAATACGCAGAGAAATCAGATTATTTTGGAAGTATTGGTTCTGTTTAACGTTTTTATTTTGAAAACTAGCTTTATTTTCCATACAAATGAATTAGCGTTCGTATTTGTCTACTGAAATGTAGCTGTACTTAATGCTCGGGTGACCCATTATCCTTCCATGTGCTTTGGAACTACAAATCTTAACGTGTCCTGTCAGAGTTGCTTACCTATACTGTATTTGGGGAAGTGTGTCTTGGTTCCTGCAACTGTTATGGGGTTCAGATACTATACATTTGTCATGGTTTAGCTAATTGTTCCTGTAACATACACAATTCCCTGAGTGAGGGTGTCCTGTGATATGCAGTATGTTTGCAGTCAATGCTGACCAGGGGAATTCCAGGCTCCATTACTCATCACAAACTTATTTATATGCATCACAAGATTTGGAAAGTCACACTGTCCTGTAAAGAATAATTACTAATACTACTTTGCTGTTTATATCTGTTTTTAATGAAAATGTTGAAGGGAGTTTTTGTTTGCTTCTTTTTGAAGGAAAAGTAAGTCTGATAAATGTATGCAGTTTCCCTGAAAGTAGTTTTATACATGAAAAAGAAAACAATATTACTCTATCACCCTTCTGAATCATTTCAGTAGCAGTTTTTGTACAGGGTTACCGGAAAATATGAAATGGTTTACATCAGCAGTACCTTATAGCAGTGATCTTTATAACTGTGGAATTGTAACATTCAATTAAGTTCAGTGTTATGTAACATACAGTCCTGGTGTCTCTTTTATTGCATATATTTTATTAAAGGGTTACTTCGAGGTGGAATGCATTTTGAGAAAATAAGCATGTCATTAAAATTACCTTTAACATGAAAACATAGAATTTGGTGGCGGAAAAGAACCATTTGGCCCATCTAGTCTGCCCCTTTTTTTTGCCTGGAAAATGACGGTCGTTCAGTGTATATGAAAGACCATCATCTACAGATCACTGGATCTGCAGGTGTGTACCCACCTTTTAGATTGTAAGCTCCACTGGAGTAGGGACTGATGTGAATGAGTAAATATTTATTGTACAGTGCTGAGGATTATGTGCACTCTACATAAATAACTTAATAAATAGCAAGCAAGTGATTTTCGCTGACGCCTGTTTCAGTGCGTATACATTGACCGGGTAAGCATAGAAGGGTAGTTCTATGCCTTATTTAAAGTCCGTAAAATGCAAAACCTGTTTAAATCCATTCAGCAACACTTTGGTGTTAATATACTACCTGAGCAATTATTGAAAGAAATTTGTTTGCAATGGCATCATTTGTCTACAATTTGAAGTTAAGACCAGAGTTTTAATGCTTCATACCTCGCTAATGTGAGTCTGATATGTATTTTTGTTATGCTGTTACTTTTGTACCATTGTTTTATAGCAGAAATACAACAATAACATTTCAGATGCATGTTTCCTTATGCTTTATAAATTTGGAATACATCAACTACTTCTACAAGCTTAGATTTATCTTTATTTGCCCATGTAGCCTTTCTGGCTATGTAAGCTATAGTTAGTTAGTATCTATTAGTTATTTATTTATATTAGCAGCTCGATATATTTTAGCATTGAAAAAACATTCTGCAAGAGATGTGAGAACTGCTGCAGCAACAACATGGAAATCATAAATTGGACATTTATTTGCAAACGTTTATCTTTCCACACTGTATGCAGTAATGGTCCCTGAACGTATAGCTCATTCCGGCTGGCAGAGAAGGCGACACACATAGATGTACTGTCTGCCTGCCCTAATACACTAGAAAATCCTCCCAAGTGATATTGATTGAATGCAGTTTTAGAATGGCTCCTTGGTGACATTGTTTCTGTTGGTGGACTTTGGTTTGGAGAGTTTCCCATTATTTGCCTGACACAGAGTGAGCTCAGGTTTGTGGGAGGGGTGAAGGACTAGTTAAATCCTACATAAAGTAATCTCCAGATGACTAACATTGTATTCTTTTGCTTTGACTTTCTGCTGTTTACCTTGCTGTAAAGCTGGGTACACAGGCTGACATATCGGATCCTGGGTACACAACAGAACGAGGCAATGAACGACGGAACGATAACCCGTCCCATCCTTTACTACCTGCAATGGGGCCGCTAGCGGTATCATCTGGTTGGACGTGCAGCACTGCCGACCGGATGTTGTCGCAAGGGGCCGCGGAAGCACGCATATTG
The DNA here is from genome assembly GCA_031769625.1 of Taudactylus pleione. Taxonomy (NCBI): domain Eukaryota; kingdom Metazoa; phylum Chordata; class Amphibia; order Anura; family Myobatrachidae; genus Taudactylus; species Taudactylus pleione. The sequence continues at coordinate 5,364,831 of JAUIMM010000190.1, read as the reverse complement.
GCCATACACACTGAGGGATGCGGCCGATATGACGTTCTGATTCGGCTGGAAACGACATATTGTGCCGACATTGTCTCAGTGTGTACCCAGCTTTAAGGTCAGTAACAGACTAATATTAACAATTTTAAGCAGCGCTAGTAATACTTCATTGCTTGTTATAGGACAGTTTTCACTTTTGTATCAGTATTTTGAAAAGTGTCTGTTATTACTCGCCCTGGGCCCCCTTTTCTGCACTGCTTGAGTCCCTAAAGAAACACATTTATATTCAATATATGAAGCATCACCAAATGTACAGTTCAATCCTTGGCCAAACTGTTTTTTTTTGCAGTTTTTTTTTATTAATATAAAATAGCAATGGAATATTGTAATCTATAATAGAGTGTTCCCACACAGCAATGGACACAGGTCACAGTATCTAGCAGATGGTTACATCTGATTATGGGTAAAAAGTTCTGAACCACAGATTGACACACACACACGCACACGCACGCACACGCACACACGTTCCCCGGCAAAAAACTGTTTATCATACAAATTTATACCTATCAGCCGCTGTTTTTGGATCTGCGATTTCTCTATAGCCAAAAGCAGCAAAACGTTTTCTCTACCACCGGAGCAGGTGATAAGTTGTGCAAAATCCCTATTTTAAAGTAAAAATGTCGGGACTTGATGCAGAACGCTTTGGACACACCCCTTAATGACCAAATTAGGGAAAAAAATTTTAATGACAGTAATTTGGCCTATATTGACATGCCATTTTTGTGGTTAAAAAAATAAATATGGAAAATGGGTTTAAAGCAGTGGGTCAGATACATTGGGGGGCTGTATGGATGGGACATGTGTTTTAAGCATTGCAAGTGGCTGCACCAGGTGTATTTTTTTATTTTTTTTTAAGTGCCCTAAAATGACACTTAAATGTACCCTTAATTTAACGGCGGCATTTATTTTGCATATAACAGCCATTTGACACAATTTTGAAGAACCCCAAATACTTTTATTAGGGCCACTAATACACTTCTACAGCGGGTAAAATAAGTATTGAACACATCAACATTTATCTCAGTAAATATATTTGTAATGGGGCTATTGTAATGAAATTTTCAACAAATGTCAGCAACAACCCATGCAATCCACACATGCAAAGGAATCAAACCATAGATGTCCATACATTAAGTTATGTGTAATAATGTGAAATGACACAGGGAAAAATTATTGAACACGCTACTGAAATGCATTTAATACTTCGTACAAAAGCCTTTGTTGGTAATGACCGCTTCAAGACGCCTTCTGTATAGAGAAACTAGTCGCATGCATTGCTCAGGTGTGATTTTGGCCCATTCTTCCACACAAACAGTCTTCAAATCTTGAAGGTTCCGTGGGCCTCTTGTATGAACTCTGGGCCTGATTCAGAGCTGGACGCTCTGACCAGAGCGCTAGCTCTGAATCAGGGCCCTCCTACCTGTTTTAGGAGCGTCCTCATGGACGCTCGCATAAGCTGTGGGTGGTCCATCAAGACCATCGCGACCATCGAGCTTGCGACGGAGACCCTGCGGTAGGGTCTCGCTGCCGCAAGCCCTGGAGTGTGTTGGCTCTATCAGAGCCAAAATCACTCCCACTGACATCAATAGTGATGTCAGTTGGGCTGGCTTCAGACGGATAGGCGTTCCCATGGGAATGCCTCCGTCTGGCAGCCACGCCCCTGGCAAGCCCTCCAAAGAGGGCGTGCTGTCACTCAACATCGACAGCACGCCCCCTTTGGTGCGAGACCCGGAGCGACGGAGAGACCGTCGCTCTCCGGGTCTTGCGCATGCGCACGACAGAGCTCCCTCCGTCGTGCGCATGCACAGTGAGGCAACATCGACCCGTTTGCGAGCGTCCTTTGCTCGCGAACGGGTCTGAATGACCCCCTCTGATCTTTAGTTCTTTCCATAGATTTTCAATTGAATTCAAGTCAGGTGACTGGCTGGGCCATTCTAGCAGCTTTATTTTCTCTCTCTGAAACCAATTGAGAGTGTCCTTGGCTGTGTGTTTGGGATCATTGTCTTGCTGAAATACCACCCTCCTTTCATCTTCAGCATCCTGGTAGATGGCAGCAGATTTTTATCAATAATGTCTCGGTACATTTTTCCATTCATCCTTCCTTCAATCATATGAAGTATGCCAGTACCATATGCTGAAAAACAGGACCACACCATGATGTTCCCACCTACAAACTTCACTGTTGGTAGGGTGTTATTGGGGTGATGTGCAGTGCCATTTCTCCTCCAAACATGGTGTGTATTATGACATCCAAAGAGTTACATTTTGGTCTCATCTGACCAGACTATATTCTCCCAGTATTTCACAGGTTTGTCCAAATGTTGTGCAGCAAACTTTAACCACTTGCCTGGCACAGTCGTATCAGATACGACCATACCAGACAGGGCTTTCCCTGACATGGTCGTATCTGATACAACCAGTAAGAAAAGCTAAGTGGGCGGCTGCTTGAAGATGATCTTCTAGCAGCCGCCTATCTCAGAGGGACCTTCCGCTCCCTCCACACTCTTGAGTCAGCCCGGTACCCGCAGCTCCCACACCCGATAGTAGCAGCGTCATTGTCTCCCCCCACCCCCCCCTTCCGCCTTGCAAGCGGCAGCCCGGCGGGACCCACACCCGGCGGCTGCAGATGTCAGAGCAGCCGCCGGGAATATAACAGCACAGCGTTGTCAGCGCTGTGTTCTGCTCCCGATCCCCCCCTGTAAGCGGCAGCCCTGCGGGACCCACATCCGGTGGCTGCAGATGTCAGAGCAGCCGCCGGGAATATAACAGCACAGCGCTGTGTTCTGCTCCCTCTCCCCCCCTGTAAGCGGCAGCCTGTGGGTCCCACATCCGGCAGCCGCCGGGAATATAACAGCACAGCGCTGTCCACGCTGTAGTCTCCTCCCATTCCCCCCTGTAAGTGGCAGCCCTGCGGGACCCACATCCGGCGGCTGCAGATGTCAGAGCAGCCGCCGGGAATATAACAGCACAGCGCTGTGTTCTCCTCTCCCGATCCCCCCACCCTGGAAGTGGCAGCCCTGCGGGACCCACACACCGCACCTGAAAATGTACTGCACAGCGCGCTGATGGCGCTGCCATCCTCTCCCTCCCCAAGCCCTGCTAGAGCCCGGTGGAACAGGAGCAAGCTCCACCCCTCGAGGTATACCCTGCCATCAAATATATATGTACCATACATTTATATGTATGTGTGAGTATAATATATATATATATATATATAGTATATGTGTGTAATATATATATGAGTGTATGTGTGTGTGTATATATATATATATATATATATATATATATACACATATACATATATATAATATATATATATATACACACATTTTACACATGTGTACAGATTTGCCCAGCCACATCGTTATATAACGAGTTGTGCTATGCATTGTTGCGAGATGACTGGGACGCGCAATAGCGTCTCCGTTCAATCCTATTGAGACGCACTACCACGAACGGGGATGCGCCATAGCGTAGCGTGGCGCATAGCGCAATTCACAGGCATGTTTGTGCTTTGATCCGCAACAAACTGGGCGCATCTGTATGTTTGCATATATGTCTCTGTGTGTGTGTATGTGTATGTATATATATGTGTGCATATATATATATATATATATATATTCACACACGCGCACGCGCACACACACACACGTATATAGATGGCAGCCCCCCAACCGATGCTGTGGTCTCAATTGATGTTTCTATCAATGGCCATCACTACTATACACCATAAAAATTGCCATTTTTATGGTATACAGTGTTTACATTTTTATTTTTAAATCGTGTTGGAATAGTTTTACAAAGCTGTTCTTGACCTAATTCAATGATAAAAAAAACCCGACAATTTCGGAGCGGATTTTGGAAAAATAATTCGTCAGTTAAGTGGTTAAATGAGCTTCAACATGCTTTTACTTCAGCAATGGAGTTTTTGCATTATCATGGCTAATTGAATTCCCCTTTAGTATTTTATGCAGCATCAGCCTACCATTTTTGACTTCCACAATACAAGTATATTAAAATGTGATAGTGTGTCTCTTCTAGAAATGTATTTTGATTTAGCCAGGTGTTCTCCTCCACACTGAAATTTTCAAATACAGTTGCCGAAGAGACAGATGAAGAATATGTTGTTCGGGATTAGGATTTTTTTGCCTGCCAAGCACAATATGTAAGAAGTTAAATGCAAGAGAGGTGATGTGGGCAGATCTGGAAAATCTAACTTTAACAGTAAATTCTGAGAAGCCTACCTCCCAACTCATCCAATATTACATGGGATTTTCCCGACAGCCAAGACTTTGCCGGGAGTCTTGCAAGGTATCTACCCTTCACTGCGTGGCACATTAAATAGTGTGGTTATGCTACCCACTCCTCATTGTGAAGTACTACATTCCTTCTCGTAGTGTCCCAATACTAGAGATGTCACTGTTATTAGGTATGCTAAAATGCAATGTTCATTTTAACATAGGGATGGGCAATAAGCGGCAACACATACATACCATTATACAGAATAGCAGCAAAACTTTACCCATTCTTCTCTGTCTGGTGGTTTCAGCTATCTTAGGCAGCTGCCCAGGGCCCCATGATTCTAGGGGCTTTATAGCCGGGGTGGGTTGGGCCGTGGAGCATCTACATGGAGTATGCGACCGCTCGCTCCATGCACAGGGAAGCAGGCAGAGAAAGAAGCCTCCCGGCCACTCTGATTAAGGTTAAAAGGACACAGCCCCCCGCTCTCAGGAGGACTCCTATACTTTAATCACAGCTGCAGTGGGAGAGGGAGAAGTCCATAATCCTTACTTTACATTATGTTTTTTTATGTTTAAACATTGATTTTGTTGAAAGTACGAATAAATCTAAAGGTTTCATTTTATTGACCATTTACATTTTTATTCCCATGAATGGGTGGGTAGGGCCCAGTGCATTGCTTTGCCCAAAATGCTGTTAACACGGCCCTGCATCTGGACATGTTTGAAGCATTGTTCTCCTATGCTGAAGTTAGGGAGCACTCCTGTAGAGGGAGACAACATTGGATGGAAAATTATGTTTCATTTGTCATGTGTAAGAATATGGATCTGGCATATTTTATACTCTCTCCTAGGTATATTTGCAGGTTCTCCTGCCCTTGCTCTCTACTGACTGAGGTGGAGGTGTGCCCCAAACTTTCAATGTGAGAGATAGATGGTTGATTATGCAGAGCTTTTTCAACCACTAGGTCTACACCTTTAAAGCTTAAAAGTTTTCTATCTCGGTGAGAGTCTGTCTGAAGCTACCTTGCTCAAGGGTTTGTCTTCCATGTTCTATCTCTACAAAGTCAGCAGCTACACGGTTGTGATATGTCTTCAATGTTGTATATGGAGAGGTGTAACAGTTGACCAAATGCTTTCTATACTAAGAAGCAAAACTATGATCAAATTATACAATTATCCTATACAAATTTTGCAAATGCACAATAAATGTTTTTTAGAATAAATAAAAATTAAGTGATCGAATATCAGGACTCTTGCATGTGCATATAAATGTTGAATACATGAATATTCTACAACTGTCCTATCGGCTCCTTTTATTCATACACTGTAGTCTTGATTTGGTTCTTTATAATTCATGTACTTGTATTTATTGTCCAGGAAATCTTGTTTTTAAAGTTGCTGCAGTAGTCTTATGGTGGGTACACACTATACAGAATACAGATATATCTGCAGATGATGGTTGTTCGTACACACTGAACAACCATCATCTGTGCCTACCCGCAGGTCCCGGTGTCCAGGGGGCGCGTCCCTGCAGACGGGGTCGTGTCCCGCCCCCCTCCTCGCGGCTGGCACTCTGTGTGTATGGGCGGTCTGCCGTCCGCCCGTACACACCTGCCGATGGACAGATATGTCTGCAAACATATCAGTCCATCGGCTGTGCAGCACAGCCATTGCGATATGTTGCTGAACACCGACGTTCACCGACATATCGCGGGTACACACTGCCCGACCGGCAGCAGATACATTGTCCGATCAATTGATCGGCCAATATATCTGTAAGTGTGTGTATCCAGCTTTAAAAACTATGATTACACCACATATAATCCCAAGGAAATAATCAGCTACTGCAGGCAAGAGCAATGTGTGCATGCAGTATTCTCATTCCTAAAACTAACTATTATGTTTACTGTCAGTGTCCCGTGAGAATCATGTTGTCACATTTTCTTCTTTAGCTATCAACACTTCATTTATTCTCATTTGCCTCTAAGCTCAACTGGAGAAGGTGTGATCACAGTTTGGTCAGATATCTCTGAACACTGAGCGAGGCATAATGTGCCATTACCAACTCGACGCAAGAACTGCTCAGAGGAACAGGTTCATTCTGCCGCTGAGCTAAATCGCATCACAAGCACTTAGTGTCACAGGAAGGTAGCTCCAATGATTTCTAGTAACCTTTTAGAAATCATATATTGCCGTAAATTATGCTTTCGTGCTCATTGAAACTGTACGTATATACAATTCCTGTGCTGCTATGTACAAACTGAAGGAATCTGCATATTCCAAATTCTGGGCATACACTATACAATTATCTGCCCAATCCGCCCCGATATCGGCATATCAGCCAGATAATTGTACAGTGTATGTGGACGACCAATCTGAAAATATTGATTGGTCGAGCATGCCAGATCGTCCAGCATTCCCGTTTGTTGCAATATTTTCTAAGTGAAAGTCGTCCGCATCTGGTATATGCACTGCTGCGGCTGACTGACTGACATTTCCCCTGTTCCTTCACAGGAAAGTAACAGGGAAATGTCTCCTCCCCTGGGGAGGAGCGCAGATATCTTGGCCCATACACTGAGATATCTCACAGTGTATGGCCACGATATCAGGCTGTCAGATAATATGCCTGTGTGTCTGAAGTGTCTATGTGTATGCATTAGAAATAATTACAGTCTTTCTTTCTGTAATCGTGTTAAAATTGACGTGCCTTTATCTTAGACACATTTAGGATATATAATTCAAATATGATGGTCATCTAGTTGCGCAGTATATTACGTGCAGTTTCTCTTTTCTGCCTGGGGTATCGCTGTCTGCTCTGGTGCTTCTAGCACACTCAGCTGATGCAATAAACTGCTAAGATACAGACCAGAGTATGCTAAAAGCACTAGAGCAGAGAGCGACACCCCAGACAGGATAGTGGAACTTCACGGGTTGTGATAGGTGCAGGGTGCTAGAATGAACACTAATTTGCATATTTAATCATTGCAAGCATTTTAATTATTACTTGGGTAATCATAAGGATACAATTGAAATGTTTTTAAGAAATCCATGGGAATCTTGCAGCTTAGTAGTAAGAAATGTTGCTGAGCGGCTGCAATAGAATACATTTTGGGGCTGATGCTCACTTGGACGTAGGCCTGTTTTTGTGATTCTTCACTGCGCATGCTCCTGAACTGTGAGCTCAGAAGTATGGGCGAAACAGAGTTATATGTTTCTTTACTTGTGACTAAAGAGGAGCACTGCTCTCACGTAGGTAACCTGAATGGTGAAATGCTGGTGGAACTGTGGGCTATGCAGAGTTGGACATGCAGAAGGTATATCTTCTGCACCTTGTATAGGGTAGATGCAAGCGCACACTGATGATGACTAGTAGTAATCCTAGCTTACAGATAAGGGGATGGTCACACCGCAAGATACATACAACTCTGCAGTCAGGCAAATATATTTTGCAATAGCTTATTTTTTTGCTTTTTTTTCTCCTCAAATATGCCAATATAGATTAGATTTAAATGCAGGGCCAGATTAACAATGGGACGAATGGAGCTCCAGCTCCAGGCCTCCACATAAAAATAGGCCCCTCATCATGATGATGATCATGCTGCCTACACAGTCGTTCATAAATCATAAGTATGAAAATTGTATTTTTAGATTTCTCACAAAATTATGCAATTTTCTATTTTTATGTTTTTAGAGAGACATTGGGGCTGATAGTGTTTGGGGTGTACACACCCACGTGGTTCTGGCCACATCCACACAGCATTGGTCACAGTTCCTCTACTTCTCATAATAGGCACTTGGATATTTCTGCCTCAGACCCATGTGGCCCTTAATCTGGCTCTGCTTAAATGCTGTTTGAATGAACACAAATACGTGGATGATGTATTAGTAGCAGGTTGGGTATGATATCCCGGCAGTCGGAATGCCTGCTGTCAAAATGCCGACAGCGGCATCCCAATGCTCGGAATTCCTATGTGTCCGTTAAGTATACTAACCCTCCCCCCTTCTCTTCCTAACCCTCCTTCATCCACTAGGGGACACTGGAGGCTTCATGACAGTGGGGTATAGATTGCTAACCGGGAGCTGGCACTTTAAATGTAGAGTGTGAGACTAGCTCCTCCCCCTCTATACCCCCAAGGGAGCTGGTCATACTTTGGGCTTCTCCTCAGGGAATAGTTTAGTTTAATAGATAGTTAGTTACAGAAGATGCTGAATACAAGCATTGAGGACATGACAGGCAGCTGACTGCCCCTGCCTGTCTGCGACGATGGAGCTGCCGGGGGGACCGTATCGCAGCTGCTTGCAACTCACGCACGGGTCCTCGGCTACAGAGTCCACCGTCTCTGGGGTAGTACCAGGACGCGCTGCATGCAGCGCACGTCGCTGTCCCCCATTAGCCTCACCGTTAGCCTAGACAGTGACCCGATTAGCGGGTTTGCCAGGCACAAATAAAAGGCGGTGTTTGCTAGGCAGCGGCAGTCCGCGGGCGCCATATTCAGTATTTAAAACAGGCGCCATAGTGGGGGCGGAGCCTAACGCTGAGGTCTGCTCCTTGCTCCCAGCTGCTCTGGTGCTTCCATAGCACAGCCGACGGCCATTACTGTATTTCTGCTGCGCTAATCATTTTGTCAGCGCTGAGACCGCCTCCCCAGGATTCGCGAGTGGTCAGTGGTGGTTAGGCTTTATAGGAGCACAGTGTAATAATACTGCTGTGATTTATGCATAAGCACTTTTGGCACCGCTAACAGCACTGTTTGGGCGGGTGTGGCTCTCCTCCCTCTCTGCCCTTATTTCCTGCTATATTTCTCAGTCTCTACTCTTGCACTGCCCACCACACTACTGTATTGTTTTTATGTCAGTGTTGTGTACCATGGCTGGAAGAGGATCTAAAGCTTCACAGAAAACTTTGTTACACAAAATGCGCAGAAAAGTTTACAGAGGGACAATCATCTAGCTCCCTGTTGTGTGACAGTTGTGATTCAGAGAAGCAGGCTCAAGGATCACCCCAGACACAGGAACCACCATCTTGGGTGGCGCAGTTATCTTCAATGAAGGCGGTAAGCCGCATTCTACTCTGGGCGGAGGAATTCGCCGGGGCAATATCAGCAATATTTATTCCAGCAGTGGACAATTGGGAGGCCGGAAAACCTCAGTCGTCAGGACTTACATCCTGGGGAGTGGGCGCTCCATCCCCAGGTGTTTCAACAACTTGTTCAGAGGTGAGGCTTTCCACAACTCGACCTCATGGCATCCAGACACAATCATCAACTACCTCTGTACTGCTCAAGAGACCCGGAGGCCGTGGCAGTGGACGCACTCACAACACCCTGGCGGTTCTGATTCGTCTGTCTGTTTTCTCCAATTCCTTTTCTACCGCATCAAGAGGGAAAGGGCCAGGGTTGTGTTAATGGCTCCAGATTGGCCCACATACTAGGGTTCAAATCCAGAGCGCAGGACACCCCCAAACTAGCCCAGCTAAGCCGCCCCAGGGCACCGCCATAGTAAGAAAAGTGCAGTGTAAAGAGATAGTTAAGAGCAGCCACAGCTGCATATAAAGAATGAAAATAAAAAAGTGAAGTACATGTATAATAAACAGTGAAGTGTTAAAATGTGTTATAAAAGAAAAGTGTGTTATATGCGGTGCCCTGAAACAGATCAACCAAAGCAATCCAGGGGGACCCACGCCCCAAAAATGAACCAAAGTTGCACTACAGTATATAACTTGTAGGACTTACCAAGAATTGTGCCTAATACTAGAGTGCATATACTTTACCAGACTCCATGCTTTTAAACCAATAAGGATATATCCATCTCTGCTCTATATGATGGTCACCAAAAAGCTCCTCTTCATTGCATATGTCTTAGTTCTAGATAAACAAACAATAGAAACATTAGGAATGCATGCTGCACCCATATGACTTACATGAATCTGAAGTACAAATACCAGTTTTTCCTGCTGAGCTGCTATCTTGCATATTGAAAAACGCTCAGCGTTCTACTTGGGTAGCACTGACGTGAGGCTTTAGGGTCTATTCGAAAATTTCACACAGTTCTTAAATTTGATATCATGCTAACTGTTAATAACAATGGAGAGAGAGTGCTATATTCTGCAAGCAAGTGAGTTAAAGTAACTGTTGTGGGAATATGTGTACAGTTTTGGTACCCCGGCTGTCTGTGTCCTGATAGTTATGATCAGTCTGTAAGAAGGGCATCTTTGCACCTCTCTAACTGCAGACACTTATTTTTAAAATGATGGGATTAAGTTTAAATAAGAGGAATACACAAGGTTTGAAAGACTAATAAACCATAAAATAAGCATTATGTTCATATTCTCCCTTAAATAACCCCTATATCGCTCGCCCTGTGATGTGCAGGGCTACAATGAGAAGCTCTGGCAGGGTACCATTGGTCAAACAAGCATAAGCACCGTATTGCAAAGCCTAGCGCCATCCCTCTTTCAAACTGCATACCAGAAAAGACAGGAAGGATTGTGACTGATGCTCTGCAGGACACCTTTAATTGAGATATAGGGCCGTATTCTATTAGCTGCGATAAGCCATTTTCGCCAAAAGTTTTCTCCGGTGACGTCATTTCGCCATTCGAAAACTTTTCCCTGTATTCAATTCCAAAGATTTTTCGCCGGTGCGGAAAGTCAATGCATTGGAATAGGAGAAAAAGATTCGCCTATGAATAGCAGTCGGAAAAAAGTGCTGTTTAGGGGTGCAAGGTTGCGGGAACTCCTTTGCAGCCTTGGGACAGTCCTCCAAAAGTAAACTGTGTCAATACAAGTTTAAAAAGTTGGGGGACAAACTTAAAAACCTGTGAAATAGACTCCAGGGGGCCCCCAAGTATGCCCCAGGTGTTTTTAAGATTGCAGGTGGTTCCGGTAGGTGGATTTTTAACGTTTTTTAAACTTTACATTAGTAACTTTAAAATATGCTTTCACCCATTTTCGTGTACCCCAAATTTGCTGGGACTAGTTATGTTCTCCAAAAAAAACCTGCTAAATGCTATTCTTCACTACTTGTGCAAAGACGCTAATTAGACGCTATTGAGAGCATTTAAGTATCCCAAATACCTTCAGCAGGGCTATTCGGGGGTATCCATAGTGATCCCCAATGTTAGTGCATCTTTTGGGGGTGTCAGGCTGATTTCCCCAAATCTGACAGCACTTTTCGCCTGTTTGAGTTTCCCCGGGTCCCGTTTTCGCATCCTTTGGGATTGAATAGGGCAAAAAGCAGCCGCGCAAACGCAAAGTCTTTTCTCCAAAAACACGCAGGCAGAAAGTCCGGCAGGCGAAACTTCACAGTGTTTGGCTATTAAATACTTTAGAACACCATGCAAGGGTCCCCACCAGTAGGTCGCAAAGCATTTTACATTATTCTAGCAAATGGAACTTCCAGGATGATTTTGGACTGTGATAGGTAACTTGAGTACCTGAGAGAAACTCGTGCAAACACAGGAAAACATTCAAACTACACACTGGGCCCTTCTTGGAATCTAACCCATGATCCCAGCACTGTGAGGCAACAATGATTAACAGTGTGTCTCCATGCTGCCTCGTGCTTCTTGTCACTAAAGCTGGATACACACCTATACAATCATACTTCATATGCTATTGTAGTTACAATTTCACTTGCTTTTGAAAGTCCCAATAAGCATGCATTTTTGTATGTACACACCTTTACAATCTACCTTGCGATCTGCAATGCTGATCTCACAAATTCATCTGCTGAAAAGATCATGATCTTCAGACGCAACCTGTTTTCATGCGCTAATCCACAATAGTAGCAATGTACACACTCTTACAATATCTGAAGCACAATAATTGTATAGGTGTGTACTCCATTTTACACTTTGGATGCACAACAGGGATACAGAATTCAGAGTGATTAGGGCTAAAAAAAAATAAAAAAATGTTGGATGTACTAGGCCTTCAAGCCCACATCATGACATTCACGGACAGCTAATTTGCATTATGCATAAAGGTTGTGTTATACGTTTCAATTTTTGTTTGTTATTCTCTTTAAATCCCTTTCCTTTTAGAATTAACTTTCATTTGACTAACCGCACATTCACAACTTTAATTGCTGAAACGATCCGTTCCCATGGCTCCCGGCGGTCCGCTTCCTGGAAACTTTTGGAGGAATGACAGTGTGTGTCTCTACCACTGTGTCTGGCATTGACTATGCCAGTACAATATATGGATATAGATGGAGCCTATTCAGTATTATTTGCTGTAGTCCCATGGAAGTTATGTTTCTAACTCGCCACGAGTTGCGGTGACACAAATGCATCAGAGTAAGTCAGTATTGCTCTGATTTCAGGACAGCTGCTTTTAGATGCCCTACCATTACTCCTTCCACCATTAACTAGTAGTGGTGAAAGTTTACACTGCTAGGCAGTGTTACTCTGCATACAGTACTTAAAACCATTGTTTCCACATGGATAATGGGCACGTTCACCTTGATGAATAGGCTCCTATACGTGATATATGTTATATGCACGATGCAATGATGGTGTTCAAGACCCATGGAAAGCTGTAGGGCTTAAAAGTTAGAGATTTATCTTAAAAACATAACTAAGTGAAAGTGGCGATTTGTAAACGTGGGAAAGCTACATAGACACTTTGTCTCAGTCACTTAAAAACCAGGTGTGGAAATGTTTTAGACATACACTTTGGTATGAGACACGTGTTAGTTAGCAAAACCCCCCGATCTCCCATAATGCTATATAGTTTGGATATGGGAGTTGGTGTTGCAGACCTGGGCTCCCACTATTTTATTTTATTTCACTTTATTTGTTTACCATTGTATAAAGTGTTGGTAATTGAATGTGCTTGAATACCAGACAATGGTTATTTTTCTGTAAAACACTATATTTAAAAATGTATGTGCTTACGCTTGATTTTCTGCCATATATTTGTTATGCTTCAATAAAAAACTTTGTTGAAAAAAAAAAAGTGGCGATTTGTATTATAGAAACCCATTTTTTCGTCATCATTAGATATTTCGGCATACTAAGCTTGCAGGCATGAAATCGTTATTATGTAATTTATTTATTAACAGTTATTTATGCTTTACAGAGGATATTTGTACATTCACCCCAGTCTCTGCCCCAGTGGAGCTTACAATATATATTCCCTATCACATGTGCACACATACACACTAGGGTTCATTTTTTATAGAAGCCAATTAAGCTACCAATATACTTTAAGATTGTGGGAGGAAACCAGAATACCCAGAGGAAACTAATGCAAGCACAAGGAGAATATATAAACTCCACACAGTTAGGACTGTGTGAGGGTATCGAACCCAAGAAATCAGTGATATGAGGCAGTAATGCTAACCATTATACCAACTGTGCTGCCTAATGCATACATATGCATTTTAAGATAAGGAATTTGGATACCAAATTAGTACAGTTTGAGGCTGCCACAGGGTCAGATGTAGCATTGTGTTGCTTCTTTACCTCTGAATATGTTCACCAGCTAGCTCTACCTTATAAATGTAGCTATTTTCTTACATATATACTGTATAGCCTAGAAGAAAGTGGTGCAATTTGCGGAGTTTGCAAAAACTTACAGTACAAGGCTGGCCAGATTTGTGTGATTCTGGTTGTACAGTCCAATTGCTGAAGAGCCAGATCTTTGGCACATTAGGCCACACACATGGAAAGCCAAATTCCATGGTTGACCACACAGAACTATCGATCTACTGATCTATTAAACATAACTACATTTTCCAGATGTTCAGTTTAGACCAGTATTTTATGAGGTTGGTCTAATTGTATTGAGCAAACATGTTAACAATGATAGGTCAATTAAAAAAAAAAAAGAATCAACAAACTGGCTGCCTAATGCTGGGTACACACCTAAGCGATATATCTGCAGATGGTGGTTGTTAGTACACACTGCACAACCATCATCTTTGTTCAGCGTGTAGGAGGAGGCCGGTCCTGCTGGCCGGGGAGCGGCTGCCGCTGTATGTGTACGGGCGTTCTGCAGACCACCCGTACACACTTGGTGATGGACAGATATTTCTGCAGATATATCTGTCCATCTGCGGTGCAGCACAGCCAATGCGATATGTCTGAGAACGACGTCGTTCACAGACATATTGCGGGTACACAATGGCCGACGGGCACCAGATATATTGGCCGATCAATTGATAGGCCAATATATCTATCAGTGTGTACCCAGCATAAGTCATTGTGTCAGTTTAAGGCCATGTAGAATGACGGTGCAGTGTGTTTTGTTCTCCGTTTCTATTGCAAATGAGGGATCAGAGTGGAACTCTTGTTGGATATCTGTCGTGTGGCGTTTGAGCTGCTCACATGGTTCCCTGTCACTAGCGAGACCATGTTCTGATGGTTATCTAGATTATGTACAGACTTGGAGCAGTAATTCACTGTGTCTGACGATCTGGCTTTCTAAGCCTCTGGATAAATAATCATCCCTCTGATACTAAGCCTGCTGTCAGAAGTGCCTTTCTGCTTGTAAGTCAGACAAAGTGTACAGCTGAGTTTCAGGTAATAACCTCTTTATAGGTCTATGTGGGTGTAAAATACCATGTTGTCAAGTTAACTGTATGTTTTCTGGAATAGGTTGTATTGCCAAGCAGCTATTCATGAAAGGTTATGATTTGGCCTTGAGTAGCATGTCAGTAATGTAATATCATCCTTTTATACACAACATCACAGCAGAGGTTGGCAGATGTAAGTAATATGTCAAATAATCCAAGCTAAAAAGAAAACAAATTATTAGGAATGGCAACAGTTAAACCCTTGTCAAGCTGAAGTGTCAGCATGGCCTTCTCTATACTTTGTCTCATTAACCTTGTATGTTCTATGGGCCTGATTCAGATTTGGGATTAGCGTAAGAAAGAGCAAGTAACTAAGCTCAATGGTAAAACCATATTGCAGATGGGGCAGATGTAAAATAAGAGCGATTTAGATTTGGGCGGGGTGAGCTGTCCAGCATTTGTGGGCTACATGCAGAAGCAGCCAGTATTTCTCTCACATGCCAAAAATATATGTATGTATTTGCACCCCTTCCATTGCAGCATGATTTGTCCAGATATACAGTTACTTGCTGTATCTTAAGGTGCCCATACAGAGTGCGATAAATCAGCCGATCTGACGGACTGGTACAATTTGGCTGCTATATAGTACCGTGCATGGACATGATATCGGACAGTGCGCGCACCCGTGGGGTCGTACATCGCACCCCCAGATCTAACTGCAGGTTCAGTTGATCTGGGGATGTGATGTGCGATCCCATGCAGCACTATGTGGGTGGGGCGGCATATCGGGCGGTCGGCCACCCGATCGCACCACCCGATATGTTGGACGTAGGATCCCCCGTTGCGTCGCACGGTGCATATCACACCGTCTGTGGCCAGCTTAACTCTATTCCCAGATCTGAATCAGGCCCTTCTGTGTATTAATGTATAATCTGTTATCCCCCTTTCCAGGGGGATAACATTATACATCTGAATAAATTATGATTGTGGCGGTACACTGACCAGATTTCTACAGATTAATAGCAGGTATTTGGTTTCTGAAGCAATGGTAGTATTTCACAGCAGATGTGACCAATATGATGTATTTTACCATATAACCAAATACTAGTACATGTTCCTATAAAGAGATTATTTTATTTATTTATTTATTACCAGTTATTTATATAGCTCCACATATTCCGCAGAGCTGTACAGAGCATATTTGACCATTCACATCAGTCCCTGCCCCAGTGGAGCTTACACTCTATATTCCCTATCACATGCACACACACATACACACTAGGGGTAATTTTGTTGGGAGCCAATTAGCCTACCAGTATATTTTTGGAGTGTGGGAGGAAACCGGAATACCCGGAGGAAACCCACGCAAGTACAAGGAGAATATACAAACTCCACACAGTTGAATAACCCTTGTCTATAGTTAAATGTTAAGATTTGTTACCATTTAAAACCAGCGTGAAAAGATATGGTAAATAAAACAAACAACTTGGATCCTGAATGCTGGCAGCAGACCTACTGTAGGTAGGTATGGTACATATGTATCCTTTAATGATAGTAGGATTAGATATATACTTTAAAGAAGAACTCCATTTAAATGAAACATCTATTAGTTTTGGGTGGCATCTAAAGAGAAAAATGAAAGTGCTTCTTAAATTCGATGCACTATTTGCCACATCTAATCCCACTGGCTGTAACGCTCCCACACTGCTATGTCATCTAATTACTTAGCCTGCAGAGTGGTTGTCATGGCCCGTACTTTTCTATGGATGGTGGCACTGTGGACGCAGTTGGAAATGTATAGGACTCTACCTGCTTTTTTATTACTCTGCTCCTTAACATTTTTTTTAATTATGGGTGGAAGTATTCTTTGTGTAACATACTTTATTTTTGCCCTAGGAACCTAATTTTTCACGCTAGTTTAATTTATCAATATGTGGGAGCTGCCATATTTCTTATATTTCCATGCTACTTGAAATACCATAAATAGACTGATGTGGAACATAAGGTGTAGTGCAGGGGTGGCCAACTCGCGGCTCTCGAGCCACATGCGGCTCTTTTGTTTTTGTGATATAGTCGGCAGACCCCGACTGGAACTGTGAACTCTGACCTCTGAAGTGATTAGAGGCTAAACAAGCCTCTGATCGCCAGTGTTCCCAGTGATGCATGACATCACCCACGATGTGAGGAGCCTGCGCGCCTGCTGGATCCAGTCAGCGCGGCAGCGACAGCGGGAGCCCTGACAGCGTGGACCTGATGAGGTAAGTACGGGGCTGGAGCACAACTACAGGGGGCCCTTCATATGGGGCACAAGAACAGGGGGCCCTGCATAAGGTCATGCTCCTGCAAATGTCATACTAAATGCGTGCACACAAAAATGGGGCACGGCTTTGTAACAGCTATGCCATGCCCCATTTTTGCACGCGCATGCTATCTGATCTTTGACTTGCTCATTTTGGCTTTCTAAAATAAATGTTTTATGTGTGACTACCAAAACCAATTAAAGTGTGTGTAAAATAAGTATAGAATTGCAAAAACAGACACCTAAGTTATTGACCTGTTTATTGGTGGTGATAGTACCTGTATTTATTTTGCTATGTTATTGAAATTAACAATGGGAGCGCACTTTCCAAAAGGTATGGGCATACATATAAACTAGATAATGTATTCCAATGACCATCAGTTTGTTTGTTCCTGAAACTGTTCAGTTCTTCATTGAAAATCCTACTGGGTGAACTCTGTTTCACCATTGTTACATTTGGAAACCATACTTGTCTGAAGTGAGAGCTTCTATTCACATTGTATTTTTATTTGGTCCATGAATGTTATAATAACATATCTAAATGTCAAAAACAATGGGTAAAGACATTATAAAACATCCCCTGCCATCATGATAAGTTGTAATGTCTTAGAGGGACATTAAATTGCTACAAGTAATGAGAATTGTAGTGTAGTGGTTGACAAAATTATGCAATAACTAATATTTTGCACTTGTCATTCGCCCAGCCTATAGCTATTATGCTTCTGCTGTCGCTGCTCTGTGCTTCTGTTCACACCAGTGTGAGCGGGGGATGGGACCTCCCACTAGCATATCTCGAGCAGCCAGTGAGAGCTGTGAGGGGGGAAGGGGCCACCCTTTGATTCTCACTGCGCAACTGCTAGACAGACACTAAAGCCCATTACATAATAGATCTGGTCTGCTCACTCATAGGGATGGTTAACATAGAAAAAGTCACAAAAATGGAGTACTACAATCTCCATTGGGACATGTTTTTCTAATGTGATTAATAAAGTACAATTTATTGCATTTTAAATACTGATTTTTACATGAGTGTTAACTTCTGAAACATAGGGAATAAGAATAGACGGTAAGCATTGCTTCAAATGCAGAAAACAGACATTTAAGCTGGGTACACACTGATCGATATAACGCCTGTTCCATTGAATGGGCGATATAGCTATAGTGCATCGCCCGGGGTGTACAGCAGATATGTCTTTGAATGACATCATTCACAGACATATCTGATCTGTTGTGCAGCAGAGCAGATGGGCGCTATATCTGAAAGAAATATTGGTGTGTGCGGGCGATCCGCCGATCGCCCCTATGCACATGCTGCGGGGATCTGTCGTTGATTGACAGCTCAACTGGACGTACAATTTAAATGCCCGCCCATTTCAGCTGTCAAGCAGGGCACATCAGGCAGACGATTGGTAAGTGTGTATACAATTACTAATTGTTAGGTCAACACATCGACCTAGTGTGTATCCTGGGAGAAATCATTAAAACCTAAGACTTTCTCTGGGAATAGGGACAGTTGGACACAATGTGTAAACACAGTAATCTATGGCTAATACTCTACTGCAGTGATTTTCAACCTTTACCGACTCGCGGTGCACCGAACTCTATTTTAAAATTTCCAAGGCACGCCATCAGTCCCCCACAGAGAAAAACACGCATATGGGGGGACAGGACGGGATAACACATACAATGGCCCCGCAGAAAAAAGCAATCATTGGCCCCCACAGAAATCAAAATAAAACACATTGGCATCCATTGCAAACAAAATAAACATATTGGTTCCCAAAGAAAACAAAAATAAAACACATTGGTTCCCACTTACAAAAAAAAATAAAAAAATCACTCTGGCCTTCACAGAAAGCAACATATTACACATTAGCCCCCACATAAAAAAACAATCACACTGGCCCCCTCAGAAAGCAAAGTAGTATACATTGTCCCCACAAAAGGAAAAATAATACACATAAAAAACAATCACATTGCCCCCACATAAAAAACGTAACTGTTTGTGGCAGAGAAAGGTGCTCCCTACCCCTCAGCCACGGAAGCGGGTGCAGCGGCAGCCTGTCAAACTCACGGTTGTTGCTAGATCCAAGTTGAAGAATGGAGGACTCACTGCTCAGCAGTGAGCAGTGTGCGGACGGGACGGCGACGCGGCGGGCGTGACCTATGATGTCACGCCACCGCGTCTCCATTGGTCGGCCCGGGCAGCGGCTGAGCCACCCGGACCCAAAGTTAGGAGTTTTACTGCCGGCATCGGATCCAGCTAGAAATCGCTCGGCACAGCGGTTGAAAATCGCTGTTCTGCTGTATAAGTTACCAGTAAAATGAAATTTGCTCTGTAAACAATTTCTTGCCTTAGGCCAGTGTTCCCAAACTTTTTTGAATAGCAGCACCCTAGAGTATAAGCATTGTTTTCATGGCACCCCTAAGGCAAAAGTTTGTTATTGAGAAATGTAGAAAAAAATTTAGTAAAGTGAAGTAAATTGTGCTACCTGTCATCCTTGGGTTCAGTTATGTGATGATGGACAGATTTGCACTTCTGTTTGTCCACATATTTACATTACATTGACCATAAATAATTTGATTTGGTACTGGACCACCAACCTGAGTCACCCCTGCAAGTGTCCCAAGGCACCCCAGGGTTCCACGGCACACAGTTTGGGAACCACTGCCTTAGGCTATCGAAAATGTGTCTGTTCAAAGTAATAGCACAAAGCACAAATAATTCTCACAAAGCATGAGTTTATGCTTAGTGCTGGCACATTCAAATAGACATGCAACTCTGAATTTCAGCCGAATCACAGAAGACTTTGGAGAAACAGAGGTCCTTACATAGAAAGGCTTGATGTTGGCTGGCAGGTACTGTCATTAGTAAAGCCAACACATAAATGAAAGAATAAGAGTGTTATACGAGCACTCCACTAGCAATGAGCTCACATACCAATATCTAATAACATGGCTACACAATTTCTACTTCCCAAAGCTATTACAGTGTTTATTTTAGAAGATTGCTCTTAAAATACCAGATGGATGATGAGTTTGCTTACATTATTATTGTTCACAGCTATGCAGATGTGTCAAGAGCGCTACTCTTTGAGACAGGTGCAGAAGGGTAATGACTGTGAAGTTATTGTGACATATATCCGACCCTAGCATGTCCAGCAGTCTATAGCAAATCAGTGTTCTCTAGCAGCAATAAAACGTCAAACACATTTAAAAATTAGCTGGATTGTGAGCTATGTGTTCTCTCATCACTGATAACCACTAATGTTTCACCTGCTGCAGCCGCCGGTCACAATCCCGACAGCGGAATGCTGGCTAGGGATTTATGATAGGCGTCAAAATACCGAAGCTTATCGTATTCCTGAACGTCGAGGACGACATCCCGAACTATGGTAAGTCTAGGGCGCCCTTAGCGTTAGCCGTGCGGGGAGGGTTAAGATTAGGGAGTCTCGTGGGGTTAGGTTTGGGGGAGGGGGGGAGATTAGGGTTAGGCACCTCCAGGGATAGGTTAGGGTTAGGTTTAGGGAGCGGCAAGGGGGGGTGAGGGTTAGGCACTAGGGGGAGGTTAGGGTCAGGCACCACTAAGGGAGGGTTAGGGGGGGAACAGGGGAGGTTAAGGTACTTACCTGCCTCTGTCGGGATCTTGATCCTGTCGGGCATCCGCTGTCGGGATTTGAAACGGCGGCTAAACAGCCGCCGGCATTTCAATCCCATTCCATCCTAACTACAATTTACACATCTTCTATTTTAAAAACAAAAACAGTAGTGCCTAATTCTGAAGTATGTACATAACATCCTAGGGTTAAATTTCACTTGGTGAATGTTATATAAGCATCCACTATTGGGCGCTACTGGTTTTCTTTATTTCACAGAAATTTCTGCCATAACAAATGACCATTACAGGACCGCTACCTATTGTTATTTGGAACACAGGGATGTATTATTGGTTGTTGGATTGTGTTAGTGGCTTCAACCTATGTATTGTAACTTACATTTATAAAAGTTGTCACACACAAATACTGTGCAAATAAAAGGGGATATTAAAAAATAAACAGGCAAAAGCACACTATATGTTTGAAAACTGCAAATACATTGTGCAGAACCTCCCATTGCCAACTAAGACGCACATCTTTTTGTCGGGTCACAAGGGGCACAGTAAAGTAAGATTTCATGTGCATTATATAGATTTGGCATACTACTGAGCACATTACTGTAGAACAATGTTTCCACAGACCAGTTTTCTAAATGTAGTTCTTCTGTATCACTATCAGCGCCTACAAACAAAAGATTCGAAATGTGCCCAAATACCCTTTGTCCTTCCAGTAAAACCAATCCTCTTACTGGGAGAGTACATGTCTAGAAAGTACGTTATAGCACTGTTAATAAAACTGTTTCTAGTTTTCAATAACCCTCCCACAGAATGCAGCTTGTGGGTTCTAACTTCATGCTTCCACACATCTACTCATATGACCTCTTACAGCAAGTTACACTGATCGGGAAATGCAGTGTGTACACAATTATACATCATGCTACTCACCCCAGAAATTAAATCCTACATTCAGAAAGACGCATGAAAATCTTCAATATGAAAATACAAATCGATTTAATCTATTGTACATATTGATCATAAACTGTTTTAATGAAGAAACAATGAAGTAAAATATGACATTATTCAAACAACTCAATTAATTTGGTTGTTGTTCCTGTTCCTCCCGCATTCTACTTTGTATATTGTTTATCATAATACAGTATCTTCAGTAGGAGACTTTTGTTTTGTCGTCTTGTGAATTTTAGCATCGGATATGTTTATTCATTATGCACTTACATAGCTTTAAATGTGCTCAGTTTAGTTTTCAGAACTTGTTAATTGTCCCATTGGGAACAAAACAAGCTTATATAAACATGAAATGGCTGGAAGGGTACAGTTATGATGTGTATCCTATTCTTCAGATATTGTTATCTAGAAAGGAAAGAAAGGATGGCTGTCGACCGATGGACGATGGTTTTTCCATCAATGACAGAGATCTGATAGTTCTCCATCATCGATGTTTTTTAAAAAAAATCAGAGCAGGTAGCACAGAGCTTGGTACCACTCCCACATCGCTGCGCTAAGCCCCACCCCAAACCTTTTTGACCCATACCTCACAGCAGGGATGGCCACTGATGAGTGCAAATCATCAAGGATCACGGTTGATGGTTTCATGCCATCATTGAGTTATCACTGACTGATGTACATCCCTAGATGAAATTCAACATAATTATCTCTTGATATATTATAAAACAATCTATTAAACTGTATTAACGACTGTGGCATACAAGAAACAGGCAATGCAGTTGACCATATGAATGTATCATAATATTTTGTTTGATTTAGTTCCATTGATTTCATCTTGTGATTACCTAAACAAAAAACGAACCTTCTAGCTATATACTAACAATGACAATTTAAGTAGTTTGAAACTATAGATTGTTGAAAACTGTTGCTGTTTTAGGAATAAACTTTGCCAATAGGAAAGCTGATATGCATAGTGTACAAAGGTATACTTTTATTTTGAAAACCACACAATGAGTTTATACTGTCACTGCACAGCTTGGCATATGTCGGCTAAGATAATTCAGTTCTAATTACCCGTTTTTTTTGCAGGGTGCTGAGGTTATAGGTTCAACCAGGTCTCTATGTGTGTGGAGTTTGTAAGGTTTCTCTGTGTTGGCACCTGTTTCCTCTCACACTCCAAATACATACTGGTAGGTTATTTGACTTCTGACAAGATTAACATTAGTGGAGCCGAAGCAGTGATGAATGCAAGTCTACTGTAATTACACTCCAATTTCATGCATGGAGTTATATGCAGATATTCACACATATGTAGAGTTATACATGTATCTGCATCCGACTCCCCCTATGCGTGTGGTTGGCTTTATACCCGTTATCATTATCAGTGTGCACTTGCCCTAGCCCTATGCTTGGTGCCAAAGAGCCGTCTTGAAACAGATGTATTTATGCACACACTTTGCATAGCCAAAAATTCTGTCTACACGCCCTTGCTAGACGTAGATAATGTGCAAACATTCCGTTACTACCCACTTACACACCTTTAGACACCAGTGGAGATGAGCGTGTTGCGTACGACTCTGCATCGCCTGCAGTTGTGTACACTCTGCTCCAGAACATGCGTAATGTGAAAAAACGAAAGTTACATCTGCAAAACCAACTTGCGTTCAAGTCTGCATCAGCTCCAGTGTGTGTACGTATATGTGTCCATGAGGTAGGGAACATTGATTGTAAGATCCACTGGGGCAGGGACTTATGTGAATTATAGCTTTCCGTTGAGTGGTGGTTAATGAACCTTAGGTATTTTAATCTATTTGCCAGTAATAATCCTACCTGTGCCCACAGAGGAAAACCCTCTAAAAGTGTCCTATTTATAGGCACTTATCAGGATTTGTGAAACCCCTAGTCTATTGTGTCCACATTTATTTTCTTCTTGAAGAAATGCACTTCTGTTACCTCTGTGCGGAAACCACAAACTTGGATGCTGCTGGTGTTTGGTCTATATTTACATTTCTGGCAAATCAACAATCCAAACACAGTATGATAGTTATGATTATAAACCTAGGAGTTCATTATTTAGCAGGCGACTTTCTGTTCTGTAGAGTACAAAAATATAATTTGGGTTTAGTAGCTGGGAATTGTAACTCTTAAAGTGGCATGAGAAACTGAACAGCAATGGAAATAATTTTTAATGTAATCTGAGATAGTAAAATATATAATGGTAGTTTTCCTCTGGATGCAGCTGAGGTGTCATTTTATTGGAAGATAAGTGTTATTACAGCACCTGTGTTGGAATGACATATGGAGCGGGATGTAGTTACTAGACCGGCCACCGGTCTATATCCCGACAACGAAAACCAGATGGGGGATTTAAGATAGGCGTCAGTATTTTGACGCCTATCCTAATCCCGACACTGGAATGCAGAAGGACGCCGGACCGATCGAGGTAAGTCTATGCATCTTAGCCCTTAGCCGCGTGGGGGGGAGTGTAAGGTTTAGGGACTCCCGGGGGGACTTGGGGTTAGGCACCCCCCTGGGAGGGTTAGGATTTGGGAAGGGAGGGTTAGATTTAGGCACCCCCAGGGGGATTAAGGGCTAGACACCACCCCTGGAGTCTTAGGGTTAGGCGCCACTAAAGAAGGGTTAGTATTAAGGGGGGGGGAGGGCGGTTAGGGTACTTACCAGTCTAGTCGGGATTTTGTCCTGTTGGGCTTCTGGAGTTGTGAATTGAACAGCCGTCGGTATTTCATACTCATTCCCATGGAGCAAGTAGTTCCATTACTTCCATTGCTGTCAGTGGGGTATTCTCTACCCTTCCATGTGCTCTGGTACCAGTCACAAGATCACTGAAGCATAACACCATTCTATATAGGATGCTGTGCGTGTGCAGCTGGATCTTCCACATCCCAGGGTAACCACCGTAATGCGGGGAAGGGGGTGGTTAGGGTTAGGCACCCCTAAGGAGGGTTAGGGTTAGGGGGGTTAGGTTAGGTTAGTGGATACTTACCTATCCACGATCAGGATTTCCAGCGCTGTCTGGCTTCCGCTGCGTCGCACTCTGCTTCTATCGGGCTGCCGCTGACGGGAATCGAACCGCCGGCCATGCGGCTGACGGTATTTCATACCAATTCCATCCAGTTTCGCTGCACACATGGAATGCCAAATTGAAGATACCTAATCACAGGGGCCACTGTGCTTTCAGTTGCTCCTCACTGCCCGCAGGGCCTACTGATTTTGCTTAGGTTGGGTGATTATTTCAAGTCCACGCACAAACCGTGGTTTTGGTCTGGCTGGCTGATGAAATTATCACTAACATGGCCATTTTAAGGGTGATGCAAAAACAGCTAGCACATGACTAACTGTATTATAGGGAAGTGTGTCTTGTATGTAGAATGGGTTATCCGAAGATCCAAGGCAGGTCACGTGCAAAGAGCTTACCTGCACTCCTGCTCCACAAACTCTACGTTCCACACTTCAACTGAATCTAGGCAAAAGCTGAGGCTCATATGTAGGTGTTCAAAGTCTGCGTGTCACTAGCTTTAGTATGGATGCATCATTTAGTTTAATAGAGTTATTTGGGGAACAATCCACAGGGTCCCCAGGTGGCAGGTTATACTAATACAGTAGTCGTCATAAGAATCAGATTGGCTTGTACCCTTTTAATAAAGAATACATAGTCTAGCCTCTGTTGACTAACTTATAGCAGGTTTTAGCCGAGTACATTATAAAATTGCCTGTCCTGAAAACAGTGGATGAAATTTATAAAAGAAAAAAGTCTTAAAAAAAAATGAGAGGTTACAAGAAATGTCAGATCAGAAGAGAGACTCTTTTATAACTTGTGGATGTATAATGCATTGTAAACCAGCACAAATTGCATTGCTAACGGTTCCCCTGGCATCAGTAGTAATCTCACTGCTTTTCTGTGCTAGAGGCTTGCATCCCTTATCATGCATCTCATTTTACAGCCTCTGATCACTTAGCATTTGCATAGAATTGTAATGCATAATGAACATAACTGTGGAAAGTCATTGGATTCAGAATATAACCCCAGATGTACTTTCTACTGTAAGATGCAGGATTGATTTGGCAAGGGAAAATGTACATTTGATTCGTACAATCAATGTCTAATGGAACATTGTTTTTCCTGTGTTCTTTGCAAATGGATTATTATTTATGTTTCAATTATGATTTTCAATCCATTAAATATAATAGGTGTGAATGCAACACATTTCCCTGTGACTCAAATGTTTGTATTTTTTTGTTTTAATTTTCATAACAAAGATTTTATTGCTGTCTACTGACCATGACTAACTTAACAATATATTAAAACCCTCAGAAACTGTGGACATCTGGGCTGGAAAATATCATTTAAAAAGTGGTCCAGTTTTAAGTAGAACAATTTAATTGATTAAAATCTAGAAATTATTAAAAACATTTCCACTTGGAATCACGTGAGTGCGTGTAAATGGCTGCGGATTTCAATGAGATTACCTTTTTCACATGAATATTTTGTTTTCTTTAAGATGTCAACATTAATTTTAATGCATAGATTCCTGAAGCAATCATGTGTTTCCTCTGGTATCCAGATGAATAAAGCTAGGTACACAAAAAACACTCCAAAATTGTCGTTTTTTTTCTATGATTGAATTAGGTCAAGAAGAACTATTTAAAACTTATCCAACACGTTTTATTTTACACAGTATACCATTAAAAATACCAATTTATATGGTATACTTTAGTGATGGCCATCGATGGGGAGGCATCAGTGCTTGCTATCAAGCACAGACCATCATTGATGGTATATTCTGCATAAACTTTTTTTTTTGTAAAACTTTTTTTATTATATGTTA
This sequence comes from Taudactylus pleione, assembly GCA_031769625.1. Lineage (NCBI taxonomy): Eukaryota > Metazoa > Chordata > Amphibia > Anura > Myobatrachidae > Taudactylus > Taudactylus pleione. Next base: position 5,338,327 of record JAUIMM010000190.1, on the reverse strand, counting down.
AAATCGATATGTATCGATAAACAATACTATAGTGGGCAGCCGAGGCTCTGCTATATATTAGGGACGGCCATCGTTGGGTTGTCGATTGATGGTTATCATTGATGGGTTCATCGGTGATTACCATTGATGGCATAATAAACATCAATGGTGAACCGTCACTGTTTTTTAAACCCCTCGATAGCCACCGAAGCTGGGGGCACTCCAGGATGCGGGCCAATCAAAAACAGAGGTGAATCTTAGCTCCATCCCATAAAAAATAATGCCCATCGGCTCTGGTTCATCCATCGATGGTGGAAAACCATTGGCTCTCTGCCATCGATGGCAGAGCCATCAACCATTAACAATCGATTGCTAATCGATGGTCGATGGCCATCCTTACTATATATGTCCCAGCGACTCCTGGCCCGAGTGTACACGGTGGTTGGGGCCAGCGCTAACATTCCCTGGTGGCTGCTCTTCTCTCTGCAGCTGCCGGGTGTACACAGGAGAGGGGGGCCCGATGATGACAGTACCCGACTGCTGCTGTTCTCCTTGCAGCCGCCAAGTGTACACAGGGGAGGGGGGCCCGACGATGACAGCACCCGACTGCTGCTCTTCTCCTTGCAGCCGCCAAGTGTACACGGGAGGAGAGCCCAGCGGTGACCGTCCCTGATAACTGCTCTTACGTACACAGGGGAGGGGGGCCCGTTGATTACATTCCCCGGCGGCTGCTCTTCTCCCTGCAGCTGCCGGGTGTACACAAGGGGAAGCATCTGGCTGATCACTGTTCCCAGCAGTGATCAGCAGACAGTGGGAGAGAGGGGATCTGTAGGTGCAGAGGGACTGGTAGGTCCCTCTGAGACTGGCGGCTGCAGGAAGATTCTCTTCCATCCGCCGCCCACGGGGTGAACCATCAATGTTTTAAACTCCTCAATAGCAACTAATGCTGAGGGCACTTCGGGATGAGGGCCAGTCAAAAACGGGCTGGGCTTAGTGGTTGCCGGGCTCAGCTACATCCCGTAAAAAAAAAACCCATTGGCTCTCACTCATCCATCGATGGCCGAGAACCATTGGCTCTCTGCCATCGATGGCAGAACCATCAACTGTTAACAATCGATTGCTAATCGATGGCCGGTGGCCATCCCTACTATATATGACCTGGCGACTTCTGGCCCGAATGTACACGGTAGTGGGGGCCAGCGCTGACATTCCCTGGTAGCTGCTCTCTCTGCAGCTGCCATGTGTACACAGGGGAGTGCAAGTGGTAAGTCCTGTAAGTTGCGAAGTGGGACTCTATGGCTCAGACTTGTTTTTATAGAACATCCCACAATTCCTCGATCGGATTGAGATCTTGGGGAATTTGGAGGCCAAAGCAACACCTTGAACTATTTGCGGGGAATTCAATTGTGTTTTTGGGTGCCCAATGGAGCAATTCAAGTGTTGCTCTGTTCGGGCATGAGAACTACTGGCTCCCGACATTTCCTGCTCCTAGCCTCCTGAGGGGGTGAGCAGAAATGTGCGAAAATCCATGTTTTGGGCATCCTAACCCTAACCAGGGTTTAGTTGCTTTACCGGGCTAAACCCAGTGCTTTTGTGCATGGCAAGTGTGATAATTAATGGGCGCCCAAAACAATTGAATTACTCATCGGTTGTCCTTCCTTGGACCACTTTTGGTAGGTACCGTGTTTCCCCAATAATAAGACAAATTTTTTTTAATTTTTGACCAAAAAACTCCATAGGGCTTATTTTAATTAACATTGACAGCAATTTCAATAATTCAATACAATTCTTTACTTTTTTTTCCCTCTTTTTCTCTCCTCTCCTCCACGGCGCTGCTGTAAATGACCCTGCCACGCACGCCAGCTGCCGCACGCTCACTGTGAGAGAGTGAGACGCTGCAGCTGTGATTGGATGCCACTGTTAAATCTTTAACAGCGATATCAATTTCATGCTGTTGGAGCTGGGGACATTTTAGTGTAGCGCAGGCAGGGAGCGGACAAAATGGGGATTTTGTTAGGTCTTATTTTCGGGGTATTGCTTATTTTTGATCGTTTTCCAAAAGTAAGGGTAAGGCTTATTATCGGAGAAACACAGTAGTTACTACTGCATACCGGGAACACATCACAAGACTTCAGTTTTAGAGATGCTCTGACCCAGTCATCTAGCCATCACACTTTGGTCCTCATTCAGACCTGGTCGCAAGCACTGAGCGCTCGCAACCGGGTCGATGTTTAGGCCCTGCGCAAGCGCAGTGTCCGCACTGCGCGTGTGCAAGCCCTGGAGCGAGAGACAAATTCTCTCGCTCCGGAGCTTACTACAATAGGGCCGGCTGTCGATGTTGATCGACAGCTCGGCCCTTTTTGTAGGCGTGGCGGGGGGGTGGTTTCAGAAACGGAGGCGTTCCTTAAGGAACGCCTACCGTTTTGTGGGTGGCCGCACTGACATCAGCATTGATGTCAGTGGGGAGCTTCCTGCTCGATCAGAGCAGGAAGCTCCCTGGGGCTTTTTTTGCCGAGACCCAACCTTAGGGTCTCGTCGCAAGCCCAGATGGTCGTGATGGTCTTGACCATAGCGACCATCAACCTGGTCGGTCGCTAAAGCTGTGGGTGGTAACCCACAGCTTAGCTAGCGACCAGGAGGCCGCACTTAAAAATACAAGCGGCCGCCCTCATTCTTGCGAGCGCCTCTGAATGAGGGCCTTTGTCCCTTGTGAAAGTCAGATCTTTAGCTTGCCAATTTTTCCTGCTTCCAACACATCAACTTCAAGAACTGACTGTTCCTTTGCTGCCTAATATATCCCACTCCTTGACAGTTGCCATTGTAACAAGATAATCAGTGTTATTCATTTAAACTGTCAGTAGTTATTGTCTGATCGGTGTACATAATATATTACTGTGTGCAGTCAAACATTTAAGGGCAATTCAATTGTTTGAGAGCATTAGCTCCCATCTAAAGTGGCTGGAAGCTAATTCCGTTGTTTTGGATGACCAGCCACGAGACTGCACTTTTCACGAATTTCTGCTTGCACCATCCTGAGGTGCAAGTTGAATCTACATAAAGAAGGGGTTTGGGGATGGGCGAGAGTGCTGATCATGCCTTACCTGCACTGCTCCCAGCACTAAAGGTGCCTACACACTAGATGATGTGCTCATGATGCGATATTGTGAGCAATTTCCCTTGAACTCTCTCCGGCAGCTCCCAGGCTCTACAGGACACAAAATGGTGCTAAAAAGTGTCCAATCTGACTAAAGATCATTCTGCGCAAAATAGTGTATGAGATTGGCAAATCTTGCCTGCAGTAGGCAAGATCTGAAGATGCGATGTACGAAACACTGGTACGAGCATCGGCATCGTGAGTGGACACTCATGATTTGGACATATTTTACACAATTTGTCATTCCCGTGCAATGAAATCAGGCGAATCGTGTAAAATATCATCTAGGGGGTATGCACCTTTAGCACGAGAGTAGCCACTTATCGTGGCTAATCCTGTGGATTAGGATGCGAGAATTAATGATCTCCCAGCCAGGAGGAATGTACAGGTGTTAGGCAAGTGGTTCCCAAACTGTGCGCCGTGGCACCCTGGGGTGCTTCGGGACAGTTGTAGGGGTGCCTCGGTTGGTGGTCCAGCACCAAATCAAATTACATTACATTATTGGTCAATGTAATGTACATATGTGGACAAACAGAAGTGCAAACCTGTCCACCACCACATAACTAACCCTAAGGATGACAGATGAGCACAATTTACTTCACTTTACTACTTTACTACATTTATTCTGAATTTCTCCATAACAAACTTTTGGCTTAGAGGTGCCGTGAAAACAATGCTGATACTCTAGGGTGTCGTGGTTCAAAAAGTTTGGTAACCACTGTGTTAGGCCTTTATATAACAATATATTCTGCAGTCCGCTGTGCGTAATCTATATTTAAGAATGTAGGATTTTATATACTTGCTATAGTATTTATTATATGGTAAAATGGTAAAGATTTGCTTTACTACTCCATTTTCTAGTAGCTTTTTTTTCTTATGTACTTCTCTTGTTGTGCACCTATAGTTCAGACATATGAACTCAAGGCATAGCCACTGTATTTGGCTGTACATACCAGGCAGTGTAAGCACAGAGTTCCTTTCACATAAGCTGCAGGCAGTTCCTAAGGCTAAAAGATATCTGTGAATAAAGCAATCCATACGACACTAGCCCAAGGGCATGTTTACATCTAAGCATTAAAGCCACATGTAAAATACAACTATTATTAAGGCACTTTATCCCTATGAAAGTGACTTATACCTATGAAATATGTGAAATATACATATGAGCAGGTTGTAAAGTTGCATGCAGTAGCTTATATGTTTATTCCAGTGATTCCCAAACTGCACTGTGGCACACTGGGGTGCCTCGGGACACTTGCAGGGGTGCCTCAGGGTGGTGGTCCAGCACCAAATCTGATTATTTATGGTCAATGTAATGTAAATATGTGCACAAACAGAAGCGCAAACTTGTCCACCACTATAGAACTGACCCTAAGGATGACAGATAAGCACAATTTACTTCACTTTACTACTTTACTACATTTATTCTGAATTTCTCCATAACAAACTTTTGGCTTAGGGGTGCCGTGAAAACAATGCTGATACTCTAGGGCGCCGTGATTTAGAAAAGTTTGGGAACCTCTGGTTTATATGCTTAGCTGCATTTTACATGAGAAGATTACAGTTTGCCCATGGTGAACTTGCTAAGCTTAGATGTAAACCTTACCTAAGAGACTCCTTTATTTGAAATGCAAATTCCATTTACCACTCTAAAGCCTTCTCTATTATTATCATTTATTTATATAGACTAGCATATTCCGTTCTCCTTGTACTTGCATGGATTTTTCTTGGATGCTCTGTTTCCACCCACAATAGAAAAACATACTGCTACAGATGTGTCCATAGCCCCTTTTAGCTATGCCAAAATACTAATCTTAAGTACCTAGTACACTATTAGCAAACAAAGATGCAAAATTGATCAAAAGTAGCTAGAGTAAAAAGACAGGTCCAATGCGAGGTACCTGGGCCATTCATCGTTATGCTTTATCTGTCACTTTATCTTTTGCTACAAAAATACTAACTCCAAATACACTATAAGCAAAGTAAGATGCAATATTGAGGTAAAAGTAAAGCTGGCCATACACCAGGCCAACTTTCCTCCAACCATCCAACTAGTTGGAATAAAAATCCGGTAATGCATGGGAGCAATGACAATCAGCCATTTACTTTATTCCGGTAATGCATGGGAGCAATGACAATCAGCCATTTACTTTATTCCGGTAATGCATGGGAGCAATGACAATCAGCCATTTACTCCCAAACAATGGAAAATGGACGAAAGCTGTTGTTCAGACAAGTTCAACTCAAACCGAATTAACCAAATTCCCTGAACTACCTTTTTTGTGTTTTCCGGTGTTTGGGAGCAAATGGCTGATTGTCATTTGCTCCCATGCATTATCGGATTTTCATTCCAACCAACTAGTTGGATGGTTGGAGGAAAGTTGGTCTAACACGCCCATAAAATGGACCATCTCCGTACGTCTCTTCAGTCACTGCCCAGGAACACCCAGCACTTTTCTAAGACATCTCTGATACAGTGCATCTTAATGGCACCTTTGTGCATACACTCTGTGTAACCCATGCACCGTACAAGTTTTTAGGGATTTTCATACATTTGCAGTAGTAACAGAAAAAAAAATTATCTCAACTCCATGAACATAGGCATTGCATGCAGGCCCTATATGTGATCGAAGACACAAACTGCACAGGACCGTAATCACACAAGGCGTCTTGCGTCATGTAGCGTAAAAAAGATAGGTGTATGAGGACACATATGTAGGTGAATTAGCTTCTGAAAATTAAGCCTAGTGTACATGTGGTAGAGAGTACAGATTGTAAGCTTCTCTGGGGCAGGGACTAATGTACTAAATATTCTTTGTAAAGCACTGGTGAGTATGTGCAAGTTATATAAATAAATTCTGTCGCACTGTACAACTGCCCAAAATGTATGCACCAGTTATCAATCAAATTAGTAGTTCTAAGTGCTAAGTGTCCGTTCAGGCACCCAAAAGCCGGGCACGCTGCTGTTAAGGTGTCCAAAAGCCCTGCTTTGAGCAGATTTTTGCTCGTACCTCAGGAGGGTGCGAGCATAAATGCGCTGTAAGTGGTGGGCAATTGAAAGCTCCAGGTCACTTTAGACGGGTACTACGGACACCAAGACAATTGCATTCCCCCCTAAAAATAGTCACTTCACTAATCATTACAAAAACAACACAAAGTTTCTGAAATTGCAGAACTCTGTTAAATTAATGGCTGTAGAGAAAAATGTTTAAAAATGACTAATGGAAGAAGAGCATGTTTTTTACCCAGGTTTCCAGCTCTGAAACTTACAAAATAGCAACTGATCTAGGATTAATTGAGCAGAACCAAGAAGTTTAATGAGTTTTCATGGGATGTCTTAAAAATATCGACATTTACAATGTTGACCTCGCAATAAGTTACAGTATGCTACTGCTACATGTTTACTTTTAAGATATATACAGTATATTTTCAGTTGTCTGGTACAGGGCAGGTTTATGTTTAACATGTCCATTTTTCTATTATCTAGTTTTTTTTTCTTCCAAGCAATCTTTAATATTTGCCATTAAAACTGTGGAATAAAACACAACTGCAAATGTGACATCTTTAGAAAATAGTGATCAGTGGGCCAGATTCAGCAAGGATCATAATTGCAAAGCTGCACGCAGGCTATAGATATATGATGTATGCATGCAGGCTATAGATATATGATGTATGCACGCAGGCTATAGATATATGATGTATGCACGCAGGCTATAGATATATGATGTATGCACGCAGGCTATAGATATATGATGTATGTACGCAGGCTATAGATATATGATGTATGCACGCAGGCTATAGATATATGATGTATGCACGCAGGCTATAGCTATATGATATATGTCCGCAGGCAGCTTTGCAATTGCGATCCTTGTAGATATGGTAGTACAGCAGGAGGCATCACGCCTCCTGTGCATTACTTATCAGAGCTGGGTTGTCCAATGCAGCATCACATAATCTGGGTAACAGCCGGCTAAGGTGACCCATGGGGTCACGCAGCCGGCCTCTGAAGTTGAGAGGAATTTGGCCTCTTCCCCTCCTCTCCAATGGCGGCGACACGCCTCCGTTTCAGGAAATGTGAGGCCACCGCCGCCCCCTCCTCATTCACAAACTGCAGCAGACTGTCAATCACTAACAGTCTTGTCTGCGAGCGGGATCGCATACCCATTCTGCACATGCACAGAACGGGTCATGTGCCTGCGCAGATTCCCGAACATTGGGAATCTGCGTTTAGCAGTGCACTAGCACCTGCTTTTCATTGCAGTTGCTGGGTATACATGAGGGCAGGGCCGGTGCAATACGGTAAGCTGGACCTGCGCCGCCTTCTCCATTTGCTGGGCTCCTGCAGAGATTTTGTTACCAGTGGGTGCCCAGTGGCTTGTTCCCTGCAACTAGAGGCTGGAACTCACTGCTGTCTTGTGTAGAATGAGATGTCATGACGTCTCTCCCATACTGCCGAGCGCGAGGAGCTGTCAGACGGCGGCAGGCGCAGGGCTTCAGGTAAGTACAGTGTTGTGCATGTGACTCTGTCATTATGTGTAAGGGGCCTTACTACTGTGGGCATTGCATAAGGGGCACTACGACTGTGCATTGCGTAAAGGACACTACTACTTGTGGGCACTGTGCGGTGTAATGTGAATAAGATTGTACTACTGCCTGGTGTAATTTGAATTGGGGGTACAATTGTGTGGCCACGTACCTTTTTTGCAAGACCACACCCCTTTTTTGCAGCGCACATACTTGGGGAGGATCCAAGGATGCAGAGGTGCCGGGAGGTCCCCCTGAGAATGGCGGTTGCTGGAAAATGATCTTCCTTCAGCAGGCCAGCGGGTGTTTCTGACTGTTCGCATCAGATGCAACCATGTTTGGGAACACCTAGCCTGTGGTGGTGGTTGCATCTGATGCGACCACTCCAGGCAAATGGTTAAATGAATCTTTTAATGCTCTTTAACCCCTCTGCAACAAGTTTCCCTTTTAGGGTAGGTGCTTCTCTAGGCAGCCAGTGAGTTCCTGTTTCATACACCTGAGCATATATATATATATGTATGTATATGTCTTATATATATATTTGTGTCTAATGGGATGTGGAGGTAAAACTTTACTTTGTAGTTGAGGTGTAGTCGACATTGAACAATATATTTTTTGCATTCATAGTTCAGAGCTGAAAATTAAAATGCTGAGGTTTAGTGACCATTTAATAAATCCTCTTTGGTATCATTTGTATAGGCTTAATGGGTTCTATATACTCACTGAGGAGTCTAATGAGATGTGTGTACCAACCTTAACGTTTATGATTTTTAAAATTAGGAAATGGGGTATGCAGTCACTCCAATTAACATTCAGAGGTAAATGAAATAGCCTGCGAATTGCATGTAATGGCGACTTCCCAGCGAGTCCGGCTGTTGTTTTAAAGTAGCAATCATTTAAAAGACAAAATTTAGGTTGATTTTGTCTTTTAAATGATTGCTACTTTAAAACTTTGGACAAACTTGCCATGAAGTCACCGATGCCTGCAATTTGCAGTCTATTACATTTACCCCTCAGAATGTACTGAATGTTGACATGTACAGATGGTCGACAGTCACAATGTCAATACTGACATGTTAACATTGTCAGAATATTGACAGGTACAATGTCGACACCCGAGTGTAGGGATAGAGTTAAGCTGGGCATCCACTATACAGTTTTCTGTCTGATATCTGTCTAATCTGGCTGGTTGGAATGAAAACCTGTAATGTATGTGTGCAAATGACAATCGTCCATTTGCTGACAAACACTGGAAAATAGCCAAAAATGGTTGTTCAGACAAATTGGTTAAAACACACAAATTTACCCAATTTGAACAATTTTTTTTGTCCTTTTTTCAGTGTTTAAAACTATATGATTGATTGTCATTTGCTCCCATACATTACCAAGTTTTCATTCCAACCAGCCAGATTGGACAGATATCTGACAGAAAATTGTATAGTGGATGGCCAGTTTTAGATTAGGGTAATGGTGCGTACACACTGGGCAATTAAAGTGGACGACTGAATGATAACGATATCGTTCAGTCGTCCACTTTATCGTCCATTTTTAACACCAAAACGATGAACGATAACGATGATGCGCGTTCCCGCGGGTCGTTCGTCATTATCGTTCATCGGGTAAACATGCAGGCCAACCTGACGATATTGTCAGGTTGCTGCATGTTGGGGAGTGGGGGAGAGAGCTCGGCGCTGAACGATATCGTTAATGATATCGTTCAGCGGGTGAGCTCAATGTCATGAATGACATTGAGCACACCCTGCAGGGGACACACTAGACGATATCGCTCAGGGAGCATATTGTCTAGTGTGTACGCTCCTTAAGAGTAAGGTTCAGTTGAAAAACCCATTGTCAACACGCCGACTGTCAACATTCTGATTGTCAATAAAATATTTCACACTCGGGACAGGGGATTAAGGATTTATTTCAAAACGCTACAAAGCAAAACTATGATAGCATCTTAGACAAAATAGTGTAGAATTCAGAAGCCAAATTATATGTAGCTGTACTAGGGGTCTTTTAGGAGCCAGAGGTGATCTGCAACAATTGCCATCCAACATCAGACTCCCAAAAGCTGTCACTAGCAGTGATTTCCTATCCTGTCATTTGTCTATCTATGCTGTAAGCGGCTGGTCCCATCCGCAGTACAACCATTGTACAAACCTATATTGTGCCTATGTATTGCATTGTAGTTACTTATCCCAGTACCGATTAATTACCAAACTACCAATGATCATGCTATGTATAACTGTGGCTCACTGTAGTATTGCACGGCTTTCATTGTTCTGTTTTAGATTTTATTTAAATACACTTTAGTACTAATGTAAATGTTTCTGTATGTGGCTTAAGCCGGAAGCTTTACACGGTATAATGTCATGGGCTGCATAGAGCCGCGACTATCGCGATTGTGTAACGTAACTGCCGATGCCGTGAGTGAGTGGGCTCTGCCCTCTGTTTCCGCCACTCACGGGTTAAGCCGGGAGCAGCAGAATGTAAACTCCAATAAAGTGGCTGCTGACTTCCTCTGGTAATTACGGGCTGGCGGAAGTACGTCAGTTATCTGCTTTGGGCTTTTTTTCTGCTGCACTGTACAATTCAGTGTGGAGAACATTTCCTCCCCCTCCGATCGCTGATCTAACATCTCCCCATCTGTGTCTGCTTACAGGACCGGAGGATCGGTGACCCGGAGGAGGCCCAGCCGCCCGGAGAATGCCCGGGGTGTAAGGAGAGAAAGAGAGAGAATGGCAGAGGCGGCGGCACAGAGGAGGCAGGGGATCGGCAGCAGTCAGTGTCTGTGATTACTGCTCTATTCCTCCTCTTCCCCCCGCTCATTCCTCTGCTGCTGACTGATACACCCGACCAGGAACGGGAGAGGAAGATTTCTATGTGTACAAGGGGGTGCCCTGACTCCCTCCCACCACCACCACCACCACATGAGGGATTTCTGACCCCCCCTCCTTCTCCTTCTTCACCAGGATGCTGCTGCTGCTGCCTTTAAAGGATCTTGGGCAGGGTCTGAGCCTTACAAATGGGAAATATTGTGGCAATTTAATGGCACGGAAAAGTTGCAATACAAGTGGTCACTAAGCAGAATTGAAATTGAGTGCAGGAAATATTAACTAAAGAACAGTAGTCGGTATCTTTGAAAGACCATCTGTGGGCTACTGGAAAAAAACAAAACAAAAAAGTGTACAGTGCTTTACTGGATTATATATTTATATAGATATTGCATAAATATTTCTTTTACCTAAGTAACCATTGCATCCAGTTTCCAGTATCCATTGTGGTTAGTAATTGGATTTGTGGATTCAAGGTCACTCAGTGGAATTTCCCTGTGGATTTATAATTCGCTTTTTTTTGTTGTTTTATTGAAAGAAGATGGATGTCAAAATAAAACAGCAAAGCAGGAGATCTAGATCTCAAAGGGACAGGGTGAGGAGAAGAGACCCATCTGTCAGGGATCCCCGAAACCAGAGCCCCTCCTCTGGCTCTGAAGCCGAAAGGGGCCTGGGAAAGGAGAATTCAAATCAGAATGGTAAAAATCCAGCTGCTTCAGCCAGAAATGCCAGACCGCCCAGACGTAAGAGGAGAGAATCCAGCTCTCAGGAGGAGGATATAATTGATGGGTTTGCAATTGCCAGCTTCAATACCCTAGAAGCCTTAGAGGTAAGAATGGGTCCTATCATCTTATTTATGGTTGATGCACTGGTTATCTGTGTTTAATGTTATGGTAATTCTTGTGGTTCTTGGGCTAATGCATCTCATTTCCCTCTTTATTAAAGCATCATTTTATAATGTGCCTATTACAATGCTTTATGCACTCCTGATGATATACTACATGCATTATTGTTTAAATCATGTTCTGTGTTAATCGGGGAGTGAGTGTTTTGGTTTTTGCGTTTTTATTTCTTTCAGTGGTCTTTGAATGTTGCCAGTCTCTTACTTGACACAGATTTGCTTCCTTAATACAGTAAATATAGGCTTTTGTGGTGATTTTCATTGTTGTGAAGCACTATGTAAAGAAGACATGCATTTATTATGCCTTGTCAATAGGAAAACGTCACTGACTATGTCCATTTAGTTTACTGGTTGTTCCTATTTCAGACAATATTCCACATTAAGCATAATTATGGCTATTTGTTCAGTTTCATGAATATATAGTATGTAATGGTTGCAGGTGTGTCTATGTATTAATGTTTATATAGATATACTTAAGTATGTATATACAGTTTCTGTGGTGATTTGCATTTCTTATATTAGTTTGCAATATGTGCTTTAAAACTCAGAAGATGTGAATCTCTAAACATTAATTTACTTATTCAAATATTTAAGATTGTTAATCATCTTACTTTCGCATTGCACCCCTTACCAACATTTGGCATAAACAACCCCTTACTATTGTAGAACCTTGTATTACCAGTGCTATTATGACTCTATAGAGTTTTGTTCATGGAGTTTATCTCCTCCAGAGCAAGTTCAAACTATACAAGTGTACAAGCTAATAAATTATATAATTTAAAGTAACTGATGGTATTTAACAAAAGCATAATAGTCTAGGGCCTAGGCAAATGTGTGTAATGGTCCTGTGTATAGATGGGAGGTGGGTTCTTCTGTCATAATGTTTGGGTACAACTCTCTCCCCTAGCAATCTCTGCCCTATTTAGAATGGATCGGGAATGTTAATTGCTAATGATATGTGATACAAACCAGGAAACCGTGTATAAAAGAGTATATCCTGTGTGTTTTGCTTTGTCTGTTTTTGCTAACCCTTTTTAGATATGTTTCTCAAAGGAAAAATAATTATGGCCTCTAATGCACCACAGAATGCAGTGTTTATATATTGCTTTTAGATTGAGATTCCAGTGGTTAATGAGATTGTTAAATGTGTATGTGTACATAGAATTTGAAAAATTCATCCCTTGGTTACGCAGATCATTTTTATTAAGTTGCTAATATGGCTGATTCTGCTTTCAGTGTGGGTTGCATGTGTTTTCTTGTTTTTATTCTACAATGCTGGTAATCAGTGCATACTTTACAGTAATCTCTCTGCATGTGAAACTTAGAACTGGTATAATTTTATCACTCAATTTTTCTTTTTAGTAAGGGGAAAATTTTACAGTTAATAATATGAATAACAGTGTCATTATCATGTACAAATTGTGTTGTAAACATACTTTCTGACAGACACAATCTGTTTAGTCCCACATTTGTACAGGACACCTGCTGACGCTACCTAATTGTTAGGACCTTGGCTGGCTTTCCCACACTCAGTGGGAAATGATAGGAAGAGACATGCAGCTATGATTTTATAAAATAATAATAAAGAATAGCCCCCCACCCCTGAAATGAGAGAAGAATAAACATTCTGTATGTTAAATAGGCTCCGTTGCTGCAAGCTGTAAAGCACTGTCAGTGGTGCTTTATATAACTTCAGCAATGATCAATCTGCCAGTTATCTGCTTAATAAAGTTGGACATACTTGTTCTTTAACTTGAGCCTTCAGCCATAATACAGAGCTTACCTGAGTTCTTAGTAATTTTAGGCAAGTCACTGCTTCTTAAGTAAACAGCATTTGCTAAGTAAACAGTGCTTGTCTCTACAAAGTAGAGGGGAGTGTTTATTTTTATTAAACCTTTTCTGTAGGCTACAAGCAACTGCATTTCAATTTCTTTCACATTAATCCTTCTACTTCCTCAACATTGTCTGCCCAAAATACAAACGTTGTTTGCTTTTGTCACCCCTTTTTGTATTTCTATTTCCATAAATCATTTGCATGTTGTATTGTGTGACTTTTTGGAAGGGGTGCAGTATTTATTATCTGTTTACCTTGAAACATAGTTTGCTACATTCATATTGTATATTGCTCCTCTGCTAATAGCACCTTTAAGAGGAGTTTTAAAGGTATGGGTACGGGACACCGGCAGTCATAATCCTGACGCCAGCAACCCAACAGGGTTAAGATACCGACACTTGTCGGTCAGTATCCTAACCCTCCCCCTCTCCCTCCCCTAACACTCCTTCCCCGGTGCCTAATTCTAAACGCCCCCCCCCCCCCCGTGCCTAAAACTAACCTCTCCCTCCCCGCACCTTAAACCTAACCTTCCCCCTTTAGTGCCTATCACTAACTCTCCCCCTAACCCCCGCTACTTACCTTCGGGATTCCAATGCTGGGATTCTGACAGGTGCCGGGATTCTGACCGCCGTAATCTCCGCGGTTGGGATATCGACCGCGTCCCGTTTTAAACAATGTGCACAAAGTTTGTTGATGGGTTGTCACTTACAGAAAATGCTATGAATCATTTGATCAATATATGTTTGCACTTGTGACCGTATGTAATGCTGCATGGGACATGAATATCTAACATGTTGGGAAGATACAGTGGTATTAAATGATGATATGTAATTGGACCGAGGGCATAGCTGTTGACCAGGCTTTATGATCAGTACTTATGCTGGGTACACACTGGAGCAATGTCTGGTCGTTTCGTAACGACAAATCTGTTACATCGCTCAGTGTGCACCGGTGGTTACGCACTCACGCTGTCGCTAGCACATGTGTTGCACATCAAACCTAGCAATATCGCTTGCGACCTGTAGTAAGTTAATGAAGGACGGAACATTGATCGTTCCGACGTTTATTAACTCGTTCCAGTGTGTACGGGCAATCCATGTTCAAGAGCATTCGTTCCAATGTCTGAACAAATGCCCATCGCTCCAGTGTGTGCCCAGCTTAAAAGTGATTCATTATTGAGATTCCACAGATCAAATTCCATGTACAATATGTCCCTTTTATAAGACTTATAATTCAGTTTTCTGATGTAAAACACTTTAAGATGCCTTAAAGTATGCTCATTCATATCCTAATGGTGCATACCCACGGTCAGATGAACGATTTTAACGATTTTAGACTGTATTAAAATGAATGGAATCGTCCAAATCTGACTGCAAACACATCTGATGTCAGATATCATTATCTGACATGTCCGATTTTCTTTCAGATATGAACGATTTTTAAAATTGTTATTCATATCTGACACAAAATCTGACCGTGTGTATGCACCATAAGACTTTAATAATCCAGATCCAGTGGTTTATTTTATTATCTTTGCTCTGGGCGGTTGATTTGCAGCATGTAAAATTAGCGTACTTCCCCCTTTTTTACAGTCTTGATACTTTGCATCCTTTCCTTGCTGTAAGTGCCTGGCTATCAGAAGTACTTTCAATGAGTGATTGCAGACGTCTTTCAAGCTGTTGTGAATATATACTTAGTTTCGGAGTGGTAAAAAGTAACTAGGTCTTAGAGTCCTGTGACACATTCCTCTTCAGCCCATAAATAAATATGAGCATAACTTGGGGAAGAACTGCACTGCACCACTGACTATATATGATGAGGGGAAAACACTTCTGTAACTTCTACAGACACAAACGCAGCCGAGATTGTTTAGTAAAACTTCTTGTTTACTCTGCAGTGCATATGACAAACCTGCTGGAGGATAGGGTCCATTGGTAAGACTTGGCGTTCTTAATGTACCCATTAAAAGTGCTTAAACAGTCAGTCTTGTTTTCCTGGCCAATTCTAGCGTTCCCATTCTGTCTTCTATTTTTATTTTTAATTGCAGACTTTAGAAAAACATCTAGTTGGGAGCTGTAAGCACTCTGTGTTGTTTCTTTGCTTGAAGTAGTTCTCCTTTTGTATTCCATTCACTTTTTACAGCAGTCAATGATTAGGAGAAATTGCCCTTCTCTGCTCTCTTTCTTGCAGTAATTAAACAAAATAAAAGACCCTTTTTTTGTTTTAAAGGAGGATTGTGAAACACAAAAGCATCTTAAAGACAGGATCATATTATTCTTTAATAAGTATCTTGTTCTGTCACAAGAAAAAAATGTAAATAATAGACTGCAATAATAACTCAATGTGCTGAGCTTCCATCTCTCATTTCAATGAATGCTGCCTGTTTAACACCTTAATTGTCACTTTTGTTTTTCATCAACTTAAGCTTCATCCAGCTCTTAGAGCACTGAATACCCATTGTGTTTCTGAATGAAGTAATGAGCAGTGTCACAATACAAGTCATCCCTGCTCTGTCATGAATCTTCTCTTGACCAAAATGCGATCATAAACCCTTCCTTTTCATCCATGCTTTATAATGCTTCTTATGAAGCCCTTTCTTGAAGTCAAACCCTATTAAATGGGCAGAGCACTGACTAAATGTCAGTGTTCAACAGCGGAGATGGTATTACCTGGATTTCAAGCTTCCTGAACGAGAGAGAATGTTATTAGATTGTGCCATGTTATTTACAGTGATTTAACAGTTCCACGTTTGTGCTGTTTGTCTGTTATACTTTTATTACTTTTGACATGTAAAATGTTTCTAATCCCAGGAAATATGTTGTAGTGCCGCTAATAGACACCTCCTTGAGATTTACTCTCTCCTGATTGGAGGCCTGAAGCTGTTGTTAATAGATGATCTGTGGTCAAAGAAATATGAAATGCACTGACCATGTTTATTAGCTGTGTTAATATGCTGAAAAGTGACCGTGGAAAGATGTATGTGTCTCTGGACAAAGGTTCATTTCCATAACGGAGAAAGGCAGAATTCTGTGAAGTCTGGGGAGCTTACACTGGAATGTTA
This sequence comes from Taudactylus pleione, assembly GCA_031769625.1. Classification (NCBI taxonomy): domain Eukaryota; kingdom Metazoa; phylum Chordata; class Amphibia; order Anura; family Myobatrachidae; genus Taudactylus; species Taudactylus pleione. The sequence goes on along the minus strand of JAUIMM010000190.1, from coordinate 5,322,034 downwards.
AAAGCTTCTATATTCACTGTTTGTAAAGGGCTTGAGATCATGAAAAAAAATCTCTGTATATCTATTTCTAAAGATACAGTAATGCTCTGTAATCTGTGTTGCACAATATGTTGCTTGGGTTATTACTTTACTCTCTGTTTTAACTGATTTAGAGGCACTTTTGTGTATATTTTTGTTTACGTTTATAGAGCCCTTTACCTGAGAGAGTTCTCACATGGGAATATTACTTGCTGAATTTACTCACCAGCTGACCTAGCCATTATTTACCGTACAGTGACAAGCTGTTGAGACCCTAGATATAAGAACAGTGGCAATGATAAATGCATCTCAACAAGAATTATACCAACAGTAAAAAATGTCTTCAAATGCAGAATAATTTTTGCATAGATGGGTGGCATCACTGTTTTTGTCTTCTGTATATGAGATTGGCATCACATAGTGGACCTCACATGAGTGCTGACCTGGGCCAGGAGAGAGCTTTGTCCAGCTGAACTAGTTAAGCATACTAGTCAAGATAGAATATTGATCACTTACTAGATTGTGTGGGGGGCTTTTAAGTTCTGGAATTTTTTTTGCAACATATTGGGGGAGTCCAATTTAATGCAATATTTTATTCCCCTCACACCTTCATGGGGTGCAAGAGAAAACTTAGGATATTGGTGGGCACGATGTGCCATTCCAGAGCAGCACATCGCATAGAATTGAATTTCCATAATTGAGAAACCTTTCTAAGAGACTTTTGTGAATGGATTTATTGGCAAATATGGCATTTAGCAGGTATTTTTAGCATCTACCTATGTTTTAGACTTGATTTAGCCACGGAAAATGGCTAAACCCATCTAAAGTCCTGGTTAGTGTGCCCGGACAGCAATTTGGGCCCCCAAAACTAGGACTTTTCACCAACTTCTGCTCGCCACCTCCCCCATTTAAGTGTAATTCATAAAATTGTGTGCATCGTTTTCTCACACATTGCCATGTATTCTGTTCTGTTTTTTTTTTTTAATCTATATATATATTAAATACATTTATTATCATTAGTTACATTTTTTTTTTCCTTGGTTATTATGAATGGTGAACAAAAAACCATGTCCATTTGATGGTAGGTACACATCTAGTCTATAATACTATGCACCCTGTTTGTGCAATTTTATTTATCTGTATAAAGGTATATTGCTATGAATTACATAAGTCTAGTTCTCTATTCTCTTTTCATATTGTTTCTATATATTCTATTACTGTTTGAAAGAGTATTTGTTTACACACTTGCTATATTGACATCTAATTACTCAACCTGTTACTGCAGAGTTTATGCCATTGGGTGTGTACAGGTGGATGTGTGAACACGGGGTCATTCAGACCCGCTCGCGAGCGCAGGACGCTCACAAGCGGGTCGATGTTGCCCCACTGCGCATGCGCACGATGGAGGGAGCTCCGTCGTGCGCATGCGCGAGACCCGGATAGCGACGGGCTCTCCGTCGCTCCGGGTCTCGCACCAATGGGGGCGTGCTGTCGATGTTGATTGACAGCACGCCCCCTTTGGTGGGCGTGCCGGGGGCATGGCTGCCAGACGGAGGCGTTCCCATGGGAACGCCTATTGTCTGAAGCCGGTCCCACTGACATCAGTAGTGATGTCAGTGGGAGTGATTTTGGCTCTGATAGAGCCAAAATCACTCCAGGGCTTGCGGCAGCGAGACCCTACCGCAGGGTCTCCGTCGCAAGCCCGATGGTCTTGACCATCATGACCATCATCATGGACGCTCGCTATAGCTGTGGGTGGTAACCCACAGCTATGCGAGCATCCATGAGGCCGCTCCATTTTCAGGGAGGAGGGCCCTGATTCAGAGCGAGTGCTCTGGTCAGAGCGTTCGGCTCTGAATCAGGCCCACAGTTCTCTTTCAATGACAGGAGAATGGGTCCAAATTACTATTCCTCCAGCGCAGTTTCTAATAATGAAAATAATAATATAATGGTTATCTTTTATCATGCTATTTACTGGACTGCATAGTTAATTCAAGGTTTGTGCAAGGGAGTGTAGTGTATTTACTATTTCCAGGAAAAATTCCAATGATTGGAATGCTGTTTAGTTACTGTGATTCCCAACTAGAAAACGTGTGACCAGGTACTGCATTACGCTTGTTTTCTAGCCAGAAGTTTTAGGTGTGATTATAGGAAGGAAATGGGTCAATAGCTGGTTCAGATCCAGACGCTTCCGAAGTGTTAAGATCCCGACAGTAGGGGGAGGTAAGTACCCTAACCCTGCCCCTCTCCTAACCTAATCCTCCCTTAGTGGCGCCTAACCTCCCTGGGCGGTGCCTTACCCTAACCCTAAGTCCCCCCTGGGGGTGCCTAATACTACCCCCCCCCCCCATCCCCAGGTAAGTACCATACTTACCGGTGTCCAGGAGTCCGTCGTTCGGAATGCCGATGCCGGTATCCTGATCCCATTCTGGAGAGCGGCATCTGCATTTTGCCGGTGGACAGGATTCTGGTGTCGGTATATCAGCATCCGGAATCCCGTTTGCATGTATTATAACTACATCCCGATAGGAGAACAGTAACTAAAGCTATGCAATGGTAATGATATGTACATATTCGACTAGATAATTAAATATTTTCTGTTTTCTTATTGTATCCTCATACATTTAGTTTTATTTATTGCAATATTTTTGTACAGCGATGCGACATACAAAATACATTGATATAGTAGATTTTGTCTGTAGATCTTGTGTAGTGAGAATTCACCCCTCTGACTCATGTTGTGGTGTTTGAAGCATTAAATGAAAGGACGTAGTAGAGGGAAGTTGACTGTAGTTAGACCAAGGCAGAGTGAGAGACCACACTGAGTTCAGTGGTAAGTGCAGCCCTATATGATGAATCCAAAATGACACCTTAATTAGTAACCTCATTTGAAAACTGATGAGGCATTACAAGACTGTATCATTTGTGCATACACCATATTCATTATATTCAGCTGAAATTAATAATCTCTCTTGACAATGTCTGAGTCACCGTGATCCAAAATGAGATAAACTGATGATGGTATTTAAGTCATGTTTGATCTTGTGTGCCACGTTCAAGTGTTGAATGTGCACTGGGGTGGCCAAGAGCAGCAGTAAATGAGATTTTCCGGAATTAGTGTCATTTTCACAGGTAAGAAAAAGATACAAAGCTGCGGATTCATTGCACCTGTGTTTGATCATGCAAATCACCAGTTACTTCTGGGCCTAGAGATGACTGTTGCTTATGAAGATATGTAACTAATGAGAATGATACCCTTTATCTGTGGCAAGATCTGAATAACCTGGGGCCAGCCATAGATGAGATGTTGAGTAACAGCTTGAGGCTGTGTGAGTGCTTGCAGCTGTTTGATGCCGGCATGTGTTTGCATAGTGATTAGAGTGTTACAGACCTGTACTCCTTCCTAGGTGTGTGTTATCAGTGGATGTAATGATTTATCTTATCATTTCCCGTCTATCTGTTTTGTTCATTCTATGACCAAAATATTGAGTGTTGTCCTATTTGAATATGCACATAAATCCAAGCATTCATTTTTCGGGATCTCTCAGGATAATGCATCTAAATATAGACACAGTACAAATTGTATCTATAACACTTGTGCAAATGAAGTTATTAATGTCAGTACAGCTCCCTACTATTGTGCAGTTAGTGCCTAAACCTAAGTCTCCCCCCTTCGTGCCTAAACCTAACCCCCACTAGGGGTATCTAACACTAACCTCCCCCCAAAAAACTTAACGCTAACCCCGCTATGTAACCTAAACCTAACCCTCTCCCCTCCCCCCCCCCATGCGGCAAACACTAAGGATGACCCGTACCTACCTAATTCGGGCAGCCGTCCTTCTGTGTTCCAGCGTCGGTATTTCGACGCTTATCTTAAGTCCCTTGTCGGGATTCAGCCATCGGGATTTAGACCTACATCCCCCCTACTATTGTGCAGTTATTAATGTCACTACAGCTCCCTACTGTTGTGCAGTTATTAATGTCAGTACAGCTCCCTACTGTTGTGCAGTTATTAATGTCAGTACAGCTCCCTACTATTGTGCAGTTATTAATGTCAGTACAGCTCGCTACTATTGTGCAGTTATTAATGTCAGTACAGCTCCCTACTATTGTGCAGTTATTAATGTCAGTACAGCTCCCTACTATTGTGCAGTTATTAATGTCAGTACAGCTCCCTACTATTGTGCAGTTATTATTGTCAGTACAGCTCCCTACTATTGTGCAGTTATTAATGTCAGTACAGCTCCCTACTATTGTGCAGTTATTAATGTCAGTACAGCTCCCTACTATTGTGCAGTTATTAATGTCAGTACAGCTCCCTACTATTGTGCAGTTATTAATGTCAGTACAGCTCCCTACTATTGTGCAGTTATTAATGTCAGTACAGCTCCCTACTATTGTGCAGTTATTAATGTCAGTACAGCTCCCTACTATTGTGCAGTTATTAATGTCAGTACAGCTCCCTACTATTGTGCAGTTATTATTGTCAGTACAGCTCCCTACTATTGTGCAGTTATTATTGTCAGTACAGCTCGTCTTATTGTGCAGTTATTAATGTCAGTACAGCTCCCTACTGTTGTGCAGTTATTGTCAGTACAGCTTGCCACTGTTGTGCAGTTATTAATGTCAGTACAGCTCCCTACTATTGTGCAGTTATTATTGTCAGTACAGCTCCCTACTATTGTGCAGTTATTAATGTCAGTACAGCTCCCTACTATTGTGCAGTTATTGTCAGTACAGCTCCCTACTATTGTGCAGTTCTTGTCAGTACAGCTCCCTACTATTGTGCAGTTATTAATGTCAGTACAGCTCCCTACTGTTGTGCAGTTATTATTGTCAGTACAGCTCCCTACTATTGTGCAGTTATTATTGTCAGTACAGCTCCCTACTGTTGTGCAGTTATTAATGTCAGTACAGCTCCCTACTATTGTTTAGTTATTGTCAGTACAGCTCCCTACTATTGTGCAGTTATTAATGTCAGTACAGCTCCCTACTATTGTGCAGTTATTAATGTCAGTACAGCTCGTCTTATTGTGCAGTTATTAATGTCAGTACAGCTCCCTACTGTTGTGCAGTTATTGTCAGTACAGCTTGCCACTGTTGTGCAGTTATTATTGTCAGTACAGCTCCCTACTATTGTGCAGTTATTATCAGTACAGCTCCCTACTATTGTGCAGTTATTATCAGTACAGCTCCCTACTATTGTGCAGTTATTATCAGTACAGCTCCCTACTATTGTGCAGTTATTAATGTCAGTACAGCTCGCCTTATTGTGCAGTTATTAATGTCAGTACAGCTCCCTACTGTTGTGCAGTTATTAATGTCAGTACAGCTCCCTACTATTGTGCAGTTATTAATGTCAGTACAGCTCCCTACTATTGTGCAGTTCTTGTCAGTACAGCTCCCTACTATTGTGCAGTTCTTGTCAGTACAGCTCCCTACTATTGTGCAGTTATTGTCAGTACAGCTCCCTACTATTGTGCAGTTATTGTCAGTACAGCTCCCTACTATTGTGCAGTTATTAATGTCAGTACAGCTCCCTACTGTTGTGCAGTTATTGTCAGTACAGCTTGCCACTGTTGTGCAGTTATTATTGTCAGTACAGCTCCCTACTGTTGTGCAGTTATTATTGTCAGTACAGCTCCCTACTGTTGTGCAGTTATTATTGTCAGTACAGCTCCCTACTGTTGTGCAGTTATTATTGTCAGTACAGCTCCCTACTATTGTGCAGTTATTATCAGTACAGCTCCCTACTATTGTGCAGTTATTATCAGTACAGCTCCCTACTATTGTGCAGTTATTATCAGTACAGCTCCCTACTATTGTGCAGTTATTAATGTCAGTACAGCTCGCCTTATTGTGCAGTTATTAATGTCAGTACTGCTCGCCTTGTTGTGCAGAAGACATTTTGATGAACCTTTTGTGCTTTTTGACTTGAGAGAGGACCAAAGCTTATAAAATGCTAATATTTTTATCTTAACCTTTTCCTTGCAATATGGCCGACCCCACAAACTTTTGGTTAGGGCACCCAAATGGTAAAACTTGGACTTTTCGCACACTTCTGCTTGCCACCTCAGGAAATGTCTGCGCTGGCGGCATTCAATCCCAAACAAAGCTACAGTTGAATTACTCCATCGGGCGTCCAAAAAAACAATTGAAATCTCTCTCCCCCATGAGAGAGGTTTATGCTGGAATTAAGTGGGATAATCTAATAATATATTATGCACCTGTGTTGTGCAGATATTGCTGGCCCCCCTAATGGAGGGAATTCAATTTACTGTGGATGTGCCTTGATGCTCAGCTGCGCACATGTCGGTCATATATGGAATTGCCAACATTCCAAGGTTTCCCTTGCAACTCTATGGGGTGCGAGGGATAACTTGCGATATTGGTGGAAGCGATGTGCAGTTCTGGAACAGCGTACCACATCCATCAGATTGAATTCCCCCCCACGGAGTCTCAAGCAGTTGATTATATTTGTCTCGGGAAGGCTTTGCTCACAGTAGCAATGTGGTTGTCTAGGCCTGTTACCCATTACATTGCCATGAATGAGAAGCTCACTTTTTGGGACAGTTTTCATTTAAAACTTTAATTTAACTCTTATTCCACACAAATTCGTTTTACTTTTTTGGTAGAATTAGTCCATAAGAATTTTACTATATTAATTAATATAGATAATATTTTCTCAATACTGGGAATAATTACCAGGTATTCTGTTATGCTATCTGTAATGGTAGTGCACAAAAAACATGGAAGTATCTGTGTACATACTGAATGCAAGGGTTTCCAGACATTAGAGTGATCCATGTGTTCATTAATAGATAACCTTCCAGCATGCTCGGTGTCCTGTATAAAATTGCTGGTTGCCTATAATTATGATTAGCATGGCTGACTGAGGAACCGCAGTGACTTTAAAGCAGGGTGATTGTTGGGGGTGCTGCATTTGTCAGGATTTTTATGGGGAGATGCACTAAGCCTTGAAGGGTTTTAAAGTACCAACCAATCAGCTCCTGTCATGTTACAGGCTGTTTTTGAAAAGTGACAGTTAGTAGCTAATTGGTGTGTACTACTTTATCTCTCTCCACGGCTTAGTACATCTACCAAGGTGGGTACACACCTGACAGATATATCTGCAGATGATGGTCGTTCATACACCCTGAACGGCCATCATCTGCTTGTGCCCTCGGGTCCTAATTGAGCAATTATTGGATGTTCTGGAACAATACTGAGACAATGTATTCCCTCACACGGCGTTCGGCTGACTGAGTATCCTGTGGAGGAAATATGGAAATTCCATACTCCATGCCACGGCGTATACACACCGCACTGTCTGCACATGGCAGCCCAATGTCCTGTTTAGTGACTTTGTTTTGACTTTTTAGGGCACACTTTGAACCTCATCAAGATTTGGGAAAAATTACATTGCCTCATATTTTGCCCAGTATTTGTACCTAGCTGGATTTTCTCCTATCTAAAAATAATGCCTAATGACATATTTTAAAAATCAAACTGTAAACTGTAGCTATGTGTATAAAGACCTAGCACTTTCTGCTTCCTTTTCATTTTATTTACAGTCACGCCTCATGGTTTTATAAAGATAAATTATTTACAAAAGAAAATTCAGTTTATGCATGTTTAAGACTTGCATCAGTAGCATCCCACGATATAACCTTTCTGAATTCACTAGGGGTCATTAGTGATAGGAACTTCTTTGTTACCACCTAGGTTATGCTTTCATTATCTTTCATTAGATCCTTGCACCCAGAAGCGACACAGAAAAACTTCAGCACAATGGACCCAAAACATTTTGTAGACAGGAGGAAAATATGACTCGCAATTAGTGAGGATTATTGTTTGTGATTCAGCTCAGAGCAAATGATGCCTGAGAACCCTTTCCTGAATGTTACATGTGCCTGATATTTATATGCAACTTAAGCATTTTGCATATGACGTAGCTTAATTGGCAAATTGGTTTTAGCAATACATAACCAAAATCAAGTGATTTAGGCTGGGTACAGTAATTTTCACATGGCACTAACAGACCTGAGTGATGTGCTTCCCTCTCCTTGTGTGTGTCCCAATCTGCACTTTGGCTGAGCGACAGGATTGGCCTGTGCGGCTGGTATAAATTCCCCTACACACTAGACGATATTTTGAACGATATGGCTGATTCTGACGCATCAGAACGACAAATCGTCTTGTGTACTCATCAAGCGCGCTCCCGTGGCGTCGTTCATCGCATCTTCAGATCTTTTGTACATGCAGGAAGATCTGTCAATCTCGTTAATGATTTGCCGCAGATCGTGCAGTGTGTTTGCACCACCAAACGACATGGTTACATTATATAGTTAACGATCTAACCACCAAAAGATGCAGGATATATGGTTTTTTAGATTGCACAGTGTGTATGCACTATATCGTTTCCCTGGAGTTCAGGGCAAATCGTTGACATTGCATCGTTTGCAAGTCATCTAACGTGTAGGGCCTTTAGAGTTAACAATAGCATTGTGATAATACGTAACAATTGTCCTGCCAAACAATAGGTTTCAAACTAGAAAACAACAAACTGTGCGTATTATTTATTTTTTACATTGTATGAGCTGTAATTCTGAAACTCTATCCATTGCCAGGTCTTTGTTTAAAATGTAGATGCAGTAGTCCTGTGTATGATAGGCCCCTGAGGCCTGTTTAATAACATGCCACAAATATGTAGCCCTGCAAACATTCACATACTTTATCGGTTGAAAGTAGGATTAGTGTCTCTCCCCCTCCCCCTCTCCCATCTCTTTTTTTTCTCTCCCTCTTTGGGGCTAATTAATTTGTTTTTTAAGGCGAGATAATTATTGGAAGCCCAATGTTGCAATTCGATTTGTTTTGGGGCATCCATTAATGACCGTGCTTGTCGCTCCCGATTAGACCGGGTTTAGCTGTGTAAATCAGCTAAACCCGTCTGAAGTCCTGGTTACTATACCCAAACCACAGACTTTTTGTGCACATTGCTGCTTGCCACCTCAGGTGGGGCTGAGCAGAAATGCCGGCGACTGTTAACCCGCCAACAGAGCAACTACTTAATGCTCAGGGTCACGCCCAGCACTGACAGGCGCCAGCGCAAACAATTAAATCGCCCCCCTTTGCCGTCTGTCTCGCTCTCTGTAATGGGTTAGAGCAGGACACAGCACTATAACCTTGCTTTGCTAATATTTTCATCTTCATCACTTTGTACACTTATTATTTTCAAGCTATATATACATCATGCAACATATTGTGTGTTTCACTGTATTTTAATCTTCGCAATGTAAACTGCGACAGTTGGTTTGTTTTTGTATATAGATATCAGCTGTCTTTCACTATTCCTTTTGTCTCATTATTCCTAATCCAGTAGGCAGTGTGTCATGGAAATACATCTGTTCTGTGCTCTCCCCCTAGCACAAGAATGTTCTGTCTCATTCGCTGATTGCAGTCCATACACACTTCAAGATGTCAATACATTACAAGCATTACCAGCAGAAATATTCCAAACAATTACCACAGTTAACTCTTATCACAGGATAATTGTGACAGCATAATATGGATGTATTGAGCAGTGCATAATATGTCACTGACTATGAGTGATGCTACTGGATTTGGAAATATACAGAGGAATCTAGTATTTCCCTGGGTATCTGATTACGGTACAAAGATGAATGCTGAAATTTAGCTGAACTGGTGTAGTTACCATTTTCTGTAATCATTTTTATCTGCACACTCTGTAGTAGACCTGACACCTGGGCCAATACAAACAGTTCCAAGGCCCCTTATTGTACATGCTATATTAGGAGCCTAAATAAAAGAAAGGCCATTACAGTGGCTGGCTCGCTTTGCTGCGAGTTTCTAGTTATTGTACTCTGGACAAGGGTGTGTTTAACTTCTGTTTTGAGGCTTGTTTAATTTGTGCAAAATAAAGTTTTCTGATTACTTTGGGCTTTTTCAAATATAGAAATTCCAAGGTTAGGTGTGACCTTACTATCCTATAGAGAATGCGTATTACACTTTGAAGAATTGTTAAATTGTTTTTAGTTTATTTGATAAATGTCATGCTAGAGCCGTTTGTGATTTCAATTAAAACTGCACAATGAATTGCTAGCTTTAAGCTCTGTTGTGTGAAATCTACCCCAGAATAGGGAGTAGCGGTCACAGGGGCTAATGCAACGCTGAGCGCAGATTCCTAATTATTGGGAATCTGCAAGTGCGCAGGACCCATTCTGCGAGTGTGCGGAATGGGTCCTGCGTAATCGCACGCAGTCCCTTCGATGCCTCCACTTGTTTGACAGGCAGAGGCATTTAAAGGGCGGTGGCGGCCAGCGTTCCCGGAAACTGGCGTGGCTGCCCCATTTTACAGGAGTGGCAAGGCAAGGGACTGCGTCGACTGATGCAGTTTCCTGGCCTCGCAAGCTGGCCAGCCTGAGTAAGCTGAGGCTTAGTCAGCTGGCCGAAGGCCCGTTGCCGTTCACCATCGCGGCCATCGATCACCGCGATGGTGATCCCAGCCTGCGACCTCGGTCACAGTGCTGGGATTGCAAATGCAGCAGGTGTGTCATACACCTCCTGCTACACTCGCATTATTGCGAGGACGGAATTGCAAAGCTGCCTGTGTGCAAAACATTTCTATATTGATTCCCAGTGCAGTTAGAACGCTTTTTATGAGGTACAGACTGATTTCCACAAATTATGCTGTACTTTTGCTAGTATCGCCATTCGAAGTTTTCGTGTGTTTCGCAATTGAATAGGGTGAAAAGCGGGAGCGTGCATTGAGAGAGTAAGCAAAAAGATTGCATCAAAATTGGCGAATGCGGCGATAACTTCACATCGGTGAACACTTTTCACCATTCGTGACTTTTTGCACCTAATTGAATTCAGCCCTTGGATGCTTTTTTTTTTTTTTTACAAGAAAAGGAGCATGACACTAACATGCACAGGACCTGGCGGCTCACTATCGTCAGGCATATTGAGACTAGGGGCCATATTCAATTAGAAGCGAAAAGCCGAGATCTGCGAAAAAGTATCGCCGATTGCGACTTTTCGCCTGGCGGAAACTTATCTCCGTATTCAATTCCATCTGCTTTTCGCGGACGCGGAAAGTCAATGCAATGTAATAGGCGAAAAGATTCGTCTCTGAATAGCAGGAGAAAATAAGTGCAATTTTTTAATTTTGTGGTGGGGAAACCACTCAGAACCCTTGAAACAGCCCCCATTGATCAACTGCGTCGAAAAATTCCAGGAAAAAACTTAAGAACACCTCAAAAAAGTACTTTGAATTTGGGGGGGAAAAAAGCACAAAGTGGGGGACAAGTTCGCAAACTAGCGAAATAAGGGTCTGGGGGTGCTCTAAGAAGGGGTCAAGTGTATTACAGGTGCTTTTATGAAGGAGGACTTTCATTTTTATTAAAACTACACTTGAGACATTAAAAGATGCTAGCACCCATTTTCAGGTATCCCAAATGTGACAGGACTACTTATTTTCTCCAAATAATACTGCTTTATGCCATTCTTCACCACTTCTGCAAAGACGCTAATTAGAGGCAATTGTGCGAACTTAAGTCCCCCAAACAGTTTTATTAGGACTAATCGGGCACTACTACATTGATCCCCAATGTTTCTGCATGTCTTTGGGGGGTTCAGGCTGATTTCCACGATACTGACACCACTTCGGCATACAAAACTTTATCGTGGGTGCGAAACTAATTGAATACGGCCCTTGATGAGCAAGGACACATCTGTTGCAGGATCTTTAAAGGATCCAAGGGAGGTGTGAATCCTTTGACATTCATAGATGTAACCTGACAAGTGTTTATATTTTTGGCACAATAGATTACTGGCTCCTGGAATTTATCCAGTTCTGGTTATCTCCTGTGACATGAGTTTCTGTACATATAAACCATCTGGATATGTGAAAGAGCCCATTTTCAATAATCTTAACTCTTACAGACACCTGTATAATACTTGTGCTGTGTGTGCTAAATACGTGATGCTAAATAATTAGCCACTGGAACTCTCTGCCTTCTTCAAGCATAATTTCTATTTAATGTTGCGTACAAAACAGGTATTGTTCTGAATTGACAATAGAGTAATTTATGAAGAATGAGAGTTGTCGAGGCGCATGAATTACAACAATGGTATGTGTGTATTGGAGGCGGTGTATGTATTTATCAGTGGGAAGTTGTTTTCAGAAAACATATATAGTTTGTATGCCCACCTGTTGTTACTCTTTCTAATGAAAGTTTTCTTATCTGTTCCTATATAGTGGTCCAGAAATTTTGTAATAAAATTCAGCGTACTTTAAAAATATTTGGTCACTGGTTGCATCTTTGCATGAGTTGTGTATAAAGTTTTTGACTGTTTCCAGGAGAAACAATGTAGGCAGACCATCTCCTAAGTCCAGCAAGGAATATGCTGCTGATAGCTAAGAAACAATACTGTAATACATGTGTTCAGCACTTGTAAAGCATTATCTGTAACCTTATCCAGCTGTTGGCAAAAGGAAATCTCATTTGCGATTGTGAAGAGAAGTTTGTTTATGCTCAGAAATATATGGTGGTGTATTGTTTTTATTTATTTTTTAGTGGCAAAACTACAGTTTGGTTGAAGTACTTCATGCAAAAAATTAGAAAGAGAAAAAAAAAGAAACATAAGGAGTTTACAGGAAGTGTATGAGTTTGGTTAGAGGATTGGATAAATAAAGATAGGTGTATGTATAGTAAATATTAGGATAGAGCTGTACGAACAGTAGTCCCTTATCTTATCTGATAAGCCTGCGCCCTATTATCACGTCAGAGTGGTCTAATGATCAGAATATAAAGTCTGTGAAACCATAGACCCGTGTGTCTGACTGATGTAGAGGCAGACTGCCCCATAGGGAATCTTGGTTCACATGCCATGGAATAACTCTAACATCATAATGCTGTGTGGTCACATCCAATGTAACCGAACAAACTACACTGTCAGGCTCCACTCTCACACTTGTCTATACCCCACTGTATATGCTCCAGTGTCCCCTAAGTAAGTACCAAAATCCTATTTTTACACAGCCAGAACAAATGGCTTGTGATTACACTTTTTTTTTAAAATATTTGCTACACGGGCGTACAATTCCCTTTTTTTTTAGTCATCTTGACGGTATTAACATCACCTGTCACAACCTGAAAGTGATGATAGTACAGACTGCCATTACAGAAGTTCTAGTCAAAACATCCTGCTAGTTTTAAATCATGTTGTGTGAGCAGCTGAAGATACTTTGTAGTGTAAATGATATATGTGCAGTGTGAGAAAGTTCCAGTTCTGCAAACGGACTCCTTCACACAGCTCTTATTAATGTGGTGTTCTAGGTTCACAGCCCCTTCTGTGCTTAACAAACACATAATGAATATAACCGTTTGAGAAAACATTACAATTAATACAACTACTAACGGATCTTTTATCAAATTCTATTTTTGTCAGGTCTTTTATTATACCTGTTGTTGCCGTTTTGTCATGTCCCTGTAGGGATAAATGTCATTAGCTTTATTTCATAGCATTAGTCAAAGCACAGTGCCAGTATATTACTCCAGTTATAAATTCACTTCCAGATCTGTCTGGTATCCCTAAAAATTGTAGGTTTGTTAAATTCTCTTTCAGCTCCCACAATGCTAATGAATATTCCCTGCTTCTGTGGATACCTGAGTTGTGTTCAGCTGTACGCTGAATGCTGCGGTCGTATCATGTGAAACCATTAGAATTGCCTGTGAAATACACATTGAATTCCTAACAAATGGACAGTGTCTGGGGAAAAAAATGAATAAAGCAGAGGTTGTGATCCATACAGTATAACTGCACTACGAACTGCTAAGCAATATCCGTTTAGGTTTAGGCAACTGAATGCAAGTGTTATGAGTACACAGTCTCTGTGATTTGTACAGCGCCTGCTGTATTATATGTAGCTTTTTGTGTTGGGTTAGTGACATAATTGCTAGTAAAAAATGGGATCTACTGATATGCATTACCCTTTGACCCACGTCAAAGGGTAATGCAGCTTAAATTTTATACACCTAAATTACATCAACAAAAAAATAAGTTACTTAGTGAACACTGCCATATTTGTGTGAAAATCTGCGCCACTTCTTGTTACGAACAGTGATGCAATATTAAATAAATATACCTGTTTTTTGGAAATGTAGGCTTAAGCCTTTTGTACTACCTTTACCTGTTTATATATCGTGCTTTAGAAAACATGTCGAACATGGAAAATGAAAGAGTTTTCTGTTTTCCCTTATCTGCACTGTCTTTTCTTCCAGCGTGTGGTCGCAGCCTGAAGAGTGGATGTAGGGGTTGACAAAATAGATTTGATTTAATATATTTATAATTATACGGTTTACCATGAGTTAAACTTTATATAGTAGTCTTCTAAAACTAGTTGCTTAATAGAGGAATAAATTGTTTATAGACAATGGTGGCAGACATTCATAGGCTAGTTCAGAAGTTCTTAAAAGCGGTCCTCAAGGCACCCTAACGATACAGGTTTTAAGGATAACCATGCTTGGGCACAGGTGACTTAATGAGTACTTCAGTCTTTTTATTTAACCATCTGTGCTCAACCATAGATATCTTTAAAACCTGGAAGATTAGGGTGCCTTGAGGAATGAGTTTTGGAACCTCTGGGCTAGTCGTAATATTTATGTAATTTATTTGCATAGGTTTGTTAGAAGTGGGCAGCATGACTTAAGCACACTCTTGTTCTTATCAATTTTTTTTTTTCTCCTTAATCTCACTGAAGTCCATTAATCAGTTTTATAATATGTGTCCATTTTTGGGCGCTCTGCCCCCCATTAAGTGCATGTAGTTGTAAAGTTGCAGCATAGTTGACAGGTTGTTAATATCTTGGAGACTGTAAATATAATGCTGCTTTTTCAGAGCTGAACAATTTATACTGGTGACGAGCATTGAATCAAAAGTTGTAAGGAGTATTTGCTTTTTTTTATGATTGAACAAGTTTATAATGTTTCTATTATAGAGGTGGGTTAGGATAAGTGATAGGGAGGTAGTGTTCATTCTAGCACCCTGCGTCTGTCACAACCTATGCAGTTCCTCTTTCCTGCCTGGGGTGTCGCTCACTGCTCTGGTGCTTCTAGCACACTCAGCTGATGCAACAAACTGCTGAGATACAGACGGAATCGGTTTGTAATGCCAGCTGTCGGGATGCCTATTGTCAAAATACAGTCAGCAGCATCCCGATGGTTGGTAAGTATACTTACCCTCCCCCCCTTCTCCTTCTAACTCTCCCTTCTTGTAGCCTAAACCTAACCCTCCCCCCCCCCCCCCCACCCTGCAGTTTACGCTCAGGTAACCCCAGACTTACCTCGTTCAGGCAGCTGTCCATCTGTGTTCCGGCATCAGGATTAAGACAGGCATCGGTATTTCGACGCCTATCTGTCTGTCTTCCCCTGTCGGAATTTAGACGGTCGGCATCGCGGCCGCCGGTCTCATTACTATATCACATACAGACAGTGTGCTAGAAGCAGCAGAACAGAGAGCGATACCCCAGGCAGGAAAGTGGATCTGAACGGGTTGTGACAGGTGCAGGGTGCCAGATTGAAGACTAGGAGGCATTCCACTCCTCCCACACCCCAGATTGGTCACCCCTCTTCAGTTTGGGCCAGTTCAGATGACTATATATTTGAAGGAGCTGTCCACTAGGTATTCTTTCATCATACCAAGTAAATAGCTTCCAGTACTAGGGAAGGTGAATGGCCAGCGCTATAAACCAATCAGATTGTCAGGCTTTCCCAACATGCTGATGGGTGTATGGTGGATAGCACTGGCCAGTCAAAAGGCTGCTGAGCTCTCCACTGAGTTGGGTATAATGGTAATCATCTGCTATGTTTAGTTTTGGGAGAGCTGTACATCCAAGTCTTCAACGACCGTGTTGGACCATATGGAAGCTACATATTTGGGTCTGATTTCCCCCATATATCAGGAGTTTAATTGTTTCGCCACCAGAGATTTGGTAGGTTTGCATTGAGTGCCAGACATTTTGGTAACCAGCTTTTTATAGAGTCATCAGAGATCTGTGGGAAGGGGTTGTGAAAAGGGGTTTGCATTTTACAGTGGCCTTCGTAAGAGGGTTGACTCTGTTTTGGTGGTCACACTAGAATGTTGTCTGTATTGTATATTATTGCTAATATTGAATTATATAGTGGTTGTAAATGTCTCTGCATTGTGTAGTGGTTAGAATTTGCACTGCATTGTATATGGTTGTTAGGAATGGGTCTGGTGGTCAGATTGGGCTGTGTTCTGTCTGATCAGTTATTTGAAATAACATAAATTTTCCAATATTTAGTTGACTGTGTGAAGATATGCCAGCGCACAGGGTTTTGGTAGCAACTATTTTTTAATGCTGTGATCTGCTAGTAACTACTTAGTCCAGTTGTTTGTATTTGTCACCCAAGCCAAAAGTTGCCAGCCACCCCCTGATACCATTGACTTATTACACTAAAATATGCATTGACTCTATAATTGGGTTGTATATGAGATTTAACACTTTTTTGGAATCAGATGTATCAGAGCCTGTAAGTCAGCACAACATCTCGCTGTTCATCACATGTTATTCTAATAAGCGTTTGCGTCATTACTTGGTATATTGATTTAGGGCCTAATTCAGACCCGCTCGCGAGCACTGAGTGCTCGCAAGCGGGTCGATGGTGCCCTAGTGCGCATGCGCACGACGGAGGGAGCTCCGTCGTGCGCATGCGCGAGACCCGTCGCTATGGGTCTCGCTCCAAAGGGGGCGTGCTGTCGGTGAATGACAGCACACCCCCTTTGGTGGGCGTGCCGGGGGCGTTGCTGCCCAAACGGAGACATTCCCATGGGAACGCCTACCGTCTGGGGCCGGCCCCACTGACATCACTAGTGATGTCAGTGGGAGTGCTTTTGGCTCTGATAGAGTCAAAAGCACTCCTAGGCTTGCGGCAGCGAGACCCTACTGCAGGGTCTCGTCGCAAGCCCGGTGGTCGCGGTGGTCTTGACCATCGTGACCATCTTTTTGGCCGCTCGCATAAGCTGTTGGTGGTCACCCACAGCTATGTGAGCGGCCAGGAGGCCGCTCCATTTTTAGGTAGGAGGGCCCTGATTCAGAGCGAGCGCTCTGGTCAGAGCGTCCGGCTCTGAATCAGGCCCTTAGTTCTAATGTCTTAACAAACTGTTCTAGTAGCTTGTATGTCAGACAAGGCCTTTATGTGGTGCGTATTTATATATTAGATTGACCAATGATGGTGTAAAGTAATCTGGCTTAGAAGATGCCATCAGAGAAGCCTGCTACGTGTGCTGTCCTTAATTATCCATCTATGTTTAAAGCAAAAAGTTTAAAACAAGCACACGTACTGTGAGCTTTCAGCCCGAGACTGTGAATATGGTCTTGTTGGTGTAAGTGATTATGTAGCTTGGGTATCGACATGGACATAATGTAGTCAATAAATATAGACAGGTTGAAATGTCGACAGGGTCAGCGTATGTCAATGTGTTGAGATTTTAAATAAAGACAAATCATAATGTTGACACAAACATGTCGAAATGGTCAAAATGTGTAGACAGTTAAAATGTCTACAGTCCTAATGTAGGCAACCAAAATGAAGACCGTTAAAAAGTTGACATGACTATGTTATGAATGTCTGTCTAAATGGACATTAATAGTTACTTTTAACATAATGAATGAGATTGTACCCCCCCACCCTCCCCTTAAATACATAAATAGCCCTGGACCTCTGAGCCTGGACTGATGACATTTTGACTATATCAGAACATAGACAAAATGTTGACATTCAAAATATAGACATGCCTATTTTATGAATGTCTGTATATTTCTAAATAGTTAAAGAGAAATAAAAACAAAAAAAGTGTCTCCTCTCCCCCTCCAGACCCCTGAACCTGGGCTGGTATCGGAAAATCAGGGGAGGAAACTGTGTGTGGTTCTCTCTGTTTTCCAATAAATAGCACTAGGTCGAACCAGACAAGGTGATAACGCTATGGCAAGGAGACACACAGCATGGGTTAGGGTACTTACTGGCAGGTGCCGGTATCCTAACCCTGTCGGGATGCCGGCGTCTGGATTCTGACCGCCGGGATCCTGAGCCCCGACATCCCGTCCCATCAAGCCTTTCCTGGCATGATGTAACTTGTAGCACCACAATTGCCAGCATGCCCGGACATTAGTCTCCCTGTAAAGAAAATAATAAAATAAAGACGACACGGACACAGAGTGTTGCATACGTTTATTAGAAAACACTCCCCCGCACAGCCCTCGTTCACCACTTTATACTCTCAAAATACAGCAATCAGGTCCTCTATGGTCAATGAAGGCAAAATGATTAACTGTTTCTATGGAGAGCTTTGTAGTGTCACTCGTGGACACTCCATAGAAATGAATTTGGAAGTGCTGATTTGGATGAGAGCGTGGTAGTGGCACTCTCAGCCAATCAGCGCTTTCCCATTCATTTCTGTGGCAGTGTCCACAAGTGAACAGTGATTTAGTCGAGGTTCTCTACAGGGCAAGGTCTGTCAGGTTTGTTTTTGCAAGAACCCTTGGATGCCTACATGGACTGAAGAGGACTTTATCCAAGGATGTTGCGAGTATTAAATTAGAGAGAGGGCTGTGTGGGGGATTGTTGTTTCAATGAAGTACATTTTGTGTCCGTGAACTGTCTTTATTTTAATATATTCTTTAAAGGCGGACTACAAGCTTTTAGCCCAGGGCTGGTTGTTCCTCAGAAGGCAGGGTCCCGACTTTCCAATAAATTCCAGCCCTGGGCTGATCACTTTGGGCAGGTTAATGTTATGGCAAGGGGACCCCATGCTGTTGGTCTCCCTGCTATAGTGTTATCCCTCTGGCTAGTTCAGCCTTGTGCTGGTTATTGGAATTATAGGGAACAACACGCCATTTCCCCCCCCCATTTTCCAATACCAGATAAGGCTGGAGGTCCAGGGCTGGTTAAGGGAGGGGGAGGGTAGGGGGACTTAATTTTAATATTTATTGTATATAAATTCACAATATATGTATGTCTATATTATGACTCTCGACAATTTAACTGTCTAAATTTTGGTTGTCAACATTATGACTGCTGACATTTTAACTGTGTTGTCATTGTGACTGTCAACATTTATTTTTCAATGTCGACTGTCTAAATTATAACTGTCGGCCTTTTGAAACTGTCGGCCTTGTCTAAGTTTTGACTGTCAAAATTTTGACTACATCCCATGTAGCTTTGTTCCTGGTCTCTAGAGCTCTGTCTGACTGGTAATAAAATTCAGCACATTCAAAAGATGGGTCTCGCCAGCAGCCACCAGACATGCAAAATTTTCTAATAAGATCCCAGAGGACATTGAACTGATCTCAACATTATTATTGGTTTTTAGATAACTCTTTTATCCAAACAACTTCCAACCTCTCAGCTGTATCTGTGAATGTCTTCACCCTGCAGTCATGAGCTTCGCAAACAGTTTGGAAGGTTATCACAAATATTTACAGTTCCTCCACTCTAAATTCTGTTTGTGTCGTTGTGATAGCAATGCATTCATGCTAAGCTTTTATATTTTTTCCTGGTTGTACTAATAGTAAGGGAGGAAAGTAAATCATAACATGAGATCTGGAAGTGGTTTCAGAAGGCCACAATTCAGCGTATTCATTTAAATATTAAACAATACATAGAGAGTCTGAAAAGATCAGATTTGTTAGTATTCTTTATAGTAGATTCCTGAGCCCTCTTCTAAGTGAAAATAAAGCAAATAATGCAATAACAATACATAAACATATATTGAGACGGCGTCTGCAGTATTAATTGTATTGTTTTTGAGTGCCCAAATGTGCCTTATCTAAACTGATGAGGAGAAACTACATTTTTTCTTTTACAAGCATGTCATGCCCCAATGGACCAGGTTTAGCCATGTAAAGCGGCTAAATCCATCTACAGTCCTGGTTAGCACGCCCAAAACCAGGGCATTTCGCCAATTTCTGCTGGTCACTTCAGGAGCGTGCAAACAGAGGTCATGCTGTCGCAGGCGTGCCACTGCGTTTTGATGGCCGTTGCATGGGCGTGCATATATTAACTCACTGCGTGCGATAAGGTTAGCAATTCCTGAGTAAGGTCAGAGCTTGTGCAAGTGTGTGTAAGGCTGCGATGTTACCGATGGTTTCGCAGTCTTGCTAAGTATTATGGATGTCTGTAAGGTAAGGTGGGCGTCCTTATGTTGTGCTGCAACGGCATAGCGATCTCAGTAGATTAGCATATCATCGCAATGAGACTGCTCGCGTAATCGCAGTCGAGATCTGTACTGCATCAGGCTCCAAGTCACTAACACCAGCATGACATCCATAATGTGTGTGTGACTCCTGTGTTCAGTATGGCTGTAGCATGATTGTGCTATTGTGAGTTTGTTAAGCGGTTTGCTGACACGGGATATTCCACCTCAAGGCATAAATCACCCATGGAAGTGATTAGTTTTTTTAAACTCCTGTCTAGATTTCAGCTACATATGAGTGGAAGATATATTTGCTGCAGATGCACTTTTCTGGGCAGCACTAAACCCTAGTTCACCAATCCAGGCCTTGCCCTGCCATCCTCCTGCGTGATGGCGGCACACAAATCAGCATCTGATGCCCCCCGGAAGTCTGCTCACACTATCTCCAGGAGGAGAATGACGTGTGGAGGAGTTGGAAGCTTTCTGTCCTGCAGTCATTAAGGTCACCTTTATAGTGTTTTTAAATTACTGGTTACCTTTTTTATGCTCTGAATATGGAGATTCACATGTATAATACCTGCTTTATAATACTGTAACACTTGCTTTCAATAAAAGAGGGGAAGAGTTTCTACAAATTAACAAGGAGATGTAATTGGAGCACCAAGTCTGGTACAAACAGGGGTAATCTGTATCCCAGGCAAAATTCAAACTCATATCCTTTTACTATTCATTAATCAGCACAGATCCTGTTGTATAATTCATTTTACTCCAATACTATTAGGGGAATTCAATATGGAGCGATAAGTCCGTTTTTTGCATTAATATCGCACCTATGACGTCATTATCACAGGTTTTAGTTTTACACTGTTTTCAATTTCAAAGACTTTTCGCAGGTTCGAAAAGTCTTTGAAAAAAAACGGGGATAACTTTTCACCACTGAATAGGTGGCGAAAAAAAGTGCAGAATTGGGGTTTAGGGATGCAGGCTTAAAAAAAATAGCCTGCACCCCTGGGAATGACATTTTAAAAATAACTGTGTCAAAAAAAAATAAAAAAAATAAAAAATAGGGACACCCCAAAAAATTAATTAAAAAATTGGGGTGAAAAAAAAAAATGGGAAAAAATTGTTTAACAATAGGGAAATAGGTTCAGGGCTATTCTGCAAATATGCGGCAGATGTAGTCTAGAATAGATTAATAGCGGCAGGTGCACAGTTGCAGAATTTTTAAAAAATTACTTTAGGGACATAAAAATATGCTAGTTCCCATTTTCATGTACCCCAAATTTGATGGGACCAGTTAAAAAAATGAAAAAAATAACCTAAGTGCTCTTCTGCAACACTTCTTCAATGTTGGGGAAAAAAACACCTGCTGCCATTTGCAGGCTAAAACGGGGGTACCCATAGTGATCCCCAATGTTTTTACAGCTTTAGGGGGTCCTACAATTTTTTTAAGGAAAATTTCGTAATTTAACGCAAATCCCACTTCGCAGGCTCCCGTTTTCGTAGGTTTCATATTGAATACGGGGATAAGCGGGCGCGCGCCCAATACTTTATCCCAGGTAAAAGCTCCGATATGAAACGTAAACTTCGACAGCGAAGTTTACTACGTTTTATATTGAATACCCCTCTATGACGATGCAAGCATCTGTGCAAACAGTCACAAGTGTTGATTTGACAGGTATATAAGATGCCGTAATTACTTTGCTAGAATTGTGAAAAATTTATGTACATTCGATTTGTGCAGGATATTGTGATGGAGAAGTTACAGCAGGTCGTGGCTGGCTGACTAAATGTAGCCATATAAATTATCCTTAAAGTTTATTTAATCACTGTTTAAAGCAGGTCTTGCAGAGGTCGAACGCTCCCCACTCCTCTTATAGACCAATATTGAATTACTAGAGAGGAGTCCATCATTGTGACCGGCAGCCAAGATTTGATGTTCTACAATAAACTCCTCTCACAACGCTGTTGGTTCTGTGTGTTATTTTTTGCTCCTGTTCCTATCACAGCTAATTGCTTTGCTGTTCCCTGCCAGGGATAAATGTGGCTCCCGCTGTACTTAAGTGGGGGCTGTGCAAGAAATGGATGCAATCAGAAAACTGAATAATGTGTCCTCTCCACCTTCATAATTCACAGGCTCCTATAATTACAAGCACATATTCGATTCAGATATTATCCAAGCCCTGCAAGAATCAAACAGGTCGGTCAGAAGAGTGTAATTTATCTTGCTGCTACAAGCCAGGCCCTCTGTTAGCTAAATTGTGTTCTAAATGAGATGCAGAGGGACAGCAGGATGAAAATCCCAGAATCCTCGCACACTGCACACAATGCACGTCCTTCATTTGGTATACAATCAGGTGCAGCTGACTTACTGTGCAGCTCTGTGGTTGATCATTAACCTTTTTTTATGATTACTTCAAAGAGAGGGTAGACAAAGCACTGAGTAGGTAACCCTTGCTGTGACAGGCTGCTGATCTCTCCTGTGATGTCCGATGTCCTTATGGCAACTGAGGGTACACATGCATGGCTGCAAATAGATTTGTGTTTAGATGCACATTTCTGTCCTGCACACTGATATACTCTCCTGCCCCACCTTGTCATCATAATGCAGAGGATAGTGATAAAGGTTTTTTTATTTGCCGTACAGTCAGAATTGTAAAAACCTGTATACCTGATATATTTCTGACATTGACTGGCTGGCAAACTGAGATTACTATTACTTTATTTGTTAAACACCACCAGGTGTATGCTGCGTTGTACATGAGGTAGACCTAAAAACAAATGTAGTAAATCGTATAAATACAATGATGGTAAAAGATGCACAGGGAAGAAGGCTTTTGCCTGAGAGCTTTACATTCTCATAGTACTGGGGCTGATTGAGAAGTAATGAGACTGATTTGTTTATTCAGAATCAAGATGAACATTTTTCTTTTTCACAGTAGTGTCCTTCACATTCAATACATGTTTTGCAGCGTTTCAACAACGATTCAAAGACGTGCAGTAGACCTGCTTTGTGACATCACTGTTAGTGTAGCAGCTGTGGCATTTTTCACTTCACTTTTCATCATCTGTTGAGAACTTCTTTCCGTGCAGTTGTTTTTTCAGGGTTGGGAATACCCAGAAATCACAGGGCGCTAAGTCCGGGCTATTTGGAGGGTGTTCCAGTGCTGTCCATTAATTTCAGTCAGTGCTGCCAATGCAACATGTGGTCGGGCATTGTCTTGGAGCAAAAACCATTTTCTTCAGCCAATGCGGTCTCTTCTTCCTCATGGCTCCAAATGGTTTTTTTTAGGACGTTTGCATAGTAGTCAACATTAATGGTCTGTCCACGGGGAACACAGTGCTATAGGATCATACCATACGCATCAAAGAACAACAGAAGCATGACTTTGCACGCCGAAGGTATCACACAGAATATTTTGGGGCAGAGGAGAAGTCGCGAGTTACCATACTCTGGACTATTGTTTGGATTCTGGAAAATAACGAGGAATCCACGGTTCATCACATGTCGCACTAGATGTCAGGAAATCGGGTATCCTCTCCGACATTTGAACGGTGTTCTTGCACGATTCAACTTGTCGTCGCATCTGCTCTTCTCTTAGATTTCTGGGTACCCACCTGGCACACACAATGCATTTTCAGTTCCTTTGTCACAATATGCTGAACCCGTTCAAATGAGATGCCAAGTGAGTCCGAAAATTTGCGTAAGGTTAACCTTCTGTCATTTTGCAACATCTCCGCAGCTTTGGCAATGTTGACATCTGTAACCACGATGGATGGTCTCCCAGAACGCGCTTCGTCAGTCACTCGTGCATTACCCTCTTTGAAGTATTTCCACCACCAAAATACTGCGTCACGGCTAATTGTTTCTCCACCGTACACTTGCCGTAACATTTCATGAGCTTCATTTCCGCTTTTTCCAAGTTTAACACAACACTCAATTACACATCTCTGATGTAATCTCATAGACGCATCTTCCTCACCCGCCACTATGAAACGTCCGAAGATCTTCCACTCGCTGCAACCAAACAAAGAAGACTACAGCAATCCAACCACAGGTTCAGACACATCGATGTATGAGCTTCACAATAACCAGCATAGCTTTGCCAAATCTACCTATGGGACAGAGAAATACAGGCAGTCTCATTACTTTTCAGTTAGCCCTCGTATGTGGTAAAGTGTAGGCGGGAGAATTGGGAAGTAGACAAGGTTGGGTAGGAAGTGGGGGTGAGAGGAGTTAAGAGGCGGGCTGATATGCTTTAGTGAAAAAGTTTGTCTTTAGGGAGTGTTTAAAGCTAGGGAGATTGTTAGTTGGTGAGGGAGAATGTCCCAGTGGAGGGGGGTGCAGCGGAAGAAACCGTGGAGGCAGGCATATGAACAGGTGACCAGAGTAGAGAAGAGGAGGACGCAGGGTCAACAAAAATATTGCTATAACGACACTAAGCTTGCACATATACCAATTTGTTATAAGGAGTGTGAAAGATACCATCTTAAAGTTCATGAAAGTTTAGAACAGCGGCTTCCCCAGGAAAAGATTCAGAAGTTGCCTGGTTCTTGCTGCCATATTTCTAAGAGTTCAGACATCTAAAATAAATGAAGTAAACCCAGCTGCAGGCAGTAGTGTATTTCACTGCAGATTTTTTTTCCCCCTTCAGATGTTCTCATATTACATTGAACAAAACACAATCAGAGGGGAGCTTTTTATCAGGATAAAACAATAGTCTGTGTGGGAGGTGGGGTCCAGTATCTTTCACAGTAAATCACTTGATCACATTTGTTTTTTGCTGTCTTTAATCTATTTGTAGAAAAATGAAAAAAAAAAATAACAAAACGGTGGAGTCCAGGAGGCACAGAGAGCACATAGTTTGTGCCACTGTTTTACCGCAGAGAATTGTCACCTACTATCACCACAGACTGAGAAATAGTGATGATAAATGTAAATATGCACCGACACCAGGTTTCTGTGGCACAAATAACCCCATAATGGAGTCACATGTACTTTGCTCTGTACGTTTACAACCAAGCGTCTTATCGTAGCTAATTGAAATCATTAATTTCTATGAGTAAAATTGAGAGAATGTCACTCAAGTAGCTTTTAAAATGATGTTCGCAGCATTTTGGACAAGTGCCCAAAGTGCTGAACTAAAATCGCTCACCAATAGAACACAGTAATTTGCAGCAGACCATGTCAGACAGTGTTTTAAATGGCCATAAACGGTGAGTTTTAAAAGCTGCAAAACAATTTTGGAATGAGCGCTTCTGAAGTTCTAAAATAATCTGTGACCTTGCCCCAAGGAGGAAATATGGTCCAGAAGAGGAATACAGTGACAGCCTGAAGGATGCAGGCTGTGTGTAAAACGTATTATCCCAAAATGACTTTTGCATTAGATAATTAATTGTCCCTTGTTACTGTAGAGATGAGGCAGGATGGGGACGTCTATTTAAACCACCAGCTACCCCAATGTCCAGCTCAACTTACCATTTACCACAGCCACTTCCCTGCTCATAATAATTAAAAATATATTACCGTTTTTATTTAATACACCATTACTGCATTGGGTTGCATATATTTCTTTGTATTGGTGTTTTCAAGTATATACAGGGCCGTAACTAGAGTTTGGGGGTCTCCGTTGCTTCCCTGTGGCACCTGTATTTGGCAACCATGGTGCTTGGAACGGCACCCTGCAGTCTAGAAAACCACCATCTAGAAGGTCGTCCTTAAGGTGCCTATCCGTTAACAGACATAGAAACGACCGCAAGATTACGACATTGTAATAGTTCTGTCGTTTCTATATCTGTGATATGCCTACACTGAACGTTCAGTGTAGGGACATCCATCATCCCCGTACATGCTGAACCTGACGTGATCGTCAGGTTGACCAGCATGTACGGGCGATGATAGATGTTGGAAATGACCAGTGGGCGCGCTCATCGCTGGTTGTTTCCGACCTAAATGTGCCTGATACTTGCGCGATTTGCAAACGATTGCACGATAACAACGTCGTTATCGTGCAATCGCCTGCAAATATCGCTTGATGGATACCCCCCTTTAGGAAGCTCTGTGAGCTCTGCTCTTATTAGTCCTGATGACTCCGCCTCATTGTGGTAACATAATGACGTCACATGTTCGGTGGTGGGACTGGCACAGGGCGCATTTTCGCCTTGCTGTGGCCATGACTATGCATATTATATATTTGAAAAAGACGACTTATAATAGAGAAGTTTATGAATTGCTTACACATTATGTGCCTGAAAATGAAGAATTCGTATTGCAGCATTAAGTGTCCCTTTATTTCCAGAGATTATGCCAACCTCCGTCACCAGGAAACAAGGGCCTGTCTTGGCCATCAGTAAGAAGCAAAGTAATCACATACGCGAGCACTTTACTTCCAGCTTTTGGAGCCGGCTGAGCCATTGCTCATGTGCGGCTACCTAGATGCGCATATACATGGCTATGCTTCTGGAATATTGTTAAATACTCTTCCCATAATAAACTATGAGGGCAGCTATTGCAAGGGCTGGAAAGCAGGAGATATCTCCTCCTTTCCATCAAGTTGCATTTAGGTGACATTTAATTCTATCCTGAAACTTGTGGAAACAGTTTATGTATATTTTAAAGGCAGAATTGCTTCATAGGCCCCCATATATAAAGTGGAAAGATTGTGTTGTACCATTGTATAAAACACAGCCAAGCAAAATGACCGCTATTTACCGTGCTCAATGTTAAATGGATATGGCTATACAGAGCCTAGCTGCGCAGTCCATTTTTACTTTTTAAAACACCCTATTTCTTAATATGATTTATGCCTGGTGTTCCTCTGGAATCAATCCCTTTTCCACTTCCAATGTTATATACATATAGTACATGAGTATTTATTTTGTACGACTGTAGCAAAGTAGGTGGTGCCTAAATTCCATGGAATCATGGTAGAACGGTAGACTGGCATGAGCAGCCACCTAAGTATTAAAGGTCTCTGATCTGTCAGAAATGAAACATTTTCTAAATCTTCCACTTCCTCAATGTACTTGTTGACTTGTACAGCAGAATAGCATTTGACAGGTTGTTAAATGTCTAACAGAACAGATAAGAGGCCAGTGTTCAAGGGAAGTGCTCTGTAAACCTGAGCCAAGCATTACAAAAAGCCTATCCTTATCTTAAAGCTGTGGTTATGCTTTAAAGGTGCATTTAGTGACAACAGAGTGTTGATATTGAGCTCCCAATAAAATCATTTATGGCCTGTGCCAGACTTGTCACTTGCAATGGACAGATGTGTAATAAAATGAAGAGAGCTGAGTTATAAAGCTACAGAACAGTGACTTATTGTGGTTTACAAGGAGCTGGGAGCCTGTAAATCCTCATCCTGCCCTCTACACCCATTTCTTAAAATAAACAAGTGTTTTTCTTACTCTGTATTGATAGGTCTTGACTGGCTTTGGTAATTTAGGATTGGCCTATGTAATTCTGCACCTTACATGTGCTGAATTACACATCCTCTGCAAGTTTAGAGTCTGTTTTAGGCAGATATTAGTCAGCTAAGCTAAGTCAGCTGTGTGATATGAACTAGGGAATTCAATTGTACGTAATGTGCCGCTGCTGCGCACATAAGAGCCAGTAACAGTAGTGCTGACTTCGCAAATGTTCCCACGCACCTCTATGGAGGGCGAGGGAAAACTTGCGATGCCAGCTGGCATAGTGTGCCATTCTGGAATGGCACACCATGTCCAAATGAATTCCACCCATGTTTATTTCATTAGAACAAACCTATGGGTCTCTTACTGTTGCCCCACTTTGTACTGGCAGTTCAACAGCTGGAGAGACTGGGTCTCCAGCTGTACGGCTGGTTCAGAATGTGGCATGTTGTATGCTTAAAGAAGAAATGCACATTTTTGTTATTTTTTGCTTATATTGATTTTACTTTTCAATTAGTACTGTATATTATCCACATGATTTGAGAGCTGCCTTGGTGACATGACGTGGCCAACTACTACAGTTAGAATAGGCATTTTTACTAAAATGGAAACCAACATATTATTGCTTATTTGTCAAAATTGGAAAACCTGGATGATTATAACAATGTACATGTGGTGTAACATGTACACCAAATTCACTAGGCACCTTCAGTCCAGTTGTTTTGGCCCAGTTGTTTGCATATTATGGCACATTTTGATTATAGTGGTATGTTGTGAGACAGCAATGATAGCCACTGTGTAATCATGCTGTCAAAAAATTAAATCATCCTTGATATGGCAAATTTGTCCACAGATCTTATCATTCACGGATTGGGCTCAACAGTTGATATGTATTTTGTGTTTATTTTTTTGCAGCATATTTAAGGCAGGAGGAATATATATGTAAACTAGTGCAGAGTAAGCGATTAAGTATTGTAACCAGTAGAAACCACTTTACATGAATATGCACCTTGTACTTTTACTGCTGTCAGAGAGGCGACTGAGCGGTTTTAAGGCCCCCATACACGGTGCGATAAAGCAGCCGATTTGACTGGTACGATTTGGCTGCTTTATCGCACCGTGTATGGGCCTGATGTCAGATCGAACGCGCACCTGTGGTGTCGTACATCGCACACCCTGATCTTACTGCAGGTTCAGTTGATCAGGGGATGCGATGTGTGATCCCATGCAGCGCTATACGGGAGGGGGGAGCCGGCATATCGGACGGTCGGCCCCCCGATTGCACCATGTGTGGGGACCGCCTGATATGTCGGACGCCGGATCCCCAATCTCGTCGCACGGTGCCTATCGCACAGTGTATGCCTGCCTCTAGCCCATTTTTTCTCAGCAACATTAAAGTCAACACACTGCAAAATTTCTCTTTCATCCACTAGGGGACACTGGAGGTGCTTACACTGGGGTATAGAGGCGTGGATAACTGGAGCCGGCACTTTAAATAATTTAGAAGTGTGAAGCTCCTCCCCCTCTATGCCCCATCAGCCCTCAGTTTAGAAAATGTGCCGCTAGGAGCTGGTCACATTATGCTGTGCTCCAGCAGCACATATATGTTTATTGTTTTCTTTTATTTAGGTTTATTTATTTTGTACACTTTTTACACTATATTAGGTACCCTTCGCCACCTCTCTAAAGGTGGGGTCCGGGTACCTGGCGCCCTGTCCTTATAGAAGGCAGGAAGGAGTGCGCAGCGCTTATATGAAAAGTACTGACAGCTCCTTACCGCCACAGCACATTCTCAACATGGAAGAAGAGAAGTGCTGAAGCTGCAGAGAGACTCCATCGGGGACCACACAGTGAGTAATCACCTGCGCATCCCGCGGCTCCCAGCCCCGCCGCTGCCCAGCGGTTTTACATAATTAGAATGCTGGGCAGCTAATGCAGAGCACTATGCTCGCCCTCTCCCACCTCCCGCTGATAAGCGCGGCACCCGGCTCAGCCTGGTGCGGGGCAGCTGATAAAGTTCGCTACAAGCGCGACCACCTGCTCTCCCTCCTCCCGCCCGGCTTTCCCTCTCCCCGCTGTTCAGTAGCGCGGGGCAGGGGATTAGTGCGCTACAGGCGCTAACAGGCGCCTGTTCTCCCTCCTCTTGCCCGGCTCTCCCTTTCCCCGCGGTTACAGTAGCGCGGGGCAGGGGATAAGTGCGCTACAAGTGAGACCAGGCTACCCGCCAGGCTCTCCCTCTCCCCGCTGTTACATGCGGGGCAGCTGACAGGCGCCTGCTCTCCCCTTCCGCCCGGCTCTCCCTCTCCCCGCTGTTACACGCGGGGCAGAGAGGCGGTAAAGCGGTCCGCTGTACACGCGGTGTGGCGCGTGGGGGGGAGGTTAATGGCCACAGAAGCCATCTTGTAAAGCCCTTTGGGCATAAAGAAGGGGACGGAGCTTAAAGGCAGCGCGGGTCTCTCTCCTCTACTCGGCAAGCGGCTGTATACAGCAGGGCTGCTGCTCTTCATTGCACAGCAGCTCATACTGCATCTCTATAAGGAGATTGCAGTGTAAGACACAGAAGGCTGGATTCCTCTGCTGCCATTGCTGTGCTGCAGGACAACATCCCCTGATTACATCCCTGGTAGAGAGGCTGTAAGTAACTGGGGTGTAAGTGCAGGGGAATCTGATCTGTGGGAGGGGGGTTTCTCCTCCTCTGTGTCCCACAGCCGCCTTGTTTTTATATGTCTGTGTCTTTTCTGTTTTATGCTGTTTCTCTCTGAGTGACTGTGTGTACCAGGTCCAACAGAACCAAGGCTTCTCAAAGGCTGTTTCTGTTCAAAATGTAACAACAAACAGACCAAGCCACATGCCACTGGGTCCACGTTATGTGATGCTTGTATAACAACGGATTCACAGATGGCGATTACTACCTCTCCTGCTCCGCCATGGGTCACTGACATGGTAGGAGTTATGTCAAATTTAACATCGGAGTTGGCTCAGGCGCGCAGGTCTCAACCTCCCTGGGTAGCTGACTTAACCAAGTCTCTAGACACCCTGGTTTAGATGATGGGTACAGGGGTGCTCCATTTCCTACCAAAGCCCGCCTCAAAAGCGTACTCTAATGACTGTTCTCCAGTCAGAAGAGTTGGACGAAGATTTCCTCACCACAGAGAATACCGTAGAGGGTGAATTGGAGGAAGTTTTACAAGAAATTAACAGGGCCTGGAAACAATTCCAAATTTCGAGACCTGGGTTCAGATCCAACGTCCACTGACTAATGTGTATCCAGAGATGGTGCAGAGGGTAAAGCACCTGTTCTGCATCTGGGCGTAGTTTTCCGTCTAGCTTCCCTTTTCCATCATCCATGATGGAGAAGTGGGAAACTCCTACTCCGGTAGATGTCTGTTTCCCCTCTCACTAAGAAAACAGCACTTCCGGTGTCGGGAGCTGTTTTAAAGGACACTTCGGATCGTAAGTTGTAGACAATACTAAGATCTATATATACCGCAATGAGAGCTTAACTTAGTCCTAACCTTGTTACCGCCGTGGTTAACAAGGCTGTGGTTTGCTGGGCTGACCAGCTGATTCCAGGTTTGGACTCTGGTACTTCCAGAGCAGAATTACGTCTATTAGCAGAACACATCCGTGAGTCTGCAGTTTACTTGGGAGAAGCTTCAAAGGATATTAGTCAGATTAGTGCTCGCACGCAGAGCTCTGTGGTTGCGCGCTTGGCAGGCGGACGCAGAGTCCAAGCGTGCGGTTGAGGGTTTACCATTCACGGGTGACATGCTTTTTGGCCTGGAATTGGACAAGTGGATATCCCAAGCCACGGGGCGGTAAGTTCTCTTTCCTCCCGTCTACTGCTCCAGTTCCCAGAAGACCTTATACTGGACCTTCGTTTTATTCCTTTTGAGCCCCTCATTCCTTTCATGGTAGAGCCAGAGGTGCTCCTACGCAACCGAGAGGAGGTAGAGGTCGTCCACACACGGTTGCACATAGACCAGAGTCTAAACCAGCTAAGAAACAGGTGGCATGACGGTTTTCCGTCCCACCTGGGTTCTACAGGAGGCTATCAGGTCTCTAGTAGTGTCATCTGTGTTAGTTCCGGTTCCGGAGCATCAGCGAGGTATGGGGTTTTACTCAAGCCAGTTTGTAGTGCCCAGACCGGAGGGTGCGGTCATGTCCATCTTGAACCTCAAGTCCTTAAACCTGTATCTAAAGATGTATCGTTTCAAAATGGAATCTCTGCAGTCCGTTGTTGCGAGCTTGGAACCAGGGGAGTTCCTATTATCCCTGGATATCAGGGATACTTTTCTGCATTTTGCCATATTGAAAGATCATATCCTCGGCTCCCCGCATATTCAACAAACTCATAGCAGTCATGATCGCTCTCCTACGGTCATCAGGAGTGAACATAATCCATTATTTGGATGATCTGTTGCTTCAGTATCTCTTCTATCAGATCAAGCACAGAGGTTCGTCCAGCTGGTCCTCAGACCAAAGAAGGTGTCAATGCTTCTTTGTCTGCGTCTCTTAGGAAAGATGGTAGCTGCTTTCGAGGCACTACAGTTCAGCTGGTTTCACTACAGGGGTCAGGGTCTCATCTGCTTCTACAACGACAGATCCGTCTGAGCCCGGTTACCAGAGTGGCCTTCTCTGGTGGACGCAATCCACCAATCTTTTAGCGGGCCGGAGATTCGGAGTGTGGAACTGGATCATCGTAACTACGGATGCCAGCCTCCGAGGATGGAGAGCAGTAGTCCTCGATTACCACTTTCAGGTTCAAGGGTCCCCTCTAGATAGAACGGAAGTGGGCCATAAAGGCGTTGGAACTCAGAGTGAACAATGCTCTGATAGAGGCAACAGAGTTTTTAAAGGGCTCATCCGGTAAGAGTTCAGTCCGACAGCGCGACGGCAGTCGTTTTCATCAACGGCCTGAGTCGCATGGCTATGCGAGAAGTAACTGAGATCTTCCGGTGGGCCGAGAACCAGTGAGTAATCCTGTCGGCGGTATTCATCCCGGGTGTGGACAACTGGGAAGCAGATTACCTAAATCGACAGGATGTCCAGAATGGAAGCTTCATCCAGACGTGTTCAGCTCGCTGATACGTCGATGGGGATGTCCTCAGGTGAACCTCATGGCGTCACGACTGAATTGTCAGCTCCCAGTATACATGTCAAGAACTCGAGATCCGCAGGCGGAAGCAGTAGCCGCTCTGACAAGTCAGTGGATCTACGACTTTGTTTATCTTTTTCCTCCGATTCCGCGTCTTCCTTGTCTTCTAAAAAGGGAATAAACAAGAGACAGCCTCTGTAATTCTCGTGGCTCACAACTGGCCTCGCAGAAGTTGGTTCTTGGACCTTCGGTCCCTATTGACAGAAGATCCGTGGTCCTTTCCTATGCGCCCGGATCCTCTACAGCAGGTTTTGTTTTCATACACCCCAACTTACCGCAACTGCGTTTAACGGGGTTGCTCTTTAAACCGATATCCTAAGACGCAGTGGCATCCCAGACGCGGTTATCCCCACCATGATACGTGCCAGGAAGCCAGTTTCGGCTGCGCATGATCATCGCTTCTGGCGTGCTTATATCTCATGGTGTTCCGGTCGGGGTCTTCTGTCTAGGACTTTTCGTTTATCCACGGTTTCTGTTTTTCCTTTAGACAGGTCTGTATTCTGACCGTCTAGGAACCTTAAAGGTGCAAGTCTCTGACCTTTCCATTTTCCTTTCAAAGGAAATTGGCCTTCTTTCCTGAGATGCTGACATTCTGTAAGGGGTCTTGCGCGCGCAGCACCCTTTCGTACCTCCAATAGCTCCCTGGGATCTAATCTTAGTGCTTCTGTTCCTTCAGTCGCCCATGTTTGAACCTTTGGAGGATGTTGATCTTCAGTACCTGTCTTGGAAGACGGTCCTCCTCCTGGATCTTGCTTCGACTCGTAGAGTTTCAGAATGGGGGGCTATGTCTGATAAGCACCTTACCTTGTGTTTCATGTTGATAGGGCAGAACTCCGGACGGTAGCCACTTTCCTTTCCAATATTGTGTCGGCTTTTCATATCTATCAGCCTATTGTGGTACCGTCGTTGGTGGAGGACTGTGATGGTTCTTCTGCCTTGGATGTGGTTACGGCTTTCCGCACCTATGTTGCCAGGACAGCGTCCCTCCTTAAGTTTGAGTCATTTTTCTGTGGGTGCGTCATGGGCGGCCGGTAGAGGAGCCTCCTCATCACAATTGTGCCGTGCGGCCTCTTGGTCTTCAGTTCACACGTTTGTCAAGTTTTACAAAGTGGATATGTTTCCTTCTTCGGCATCCCGGTTTGACCGCCTAGTTCTGCAGGCGCCTCAGAGCTCCCGCCCATGGGGAAAAAACTTTGGGACGTCCCCAGCGTAAGCACCTCCAGTGTCCCCTAGTGGATGAAAGAGAAAATGGGATTTTGGTACCTACCGGTAAATCCTTTTCTCTGATTCCACAGGGGACACTGGACGCCCACCTCAGCGCTCTTTGCCTGCCTGTTCGGCTTGTTCCGTATGTTGTATGATACAGTTATTGTGTGTTCTCTCCTTTTCTTACTCCGCTTGTTCTCCATCTCCTCTCGGTCTTCATTTTCTAAACTGAGGGCTGATGGGGCATAGATGGGGAGGAGCTTCACACTTTTAAATTATTTAAAGTGCCGGCTCCAGTTATCCACGCCTCTATACTCCAGTGTAAGCACCTCCAGTGTCCCCTGTGGAATCAGAGAAAAGGATTTACCGGTAGGTACCAAAATCCCATTATCAACACAACACCATAAATCACTCGCAAGAATCTTTATTCTTACATGTCTCAAATTACATGGGGAATTCAGTTGTTGTTTGGCTGTCTGACAGCAGCTATTCAATTGTTTGCTGATCGGGCGTGACTGCATGTTTTCTGCTTGCAGCCTCCGAGTAGAAATCTGTGAAAAGACGGCTGTTTGGACTTTGCACAGGTTTAGCTGCTTTGCGCAGCTAAACCAGGTGCATTTGAGCGTGTCAAGTGTGATAAGAAATGCGTTCTCGTCTGGTCGGCAAAACTATTGAATTGCTTCATCAGGCTCCTATAACAAAATGCCACCCAAAAAACAATTGAATTGCCTCCCCGAAATACTATCATTAAAAGTATCCGTTTTATCTTTGTATTTTAAGAAATCATTTACTTGCTAAAATAACTGTATAAAGAATATAGGCGCTTATGTAATATCCAGGAGTTGCAGGAACTAGTGCGACTCCAGCGATTTAGCCTGTAGCTTTAAATCCGCAATAGAGTGGTTTTGTTTTTTAAATCTGCAAGTTAAATCGCCATAATTGCACCAGTTTTTGCATAAGGACCATTATCTTCATATAAATATATATAAAATATTTAGAAACCATTACACAAATATTCCTATTTTCAAATATCTATGTTGAATAGCTCGGGAAGGAGTTCAATTGACCACATTAAGGCTCTGATTCAGAGCCGGACGCTCTGACCAGAGCGCTCGCTCTGAATCAGGGCCCACCTCCATAAATATGGAGCGTCCTCCTGGACGCTCGTATAGCTGTGGGTGACCATGGCGACCATCGCCACTGCGAGCAGAAGCCTGCGGTTGAGTTTCTCAACCGCAAGACCCGGAGTAATTTTGGCTCTATCAGAGCCAAAATCACTCCCACTGACATCGACAGCACGCCCCCTTTGATCAGACACTACGAGCGAAGGAAAGTCCTTCGCTCGTCGCGTCTCGGGCATGCGCACGACGGAGCTCCCTCCATCGTGCGCATGCGCAGTGCAGACCATCGACCCACTTGCGAGCGGACAGTCGCTCGCGAGTGGGTCTGAATCAGGGCCTAAGTCCGACTAGAACCACTTCGGAGAATGCCAGTTATCGTTCCTTAAGCCAGGTGTTTAGTCAGAGAATGCCAGTTAGTGAGACTAAAGTGCCAGCCGCAAGGCTGTTAGCGCCGCGCTAAGCTGGAACACAGCATTGCAGCCGGCACTTAAGTCGTATATCTGCTCGCACCTCAGGAGGTAAAACCTACAGTGGTCTTTACAGAACTAATTAAAACGTGTATCTAATGTAGTAAAGACAAAAGTAAAATGCCAATGGGTATGCATCCTAAACATAATGTAAGATCATGCAGAAAAAGCTTTTCTTATTCTGAAGAAAAAAAAAATAATGCTTATTGCTTAGTTTGAGTCAAATTTCCATGTCATGTATGACCTAAATATTAAATGCAAATCTCTTTACTAGCGAAATTTTATATGTACAAAGAACTCTGTATTTCATAACTTACTGTGTTTGTGGCAGGTTGTAACGCTGCCCTTGTGTCTGAGTTATGAGCATCCATGTTCCGCATGTATTAGAGCAGCTAGGTAACCACAGAAGCGGCATAGTTATGCTAATTAGGCGCTTATTCAGAGCTGCACGCATGTCCATTTTACATGCACATACATCCGAGGCAAATGAAACCAAATTGTGGGCATCTTCGCTGCTGATGTACTTACAGCTGTATACCTGTAACTGTCTGGCAATATTCTGAGGGTGTAGAGTCGGAATTGCAGGCTAATCACAATTGTTTGTATACAGAGATGTGACTGATATCAGTTGGATCTCTAGCACCAAGTACAGAACTGGTGCAAATGTGCACTGATAGCGATGACAGCTACTTTCACAAGCGGTTAATGGGGTGCCGCGACCGCATAGATACAGTGAACTCTGAATATAAGTAGTAACCACATTTATTTCTGCACTTGTGGCTGATGTGCAACTCTGAATCAAGCCCTTTATTCTTTTATAACAATTTCTATAGGTGTCTTCTCTTTGTCAGAAGTGATTGTCTGACCAAGTTATTGCTGCCAACTTATTTTGTCTCCAGAAATGTATTACCGTGTGTATTTGTAGTGTTAGTGTAATATGTCATGGTGATAGAATACCTGAGAGCTTCTGGCTTTAATCACATCTTCATAAAAGAGTCACCAGCCCCAAAGATGGGCATAACCATGCAGAATTCAGGAGCCATGTGTGCTGGAAGTGAATGGTTACACATCTGCAATCTCTACATTGGTAATTCATGAGTTTATAACACATAATTTACTATTTGTTGTTGTTTTTACATAATATATCTGGAGCAGATGTCACTAGTTCCTATCATTTGTCCAACCCTATTGTACTTGTAGAACTGACTGGAATGTAAATGATTTCTGAAACGTGTACATTGTTCCTTTAAGAAAAAACATTTAATGGACAAAAAAATATAAACACTTTGGTAAATGATGGACGCCAAGTATACTGAAAGCAAGGGTTCCCACACAGTATCTAGTGCTTTAGTTAAGCAGGATGGTCACTATTATGTATAAATGGCTGGACTGCCATGGTTGCCTATAATGGCTAATATGGCTGCCAGAGGAGAGGTCAGTGATTACAATGGTGAATTTGTCAGGAACTTCAGTGGCCAAAATGATCAACTTAGATGTTTCTGGAGCAACAATGTCTGGAGATGTCAGCATTGAACTATGAAGGGAAAACATAGGGCCTGATTCAGAGATGGACGCTAATGCGATCGCAGCAGCAATTTCGCATGGAACGCAGCTGCGAAAATATGCTAATAGTTCCAAGACTTACCCGAGCATAAGGACGCACACTGCTGCCTTCTCATATGTGTATGACGTTGCTTATCT
Source organism: Taudactylus pleione (assembly GCA_031769625.1). Classification (NCBI taxonomy): domain Eukaryota; kingdom Metazoa; phylum Chordata; class Amphibia; order Anura; family Myobatrachidae; genus Taudactylus; species Taudactylus pleione. The sequence continues at coordinate 5,284,715 of JAUIMM010000190.1, read as the reverse complement.
ATGTGATTATCAGTAACATCAACTCACATCAAGCAGCCATCTTTACCTTGCAGCATGTCTGACCAGCCGCAAACACTGCAGCTCTCCTGACACGCAAAGTGCTCTGATGCTGTGTATGTAATCGCAATGGCTAAAGTACGCACACCCATGTAACGACGTTTAACCAGTAAGGCACTGGTAGGCGGTGGGTGCCAGGTTGATAGTGTAAAGTGTGTGTAAAAGATAGATGAAGTTGCATTGTCTTTTGCAGTAGAACTACAGGTCCCAGCAAGCCTATGCCGCATGCAGCTACTTTGAGAACCACATGTACCAGCATGCAGGGCATTACAGGCCTGCTGGTACCTGTAGTTCACCTGCAAAAGAAATGTTAAAATAAAGACAGGACACACACACACACTCTAATCGTAAAGTTTTAATACACACTCACACATGCCTTCAATACAGGTCCTTTTGTCCATATAGGTATCCACGGTCATCTTCAAACAAAAATAAATGCAAGGTCCCGGACCACGAACTTCGTACCGTTCTCTAAGGACAGTACTACCCGAATGACCACTCGGCCGCGGCATTTCTGTATAGAAATCATTGGCTGAGAGTGGTGAGACTCTGCCTCTCAGCCAATAAGCGGTTCCCACCATTGACTTCAATGGGGAGAACCACTAGGTTACTAAAGGTTATTTAGCGGTTCTCGTACTTGATAGATGCTAGTTAGAAGCTGATAAGTTGCGGTGAGTTCTCTACTTGTCCACTCTTTAGAATGCTTGGTGCATTTCTCCCTAGGTCACATGACAAAACCTCAGGCAAGTGCCTGCATCCATAAGGCATATGTGGTTGCCCAGTGGTTTGATGAACTTGACATTTCTGTTATCCGTTTCTCATTGTCGTCGTAGTCACCAGGTCTGAAGCCTATTGAGCATTTTTCTATGGTCTGGAACACCCCTTTCTCCATCACAACCAGGGAAAATTTGTGCTGCATCTGTTCTGCATCCAGGACAGATGGAAAATGGTGCTATCCTGCACAGTCCAGACATTGCTGGCCTCCATGCCCTTGCACATGCAGACTGTACTTACTGCATTTGGTGGTCCACAGTCCTATTAAATTATTTTTTTATTAAGATTTCCATTTATTGTCCACTACCTGTGTCTCCTTATTCTGTCAGCAAGGTGTCATTAAAAATACTGAACTATTTATTTGCTATAAAGAACACCTATGTTTACTAGACACTGATGTACTCCGAATTGAACTTGATGGTACAGCAAGTGGTCTGGTCAGTATAGGCCAGGGGTCAGGGAACTTCTTTACCTTTTACCCCAAAATATATTTAGATACACCGACGTTACCCCCTTGATTTGAAAGGAAGGAAATCATGTAGTAGTGCCCCCATATAATGCCCCTGTAGCAGTGCCCCCATATAATGCCCCTGTAGTGCCGCTTGTACTAAAACAAAACACTTACCTTAATCAACGCTCCTACATCCGCCGCCGTCCTGTCCACCCGGCTGCTCCTCGGAACTATGGGAGAGATGCCATGACGTCTCTCCCATAGTGCGCATGGAGAGAGGCGGAAGCTAGAGTTAAGAAGAGAACACAAGCCTCCGGCTAACGCGGCGCTGCAGGGAAGGAGCCGGGTGCCCGCTGGTAATATCTCGGCTGGCGTCCGGCTTAGAGCCTCCCGACGGCACAGCCGGGGGTAATGGATGGACAGCCGGGCATGCATAGAATTATTCATATGTATCCCCGGCTGTTCGTCCATTACCCCCAGGAATTTAATTTTTACCCCATGTGGGGTAATTTACCCCTGTTCCCCGACCACTGGTATAGGCAAAGCATTCCTCACAACGATCACCTCCTGGTGAACCTATAGCAGCACCACAGACTGTTTCATTGCAGGCCCTTCATTTACTGGACAGTATGTTTAAATCTTTTTATTGCAAATCCATCACGGGACTGGTTTTGAATTGGGAACTTCAATGTTTGTTCTGTGTGGGCTGTTAAGATTGATCGTATGTTAAGTGCTTGTACTCACTGGCAGTTGTACATCCGCCTATTGTGCATTGGCTTGCATTGTGGTCACTGGGAGGACATGTTTTGCTCAGGGTACATCTAGTATTTATAGATAGTGTTCCTCATAGTGATCAATAATAGATCATCGTTTTGAATACTACTAAAACTGCATACGGTCATAAGTGCCCCTGACATGTAACCTTACCTGCTTACCGGTGATACCAACAGACAAGGATGTAAGAGGGCCCTAATCACAAGCTTACACTCTTTCCAAAAATATTTGAATCAATGGTATTTGTGCAATTAAAAAGTACTTGCCTATAGGATTATTTGAGGGGTACTGTTGATTATTTTATCACTTGTTTTTGTAGATCGCTTTACCATGGTACACTTTGTTATACAGTACAGAAGGAAATGTGATTTAAATCCGTTTATACTGCCAGTACAATGTCACACTATACGATGGCTTATTACTAGCTTAATGAAATACTACTGTGCGCGCCACGCTGGCATTTTGTCACAGCTCGTATCACTGTCTGTTTTCAATAAAACATGATTATCTGATCAGTCAGCATGGTTACAAAGGGTGATGATTGATTTTTTCCCCTCCCCCCCCTTCTGCTTAAACATTGTCAAAGTGATAGTAAGCCGTGGCTCTGATTTTATCCCTTCCAGATTTGTATGGCTGATTTTTTTTCAACTACCCCATTACTATTTTACTGTAAGTCTTTCACTGAGTGGGCAGTCATGCCATAATCTTTCATGCCTGCAGCAAACCTTTTGTACGATGCAACTATATGTTAGCTGATTTTTCCATTCCTTTTAATACAAACACAAAAAACACACAGCAACATAAAAAATAAAGTCCAGAACAAGAGTTCCATGTGCTGTGATCAGTTATTAATGAAGAATAGGCTGAGCCATTATATTTGTCCAGTGACCATGTAAAGGTGAGTTACTAGTGGTATTCCTGGGACCATAACTGTAAGTAGGACACCAAGGTTCCCTATTTAAACCTAGTGCCACAAGTATCTACTTGACAAAATATAGTGTGCTTGGAGTGAGAGGCTTGCTGCATATGCCAATTAATTTGGAAATATTACTTTTTATTGCAAAATAACTGAAATGTGCAGCTTATTTTATTTTACTTACTACAGACATTAAGACTTGGGGTGAGGGGAATGTGCTGTGTGTTCTAATAAACCTTAAGCCAGGGTGTGAGGGCCTATATCTTGAGCACCATTCAGGACCAGTAATCTTAGGACCAAATTAATTTAACGATAGTGAAAAAGGGTGACTGTCTCAGGTATTAACGTCCTGGGGCTATTCAATTCCAGACCCTTTTTCAGTCTAGCCCCCTTTTAGCACCCGTTAAATGAACGTGTTAATGTGCATTAACACATAGAATCCGTAAAAAGTTAATGGACCCGTCAATACTCCACGCAGTGTGACTTGCATGGCATGAGTGAGCCACCAGGTCCTGTGCTATTCTGCTAGCTACGGGTGTTTTTATTTGCCGAAAATGTGTCACAGTGCGATGCAACTTGGACGCACCAGGGAACTGTGCTGATTTAATTTGATATTTGACACTTGTAGACCTGTGTGCACCTGAGTTTATATATAAACCACAATGGAACTTGGAATGGAAAAAAAAACTGTGGCTTCTACATTGTGGCACTTCGTATACAGATTCAGACATACAACCACAGATGCAGAAGAAACTGGTGATGTCCCCCTCCAGAGTGTGTCGGAGATGGAATGAGAGGCTCGAGTGGCAGGTCAAGGTGTTAGTCGCACAAATTATTCTGGCTCTGTTGTGCTGTGCAAACTCGTTAATGCCTTTTGGCTGCATCTGAAATGTGTCACTAAGCTCTCCTGAGTTATATTCCTCATACTGGCACGTTCACCATTACAAGGCCAAACATTGTTTTGCTGGCAACTTTTCCAGCCATTCCTTTTAGATGCACTCAGCACTTACATGTTTTTCTACATAACACTTTAATAAGTTTATTAAAGGTTAAACATATTACACACTGTTACTATCAACATTGAGCAGCATCTACAAGCAGTATGCCCCTAGTGATGCATATGTGGCTGAAAGGTATGGGAAATACAAAGGTATATTTGTTCCCACAAGGTCATACTCCACCAGTAGAGGTATCTTCTAAAGAACTACATACAGGGCAATGATGTACAATTTAAATATCTAGTGTTCATTTTAGCACCCTGCACCTGTCACAACTTGAGCAGTTCCTCTTTCCTGCCAGGGGTGTCACTCTCTGCTCTGGTGCTGCTAGCACACACTGGTCTGTATTGTTGCATCTGCTGAGTGTGCTAGAAGCAACAGAGCAGAGAGCGACTCCCCAGACAGGAAAGAGGAACTGCACGGGTTGTGACAGGTGCAGGGAGCTAAAATGAGGACTACAGGACTTTTATTAAATAGAAATATTGGGGGGTGAGGTCTCTGTTAAGTCAATAAACAATTTTTCATACATTTATAGATCTGTACCTACATCTTTCCAAACGTTTGCATGCAGATTATTATAAACAGGACACACTGGTACAAACTACAAAAACAAAGAAATAAACTGGATAGGTGCTGTTAGTAATTCTGATGCTAAGTTGTTTATCCTTACAGATCTGTACACCATACCTTATTTTACCTCATTAACTGTACACAGCCCTAAGATGGACAGGCTAATCTTCCCAGCAAAGTCTTGTTCTTATGGCGTTTGCAGAAATGTAATCTGTAATATGAGATTTTGATGTATTTTGTCAACGGTATAGAACATGTATCATTCAGCTGATCTGCCTACCTTTAGGTACTGGGCAAACGGGTCACAATCTAGGCACACACACCTGACAGATTTGCCGATAACTAGACAAATTCGGATTACCAAAACGATCCCGATAACACCAGATGTGTTGCTTCATTTCAAATGATCATCTGGACTTGATATAGTTGAGGTGACCATTTTTATATGCAGGATCGAGCCGATTTCTGTACACACTACAAATCCCCATTTATGGTTTTCTGATGGGACCAACAGCACATGCTATATTGGGATCTGATCTGAACTGTTTTAGACCAACCGTCGGGCCCTGGTGCTGCGTACACACTACACAATTAGTCCTTTCTTGACAGATATAGCCATGTCGGGCTGAGAATCACATAGTGTGTACCTAGTCTTATGCTGGTCATACACACTACAATTACTGGGACGATGCGCCCGATATCCGTGGATCGCCCCTATAATTGTAGCGTGTGGGCAGGGCGACCGAGGGTTAAATGTCGCTCGGTCAGGCATGCTAGATTGTCCAGCATGGCCGCCCAATGCGATATTTGAGTTAAACTGTCGGCCGCATCGGGCAGTGTATGCACAGCCACGGGCCGACAGACAGACATTTCCTGTGTTCCTTCCCATGGAAGGAACAGGGAAATGTCTCCTCCCCGGAGAGCAGATGTCGGGGCTAATACACTGTGAGATATATCACAATGTATGCTGCGGGCTGGCCGGTTGCCAGATAAAATGTGTGTTGGTCTGACAGGCATTTTATCTGGATGTGTATGCCCAGCTTAAGTCCTCTCTGATGTCTGCTTTCTATACATCAATTAGAAAGGGACAAACCTACCTTAGATTAGCTTCACTTTCTAGTAGTAGTATGTTTATCTTTATACCATTCTTATGTTTCTAACTCCTGTATGTTTTTGTAAGTTGCAGAAAATGCCATTTAGCTCAACTAAACACCCAGCTTTAGGCGCAGTAACTGGTATTCTCAGACTTGAGTGGTTTTAGTCGGATTTAACAGCACGGTCAATTGAATAGCTCTAGGAACTCCTTCCCAGGGCTATTCAGCAACTCGCCCTCTAAGTGATTTAAACTGACTTCACAGTGTTTGTTGTATCTACTAAATCTAGGTTTTTATTATCTCACCTTGTAATTGTGCTAGATATATTTAAATCTGGTTTAGCTGCATTTAACCCATTGATTTACTGCAGAAAGCTGCTCCGCAATATAACAGGAGTCTCCTGAGTAAGTACAGGCGTTGATATAAGACTTGACTTTGAACATGAAGTGCCACAAGGTCTCGAGGGCTGCCTGAGTGTGTTTGTAAAGCAGAAGGGAAGCCTTTCTTTTTCAAACCCTCTTCAAAGCTGTCTCTGAATCTAAGAGCAAAGAAAAACTTCTTGCAAACACAGTAGAACAGAGCAAACTCAAAGGAGGAGAACATCAAGCAACATCTAAAAGCAACAGCAGCAGTATAGAAAATTGCAGGAAGGATACAATTACAGCAGAAAGCTAGGTGCCCACAAATGAAGAAAAAGCAGAACTTGGATTATCATGTCTTTTTTTTTTTGTCCCTGAGTTCTGGATTTACCAGTCAATTTAAAGTTGACAACATTTTAATCTAATTCAAGATTGACAGAACATGTTCCTAAAGTGACAACATGACCGTCCCTTTCCAGCATAGCATATGACCTAGTTACCTTAGAACATTTAGCCAAAAACCTCTATTTTCGTATTTAGTATGAGGTCTCCTTTCTCCTTGGTACACTCTTTGCTTTGCCAGTGGAACATGTGCATATTTTTGGAATTACTTTCTGCACCAGTACTTTTTTGTTTCCCTGTCTTCTAAAGTTTACTTCTAAAAGTGTGTATAAAACAAGAGCAACTTAGGTGCTGATCAATATTTCATCTTGACTTAGAAACCATACAACCTCTCCCTGCTGTTTACTGCAGCCGACTCAAGTTACAGTTTCAAATTGCTGAGTGTATTTTATTTTGTAATTGATTATCCCACCAGCGATGCAATTTACATTTCCACGGCCGCAGTTCCTGTCTAAACTGATGGGAGCTATTCAGTTGTTTGTGCCGCTGATCACGAGTACCGCAGGCGCCCATAACTTATTGCGGATTTCTATATGCAGCCTCCTGAGGTGCGAGCAGCAATCCGAGCAAAATAGGGCTTTTGGGTTTCTTTAGATGGGCTTAGCCACTTTACACAACTAAATCCCCTGATTTATGGGTTCAACCTCTGCGATAAGTGATGGGCGCCCCGGGCACTTGTTCCCCGAGGTACAAACAATTGAATAGCGTCCGTTTAGGCAGGAGCTGTGGCTGCGAAAAAAACCCCCAACAATTGAATTTCCCCCTGAGAATGATAGAGTACCTGCTGCAATAGCTTACTGTTAAATACAATTGCACTTGTGTTTATTCAGTCCACTGTTGGTCACACATGTTTGCTCTGAGAAACAAAAGACCCATTTGTACTGTAGATAGCCAAATTGGGAACATCTGGTTTTTGGTTAAATGGCCGGTTGTCGAAGGGTGACATACATCCCAATTGACCAATGACTTCCTAGGTATTCTAGTGGGGAGGAATGGAGTTTTGAGTGGTCATTTAGATGCTGACATGATGCAAGATGTGGTCAGTGTGTCTGAAACAGCCATGTTATCCAACTAAATCTTACTGTATGTAGGTAATTTAAGCATGTGTTTTCTTATTAACAACTAAATTATGTACATGTCTTGCATTTACCATGTTGGATTTTAATATGCATACTGTACATAGTATGCTGGTGAAACACATTAGTCAGGTCATTGAAATGAACTTTCTCTTTCATCCACTAGGGGACACTGGAGGTGCTTACGCTGGGGTATAGAGGCGTGGATAACTGGAGCCGGTACTTTAAATAATTTAGAAGTGTGAAGCTTCTCCCCCTCTATGCCCCATCAGCCCTCAGTTTAGAAAATGTGCCTACTAGGAGCTGGTCACAATCCGTGTGCTATTTATAGCACCTTTTTTGACACTTTTAGGTACCCTTCGCCACCTCTCTAAAGGTGGGGTTCGGGTACCTGGCGCCCTGTCCTTTATAGAAGGCAGGAACGAGTGCACAGCGCTTATACTAAAAGCATTGACAGCTCCTTACCGCCACAGCACATTCTTAACAAGGAAGAAGAAGAGAAGTGCTGACTGCAGAGAGACTTCTATGGGGACCACGCAGTGAGTAACCACCTGCGCATCCCCCGGCTCCCAGCCCCGCCGCTGCCCAGCGTTGTACAAACTTAGTGTGCTGGGCAGCTTATGCAGAGCGCTACACGCGGCTCCCCTGCTCTCCCTCCTCCCGCTATTACAGGAGACGCTGGGCTGCTTATGAAGCGCGCTACAGCGCGGCACCCGGATCTCCCTCCACCCGCTGCTCAGCGCAGCTCACCGCTGTCCCTCCTCCCGCTGATTAGCGCGGCACCAGGTCTCCCTCTCCCCGCTGTTACAGCGCGGGGCAGCTAATGCAGAGCGCTGCTCAGTGCGGCTCTCTTAATCCCTCTCCCCACTGTTAGTGGCGCGGGGCAGCAGGTTAAGTGTGCTACAAGCGCGGCCACCTGCTCTAACTCTCCCCGCTGTACACGCGGCGTGAGACGCGCGGGGGGGAGGGTAATGGCCACAGAAGCCATCTTGTGTAGCCCTTCAGGGCATAAAGAAGGGGACGGAGCTTAAAGGCAGCGCGGGTCTCTTTCTATGCGGCAAGCGGCTATATAACAGCAGGGCTGCCGTTCATTATTACACAGCAGCTCATACTGCATCTCTATACAGGAGATTGCAGTGTAAGACACAGAAGGATGGATTCCTCTGCTGCCATTGCTGTGCTGCACAAGTACATCTCCTGATTACATCTCTGGTAGAGAGGCTGTAAGTAACTGGGGTGTAAGTGCAGGGGAATCTGATCTGTGGGAGGGGGGTTTCTCCTCCTCTGTGTCCCACAGCCTTCTTGTTTATCTTGTCTGTGTCTTTTCTGTTTTATGCTGTGTTCTCTGGGTGACTGTGTGTACCAGGTCCAACAGAACCAAGGCCTCTCAAAAGCTGTTTGTCTGTTCCAAGTGTAACAACAAACAGACCAAGCCACATGGCACTGGGTCCACGTTATGTGATGCTTGTATAACAACGGGTTCACAGATGGTGATTACTAGCTCTTCTGCTCCGCCATGGGCCGGAGACACCCTGGTTCAGAGGTGCCTGCACCCTCCACTTCCTACCAAAAAAAAAAAAAAAACAGTCACAAGAGCGTACTCTAATGACTGTTCTCCAGTCAGAAGAGTCGGACGAACAATTCCTCGCTACAGAGAATACCGTAGAGGGTGATTTGGAGTAAGTTTTACAAAAAAAACCCTCAGGAGTTAGAGTCCGCCTCCCCCGGGGTGGAATCTCTAATCTTGGCAGGCACTGGAAACAGATAAGCGGTTCTGGATAAGCAGTTCCAAATTCCACGCAGGTTTCCCCCTCGCTACCCATCCATGATGGAGAACTAGGAAACACCTCCTCCTGTAGATGCGTCTGATTTCAGTGTCTCTAAGAAAACAGCAGTTCCGGTGCCTGGAGCTACTGTTTTAAAGGGACCCTTCGGATCGTAAGTTTGAGACAACACTATGATCTATATATACCGCAGCAGGAGCTCAGCTTTGACCTACCCTTATTACTGCCTGGGTTAACAAGGCTGTGGTTTGCTGGGTTGACCAGTTGATTACACTCGGGTTCTTCCAGAGCAGAATTAAGGCTACTAGCAGAACACATCTGTGAGTCTGCAGTTTACTTAGGAGAAGTTTCTAAGGATATCAGTCAGATTAGTGCCTGCATACCTGCATCTGCTATTTCTGAACGCAAAGCTCTGTGGTTGCGCGCTTGGCAAGCAGACGCAGAGTCCAAGTGTGTGGTTGAGGGTTTACCATTCACGGGTGATATGCTTTTTGGCCTGGAATTGGACAAGTGGATATCCTAGGCCACGGGGGGTAAGTCCTCTTTCCTCCCGTCTACTGCTCCGGCTTCCAGAAGACCTTATACTGGACCTTCGTTTCATTCCTTTCGAGCGCCTCATTCCTTTTGTGGTAGAGCCAGAGGTGCTTCCACGCAACAGAGAGGCTGCAGAGGTAGAGGTCGTCCACACATGGTTGCACGTAGACCAGAGCCTAAACCAGCTAAGAAACGGGTGGCTTGATGGTCTTCCGTCCCACCTGGGGTTTCCTGCGGTGGGAGCACGCTTGCAAGAATTTCAAGTTCTACAGGAGGCTATCAGGTCTCTAGTAGTTTCATCTGTGCCAGTTCCGGTTCCGGAGCATCAGCGAGGTATGGGGTTTTACTCAAACCTGTTTGTAGTGCCCAGACCGAATGGTGCGGTCAGACCCATCTTAAACCTCAGGTCCTTAAAATCTGTCTCTGAAGATGTATCATTTCAAAATGGAACATCTTCAGTCCGTCATTGCGAGCTTTGAACCAGGGGGGTTCTTATTATCCCTGGATATCAAGGAGGCTTATCTCCATGTTCCCATTGGGAACCACACCAAGCTTTTCTGCGTCTTGCCATATTGAAAGATCATTACCAGTTTCGGCATTGCCGTTCGGGTTATCCTCGGCTCCCCGCATATTCACCAAGATCATGTCAGTCATGATCGCTCTCCTTCGGTCATCAGGAGTGAACATAATCCCTTATTTGGACGATCTGTTGCTCAAGGCTCCATCAGTATCTCTTCTATCAGATCATGCCTTACTGACCTATCACACTCTAACCCAACACGGTTGGATAATAAACTTCAAGAAGTCAAATCTCAATCCGTCCCAGAAGCTTCTATTTCTGGGCATGATAGTGGATATGGAATCACAGAGGATTTTTCTTCCAAAAGACAAGGCCAGGGATATCCGGTTGTTAGTTCAGCTGGTCCTCAGTCCAAAGAAGGTGTTAATGCTTCTTTGTCTGCGTCTGTTAGGAAAGAGGGTAGCTGCTTTCGAGGCACTACAGTTCGGCCGATTTCAGTCCAAGGTTTTTCAGGGGCAGGGTATCATCTGCTTCTACATGAACAGATCCGTCTGAGCCCGATTACCAGAATGGCCCTTCTCTGGTGGACGTAATCCACAAATCTTTTAGCGGGCCGGAGATTCGGAGTGTGGGACTGGATCATTCTAACAACGGACGGCCGTCGCTTACATCAACCACCAAGGAGAAACTCTGTCGGCGGTATTCATCCCGGGTGTGGACAACTGGGAAGCAGATTACCTAAGTTGACAGGATATCCATTCCGGGGAATGGAAGCTTCATCCAGACGTGTTCAACGTGCTTATACGTTTTGTCTCCTAAAAAAAAAAAAAATAAGGCAAGCGACAGCCTCTGTAATTTTCGTGGCTCCGAACTGGCCTTGGAGAAGTTGGTTCTCGGACCTTCGATCCCTATTGTCAGACGATCCGTGGTCCCTTCCTCTGCGCCCGGATCTTCTACAGCAGGGCCCTTTCATACACCCCAAACTTGCGGAACTCCGTTTACCGGGGTGGCTCTTTTGCCAGTTTCGTCTGTGCATTATCATCGCATCTGGCGTGCTCATATCTCACCCGGTTTCTGCTTTTCCTTCAGACAGGTCTGGATTCTGGCCTTCGTCTGGGAACCTTAAGGGTGCAGGTCTCTGCCTTTTCCATTTTCTTTCAAAGGAAATTGGAAATTGGCCCTCATTCCTGAGGTGCAGACGTTTCTTCAAGGGGTCTTGTGAGTGCAGCCCACTTTTGTACCTCCAATAGCTTCCTGGGATCTAAACTTAGTGCTTCTGTTTCTTCAGTCGCCCATGTTTGAACCTTTTGGAGGAGGTTGATCTTAAGTACCTGTCTTAGAAGACGGTTCTCTTCCTGGCTCTCGCTTCGGCTTGTAGAGTTTGAGAAGTGGGTGCTCTGTCTTATAAGCGGGACGGCAGCCGCTTTCCTTGCCAAGGTTGTGTCGGCTTTTCATATCAATCAGCCTATTGTGGTACCGTTGTTGGTGGAGGACTCTGGTGTTTCTTCTACCTTGGATGTGGTTAGGGCTCTCCGCATCTATGTTGCCAGAACAGCGCTTTTTGTCCTCTATGATGCTGTTCGGAGGGGTTGGCCATCGTCTAACCAAACTTTGGCACGTTGAATTCGGCTGACTATTCATCAGGCTTATGTTAGTGTCGACTGTCGGCCTCCTTCGTCCATTAGGCTCATTCCACACGTTCTGTGGGTGCGTCATGGGCGGCCGGTAGAGGAGCCTCCACGTCACAATTGTGCCGTGCGGCCAGTTGGTCTTCAGTTCACAGGTTTGTCAAGTTTTATAACTTTGATATGTTTGCTACTTCTGCATCCCGTTTTGGACGCCTAGTTCTGCAGGTGACGCAGATCACTCCCGCCCGTGGAGAAAACTTTGGGACGTCCCCAGCGTAAGCACCTCCAGTGTCCCCTAGTGGATGAAAGAGAAAATGGGATTTTGGTACCTACCGGTAAATCCTTTTCTCTGATTCCACAGGGGACACTGGACGCCCACCTCAGCGCTCTTAGCTTGCCTATTAGGCTTGTTCCGTATGTTGTATGATATATTGTGTGTTCTTCTCTCCTTTTCTTACTCCGCTTGTTCTCCATCTCCTCTCGGTCTTCATTATGTAAACTGAGGGCTGATGGGGCATAGAGGGGGAGGAGCTTCACACTTCTAAATTATTTAAAGTGCCGGCTCCAGTTATCCACGCCTCTATACCCCAGCGTAAGCACCTCCAGTGTCCCCTGTGGAATCAGAGAAAAGGATTTACCGGTAGGTACCAAAATCCCATTTTCCGTGTGATTGTATGATGGTGATATTGCACAGAGGGCCTGATTCAGACCCACTCCCGAGCGCTATGCGCTCGCAGGCGGGTCGATGGTGGCCCAGTGCGAATGCGCACGATGGAGCCGGGTCCGTCGTGCGCATGCGCGAGACCCGGATAGCGACGGGCAAACCGTCGCTCCGGGTCTCGTACCAAAATGGGCGTGCTGTCGATGTTGAGTGACAGCATGCCCCCTTTGGTGGGTGGGCCTGGGGAGTTCCCATGTGAACGCCATCTTCCTGGCCGCTCGTTAGAGCTGTGGGTGGTCACCCACAGGTATGCGAGCGGCCAGGAGGCCGCTCTAAAAAACAAGAATGCCGGCCCTGATTCAGAGCGAGTGCTTTGTCAGAGCGTCCGGCTCTGAATCAGGCCCAGAGTGCAAGTTGTCATGGGGTTGGCCATATGAGCTCATTACATGTATGGGGCCGATTCAATTCAGTGCGCCGGGAAGGAGTTCCCACAGCAATTCAGTTCAGCACGCTGTTAGGGCGACTAATTGACAGTGCAATGAGAAATCGCACTAAAGTGCCGGCCGTGAGGCTGTTTGCTGGTTTAACACATAATTAACAGCTTTGCGGTCGGCACTTTATTCGGAGAAAGCTGCTTCTTGCGACTAAACGCCCAGGTTAAGTCGTGAGAACCTTCTTTCTCCGACTTTAATGATTGTAGTCGGACTAAACTGCGAGGTGAGTTGCATAGCTCCGGGACTAACTTCACCTCGCTGCGAATTGAATCACCCCCAAAGATACTAGGGGGGGAATTCAAGTAGCCGCGATAAGCCGCTTTTATCGTGCAAATTTATACTTATTTTGTCGCTACTTAGTCTTCACCACCTCCTGAGCTGGTAAAAATTTTGTAGGCGGGGAGGGGGGTGGTTAGACAAACGCAGGCATTCCCTTAGGAACGCCCGGCGTTTGTGGGCGGCCCTACTGACATCACTCGGGATGTTAGTAGTGCACTTCCTGCTCTATTAGAGCAGGGAGTCCACTCGGGCTTGCGAGAGCTGCCTACCACAGGGTCTCCTTGCAAGCCCGATGGTCGCGATAATCGCGACTATCGCCAGCCTGCTCGCACGAGCTGTGGGTGGGCACCCACAGCTTAGCGAGCGGGCAGGAGAGAAATAAAAAATAAAAAAAATCCCTGCCCTGATTCAGAGCGAATGGCTCTGAATCAGGCCCTTGGTTCAGAACCACTAGGACACCCACCTTAATGACTAGTCAAAAAAAAATTTGATTAGCTTAATTTGATCAATATGTCATTTTTGGGGTGAAAAAGTGCAAGAAAATTGATGAATTTATGTGGGACAGGTATATGGGGGTGCTGTATTAATGGGGCAGGTGTGTTTTTTCAGATGGGTGTTAGAGGCGTATTTGGAAGGGTTTTTTATTTATTTTTTTCTGTGTCTTTAAATGACACAAATATATACTAATAGGCATTTTATGCACCCCCAATTTAAAATGAACATTTATTTAGCAAAAACAAAACACTTGCTTTCTATCATTATTTCACTGTTATAGAAAACGGCTTACATAGCCATTTTACACAATTTAATAACCCCAAATATGTTTGTTAGGGCCACTAATACACTTCTATATTGTTATCTATATTGTTATCTTATATCACTGTGCCTATTACCAGAAAGGGGAGTTTTACTGCATTTTCCATATGTACTAAGCACTGGAATGCGACGCATTCCTTTGCTTCATCCAGGTTACCCAATAGCAGCCTATGGGCTTACTCTGAGAGGGATCCTGCGCATGTGCAGAAGGACTCTAGAGGGACTTCTGTCAGGGGGCATCGCAAAGGACAGCTCTTATAGGGAGAGCTGTCCTTTTGTCGCATTTCTAGGTACATACTGCAGTAATCACCCATGGTATGTACCCAAAGAGAGTTGCTTAGTACATCCCGCCCTTATACTTTTCTGAAAATGCATGTAGGGATCCATGGGCTCGATTCAACTCAACGTGAATTGAATAGCGCTGGGAATGAGCTCCTGGAACTTTTCAATTCAGCACGTTGCTACCCCGACTAAGGATTTCTTCTGGCATCCCTCCTGGGGTGTGAGCAGAAATCCGACAAAAGTACAGGCTCCATGCTGTTTTCTGCCCTTAGCGCGGCGGAAACAGCATTGCGCCAAGAAGTTTAGTCTGAGAATGCCTGTTCTCGCGACTAAACACCCTGTTTAAGGCGAAGGGCGGCAGAACTAGCCTTCCCCGACCTAACAGCGCGCAATTGAATAGCTTTGGGAGCTCATTCCCAGCGCTATTCAATTCACGTTGAATTGGATCAAGCCCATTGTGCCTTATAACCAATGCAGGGAAATTATACTAATGATCCCATTTGAATGTATTTATCTCTGTTATTTTTTTATATAACAGATTCATACTGGGGGTAATGGTCAATGAGGGAGATTGCTATACTCTTCAGGGAGTTGGGAAGATTGCTACTCTTGCAGGGAGTCTCCCTGCAATCAGGGAGAGTTAGCGCGCGCGTGTGTGTGCGCATTTATATTGTATATTTAATTTTTTTTACTACAGTGGCAAACACAGGATTTCTATAGAGGGGTTTCCAAATGCTTGATTTTAAAGCAAGTGTGGCCATGTAAAGGGCATAATCAGCACTTGGCCAGCTATAATATACGACATACGAAAGTGGGATAGGTATGAGATGCCAGCGCTCAGGATCCCGGCGGTCAAAGTCCCAACGCCAGCATCCCGACAGGGTTAAGATACCGACACCTATTAGTAGGTATCCTAACCCTCTCCCTACCCTAACCATCCCTATCTTGTGCCTAAACCTACTGCCCCTAGTGCCTAAACCTAACCCACCCCCCTAGTGCCTAACCCTAACCCTCACCCCAACCCCACTACTTACCTTTGTGTCGGGATAGCGGTTCAGGTATTCTAAGCGGTGGGATACTGAACGTATCCCACAAAGGTATGTAATAAATTCCGAAATACAGGACCAGCGAAAACCGTAAGCCATTATATGCGGAAGTAGGGCCATCCTGCATGAGCTGAATGTTTTTTTTTTTTTGCAGATGTGGTCTCCATTCCTGGTCTTTTGAGCAAGTTCGGGAATCTGGGGGGGGGGGGGAAGGGGGGCAGAGAAAAAACAACCTTGCACTGCCCTGAAAATACATGTACAGATTGGTCTGCTTATGTACTGGATAGTATATTATTATACGTATTAATACTTGACTCTATAGATGGGATATTCAGGGAGATTGCTGCTATTTCAGGGAGTCTCCCTGGTAATCAGGGAGAGTTGGCAAGTATGAGTGTAAGTTACCCATAAATTGGATTTGGCTTTGCTATAACCTCTTTAGTGTCGCTGGCCGGTCCTGTCAGGCCCCTGAGTCCTGCATTTGGCAGCTTTTGTTTGACAAGAAAAATCTGATTTAAATGATTGCACCTTGGATACTATTTATTTGAAGGGGCATTATTACAGCAATTTGTCTATTGTTTGTTTGTGCGAAGATTTAATTGACCTTTACCCAGAGACTTCTAAACCTTGACTAGTGCGATCTGGTAAACAGCCTGCTGAGCACACAAATATAATCTGTCACAGTTGTTCCCCTGCAAAGGGAAATAAACAATATTTTAGGCATTTCCAGTGCAGAAAGACCTCTTTATAAGTGTCTGACACCAGCCTTGTGAGCTCATTTTTCAGTCCTTGTTGTCTGGAGCAGTTCCCAGTCCCAGAACTAGGCTGACAAACTGGAGTCTCCTTTCACTGCTTCTAATGGAAGCCCCGCTAATGAGGCAAAATAAGGAGTGCGAATGTGTTGTACCTCGTGACAAGGCGAGAGTTTCCTAGCAACTCATGCGGACTGCGCACCAGACAGCTTTTCTTCTGTCTGTACAGTCTGCTTGTAGCTCTATGTAGTTTAATGTTTTCAGCAAGTGAATGCTGCATTTTGCATGCTGAAGAATGTACTGAGGGTAATTATCATTCTCTGTGTTCTGCCTTTTGTAAACAGTGATGTATTTTCTGATTGACTATCCCATTCACTTAAGTGTGGTTCAGCGATAAATTCTCTGACTTTAGTGGAGTCTTTAGTTAATCATCATTATCACATGTAGTTCACAAGCTTTCATTTACATCTGAAGCCGTCACCTTGATTACTCTATCTGCTGACCACTGGGAGTTATTTCATGAGCCTTTGCTTCCATTAAGAAATAATAGATGCAGATCAGGGATTGACCCTTTTAATTACATACGTCGGGTAAGACTTATTTAAAACTAGTCTTAATTAACTGTGATGTTAAAAAAATCTATGTCTGCCTGATTTTGTTTATAGTCCAAACTCTAGTGCGGTGAGAAGAATACTGCCTAAATTTGTATCCGTTGACCACCATTTGCATCTTTTATTTGCTTACCAAGTCAGTAGTACTGACTGCAAATAAACAAAATTAAAAGAAAATGTCAAAACCCTGCATCCCTCTGATCGAAAGAGGAGTTAATCAAGATAAGTAATGTAGATTTATCAAGTTGCTTTGTTTTACATCCTTAACAAATCTCTTGACATAATAGTTCAGTAGCCATGTGAATACTGCAGAGGGATCAATAGCCCTTATGCTTGCATCTCTGTTTTCCTTAAACAATGTAATGAGTAGGTCCTACAATTAACTTTAATATAATTGGTTGGATAAACTCCCTTAAGAAGGCAATGGGACTTGGTCATCAAACAAGTGACTTTAATGTTCTATTTACTTTACATTAATGTAGGACACAGAGATTATTGAATGTAGTTGTTGCCTTCTGCATGTGCTTTGTTCTTGGCTGATTGCTGTTTAGTCGGTGAAGGATTGCCCTGTTTGACAACCCAGTACTCTGCAGCCATCTGATAGTTTAACCCTCCTGGAATTAATGTGGCTAAGCTCTATAATTCTCTCCGTCCCCGGGGATGCACATTCTTTCCTCATACCGACTGCAACATATCAGGCTCTCAAAATATTCACAATCTTTCAATTAAACTTCTGTTTCTAATTTTATTCCTAGCTGTGCGCAGGCTAGCTTCTGAACTGTTTCCAAAACTAATTTCCTATTTTCAATCAGGAAATTGCTTTGCCTTATTTTTCCTTAACCACAAAAATCCAGAAAGCAGGATCCCTGCACATCTGAGATGGTAAAATGCACAGAATACAGAATGCCAGTCCTACCTAGTGAGTTGTTGTCTTATTATATCCTTGTGAGGATGGTTCTACACAAAAGCATGTCACAAAACCTGCTTTATATTATTTTCATTAAACAGTGCCAGGACTTGATACAATGTAATCATATGATTAACAGCTGGCTGTGGAATAGCTGTATTGCACTACCTGTCTGTAACATGTTGAAATAGTTAAATTGAATAAAATGCTTTTATGTTATCTAAACAATTGGTGAAATTAAAATCAAAATACTTATGTATTGTCTCATTGATTGTGCATTTATGTGAATACATTAAACTTTCTGAAGCTCAATATTGTTTCCCAAATTTGGACTTCAGGCCACTTCCCTGGAACAAGCTTGTTTTGTTTGTATTTATTAATTTTGTACCCTTATGAAAGTGGGCTAGTACTGCCGGAAATATCTGTTGTATGAATGTCATTTTCTGTAGTATATATTTTACTTATTATTCATGTTTATTTATAAGGTGCCGCTAGGTGTACGCAGTGCTATACATGGTATTCATAGAACACCATCAACCGGGTTCCCAAGCATAAATGTAATATGCTTAATGCAACAGATGATCAAAGCATATTAGTACCGAACATCACAACACAGAATGGGTAGGACAGATAGAAGGCGTAAGGCAACTCACTGGTGCTAGCAGGAGCATAAGGAGGCGACTGGATTCTGTGCTCAGAGCTTCTGTACCCAACCAATGGGTAAACAAATAGAGCTGAAGGAGAAGGAAGCGGAGCACTGGTCACAAGGATAGAGCTAGGGAAGAACAAGAGGGTGGAGAGCTGGGTGGAAGTGGATGGGTTGACGAGACCAGTAAGGAGTTAATCTGGATGGCTGGTATGTTTTAAACATGCATTTTGAAGATAGAGACTTGTAGGGAGTCTGTCTGGGAGAGGGAGTGAGTTCCAAAGTATGGAGGCAACTTGAGTGAAATCATGTAGGTGATTATGTGAAAAAGTGACCATGTTAGAGAATATTGTGCAGTGAGTGTGGAGAGAAATGAGATTAGAATAAAGGGATGGGAGGAATGGTTTAAGGCTATGCAAGTGAGTATGTTGTACTGTATAGTGAGTGGGATAGGAAGTTAGTGACACGCATTGTACAGGTGGAGTTTCTAGTGCCGAATGGCGGCAGAGGAAAATGTGACAAACAGCAGTTATTGATAATAGATTGAAGTAGAGACGGGGAGATATTACAGTAGTTTAGGCGGTAAATTATGGGAGTGTGAATAGAGTTTTGGTGGCATTAGTAGGGGTAAGGAGAGGCCGGGTTCTGGTGATGATGTGGAGCTGGAATTGGCCAGATTGAGAGATGACCTTTAATGTGGGTAGTGGAAAAGAGCAGAGTTGAGGATAACACAACAAGTAGACTTGGGCAACTAGCCTCTAGACCAGTGATTCCCAACCTCGGTCCTCAAGGCACACTAACAGTCCTGATCTTAGTGATATCCATGATTGTGCACAGATGGTCGAATCAATATAACTAAGTCACTTGTGCTCAAGTATGGCTATCCCTAAAACCTGGACTGTTATGGTGCGTACACACCAGACGATATGCTCCCTGAGCGATATCGTCTAGTGTGTCCCCGGCAGGGTGTGCTCAATGTCGTTCATGACATTGGGCACACCCGCTGAACGATATCATTAACGATATCGTTCAGCGCCGGGCTCTCTTCTCCCATTCCCCATCATGCAGCAACCTGACGACATCGTCAGGTTGGCCTGCATGTTAACCCGATGAACGATGATGACGAACGACCCGTGGGAACGCGCGTTGTCGTTATCGTTCATCGTTTTTGTGATAAAAATGGACGATAAAGTGGACGACTGAATGATAACGATATCATTATCGTTCAGTCGTCCACTTTAATCGCCCAGTGTGTACCCACCAATAGTGTGCCTTGAGGACCATGGTTGGGAACCCCTGCTCTAGACAGTCAAGTCAGCCCACCAATAGGAGGTGAGTCCATGACACCTCAAATTTGGAATGTGGGCCTCTGGGATTGAAGAATATTTGTGATATGCCTATATACTATTCATTTAATGTACATACATAACCCACGGGTGATAATCATCTCTCCTAAAACACTACACTATGGGCCTGATTCAGCAAGGATTGCTATTACGCACGCAGACTAGCGATTGTTGTGTACTGCTCATGCATCGCAGTGTGCAAAGGCTCCACTGTAATCACAGTGACCACGTAGACCCATCACAGAGTGATTGGCAGAAAGTGACCATTTGTGGTTGTTGATGGGGGAGGGGTGGTCAGGGAAACGCAGGCGTGTCAGTGCGTTTGAACTCAGTTACAGGGCGTTCATAAATTAGCAGCATCGATGACATATGCAGCTTGAGTACTTCAATGCGTGCACCGAAGTTGGCAAATTGTAAGCAAAATCAGGGCTGCTGTAATTTTGCGTGAGGGACCGATGGTACTCTGTTACCGATGTTTATGAAGGTTTGCAAAGTATTGCGGATGTGAAATAGCGGTAGTGGGAGGCAGTGTGCGTTTCTATGCTGGCAGTGCGATGGCATTGCGATTGCATTCATTAGCATATTTTGCCTCAGACCTGCGTGTGATTATGGAGCTGCTGAATCAGGCCCTTCTAGCCTTTTGGACTTCTTTATTATACTTTTAACGAGCATTGTGATTTGTATATATAAAGTTGGTTAATTGATTAAAGCTTATTAAGCTTGATTCTCCCATTCGTGACAATCCACATTATGTTAATTAAAAATAAGACAGGATCCACCAAATTCATATATATTTTTGTGCATTTTACGATCTGAAAATGAGTTGTGTTTCTTTTTGGCTTCTCAATGATAATATAAATGTGTCAGGGAAATATACAGGATGACGTCTTGGAGAATGAAAGACACAAGCCCTTTTGTACACAAGCACAATGGAAGCATAGACCAACACAACAATTTCTCTTGATAAAAGAGTTTACTGTCTCCTATTTTTACCTCCCCTAAAATTTGTCTTTTATTGCTGCTGTCGAACATGCCTGTAGGTGTTTACACATTGATGTAAGTAACAGGATTAAACAGCTTTTCTACTAATCCCTTCCAAATAGCAGGAATTTCCATCCATATTGATGGCGTTTATGTAGAAGGGGAACAGTTTTCAACCGCAGGGGAGTTGTGCTGAATGCACAGACTGCTCAAAAGTCAGACAATCGAATAAAAGCAGTCAAAATATGCCTCTCCAAAGCCATTTAAATCATAATAATACGCAATGTGAATTTATTATTAATCTCTCCTGCTCAGGGGACGCTCAGCAAAGAAACATGTGAAAAGGGGTTTGCATTAAACGATAAAACAATAAAGATTTCCTGCAGAGCCATTATTGAGTGGTGTCTTGAGTCTCAACTTACTGTGCGCTTGACATGCATCTCACCTGAGGCTGGGTCTTTACCGTAGTACTGGTGTCACCATGCATGTCATTGGAGAGGTTTATCTACGCACGTTGCTATGATTTAGAACAAAAAGAAACAAATAACTTGTATTTCTTGTAAGTTTAGCTTTAAACTGTCATTTATAGTTTGGTATAGAATTACATGAAATATTTTTTTTTCTTCTTTTGTTATAGTGTAATATGTTTTAATTATGCAGTTTTCCATGTTTTATAACACAATTCTAGCAGGTTGCAGGCTATGTTGTTATATGTTAATGGTACAATCCTAAAATATAAATTTCACTTGTATTAAAATTTCTACTGCTAACATCCACAAATATATAGGCAACATTTTCCATACTATAACAGAACTTGAGTTATTTGTGGAGCAAACTGTTGTTCTGTATGATCAGGCTGTTTTAGCTAAAGGTGGCTAAAATAGGTAGACTGCAGTGCCTGCATTGGAATTACTCCTTTACCCCTTACACTGTAAAGCGGCCCATACACGGTGCAATATTTTGCACGATATGGACGATTTAAGGTGGGTACACACCATAGCGATATATCTGCAGATGATGGTTGTTCATACACACTGAACGACCATCATCTGCATGCTGCAGCGGGCCGGGCCGATTAGGGGGAGTGGCCTAATAGTGGATCTCGTGCCCCCTTCGGGGGAAAAACACTTGTGGCGCTGCACGCAGGGGAGGGGGGCACTGTACACACTTGGCGATGGACATCTGTTCATCGGCTGTGCAGCACAGCCAATGCGATAGGTCTGTGAACGACGTAGTTCACAGACATATCGTCTGTACACACTGGCCGACGGGGGCACGATATATTGGCTGAACAATTGATCAGCCCCCCCTTCCATTTTGTGAGAGACGACGTATCGGTATCATATGATCGTATGTACAGTCGTACACCATTTGACAAATCTCATCTTTTGCACCAGTGACTCTGATCCTGGCTGAGTGCCCACTTATGAGTCGCTCACAATGCAGATGTTCACGGAGTTGCACAATTTTTGGCAGCTGCGCTTGCACAAAAAATCCCTAAAAACATGTACTGTGCATGCGTTACACAGTGCGTCAGAATAAACTACCAACCAATCTGCTCCTGTTATGTTACAGGCTATGTTTGAAAACTTACAGGAGTTGATTGGCTGGTAGCTTATCACTCTCCAATTTATCAGTTTTCCAGAGCTTAGTACATCTGTCCCTTTTGTGTGTGAAATGTATTGAGACGTTTCTGGGTAGTGGCTATTCGGATGCACACTGTATTATGGGAGTGTTGTATAACTGGTTGTGAACTCTGGGCCTGATTCAGAGTTGGGAATAGAGTGAGATATCTCACTCAGCTGATCATCTTGGTAAAACCATGTTGCACTACAGGTGGGGCAGATTTAAAATGTGCAGAGAGATTTAGATTTGGGAGGGAGGTGTCCAAACTGACATGTAAATTGTAGAGTAATAATAAAGCTGTGCAGTATTTGTGGGCTACATGCAAAATCAGCCAGTATTTACCCTACATGCAAAAACATGTATGTACTTACACCCCTTGTATTGCAATATGGTTTGTCCAGGTTCACAGTTAAGTGCTATTTCTCACTCGATTCCCAAAGCTGAATTAGGCCCTCTGCACCTAGCATGGGGCTAGTGCATGTTTCCATGGTGCCAGTGACTGCAGTGTCTAAAGACACAGAAAGTGGGCGTCTCAGTCTTTGCACATTAAGATACATGCTTGTATACCAGGAAAGGGCTTATACTAGCATTAGCATAATGGCTCAGACATGACTATGGCAAAGGACGCTAAAGCGGTCTCAGCAGCGTGTGACTGTGAATCAGCCCCTTAGTAGGTACAGGCTCAGTGAGAGCTGTGTGCTCCCTACTACACCCCTCATTGCTTGCTTTACAAGCCGTAGTGGGGAATTCAATTAGCTTCAGGACTTACCACGGACTTTTAGCTCCCGGGTCAAGCACCTGGAGCTATGCAATTACCGCTCGCAGAGAGCCCCCTGGGTGCATCTAATGTGCATTTCTGTTTGCAACTTCCTGAGGTGCAAACAGAAATTCATATTAAGTGTACCCTTTGGGCTTACCATGGGCAGGAATTGAATGGATAAGGTGCATACCCACGAGACAATATTTTGCACAATTCGCCCAATGCCACCGATGCAATGCCACCGATGCACCGAAACGTCAAATTGTGTAAAGTATGTCCAAATCGTTTGTGTCCACTCATGATGCCGATGCGCGTACCCGATGGTCTTACTTCGCATTTTCAGATCTTGTCTACAGCAGGTAAGATCTGCCAGTATCGCACACTACGCACTGGAAATCGTTAAGGACGCACGATCGTTGGTCAGATTGGACACTTTTTAGCACCATATCGTGTCTTGGAGTGCAGGGGAGCTGCCGGGAGAGTTCAAGGGAAATCGCTCACCGATATCTTATCATGAGCACATCGTCTAGTGTGTGCGCACCTTTAGTGTTTATGGTTACCCTGCTTATAAATAAAAAGTAGTAGTAATAATTAGTGTTTGGAATAGGTGCAGATGCAGCCAAAATATTTCTGTAGCTGAAGTACCTTCTGTAAAGATGTGGAAGAGGGAGCTGCTGTTACTGTGGAGATGCAACTCACCTGTGTAGTATCCTGCTTTTTGTTTGTGGGTGCTTCACAGTATCAGGACAAAACTAGAAGTAATAGTTTGTGTGAAGAGCAAAGTCCTGAACATGGTCCTGCAAACCATCTCTCTGCTACTGTAATTGAAGAAAATTTACTTTTACAGATTCTAGGGGAAATATATCGAGCACTGAAGAGAGATAAAATGGTGAAGTGGCCCAAAGCAACCAATCAGCTTCTGTCATTTGTTGATTACAGCCTTTGAAATGACAGGCGCTTATTGGCTGCTTTGGGCATCTAGTCCATCTCTCTCAAAGGGTACGATTCAATTAAACGCGAAATGAATAGCGCCTGGAATGAGCTCCCGGAGCTATTCAATGATGCGTGAAGTTAGGTCGGGAAAGGCTCGTTCTCGCTCCTTAAACAGGGTGTTTAGGTGCGAGAGCGAGCATTCTCCAACTAAACTTCCCGGCGCAATACTGTTTTCCCGGCACTAATGGCAGAAAACAGCATCGCGCCTGGACTTTTGTCAGATTTCTGCTCGCATCCCTGGAGGGTTGCGAGAAGAAATCCTTAGTCTGGCTTAGCAGCGCAAATGAATTGGATAGCTCCGGGAGCTGATTCCTGGCGCTATTCACTTTGCATTGAATAGAATCGTGCCCAAAGGCTTGATACATCTTCCCTTCTGAGAGAATGTAATAAATGTATGCATAAACTGTCTGGTACTCGCAATAATAGGAGTGTTTCCTACTCTACAAACATATCATTATGACTGTTATTTCAGTCGACTAGGCAGGCAGTTAGCTAAGGTGAAATGACACACGCACAGCATAAAGCAAAGGTATAGATAAAGGCACTCACTGTTACTACTTTGACTAAACAGACAAATCGTCACAGAACTTTATTGCCAGCCAGCCATATGTCTCATGTACGCCATTGTGCTTCTATAAGCAGCCTAACAGGTGTGGAATCATATACTTAACCAAGCCACCCTGTAGGGTTTTATTTGGTGAACTTCATCTATGTTAGTACTGTTGTTCTTATGTGGAACTGCAGTGACAGTATGCCGTGTTAAGCCAAATTATATGTATCTGCCATTTTTCCGCATTCCATTTTTTATTTATACTAAAACTAGTAAAGATATTGTCAGGAGTCATTTTTTTTGCCTGCCACTGAAAAAATAGAAGGTTTTCGGTGGAACTTCTGTTTGAATCCTGTCCATCCCGTCATTGTGTGAGAGTTCTGCAGAAGACCGTGTCATTGTTCTGATGAGGGCTCTTGTATCATTAGAAGAGAACATGGCGTATCTCTGTGCTGCCACTCAAATCTACAACGTTTCAATTACATCTTCCAACGCTGGGGAAAATCGCTTCTAACAACAGGACTGGGCACAGTTCAGCTGAGGCCATTCATATGGCTCTTCTCCAAGCTGTAATCCTACCACATAGATCAGTGGCTTAACACCTCAAACGAAAAAGTGAAACACAAAGCACACTTTTGTGTATAAAATAATGGATGAAACCAGCAGTTTTTCTTTCTTTTTGTCATAATCATCTGTTGTGTACATCTATAAAACTAATGTGGTATGTGTTCTAGAATATCACTGTTCTTTTTAATAAAATAAGAGAAGCTGCATGGAGAGATAGCTGGGTTACGAGCACTGGATTAATGCCTGTTATTCACACTTAGTCCACCAGATACTGTGTATTGTCTTAGGGCACGATTCTATTCAACGCGATGTAAATAGCTCCCGGAGCTATTCAATACACCGCGCTGCCAGCACAAGTGATTTAAAAGTGATGCATGTTAACAGCCGCTAACTAGTTAGGAAAACACTGCAAGGGTTAAAGTCTCAGTGAACACACAGTTATGTGTTGTCTAAGGATTTGTTTTGTTGTTGCTAATAAAATAAAAAATGCCAAGTCTGTGTAGTCGTATTGGCATAACATTTACCAGAAAACGGATCTTTTATAATCACATTTGACAGATTGTTTTACATTAAACGTGCAAAACATTTGGTAAAGCACTTCACACCTCTAGTATAGAAGAGGTCACTGATTAATTTTTCGGCTGCTGTAAACTTGTGCATGAGCAGATCTAACTGTAAATTATATAATTATCTGTTAGTTTTTAAAAACTTAATTATATGAGGTTTCGGGAAGTACTGATTGTAATTGAATTGTCTCAGCTTGGAGGTATCAAGCCTCATGGCCCCCATACATCAGAGATTGATAGCAGCAATGGTGCAATTCTGCAATCGATTGTGTGTAAAAATCTTTCCCTTTTTCAATCGATTGCAAATTGCACGATTGCTGCAATCAATCTCTGATGTATGGGGGCCTTTAAGCAGGTGTTAACAATTTTCCCTGGGCTTTTAATTCAGGCCTCTATACCTTTAATAAAGAATTCTGTAAGAACATACTGTACCCTTTAACAATTTGCTGCACAAATAAGTCCTTAGCAAGCAGACCTGGCAGCTAATCAGGGAGCGTCTTGCTCAGAAAGCTTTTTGTTTTCGGGAATGATACGCTATCCTTGTTTCCCTTCACTGATTCTGTGACATAAGAGTAGAGCTGCATACACACACAACGATTTAGTAAATTAACGATTTTGGTAAACGATTTTCGTTCATTTTTTCAAGGGAAAACTTACCGAAAATCGTTTACTAAATCGTTCATTTTACTAAATGTAATGAACAATTTTTTTGAACTACAAACTATTTTTGCATATTCCCTTACTGAAAATAGTTGAGTTGGTCAGTCTGACTGAACTACAAACGTGAACGCGCATGAACGATAATCATTCATCGTTTTAACTCTTAAAGTGAATGATTTTTTTCAACGATTGAACAATAAACAATATCGTTATTGATAATCGTTCAAAATATCGTTGTGTGTGTGTATGCACCTTTAGTGATCCTATTTGGAGCACCATGAACATACATGGAGAAGTGGAGCTACAGTAGGAAAGACTTCTGAAAATGGCGAGAAATGTATGATGAAGAAATGGTGGCCTGTCAGAAATGTCAGGACATTTCCTCTGTTTTATGGAGCATACACACGGTCAGATTTGTCAGATGAACGATTTGAACGATTTTACCAAAGTTTTGAACGATTGAACGATTTTTGACTGCATTAAAATGAATGGAATCGTCCAAGTCTGACTGCAAACACATCAGATGTCCGATATCGTTATCTGACAAACGGGAACGCGCATTGTTCATCGTCCATCATTCAGGCATGTCAGATATGTCAGATTTTCCTTCAGATATAAACGACTGAACGATTTTTAAATCGTTATCCTTCAGATCTGAAGGAAAAATCTGACCGTGTGTATGCACCATAACAGTGCTGAATCTGCCTCCAACACACTGAGGTTATTGTATTAACTTGTTGGAAACGAGGCAAACCAAGCTAAGTAATCTAAATGTTGAGCAACAGTATTGTCACTGAGATTTGGTGCTTCAGGGGATCACCATTCTCTGTGTTTCCTTTAAGCATTGCTGGGATTTCACAAAGTATGATCCATTGTAGGTTATTACAGGCCTAGACCAATTTCTCCAAAAGTAGGCTGGTTACTCAGTGGTGGTGATTGCTATGCGTTTTTAAGTAATGCTTACAGTCAAGGATAGGAAGATTCAACTGACCCTTTGCAGTAAATGCAAGCAAATGGAGAAGGCAAAGTTACAAATAAATGCTGCTGCAACGCAAACACTTTCTAACTGCAAGTGGGTCTGGGGTCGCTGGAGCAAATGGTTTCCATTTCCTTAACTGTTTTAAATGATTTTACTTTAAAAAAAAACCAAACTGCTCATAATTGATTTTTATTGACCATTGGTAAAGGGCCTGAACAGTTTGTGTGGCTATGTACGTTGGCTTCTGCGGCTATGAAATGTATTGGATGCTCTTTTATTTTTCTTGCATGAATATCCATTGTTGGAAACTAACTTAATATCATAGCAAAAATATATATAACAGAAGTATTATATATAAATTAGAGCACAAATTGTCCTCTTTTTATAATTTCTACAGTCCTCTGTTGTCAAAAACTTTATACCTGTCTAGATCTACACATTATTCGAGTCTGTGGCCTTAAATATATATATTTTTCTTTTCCCCCATCTCCATTTCTTTGGGCAGGAGCCCGTGCAGATTGATTCCCTGTCTTTAGCGTTTCCGGGCACATAGACTGTTTGGAGGGAGATGAACATTTTTTTATCACCATTGTGAAGTGGTAGCCAATATTGGATTATGGCATGGAAATCTCTAAACATATAATTTTGATGTATTCTATAATAAGTAAAGTATTTAATGTAATTCAAAGAAAATCAACATACAGTTAACTGAATGAACAATATGAAAACTAAACAGTACTTGTCCTCAAAAGTAGAAAACTGGGCATTTTTGCGTCCTGTTTGTTCCCCAGGCTCCAGGAAGAGGATAGCATAGAGTGTAAATCCTTACAGAATGACCTTGTGTGTGGACTGAATCTTGCTATATTCAGTCAGACCCGGAGGATGCACAGCTAATCAGGACTCTGTTAATGGGTAAGTATTTCATGAGTTTTAAACTCACATTTCAGGCTGTGTTCAGGGACATGTGTTAATATTCTTAAAGAGAAGCAAATAAATAGATTTAATCTAAATCGAAACAGCCATTGCCTGACATATTCATTAGAAACAAACAGAAAGGTCATCATTTATTTTTCATGAACTAAGAAAGAGTCATTGATTTATTAGTCACTTTCCATTGTTTGTGCATATTTAGGATCTTGATAAAGTCCTATAGAGTCAGAGAAGTATTTATGAGTAGCAAAAGTTATGTACCGATGTGTTGTTTTACAGACACAAATGAAGGAGTTCCCGGAGCTATTTAATTCTGCGCACTGTTAAGTCCGACTAGCCAGATTTAAGTTGGAGAATGGTGGTTAGACTAACTAAAGCTGGGTGTTTATTCACGCTAACCGGCATTCTCAGACTAAAGTGCCAGCAGCGACTCTTAGCGCTGTGCTAAGCCGGAAAACAGCCTGCACTTTAGTCGGATTTCTGCTTGCACCTTCATGTGGGTGTAAGAAGAAATCCTTTAGTATGCCAACAGCGCAATGTATTGAATAGCTCTGAGAACTCCTTCCTGGCCGCTAATAACAGCGCGCTGAATTGAATCGCCCCCATGGTTTTTGAACACAGACTGGGAATAAAGATTGTGTGATCCGTGTAGTGTCTGGGTAATCGGGTAGGATATCCTAATGAGGTAAAGAAAGCTGGCTCAGGAATTTGGTAAGCTTGCCTACAGATGAATCCCCAGGAGCACATAGTTCTTGAGGGAGTTCCACAGAGTGGATGTAGCCTGAAAATAAATCCTGTAATTGGGAGTGGGAGCCGGGTGACGCAGAATGAAGGTCAAGTTGGGAGATATTTTGAATAAGGGAAGAGATATCTGATAATGACCTTAGTTGTTAGTAGTAGTAGCTTAGGTTGAATTTGGTATATTACAGGCAACCAATGAAGGGAATGATGAAGTGGAGAATCAGTAGAAGAATGTTTTGTAAGGAAATTTAGTCTAGCAGCTGCATTCAAAATAGTTTATTTGAGGGGAAATTAAATTGTTTGCGCCGGTGACTGTCAGTGATGGGTGTGAATAGCTGCTGGCGCCTGCATTTCTCGCAGCCTACTGAGGTGACTATCAGAAATGTGTGAAAAGTCTGTGGTTTGGATCCTAAACTGGACTTTAGACGGGTTTAGTCACTATACGCGGCTAAACCCTGTCTATTTGGATGAGACCAGCACAATAATTAATCTCAATACAATAATTATTGCAGCGCCCAAAACAATTGAATTTCCCTCCTATGAGTGAATGTCTGGTTAGGTGAAGATCGGTAAGATGTTAATTGTAGTAGAAAGTGCAGGAGTTTGGGTCTAAAAAAGTTACAGGATTTGGATATAGACTGGATTTAGGGAACAAAGGTGAAGCAAACCTACTTTGTTTGTCAATACTTTGTGAAGAGTTTGCCATTAATTTTATATACTTGCAAAAGGCACTTTCCTAAACATACCTTGCCCATCATATAACATTGTGTGGCATTTTATAATTTATCAGAAGTTCATGTCAATCTTCTCCTTAAGCACTATGGGGGTGATTCAATTCTCAAGCTGGTAGCTCAATTCCCACATAAGTACCTGGGAGCTATTCAAGTACTTCCTGCAACTAGCCCTGAGGTTGCACTTATCGCAGATTTCTGCTTGCACCCCTTCCGTGTTAAGTAGCTCTTTGGAGGCAGTAGTAACCTGACGGCTGCTTCACATCTGGCACTTAGCCCGGGAGCTGCAGCATAACGCAGCTAACCCCGGGCATTATCATGGGAGATAGCGGCTGTCTAGCTAAATTCCTGCAAACAATTGAATTGCCCCCTATATTCCATACCATATCTTCCTCTTCTATGGCTCTCCTTTATGCTAGATTTTCAGCTTGAACATACAACTTGTGAAAGTTTTTGTTTTTTGCGTGAGGTCAATAAAGCAATAAGCAAATAACTGAAAACAAAAGAGAGTTGGGTCTGATAACTGTTTTACTCCTTTACCTCCCTACTTGGGCTATATACTAATACTATGTTAAAATAATGATTTATCTGGTTACCATCTAATGTTGGTCCATTTCTTGTAAGCTTATATTTTCATGTAATGCTTTTCCTGTGTATCTAGTGTTTCCCGTATGCAAATCCAAATGTGATGTAACTTGATGGTGACAAAGAATAATAAACCATGAATGTTGATTCTATCACTACTCCCATTAGTACCAATTCCTGCATGAATAAGCCCATGCCCCTCTCTCTCCCCTCATGGGGCACATTTACCATCTTTGTATGAACGTGTAGCTGTAATTGATAACACTCTTTCTCCACTTTGGCTGTATGGAAGACACGTCAGCTGGGGAATAAAACGTGTCACAGCCAGTACATGAGATTTTTACCATGGGATAGAAGATCATTATATTCTGAACTAAAAAACTTAATGACATGATTTAAAAAGGATAATTTTATGCCACATTCACTGCAAATCAGATAAGATGGCAAGTTCAGTAGTTTTAGTAATTATTATGTAGTTAAAATGTAAGCTTTTCCCATAAATCTCAGATGCCTGGAAAGGTTACATAACTGATGCTTGTCTTTCAGTAATTATTGTGGTGAGAAATATTTTGCCTTAATGGCCAGCAGAATGTGGTTAGAACTGATCCATGTGTTTTGACCTACATAGCAACAATATCCCACAGCAACTCACATTTGACTAATTCCTACAGCTGTACGCTCACTGTAATGGCTGTAATCTTTTCTAAACACTGGGAGATTTTCTGTATATATCTAGTCTGTCAGTTTCCTTTTTTCAAAACAATTGTGACACCAGCTTTGTTTAGGCTATATATTAGGTCAGTCACTCATAATCCCCCTTTATACTCTAGACAACCAACAGAACAGGCTCTGTAGAATTCATACCACATTTTGCATACATCTGGCCCATGACCTCTCTATGTTCTCATAAAATAATTGGACTGTATATTTTTTTTCATATACAAATGTAATATTTCATGTAATCCCTTTTGTATAGAATTCTTTACAGCAATGATACCATCCATTACTCAGGAGCCTTGTATATTGCAACCACTCTGTGGTCATTGAGAGAACATTGTCCTTTTAATTGGGAGTATTTGCTAGATCTAAAATGCTATGAAATCTGATTTTACTTTGCAACATTATTTTTCCATGCTCAAGAAACACTGGTTTTATTGGCTGCACTTGGGAGATGCACTTGTTTTAAAAAAGATTATCTCCTGTGCAATACCTAGTGTTTCCCTTCCAAACAATAGACCATTTATTGCAGTTGCCCCTCACACACACTTTACAGATGAAATTAAAGTGTAGTTTAGTTTATGATGCCTGCTGTTTAAAGAAATTGTTAGTTATTTTATACGTAGCTTTGTTTTTCCCCCAAATGTACAGTAAAATATAGATGTATTTATTTAGTTTCTCTTTCATCCACTAGGGGACACTAGAGGTGCTTACGCTGGGGTATAGAGGCGTGGATAACTGGAGCCGGCACTTTAAATAATTTAGAAGTGTGAAGCTCCTCCCCCTCTATGCCCCATCAGCCCTCAGTTTAGAAAATGTGCCTCTAGGATCTGGTCACATTATGCTGTGCTCCAGCAAGACACTTATTTATTTATTTATTTATTTTTTATTTTATACATATTTTACATTCCTATAGGTACCCTTCGCCACCTATCTAAAAGGTGGGGTCCGGGTAACTGGCGCCCTGGTGTTTTAGAACACCAGGAAGGAGTGCACAGGGCTCATTACAAAAGAGCTCCTGACAGCTCCTTATCGCCACAACAGAGTCTTCACACACAAGAAGAGAAGACTCTGCTGACCTGCCGAGAGAGACCTTCGGGGACACGCAGTGAGTAACATGCTGCACATCCCCCGGCTCCTGCCCCGCTGCCAACAGCCCTAACACAGCATGTCTGCGCTGTGCTAGTGTGTACATAGCACAGTTTAACAAGCGCTACACGTGGTTCCTGTCCCGCTGTAGGCGCTACACTGCGCTGTTAGGGAAGCTGCGTGTACACAGCGCTACACGCGGCTCCCTGCTTCTCCCCTCTCCCCGCTGATACACGCGGTGTAGCGCGGAGGGGGAGGCGATGGCCAAGCAGCCATAATGGAGCATTTAGGGCATGAAGAAGGGGGCGGAGCCTAATCAGCGCAGGCTCTCTCCTATACGCGGCAAGCGGCTGTGTTAAACAGCGTGGCTGCCGTTTTTAACTATTACACTGTATCTCTCCCTTATACAGGAAGTGTGCAGCAGATCTACAGAGGCTGGATTCTCTTGCTCCCCAACCTGGCTACAGTGTGCAGGTACAAATTAGGCACGGAAGGCTCTGGTACAGAGGCTGTGCATAATACACTGGGGGTGCAGGGAATCTGATCTGTGGGAAGGGAGTTGGGTGTATCTCCTCCTCTGTGTCCCAAGCCAGCCTTCTGTTTTCTTTACTTCTGTATATACTCTGTCCCTCTGTGTGTGGTGACTGTGTGTATCCATGTCAAACACGCATGCCGCTGGGTCCACGTTATGTGATGCTTGTATAGCAATGGATCCACCTATTACTGCCTCACCTACGCCTACATGGGCCGCTGACATGGTAGGAGTAATGGCGGATTTAACGTCAGAGTTAGCTGAGGCACGTAAGTCTCAGCCTCCCTGGGTTGCTGGGCTAACCAAGTCTCTAGACACCCTGGTACAGGTAAGGGGTACAGCTGTGTCGCAGACTTCCTTACAGGGACCGACACAAAAGCGTCCTTTATCGACTGTTCTCCAGTCAGAAGAGTCTGACGAGGAATTCCTCGCTACGGAGGATACTGAAGAGGGGAATTGGAGGAAGCTTTACAGGAGATACCCCTCTAGAGTTAGAGTCCACCTCTCCCGGGGTGGAATCTCTAATTTTGGCAGTCAGTAAAATCCTTACCTTCCCTGAGGATGCAATTCCTGCATCCCAGGAGTGTGTATTATTTCGTGAACAACAAAGAGCTCGGCTGTTTTTCCGTTCTCACTGTATCTTCAACAGCAGCTCTCAGTGGCCTGGAAACAACCGGATAAACGGTTCCAAATTCCACGCCGATTTCAGTCTAGCTACCTTTTTCCATCATCCATGATGGAAAAGTGGGAAACACCCCCTCCAGTAGATGCGTCTGTCTTCCGTCTCTCTAAGAAAACAACACTCCCAGTACCGGGAGCTACAGTGCTAAAGGATCCTTCGGATCGTAAATTGGAGACAACGCTAAGATCTATTTATACCACAGCGGGTGCTCAACTTAGGCCCACCTTTGTTACTGCTTGGGTTAACAAGGCGATGGTTTGCTGGACTGACCAGTTGATTACAGGTTTGGACTCCTGGTAGTTCCAGAGCAGAGTTACGCCTACTAGCAGAACACATCCGTGAGTCTGCAGTTTACCTGGGAGAAGCGTCAAAAGATATCAGTCAGATTAGTGTTCACATATCTGCTTCTGCTATTTCGGGCCGCAGAGCCCTCTAGTTACGCGCCTGGCATGCGGAAGCAGAATCCAAGCATGCGGTGGAGGGTTTACCATTTAATGGCGACATGCTGTTTGGCCCGGAATTAGACAAATGGATATCCCAGGCCACGAGTGGTAAGTCTTTCTTTCTCCCGTCAACTGCATCGGCTCCCAGAAGATCTTACACTGGACCTTCGTTTCATTCCTTTCGTGCGCCAAATTCCTTTCGTGGTAGAGCCAGAGGTGCTCCCTCACAAGCAAGAGGCGGCAGAGGTAGAGGTCGCCCACACACGGCTGCACGTAGAAAGGAGCCTAAACCATCTGAGAAACAGGTGGCATATGACGGTCTTCCTTCCCACCTGGGACCACCTACAGTGGGAGCCCGCCTGCAAGGATTTCAACAGGTTTGGAACCAGACCTCTCCAGAACCGTGTATCCGCAGACTAATTTCCCTGGGGTACCGATTAGACTTCGAGGTCCCCCCTCCACCTCGGTTCTTCACTACAAGTCTGTCAATACCTACAGACAAGGCCATGGTTCTACAGGAGGCTATGCAGTCTCTAGTAATATCATCTGTGCTAGTTCTGGTTCCAGAACATCAACGAGGTATGGGGTTTTACTCAAATCTATTTGTAGTACCCAAACAGGATGGATCGGTGAGGCCCATCTTGAACCTCAAGTCATTGAACCTGTATCTGAAGATGTATCGGTTCAAAATGGAGTCTCTGCAGTCCGTTATTGCGAGCTTGGAACCAGGAGAGTTCCTATTATCCATGGATATCAAGGATGCCTATCTCCATGTTCCCATCTGGGAACCACACCAAGCCTTTATAGATCATTATCAGTTTCAGGCATTGCCGTTCGGGTTATCCTCGGCTCCCCGTATCTTCACCAAACTCATGTCAGTCATGATTGCTCTCCTTCGGTCATCGGGAGTGAACATAGTCCCTTATTTGGACAACCTGTTACTCAAGGCGCAAATGGTATCTCTTCTAACAAGTCATGCCTTACTGACATATCAGACTCTAATCCAACATGGTTGGATAATCACAGAGGATCTTTCTTCCAATAGACAAAGCCCGGGATATCCGGTTGTTAGTTTGGCTGGTACTCAGACCAAGGAAGGTGTCCATACTTCTTTGTCTGCGTATCCTGGGGAAGATGGTATCTGCTTTCGATGCACTACAGTTTGGGACTGGATCATCGTAACAACGGATGCCAGCCTTCGAGGATGGGGAGCAGTAGTCCTCGATTATCACTTTCAGGGTCAATGGTCCCCTCTAGAACAAAAGTGGCCCATAAATGTGTTGGAACTTTTTACAATGCTCTGATAAAAGCAACAGAGTTTCTAAGGACTCGTCCGGTAAGAGTTCAGTCCGACAACGCGACGGTCGTCGCATACATCAACCGCCAAGGAGGGACACGGAGTCGCATGGCCATGCGAGAAGTAACTCAGATCCTCCAGTGGGCCGAGAGCCAGTCAGTAATCCTGTCGGCGGTATTCATCCCGGGTGTGGACAACTGGGAAGCGGATTACCTAAGCCGCCAGGATATCCATCCCGGGGAATGGAAGTTTCATCCAGACGTAACATATTCAACGCGCTGATACGTCAATGGGGATGTCCTCAGGTGGACTTCATGGCATCACGATTGAATCGTCAGCTCCCGGTATACGTGTCAAGAACTCGAGATCCACAAGCAGAGGCAGTAGGATGCTCTGACAGTTTTCTACGACTACGTTTACCTTTTTCCTCCGATTCCACTTCTTCCTCGACTGCTAAAAAGGATAAAACACGAGTCAGTCTCAGTCTCTGTCATCATTCTCGTGGCTCCGAACTGACCTCGGAGAAGTTGGTTCTCGGGCCTTCGCTCCCTATTGGCAGACGATCCATGGCCCTTTCCTCTGCGCCCGGATCTGATACAGCAGGGTCCTTTCATACACTCCAACCTAGCGCAACTGCTTTTGAACCCGATATCCTAAGACGCAGAGGAATCCCAGACTCTGTCATTCCCACCATGCTACGCGCGAGGAAACCATTTTCGGCTGCGCATTATCATCGCATCTGGCGTTCTGATATCTCATGGTGTTCCAGTCGGGATCTTCCCTCTAGGACTTTTCGGTTGTCCTGGTTTCTGCTTTTTCTTCAGACGGGTCTGGATTCTGGCCTTCGTCTTGGAACTTTAAAGGTGCAGGTTTCTGCCCTTTCCATTTTCTTTCAACGGAAATTGGTCCTCATTCCTGAGGTGCAGACGTTTCTTCAGGGGGTCTTGCGTGTGCAGCCTCCTTTTGTACCTCCGATAGCGCCCTGGGACTTGAACTTGGTGCGTCTGTTTTCTTCAGTCGCCCATGTTTGAACCTTTGGAAGAGGTTGATATAAAGTACTTGTCTTGGAAGACGGTCCTCCTCCTGGCTCTAGCATCGGCTCGTAGAGTTTCAGAATTGAGTACTCTGTCCTATAAGCCACCTTACCTTGTGTTTCATGCTGATAGGGCGGAACTCCGGACGGTAGCCGCCTTCCTTCCCAAGGTAGTGTCGGCTTTTCATATTAATCAGCCTATTGTGGTACCGTTTTTGGTGGAGAACTCTGGTGGTTCTTCTACCTTGGATGTGGTTAGAGCTCTCCACATCTATGTTGACAGGACTGCTTCCCTCCGTAAGTCTGAGTCGCTTTTTGTCCTATATGATGCAGTTCGGAGGGGTTGGCCAGCGTTTAAGCAGACTTTGGCACGTTGGATCCGGCTGACTATTCAGCAGGCTTATGTTGGTGCCGACCGCCGGCCTCCTTCGTCCATTTTGGCTCTTTCCACACGTTCTGTGGGTGCGTCATGGGTGGCCGGTAGGGGAGCCTCCACGTCACAATTGTGCAGTGCAGCCACTTGGTCTTCATTTCACACGTTTGTTAAGTTTTACAAATTTGATACGTTGGCTATTTCGGCATCCCATTTTGGCCGCCTAGTTCTGCAGGTGCCGCAGAGCGTTCCCGCCCGTGGGGAAAACTTTGGGACGTCCCCAGCGTAAGCACCTCCAGTGTCCCCCTAGTGGGTGAAAGAGAAAATGGGATTTTGGTACCTACCGGTAAATCCTTTTCTCTGATTCCACAGGGGACACTGGACGCCCACCTCAGCGCTCTTCGCCTGACTGTTCGGTTTGTTCCGTATGTTATATGTTTTGATTATTGTGTGTTCTTCTCTCCCTTTCACTCCGCTTGTTCTCCATCTCCTCTCGGTCTTCATTTTCTAAACTGAGGGCTGATGGGGCATAGAGGGGGAGGAGCTTCACACTTCTAAATTATTTAAAGTGCCGGCTCCAGTTATCCACGCCTCTATACCCCAGCGT
Organism: Taudactylus pleione; assembly: GCA_031769625.1. Taxonomy (NCBI): domain Eukaryota; kingdom Metazoa; phylum Chordata; class Amphibia; order Anura; family Myobatrachidae; genus Taudactylus; species Taudactylus pleione. Next base: position 5,247,496 of record JAUIMM010000190.1, on the reverse strand, counting down.
AAGCACCTCCAGTGTCCCATGTGGAATCAGAGAAAAGGATTTACCGGTAGGTACCAAAATCCCATTTTCTGCATACCTGCAATGTGACCGATGATATACTGCAAACAATCTGTAATCTTTGCACCAGCACCTGTATTTACCTTGCAGGGAGTCTGGAACAGAATAGAAAGCCGCTTGGTATAGAGCAAACAGTTCTTGCCGTATACTTGGCCAGTATGAGAAGTAAGGAGGGATTTATATGTATTTGCCAAAATAATTACTATGGTGAGGTATAGTCATTAACTATCTGGTCCCGTTATGAAAAAAAACTTTTGATGACTTTTTTTTAATATATAGAATATATTCCTGGCTCTTTGCTCTATTGTGGGGTAAAATATCATATTAATAGCCCGTTGTAGGAGCATTCTAGTCGTTACTGTTGTGTGATCTTGTAGATCCTATGTTTAAATCTCTCGCACAATAGTGTGAACTTCTACTCAACTATTTTTGAGTACCTGAAGACTGTCTTGGGCATCCTTTTGTTTTTCAGTCCTCACTTATTTAATCCTCAATTTAGCATACTCAAATTCATCTGATATTACCAAATTTTTCTGAATAAAACAGACGAGACATTGCAGCGGATGGGCATGGGCAGAAAGGCCTAAATGCCAGGGGGCTCACTCCTGTAGTGAAGAGGTCTGATCTGCCACGTAGGTAGTACTCTTTTCCATGGATGTGACATGCAGATACAGTTTTTGACATCTGGGAGGGGAAGTGGTTCTGTCTGCTTCCAATGTTATGCAAATGTACATCTGGAGGCTGATACTATATGGGAAACTAGTTTATTTTATTGCTTAAAAGGTTTTGAGGTGGACAGCAGAGGAGGAGAACCCAAGGGTCTTTAGGGATCCAAACTTCCGTCATGGAGTTAAAGGGGGAATTCAGTTATTTGCGCTTGCAGCTGTCAGTGATGAGCGCCTGATTGTTGTTGCTTTTGGGCGCTATAGGCCCACTTATACTCATGCAGCTAAAAAATCAATTGAATTGCTCCCAAGGAGTTTACGGGCCTGATTCTGGTTTGTGGCAGCCAGATTTATGACTATCCTAATTGCAAGTATCCATACGGTTTGAAGTTGGAAGCCGGCTGCCCTCTGTCTCTTCCGCCCACAGCCGCAACCATCATCATCATTATCTCCATGCTGAGTGTGAGAGATCGATCAGAAACAGGCCTCCCTTTGCTGTACGGGTACCTCAGAATAGCACAGAACTCGTGCATGCGACAATAATATTGGCGCCCAGAAATTACCTAATCCCAAATCTCGGACAAAGCACACCTGGGTCATAGTTCATTTAGGCAGGGAATTTATACCTGAACAATGGTGAGTGCAATGCTCCTTTACATTGTATTCACATACCATTAATAGTTGTCCTTGATAGAACATATGACATTATTGCACCTGAAATTGACATAGGGTAAGTGATCCTCTTGGGTGAAATAAGATGTAAGATTTTTTTCCCCTGGTGCACTGAATTGTTCTCCTAAAAGCAATGAGTGCTGAGCCAGATAATGCTCAATAATCTGCTAGAGAAAATGATAGTTTATAAGCAGCAAATCCATTATTTCTTTGTAAGAATGTATTATACTTGACCAGGTATGAAAGTTAATGTAAAACTAACCATGTATAATAGTTGCTTTGATTGGACCTGGACCTATTTAATTATTGGCTCTTTTCTCTGCCCAGCCCCACTACAATGACCTATTTCCTGCGCTAACAGTACATTAGACGTCCCACCAAGAAGCTCTGCGTGACTCTGCAGACTGATTCAGACACAGAGCAATTAGTACCACTGAGGAATGCAGGAGCGCACTGGGTTCTCAAGTATTTCAGATGCCTAACGAGGATCGTTTTCACAGACCTGTGAACTCCGTATGGTTTGCACAGTAAACTTGAATGAAATCAGAAACTTGCTCCTCCTCACATGGATTAAATTACACTCAACTCTGTCCCATTACACTCGGAATGTTCTTGCCTTTCTGCCTCCTGGAAAACAATGATGTTTTCCATTGCACTTGCGTACAGGACATGCTCTGTTTGTGATTAAAATTACATTGCAATGGTTCTCGTTTGGCACTCGTAAAGTAACATCTGCAAGTGAAACTGGAGTAGACAGAACTACTGATATCATGCAGTAGGATTGTCACCTGGCATCACCTCGCCCTGTGCATGCAGCCATTGAGTCTGGCCTTACCAGTATTTTTCATCAATAAATGAGAATTTCTGTCTTCAGGGATTTAATGACAGAGCTTTAAGTTCATATACCGAGTAAGGTGTTTCAGACCTTATTGTTGGAAAAAACAGCTTCTCAATTCTGTGTTTAATAAATTGCAATGTAGTTTATTACCTAGTCTGTGAAAAGCACAAGGATATCCTGTAATCTCTCTAAAAGTGTGTGTGTGTAATATATATATTATGTCTGTCTGATGACGGGGTAGCAGTCCCCGAAACGTCGATATGAATTAAAGACACGTTTATTATCTTTGCAAGACTTGGAGTGACGCCTATTGTTTGCACTATTTGGAGGGGAATTATACCCTATCTTAGGAAGGCACCCAAGCAATTCTACAAGACGCTTGCAGCTGCCTAGAGTGCCGGATACAGCGTTATTGGTATATTATCAGTGTTGAGTTGCTGTTATGAATGAAACCAAAAGGTTTATAAAGCATATTAAGATCAAATATGGGGTCACCACGGTCCGCTTCTTCCTCACTCCGTACCAGCTTAATACTTCCGTTCCCAGCGCCCTCCTCTAAGATCTGTACCGTTGCTGCAGTGGGAGTGCAGTCGGAGACTGGACAGACCTTAGTGGATTATTATATAGACTAGTAAAGGCCCTCCTCACTGCCGCTCTGTCCTGAACCCTTTCCCCAGCTCCAAAACGCCTCCCCCTTCCCTTCTTCCATACATCCTCCCCGGCTAGGTCTGTCCTATCTCCCTGGCAGTGGGAGCTGTTGGAGTGATGGCGGGTGCATCTCAGTGCACATGGATCATGCTGAAGACAGGACAGACTTTACACAATTATTATATAGATCCTTAGAAGACTATTACATTTAGAAAAAATCTGTTTAAATAATCAGTATGCTTAAAACAGGTATCTTTAACCTTTCTCCTATTTACTTAATATGTCTTCACTAATCCAACTGAAAATCATAAACTAAACAAACGCAAAATCCCATCCTCAGTGGTAGAGCATGGAACTATAAGACTCATCCACAATGGTAAAGATTTTCAGCAAGACGGAACTCCAAGTATTATACAGGAAAGAAACAGGCTGCATGTGTATCAGCATCACAGCTAAAGCAGTCAGACAATCCAAGTGAATTGGCCAGTCCGCAATCTCCAATAAGGCTGCATCGCAAGGCTTTATTAAACTTCCCTCATTGCTGTTGGTATCTGAAGTCTGTCTTAATTTTTGACTTGATGTTACATGAGCCGATATATGGACAGTAGTTCCTGGTATATATTCCGATGGGTAGAAAAATATTATAGAAGTTCATAGAACAGAATAATTACACTGTTGTATGATAATCCAACGTTTCTCTGCTACTCTAGTGGTTTCATCAGAAGCATAGAGTCATTGTTGAGCCAGAAATGTAAATTCTGATGAACCAATAGGTTCATAGAGATCATTAAAATCAGTTAGTCAGAAACTCTTTATTAGGAAAATCTGTCTTGCTGACTTTATTAAAGTCATTACTTTATTATACCATCTTTAAATTAATTAGTTTTTTTGTTTCACAAATGAAAAGAGCCAGCTTGTATGGAGCTAGCTCTTCTGATTGTAACCTATAACCTAATTAGCCTTTCTTCTAATAAAACATCACCAGCTATCTGCTTGAATGCCTGTTTACGCTGCCAGTTTGACCTCCCTGACATTATATTTGCTGGTTACCCACAATTAAATAATTATACTTTTTCCCTGTAAGTGTGGAGAATTAATGTTGACATGCCTCATATTGCCATAGTGCATGGCAGACCATGAACCAACATCCACTGAGTGCTGTTGAAGTCTCTTGCAGAAACTCTTATACACTGTGATTCCAAGTACGTAATATATATAACTGAAAAACGTAACATTTTATTCTACATTTGTGATACTGATTACTACCACTATTCTATTCCAGAATACAGTTGCTTTTTACTCTTTTATGCCAATTAAATCTCCAACAGATAAGTACGGGAAGCAGTCGGGAAATCCCGACTGCCGGCTTCCCGACTGTCTAATCCCGGCAAGTGTCTAATGACGGGCGTCGCAATCTCGACGCCTGTCATTAGACCTACGCCGGGAGCCTGACACCCGACTTACCGATCGACGGTTAGCCCCACGCCAGGCGCGGACAGCCGTGGGGGGGGGGTTAGGTTTGGGGCTTCCGGGGGGACTTGGGGCTAGGCACCCCCCCGGGAGGTTAGGGTTAGGCTAGGGGAAGGGGGGGAGTTAGGGTTAGGCACCCCCTGGGAGATTTGGGATTAGGCTGCGGGGAAGGGGGGTTAGGTTTAGGCACTTGAGGGGGGGGTTAGGCACGCTTAAGGCAGGGTTAGGGGTGGGTGGGAGGTTAGGTTAGAAAATATACTTACCTGTCGGGATCTTAACTGCTGGGCTTCCGCTGTTGCCATTCGGCTGGCAGTAAATCATACCGATCCCATAAGGACTGTGAGCAGTTAAGATTTAATTTCCCTTATTTGTTTTGATGTGCATATGTGGTTTCTCAGTGCACACTTGCATGATAAATGTATCCTTTCACTACGTCCTTGTACTCTGTTCCCTTGACTAGGTTTGTTAGTAATTCAATCATAAACAAATGTACTGCCCTGCATTGCAACATGTGGTAAGTGGTCAGTGATGGAGGCTTGAGACTGACAATGAGGTTTATAGATGTGTGTAACGTATTGGCCAGGGACATTTTCAGGCTCGCTGAAGTGCTGTTCCAAACATTTTAGTGGCTGAGGAATATTATATTGAGGAAGCAATACAAAAACTGGACTTCACTTTCTGGTTTCTGATTCTTTTGGTAAAATCGTGTGAAATAAGCAGCTAGAAGCTGTGAGATGCTGATGTGTACATCTATACCAGCAGTCCATTGTCTGGACACATTTCAGATATCTGTATTAAAGCTTATACATTTCCACACAACCATTCCAAAAGAAAGTCAGTTTGTGGTGTGCTGCTTTTCTCATTTGCCCTACAGTTACAGGTTGTCCTTGATCATAAACGGTTAAACAACGTTGCCATGATGTTATCATCACAGGCTTAGGGCTTTGTTTTCCTCATTATCATGTAAATCATATTCCCTTCCCTTGTGTGTGTTTCACTCCAGGCCTCCGTTCCCTGCTCATTTTCATATCATTTATCGGCGGTCGCTGCAAAGTGCTTGTGCTGGCATAAAGCATTACAAGGATCACACACTTCCACAAGGTGTAGCTTCTCCCTTCAGCACAGTCCTTTCACAGCAAACAGGATAAGAAGCAGGCAGCGCTATGATGTGTTTGGTGTCCCTGGTGGATACTGTGAACTTTGCTGCTGAAATTAGCACATTATTTATTACAATCATCCTGCTAACTTCCGTTTTGTAATTTGAAGGAAAAAATAAATTCTTGTACATTTTAAATCTTACACCTTCAACACTGGCTACGTTTGTCACTGCGGCTCAGGGTATGTGTGATTGGACTCAGGGTTCATGCAAGAAAAATCAGATGTAAGGAGCAGAAACCAAGTATCAGCAGTGCAGAAACCTACTTCTCTATTTAGAAAGGATGTAGTAGGCGTTTGGGATGCCGGCGGGCAGAATAGCGGAGCTGGAATCACAACAGCAGTCGGAACCTTGGCTCTAGAATCCCGGCCACTGACATCCCAATGGTAAGTATTGTGGTTAGGTTTAGGATTAGGCTGTGGGGGGGTGGGGGTGGGGGGTGGTTGTTATCTGGTACATCTTCTAGTGTGTACCCACTATGTCGCTTACGATTCGCGCTCCTGCGGGTTGTCAGCGACCACCTCTGTTGACCCTACATGCAGGGCTGACTGGGGATGTCGTTAGCGAGGGCCATGCTGCTGAGGAGCCTGCCCTACGCGCTTGCTGGATCTAGTTAGCCAGAGTCAGCATGTTCAGGTAAGTACTGGGCTGGGAGCACTGCTTAAGGGGCTCTACTTTAGGGGGCACAAATACAGGTGGCACTGCATAAGGGACACAAATACAGGGGGCACTGCATAAGGGGCATTCAAAAATGATTGATAACAAGGATTGTCAAAAGTATCACTAATAAAAAAAACTACAGCAAAGCAAAGGTTAAAAAAAAAAAAAAAAAATGTTTTCTGCAAATGTCATACCAAAGGCGTGTGCACAAAAATGGGGTGTGGCCTTGTTACAGACCCTCGCTTCCTTTCGGCTTTTTAGCTTGGCTACATGTATTTCTTGGCTCTTTGCCTCTGACTGGTTGGCCACCCCTGGTCTAATGTGTACCCAGCCTTTGAGTTAGAGGGAGGATTAGGATACTTATCTGACTGGATGCCGCTGTCTGTTTTCTGTCCGCCGGCATCCTGTAACCAACCCATTTAATTGTATGACATATTTGACATATTACAATTTACTATAAATGGCTTGCACTAAGCACTGTCTGTAGATCCTGAGGACAATTTACATTTTCCTGGTCACCTAGAAGGCGCACAGATGTATTACCAACTGTCACAAATTAAAGATCCACTGGTGACCTGGAAAACGTGAAATCTTTGGGTCCTGAGGGCCGAGTTGGAGACTTACACATTTTGTAATTTGTGGTCATGTAATACTGTCACCTAATCAAATCAAGTGATTGTTATAGCAACTTTTAAACCTCATTTGGGCTCAAATTATGAATTTCCATGCAGATTTAGGCCCTGATTCAGACCCACTCGCAAGCGGCTGTCCGCTCGCAAGTGGGTCGATGGTCTGCACTGAGCATGCGCACGACGGAGGGAGCTCCGTCGTGCGCATGCGCCAGACGCGACGAACGAAGGAAAGTCCTTCGCTCGTTGTGTCTGATCAAAGGGGGCGTGCTGTCGATGTTGATTGACAGCACGCCCCCTTTGGTGGGCATGCCGGGGGCGTGCCTCCCTGACGGGGGCGTTCCCACGGGAACACCTCCCGTCAGAAGCCGGCCCACTGACATCACTAGTGATGTCAGTGGGAGTGATTTTGGCTCTGATAGAGCCAAAATCACTCCGGGGCTTGCGGTTGAAAACCTCAACCGCAGGCTCCGGCTCGCAGTTTCGATGGTCGCGATGGTCACGACCATCGCGGCCATCAAACTGCACGCTCGTATAGGCTGTGGGTGGTGACCCACAGCTATACGAGCGTCCAGGAGGACGCTCCATTTTTATGGAGGGCGGCCCTCATTCAGAGCGTGCGCTCTGTTCAGAGCGTACGGCTCTGAATGAGGGCCTTAGTGTATTTCAAAGTATGATTTAAGTGCAGCTGCAAGCAAATGGCTTCCCTTGGTATCAGTCTGCCTCTTTTATAGTTACAAATCATCTTCTTGCTGACGTGTAACTCGGTGGTAGCCAGCTCTCTGCTGCCCTCATTGTCCCTTATCGAGCTGATTCCTGTTCATCTCTGCAGGGAGTACACTTGAATTTCACCAAGTGCACAGCAGGATATGAATTCACTCCAAGTTTAACATAGAAGTTACCATGCATTCTATTTATTCACACACAAATACATTGGGAAACCTCTAATCAGTGGGATTTTATGGAAATCAGTTTATATATGTAAAAAAAAACACCTATATGTATCCGTATGCACAGTTAGTAAAGATAGGAAGTGATAAGAGTGTACATAACTTGCATCTCTGGCATCTGTCAGAATAGTTAGATTATCAAACGTCTGGCTCAGGTGATTATCTATCCTTAGAGATCATAGAAATAGGACAAAGGCAGCCACACATGCTGCAGCTGTAGAATAGTGTCCATGATCTGTCCATTGTTTGTATCATTGTCCATATCAGCAACTAATGTAAAACTTGTACAGTAGGTTCTGACATCTTCATTGCAACTGTTAGGTGGGTACACATTAGACGATATGTCGTCCCGATCCCTCAGATCGGGGAAATATCCTCAAAATCAGTGATGTGCGGTCAGGTGAGGCAGAGCCTTTCCTCTCCTACTTAGGTATACTCCACAGTTTTGACTTAAAAAATGTACAGCACATATTATAAATATATTCTTTGTATTATTGTAATCATTTTTATAGTCAAAACTCTGGAGTAAAAAGTGTATTGCAGGTGAGGCACTGCGTTCCCCGTGTACCCTTTCCGCACATCCCTGGTCACAACACACCAAATTTCCAGCACTATATACTGCTGCACCTCTGTATAATGCTCACATGAACTCTCGGGTCATATATGTGTGTAAATCTGGCTGTGATACTAGCCAGTGCCTCCCCAGCCATTTACCTAAGGTAAGTCACTCTTCAAAGTCAGCTAATATGTACCCACTATGCCTGGCCATGCGCACTCCCGTTTGGTCGTCGGTCGCATATATGTTGGCCCGTCGTCTGTGCAGTCATCCATTGCATCGCTGGGCACACACATTATTTAGTATGTACCAAGCTTTACGACTATTTTCAGATTATGCATGTACAACGGACATGGTTTATAAATGAGACTGTTTTGCAACAAATCTATTAAAAAGTGCAAAATTGCAATACGTTTAAGACCTTAATAGAACAACAATTAAAAATATAAATGGAAATATTGTAACAAATTGACACTGACAAATGTCTGATATATATTTATATTTATTTTTTTTACATCTTTTTGAAGAATTGATCCTATAAAATCTTTACCCTGTAATGGCCCAGGTTTATATAGTTTACTAACAGCATGACAAATTCTGTACAGTCTCTTTCTTTTCAAATCTTCTTAGTTCTTAACTAGTTTAGTGTAGTAGTGCATTGAGTATATTTCTTAAACCGTCCATTACACTTGCTCCCGATCACCTTCAGTATAGCAGGGGATATTTTACACAACACCTCTGAGGAGAATATTTTCTATAATGTATAGGTGTATGGAAGTGGAGATGTTTCCCATTGTAACCAATCAGATTGTACTTATCATTTATCTAGCACCTTCTAGGAGATAATGGCTAGAATCTGATTGGTTGCTTTGGGCAACATCTCCACTTCTAAAAACCCACACTTTGATAAATATACCCCTGGGGGTCAGATGTACAAAGCCTTGGAGGGTGATAAAGTGGACGGAGATAAAGTACCAGCCAATCAACTCCTGACTGTCATTTTTCAAACACAGCCTGTAAAGTGGCAGGAGCTGATTGGCTGGTACTTTATTTCTCTTCTCTTTATCACTCTCCAAGGCTTAGTATATCTCCCCCTACGTTTCTAATTCAGATCTCCACTGCTTTCCATAACAGTGAGTAGCAGAAAGCACCAAGGGTGATCATCACAGGTCCCAGCTAAATGAAAGTGCTACAGAGCAAAGCCTTCCAGCTCTCATCCTTGCCCCTCATCACTGTCTCTCTGTTCTGTGTCACCACTGTCTGTTTACTACTCCCCTTTAGATTGTAAGATCTCATGAGCAGGGCCCTCTTCCCTCATGTGCTTTTCCTTCAAGACCATCGTTTCTTTCCCACTGCCTTCAGCGGCACCAAATCTTTCGGTTTAGCCATGCTGCTTATTTGTATATTATGGGACCGATTCAATTCAGCGCGAGTTGAGTAGCGCTGGGAAGTTGGTCCTGGAGCTATTCAATTTAGCATGCTGTTTAGTCCGCCTATTACTAGTTAAGTCACAGAGTGCTGGTTCTCGCGACTTAACCTGGGTGTTTATTCGCGACAACCAGCATTCTCTGACTAAAGTGCCAGGCTGTTTGCTCCGCGCTTAGCCAGAAAACATCCTCGCGGCCGTCACTTTACTCTAGTTTCTCCTCGTGCCCTCAGGAGGGTGTGAGAAGAAATCATTTAGTCACCCAAACAGAGCACTGCATTAAAAAGCTTCGGGACCAACTTCCCATCGCTATTCAACTACCGCTGAATTGGATCGCCCCCTATGACCGCTGATGCAGCAATGTTTATAAACCTTGTAGTCCATGTTCTGCAATGTTTTATATGGTCTTTTGTTTTCTTGTTTTGTTCATACTGTTACACTGATGTTCTCTTTGATCCTTACGTTAATAGGACTCAATTATATGCGCACAGCTGCAGAATCTCTGAGCTTGTGAATGCTATATAAATGCTGAAACAATAATATAAAAAAACTATTTGACTCTGCACTTGTTGACTCAATAAATTATTATGAGATTGCAGAATAAAATCAGTTGGAACTCGATTTTATATGTAAAAATCCACACATTTAATTACAATGAGTAATATACATTATCCATCTAAGTACATTTCCACATAAAAATATTAGCATAAAATGAAATAACTTGAAACACCTAATTAGTGTCCATTCAATAGTGTCAAGCTATCTTGCGAGTAAAATCAGTTCACTTTTTCCCTTGTATAGGTAACATAGAGGCAATTATATATTCATATATCCTGCCGGCCTTTTATATATAACGTTGATTTACAGATAAAGGTCACTGTCTATAGAAAAGACATGATTACGTTATTGCTGGGAATCTATCGCAATAATAACATTTCCCAGCAATAATATAAGCCGCACTGTTCATGGCTTTTCATGTGACAAGACCACACCCTCAAAAACCTGCCTTTAACTTCTAAAACAATCCATTCAACCTTTTATCCTTCACCTCTCATCGCTTTCATCTGAGGTATCTCATTAGCTGCTCTTCAAAATTAGTACAACCTTAAAGCCTACACTTTAGATCAATAAACCTTTTATATGTAAAGTAGCTTTAATTACACATTTTTTGGGGTATGAATTTGGCCGGAGCATGACTATAAGCTCTTCAGGGTCAGGATCACTTTCTGTTTAGTTATTCAGTACATTGTTTGGAGGATAACACAGCAGATGTGATCTACAGCATTGTGTCTTTACCAAACCAAAGTACAGTGAGGCTGGCAACCAGGAATCGGAATGACTATATAGGTTTCTAAACCCAGACATTAACGGCACACTTATCTTTTGTTAAATTACACAGCCCAAAAGGAACAAGTGGAAGGGACAATCGATCTGCAGTGATTTCAGTGTTGACTTATCTGCTACCATTGTCATTGCAGCACAAGCTTCATTTAGGAGAAGTGTGGAAGAGTGGTGCTGAGCTTGCTGCTCCTAGTCAGAATACATCTGCACAATTATTCAATCCACTGCGTTAATGTAACTTGTTCAATACATTTCTGTTTGTGTTTCATAAGACAGGCTGAACCTATCAGAAATCTACTTGGCATAAGTATTAGTGGATGAGTCAAAGCTGATTTGCTTCATATGCATAGAGAACAGCCCAGAAACTGCAGCTCTGCCCACAGCTTCACCCATCAGTGGGTTTCACATCAGCTGTCAAAACTATATTCTTTGAAAAAGACTCCTTTGTTTTGTTAAGGAATTCCGTTCAAAGCATTCAGCTGCAGAACTGGCAGGCCTACTTTCCCTGTTACTAAACCCTATGCAAGCAAGCAATGGAAAGTACATCCTAATGAGAGAGTACTTGCTTAATTAAATGGAACATCTAAAGGAGTTTGTACACCCACTGACATGACCTTTGTATAAGGGTAATAAATCTGCATTAAATATGAAATTCTTTTTACTCTCTCATATAAAGTGATCTGATTGCCGGTAAAACATGTTAACTAGTCTTTTATTTTTATCTCAACATCAATATAAAACAAAGAGCACAGTCCAGTGTCCTTGAGTAAAATTTCAATGGCAAATATACAATTTACAGCGTCATTCATATAAGAGAGAATTAAAGAGAAACCTATGTCCTGAAGACATAACTCCTATTAGCAGATATATATACAGTAATCTATTTTCCAGGGAAAGTACTGTGTCCTCATACTCCTATCCCTTTTACGTCATATGATGTGAGACGTCAGAGGCAACGCCTGTGCTACATGTTTTTCTTAACTTTTACAATTTTTTCCTTCATTTTTTCTGAGTTTTGCATCTTGGTACACAAATAGAGTGCTAGGTCTTAGGATTCGGGGGGTGAGGGGTGTACCAAAGGATTCAGTGTTTTGTCGCAGGTCACTCCTATTGTTTCTGTCTTATGCTGTCTTACACAGACTGCATACTTTTTCCTTATGTTTGCTACTTTTTCTTGCATTGTGCTGAATGGAATAGCATTGGGAGCTCCTTCCCTGCGCTATTTAATTTGTGTTGAATTGAGCCCTTAGGATTAGTGTTTTGGCGCGGCTAAGCAGAAAAGTCCATGGCCCGCTAAGCTTGATTATTTGGCACAATAGGAGGATAGGTGCATCATCTTTATTAAATTACCAGAAATTTTGTTACAAAGCCTAAGGTGGGCAGATAATGGCCATTTCTGCCATTCACCTATAGTGTGGATAAATTCTGACACTGGAGCCTGCGCACTTAGAAGATAGCCTCATAGTCCGGTCCATATTGGTCATCTTCTGTGTGTACTGCAGTAGCATAGTTAGTGGTGAGCCCAGGATACATGGTAGAGGGCTGATCTTTTGAGGTCTTTTTAACTTAACATATAGAAACATAGAATTTGACGGCAGATAAGAACCACCTGTCCCATCAAGTCTGCCCCTTTCATGTATCCTTTTGGCAACTTCAACCCTATTAGCTTATTACATCTGTCTTAAGGATATTCTTATGCCTATCCCAAGCGTGTTTAAATTGTTCCACCGTCTTAGCTTCAACCACATCTGATGGGAGACTATTCCACTTATCCACTACCCTTTCTGTGCAGTAATTTTTCCTCAAATTTCCCCTGAACCTACCTCCCTCCAGTTTCAGTGCATGTCCTCGTGTTCTTGTACATCTCTTCCTTTGAAGAATGCTTCCCTCCTGTCCCTTGTTAAAACCCTTCATGTATTTGAAAGTTTCTATCATGTCCCCCCTTTCCCTTCTCTGCTCCAAACTATACATATTATGATCATTTAGTCTTTCTGGGTAATTTCTGCACTGTAAGCCATGCACCATTTTAGTTGCCCTTCTTTGTACCGTCTCTAATGTGTCTAATGGTAACATTTCCCTCCCGTGAATACACTCCATTTACTACAACTCACTGTTTCCTATCCTGCAACCAAGATCTTATCCATTCAACAGTCTTATGCTGCCCATCCACTAGGCGATTAAACCTAGCGATTGAGCTATAACGACCGTCGTTCTCGCTCAATCGCTTGGAAATCATCCGCAAATTGGGCAGTAAAATGTCCTAAATGACCAGCGATGCGAGATCCCGCTGGTCGTTTGCGTCATCCTGTTTTGCCCGTCAGTCGTTATTGGACATCGTTATCGTGCAATCGTTCATGCATCGGTGCACGTTTTCAACGCCAGAACGACCAACATCTAAACATATATAGATTTAATAAATATTTCAGGTCACTTTTATTAACAACTGTTTTGAAAATCGTTGGTCTATGATCTTTGTTCGTTTTGTGCAATCGTTCACAAATCGTTCATGCACATGAACGATAAAGATCATCCGGTATTGATGAACGATTTGTGAAGATCTTTTGATCTTTCATCTTTCAGGGACAAGTCTGCTAGTGGATGGGCAGCATTAAGGTGCATACACACGGTCAGATATGTCAGATGAACGATTTGCAAACAATTGAACGATTTTTGACTGTATTAAAATGAATAGAAAATCGTCCAAAACTGACTGCAAACACATCAGATGTCAGATATCGCTATCTGACAAACGGGAATGCGCATCGTTTATCGTTCATCGTTGCACACATGTCAGATTTTCATTCAGATATGAACGATTTTTTAAATCGTTATCGTTCAGATCTGAAGAAAATCTGATTGTGTGTATGCACCAATAGAATCCAAACCTACGCTTTCCAGTTTGTTTATCATTCTGCGATTCGGGACCGTGTCAAAAGCCTTACTAAAGTCTAGATGAGCTACATCTACGGCCCCCCCTTGTTCTATTACTTTTGTCACCCAGTCAAAAAAGTCAATAAGATGTGTTTGACATGATTTTCCCAGAGTAAATCCATGCTGTTTGGGACCCTGTAAATTGTTGGATTTGAGATATTCCACCACTCTTTTAATAGTGTTTCCATTATTTTTCCCACTACTTATGTAAGGCTTACTGGTCTGTAGTTACTTGCTTCTTTACTTCCACTTTTGTACAGTGGGTATTACATTTGCTCTTTTCCAGTCCTCTGGAATCACTCCTGATACTAGCGACTGGTTGAATAATTCTGTTAATGGTGTTACCAGGACCCCTTTAAGCTCTTTTAGAATCCTTGGATGTATCCCATCCGGCCCCATTGATTTATCCACTTTCAAGAGAGTTCTGTTAGGACCCTCTTTTTCTGTAGTGAATGCTGAACAAATATAATTATTTAGATCTGCTATTTCTTTGTCTCCCTCCATCATGTACTCTGTCTTAAGTCGTCTTATTCCTCCATTTGACTTCCTCCTTTCACTTATATACTTAAAAAAAGTTATGCTCCATTTATCTGACTGGGCCATTTTCTCTTAAGCTTCTGCCTTTGCACGCCTGATCACCTTCTTAAGGTGCCCATCCACTAGCCTATTACACTGTACGATTGCACGATTACGACATCGTAATCGCTCAGTAATCGGCCACAAATCGTGCATCCAAATGTCGGAAACGACCAGCAATGCGCGCTCCCGCTGGTCGTTTCCGACATCAATCATCAGCCTAGCATGCAGGCCAATCTGCCGATAACTACAGATTGGCCATGTTTGGGGTTGATTGATGTGCTTACACTGAGCAATCAATCGTTCAGTGTAGGTACTGCATCCCCTAGGGCAGTGATTCCCAACCTCGGTCCTCAAGGCACACCAACAGTCCTGGTTTTAGTGATATCCATGCTTAAGCACAGATGGATAAATCAAAATAACTGAGGTACTAATTAAGTCACCTGTGCTCAGTATGGCTATCCTTAAAACCTGGACTGTTAGTGTGCCTTGAGGACCGTGGTTGGGAACCCCTGCCCTAGGGGAACGACTGTACGATTACGATGTCGTAATCATACCGTTTTTCCCTGATCTACTAGTGCACAGGTTCTCAAACTCTGTCCTCAGGACCCCAAACAGTGCATATTTTCCAGGTCTCCTCACAGAATCACAAGTGAAATAATTAGCTCCATCTGTGGATCTTTTAAAATATGTCAATGAGTAATGAATACACCTGTGCACCTGCTGAGTGACTAGGAAAACGTGACCTGTGTGGGGTCCCGAGGACCTAGTTTGAGAACCTCTGTACTAGTGGATGGGCACCTTTCGCCTCCTTCCTTCTGGCAAGATACACCTCTTTGTCATTATTATTTTGAGTCTCCTTATATTTCCTAAAAGCCATCTTTTTTAATTTCACATTAGTTGATAACTTTTTTGTAAACCACACTTGCTTCCTTTTCCTGGTGCTTTTTCTGAATCGATGCGATTTTACCGCCAGACCCATGGCCGGCGGTTCAAACCCCGATAGCGGCAGCCCGACAAGGATGAAAATCCCGATCGTCCCCAGATAAGTATTCACTAACCTGTTCTACCCCTTAACCCCCCCTTAGGGGTGCCTAACCCTAATCCCCCATCTAAGTGCCTAAACCTAACCCTCCCCCCCCCTGCGGCTGTTCACGCTTGGCGCCCCTTCGATCGGGATGCCGGTCTCCCGGCGTCGGTAAAATGATAGGCGTCTAGATTTAGACGCCTCTCATTTAACCCTCGCCGGGATTAAGCAGTCGGGAAGCCGGCGTTCGGGATTAGGTCCGCTGGCTTCCCGACTGCATACCGCTTTTTCTAACCCTATTAATACAAAGGACGGTCGCCTTTAGTATAGCATTTTTTAGTTTTTCCCACCTCTCCTGCATTCCTTCCAAGTTCCTCCAATCTGCCACTGTCTCAGTAACACATCTTTCCATCTCTGCAAAGTCAGACTTCCTAAAATCTAATACTATTTTTTTTTTTTTTTTTGGTATGGCATGAATTATACTTTGTCTTTATACTAAACCATACTGCTTGGTGATCACTGGATTCTAGGTTCTCATCCACATTTATATCCGATATTCTGTCACAATTTGTGTCAAGTCCAGAATAGCATTTTTGCGAGTGGGCTCCCTCACCAATTGTTTGAGAGATGCTCCCTGAAGGGAATTTAGAAAGTCGCCACTTCTAGAGGAACTCCCAGTTTACATCCGGTAAATTACAGTCCCCCAAGATTATGACCTCTCCTTTTAAAGCCATTCTAGTAATGTCCTGCAATAGGTACCTATCCAGTTTCTGTCACTGTCTAGATGGGCTATAGATCAACCCATTGCGAATTATGTCCTTGTCCCCCATTTCTATGGTCACCCATAGGGCCTCAGTTGTTGCTTCAATATTTTGTATTATAGTAGCATTTATGCTGTTTTTCACATACATAACTCCTCCTCCTCCTCCAATCTTACCCATTCTGTCCTTTCTAAATAGAGTATAACCTGGTATAGCTATGTCCCAGTCATGATTTTCATTACATGATGACTTGCTACAATATCTAGTTCATCTCTTGTCATTATTGCAATTAGTTCAGAGATTTTATCTGCTATGCTCCTGGCATTTGCACACATAGAGCTAATGCTGGCCACACACATAGCGATATTTTACCTGATCTGGCCAATTCCGACACATTGGAACGACAGATCGTGTAAAATATGGCCAAATCCTGAGTAAATCGTGAGCCCCCACTCACGGTCACGATGCGATGTGCGTCCCCGATGGTCGCACATCGCATCGTCAGATCTGCCGTACAGTAGGGCAGATCTGACAATCTAGGACACAAATCACTGTGAAAGTCTGGATGCAGGAGAGATCATTTGAAGATTGGACACCAAATTGTGTGGATTTTCGTGTGCAGAGCTGCCGGGGAGAGTCTCAAGGGAAATCGTACACATGGGCTGATCGTGTGCAGATCGCCATGTGTGTGGCCAGCTTAGGAGTTTTGCTTGTGCATCTTTTTTTTCGAGACATGGTGAGACAGTATATTACAAAATGACAAAGTTCAAGATGAATTTTGGATAGTTGCCAGGTTATAATTATTATTTGGGATTGGTAATTAAGGTGTGTCTCTGCATAAAAAGGTTGGAACCAATTGGTCTGCTCAACTCTAATTTGCAATTTGTGGGATTTGTTTGTATTGTACATGAGTATATTATGATATTATTGTCGCAGACTGCTGTACAGCTTCTAAAGGAGAAGTACGTTATAAACTTGCAAGATATGGTTTACTTGTAATATTATTATGATAGTCTGTGTAATGTCAATGTGATGGTTGGGGTGGGAATTTAAGTAAAGTGAAAGACATTTGGGGCCCAATGTGATGCCCTGGAAATGTTAGAAATATTTCTAATGTGGGAGGCGTTCCGTAGAAGATATTACAGATTGGCACATAGTCAGAAGTGTCTCAAATGGCATTTGCTCTAAGGGATCATTTAAGTAATAAAAAAATAACATTTAACAAACTCAATTAGCCATATATTTATATATCAACATGTTACTTCACGAATATTAAGAAGCAAATGGTTAAACATTTTATAATCCTGTTTGTCCTAAAAATATACTGCTATTTCAATTTATTTAATTTTTCCCCATTTTTATGTTCATTATAATGATAATTGCAACTTGCTTTGAAACAAAATTCATCTAATATATTTAGTTTTCTTCTTAAGAAAATGTATCCACGAGCACAACCAGAAATGTTTACATAAACTGTTCTAGGATACATGCTCCAGAAGTCAATTATTCAGTTCATTTATCTTGATGAGTTTTATTGTCTCTGTACTCCGCTCGTTACCTGGAGAGCTACAGAGAGCATGCTCAGGAGATGACCTGACTATTTGTTGGGATGAACAGTACCAGTGTTGCCATGAAGACTAGAGGATGTTTCTTTTTCACTGTGATGGCTTTTGGTGTAATTTCAGAGGTGTTGCACAGAAGGGTTCCAAAGATGTCTAAACATAGAGTAACAACATGGCATACCATGTGTTTTACAACATTCATATATATTTGAATTACACATGCACACATAATAACATTGGGCTCGATTCAATTCAACGCAAATTGAATAGCGCCGGGAATGAGCACCCGGAGCTATTTAATTCAGTGTGCTGCTAAGCCCGACTAAGGATTTCTTCTCACATCCCTCCTGGGGTGCCAGCAGAAATACCACAAAAGAAAAGGCGCGATGCTGTTTTCTGCCCTAACAACATCCAAAAGACACGATGGTCATTCCAATTTCCCTTTATCCCAGAACACACAATATAGACTGTACACACTATGCTGCATGGAATTGTTAGGAGATATGTTTCTAATGGAGCGTACACACGGTCAGATTTGTCAGACTTGTCAGATTTGTCAGATGAACGACTGAACGATTAAACGATTTGAACGATTTGGACGATTTGACCAAAGTTTTGAACGATTGAACGATTTTTGACTGCATTAAAATGAATGGAATCGTCCAAGTCTGACTGCAAACCCATCAGATGTCAGATATCGTTATCTGACAAACGGGAACGCGCATCGTTGATCGTCCATCGTTCAGGCATGTCAGATATGAACGATTTTTCATCAGATATGAACGACTGAACGATTTTTAAATCGTTATCGTCCATATCTGAAGAAAAAATCTGATCGTGTGTATGCACCATTACTCTTATAGCGAGGGCAAAGTACAAGGTTCTATCTACAATTATAACTGGTAGTATATTTCATGTAGGACGGTCAGCACATATATAGAAAGAAAACCATTTAAATAAATGTTTAAAAAGAAAAGAGGATAGGATCTAATCCAGCTACACATGTATTGATTTTCTGTGGTGTTAGATTTATTATTTATTTATATACTTTTGTGCTAACTGTATTGGATCTTTGTCCAATGACATCCACTGTTCCTAGTGACCTTCCTTTCACTTGTTGTTATTGCCAATATCTTTATATTTCCTCTCGCACTGGGATTTTTCCAGCATGGGTACTTTTCATGGACTACATTTTCCTTTTTACATGGTTATCTTTCTTAATGTTCTATTTAGAGCTAGTAATAAAAGGGCCATCTCATCTTATATGTATTCCAGCAAACAGAATGTAGAACTTATTTATATGAGACTGGGGGGTAAATTTACTAAGATTCGAGTTTTTTAGTTTTTAAACTCACTTTGCTTCACCAAAACTCGGGTGAGTTTTCCCTTATCAAACTCGCAAATTTACTAAGAAGCGAGTTTAGCTGAAAGTGAGTTTTTCGATGCTGAAGCAGATCGAGTTTTTTCTTCCAAATTGCGAGTTTAAGGAGAGTTTAGGTGAGATTACTCACCCGAGATTGCAGTGTTTTCTCTCTTCCAAACTCACCCGAGCAAGCAGCCTGCACAGGTGAACTACAGGTCCCAGTGGCCCCTTAATACCCCGCATACTGGTACTTGTGGTTCTCCAAGAACCAGCATGCAGGGGAGTCTTGCTGGGACCTGCAGTTCTACTGTAAAGACAATGTTGTTAATTATATTTTTAACACTACACCTACACTATCAAACAGTCACCCACCGCTCAGGGGTGGCGGGGATAGCCCCGGGCTATCAGCCTAGGCCAGGGGTGCCCTGGAGAGGGGCACCCATTTATTGGAGGGGACCCCAACTCCCCAGGGATCCCTGGCCTGGGCTGACTAGCGTCAGGACTGATGCTGCTGCTGGGGGGGGGGGGGGCTGGTGAAAAGGCACCCCTGGCTGTGGCATCAGCCCCCCACTAGAAAGGGTCCAGTGCTGGTTTTAATTTTAGGGGTACCCCTACGCAAATTTTTTACCCCTATAATTAAAACGAGGACTGGGCCTGCAGCCTGGTGCTGGTACCTAATTTACGGTGGAATCCTAATTGTTTTGTTCCCCGTAATTTTAGGTACCACAGGCTGGCAAGTCTGGGGCTGGTTAGTCTTTTTCGGGGTGGTGGTGGGGGGTACACCTCACGTCATTTTTTTTTTTTTTTTTTATAATTAACCCTACTTAAACAAGTTAAAAAAAAAAAAAACATACACAAATCACAATGATTTGTGTATGTTTCAGCCAAACTCACAGCTCAGGAGGTGAGTGTTTAAAACTTCTATTTCACAGTGAGTTTGCTACAATCTCACACGAGATTGGAAACTCGAATCTTAGTAAATTTGCGAGTTGCATCTTTTTCAGCTAAAGTACTTCCTATTGTGGCCGATGGTGAGTTTTTTCGAGTTTGCAAACTCACATGAGTTTTAACAGTGGAAAAAGAAAACTCACGTCAAACTCACTCGAGTTTGTCTTTTAGTAAATTTGCGAGATTAAAAAAATGCCTAAACTCACGTGAGTTTGCAAACTCACACAAACTCAACCATTAGTAAATTTACCCACGCATGCTCTGTTTCCCAGTGTTGTTTATAACCATGGTTTTAAATTGATCTAATTTTACATGTACACTTTATAATTTGTGAACTCTTCATTTTCTTCCTTCCCTTTATGGTCTTTCAACCCTAGGCCCTAAAGGCTGAGATTGTAGAACTGATGTAAAGGGGTAATCTTTTACAACTTTTAAAAGACTTCCTCAATTGGGGTTTTACTATAAAATATATTTTGATGTGTTTTGTTAAAACTTATGCTGGCCATACACGCTACAATTATCGGGACGATCCGCCCGATATCGGCGGATCGCCGCGATAATTGTAGCGTGTGGGGGGGCTTAAATATTGCTCGGTCGGGCATGGTGGACAATCCGATGTCCGATGCGATATTTAGCGGGTAAACTGTCGGCCGCATCGGGCAGTGTATGCCCAGCGCAGCCGACAGACATTTCCTGTGTTCCTTCCTACGGAAGGAACAGGGAAATGTCTCTGCCCCCGGGGGCGGAGCGTGGATGTCGGGCTATACACTGTGAGATTTCTCTCACAGTGTATGCCGGCGACTTCTGCGGCTGGCAGACTGCCAGATAAAATGTCTGTCGGTCTGACAGACATTTTATCTGGTAGTGTATGCCCAGCATATAGGAATACCTTTTTGTGTTGTAGAAAAGACGTTCTTCCCACTTCCGTGACATCTCTCGTGCTGCTAGGTACAGCAATGTAAGGGTGCTGCTAGGTACAGCAATGTAAGGGTTCTGCTAGGTACAGCAATGTAACGGTGCTGCTAGGTACAGCAATGTAAGGGTGCTGCTAGGTACAGCAATGTAAGGGTGCTGCTAGGTACAGCAATGTAAGGGTGCTGCTAGGTACAGCAATGTAAGGGTGCTGCTAGGTACAGCAATGTAAGGGTGCTGCTAGGTACAGCAATGTAAGGGTACAGCAATGTAAGGGTACAGCAATGTAAGGGTGCTGGTAGGTACAGCAATGTAAGGGTGCTGCTAGGTACAGCAATGTAAGGGTGCTGCTAGGTACAGCAATGTAAGGGTACAGCAATGTAAGGGTACAGCAATGTAAGGGTGCTGCTAGGTACAGCAATGTAAGGGTGCTGCTAGGTACAGCAATGTAAGGGTGCTGCTAGGTACAGCAATGTAAGGGTGCTGCTAGGTACAGCAATGTAAGGGTGCTGCTAGGTACAGCAATGTAAGGGTGTTTGCACTTTGCTATTATGCAATGTTAAGCTGTGAACAAATAGTGTCTTTTAAAGTAAAGCTGTGCTTTCAATGAAACTATCTTCTCTTTTGTTTGTAGATATAATAGAAAGCTTAAGTCAGTAGACGGCGGATGTAAAGATCAGTACATACAATTACCTACCTTTTTTCTTTTCTCATGTATTATTGCCTGTAGGAATCCCATTGCACCATATTGGCAAAAGATGTACAAACACAATTTTTTCCTATATGCCTTGGTAGCATAATTAGGCGATGGCATGTATAATTAGCAGATATGTTGTAAAACTATTATGTTTTATACCTGTGTAAGCATCTCTTTGCTTAGTGCTGCAAGATACTTTCTCTTACATAAATAAAAGGATGCATCGCTTCTAGCAGTGCAGTTGAGAAAATTTGAATTAATTAAATTATTGTGCTAAGCACAGACCTATGCAGATAATACGTTTGTGGTAGGAAGTACCCGGAGGAGAACAGACAAACTCCACAAAGATAGGTCCTTGGTGGGTATTTAACTATTGCACCACATTGCTCTCTTATTCGTGTATGTAATTAGGTTGGATATCTTACTGACGGAGATTATTGTAAGAACATAGTTAGCATTCAACATCAGTTATGGGCAGCCTGATGCTCTTCCAGGGACGCATATGCACCCCTCTATCCATCAAAGGGATGCACAGTATTAAGTAATGTACTCCAAAATGTGTTTCAGATTTCCCCACAATATTCAACTTTGCCCCAAAGCACTCCTGAATTCCGACAATAAACACAATGAACCAATACAGCACCAATGCACTTCAGAACTCCATGTACCCACACACCTCTCAAATCTACCTCTTGCCCTAAAGCAGTGTTTCCCAAACACTGTTCTCTTGGCCACCAAGGGCTTATCTTTGTGGAGTTTGTATGTTCGGGTTTCCTCCAGGAACTTCCTACCACAAACATATTGGTAGGCAGGGGCGTATCTATAATGGATGTAGGGTATGCGATGCACACGGGGGGTCCAGGGGGGCCCGCACTGCACACCCTGCACCCATATTATTTAATATCTCTCTGAGGTTCCACATCGGGTGTGGGCAATTTTCTCGTTATTTCATTATCAATTAAGCAGGTAAAAGGTCTGGAGTTGATTCTAGGTGTGACATTTCCATTTGGAATCAGTTGCTGTCGACTCTCAATATGAGATCCAAAGAGCTGTCACTATCAGTGAAGCAAGCCATCATTAGGCTGAAAAATCAAAACAAACCCATCAGAGAGATAGCAAAAACATTAGGTGTGGCCAAATCAACTGTTTGGAACATTCTTAAAAAGAAAGAACGCACCGGAGAGCTCAGCAACACCAAAAGACCCGGAAGACAACGGAAAACAACTGAGGTGGATGACAAAGAATTATTTCTCTGGTGAAGAAAAACCCCTTCACAACAGTTGGCCAAATCAAGAACACTTTTCAGGAGGTAGGTGTATATGTGTCAAAGTCAACAATCAAGAGAAGACTTCACAAGAGTGAATATAGAGGGTTCACCACAAGATGTAAACCATTGGTGAGCCACAAAAACAGGAAGACCAGATTAGAGTTTGCCAAGCAACATCTAAAAAAAGCCATTACAGTTCTGGAACAACATCCTATGGACAGATGAGAAAAAGATCAACTTGTACGAGAGTGATGGGAAGAGAAGAGTATGGAGAAGGAAAGGAACTGCTCATGATCCAAAACATACCACCTCATCAGTGAAGCATGGTGGTGGTAGTGTCATGGCGTGGGCATGTATGGCTGCCAATGGAACTGGTTCCCTTGTATTTATTGATGATGTGACTGCTGACAAAAGCAGCAGAATGAATTCTGAAGTGTTTTGGGCAATATTATATGCTCATATTCAGTCAAATGCTTCAGAACTCATTGGATGGCGCTTCACAGTGCAGATGGACAATGACCCGAAGCATACTGCAAAAGCAACCAAAGAGTTTTTTAAGGCTAAAATGTGCTATGTTATGCAATGGCCAAGTCAATCCCATGACCTGAATCCGATTGAGCATGCATTTCACTTGATGAAGACAAAACTGAAGGGAAAATGCCCCAAGAGCAAGCAGGAACTAAAGACATTTGCAGTAGAGGCCTGGCAGAGCATCACCAGGGATGAAACCCAGCGTCTGGTGATGTCTATGCATTCTAGACTTCAGGCTGTGTAATTGCCTGCAAAGGATTTGCAACAAAGTATTAAAAAGTAGTTTGTCCCATTACTTTTGGCCCCTTAAAAAGTGGGAGGCACATATAGAAACCGTTGTAATTCCTACACCATTCACCTGTTTTGATGTAATTACCCTCAAATTAAATCTGAAAGTCTGCAGTTAAAGCACATCTTGTTTGTTTTATTTCAAAGCCATTGTGGTGGTGAATAGAGGTCAAAATATGAAAATTCTGTCAATGTCCCAATATTTATGCACCTGACTGTATCCATTAGCAAATAAATTTGAACGATTTATCGCTCAGACGTTCAATTTATCTGCTAATGGATAGGCTCTGAATGATAAAAATGCGCACTCCCACGGCCGCCAAATTTTGTCTTTTGTCTCTCCAACATGTTGGTCAATTATCGCTTATCGCTGACAGATATTAGAAATATCTGTCCCGGTGAACACTGAATTATATTTTTAATGAAAATGAATAGAAACATTAAAAAAAAATCCACTCCTTGAATGATGTCATGCAATATCGTTCGTCGGTCGCAAAAATCTGTCATGTACATGACATATCTGTCACCGTAGCACCAGGAGTATTCAAGGGATAATCTTTTGTCTTTCATCTTTTCAAAAAGATCTGCTAATGGATAGGCCCCTGATGAATCCTGCTACATAACTGCAGTGATTTCCAAGTTTTGTGTATATGCAATTTCTACGCCTTGAGTCACTGCAATATGATTGTAGCACGAACTGGGTTTTGAGATAGGGATCCTTGATCACTATACTAACCTGAGAGCATGTAGACATGCACATTTATAGAATGCAGACGGCTGAACACAAATACAAACATGGCTTTTTATAGTAAATGTGTACATAAGTATGAGCATATTATCCCTTTTATGTTTAGTTTTTCGCATAACAAGAACTAGATAAGTTATGTAGACCCACTTCATGTGAATTGTTTTTGTCCAGTCTACGTTTAATAGGAGCCCTAGTATTGTACAGCTGTGACTATTGGCCACATATGAGCAGTATCAGGTCAGATACACTTAGCATACTGGTACTGAATGAAGCTGATGGGAAGCTGCTGACATACTGCAGAGTGCAGCCACACACGAGGGGCTGATGTTATACATGACCTCGTGTGATGTAGGATAACAGGAGGGTGACAGACTGGTGACCTTCCTTCCACTTTCTATACTGGAAACTTTCATTCTGTTGCTTAGCAATGAGCTGCAGCTGCTTTAGGCAGGCTTAGACAATGTGAAAAATACACTTAAGAAATAATTTATTTCATGTAAACGGTATAACAACCTCCCTACTCCAATCACAGTCACCACCGTGTCATCAGCTAATTGATATCCTTTCTGAAAGTAGCTTTTTTCATTCTAAAAATAGCAAGCATGCAATTTTTCATATTTATGATGCTGGTTGGTATTTTGTAGAATTCAAGCCCAGTACACAAGGAGCGATCAGACAACGATAAAGATATCGTTGTCTGATTGTCCTTCATCTGCTGGATGTTCGATATCGATCATCCAGCACATGCACCAACCCCCAAACAACTATAACGACCTGTGATCGATGATCGTGGGTCCCTATAGTAACCGGACTAACCTGGTCGATATCGACCACATTGGCCTGCATGCACGGGCGATGATCGATATCGACCATCCATGCCCGTGCATTGACCGTCGTTTAGGGGTTGAAAGGGCCCAAAAACAGGACGATATTAACGATATCGTTCTGTGTAATCGTACCGTGTGTGCGCACCTTCAGTCAGCACACATGATTAACATTGACACATCATATTGACAGTGAATATC
This sequence comes from Taudactylus pleione, assembly GCA_031769625.1. Taxonomy (NCBI): domain Eukaryota; kingdom Metazoa; phylum Chordata; class Amphibia; order Anura; family Myobatrachidae; genus Taudactylus; species Taudactylus pleione. The sequence continues at coordinate 5,221,792 of JAUIMM010000190.1, read as the reverse complement.
TCACAGATTGCAAGAATTGTAAAGACTGAAGCATGTGGAATACCACTCGTGGTTTAATCCAGGTATTGAGCAGTCTGTTGAATTAACCCCTGAAGTGCTGTGTAAAAGTGATTTAAGCAAACATCCAGATTTAGCTATGTGTTTTATGCAGCACAAAAGTTAGTAAAGGGACCTCGGGCACCTGAGTCTGGCCATACTCTGCCCTGAGGTGCAGCACAAATTAGACATAAAGAAAAAATCCCGGTGTCAAAATGAAGAAAATTTATATGGGGTGCACTCAATGCAGCATATAGGATCTGACACTTCAGTCCCCTAAGGGACCGATCTCTCTCTCTCTCTCTCTCTCTCTCTCTCTCTCTCTCTCTCTCTCTCTCTCTCTCTCTCCCCCACACAAACCCCCCCCCCCCCCCCCACTGTTTCGCCCATTCTTTGCTGCTTGGTCACACGGCCGGCATGGTCGTACTCCTAGGCTAAGTCTGTCTGGTCTCCCTAGTAGTGGGAGCTGTTGGAGAATAGAGTTGGGACAGTGTATAATATCAGAGACAAACAATTATTTAGATACGTAACTTTGTGATATGCTGAAACAATTCTAATTTGATATGAGAATAGCACGTAATGTAAATCCATTGAAATGCAAGCTGCAGTGGTCACCAGATGCACCAGTGGGTAATAACTGGTGTACTTTTAATGATTAGGTCAATTAATGAGCAATTAGCATGAAAATTCACACACTCCTGTGATAAATGTTTCCAAGTTTTTGAAATGGTTTTCCCTCACACCTGTCATTTTCATGTGCATTGTCCCTCCCCTGTTATTCCTTGTAACTCGCTCGGCCACTGCGTTCCGCGCCTTTGTGTGAAGCAGCAGCATTCACTGTTTGAAGTAATCTGTCATTAATTCAGATAAATCACACAGTTAGAACAAGAGTCTAGCAAGATTAACATCTACAATCCATTAGGAGTTACAACATTGGCTCATAGCAGATGAAGATTGTTAAAGCACCTCAGAGTTTATTTTTTCATTTTTTTTTACAACTCAAATGTAACTGATTAGGCAATATTCGCTATATCTTTAAGGTTATTTTGTCTTTCTTGTGTATATACTAGAAATAGTTTTTAAAGGATATAAAAAAAATTTGTAAGATCTGTCTGCTTTTTATCTGGTGTCATTTTTAATTTATTCCAACCAGATCACTCCCCTCATGGTGTCATACTGTATCTCTTTTGTTTTGTGAAAGGATTATCTCGTGGGGATTATAGGATAAAGAATGACTTTGTATACTTTTATATGTCTACAAGGAGCATTTGTATCACTTTTTTTTTTCTTAAACTAGGTAATGGCTAGCTGCTGAAATATTATAGCACTCCATATTACAGTGAGGTACAGTATTTTCACTAGATCATGATCTCATTTGTATGTCGTAAAGCATACATTATTATGTCTCCTATCAGACCATTGATTACTGAAGATTCTATTGATTTTCACTGCTAAATGCGTATTAGGCATTTCAAAATGTGTGTTTTTGTTTGAGAGCCTTTTTTGAGTGTAGAGGCTGCCTTTAGGGGGCAGCAGTCATCGGATGTGCAACGTCTGGAAATATGTTTTGCAGAATCCATTCTGGCAGACCCTTGCTGAGAATGGTACCAGAGGAATAGGAAGGATATGAGGCTATAAAGAGGGGAGTGTGCTTGTCTGAAATGTGAACGGAGGGTAGTAAGAGCACTACGAGGCACTTGTTACTAAAATGCACCACAAAGCTCAGTACCACTGGACAGTCTGTATAAGAAATGATTTAAAAAAAGATTATAAATGTTAGAGAGGGAACCTATAGCAAATACAGTTATTTAATGTGCAACAAATCTGTGTTTGCTTGTCCTTCAGATACCTTGGGGGTTATAAAATGTGGACACTCAATGGACAATATAGGTATTACTAACAGTCAGACAAAAAATGCATCCCATTAATAAGAGCTGTGCCCCAGTGTGGTGAATGAAATACAGATTGAGCTTGACAAGTAGCCTTTACCTAATCATGCCAGTACTTTTATCTATATTTAATAGACAGTAATAAACTGGACCATATATCCACAGCCTGTAACCATGAACATAAGATTAAAGTGACATTTTTAGGATATTTTTTTTACTCCTGGTAAAATGTAAAGCGATTAGTATTAGATGGAGATTTAGGTATGAATAAGTTATTTAGTCTGTCTACCACATGTTGAACGCAGCACGGATGGCTGTACTCTAATCTCTATATAAAACTCATTGGGCTCGATTCAATTGACCGCAAATTAAATAGCGTTGGGAGGGAGCTATTTAAATAGCGCCGGTCGGAAATGCCGGCCGGCGGCCATCGGTTTTCTCTGTTCCGTCAGAGGATTGGTGAAATTCTACATGTTAACAGTCACTGATTTGCAAATCATAATCAGATATTGTTCGTGACCGGCAAATTGGAGAAATCCAACATGTCGGAATTCTACCCCCAGCATCTGCGGATCGGCGAATTGCGACAATCAGTCACTGTTGTATGGGGGCCTTTTGAAATTAATGATCTGCCTGACCCATTCAGAGGAACAAGTGCAGAGGGAACTCTCGCGTACATACAGTACCCTTATTTAAGCTTGCCCAACGCTTGCTAATTAGGAACAATTCGCATTTGATTATAAGCTGTCACAGTAATTCCCACCTTGGGTGTAGGTCAGGGACCTTTTTTTTACCTTTTACCCCAAAATATATTTAGATACGCCGACGTTACCCCCTTGATTTGAAAGGAAGGAAATCATATAGTAGTGCTCCCATATAATGCCCCTATAGTAGTGCCCCCATATATGCCCCTGTAGTAGTGCCCCATATATGCCCCTGTTGTAGTGCCCCCATATAATGCCCCTGTAGAAGTGCCCCCATATAATGCCCCTGTAGTAGTGTCCCCATATAATGCCCCTGTAGTAGTGCCCCCATAGTTATGCCCCTGTAGTAGTGTCCCCATATAATGCCCCTGTAGTAGTGTCCCCATATAATGCCCCTGTAGTAGTGCCCCCATAGTTATGCCCCTGTAGTAGTGCCCTCATATAATGCCCCTGTAGTAGTGACCCCATATAATGCTCCTGTAGTAGTGCCGCTTGTAAAAAAAACAAAACAAAAAACACTTCCCTTAATCCCCGCTCCTGCATCCGCCGCCGTCCTGTCCACCCGGCTGCTTCTCGGAACTATGGGAGAGACGTCTTGACCTCTCTCCCATAGTGCGGATGGAGAGAGGCGGAAGCTGGAGTTCAGAAGAGAACTCCAGCCTCCGTCTAACACGGCGCTGCAGGGAAGGAGCCGGGCGCCCACTGGTAATAACATCTCAGCGGGCGCCCAGCTTAAAGCCTCCCTGCGGCACAGACAGGGGTAATGGACAGACAGCTGGGCATGCATAGAATGATTCATATGCATGCCCGGCTGTCCGTCCATTACCCCCAGGAATTTAATTTTTCCCCCATGTGGGGTAATTTACCCCTGTTTCCCGACCACTGGTGTAGATACTGCCCAGAGCTGAATCATGTTAATGGAGCATACACACGGTCAGATTTGTCAGACTTGTCAGATGAACGATTTGATCGATTTTACCAAAGTTTTGAACGATTTGAACGATTTTTGACTGCATTAAAATGAATGGAATCGTCCAAGTCTGACTGCAAACACATCAGATGTCAGATATCGTTATCTGACAAACGGGAACGCGCATTGTAGATCATCCATCGGTCAGGCATGTCAGATATGTCAGATTTTCCTTCAGATATGAACGACTGAACGATTTTTTAATCGTTATCGTTCATATCTGAAGGAAAAATCTGACCGTGTGTATGCACCATAAGTGTGGCATAAGAGCAGCATTTCAGTAAAGTTGGAGACAAGTTGACCTTGTGGCTTTCAGTTCAAAGAGCTTTTTGATGATTGCTGGCAGAGCACCGTTGTGTTTCCCCTGGCAGTTAGCACACAATGGTTGACAGTACAAGCATTGATATGCAGTGTGGCGGCTTCCAGCACACTTGACATGGAGAGGCCTCTTTGTACTTCTAACTCCCATGTGAGCAGCAGGTCAGACAGTGAGCTGAGTGCGAATGAGCAACTCTTGTGTCTCCTATCCCGCTCAGAAACAGCAAATGAAGCTCGAACAGGAATCCTAATGTTGCAGTAATGTCATCCACATAGAGATCAGCGAAATACAAAGCTGTGTAATGTTGACAGAGCTGGAGTTACTAGAATATAATCTATCTTAATTGTGCCTCAATTTTAAGTGTTTAAACTGGATTTGAGGATTAGTATTATATTGTCAATTGTATATGTTAGAGGTAGACGTGCATTTAATTTGTATTAAGAGTATGTTGTACAAAATTAATCTTTTCAACTGGTATAGCACACAGGCTGAAGAGGAAAGGAGCTGTGTGAGCTTGGATCCTGTCACACGATTAATGTGCAGCCTATTAGGGTCGCCTTTTATGCTTTGTAAAGATCTGTGAGAATAGATATCAGTAAGATCGTTTTATTGAGAGAATCTTCACCTATTTAAAGGCTTTTATTGCATCAGCATTTTCTTTTCCAACCAAAGTTGTTATAAAGAAAATGCCTAAAGGTTATAGAACCAAATATAAATGTTAATTTACAGTTATATTAATGGCCAATAAAGCATAAGTGTCATTAGATAAACCATTAAAATGTATGTATGTATAATGCACTATGAGGAAAGTATGTGACTTTTAGAGTCTAGTCTAGTCTAGAGGCAGCCCTGGAGGACGATGGCAGCCGTGTATTATAAGCACTAAAGGTGGCTACACACTTGGCGATATTATACACGATTTGCCCCATTCCGACGCATCATGACGACAAATTGTGTAAAATGTGCCCAAATCGTGAGTGTCCACTGACGACCACGATGCCCGCAGGTCGTACGTCGCATCTTCAGATCTGCCGTGCTGTAGGCAAGATCTAAAAATAGAAAGAGTTCTAAACCATGCGCTGTTGGTGTTCAAAAAGAGATGGGGAAGGAAACAGTCTTACTTTTCCAAAAATTATTTCTTTCAGAGTCAGTTGGTTATAATTTTCTTTCTCCCCTTTGCCTTTCAGAAATCCGTGACCTTTCTTTCCTCAAAGAGAACAAGAAAGGAACATAGAGTGTAACTCCGTTTGATATATAATATAAAATCAAGCTTTTATTACACTCACATGGTCACACAAATAAATAAGCAAACAAAGATGGGGGTCCCGGACACCAACCCACTCCTCAAACTGTCCTTCAATCTATAGGTCCCCACAGCTTAAAGCTGGTGAGAGAGTGGAGGGACGTGGATATGTGGACCTATGGATTGAAGGACAGTTTGAGGAGTGGGTTGGTGTCCGGAACCCCCATCTTTGTTTTGCTGTACTACACCTCAAACTTCTGGTACCAGTATCCATGTGAATCCCCATACTGCGTCAACTTGGCGATGCTATATGCTTATTTATTTGTGTGACCATGTGAGTGTAATAAAAGCTTGATTTTATCTTATATATCAAACAGAGTTACACTATATGTTCCTTTCTTGTTCTCTCTGAGGAAAGAAAGGTCACAGATTTCTGGAAGGCAAAGGGGAGAAAGAAAATTATAACCAATTGACTCTGAAAGAAATAATTTTTGGAAAAGTAAGAGACTGTTTCTTTCCCCATCTCTTTTTGAACACCAACAGCGCCTGTTTAGAACTCTTTCTATTTTGAGAATATTTGTAAAGGTTATATAAGGATTCGTTTTGAGTTTTATTGGCTGCAGTTGTTGCGCTTATCAGTAACCCTCCTTATTTTGTGTAGACAAGATCTGACAATCTCAGTCACAATGCACTGGGATAGTTAGGAGGCACGATAGATCGTTTGTCACATTGGACAGTTTTTAACAAATCGTGCCCACGACTGCCGGGGAGCTGCTGGGGAGAGTTCAAGGGGAAATCGGACACAATGTGTGATCGTGAGCACATCGCCAAGTGTGTAGGCACCTTAAGTGTATTATAACACGAAGTATAATTTATGAAACAGTTAAAAAAAACAAACCAAAAAACAGTTGAACAAACGTTGAACAACATCTACAACCAGGTAAAATAAAAAAAAAGCCATAATTTTACAAATGTACTATCTGAACATGCTTAGAACTAAAGCTGGGTACACCCTGGTCGATACATTGGCCGATCAATTGATCGGTCAATATATCTGCTGCACGTCAGCCAGTGTGTACAGATGATATGTCTGTGAACGACGTCATTCACAGACATATCACATTGGCTGTGCAGCACAGCTGATGGACAGATATGTCTGCAGACTTATATGTCCATTGGTAAGAGTGTATGGGCGAACAGATGATTGCTGGTACACACACAGCGGCAGTCGCGGGGAGGGGGCAGCCCCAACCCGCCTCCCGACCAGCGGGACCCGCATATATGATGGTCGTTCAGTGTGTATGAACGAGCAGCATCTAAAAATATATCTGCAGGTCACTCGATCTGCAGATATATCTTTCAGGTGTGTACCCACTTTAAAGCTTGGTACACACTGACAAATATATTGGCCGATCAATTGATCGGCCAATGTATCTGCTGCCAGTCGGGCAGTGTGTACCCGCGATATGTCGGTGAACGTCGGCGTTCACCGACGTATCACATTAGCTGTGCTGCACAGCCGATGGACAGATATGTCTGCAGACATATCTGTCCATCGGCAGGTGTGTACGAGCGGTCTGCAGACCGCCCGTACACACAGCGGCATCCGCGAAATGGGGGGCGGGAAACTCCCACCCGCCGGGACACGCCCCCTGGTCGCCGGGACCTGCGAGCAGGCACAGATGATGGTTATTCAGTGTGTGCGAACAACCATCATCTGCAAATATATCTGCAGATCAATCGATCTGCAGATATATCTGTATAGTGTGTACCCAGCTTAAGAGAGGCACATACAAAACCCTACAGAGCTATGTGTGCAAATGCTAGGAGTTTAGGAGATAAAATTTCAGAGCTGATAGTAGTGACAAGGGATTATTTGGATATTATAGCTATTACGGAGTCATGGTGCAATGAAAAACATGACTGGGACATAGCTATACCGGGATATTCTTTATTTAGAAAAGACAGAATGGGAAAATTTGGAGTAGGGGTAGAAATGTATGTGAAAAACAACATAAAAACTACTTCAATACAAAATATTGCAGAAAAAACTGAGGACCTTTGGGTGACCATAGGAACTGGACAGGAACATTTTGCAGATATCACTAAAATGACTTTAAAAGGAGAGGTAATAAACACACGAGAGAGTTTAATCTACCAGATGTAAATCGGGAGGGCTCTTTTGCAAGTTCCACTAGAAGTGGGGACTTCCTAAATGCCTTTCAGGAAGCATCCTTCAAGCAGCTGGTGAGGGAGCCACCTCGCAAAGATGCTATACTAGACATCATACTCACAAATGATAATAGGATTTCGGATGTAAGTGTTGGAGAGAACCTAGGATCCAGTGACCATCCAGCAGTATGGTTTAGTATAAAGACAGGGTTCGACTCATGCCACACAAAAACAAAGGTGTTAGATTTAGGAAGGCTGATTTTGCAGAGATGGAGAGATGTGTAAGCAATTCATTGGCAGATTGGAGGAACTTGGAAGGAGTGCAGGAGAGGTGGGAAAAATTAAAAAGTGCAATACTGAAAGCAACAGATCTTTGTATAAAAAGGGTTAGGAAAGGCACATGGAAAAGGAAGCCAGTATGGTATCATCAACTAGTGTGAAAGCAGAAAAAAGGGCATTTAGGAAATCTAAGCCGACTCAGAATAATGAAGACAAAGAGGTCTATCTTGTCAGAAGGAAGGAGGCCAAGAAGATGATCAGATGTGCAAAGGCACAGGCTGAAGAGAAAATGGCCCAGTCAGTGAGTAAAGGGGCCAAAACTTTTTCTTTTTAAGTATATAAATGAAAGAAGAAAATCAAATGGTGGAATAATAAGAATGAAAACAGACCGTGAGAGTCTTGTGGAAGGAGACAAGGCCATAGCAGATCATCTAAATGGTTATTTTTGCTTGGTATTCACTACAGAAGAAGAGGGAAAGGGGCCACATTTAAGTTGCAAGGATATACATGAGGTAGATACAAGTATATTTACAGAGGAAAAGGTCCTAACAGAACTGACAATACTGAAAGTGGACAAATCAATGGGGCCAGATGGGATACATCCAAGAATACTAAAAGAGCTGAAAGGGGTGCTGGTAACACCAATCTCTAGCTACAGGAGTAATTCCAGACTGGAAAAGAGCAAATGTAGTCCCACTGCACAAAAGTGGAAGCAAGGAAAAGGCAAGTAACTACCGACCAGTGAGCCTTACATCAGTAGTAGGGAAAGTAATATAATCACTATTAAAAGAAAGACTTGTGGAACATCTCAAATCCAACAATTTACAGGATCCCAAACAGCATGGGTTTACTAGGGGAAGATCTTGCCAAACAAATGGTATTGATTTTTTTGACTGGGTGATTAAAGTAATAGATCAAAGGGGGGCCATAGATGTAGCTTATCTAGACTTTAGTAAGACTTTTGACACGGTCCCACATCGCAGATTGCTAAATAAATTTGAAAGCTTGGTACTGGATTCTAAGATGGTTAAATGGATAAGAACTTGGTTGCAAAATAGGAAACAGAGAGTTGTAGTAAATGGAGTTCAGTCTCAGGAGGGAATTGTGACAAGTGGCGTACCCTAAGGTTCTGTACTTGGACCAGTGCTTTTTAATATCTTTGTTGGTGACATTGCAAATGGTGTTAAAGGGAAACTATGCCTTTTTGCAGATGACACAAAAATATGCAACAGTGTAGACACACCGTAAGGGGTAAGACAAATGATGGAGGATTTAGGTAGACTAGAGGAATGGCCAAGAACATGGCATCTACAGTTTAATGCTAAAAAATGTAAAATTATGCATTTGGGTCACAAGAACCCAAAAGCTAAATATAGTTTTGAGGGTACTCTAATGGAAACTACAGAGGATGAAAGGGATCTAGGAGTCACTATTTCAGATGACTTAAAGGCAGGTAAGCATTGTAACAAAGCAATGACAAAGGCAAGTCAGATGTTTGGTTGCATAGGGAGAGAAATCAGTAGCAGGAAGAAACAAGTAATGCCACTGTGTAGGTCATTGGTACGGCCTCATCTAGAATACTATGTTCAGTTCTGGAGGCCACATCTCCAGAAGGATATAAATACATTAGAGATTGTACAAAGAAGGGCAACTAAAATGGTGCATGGCCTACATCACAAAACTTACCAGGAAAGACTAAGAGATCTCAATATGTATAGTCTGGAGCAGAGAATGGAAAGGGGGGACATGATAGAAACTTTTAAATATATAAAGGGTTTTAACAAGGTGCAGGAGGGGGACATTCTGCAAAAGAAGAGAAGTACTAAAACGCGAGGACATGCAAGGAAATTTGAGGAAAAATTACTTCACAGAAAGGGTAACAGATAAGTGGAATAGCCTCCCATCAGAAGTGGTAGAAATTAAGACACTAGAACAATTTAAACATGCTTGGGATAGGCATAAGAATATCCTTACAAAGAACTGAAGATCACATAGGGTTGAGGTTTCCAAAAGATAAAAAATGGGCAGACTAGATGGGCCAAGTGGTTTTTATCTGCCGTCAAATTCAATGTTTCTATGTTTCTAATCAGTCCAATAGTGTTCACTGGTGTCACTGTTCTGGTATGCACAGTAATACTGTCCATATGTGCTCAGCTCCACTGCTCAGTCTGAGAGTGCACAACTCTTAGTGGTCATCCTCCAATCACATCTATCAGTATGTCAGATAATTATCTAGTTGTTTATAATGGATTGTTATTAAGCACTGAGCTCATTTTGATAATGCATCCAGCATTACTTCGTGTGGCCTGCTTAAAAAAAAGATTTTTGAATCTGAAGTACAGAACTTTTGCATACTTATTAGTGTTATTACTAGCTCTTTTATATGAAGCAATGGTTTGTTTATTTATTGGTTCCTTATATACCCGTATATACTCTAGTATAAGTCGACCTGAATATAAGCCGAGGTACCTAATTTTACCACGAAAAACTGGGAAAACTTATTGACTCGAGTATAAGCCTAGGGTGGGAAATGCAGCAGCTACTGGTAGTAATCCCCCCTGGTACTGTCCCCAGTAGTAATCCCCCCCTGGTAGTGCCCCCAGTAGTAATCCCCCCCCTGGTAGTGCCCCCAGTAGTAATATCTCCCCTGGTAGTGCCCCCAGTAGTAATACCCCCCCTGGTAGTGCCCCAGTAGCAATATCCCCCCCTGGTAGTGCCCCCAGTATTAACCCCCCCTGGTAGTGCCCCCAGTATTAACCCCCCCTGGTAGTGCCCCCAGTAGCAACATCCCCCCCTGGTAGTGCTCCCAGTATTAATCCCCCCCCCCCCTGGTAGTGCTCCCAGTATTAATCCCCCCCCCTGGTAGTGCCCCCAGTAGCAATATCCCCCCCTGGTAGTGCCCCCAGTAGCAACATCCCCCCTGGTAGTGGCCCCAGTATTCCCCCCCTCCCTGGTAGTGCCCCCAGTAGCAACATCCCCCCCCTGGTAGTTCCCCCATTATTAATCCCCCCCCTCTGGTAGTGCCCCCAGTAGCGATATCCCCCCCCTGGTAGTACCCCCCGGTAGTAGCCCCCCCAGTAGAAAGAAATGTAAAAAAAACCCACACTTACCTGTAACCCCGCTCCTGGTCCCGACGCTGCTACAGGCTCCTTACGCCGCTTTGCATAATGGGAGAGACGTCGTCATGACGACGTTTCTCCCATTACCCACTGCGGGAGCCGGAAGATGGCTCCCGCAGTGGGAGCAGCAGTAGCCGCTGAGAGTCTGACAGACTCTCAGCGGCTGCTGATTATACCAAACACATACACACTGTGTGTTTAGCAGTGTGTAGTGCTGACCGAACTCCGTCCGGTCAGCGCTACACACGCGGTGCAGGCTGTGTCACAGTGACACAGTCTGCACCGCGGCCCGCATGGTACGCTACTCAGCAGCGTACCATGCGGGCATGACTCGAGTATAAGCCGAGGGGGTGCTTTTTCAGCACAAAAAATGTGCTGAAAAACTCGGCTTATACTCGAGTATATACGGTAACAATATTTTTCTATTACCCTAATTCATTTGAAGAGATTGTAGTTCCACACCATAGAACTTGCAAGCAGTCATGACTGCTGACATCTAGCCAGCTAGATATACCTGGGGCGCTGAGTTGGAACGATCTCTTTGCATGGACGCAAACAGCGAATTTTAGCATATAGCGCATGCACAGAAATTAATTTACGCTCATCTCTGTCCGAATCAGAGTCAAATGGATCTTGACCGGATCTGTCTTTTCATGAAATGGGCGTTTCAAGGCGGGATTTGGGCGGCAACAGTGCTATTTCACAAAGCTGTTCTGTCTTGTGGGAGTGTCATGGGAAGTAGATGAGCTCTGTGCTAGTCTGAGTAGTGTGTTTGGAGAAGGGCAGCCTGTTTCTGACTAATCTCTTGCACATGGCATGGGTCTGGTGTAAGTGCAGAAACTAATGGTAATGGTTACGGCTGTGGTTGGAGAAACCGTGGGCACGCCAGCTTCTTGCTTGAAGCCGCACAGGTTCCTGCATTAACTCTACGGAAACTCACATTTACATAAGGTATTACACCAGGCTTCATCAGCATCACACACACACACACACAGCCACTTTGCATCCAACGCAGAATCAGTCCCACTATATGTATCGTCATCATCATTTATGACTATACCGTGCCGGACAGACACAATAACATATCATACAAAATACAGGTCATGCATAAAAACAGAGAGATGGCCATGCTCATGTCACTATGGAGAATCTTTAACTATTAGTGCAATAGAGAATCAGTACTTTATAATGCTGCTAATTTATTATTCTCTTTTATTTTAAAAGCTCTTAAGGGGATCATAATATAAACATAGTTTCTACAATTAAAAAGTAAAGTAGAAAGTAAACAATGCCATAACAAACTTACAATGTAAGAAGTGGGGGGAACTAATGATACAGGAGGGCCACTGTGTTTCTGTACCCATAAAACAGCAACGTTTATATCCAAATTAACACCCCGCAGAAACACATAGGGGGAGATGCGATTTGCCGTGAGGGTCTGTTGGAACCTCTGCTCGTAGTCCAATGCAGGTTACCCAAGATGGAATTCTTGTTTATTTTTGCTTGCAACCCATTTGTAAAGGGGGCAATTCAATTATTTTTTAGGCGGCGATGACCGTGGAGATCCCCAAAGGATGAACATAGATGGTGACAGCAAGGACAGTTGAACTCTCTAGTCCAGCAGATGTACAGCTCTGATATTCCAGTAGAGCTTTGACACAATCCTGTACATGGTGTGAGAATATTTCTTGGCACCACGTTGTCTTTTCCCACTTTTCCCCATAAACCACTACTAATAATGATTTGTATGCCATATTATTAATTGGAACAATAGGAATTAAAGCAAACGTGCAGACACTTCCGTAATGTCTGTGATAATTTCCTACTTAAAACCAGATTGGTGTCTTCAAATATTTGTCAAGTTAATCAGTGATAAACAGAACATTTTCTTCCAGTTACTGCTTGTTTCTCTCCTAAGATAAGAGGCACCTGCTGTCATCACTACAACTAATGTTCTGCTTAACTGTGTCAGTGACAATATGGAGAAACTGTCAGTACATGGAGAGGGGGAATAGATAACGTAACTGATAACGTAACTGCATGTATAGTGCTCTTTCTGTGTAACCTCATCTTAGGGCTATATTCAATTGCTGCTTAGGCGGCGATAATTAATGGGCGCCCGATTGAGCAATTTAATTATTCTGATTGGGAGCGAGTGCCGCGGGCGCCCACATCTCTTTCGCAGCCTCCTGAGGTGGTTAACAGAAATTTGGGAATAGTCCTGCTTTTGGGCGCCCTAATGGCACACTTCGCATCACGCCCATTAATTTAGACCGGTATAGCTGCTTTGCACGGCTTATTGGTGCTTTTGGGGCGTGATAATTAATGGGCACCCAAAACAATAGAATTGCTCCGTCGGGTGCCCATTCATTATAGTCACCCAAAAACAATTGAATCGCTTCCTTGATATTCAAGCACAGGTCAACATTGGTGATCAAAAATGAAATTTATACTTTTTAATACAGTTTTGTAAAGCGAATATACAATTAGGTCCAAATATATATATTTGGATACTGACATAATTTTGCAATTGAAGTGCGCAGACTTTCAGTTTTGGGCTTGATTCAATTGAACGCGAATTAAATAGCGCCGGGAGGGAGCTCCCGGAGCTATTTAATTCTGTGCGCTGTTAGGTCAGAGAATGTCCGTTCTCGCGCCTTAAACAGGGTGTTAGTCGCGAGTATGGGCATTCTCCAACTAAACTTCCCAGCGCAATGCTGTTTCCGGCACGCTAAAGGCAGAAAACAGAATTGCGCCCGTACTTTTGTTGGATTTCTGTTCACACCCCTGGAGGGGTGTGAGAAGAATTCCTTAACAGCGCCCTCCCGGCGCTTTTTAATTCGCGTTCAATTGAATCGAGCCCAATGGGTTGATGATAAATATTGTATAAAATGTTTAGGAATTGCAACCATTTTTATACAGAGTCCGCTATTTTCAGGGGCTCAAATGTAATTGGACAAAATAATATAATCAAAATTGTTTATTTTTTATACCTTGTCAAGAATCCTTTGTAGGCATTGACTGCCCGAAGTCTGGTACCATGGACATCACCAAATACTGCGTTTCCTTCTTTGTTATGCTTTGAAAGGCCTTTACTGCAGCGGTCTTCACCTGTTGTTGTTTGGTCACAGGTCTTTTGGCCTTTAGTTTTGTCTTCAGCAAGTGAAATGCATGCTCGATCAGGTTGAGATCAGACAATTGATTCCATAACTTTGCCTAAAAAAAGAAAAGAAAACCAGCCCTGCTTTGCTTCCGCAGTATGTTTTGGGTCATTGTCCATCTGTACTGTGAAGCACAGTCTAATCAACTTTGCTGAATTTGGCTGAATCTGAGCACACATTATATACCTATACACTCGCACACAGAATTCATCCTGCTGATTCTGTCTTGTTTCACATTATCAATAAACACTCAGTGCCATTGGAAGCCATGCATGCCCAGGGGCTTATTTATAATGGGTGTAGGGTATGCGGTGCACATGGGCCCCTGTGTTCAGGGGGGCCCACACCGCACACCTTGCACCCATATTTTCTACTACTTACCTCTTCGAGGTCCCGCGTCAGATGTCTCAGACCTGCACAAAACGCGGAAAAATGGCAGCCGCGGCCAATTTCCCAGCGTTTTACGCATGAACAGTGAGGACTCTGGTCACAGACTAGTGCCCAGAGTCTACTGCTTCTGCGGTCAGCTGTCAGTCTGCTTCCGGCCGCCAGGGAGAGAGGATGTGGCCCTGGACGGGCAATGCACACGGGCCCCCTCCTCTTTTAATGCGCCTCTGTGCATTCCCATGCCATCACACTGCCTCCACCGTGTATTACAGATGTTGTGGTATGCTTTGGATCATGAGCCATTCCAAGCCTTCTCCATACTTTTTTCTTCCCGTCATTCTGGTACAGGTTGATCCAGGTTCATCTGTCCAAAGAATGCTGTTCCAGAACGGGGCTGGCTTTTTTAGATTATTATTTATTTATTCTTGAGGTTTGCACCTTGTAGTGAACCCTCTATATTTGCTCTTTTGAAGTCTTCTCTTTATTGTAGACTTGGATAATGATGTACCTACATCCTTTAGAGTGATCTACACTTGGCTGGATGTTGTGAGGATTATTTTCTTTACCATAGATAGGATCCTGCAATCATCCACCACTTTAAAGCTGAAAGTCTGCACTTTAAAACCCTACTCATTTTGTGGGGTCAATCCAATTAGTTGTCCGTTCGCGAAAAAGCGTTTATTTAATGAAACTCTCATACATCACACAAATGAGCACACCCACAAATTGTGAGATCCAATTAAAAATGCTAATTTGTGGCAGTTGTGCTGAGGTTACGAGAATTTTCTACAAAATGCAACCTGGGAAAAGTGCATAAAAAAGGTGGGGAAACCATCCACAAAAAAAGTGACAACTGTGATAGCAGGACCATATAGAAGGCTGTTAGGGCCGAAACTAGGATTTTGTGTCAAGGGGCAAGATAGTAATTTGGCGCCCCCCATAGTAATGCCCTCTTCAGCAGTGCTGCTATAGTAATGCCCCCTTCAGCAGTGCAGCTATAGTAATGCCCCCTTCAGCAGTGCAGCTATAGTAATGCCCCTGTAGTAGTGCCCATATAGTAATGCCGCTGTACTAGTGCCCATATAGTAATGCCGCTGTACTAGTGCCCATATAGTAATGGCCCTGTAGTAGTGCCTATATGGTAATGCCCATGTAGTAGTGCCTATATATGATAATGCCCCTGTAGTAGTGCTTACACACAAAAAAAAAAAAATACTTACCTTAAACCCAGCTCCTACGTCCGTCGCCGTCCGGTCCACCCGGCTGCTCCTCGGAACTATGGGAGAGACATCATGACGTCTCTCCCATAGTGCCCGTGGAGAGAGCCGGAAGCTGGAGTTCAGCAGAGAATTCCAGCCTCCGGCCACCACGGTGCTGCAGGGAAGGACCCGGGCGCACACTGGTAATAAAATCTCAGCGGGCGTCCGGCTTGGAGCCCCCCTGCAGCGCTGGGCTGGAGGACACTGTATTAGTGTATGCTTTAAAACATATTTATATGCAGAATTTTATCGCAATTATTCTTTTGTTATGCTGGCTACACATTTAGACTCCAAGAGATCGGCCGATTGGTCTATACACACTTACTAATTAACTGCTTGATATGTCCGGGCTGACATCACTACTGGGCGGGCATTTCAATTTGCCCACCCAGTTGTGATGTCAGTCACCAGCAGTCCTTGCAACAAGCGTGCGGGTGGTCGGTAGGTCACCCGTACACACATGCAGATGCACCAATATATCTTTCAGATACATCTGCATCAGCTGTGCTGCAGAGGCCGACCTGATATGGTTCCCATATATATCGGGTGTTCACACCCGCTGATGCACTCACGATATATATTGCCAAGTGTGTGCCCAGCATTATAGTTGCACACAGATTTTCAGGATGTCGCAAAAATGTCAAGAATAACTTGATTACTAAGAGCAGAGCTTGATTCCCCACCTCTGCAGCAAATACAAGGGACTGTTCAAATAACATATGCTTGTTACACTATGAGTGCCAAGCCCGCTGTCCCCTGGTTAAATGTGTAACCTTTGTTCTGTTTCTTATGGCTGTTGAATGTGGCAGCCACCCATTGTTTGAGGAGGATTAACAAAACGTGTCACAGCTCTTACAGCCAACTTTGATTCTGCAAAGTACTGAACTGTAAGTAGCATGCTTTGGCTGTGCATAGCCTTGTGGATGTATTTTCTGTTGGGAAAACTTGTTCAGAATCACTCTGCCTTATTCATGCATCTTCAGCCCCGGCAGCTGAGTGTAGAGACTCCAAATACTGGTTTAGGCAGTTTTTTTACACTTATTTGAGTGGTATAAACTTTTCCATAACAATTAAGGAAAGCCGTATTGTTTAGGATGAGGGTCCTCTCTACATTGATTTTTTTTTTTTTTTTTTTTTCAAGTATTGTTATGTAAATGTGCTGTGAACTTCTATTTGAAACTAGTAAATGGATTTACCTGTGATGATGCCATTGTGTTATTGGCAATATGTATATATAAAATGTGTGTATGTGCGAGATGTTCTCTTCTATTACTCTGCAGCCAACTCCATACATGTGATTCCCCCCCAAAAAAGAAACTCGATAATGTGTGTAGGAGTATTGTATGTAAGTAAATGTTATATAGAATAAATTGTAATTTATGCATATGAAAAATAACTGATAATAAACAAATGCATAAATAAATATCAGTGCAATTAAATCTATAGCACACTTTATGGGCCTGATTCAGAGATGGACACTTTTGCAACAGCCGCAGCATCTTTGTATGTATTGGATGTGCAAAATTATGCTAATGCCGCAGTAGGCATCTAAGACGCCACCTGACGGCATCGGATCGCACTGCTTGCACCTTGGTCAGTGTTTTCACGTTGCTGGGGCCAGTAAAGCTGCGTTGCAGACACTGGCCACGGAATGCCTCAAGAACGTGGCTGTCATAGCCTCGTTTTTTGAGAATATCTGTCTACGCAAATCTAAATGGCTTAGTATTAGATCTGCGCATGGGCAGATCTCACACCAGTGGAGATGTACGTAAACCATTTGCTATAATAGGCTATTGTTCAGTTCTGGGATCAAATGTCTATCTAGTGACCTCCAAATCCATACCTAGCTTTCCTTGTATAAATAGAGGTGTCTTTCAAGTTAGTAGCGCAACCTTCGAATGTAGCCGGCATTATTACACAGTGTTCTCAATCAAGTCTCGTGTAAACGGCAAACATCCACTGCTACTGGCACTGCCATAAAGTACAGTGTTCTCCCCAGAATTTTTTTCCAGCCGGGTGGCATCAAGAAGCAGCCGGGTGGCATCAAGAAGTAGCCGGGTGGGGGCCTGCGCAATAATAAAATGTTTTAAACCCTGACCTTATAATGATTAAACTTGAAATAACATTGTATATATTGATTCTTCTCTTCTTATTAGAGGCCCAGTCATCTGATTATGAAAAAGCTGCAAAGTCTGTAGAATCTGGTCCTTTTTATACAGCTCCCAGATACTGTCCCCACTTGCAGGCTCCCAAAGTGCCGGGTGGTGGCTGTTTCTTGCCGGGTGGTGCACCCGCAAAAAACAGCCTGGGGAGAACACTGAAGTATTCTCAGTCAAATTTTGTATTTTCGGCATCCCGTTAATAATGAAGTCTTACTGGTTAGATCTGCGACTCCATCCTCTTCGCTGCTAAAGGATAACTGGCCCATCCCTCCAGTCTTTCTCCTCTCCTGGTGTTGGTGCCCAACGTGCCACTGGTCCGGTTTCTTGTGAGGGGTCTTCTCCTTTGGTACTTGGCTGAATGAGCAGCAGTATTGGGTATCACTGGAAGGAATCCCTCAATGTGGGGAGATCTCTGACAAAACCTTCAGGTGAAACATGTTATAAGATGGTCAAAACTCCTGTTAGCTATCCCAGTGGTCTCAAACTCTGTCCTCAGGACCCTACACAATTGACATTTTCCAGGTCACCCAGCAGGTGCACAGGTGTATTAATTACTCATTGACACATTTTAAAAAATCCACAGGTGGAAAGCATGCACTGTTTGGGGTCCTGAGGACCGGGTTTGAGAACCTATGAGCTATCCCTTAGCAGCGAAGAGGATGGAGCCCAGTTGTGTTGCTGCTGTAATCCGATTGAAAGTAGGATCTACATGTTACCAGACGGCTGTCTACGTTTTTCTGGCACATGAGTATAATTTATATATAATATATATTATATATAAACAAACTTCCTGAGGTGCAAGCAGAAATTTGCATAAAGTAGGCCTTTGGGGCTGTTAAGTGCTGGATTGCGCCTTAAACGCAGTGTACCTGGCTAATTCCGTGCATTAGCGGACGAGAATGTAGCCCAACGCTGGTCATTCAAACAGTTGAATGGCTCCTGGTCACTTTAGATGGGAGTTACGGGAGCAGAGGTGTAACTAGGTATTTGAAGGCAAAAATTTTGTAAGGGCCCCTATGTACCACCCAGTGGTGAAAAATGTATGTAGCACATGTAAGTTTGACAAGGAATATTGCCCCCTCTCAGCTCTAGGCCCCATAGCAGCTGCATCCCTTTCACCTATGGTAGTTAAACAATTGAATTGCCCCTTTGAATGTGAGGGTTCAATTGTTTTTGGGTGCCCGATGAGTGGTGTTCAATTGTTTTGCCAATGGGGCGAGTGCTGCAGGTGCCCATTACTTGTTGTGCCTGGGATTAATTGCTTAAAGCGGCTAAACCTGTGCAGACTACAGGGCGCAATGAGTTAGGGCATCCCAAAGCCCAGCTTTGTGAGGATTTCTACTCGACACTTCAGGAGGGAGCGGCCAGAAATAATGGGCGTCCAGTGGCACAAACAATTGTATAGCTCCCATCACTTTAGAGGGGAGCTGTGGCCGCAAGTAAATAATTGAATTCCCCCCTTAGAAAAAGGTGGCTCAGTCACATTGGACATGTCTCGCCATATGGCATATATAGGCTAGGTGTATGAATACACATCTGTATGTATGTGTGTGGAAGGTGTGTGTGTGTATATATATATATATATATATAATATATATATATGTGTGTGTGTGTATGTGCTGTGTATGATATATATACATGTGCGTGGACTTTACCAATACAATACTGCTATTGGGATTGGAGCGAATTTATTTGAAGTGGAAAAGCAGAAGTATGAGAATAAATATGGATGAATATTCAGCACAAATGTACTGGTAGTGGATTACTGGTTATACATGCAGCTACAGCTGTCTATAAACTACTAATTGAAACAACAGCATGAAAACAATTTGTATTTTTAGCAAAGAATCAATCCCTCTCCTATGGTTTAAGTACTTCACATTTACAGAGCTACTGAGATTCTATGATTGTCCTGCAGGTTCCGACTACCCCTGGTTTTCTATCATAGGCCACAATCCAGTGATCCTACCCCCCACCCCCCATTCTGTCCCCGCTGACACTATTTAATCTTGCTTATCAAAATTAATTTTCAACTTCAGTATTACAGACCCATCATAATACAGAGAGATACATCTGTGCAGCCCTATGGACTTGGAATATTTGTGTTTTTCTACATCACGATGGAAAAAAAGTGGAACATTGTTTGTACTATTAATTATAAGCATAAAATTCAGCACATGAAACTTGTACTGTGAGGCCATAACCTTTCCTGCCTTGTCACTTACAATACAAGTTGTAAAACGAGTTGGTCTGAAGTACAGAACATGAGCAGCTATATCTTGCTGTGCAGCGAACACTGCTTTCTATGGCAAAACATTATGTAACCTGTACTGTTCAGACTGTCCCTGAGGGCGAAACATGGTTACTTAACAAAGAAAAGTGCTTTGCACAAGGACTTTTTTTATGCTCAGCTGACCCTGCTTATTGTGTGCACATCTTGTATGCCATGATACTTCTCTTACTGCATTCTAGATGCACATCTTCTGAAACCATATATATAATATTATGGAGTATAATTTGTCAATGGACAAAATAAACCTTTAAAGTCCACATGAACAAAAAATAGATATACAGTGGATTAGCTGTAGCTAGATGTAATTGACAATGATCATATTTAGTAATGAGTAATCAGATTTATGTGTATTTCTGATCTGACAATAGCAATCTAAATACAGTAATAATTTTTACTAGATCTGCTTTTTTTCAAAACCAAAATTGCTTAGTGCTTGTAAAAGAAAAGAGAAATGCTATGTGTTCCTGTCAGCAGCAAGTGACCATGAACGATGACTGATTCTGCCCGGAATGCTATATTACAGAAACTAATAATGTCTATGGTCACTGCAGCTTTAGGGACTGGAACACAAGAAGAACCATTCAAAAGACATTTGCAAATTGTTTCATCCGCTTTTTGACACAATATTACTCTTGAATACAGCATTTTATATTGTGAATGAGATACCAATGCTGATGTATTGGAAACATGCCCAAATGATGTGTAAACCAGAACACTGGTTGAGCAAAGTCACAACAAGCAGAGCTAAAGGGAGCTTGACTAGAAAAATGGTTTGTCTACAACAGTTTTTCGCTTTAAAATACACTGATGTCTCCTTAGACTATAGTAATCCCTACTATAGATATCGTAAAGTGAGGGTGGCACAGTGATTAGAAATGTTCCCTCTCAGCACTGAGGTCATGAGTTCTTCCATCAGGGCCCTGTTGAGTTGGTATGTTACCTCTGATTTTGTTTGGTTTCCCTCCATTTATTCCTGTTTACAGCTACAGACCAACAACTTCCTGATAAGTTAGCTGGTGTTTGACAAAAAAGAAGATTGTAAGCTCCACTGGGTGAGGGACTTATGTGAATGGCTGAATATTCTCTGTAAAGTACTGCATAATGGGGCAGATGTATTAACCGCTGAAGCAGCATCAGCGCACGTTATACCATGTATGATTGGGGGGCTGTGGGCAGAGATAGCTGCTTGTGGCCATAATTGCAGTAATAAGCTGTGCATCCTGTGGAATATCACTGTAACACATGTATTCTGTCAATTTAAGTTCAATTATCAGAATATATAATACAATCTCCTCTCTTGTTCTGATAACAATGATTCAAAGGAGATGAAAGCTGCATCCTAGGTGCTATACATAAATAAAGCAGTGCCAAAGCAGCTACCCCTTAATGTCAGATAGTGCATCACTAAAGCATTCCATTCCCCCAATGGGACCTCAATGCCCAGCATAATACTGCTACTGTTTGCTATTTTTCTCTTCACTTCAGTATTCCCCCGCAGACTGGCCATACCCCACTGGCACAGTTCAGGAGAGGGAGAGGGAGGGGGGGTGCTGTGACATGTACTTTCTCCGGGCGCCTTGGTTCCACGCTACTCCTATGCCGGGATCCCATACCCAACACAATTCGAAACAGTTTGGTTTATTATAAAACTTTAACTCTTTCATTTCATTGCCATTACTTGTACAATGTAAGGTAGCTTGTCACTGGAGTGGTTATGTATTTTTTTTTTATTTTTTATAAATCTTAAACTACAGTGTTAGTGTCCACAATGTAAAACCTACTTTCTTTTCTTTTTTTTTTTTTTTTTTTTAAATACACCTCATTGCATACAAACTGTTATACATAATATCCCTGCTCAGTTACTTAAATGTAATACCCAACCAATGCATACACGGCGAGAACGTTTCATTTGCTGGAGAGCTGCCATAGCCGTCCTGGTTTCTTTCAGGCTTTGCCTTTAGAGGACGGGTTAAGAGCAGCTGCTCCTGCCAAGAGGCGAGTGCTGTGGTCAGTAAATCACCC
Source organism: Taudactylus pleione (assembly GCA_031769625.1). Classification (NCBI taxonomy): domain Eukaryota; kingdom Metazoa; phylum Chordata; class Amphibia; order Anura; family Myobatrachidae; genus Taudactylus; species Taudactylus pleione. The sequence goes on along the minus strand of JAUIMM010000190.1, from coordinate 5,199,777 downwards.
AGGGGATGCTGCTGTGGCTGAGGGCTCCCAAATCAGCCTTTTGTTCTTGTCACACAGTGGGGTCTGGAGAGGAGCCAAACCTGCAGGCGTCCTTTGTGTGCCGTGCCTGGCACATCTGCGCTGGAGGAGGCCGGCATGTCAGCTGTCTAAAGAAAGGCACACAGCTAGATTTTGGTGAGAGGCTGGGAGGTACTAGGCATTAAGTATTGTAGCAAGGCATTACATCGGAACGTCTTGTTGTTTAGAAATGTAGTGTCCAAACACTTAAGAATAAATGCTGTATTAGTTGTAAATGCTATTATCACATTTTTGAAAGGTTTATTTCATGGCCATCTTACAGTGCACAGACAGCAGGGATGTTATAGCTCATTACAGTGCTTATTAGTGGTACATGATATATGCTTGAAAATATAGTTACAATGCCACTATCATTAGCAGTGAGTGGAGTATTTTTTTGCACTTTAGACATTTATTTTTTCTGTCTGCTGGGTATATTGTGATCTGTTGTAGCATTATTATACAATTATTCATAGTGTAAATCTAATTTAAGAAACGTCCATGCCAGTATTATTCTGTAACTTTTTCCCTCCCCTGTATCTCAGATAGTGCATTTTTATCTACAGTTTCATGTTTTCAGTTTTTCTACCATGTGAACCCAAGTACTTCAGGCATTCAGAAGAATTACATTATAGGGCAGAAGAAAGACAGGCCACACTTCCGAACTTTGAAAAAGGTGTGACAATGTTTTATAAAAAAAAAATAGGACTCTTATATTGCTCACTTAAGCTGAGTACACAATGGGCGATATATCGACCGTTTATTCAAACGTCCAATATATCTAGAGCACATCGGCGGGTTTGTACCCCCGATATGTCTGTGAATTACATCGTTCACAGACCTATCACATTGACTGTGCAGCACATGTTCCTTTGTATACAAATAAAAATATATATTTTCTAAATTAATCTAGGGCAGAAGACACAATCTATTATACAATGATGTAATCTGACACATGCACTTTCCCCGTCAATTGACGGGCACAATTTATTGCTATTGCTTCTCAAAATATAGGCAATCCACACTCTCCAATACAGAGACCCCTTTTTTTCCCTGTCTGTAACATATGATTTATAATTTGCTATATGATATTAGATTGCTGGAATATATCCTAGTGTTTGTGGACAAAACACATTAATGGTCCATATCATTATGAAAATGATTGCTATCACCTGTAGGTGCGGTCATCTTTTCAACGACAGTAATAGATATCCGTAATGTCTCACGTGATCCAGCTTCTCAGTGCAAGGGTCAATGGCTGGAACTCTTCCAATGAAGGCACCTTTATCTGTGAGGTGTCCCAAGGAATATTTTGTACTAACTTGAAGTGAGAACTTCATGGAGGAGTTGAACAGCTTTTGATCTTGTATGTTTTCTGCAGTTGCTCTTTACGCCATTCCTATTATTGCAGCCACACTTTTGCTGCCTATTCACGTCCCAACTTGTTCATGAAAATGGGTTGCTGTCTAATAAGTGTACTTAGTGCTCTCAGTGAGGTAGCAGCAGCTGTTTAGAGCAGCAGTTTTGCTTTTATGCAACTGTTTAAAGCGTTGGGTCACGTACAGTAGGATTAACACCCGTGTGGTGCTCTATCAGAAGAGCTCTGTGTGAACGGACTTCAGGACAAAACAAAGTCCTCATAAATTGAATCCTCTGCATCTGCTAGGCTAGAGCCTTCAGTGTCAGTGCTTTACTCACAAATGTCTACTTTCCAAACACAGATGTACAAGCCTAAGACATGTCATACTGTATTCATTTTAGTGTCACTGCAGTGGTTTCTGTGTTTTCTATACAATGTGGCCGATAAAAATTAAATGTTTTATGGTAACTTTATTCATGTACTGATGAGTATTATTGCTAGGAGTAATTTATACAAGTGTTGCTTTCATGTTTTTAACAATACTGTTGGAAGCAGTTTTCTGTATGCCCTGGATTGCATAAAATTATGATATTTCTCCATATCCAACAGTGTATTGTATTCAGTGCAGTGCAAAAGTTGTTCTGCTCTGATGTGCTCTGATTTTATCATGTCCATAGAGTACATTATTTTGTACTGTACATAGGGTCCTTTTGCAAACTGTTAATGCATAAACTACAGCTCAATAGAACTTTTAAGTTTAAACAGATGTATGGCAGATATTATGAGCACTTTATTTCAGATTACTAGTAGTGGTGCCCCACCAAGACTTTCGTATACCATTCACAATGAAGTACCTGACATTAGGTATATTTTATTTGATTTATGTGCTTCATGATTTATGGCGGGGTTTGTTTAATATTGATATTGAAAGAGGCGTTAAAGTGCCCACATGCAGTATGGTTTGGCATGTCAATAGGGTAATTTAGACAAAACATATATGCCAAACTTTTATAAAAGTAATTAATTTTAGTATTTATTTCAATGTAAAATGAATGATATATTAGAACAAGGGTGGGGACATTTTTTTTCTGCCAAGGGCCATTTTGATATATATTTAACAGTATTCGCGGGCCTGGTGCAGGCCACTACCCTCCGTGAGACATCACACGGGGGCGGGGCCACAATCGCCACTGATTACAACAATGCCTGGAACATCCTGAGGATGCTCCGAGCTGTGAGAGCTGCACTGCTGCAGATTCTGGCTGCAGTGTGCCATTCTAGGCGCCTTGCTAGCCAGATGAGGCTAGCAGAAAAAAGCTCATACCAAATGATTCCGGGGGCCTTATACGGCCCCTGGGCCTGAGGTTCCCCATCCCTGTATTAGATGAAGCACATAAGGAAGGAACCTATACTATATAAGTCGCACCCAAGCAACATATGGATTTAATTTGTCTGGTATGAAATGGGTGATTTGGCAATCTAAATCCCATTTATTGCTTCTTTGTTGAATATTTATTTTCCATACAAGCAGACTGTTCTGTTTAGCCAGATGAATGAATCATTGATCAGGAAATAGTGATGTTTCCGCCTTCTACTCATGGGCCAGTTATTGAACTGCTCATATATGTCCACCCTGAATTGTGTACTACTGGAATAGTTGTCTGCGGCTCATAGTCTCTCTCTTGTCTGTGAAGTGTTTTTGGCAAGCACCGTCAGTGTCCAGTGAACACAAAGCAGAATAATGGACCATGCAGGTGGATACTAACCCTTTCAAGAGTGTGTACCCTGGTATTTTAACTGTAGTGGCCTTTCCATGCACTATGCAACCCAAACACATTAAGTTAATTAAATATAGAATAAATATTTGTTATGGATTATCTAGAGCAGTCTTTCACAAATACGTTCCTCAGGGAGCACGAACAGTGCATGTTTTCTAGGTCTCCTCACAAACTAATTAGCTCCACCGACATACACAGCTTGAGTACTCCCTGCGTGCAACGATACTTGCAATTTCTGAGACAGGTCAGAGCTGCTGTAATTGTGTGTGAGGGTCCGATGTTACTCGATGTTACCAGACTTCAAGGCATTACGGATGTGAGAAAGTGGCTGGTTGCAAACATTATCATGTTCTTGCAGCAGAACTGTGTGAGTACTCGCAGCTGTGATCGCAATGAGCGATCCGTACTGAATCAGGCCCAGAGTTTTACACAAGTATCTACTCCCCCAGAGGGGTGTGAGAAGAAATCATTTGCCTGCCCAAACAGCGTGGTGTATTGAATAGCTGCTGGGAGCTCCCTCCCGTCGCTATTCAACATCGCGATGAATTGAATTCCCCCCTATGTTGTGCAAGATTTTTATTCCGCATTCTGATGTAATATTTTTGATTTATTTTGTGATATGTTTTGATAGATGTGAACTTTCTTATATGGTGCTGGGGGACTGAACCTGAGGGCCTGATTCAGAGCCGAAACATGCGTTCGCTATTTTGTAAAGATGCCCCCTGGCCGCTCGCATCCTACGTCATCTCCGCTATTTATTTGATTAATCGAGTACATCGAAAGGCGTCTGAACTGCTCGAAGTGCTTGTGGTTGGATTTTCCTACCGCAATCATGCGAACAGTTCAGGCTAAGAAACAACCAAGTGACGTGGTCAAAGACGCTGCTTTGTTAATTATGCACACCCTTAAAACGCCTGCGTTCTGATCACCACTCCCCGTTTTCAAGCACCTTCCCCTGTTACCACCCACAAACGCCTCATCCTGTCACTCAAATTAGCAGGCACTCGCAATTTTGCGAACACACTTTTTCCGACCGCACTGACTGGCGCATGCGAATTACGACCCATACTCATGCGCAGATTTGCGAACATCGCTCAGAGCGAACGAGCGGCCGCTTACGAGCGGCTCTGAATCAGGCCCTGAGTTTGGACAGTACCCCTGGCCAGTATAACCACGTGTGCCTGTAAACCCTTCTCCTAGTCTTCCTGCAGTGTGAGATGATGGCAGCTGTCAATAGTAGCATCGAGTGAGCTAAGAAACAAAGAGGCTCATTGAAAGGGACAAGTGCCCCTGGGCTTGATGCAGCGTCAACTGCACAGTGACGGAAGTACGTGACACCAAAGGGGCGATTAAATAGTTTTTTAGGCGGTGATAATTAATGGGCGCCCGACAGAGCATTTGAATTGTTGCTTCGATTGGGTGCGAGAGCCACTGACATGTCTACTCGTAGCCTCCTGAGGTGGCGAGCAGAAATGTGCGAAAAGTCCGTGTTTTGGAGACCCAAACTGTAGTTTGGACGCCCTAACCAGGAGTTTAGATGGGTTTAGTTATTTCACGCGGCTAAATGTCTTACTGGTTGGTGGTGAACAAGTGAGTTCTATACTGTGCCAATATTTTTTGTTTTCGTTCATAGCGTTCAATATTGTCCAGTGTGTATGCACGATATTGTTAATGATGCGCGCTCACGCGGATCGTTAACTATGTCTTCCATAGCCTGAACTTGCAGGTCAATGACTGTATCGTCAGATTCTGCAAGTTTGGGTATGTGGAGGGTGACGTCACTGAACGATATCGTTCAGTGTGTATGCTCAATGTTGTTCCTGACATTGAGTCCGGCAGTTCAAGGGATAACACTTATATACACGATATAGCTCATGGAGCATATCACTTAGTGTGTATGAGCCTTTACAAGAAAAAAAAAAGTTGTAATATATAATATTTTTAACTCTGACCTAAAATACACCACAGCTATATAATCCATACAATTTTTTTTTTGTAATTTTGCTGTAATTGTTACATTTTAGGCGATAACTTCAATGCATAGTTTATAGGGTGCCTAGACTGAATTATCCATTTTTAGAACGTGTCTGTCTGTTCCGTGTTTTTCTGCCCACCACACAGGGTTTGTAACTCCATGCACATTGCCGGCATCTGGAGATTCAAGGCCAGATGCTAGAAAATTGCTGCTGTTTGCAGCGATTTATAAATTGACATAAATGTTCACTCGCTTTCACAGGTTCTCAAACGCTGTACTCAGGACCCCAAACAGTGCATGTTTTCCAGGTCTACTCACAGAATCACAAGTGAAATGATTAGCTCCACCAGTGGAACGTTTCAAATGTGTCAGTGAGTAATGAATTCACCTGTGCACCTGCCTGGAGACCTGCGGTCTATTCATTCCAACCGATGGGTATTTTCTTCCCTTTAGCACTCCCTGTCATTAGCTCAGCTGGACTCCACAATGGTATTCCTATATCCTGGCATCTCTGTGAATAGCATTTGTGTAGTCATACTGTTACCATGTTGTGCTTGGCTGTCAATGAATAATATTTCTTTATAATCAACTGAGTTTAGAACCAATAATAAACCTCAGGCATTAATTCCTGTTTTGTGTCCATGTCCAAACTACTTTTACTGTATACCGCAAATAGCCAGCTTTATAAGGGAAAAAAGTAAAATCTGAAGAAGCCTAGAAAACCTTGGCAGAAAACTGCACTTACCTTTCCAAAAAGTAGTTTTGCCTAATCACATTACAGTGTGCAGTGTTTGTGTTTCCCTCAGTTTGTCATTCATTATAGGAAGGCTGGCCAGCTGTTACTGGATCGTGCACTCTTTGGTCTCCGTCACATTTGTAGAGAAGACTATCTCTTTTCCCCAGCCAGTTAGATCACACAGCTAATGTGGAGAAACACAGGGTCTGATCATGCCACCGAATTCCCTAGAACATTTGTGTAGGTCACAATCTAAACTTCATACACACACAATTTCAGTTGGACAGTTCTAATGTATATCATATCAGTCCAATTATGTACATGAAGAGCTATGGGTTACAATTGATATAAAAAAAAAAAATTTGGGATGTGTTTCAAAAGTATGGCGTGGGAGGGCCGCCACTGGTTGAACAATCCTGATGTACTGCTCAAGAATCCAGTATTGGCTGAAGCCCCGGAATAGTCTACCTGTCATTTACACATAGTGTAGAGTAGACAATTCTTTTATGAAGAGTGCTTTCAGCATGTCACTAGAAAATTGATATTCATTTTTATGAACTCATGAGGCATTTGTGACTTATGCTTTATAAATTTAGGTTTTGTGAAGGGCATCCTTTAATTCAGTAGATCGCAAACTCTGTCCTCATGACCCCACATAGTTCACGTTTTCCAGGTGATCTAGCAGTTGCACAGGTGGATTCATTACTTATGCTGGGCATACACTATACAATTACCTGTCAGATATCTGTCCAATCTGGCTGGTTGGAATGAAAACCTGGTAATGTATGGGAGCAAATGACATACATCATTTTATCACAAACACTGGAAACAGACAAAAATGGTTGTTCAGACAAATTGGTTAAAACCTGAATTTAACCAATATGAACAATTGTTTTTTTTTACCGTTTTCCAGTGTTTAAGACCATATGATCATCTATCATTTGCTCCCATACATTACCAGGTTTTCATTCCAACCAGCCAGATTGGAGAGATATCTTGCAGATCATTGTATAGTGTATGCCCAGCATCTGACACATTTTCAAAGATCCACAGGTGGAGCTAATTATTTCACTTGTGATTCTGTGAGGAGACCTGGAAAACATGCACTGTTTGGGGTCCTGAGGGCCGAGTTTGAGAACCTGTGCTTTAATCCGTCTCTTACACTTCTTTCTTCATCCGTCTGCTTTAGATGTGTGCACTATTGCAAAGTTACCTGTGTGCCCACAGCCTTAAGCATAGCATCAGTGTGATTATTGTTCTGCTGTGGTTTTATTTTAAATAGAGCTCAGCTCCAGAAAATATATGTAGGGCTCATTAGCTTAAAGCTATTTTGTTGTTAAGACGCTGAACTGGCTTGAGCTGCCATAGATTGGTTTATCCTGACTCCATATATACAAGTTGGGGAAATACTCCAGTAAGATACTGCTTGCCAATTTGTTGTATCAATTACTGTATCCCCCGCAGGGAATCCTTTTTATGGGAAATATAAACTCAAGTACTGCCACATGTGGGAAAAAAAGCTATAAAGATGATGGGAATAATGTGAGCTGTTCTGTGCTCACAATGATTTATTGAAGTGCCTGGTTCTTATTGTCTTTCATTGTAGAGTAATGAGCTGTGTTCAGGAGGGAGTCTGCAGGGCAGTGCTCATAAAGGCACCACCTTTATGGCATCCACTGGCCTGTTAGGATTAGCGCTGCACCCAGGTTATGCATTCATGTGTTCAGATCATGGTATTGCATGGTGATTATGTAGCTTCACTGTGAGTCTGGCAGGATTATCAGCCATTTAAATGAGCAGAATGGATCCTAAACTGTATATTCACATCTTTCACTGGATTTGTGTTTGACCTTGGTGCGTTCACCGCATGCAAAGCACACTTTGCTTTTATGAAAAATAAAGCACACCCAGGGGACACTGAGGGCCAGTCTATAAAAAGCGGTGTAAAGGGAAAAGTTGGTGTTGCCCATCACAATCCATCAATTTGTGCCTCTAGTGCAGTTTAGAAAATGTAGGCAGCGCTTCACTTGGGACGTAAATCATACTGCTTTTGTGGGCACACAGTTTGACAGATATCTTCTTGCAGAATCAATATGGGTACTCAAGTGCATGAAAAATGCATTATTAAAAAGTCTCTGTTATAAGAAAATTAATTCTCTTAAAGTTATTGTTCCTGTAGCTTTGCCACACTTTTATTATTATTTCTTCTTAAAATAAAAATAGAATGGTCGATTTAAGTCAATGAATACATAACCGGTACCAGGTAAGCCCTCTGTTCATAATAAAGTCAGAACATAAGAAGATTACAGTAACAATAATAATTATATAGACAGAGAAGCAGTGTAGCATGGCGGGGAGGTGCTGTTACATGGCGTAATGCTCAGACTGCAAAAGTAGGAAGCCAAACGGTGGTAAAAATACGGCTTAAGCTCTTTGAGACACAGAACAAATAAACCATCATTAAAATAGCTGTGGGTGTTCACTTATAATTATTAATACCTCCCTAATGAAATGTTCCTCTTTACCTTGTGTATGGAGTGCATTCGGCCAAGAATTGTGGTCGCATATAGGAGCTCATTCAGAGCCGCTCGCAAGTGGCCCGATGTTTCTGAACTGCGCATGTGCCGCATCCGGCGTGCATGAGCCCCGCCGAGCGACCGAAGTTCAGTCACTACGGGGCTCGCAATAAGACGGGGCGGCTGTCGGTGGTGAGTGACAGCTCGCCCCGTTTTGTGGGCAGGTAAGGGGGGTGCCTGGACAAATGCAGGTGTTCCCTTAGGAACGCCTGGCGTTTGTAGGGAGGTCTAACAGACATCACTACTGATGTCAGTAGTGGGCATCATGCTGTATTAGAGCAGGGAGTCCACTCGGCCTTGCGGCAGCCTAGACCCTACCCACAGCTTTGCGAGCAGCCGGATAACCAAAAAAAAAAGCCCACACTCCCTGCGAGCGGCCAGCGGCAGCGACCGGATCCTCGTTTCTGATCTTAAATGTGCTGCTTGGCCTCCCTGCTTTGTGTGGAGGAGGACACAAGATGCGCAGCACCGTAATGAGGGGTTTGCAACTGGTGCCGCCACCCTTGGTGCAAGCCCTACGGCAGCCTTTTCTAACTTGCAGGGGTATCTTGAGTAAAAGTTTGTCATCATGTCATATAAACCAGTGGTAGTGGGGATGTCGGCTTAGGGTGTATTTACCTTGGTCCTGTCTCAGTCGGGCTTATTCTCTGTAAAATACACTGATCTATGCCCATGTCTTTTACAATAAGAGTAGTGACCCGGGGTAAAGATAAGCAGGGCAAGCAGCAGAAGGAGGGCTGCTGGTTGCTCATCACTGAGATAGAGCTATATAATATAGGGGAAGTAAAATTGTTTCAGCAGAGGTAGACAAATCAATGTAGAACTTAGTATCCACTCGGTCAAATATAGGAGCTAGTAGGGTCTTTTAAGGCGCAAGAAAAGGTGTGCACCCATTGTCATTAACAATATAGTCCCAAACGTTAGGATCAAGCAGTAATATGTGTCTCGTTGGATATCTGGCTACCGGGATCTTATCCAGCCCTCCTTTGCTATATATACAATAAGTCTGTAGATTATTTGGTTATATTGCTCCTTAATATATGCAGCTACTGTATTGAGCTTTCAGAGACTTGCACCTGCTTTCTGTACATGGCACAGGCTTCTGGCATCCACTGCCTGCTAGTTTAACAGTAGGAAGGTAATATGCAAATTGTTGTAACAAAGCAACGTTCCTAATTACCTAAACCCTGGATTAGACATGTCTCAGTGTGCATGAGTTACCATCAACCCGTGCTGTAGTCAGCAGCTTCAGCAAACATGTCTCTTCACTTTTGATTAGCTGTCTGACTGTCAAAGCTTTCATTTGCATCTAAAAATAGGATATAGCATTTGGTGTAAGTGCATCCTCATAATTATGACACTTTTTTTTTTTTTCAACTGATGTTAGTTCATACGCACTTCTTTCTCTCTTTGTAAATTAAAGCTTGTATTATGTTGGCTCTTTTCAGTATTGTACACTCTACACTGTAAAGGATTTTGGTTATATTGCTAGTTTCTCTCTATGCTGTTTTCAGTGTGGAGATCTTAGAAGTGGTATAGGACTAAATCAAACACACATCTTGTATTATACGGTCAGTGTATTGGTGTTTGAGAATATTTTTAGTTTCAGCATCTTTGGCAGATTAAATGATAAATATTGTTGTTCTTTAATGTGCATGCTATGCTGTCTAAATAGTGTGGAGGTTTCATTTTTCACATCTTTCACCTGTTTCTGCTCTTAATTTCACACTTTAAAGGATCTCACATCTCAAATCTTCCTGCATTTGCCCTCTGATCCAAACAGACTGGGTGCAAGGAACTAATAGCAAGAAAGCAATTTCTCACATCAAAAATTCTTCAATAATTCAAGGCATGTGCTGTGTTGGTATAGAAAAGAAATTCTGCAGCACAGCAAAGGGTAGTACAGGTTGAGTCTCCCATATCCAAAATGCTTTGGACCAGGGGTATTTTGGATATGGGAATATCCCGTATTTGCATACCATAATGAAATATCTTGGGAATGGGGCCAAAATCTAAACACAATGCTTTTATGTTCTATACACACCTTATACACACAGCATGCAGGTCATTTTATACAATATTTTCAATAAGTTTGTGGCTCAAGCACAGTATGTATACATACATGAAATTCATTTGTTTCATATACACCTTATACACACAGCCTGAAGCTAATTTTATACAATATTTTAATAATGTTGTGCCTTAATCAATGTTTGTGTACATTGAACCATCAAAAATAAAAGGTTTCATTATCTCAGTCATGCCCAAAAAAAAAAAAATCTGTATTTTCCGAATATTCCGGATTTCAGAATATTTGGATATGGGAGACTCAACCTGTATTAGGGAGTAACACTTAACCAAGTGCAAAGGCTGTAATCTGACATAGAAATGTTAAGTCAAGGTCATTGTACTTGACCAGTGCTTAGCCTCTGAAGAGGTTGATGAACTAGGTATCCCAAATGACATGGTGGGTTTTTATTGGGAATTCCAGCTCAGCACCAGTAGACCTTTACATTACATAGACATCTAGGGGGCGATTCAATTGCTAGCGCCAACGGCTGCAGGTGCCGGGCGCCCGACAGAGCAATTCAATTGTAGCTCTGTACGGGTGCATACAGCCGTGGGAGCATACATTTCAGAAATGTGCGATACGTCAGCACTTTGGCCGCCCAGACGGGGGCTTGGGCACCCAAAGCAGGACTTTAGACAGGTTTAGCCGCTTTGCGCGGCTAAGTCCTGTCTGTTTGGGCGCGACATGCCACAAGCAATCTGCGAACTGTCTGCCTGTGAAGAATGTTTAAGAAAAAAAAATATTTTAAATGTCAGAGAGTGCCCAGGGACCGGCTCCCTCAAGGCACTTTTTCTAAAACTAAAAAGGTGAGGGGCATAGAGGGGGAGGAGCCAGTCACACTTCTAAATTCTTAAAGCGCCGGCCCCACTCTGCACCCGTCTATACCCCACAGTCTGGACTCCAGTGTCCCCTGTGGAATCAGAGAAACAGATTTAACGGTGAGTACCAAAATCCTGTTTTTTTTTTTTTCCCCTACTCCCTTCTGCTGATTGCTACTCTACTGTTCATGCCCCTTCCTTTCACCCTATTACATTTTGGTACAACACTGTAACAATTTACAAGTCATGCAATATATATCTCTTATTATTTAATTTCTGTAATATCCTGTTTCCATCTCTTTCTTGCACTCTGATCTATTTTGTTTCATGTTTGTATGTATAGAGTGGTACAAGCACAATCTTACATAGAAACAAAAATGTAAAGCTATACCGCTATTACCGACAGCTAAAGCTTCTTTAACATTTCCTGGTGAGATATGATGCAGGGAGAAAAAAAAAAAAAAAAAGTTAAACTGCAGTAATTTGAGCTACTGTGACATCGTTGTTCATGCTCATTTTGTATGACTTAACCACCGCAAACTGTGCAGAACAGCCTGTATCTCCACTTTTACAGGAAACGTGTCTCCTGACATGGCTGGACATATTCTTTTGATTAACCAGGGATCGGACAGTGTTAAGATTGCAGGTTTCATATAAGGCCCCATAATGCTACAGATAAGGATCACTATACAACTACTATGACAATCCGAGGACGGCATTATAATTTGTAGATCAGTAAAGAATCTGCAGCATGCAGAATCATTTACAGCAATAATTAGCAGTCGGCTGAGTGGTCAGGAGCTTTCTATCCTCCAGCCCTAGTCCGCTCTCCCTCACTCTACTTCTTGTGCTGCAGCTAGACATTAATAAATACATAGCATACACTCTGCATAAACAAATATCTGACACGTTTGTCTTCTATTCCAGTTGCAGTTATAAATGGCTTGTGTTACCTGCTAAAGTGCAATAGAAGCACACAACAGGCCACAAATAGCCTAAAATATTGCAGTACAGCTCATAATTTCAGTGGCTTTCGCTATTGTGTTTGGTAAGGCTGCTAAATATCCTATAAACAAATTAGTCTTCTTTTTAAAACACCAGTAAGCTGTCACACCTTCCTAGCCAGAGGCGGTATGCTGTCACGTGCAGGAAGAAAAATATTCCATTGTGTGTATTCCACCACTGACTTACTGAATACTTTATAGGCCTTCTATAAAAGGGATATGTATTATCTGAGGATAAGAGGCCTGGCTTTTTATGATTTTCATCAGTGAAAGTAGATCAATTTAAAAGCAGCATCGGAAAGCAAATTAACGTAGTACAGAAGCGATTAGTACTGACCTCTGGTTAAGGACTTGGCGTAGGTAAATTGATGCTTGAGTGACACTTCCCCAGTCCAGGCACACTGGTCATATGCATTTTTCTTTAACAGTGGAAAAATGATAGAAAGGGGTACATAAAAATAGGTGCAACTATATTTTTGTGTCATTCTTAGGGTACTTTTAAAAATAAGTTAAAAGTACACCTGCTGCAGCCACCTGCAATCCCAAAAACACTTCTTCCATCCATACAGCCCCCCAAAAAACTTCCTACACTACTTTAAACCCATTTTCCCAACAATTTTTAAAATTTTGACCCCAAAAATGACATGTCATTATTAGGGGGAATTAAGTTAATAAGAAAATATCTCTTTGCTTATTTAGTCATTAGGGAAGTGTCCAAGGGGTTCTGAACCAAGTCCCCACATTTTTTTTTACCAAAATAGGGGTTATGCACATTTTTTCACCTGCTATGAGATGGTGAAAACTATTCGCTTTCAGCTGCACCAAATTTGCATTTGTGCAAAAATCCGCAGCCAGGATAGCACGTATCGCATTTTTGGTGAAAAATTTGCACAAGCGTAAACTTTTCGTCAAACTGCGGTTTTTCGTGGCTAATTGAATCCGGCCCATAAGATTTCTGTACGCTTGTTTATATATCGGAATGCAATTGAGCTATTCTAGATTCTGAAAGTCTCTCGGCCATAGACTTTGCTATAAAGAAAAAAAGAAAAGAGTTTTGGTCTTTTAATTGGTTAATGTTGCTAAATGCTTGTTAATTTGTCTTTAACATGGGAAAATACCCCATATATTCCCCTGTTTTACTAAACATTTATAGAGAGATAATCTTATATCATATACTTGGTTTTTAGTAAATATGAATGATAGCAGCATATTAGAGTATGCTGAAATAGAGCCAAAGTGGCTAATATTATAAGAAATGGTGAATTAACTTAACCAAAGCAACTTTCAGTACCCTTTAATTCATCATGATACATTTTACACAACATGTCATTAAAATAAGCAGTGTCTTTGTATACTGGGCTTGTGAAATGTACTTGTTGACATTTGTTGATTTTTTTTTTTTGCATCTCAGATGCTTTAAGGGGGGCATCCACTACACGATTTTAGCATGCGATTGAACGATAACGACGTCGTTATCGTTCAATTGTTTAAAAATCTTTATAAATGGTGCGGTGTTTGGTCGTTAACGATCAACAATGCGCGCTCCCGCTGGTCATTTGATCGTCTCGTCAGTTGACTGAACATGCAGGTCAATTTCACTTGATCTATTAAACATAGTTTGCAAATCATTTGCAAATCGTTCAGAGTGAAAGATAAAAATCAAGGGAAAATCGTTTAGAGATTGGACGGGGAGTAGATCGTCTAGTGGATGTCCCTCTTTAGTCACCAATCACCATACCCACAACATTGAATGCCTTAAAGAATATGGTCATCCTACACATTTCCATAACCAAGTAAAGAGAACTTTTTAAGGTTTCTTTTTGTAGATGTACTTTTTCTGTGGCTGTATGTGCCTTAATTCTATTTCAGCCTTAATTATATTTCATCATATTTAAATGCATTTCTCCAAGCACTTATTTTAAAATATCTGTTCTCCTGAATGTTCTTTAAGCTCCACTTTCTACAACTTGTCCCGCATGATTCAAAAAACAAAACCACCATATGAGCCAGTTGGTAGTATTCTATATAACCACTTCTGCTTCCTGCAATAGAGACTGCAGCTCTTGTAGTCATGCCAGAGGTTGCTCAGCGTCTGTCCCTTTTCATTACCGTGTTGGCCTTGACATAAAGCATTCTCTATTCCTCAGAGCGTAGGCTTCCTGTTTTGAGCTCTTCCTCTAAGCTTTGATGTAATCCAGTTTTCTGCACTCAATAAATAATCCCATTCTTACAAAGTAAATATTGTTCTGCGTCAGATTGGTCTGTTCCATAAGGCTGTCAGTTATGGAGAACTCTGTCCTCCAAGGCAGGACTCATGTGATGACGTAATGTTTCCTTCACACATGCCGTGCACCCATTTTGCTTTTCTATAAGGATGGCAGTCTCTGCATGCTTTCTAAAATCCCAGTGCCACAACTAGACTTTGTGGTGCCCTGTGCCAGAAAGAACATTGGTGCCCCCCCTCCTCTATTTTTCAAATAGGGACATAAAACACAAACCCGAAAAAGGTCCAGGACCAGGGAAGAGATGGGAGAGGCCAGAAGATGCTGGGGATAAAAGTAGAGGAACCTAAAAGTGAGAATGATAATAAACAGGAATATTGACAAGCCCAAACAGTGCCCCCTGCCCTGCGGTGCCGTGTGCCATGGCAAAGGTCGCACCACCCTAGTTACGGCCCTATCCATTCTTGCCCAAGGTCCTATATAATCTAGTACCTGTATATTGTCTATAATTAACCACCTACTTGTCATTATGTTCAATAGGTTTAGGGGGGACAGTTTGTGCGTTAATTTTACGATCAGTAGAGCCACACACATCTTTAGCTTTTATAAACTACTGTACATTAGTGATGAACCTGCGGAGGAGCCAGACTCTGTGGTGTCAGTGTACTCAGTAGGGGGACCAGATGTCCTGGAGAAACATGTAGTGGGTGGCCATTTATATCTATTTAATGGACTTCTCCAAATCAAGAGCATCCCATAATAAATATACGCAGTGCTGTACTTTTAAGGGGTTCATGGCACAAACAAATAACATACAATGGCATGTAACAAAAAGTAATGTTGGCCCTGCCCAAGTAATCGACAATCTGATCAGTACATACATGATACATAAGGTAATAGTATAATATTATAGTAGGTGTTCTTGGAAAGCACACATTGTGACTGTTTTTAGAAACTGGGCATGATGAGGTGAGCCAACACCAGTACACCTGCTGGATTGTTTGGTGTGGCTGTGTGTGTACAGGAGGAGCAGGAACAGTAGTGTAGCGAACACAAGTCTAGATGTGACCAGTTTTTTTTCCTAGCTTTCTGAAAATAACTTTATATATGCCAGATTTTGTCTGTGTGTTTTAATATGTAGGGTTGAAGTGGGCGGCCGGGAGGTTGGATGGTGCGATTTGCATCCTAGCCAGAGCCGGTTCTAGACCAAGTGGAGCCCAGGGCGAAATTTTACTTTTCCAACCTATTACCTACACTACATTGCTAACTCCTTTATACCATACACTAGATTACTGACCCCTCTATACCCTACACTACATTACTGACCCCTCTATACCCTACACTACATTACTTACCCCTCTATACCCTACACTACATTACTGATCCCACTATACCCTACACTACATTACTTACCCCTCTGTACCCTACACTACATTACTTACCCCTCTATACCCTACACTACATTACTGATCCCTCTATACCCTACACTAGATTACTGACTCCTCTATACCCTACACTACATTACTGACCCCTCTATATCCTACACTATATCACTGACCCCTCCATACCCTACACTACATTACTGACCCCTCTATACCCTACACTACATTACTGATCCCTCTATACCCTACACTACATTACTGATCCCTCTATACCCTACACTACATTACTTACCCCTCTGTACCCTACACTACATTACTTACCCCTCTGTACCCTACACTACATTACTTACCCCTCTATACCCTACACTACATTACTGATCCCTCTATACCCTACACTAGATTACTGACCCCTCTATACCCTACACTACATTACTGACCCCTCTATATCCTACACTATATCACTGACCCCTCCATACCCTACACTACATTACTGACCCCTCTATACCCTACACTACATTACTGATCCCTCTATACCCTACACTACATTACTGATCCCTCTATACCCTACACTACATTACTGATCCCACTATACCCTACACTACATTACTTACCCCTCTGTACCCTACACTACATTACTTACCCCTCTATACCCTACACTACATTACTGATCCCTCTATACCCTACACTAGATTACTGACCCCTCTATACCCTACACTACATTACTGACCCCTCTATATCCTACACTATATCACTGACCCCTCCATACCCTACACTACATTACTGACCCCTCTATACCCTACACTACATTACTGATCCCTCTATACCCTACACTACATTACTGATCCCTCTATACCCTACAATAGATTACTGATGCCTCTATACCCTACACTACATTACTTACCCCTCTATACCCTACACTACATTACTGATCCCACTATACCCTACACTAGATTACTGACCCTTCTATACCCTACACTATATCACTGACCCCTCTATATCCTACACTACATTACTGACCCCTCTATACCCTACACTACATTACTGATCCTCTATACCCTACACTACATTACTGATCCCTCTATATCCTACATTACATTACTGACCCCTCTATACCCTACACTACATTACTGACCCCTCTATATCCTACACTATATCACTGACCCCTCTATATCCTACACTATATCACTTATCCCTCCATACCCTACACTACATTACTGACCCCTCTATACCCTACACTACATTACTGACCCCTCTACACCCTACACTACATTACTGACCCCTCTATACCCTACACTACATTACTTACCCCTCTATATCCTACACTACATTACTGACCCCTCTATACCCTACACTACATTACTGATCCTCTATACCCTACACTACATTACTGATCCCTCTATATCCTACATTACATTACTGACCCCTCTATACCTTACACTACATTACTTACCCCTCTATACCCTACACTACATCACTGACCCCTCTACACCATATACTACATCACTGACCCCTCTATTCCCTAC
This sequence comes from Taudactylus pleione, assembly GCA_031769625.1. Lineage (NCBI taxonomy): Eukaryota > Metazoa > Chordata > Amphibia > Anura > Myobatrachidae > Taudactylus > Taudactylus pleione. The sequence continues at coordinate 5,182,275 of JAUIMM010000190.1, read as the reverse complement.
ACTACATTACTGACCCCTCTATACCTTACACTACATTACTGACCCCTCTATACCCTACACTACATTACTGACCCCTCTATACCCTACACTACATTACTGACCCCTCTATACCCTACACTACATTACTTACCCCTCTATACCCTATACTACATCACTTACCCCTCTATACCCTATACTACATCACTTACCCCTCTATACCCTACACTACATCACTTACCACAGATGAAGCTTATAAGCGAAAAGCGACAAAACGAAGTTTGAAGACAAAAAAAAAGATATTAACGATTTTTTTTCAATAATTAAGGTTTTGTTTCTATTGTTTGATTTTAGTGTTATTTTATTATGTAATTAAGACAAAAACACTGTGATATCATCTACACTTCTTCGTATTTCACAATAAATGTCAAAGACAATTAAACTTCTTGTTTTTTCTTAAAAATGTAATGTAAATGTGATGTAGTAATTTTTTTAATATACTATTTTTTGATGTACACAGGAGTATAATTAAGAATATAAAAGTATTATTAAAAAAGTTTTCAATACCTTAAATTTCGCAGACATGTGTTATCAGAACATTTTGAGGCACAGTTGTTGTGTTTGTTGCTTTCATGGGTATGCTAGTCTCTTTCAAGGCAAGTTGAAGTCTCCTATATATTCTCTGTTACTGATCTTTGTCAATCAAGAGCAGAATGTGTAGCAATAATAGTACAGGTTGAGTCTCCCATATCCAAATATTCCGAAATACGGATTTTTTTCCGAAATACGGAATTATTTTGCCATGACTGAGATAATTAAACCTTTGATTTTTGATGGTTCAATGTACACAAACTTTGTCTAAGGCACAAATTATTAAAAATATTGTATAAGGTGTATATGAAACATAAATTAATTTCATTTCTCTACACAAACTTTGTTTGAGCCACAAAATTATTGAATACATTGTATAAAATTACCTGCAGGCTGTCTATATGTGTTACATACACCTTAGAAATGCATTCTGTGTGTATATTTGTGTCCTATTCCCAAGATATCTCATTATGGTATGCAATTATTCCAAAATACGGACTATTCCGTTATCCAAAATATCCCTGGTCCCAAGCATTTTGTATATGGGAGACTCAACCTGTACATTTAAACTGTCGCAATTATTTTTAAAATACAAAAACAGCATCATAAGACAGTGTCAAATATACATTGGGCACGATTCCTTCTATGCGATGTGAATAGCGCCGGAAGATAGCTCCCGGAGCTATTCAATTGTGTGCGGTGTTTTGCCGGAGAATGCCCGTTCTCGCGACTTAAACACCCTGTTTAAGGCGCGATAACGGGCATTCCCCGACCTAAGTTCCCGGCGCATTGCTGTTTTCCCAGCGCGAAGGGCAGAAAACAGCCTCGCGCCGGGACTTTTGTCGGATTTCTGCTCTCATCTCCGGGGGGATGCTAGAAGAAATCCTAGTCGGACTTGGCAGCGCGGTGTATTGAATAGCTCCGGGAGCTCACTGCTGACGCTATTCACATCGCATAGAATAGAATCGTGCTATTGTGTATTTGTATTTTAAGGACCTATTGTAATAGCTGCGTTTTATGTGGCTTTTTTATTTTTATTTTTTCTTAATTGAACTTGATAAGAGTCTGTGATCTTAAACTATAGTTCTGCCAGGTTACTGATGTGTAGTGGTGGTATTTATGCAAAGCTTCTGGCTTCATAGCTTTGTTTTGTATTCTGATACACTTGGGCTATTTCTTTATCTCTACAGTGCAATAATGACCCACATGACCTTCCTGAACAAAGACAGTACTGTAGTGTAGCATTGTTGTTTGTCCTCTCCGATTTCCTTCTGATGTATGTAGTTGGGTTTTTAGAGATGATTTCAGTTAAACTTGACGAATTATAGGCTTATTGGAGCTTTTGTTCAGCATGGTCAATTTAAGATTTAATATTTCCCACAAATGCTTTGCTGATTTTTTTAAATGTCAAATAGTGATTGGAATCTGTGCAGGTGATGTAAGGGAAAAATACAAAACAAAGCACATAACATAGTGATAGCAAACGGGTAAGGAGAAATGTTAAGCTGCAGAAGCCCAATGCGATTGCAATGTCAGGCTGACTTGTTCAAAGGAAGAGGAGGAAAAGTATAAAAGGATGAGATAGGACAAAGGTGGGTAACCTGAGCCCTCACGCACCAGAGTAAATGGGCAGAAATGTGAATAAAAATGAGTAAACAAGACAGCGTAAGCACAGATCTGACCAACTGAATTCAGCGTATACATTTATCATTATACTTAGGTGTTAATATAACAAGATGGTTATTGTGTATGTAATACAACATATACTGAAGTGTGCATATGTTCTTTTACCAACAGATTGAATTTATTAACACAGCCTTAACTTGAAAGTTGTTTACTGAGAGCATCTAAAATAGAATAATAGGATTAAATGAAGATTTAAACGATTAAAGTATTTCAGTTTTATGACTGGATTGAATAAATAAATGCATTTTGATTAGAATGGAGGAATAAATGTTGTAGTGCATATTCACAAGTGATCATATAAAGAAACTGCTAGAAATTCGCATTTTCTACATCAGGGTCCATAGGGTATCCACAGGATACCTTGGGGTATAGGTGATGACGTCAGGCATCGGGCACCATAGAGTTGGTAACAGGTCTGTGTATGCAGCGCTGTGTCCTCCCAGACTCTGTGTTTGCGTAGTTGAGGATCAGCGCTGATAGTGCAGGGATTGATTTCTTTGCATTGTATGTGACTGCTGCTAGCGTCTGCTGCCTGTACTTTCACTTTCTACTATCAGCCTTTTCACTGTCCCTGCTCTTCTTCTGCTAAAGCCCTTGCAGTGCGGTGATTGCAGGGCGGTTCTCCCACTATACTAACGCGTATCAGTGAGAGGGGTCACAGACTTGCCATCATGTCTGAGAATGATTTTCCTCTCCAGCTTCTGTGTACTACATGTAAGGTACCTATAGCGGAGGGGCTATGTCGGCAGTATTTTTTATTGACGGCTCCGGTTCAGGAACCGCCCTGGGCTTGTTTCACTAAAGCGCTTACAACCCTTGTGGGCCAGTTAGCTCCGCAAACCTGCGTTCCCTCAGATGGGATTGTCCCAGCAGTCAGTGGTGTCGTCACCCATGCAGGGGTTCCCGAGACAACTGATGGTACCCCACAGTCTCCCTATTTCCCCTCCTCAGGTCTCTCAGGAGCCTGCGTGGGTTAATTCTCTGACAAGTTCTGTGCAGCATTTGTCGGACGTGTTACAAGGGGAGTCTACGTTGCGGCCTCATAAGCGGCCGGTGGCGTCTCTGTCTACTCCTTATGAGGATGACGAGGGGACTACTGATGATGGGGGGATTCTGGATCTTTTGGACCAAGAACCCTCCGTACTAAAGAGTCGGATGCCAAGTCTAAGGTTTATGTACCTGGCCTTATACGTGCGGTCCGCACAGCTTTAGTTATTGAGGATGATGAACCACCGGTATCAAAATCCAAATATGCCTTTTTCAAGGATGTTAAGGGTGATGCCACAGTGTTTCCTCTTTCGGGTCAATTGGTGGACCACTTAGAGGAGGCATGGAAACATCCTGGTGAACGTTATCCGCCTCAAAGACGTTTAGCAGTGGCTTATCCGTTTGCGGACAATTATTTTGCTAAGTGGGAATCCCCGCCACAGGTGGATTCCCATGTGACACGCCTGGTCCGAAGTGCCACGTTGTCCATGCCCTCCATGTCCTCCTTAAAGGATGCCATGGACCGTAAGGTGGAAATCTGCCTAAAGTCCGTTTATTCCCTTGCGGGGGGGGGGGGGCAGCCAGCCAGACCAGCTATGGCCATTTGTTGGGTAGCCAGAGCTATGGAGCGCTGGGCTGATAGTTTGGAGGCGTCTTTCGATTCCGACTGTTCGGCTGAACAGACCGAGTTGATCGGCAATCTCCGGGATTCGGCCACTTACATTAAGGAAGCGGCTTTAGATATCAGTACCCTGACTTCTCGGATTTCTTCGGCAGCGGTGGCGGCTCGTCGCACCTTATGGTTGCGATCTTGGAAGGCGGACGCTGATTCCAAAAAGGGCTTGGAAGCCTTGCCTTTTAATGGAGAAGTCCTATTTGGTCCGGATCTGGACAAAATTGTAGCCACGCTGGCGGCAGCCAAATCGGCATGTCTCCCGTCTGCTGAAGTTCCTTTCAGTTCAGGTACCTCGTCCTTTCGGCCTTACAGGGCCCAGGGTAGACCTAAAGCACAGTCCTTTCCCCGACAGGCTGGCCCCAAGAAATCGGCCAAGCCCCGGAAGCAGGCCTGGAGTACCAAACGTCCGGCCCCTAAGTCCGATGACAAACCTGCGGCCTGACGGTCCGGGTCTCCCTTTGGGGGATCCCAATGTGGGAGGCTGCCTGCAACGGTTCGCCCAGTGTTGGTCGGTAACCACGACAGACAGTTGGGTTCACAAGGTGGTTTCTCACGGGTATGCTCTCTCCTTCCGGCACAGGCTCCCGTCCCGATTCTTCACCACGGGTCTTCCATCAGACCGGAACAAAGCCACGGAACTGCGGAAGGTTTTGCACACTATGCTCCAGGCTGGAGTTATAGTGCCTGTTGCTTTCTCCCAGAGGGGCCTGGGTTTCTATTCCAATCTGTTTTTGGTGCAGAAACCCAATGGGTCGTACCATCCGATCCTCAACCCCAAAGCACTCAACAAGTCCTTACGGGTGCCGAGGTTTCGGATGGAGACCCTACGGTCCATCATTCTGGCGCTGGGATTACATGGTGTCGTTGGACATACAGGACGCTTACCTGCATGTTCCTATTCTTTCGCGCCATCAACAGTTCCTCAGGTTTGCAATCCGCAACGATCACTTCCAGTTCCGGGCATTACCTTTTGGCTTGGCGACAGCACCACGTATGGCGGTCATGGCGGTTTCCCTGCGGCTGCAGGGAGTCCGCATGTTGCCGTACCTAGACGACCTTCTGTAGGTAGCAGGATCTCCGGAGCTCCTTCTACACCATTTGGATCTGACGATTGCAGTACTGCAATGGAACGGCTGGTTGATAAACTGGCAAAAGTCCACCCTGATCCCGTCTCAGAGGATTCTGCACATCGGTACCTTGTTGGACTCCAGTCAGCAGAGGATCTTTGTGACAAGGGAAAAGATCTCTGCCTTGCAGTTGAGGGTGCACAGTTGTCTACAGAGTCGCCGTGTCTCTCTTCACTCGGCAATGAGGTTACTGGGCTCCATGGTGTCCGTATTCGACATAGTGGAATATGCCCAGTTTCACTCCAGACCTCTGCAGCAATTGATCCTATCCAAATGGAATGGACTGCCTCATAGTCTCAAATCCCAGACAATGGTGCTCACTCCGGAGGTTCGCCTGTCCCTTGCCTGGTGGTTGCAGACGACCAATCTCAACAAGGGTCGTCCGTTTTGGTGCCGAATTGGGTCCTATTGACAACGGACGCCAGTCTTCGGGGCTGGGGAGCCGTCATGGGTCCACACTTGTTCCAGGGCAGATGGACTCAGGCGGAAAAGGAGCTTCCGATAAACATCTTGGAACTCTGTACCGTTTTCAATGCTCTCCAGCAGGCCCATCGGGTTCTCCAGGGTCATCCCGTGCAGGTCCAGTTGGACAACGCCACCACCGTTGCTTACATAAATCGGCAAGGAGGAACCCGAAGTCGGGTGGCACTCGTAGAGGTGTCCCGCATCCTGATCTGGGCGGAGCGCAATCTCCCTGCCATATCAGCGGTATTCATCCCGGGAGTCCTCAATTGGAAGGCCGACTTTCTCAGTCGCCAGGACGTTCATCCGGGGGAATGGTCTCTGCACCAGGACGTCTTTCAACTTTTGGTGGACAGGTGGGGTCTTCCAGAGATCGACCTCATGGCGTCACGGCACAACAACAAGTTGCCGGTGTACGGGTCTCGAACAAGAGACGAAAAGGCGTCTCTGGTGAATGCTCTGTCCGTCCAGTGGACGTTCCGGTTTGCTTATCTGTTTCCTCCGTTTTCCCTTCTTCCACGGGTAATCCGGAAATTTAAACAGGAAGGAGGGACGCTCCTGTTGATAGCTCCCGCATGGCCCAGACGGCACTGGTTCTCAGACCTTCAGGGTCTGTCCGTGGACATTCCTCTGCGGTTGCCGCTACGACCGGACCTTCTGTCACAGGGTCCTTGTCTTCACCCGGACCTGACTCGGCTGTCTTTGACGGCGTGGCTGTTGAGACGGCCATGTTAAGGTCCAGGGGGTTTTCCAGCTCTGTAATACGAACTATGCTCAGAGCTCGGAAACAGTCTTCTGCAAGAATATACCATTGTGTGTGGCATACGTTCTTCCAGTGGTGTCGACCGAGAGGTTATGCACCTCGGGAGTTCCGTCTGTCTAGAGTGCTAGCCTTTCTACAGGCGGGACTAGACCATGGGCTTCGCCTGGCTTCTTTGAAGGTGCAGGTTTCTGCCCCGTCTGGTTCCATCGTAGGATTGCTACAATCCCTGATGTGCGCACCTTTATGCAAGGTGTTCTTCGAATTCAGCCGCCATTTGTTCCACCGGTGGCGTCTTGGGATTTGGCTGTGGTCCTGAGGGCTCACCAGGGACCGCCGTTTGAACCACTGGGCTCAGTGGATCTTAAATGGCTAACAGCTAAAACTGTTTTCCTTCTGGCCATCGCTTCGGCCAGACGTGTTTCTGATTTATGGGCTCTCTCTTGTATACCACCTCATCAGTGAAGCATGGTGGTGGTAGTGTCATGGAGTGGGCATGTATGGCTGCCAACGGAACTGGTTTCCTTGTATTTATTGATGATGTGACTGCTGACAAAAGCAGCAGAATGAATTCTGAAGTGTTTTGGGCAATATTATATGCTCATATTCAGTCAAATGCTTCAGAACTCATTGGACGGCGCTTCACAGTGCAGATGGACAATGACCCGAAGCATACTGCAAAAGCAACCAAAGAGTTTTTTTAAGGCTAAAAAGTGGAATGTTATGCAATGGCCAAGTCAATCCTCTGACCTGAATCCGATTGAGCATGCATTTCACTTGATGAAGACAAAACTGAAGGGAAAATGCCCCAAGAACAAGCAGGAACTGAAGACATTTGCAGTAGAGGCCTGGCAGAGCATCACCAGGGATGAAACCCAGCGTCTGGTGATGACTATGCGTTCCAGACTTCAGGCTGTAATTGCCTGCAAAGGATTTGCAACAAAGTATTAAAAAGTGAAAGTTAGATTTAGGATTGTTTAGTTTGTCCCATTACTTTTGGCCCCTTAAAAAGTGGGAGGCACATATAGAAACCGTTGTAATTCCTACACCGTTCACCTGATTTGGATGTAATTACCCTCAAATTAAATCTCAAAGTCTGCAGCTAAAGCACATTTTGTTTATTTCATTTCAAAGCCATTCTGGTGGTGAATAGAGGCCAAAATATGAAAATTCTGTCAATGTCCCAATATTTATGCACCTGACTGTAAATGCATTCTGTGTTTAGATTTAGGTCCAATTCCCAAGTTATTTCATTATGGTATGTAATTATTCCAAAACACAGAATATTCCTATTTTCAAAATACCCCCTGGTCCCAAACATTTTGGATATGGGAGACTTAACCTGTACATACATTTGATTTCAAGGTATTTATGACACGATTCTCCTCTCTGCATTGGCAGTATTTTGTGTTGCCGTATTTCCCGTGCAGCACATTGCATTTAATTATCCATTTCCATTCAAGCAAATGAGTGGTGCTGGCATCAAAGCATAAAAACAAGGTAAAGAAACACTTTCGGGTGCATTTTTAGTGATCTGATGAGAATGGCTGAAACATGTAATTAGTAGTGATCGGTGGTGTCATGCCCAGAACATAAATTGCAGCAATTTACTGTGGTGCTGTATATATATTTAACTGCAGGATCCAGAGGATAGGGCACTTAAATAGCAACACACCACCAAGAGTAGAAGTGGAGTCAGAAATGGAGTAACATAGCATCGTATCTCTAAGTCAGGCTACGTGGTGTTTCCCATGCAGGTGTGCTGCAGTTAAGGCGCATCCGGCACTCGCGTCCATCTACAATGTATTGCCCCAATTCCCCGTTCTGCCTATGGACTGGTAATCGAGGAAATTCAACATGATGAAAATCCTCGAGTCACTGATCCTGACCAAAAAATTATTGGGAGTCGGAATTTTTAACATCACTTATTATTGATGTCCACGGATCAGCGTTCCTGATTGGCGGAGTGGGGAATCGGGCCGTAGATGTATGTTCTGCTTAATTGTTGCACTTCTGCACAACAGGAAAAAAGGGATTAGCCGCGTTAACTGCAGGGTGTGTGTCAAGTGGCTTCTCCCGGCGCCCAGCCCCAAAACCCTACTTTAAGCCAATTTCTGCTTGCATGTCAGGATGGTGCGAGCAGAGATCCGCGATAAGTACTGGACGCTCAAAACTATTCAATTAGACCACAAACAATTGAATTACCCCCTAAGGTGTGCTCGACACTTGCGATCAGTCCCAAAGCCCTACTTTACGCTGATTTCTGTTTGCACCTCAGGAGAATGTGAACGAAAAACCGTGATAAGTGCAGTCTCAGGGCTGGTCACCCCAAAACAGTTGAATAGCTCCTGTCCACTTTAGATGGGAGCGGTAAACATTTGTATCGCCCACTTAAAGTATATATTAACAGAAGTCAAGATACAGTCCTAAATTAGTTGCTAATAGTTACTTGTCACAATATACAGTAGGGCTCCATATATACCTTCTGCACAGTAAAGACAGTACAAGTCCATCACATGTGACCAGTATATAGTACAACTTCTATGCCCTCAGTATACAGTACAGCTACCATGTCTCTGGGATGACAGCACAGCATTGTGCTCCTAATATAGTGCACGGTCATACTTGTGATATCCTGGATTTTCATTCACTGAACTCTAATGTTGCTGAATCTAAAGCTACCAGAAATCTAGAGACCAGGTTACTGACCGCTCCTGTCAGCACCCAGCAAATCCCTTCCTATTCAGCACTGAGTGGGGTTATTTTTCACCACATGCAACATAAAACCTAGAACACCTAATGTGCCCCAGCCGCTTCTGTTATGATGCCGTTCTTTTCTTGAGTGGTAGGGGCTTTGGCTTCTATTCTAGTAATTCTTTCTCCCTTTTTTGTTTTTAATTTGTCAATTTGTTGGAACATTTAGACATTTCCTTTGCAAGGGAAATTTGTCCAGGTGGTATTCATGTCTATTGTTCCATGATGTCGTGCCATATGTAAATATTCATCTCTATATGAATTACTTCTGTAAGTCAAAAAATCTAGGCAATGCTTTCAAATTCCGTTGAGCTCCTGCTATAATGACTGCTAATTGCCTATAATTTATTTATTGCTTTGCTCACTGCTATTTTTTTTCTTCTTCTTACAGAAGGATCTGGCTTTGAAACCGCCAGAACGAAAAGAGAAATGGGACAGACATCCTGCTAAGAAAGCCAGAGAATCGGGGAAATATATCTGTGCAGAGCCAAGTGAGAATGGGCACAACCATGACGCAGGAAGCTCAGAGAGAGAAATGGAGAGAGGAAAAGACAGAGACAAGAAGAAATTCCCTCTCAAGACATTCAATCAGGTAATTCCCATCTGTTCTCTAATTATCACCCAGTGGATTCAAATGTAGTCGACGTATATTTATTGAAGGTGTTTATACAGAGGCGATGTTTGTATTATGTACCCCAACCTTGAAACTAACCAGTTGATCGAGTATTAATAGGTTTGTCTGTGGCTTACTTCCTGGGCATCGTTCAGTGAAAGCATGGTGACACAATGGCAGGCCGTGCAGTGATGGATTACTAAAGACAGGGAGTAAGCACCGCGCTTTGATTACTTCAGATCTCCTTATATATCTACTACTGCTGGGGAGTGGGAGGAGGGTACACTCCACCTTACCCTCAAAATGTACACTGGTGAAAAAGGTGGGATGCTCCCAGCGCAATGATATATATAAAACTGAGAATATGGGGATATATGTATATCAAATAATTTATTAATGTATAAATAGTACACAGTATTACTATTGTTACAACTTATATTATGTTACAACTTATATTTTAACTCAGTAAAAGGCTTCCATTGTTTAAAACCTAATACCGTATACAACAAAAATTGACATAATAAACAACAACAGGTAACAGAACATTTAGTGGTATTGTGCAGAAAAACGCTTTCAGAGCGTAATACTGGCTGCACTAATACTATGAAAAGGACAGATTCCTCCCACGTGGGATATCAACAGTGCTCGCTATGTGATGTAATATCACTGTATGTTGTTAGACATAGTCCACAGAGAGTCTATGCAGATGGATATGGGAGACACCTATTAGGTGTATAGCTCTACCCCAGAAAAACCTTCAAAGCCAAATTTCTCTTTCATCCACTAGGGGACACTGGAGGTGCTTACGCTGGGGTATAGAGGCGTGGATAACTGGAGCCGGCACTTTAAATAATTTAGAAGTGTGAAGCTCCTCCCTCTCTATGCCCCATCAGCCCTCAGTTTAGAAAATGTGCCTACTAGGAGCTGGTCACATTATGCTGTGCTCCAGCAATACATTTATTTTATTTATTTAATTTTATTTTATTTTAAGCATCTTTTACACATCCTATAGGTACCCTTCGCCACCTATCTAAAAGGTGGGGTCCGGGTACCTGGCGCCCTGGTGTTTTAGCAAACACCAGGAAGGAGTGCACAGGGCTCATTACAAGAGCTCCTGACAGCTCCTTACCGCCACAGCAGGTCTTCACACAAGAACAGAAGACTCTGCTGACCTGCCGAGAAGCCTCTCTGGGGACACGCAGTGGGTAACAAGCTGCGCATCCCCCGGCTCCTGCCCCCGCTGCCCGGCGCTGACACAGCATGTTGCACTGTGTTGCTGTGTATAGCACTGTTAGACAGCGATGCAGGCCCCGCTGTCAACGCTGCCCTGCGCTGTGTTAGAGATGCACAACTCTACACGCGGCTCCCTGCTTCTCCCCTCTCCCCGCTGATACACGCGGAGGGGAGGGGGGGGACGGACATAGTAGCCATAATGGATCCCTTAGGGCATGAAGAAGGGGGCGGAGCCTAATCAGCACGGGCTCTCTCTTCTATGCGTGGCAAGCGGCTGTAAAAAAACAGCGTGGCTGCCGTTTATTAACTCTTAAATGCCTGCATCTCTCCCTTATACAGGAAGAGTGCAGCAGATCGGAAGGCTGGATTCTTTGGCTCCCCATTCCTGGCTACAGCAGCTATAAGTTAAGCAGAGGCTGTGCATAATACACTGGGGGTGCAGGGAAACTGATCTGTGGGAGGGAATGGTGTTTGTCTCCTCCTCTGTGTCCCAAGCCAGCCTTCTGTTTTTTCTTTACCTCTGTATATACTCTGTCCCTCTGTGTGTGGTGACTGTGTGTATCCATGTCAAAAAGAACAAAGGCTTCTCAAAAGATGTTTGTTTGTTCTAGGTGTAACAACAAACTATCCAAGCCGCATGCTGCTGGGTCCACGTTATGTGATGCTTGTATAGCAATTGATCCACCTATGGCTATTACTGCCTCACCTGCGCCTACATGGGCCGCTGACATGGTAGGAGTAATGACGGATTTAACGTCTGAGTTAGCTGAGGCACGCAAGTCTCAGCCTCCCTGGGTTGCTGGGCTAACCAAGTTTCTAGACACCCTGGTACAGGTAATGGGTACAGCTGTGTCCGCACCCTCCACTTCCTTACAGGGACCGACATAAAAGCGTCCTTTATCGACTGTTCTCCAGTCAGAAGAGTCTGACGAGGAATTCCTCGCTACGGAGGATACTGAGGAAGGGGAATTGGAGGAAGGATTACAGGACGATACCCCTCTAGAGTTAGAGTCCACCTCTCCCGGGGTGGAATCTTTAATTTTGGCGGTCAGAAATATCCTTGACTTACCTGAGGATGTGATTCCTGCATCCCAGGAGTGTGAATTATTTCATGAACAACCAAAGAGCTTGGCGGTTTTTCCGTTCTCACAGCAACTTCAACAGCAGCTCTCAGTGGCCTGGAAGCAACCGGATAAACGGTTCCAAATTCCGCGTCGGTTTCCTTCTAGCTACCCTTTTCCATCAACCATGATGGAAAAGTGGGAAACACCCCCACCAGTAGATGCGCCCATCTCCCGTCTTTCTAAAAAAACAACACTCCCAGTACCGGGAGCTTACAGTACTAAAAGATCCTTCGGATTGTAAATTGGAGACAACGCTAAGATCTATTTATACTGCAGCGGGTGCTCAACTTAGGCCCACCCTTGTTACTGCTTGGGTTAACAAAGCGGTGGTTTGCTGGGCTGACCAGTTGATTACAGGTTTGGACTTGGGTACTTCTAGAGCAGAGTTACGCTTACTAGCTGAACACATCCGCGAGTCTGTAGTTTTCCTGGGAGAAGCGTCAAAAGATATCCAGTCTTTAGTAGGCTATCCAGTCTTTAGTAGTATCATCTGTGCTAGTCCCAGTTCCAGAACATCAACGAGGTATGGGGTTTTACTCAAACCTGTTTGTAGCAGCCAAACCGGATGGATCGGTCAGGCCCATCTTGAACCTCAAGTCATTGAACCTGTATCTGAAGATGTATCGGTTCAAAATGGAGTCTCTGCAGTCCGTTATTGCGAGCTTGGAACCGGGAGAGTTCCTATTATCCATGGATCTCAAGGATGCTTATCTCCACATTCCCATTTGGGAACCACACCAAGCCTTTCTGCGTTTCGCCATATTGAAGGATCATTATCATTTTCGGGCATTGCCGTTCGGGTTATCCTTGGCTCCATGCATCTTCACCAAACTCATGTCAGTCATGATTGCTCTCCTTCGGTCATCGGGAGTGAACATAATCCCTTATTTGGACGACCTGCTACTCAAGGCGCAGTCGGTATCTCCTCTTACAAGCCATGCCTTACTGACATATCAGACTCTAATCCAACACGGTTGGATAATAAACTTCAAGAAATCAAATCTCAATCCGTCCCAGAAGCTCCTATTTCATGATCTTAGATACTGCTTCATAGAGGATCTTCCTTCCAGTAGACAAGGCCCGGGATATCCGGTTGTTAGTTCAGCTGGTCCTCAGACCAAAGAGGGTGTCCCTCCTTCTTTGTCTGCGTCTCCTGGGGAAGATGGTAGCAGCCTTCGAGGCAATACAGTTCGGGCGGTTCCACTCCAGGGTGTTTCAGCTGGATTTACTAACACAGGGGTCAGGGTCTCATCTGCTCCTTCATCGCCAGATCCGTCTGAGCCCAGCTACCAGAGTGGCCCTTCTCTGGTGGACACAATCCAACAATCTTCTTGCGGGCCGGAGATTCGGAGTGTGGGACTGGATCATCGTAACAACGGATGCCAGCCTTCGAGGATGGGGGTGCTGTAGTCCTCGATTATCATTTACAGGGTCGATGGTCCCCTCTAGAACAAAAGTGGCCCATAAATGTGTTGGAACTCAGAGCGATCTACAATACTCTGATAGAAGCAACAGAGTTTCTAAGAACTCGTCCGGTAAGAGTTCAGTCCGACAACGCGACGGCCGTCGCATACATCAACTGCCAAGGAGGGACTCTGAGTCGCATGGCCATGCAAGAAGTAACTCAGATTCTCAGGTGGGCCGAGAGCCAGTCAGTAATCCTGTCGACGTATTCATCCCGGGTGTGGACAACTGGGAGGCAGATTACCTAAGCCGACAGGATATCCACCCCGGGGAATGGATGCTTCATCCAGACGTGTTCAACGCGCTGATACGTCGATGGGGATGTCCTCAGGTGGACCTCATGGCGTCACGATTGAATCGTCAGCTCCTGGTATACATGTCAAGAACTCGAGATCCGCAGGCAGTGGCAGTAGACGCTCTGACAGTTCCATGGAACTACGACTTGGCTTACCTCTTTCCTCAGATTCCACTTCTTCCTCGACTGCTAAAAAGTATAAAACACGAGTCAGCCTCTGTCATTCTCGTGGCTCCGAACTGGCCTCGGAGGAGTTGGTTTGCGGACCTTCGGTCCCTATTGTCAGACGATCCGTGGCCCCTTCCTCTGCGCCCGGATCTGCTACAGCAAGGTCCTTTAGTACACCCCAACCTAGCGCAACTGCGTTTAACGGGGTGGCTCTTGAAACCGATATCTTAAGACGCAGAGGAATCCCAGACTCTGTCATTCCCACCATGCTACGCGCCAGGAAACCAGTTTCTGCTGCGCATTATCACCGCATCTGGCGTTCTTATATCTCATGGTGTTCCAGTCGGGATCTTCCATCTAGGACTTTTCGGTTGTCCAGGTTTCTGCTTTTTCTTCAGACGGGTCTGGATTCTGGCCTTCGTCTTGGAACTTTAAAGGTGCAGGTTTCTGCCCTTTCCATTTTCTTTCAATGGAAATTGGCCCTCATTCCTGAGGTGCAGACGTTTCTTCAGGGGTCTTGCGGGTGCAGCCTCCTTTTGTACCTCCGATTGTTCCTTGGGACTTGAACTTAGTGCTTTTGTTTCTTCAGTCATCCATGTTTGAACCTTTGGAAGAGGTTGATATTAAGTACTTGTCTTGGAAGACGGTCCTTCTCTTGGCTCTAGCTTCGGCTCGTAGAGTTTCGGAATTGGGTGCTCTGTCCTATAAGCCACCTTACCTTGTATTTCATGCTGATAGGGCGGAACTCCGGACGGTTGCCGCCTTCCTTCCCAAGGTAGTGTTGGCTTTTCATATTAATCAGCCTATTGTGGTACCGTCTTTGGTGGAGTACTCTGGTGGTTCTTCTACCTTGGATATGGTTATAGCTCTCCGCATCTATGTTGACAGGACAGCTTCCCTCCGTAAGTCTGAGTCACTTTTTGTCCTCTATGATGCGGTTCGGAGGGGTTGGCCAGCGTCTAAGCAGACTTTGGCACTTTGGATCCGACTGACTATTCATCAGGCTTATGTTGGTGCCGAACGCCGGCCTCCTTCGTCCATTTCGGCTCATTCCACACGTTCTGTGGGTGCGTCCTGGGCGGCCGGTAGGGGAGCCTCCACGTCACAGTTGTGCCGTGTGGCCACTTGGTCTTCTGTGCACACGTTTGTCAAGTTTTACAAATTTGATACGTTCGCAGTTTTGGCATCCCGTTTTGGCCGTCTTGTTCTGCAGGCCCCGCAGAGCGCTCCCGCCCGTGGGGAAAACTTTGGGACGTCCCCAGCGTAAGCACCTCCAGTGTCCCCTAGTTGTTGAAAGAGAAAATGGGATTTTGGTACCTACCGGTAAATCCTTTTCTCTGAATCCACAGGGGACACTTGACGCCCACCTCAGCGCTCTTAGCCTGCCTGTTCGGTTTGTTCCATATGTTGTGTATGTTTTGATTATTGTGTGTTCTCTCCCTTTTTACTCCGCTTGTTCTCCATCTCCTCTCGGTCTTCATTTTCTAAACTGAGGGCTGATGGGGGCATAGAGGGGGAGGAGCTTCACACTTCTAAATTATTTAAAGTGCCGGCTCCAGTTGTCCACGCCACTATACCCCAGCGTAAGCACCTCCAGTGTCCCCTGTGGAATCAGAGAAAAGGATTTATCGGTAGGTACCAAAATCCCATTTTTAATGTCCCAAAATCCAAAGACTAACCTATCCTGTGGTATTGTACTTGCCTTGAGGGGGGTACAATTGATATGGGGTCTGCAAGCAGTCATGATACTTCTTAGCCCGACGTTTCACCCAATGTTAGGGCTTCCTCAGGAACGAGTAGAAGTCCTTTTATGCAAGTAATACGCCGTCAAAGCGTTTTTCTGTACAATACCACTAAATGTTCCGTTACATGTTGTTGTTTATTATGTCAATTTTTGTTGTATACCAGTATTAGGTTTTAACCAATGGAAGCCTTTTACTAATGTCTATTGTAAATTATATAAGTTGTAAAAATTGTGCACTATTTATAAATTAATAAATTATTTGATATACATATATCCCCATTTTTTCAGTTTTATATATCATTGCGCTGGGAGTGTCCCACCTTTTTTACCTGTGCAGTGTTGGATGTATGCATAAATACGCATGTTTTCCGATGTATCTTTTGCACCTAGCATAGGGCTATCGCGAGTGCGGACTGTTGACGATGACTAGTAACAAACATAGGGCGGAATTCAATTGTTTTAGCATAAAGTGACGTGAGATCACGGGGCGCTATTCAATTGATGCTGATTATCGCGCACATATAGGTCGGGATTAGCTGCATAAAATGCCTACCCCCGACCGAAGTTCTGGGCGCGAACGCGAAAAGTGCCGTTTGGGCGCCCGATGGGAGCAACAATTGAATAGCTCCGTCGGGCGCGAAGGGGGCTGCAAACAAATGAATTCTGCCCCAAGTATACAGATAGGGGGGCACACTGCAGATTGCATTCAACTCCTCATCTGGGAGAATATACTAATTGGTTTCCATGCTTGCAATGCGGGAGCTGGATACGCCTCATTTCCCTACAAATATACATCAGGTCCTTAATGTGCACTCCATGTTATTCTCTTGTTTCAAGCTCTGATACATTCCTGAAGCATTGATGTATGTGTGTATGTAATATATATGATCTTAGCAGCTCTTTCACATAAAACTGCTTTTATTTTAATTTTATTTATCCTTTAAAAAGACTATTATATTTTATATTATATTTACATTTAGTGTGTGCCTTTTTGCACTTTGCATGCTGTGTTATTTAGGACATTACAAAAAATGCTGCTTCCTCCCATAATGTCTTTGAAGTTTATGAGGGTTTTTTTCATTTCAAAGAGAGTTTTATCATCTTTATCTGATCACTAACATGTGGCTTGTACATTATTGATAAAAGAAAATGGGTTTTCCACAGAAACTGTAAATGGCTTCTCATGCACGCCTTCTACAAGAACTAGCCTAAGCCAGTACTGCTCACTTGCCTGCGTGTATATATATGTACTTGTATGTTTATGCCACTACATTCACACTAATGAGCAAGTCCTGCAAAAGTAAAGCGAACACATTGCGCCTCAGCGCTGTCAGGATGGTGAATTATTTGTGTCAGTCTTGTAACGGAGGGGAGAGTGAGGGGCTCCAAGGCCTTGTGGAAAGAGGGCACAGATGGCTGTCTATTCTACTGCAACAATAATCTGGGACTGCATGAAAATCACAGCTGCTCACCCAAACCACCAGGGGATCCCCCAGCCCAGAGTGCAGAGAAGGGAAGCTCAGGATGTATAGCTGGATGCAGCTCATCTCAGGCCAGATCGTAGACTATAGCTGCTCTTCCGCAGGGAGAACTTGCTGTCGCTATCCACCCCCCCTGTTTACATCTTTGCTGCCAAGAATACAGACTGCAAATATATTCAACTATTCCGCTAAATGGGCATTGCTTCTTATGAAATGAATTATAATTGGGTTGTCAGCCCATTAGGAATTACAGCTGTGTAGCCTAATATTGTTAGGAGGAATGTTTCAAATGTGGGAATTCTTGTTCATTGGCAGCATGTGATTGGCAGGGAAGTCTATTAGCCAGTCACATGCCACTTTACACCTTGGTAGTCCCAGATTCACTTCATATTACTCTGTGGTAACAATATCACTGTGGATACAGTGGACAGCTTCTTCGAGATAACTGTTTTCTTTCTATTATACTGTTAACAGAGACATGTAATATTCTGGAATATACATTTAGGGCTCCATCCAATGAGTATCGATTTATCTCGCACCCGCTTTATGCCGCAGTTACAGTACCATCGAACTCTCACATTTTTTTTTTCCTCAGCCCTATAGGGGTGCGAGCAATAATTTGAGTCTGGGGTGAGATCAGGCAAGCGAGCGAGGGGGTGAGTTTCCGTGCCGCTGCCTGCATTTCTATGTTGTGGTAATAGCAAATCGCCCCCTTTACACCTAAGCTCTTAGTGGCCACAGGGTGTGATGAGTGACAGCGTTCTTAAATTCTTGTGTGTCATAATAGTGTTTCTAAGGCTATTTAAGCTTATCAAATTAATTCATGGGAAAAAAATGTAATCTCCCAAACTTTTCCCCTATTGCTTTCCAAGCAGAACTCTGTAATACCCCTTTCACACATACATGAAACTCCCGGGTTTTTGCACGTGAGGGCCCACCGACCCGGGATATTAGCATGTGTGAAAATAAAAAATACGGGAATTTGCCAAGTTGATAGACCCGGGAATTTCCTGCATGTTAAGTCTCAAAGGAGTATAAGAGAAAACCTCCAGAGACGTAGTGCTGCGTAGAGATAAGTTATTGCTGGGGTTACAGCAATAAAATGATTCCTGCATCATAGGGAGCGATTCAATTCAGCAGGAGTTGAATAGTGCCAGTAAGTTGGTCCCTGAGCTATTCAATTCAGTGTGTTTTTTAGTCCAACTGTTAAAAGTTAAGTTGGAGAATGCCAGTTCTTGCGACTTAACCTGGGTGTTTAGTCAGAGAATGCCAGTTCTCGTGATTAAAGTCCTGACCTTGAGGCTGTTAGCGCCTCGCTAAGCCGGAACACAGCCTTGCGGGCGGCACTATAGTCAGATTTCTCCTCACGCTCTCAGGTTAATTCCCCCCCCAAATCCCCCCCCCTATGCCTCCCTCTCTTAGACCACCTGTAAATCATGGATGTCATGGTGATGTGATTCATGAATCATTTTTTTATCATATGCAGGCTCAGGCTGCTGCAGCACTCACCCTCTAATCTGTAACTGAAGGCAGTGCAGCACTGGTGTGTACCCCCCTATACACACTAGTGCTGCGTGCTGTGCTATCTCCCAGCTTGACACTGCCGCTGTAATGCATAGTCATAGCGGTGCGCCCGACGGAGAAGGAGCCGAGTACACCGCTACTATTATACATTGCAGTGGGCGCTAGGCAGTAGTGCATACAGAATGGCATAAGCTGTGGGAGGCGGTCTGTTCCACCCACAGGGCACCTGCGCTCTGTGTGGTGGCACCTACCTCACCACCATAGTTACGGCCCTGCAGTGGGGAGGCGCTTCTCCAACCCTGCTCTCCCCCCTGCAATGCTTACCCCGCTGCCCTGGATGGTCATATTAAAGCCCAAGCTACAATATTTTAATCTCAATTGGTCAGCTGAATTCTGCACCACACCGATAGATATTGGAAAATAAATGTTACCTGTGCTGTATTTCAGTTAGAAGGTAACTGTATAATGAGTTAGCAGAGCTAGCACTGTGGAATGTGACAGTGTTGTACCAAAACCTGATGATTATCAGTGCATTTATATTAGATAGCACAAATGACATATGAGCATAGTGTGTTATAGGAGTTTGTGTTACAGGACTAGATAGGAAACCGGAAGGTTAATGAGTATGGTGAGAGTTACTTTATTTATACAGTTTTATTTCCCTTTTTAAAACACACATAATTATATTAACCTTATTTTTTTGTAAGATTTAGCACTTGTGGTATTTGTGGCTTTTTATAGTGTGTGCTCTGTGAGATTTCTTGTTTGTGAAATAATGATATTGCAAGTAGGGTCAGCATGATATTTCCATTCTGCAAAGTGGGTGGTGGGCCTTTTCTTTAATGTGCTGCAATTTTAAAATGTAAACACAGAGATATAAATGGGTTGGGGGCAGGGGGCAGCGTACTAAATACTATGTTGCACTGTGATCATAAAAGTGTCCGGTATTTGTACTCTGTGGCCAGCCTGTTCTCCATTCACCTACAAAGCTACACCAGACTGTGCTCTGTTTTCTATATAAAGCACCATTTCAGACCCTTCCTCTCTCATGTCCTATACCAGCCTCAATTGCATCAACTGTATATCATCACAGCTGGTCTTCAGCGTGTAGAGTTTGCACATACGGGTCCGTCGCGGTTGCGTCTTTTCTTGTGTTAATGGCACAGGCCCTATGGCAGGTGCAGTTTCTCCATCCGGTCATGGACTCCTGTGTGAGCGGCTTTACATCATCAGACGCAGTCGCTGTTAGAGACAAGTCCGCGACACTCCTGCGTCTGCCTAACTATCCCCCTGTAACCTCCTAGGTGCGCCTACTAAAATCCACACTCCCTGCGCTTTGTGTCTCTGTGCGGTAACAATCGGGATGCATGTGCAGTGCTTCTAACATCTACATGAACTTCGGCATTATGTGTGGTCAGTGCGCGACTCAGAATCAGGCCCACAGTGTTGTAAGTTAAATGCTGTTATTGTTGCAAGAGCTACACTCTGATTATGAGGTCTCTGGGCACAGTAATAGCACATTCTAATCAAATGCTGTTTGTATAAGCGCCACACACTGGAACCATTGCTGAGAGTGCCCAGCCAATGCAGTAAAGAACAGACTACAGCATTCTGTGCTGGACCAAGGATTGCACACAGCTTCTAGAGTGACCTGATAAACATCCATCTAATTATTTTCCCTAAAGCACTAACGCTACAGTAGAAATATATAAATCCTTTTAAGCGTCACAAAGACAGTTTGTAAGTTCCTGGCTTTTATTGCCCTCTACCAGCATTTTAGTGGTTTCCATGGATGTACAGTGAATATAATGTGTATCAGTTCCAGTTCTCAGCACCCAGCTGTATAGTGCAGGAAGTATGCAGCCAGACAAATGAGAGCAGGAAGCAAACTCTTATAGAGGTCACAGGAAAAGGGGAAAATCAAGACCTTCATAACAAAGTGAGTGCTCATTGTTGTAACATTAAAAGATAGTGTCTTCCTTGTTAGCAAAGAGGCCAGCTCATGTCTACTGTAGATTCTGTGAGACCAGGTCGGAGCTTCGAATGCATTGCATTTGATGGCATAAATGATTTTTTAAAGTGGTTGCTAATATAGAATGGAGGCAGCCATTTTATTGACTGCGCCACCATTAATCTCCTGTGGTTCAGTGATTGGGGATCAGATGCAGTAATGACTAAAGGCAGTGGTTCCCAAACTTTTTCGAATCACGGTGCCCTAGAGTATCAGTATTTTTTCCATGGCACCCGTAAGCTGTATTAATTATGCACTCACTTAAAACGCCCGTTTTGACCTTTAAGCACGCCTGCGATCTAATTCCACACCCCCGTTTTCAAGCACCTTCCCCTGTTACCACCCACATACGCCTCCTTCTGTCACTCAAAATAGCAGGCATTCGCTATATAGCGAACAAACGATTTTCGGCCGCACTGACTGGTTCGTGCATGCGTATTACAAACCGTATGCATGCGCAGATGTGCGAGCATCGGTCAGAACGAACGAGCGGCCGCTTACGGGCGACTCTGAATCAGGCCCTAAACTAGTAATATGACCGCCTTGACATGTATTAATAAGCACCGGTAACTGTGGGTCTCTAGACTTAATGACCTCTCTATGCTCTACTGAACTTTATATAAATATCTAATGGCAGTATAAACAGTGCTTTTCACCTGCCAAGCACATAGCTGTGGAGTATGTTGCAGTATGTCTGCTATGTAATAGTAGTGCGCTTTAGCCAGCAGTAGGTTGCAGTTCTGTGGAACAGGTGCAGCAGACTTTCTCTGGCCTGAAACAAAGAGCGATATCTCTCTGTGAAATGCAGTCTGGCAACTAAGGTCACCGGAGAGAGTTTTGGCCTTAGGCACAGCCCCTGGCAGCCGGCGGCCATGCAGTAAAGATGTGCAGACTGCTGCTGTTTATTGAAGCGCACTGTGAACATCCAGCATTCTTTTTATTTTCATTTGACCCTTTGATCACTTTAGACTTGAGAATCCTACTGCGATTTGTTTCTAGAGGCGTTTTATTGATCAGCTCTGTGAAGTAATTTGATTCTGCTTACTCTGGTGATGCCAAATTGATTCTCAATAACTTGGTCAAAAGTATTGCCAGTTCGATTTTTACATTACTTTGATCTGTCATTTCTCCTTCATGTGCTAAGTAGGAGCTGGCACTTTAAATTTTTAAGTGTGACTAGCTCCTCCCCCTCTATACTCCCCTACAAGCCCAGTCTAAGACTGTGCCTGAGGGAGCTGGTTGTATACTTCTCACACGGGTTTAGTATTAGAGTTTATTTTAATAGCTCTGCTGTGCTGAAGAATAGAAGACTGTAGTTTAGTGAGTATGCCCTGGCTTCCCGTTTAGCAGGGTAGTCAGGTTTAAGAACTGTGCGTTTTTTTTTATAGGAGTAACCATGTGCTGCAGCAATCAGTGTTTACACTGATAGCTGTAATGAGCAAGCTCAGTGGCTTTAGTGCTGTGTGGGGTCTACCTCACACAGTGAGTATTCAATAATGATATGCTCTGCTATAGCAGGAGCACGTAGCTCAGTGGTATAAAAGTGACTGAGATATAGCGAGCCTGTGCCATAGTGGCGGGGAGGAGCCTAACTCAGGAATCCTGCATCTGAAGTGTGCTGGCGGCCATTACACGGAGGGGGGACACTGCCTTCTGATAAAGAAAGCTGCTGCATTAAGAATGAGAGCCTACCCAGAGTCTGTAAGTGTACAGTGGGGTTTAGGCTTGTCAGGAGAGCATTTAAGGTAAATAGTAACTACTTTCAGTTAGTTACTAGTTGTTATGCCTAGCGTTTTTTAGCACTGCTAGGAGTGCTGTTTGGGCAAGTGAGACCTTATCTGACCTTCTCTCCTGCCTCTCTACCTATCTCAGTCTTTACCTATTAACACTTTCCACTACACTTACTGTTGTCTGTGTGGGGTTTGTATGTACATGGCTGGAAGAGGCTCAAAAGCGTCTCAGAAGTCACTTACATGCACAATTTGTGCATATCAGTTTACGCACGGCCGGCAGTCTTCTAACTCCCTATTGTGTGTCAATTGTGATACTGAGTAACAGGCTCAAGTGTCACCACGGAAGAACAGCCTTCTTGGAGTGCGTAGTTTACATAGGTTATGTCGTGAGATGGAGGCTTCTCGCAAGAGGGAAGCTTCCAGGTCGGCTACTCTAGAATACAGAGAAGATTAGCATGGCCCCTGCGCAAGGATGACACTCAAATTCGTGAAGCATTTCATAGTGCTCACTTCAGCAGCACATGTACTAAAATTGGAATGCAAGTCTCAACACAGAGACTGTTACTCTCAGGTCTTCAGTCAGATGACTCTGAGGAGGAAGAGTTGCCCCCTGTAGAAGAGGGCAAATATACAAAATTTGCATGAAGAGCTCCAAAAGGAGCCTGAACCTATGTCTGAAGGGATAGAGGCGTTCTTTTCTGCAACCTGCCAAGACTGAAACAGGCTACGTCTTTTCCGATTTCAGAGGAATTGGGTTCTCCTCCGATTTCAGCTTGAGAGCATCCGGATTAAAAAATTTCAGATGCCCCGGCGCTTATTATCTTCCTATCCTTTTCCTGCAGATAGCAGAAAATCTTGTGAGACTTCCTAAGGTAGATCCTTTTGGTCTCTCGTCTGTCTAAGAAGACTACGCTACCGATTCCTGGAGCCACGTCTTTGAAGGAGACATTGGACAGGAGATTGGAGAATACTCTCAAGTCCATTTCTACAGCTACAGGTTCTGACTCTTCGTACTGCGATGTAAAATGCTGGATTAACAGAGCTATTTAAGGGAATGCAGACACAAAAAAGACTGTTGAAGCTATTCCCTTCACGGGAAGTGTCTTATTTGAGAACTAGATAAATGGATAGCTCAGGCAACTGGAGGTAAGTCCACTTATGTTCCATCTGCTGCTCCGCCTCCTAGAAGATCCTACTTGGGACCCTCCTTGCTGTCCTTTAGTGCCCTGGGACGTTGTTGTAGTCGCTTCAGAGGAGGACCTACAACTTCCTGTGGTTACAGAGGACGTGGAAAAGCCGCATCAACGTCTGCACATGAGGAGGTTAAGTTCACTACAAGTTTAGTGCATGACTGGCTTCCCTCTCACCTGGGGGATCCCAGAGTGGGAGCGTGTCTCCAGGGCTTCATAGAAGTATGGATGGAATCTTGTACGGGCAAACTCGATTTTCAGTTTTAACCCCCTTACCATAGGTTTGCCAGTTTCTGACAGGAGTGTCGTTTTACAGCAAGCTATAGTCAAGCTTCTGTCCATCCACGTTCCCGGTCATCAGACCCGACAATGTTTTTACTCCAGTTTTTTTTGTAATTCCGAAGCCAGACTGTTCGGTGAGGCCTATTCTGAACTTGAAGGATCTCAGCTGAGGTTCGCAGTTCGGAATTCACATTTCCAGTTTCAGGCCTTACCTTTCAACTTATCAGCCCTCAGGGTATTCACAAAGGTCATGGCTGTGATGATGAGTATCCCTTTGGAAACAGGGGATCACTATTATTTCTTACCTGGACAATCTTCTGTTGAAGGCCCATTCCATTCCAGGGACCAATTACTGCAGAACATCACAGCGACTCAGCCTCTCATTCGCCATGGGTGGATCCTGAATTTTCCCAAGTCTCATCTGCAACCTACGCAGAGGCTACAGTTTCTGGGAATGGTCATAAACACCATATGTCAGCGAGTGTTTCTCCCTGAGGAAAAAGCAACTTTAATTCAAGAGATGGTGAGGACGGTCCTTCGACATTGTTTGGTATCAGTGCATGTTTGCGTTCGCCTCCCGGGGAAGATGGTTGCGGCATTCGAGGCCATTCCTTATGGACGCTTTCACTCCAGGATGTTTCAGCTAGACCTGTCTCAGTGGACAGGATCTCATCTTAACCTTACTCATTGGTGAAGGAAAAGTCCCAGAACTCGGATATCCCTTCTCTGGTGGTTGAACTCAGGGGGTCATTCAGACCCGCTCGTGAGCGCAGGATGCTCGCAAGCGGGTCGATGTTGCCCCACTGCGCATGCGCACGACGGAGGGAGCTCCGTCGTGCGCATGCGCGAGACCCGGATAGCGACGGGCTCTCCGTCGCTCCGGGTCTCGCACCAAAGGGGGCGTGCTGTTGATATTGATTGACAGCACGCCCCCTTTGGTGGCTGTGCCGGGGGCGTGACTGCCAGACGGAGGCGTTCCCATGGGAACGCCTGCCGTCTGAAGCCGGCCCCACTGACATCACTAGTGATGTCAGTGGGAGTGATTTTGGCTCTGATAGAGCCAAAATCACTCCTGGGCTTGCGGCAGCGAGACCCTACCGCAGGGTCTCCGTTGCAAGCCTGATGGTCGCGATGGTCTTGACCATCGCGACCATCATCATGGACGCTCGCATAACCACAGCTATGCGAGCGTCCAGGAGGATGCTCCATTTTCATGGAGGAGGGCCCTGATTCAGAGCGAGTGCTCTGGTCAGAGCGTTCGGCTCTGAATCAGGCCCTCAGTACACCCACTGGACGGAAGGAGATTCGGAGTGTGGGATTGGACTCTTCTCACCACAGACGCGAGTCTGATAGGATGGGTGCTGTGCCTCCCAAACATCACTTTCAATGCCGCTGGACAGCACAGGAAGCGTGTCTTCCGATAAACATATTAGAATTGCGGGCAGTGTTCTACGCGATTCAGACAGTAGATCACCTGGTGCGGGGCCCGAGCAGTCAGGGTCCAGTCGGACAACACCATTACAGGTGACGTACATAAACAGACGAGGCGGATCCAGAAGTTGGGTGGCCATGAATGAAGTAAGCTGAATACTAACCTGGGCAGAAAGGTTCGCGATGGCAATCAGAGCAATCTTCATACAGGCATAGAAAATTGTGAGGCAGACTACCTCAGCCGGCAGGACATGCATCCAGGGGAATGGGCACTACATTTGCAGGTTTTTCAGCAGCTTGGCCATCGGTGGGGTCTTCCACAGGTCGACCTCATGGCATCCAAACAAAATCATCAACTGCCTCTCTACTACTCTCGGACAAGAGACCCTGAGGCAGTGGCTGTGGACGCACTGTCAGCTCCATGGCAGTTCCGATTTGTCTATCTGTTTCCTCCGTTTCCTCTTCTCCCTCGGATTCTACAAAGCATAAAAATGGAGAAGGCCAAGGTTCTATTGGTTGCTCCGGATTGGCCTCGCAGAGCTTGGTATTCCAAAGTTAAACTTCTGCGGATCGATGATCCGTGTCCCCTTCCTCTGAGAGTAGATCTCTTACTACAAGGTCCTTTAGTCTATCCAGACTTACAGCGGCTACGTTTGACGGCGTGGTAATCCCTACTATGTATAGAGTTCGGAAGATAGTTACTTTTAAATTACCACCGTATTTGGAAGACTTATGTTTCATGGTGTGAATGTTGAGGGGTTCCTCCTACAGTATTCAACGTAGCCAGACTTCTGCTTTTTCTGCAAGCAGGTTTCTCAGCCGGTCTGCGGTTGGGTTCTCTGAAAGTTCAAATTTCAGCTCTGACGGTTTTCTTTCAGAAGAAGTTGGCCTTGATACCGGAGGTACAGACTTTTCTTCAAGGTGTGATTTGGTTACTTACAACCTACCTTTGTTCCTCCTACAGCTCCATCGGATTTGGATCTTGTACTTTCCGTTTTACAGTCTCCTCTGTTTAAAACTTTGGAGTCAGTGGAGTTAAAATACATTTCTTCTCGCATTGGCCTCAGCCAGGAGGGTATCTGAACTGGGAGCTCTATCCTGTCATCCTCCATACTTGGTATTTCATGAGGATAGAGCGGAACTCCGTACAAGAATGGATTTTCTTCCTAACGTGGTTTCGGCTTCCCACATCAACCAACCTATCGTGGTACCGGTTCTTCAACAGGATTCACCTTCGTCAAGATCTTTGGATGTTGTTAGGGTTCTTCTAATCTATGTGGAGAGGACTGCAGCCGCATGTAAAACAGACACTCTATTTGTTTTGTATGATGCTGTTTGTCCTGGTTCGCCAGCTTCCAAACAATCGCTGATCTGCTGGATTCGTCTGACATCAGACAGGCATGTATGGCCTCATCTAGGGAGCCTCCGTCTTCTATTACAGCGCATTCCACTCGCTCAGTGGGTCCCTCGTGGGAGGATGCTCGCGGGGTTGCCATGGAATCCCATTGAGAACTTGTGACCAATCCTCAAGAGGTGAGTGGACAAATAAAAACCCACAATTTCTGACAAACTCCAAGCATTGATTAGGTAAGAATGGGCGGCCATCAGTCAGTATGTGGCCCAGAAGTTGAATGACAGCATGCCAGGGCAAGTTGCAGAGGTCTTGAAAAAGAAGGGTCAACACTGCAAATATTAACTCTTTGCATAAACCTAATGTACTTGTCAATAAAAGCCTTTGACACTAATGAAATGCTTGTAATTTTACTTCAGTATACCATAGTAACATATGACATAAAGGTCTAAAAACACTGAAGCAGCAAACTGTATGAAAACCAATACTTGTGTCATTCTCAAAACTTTTGGCCACGGCTGTATATCTGCAATGCATGGTCATTCTTACATTGCTGTGCACTATGATTCATGACTGCATACTACAACATACTGCTAAAGGTACATAAAAGTACTATAAGTCGCACTGTTAACTTCTTTGATCGTATAAGAAACATTTTTTTAATTCAATGTACAGATTAAAAATTAGATTTATTGTAATAATTGTTACCAAATATTTATATAAAATTTCCCATAACACAATAGTTATTAAAATATAAATTTGTATTGTGCTTTCAAGTCCCATCACAACTCCTGCACTGTGACTCCCTGTGACCTGTTGTGTTCAGTAGCTGCTTTCATTGCCTGTTTTCGCTTCTCATCACCTCCTAAGGCTGCGGGTCATCAGCTAACCTTTACTGGGGAGAGGTTGTTTACATTGAATTAGCACCTTCCACATTCAATACGTTTGTGTGTACTAGGAACTGTTTTCATCATTCATTTCCTCTCAGATGTAAAGTGGGATGTATTTTTTCAATAGGTTATACAGTTAGGGCACTTTTATGTTTTAGCTATTCTACCCACTCTGTGTTAGTATGAAATGAAGCTGAAAAAGATGTTGGCAAATGTAAAAGGCTAGAATGATATTATCTATAGGCTGTTAAAAAAAGAAAAAGAAAAATATCTGTTTGCTTGCTCTAAAATCCCTGCCTAAAGACTCCTGGGCCTGCTGTGCACCCGAGACAACATGGTGAGGGTCCATAGCGTCTGTGCAGATGAATACAGTCCAATATGCTACTGAATGCATGTTGGATATATGAATTTATTGTGGAATTTCTTGTGGACAAATGTAAAACATTAAAATGTATTACCAGCGTACTTGGCACTTTGCAAAATAATCTGTTGATTGAAGTGTAGAATATGGTAACTAAGGAGCTAAATCTGGGACTGTTAAACTTTTTTATTTTAACACATAGGGCCATATTCAATTAGGGTTGAAAAGTCTGAATCTGCAGAAAAGTATCGAGGATGACGTAATTTCGACATGTGGAAAGTTTCCGCCCTATTCAATACCAAAGACTTTTCGCGTACGCAAAAAGTCAGTGCAATGTAATAGGCTGAAAAATTTCGCCTATGAATAGCAGGCGGAAAAAGTGCAGAATTGCGGTTTTGGGGTGCAAACTTCGGGAAACCCCCCTGCACCCTTGGGACAGTCCCCCAACGATAAACTGTCAAAACATTTTTTTTAAACTTTAGAACACCCCAAAAAAGTACTTTCATTTTGGGGGTGACATAGTTCAAAGTTGGGGGACAAACTTAAAAACTAGCGAAATAGACTTCTGGGGGGTCCCCAAGTATGGGGCAAGTGTTTTTTTTTTTTTTTTATTGCAGGTGCTTGCAGCAGGAGGATTTTATACGTAATTTAAAACTTCAGTTTAGCAACTTAAAAATATGCTAGCACCCATTTTCAAGTGCCCCAAATTTGCTGGGAGTACTTATTTTCACACAAAAAATACTGCTTAATGCTATTCTTCACCGCTTGTGTTAATGCGCTAATTGGCACAAATTGACACTACTTAAGTACCCCAAATACCTTCATTAGTGTTAATCGGGGGCATCTTTAGTGATCCCCAATGTTAGTAAATTTTTTGGGGGGTGTCAGGCCGAGTTCCCCATTTTTGACAGGACTTTTCGCCTGTTTCAGTTTTGCCTGGTGCCGTTTCTGAGTCCTTTCTGTTTGAATACGGTGAATAGCGTGAGTGGGCCCGATACTTTTCTGCATGCAAAACACGCGATATAGGCGTAAAGTCCGACAGGCGAAAAAGTATCGCAGCTGCGAAACTAATTGAATACAGCCCATAGTTAAAGCACTTTGGAAATTATATTTCTTGTTTGGTTCACTATAGTAAAGTAGAAGCAATTTCTCTGTTAATCAGTTTCTTTCATCCAGAAGTTGGACGGCTTCTGGATTGCATAGCTCATTCCTTCATTTTGCTGTGGATTCAAAATGCACGATTGCCATAATAACCCCTCTCCTCCTCCACCATATATTTTTCGATTGTAAATTTGTGCTAGAAAAAAAGAAATGCTGGTGTGCATTATTCATGTATTAACTGTAAATCCATTGAATGTAACACAGTATGGATTGAGCAGTATCATAGAGGAACAATTTATTAAAATTCCAAGGAACAATGACAACCATCTACATTAGAAAAACATCAATAGTATAAATAAAAGTATAAAAGATCATTGGAAAAGTACTACTCATGGATTATCTAACAATGATCTATACGATCATAAGCACTGAGATCCCACCTTGGGATATTACCGTCAAATATTCAAATCACTCATGAGATTTTATAAAGTTAAATCCATGCCTGGTATGGTGGGTTTTACTCAGCTGCAGCAGATTTTTAGATTGCCCTACAGATTAGAACCAAGTTGTATGTCCAATTGACAGTGGGTGTTAGATTGTGTTTCGGGTGACTTTAAATGGATCCTACTTGTAAAACCTTAATGTATGATAAAATAAGAAAGTGTGTACACAATATATAGAAGTAATTTGCACCTTCAGTTTGCTACACAACTTTCCGATGTGACACGGATAATAACACTATATCACTATATGAATACATGTGAGCGGCTTTGCAGGATTGGAATTGTATTTTGCGTCCTCAATGTTGCAGATTGCGGGTTTCCTCCATTAGATACTTAGCCGAAGACATCACGTCCAACCTGTATTTTTCTAGTCCGCTCAAAGTGCTTGTTTTTCATCAAGGTATATCCAACAAGATGCTGAAACAGCTTAACATGTTTCCTTGTAGAGGACAACTTTCTCATAGGCCACTTTGGCAGTCCTTGTGATAAATTATAATAATTCATTTGATTTTTGGGCACCCAATGAAGCTATTCAATTGTTGCTTCGATCGGGAGTGAATGACATGGTTATTGTGCTCGTCGCAACCATCTAAAATACCATGTGGCGTGCCCATACAGCCAACTTTGCGGATTTCTGCTTGCCACTCTGGCCTCCTGTTCGGAGCCCATCACCAATGGACGCACAAAAAACATTTGTATCCCCCCCCTAAAATAATCCACCGGGGCGATTCAACTGTTGAGAAGACTAACAGAAATGTGTGAAAAGTCCGTGGTTTGGGCGCCCTATTCAGGACTTTAGACTGGTTTAGCTGCTATTCGCTGCTAAACCATGTCCAATTGGGCGGGACAAGCAATTAATGAGCACCCGCAAACAATTGAATTGCTAAATTGGGCACCCTTACTAATCATGGCACTAAAAACAAGTACTATGGGGGAAATTCAATTGTTTTCAGCATGACTGTAACTAATAGGCGCCCGACAGAGCACCAAGTGTTGCTTTGATTGTGCGCAAGTGCCGCAGGCATCCATTATACTGCTCCCACCCTCCTGTGGTGGTGAGCAGAAATTGGGGAAAAGTCCGTATTTTGGGTGCACAAACAGCATTTTCTTTGTCGGATCCAGTACTTTAGACTACCTACTCTCCTGGAATGCCTGGGAGGCTACTGATCCCAGTTTTACTCCTGGACGTCTGGAGAGAGGGCACGTCCCCAGCAGTCAGACGCCCAATTGCTAAGTGAAGTGAGCAGTCTGGATGGCCGATTACGTGAATTAGTGTGTCAGATGGCCCCGTCCTTGCTTCACAACGCCGTTAATAGCGATATTGTGTAGTGGGGGGGTAGGGCCACGATGATGCAATTACTCAGTCACGCTGCCCACTTGCCCCCTGCAGAGCCAACCTCTCCTGGAAAAGGCAGCCAGTAAGGCTTGAAAGTATGTCCTGCCGTTTCTTCCCCCAAAACATATTGGTGTGTTAATTGTCTTATAACAAAGCACATAATATTTAGGCACTTTGTAGATTAACTGTTAAAAAGTAATTAATAAATATATGTATTCTACAAGAGAACAGGGCTTTGGATTTCTTAAATTGACAGACACAAGTGAAGAGCCTTGTGCATGGAAAAGCAGGACTCTGGAAACACAAATCTGTGAAGTGACGTACCTCTCGGGAAATCTTGGCAGATGCAGGGCTCAGAGATCTGTTTTAGGTCTCTGTAAGCAGCAGGACTGTTGAACTGAGGCATGAGGACATCCAGCAATGAGAGGAGCACTGGGGAATGTGCTACCACACAACCTGCAGGGAAAGTATTACGTGTTTATTCCAGAGCAGCCAGTCACACCACCCTCCCGCCTTCCACTCTGATAGTGTCAACTAAAGAACAGTGTCAGATCTTCAGGCTTTAAATTTGTAGGCCAATATTAATTAAGGAAGCGATGACTGTTCATTAAAAGTTTGACAAAGTGTGATGCATTTTTTCCTACCTATTCTGTTTTGATGATAAAAATAAAAACAAACCTCATAAGTTAAACTAATGTGCTCGGGAGTGTAATACACTACCGTTCAAAAGTTTGCTGTCATCCAGACAATTTCGTGTTTTACATGAAAACGGACCTTTATTTATCAAATGAGTCACAAAATGAATAGAACATATAGTCAAGACATTGGCAAGGTTAGAAATAATGATTTTTATTGTAAATAATAATTTTGTCCTTCAAACTTTGCTTTCATCAAAGAATGCTCCTTTTGCAGCAATTACAGCATTGCTGACCTTTGGCATTCTAGCTGTTAATTTGCTGTGGTAATCTGAAGAAATTTCATCCCACGCTTCTTGAAGCACCTCCCACAAGTTGGATTGGCTTGATGGGCACTTCTTGCGTACCATACGGTCAAGCTGCTCCCACAACAGCTCAATGGGGTTGAGATCTGGTGACTGCGCTGGCCACTCCATTACAGACAGAATACCAGCTGCCTGCTTCTTCCCTAAATAGTTCTTGCATAATTTGGAGGTGTGCTTTGGGTCATTGTCCTGTTGGAGGAGGAAATTGGCTCCAATCAAGCGCTGTCCACAGGGTATGGCATGGTGTTCCAAAATGGGGTGATAGCCTTCCTTATTCAAAATCCCTTTTACTTTGTACAAATCTCCCACTTTACCAGCACCAAAGCAGCCCCAGACCACTACATTACCACCACCATGCTTGACAGATGGCGTCAGGCACTCTTCCAGCATTTTTTTCACTTGTTCTGCGTCTCACAAATGTTCTTCTGTGTGATCCAAACACCTCAAACTTCGATTTGTCTGTCCATAACACTTTTTTCCAATCTTCCTCTGTCCAATGTCTGTGTTCTTTTGCCCATATTAATCTTTTCCTTTTATTGGCCAGTCTCAGATATGGCTTTTTCTTTGCCAATCTGCCTAGAAGGCCAGCATCCCGGAGTCACCTCTTCACTGTTGACGTTGACACTGGCATTTTGCGGGTACCATTTAATGAAGCTGCCAGTTGAGGACTTGTGAGGCATCTATTTCTCAGACTAGAGACTCTAATGTACTTGTCTTTTTGCACAGTTGTGCAGCGGGGCCTCCCACTTCTCTTTCTACTCTGGTTAGAGCCTGTTTGTGCTGTTCTCTGAAGGGAGTAGTACACACAGTTGTAGGGAATGTTCAGTTTCTTGGCAATTTCTGGCATGGAATAGCCTTCATTTCTAAGAACAAGAATAGACTGTCGAGTTTCACATGAAAGTTCTCTTTTTCTGGCTATTTGGAGAGTATAATCGAACCCACAAATGTGATGCTCCAGATGTTCAACTAGCTCAAAGCAAGGCCAGTTTGATAGATTCTCTAACAAGCAAACCTGTTTTCAGCTGTGCTAACATAATTGCACAAGGGTTTTCAGGGGTTTTCTAATCATCCATTAGTCTTCTAACGTGCATAGCAAACACAATGTACCATTAGAACACTGGAGTGATGGTTGCTGGCAATGGGCCTTTATACACCTATGTAGATATTCCTTTAAAAACCAGACATTTGCAGCTAGTATAGTAATTTACCACATTAACAATGTATAGAGTGTATTTCTGATTAATTTAATGTTATCTTAATTGAAAAAAACAGTGCTTTTCTTTCGAAAATAAGGAAATTTCTAAGTGACCCCAAACTTTTGAACGGTAGTATAGTATAGTATTATTAAGCTATTTATATAGTGCTTGAGTATAACTAAGAGCTTTACAGAACAAATCACTTGCATCAGACACTGCCTCAGTGGAGCTTACAATCTAGATTTCCTGGACACACACACTAGGTTTTATTATCTCAGAAGCATATAAATATACCATGTATGTCTTTGTGATGTGGGAGGAAACAGAGCTTTTGAGGAAATTTAGTCAAACGAGGGCAGAACACACAAACTGAATAAAGATAGTGCTATGGTTGTAATCTATCCCATGACCCCAATGCTGTGAGGACGCAATGCTAACTGTTGTGCTACTGCGCTGCACTAACAAAACATTTTCCTCCACCCAGTAACACTCAAACAAAGTGATGTTTAGCCATTCATAGCTGTGGAACGCTGTTATTGAACAGTTTAATTTGCCATTATTTGATATTCTCCTATTGTAAAATACTTAGTATAGTGTGTTCTTTGTTTATGATATCATTAGAGAGAGATGTAGTAATACTGTTTAAAGAGAAATCCGTGTCCATTATTCCTTGTGGTTGTGAATAGCAACTGTGTTAAAATGTGTCAGTGCTTACCATAGACATTGCAAATATAGGGTTGGGGCATCATAAGCTTTTACTCGCAACCCATAGAAGTGCACGGGAAAGCTTGAGATGTTGGCACTACTGTAACTGCCAACATGTTCGCAGCTGGGGATCATGGCGGCGAATTGCGAAGAATTGAATCTCTCCCCCCCCCTAAAAAGAAAAAAAAAGTGATTGCATCATAAAGTTACAAAATTCTGGGGAAAAGTCAATTTACGAATTAAGCATTTACCACACCTAATTAAAGTTTTACTTTACTAGCAGAATAACTCTTTAGCTTATACTCAGAACTGAACATGTTTGTACTTTGCTTTTACATTGCCTTATTCCAGTGGTTCTCAAATTCAGTCCTCCGGACCCCACACCCATCACGTTTTCCATGTCACCTAGCAGATGCACAGGTGTAGTCATTACTCACTGAAACATTTTAAAAGAGCCACAGGTGGAACTAATTATTCAACTTGTGATTCTGTGAGGAGACCTGGAAAACATGCTCTGTTTGGGGTCCTGGGAATCGAGTTTGAGATGCCTTATTCATTAGGACTTTATTTCTACTGCAGACCAATAAAAGGCCCTATACTTCGTTTTATTTCTAGTGAAACAGCACCACCTGTGTCTTAGCAAAGCCTTGTGCTGGCTTAGAACACAGAGACATGTCTGCTTGCCATTACTGTGTCATTAGTGCCCTCTAGTGGACAAATAATTAAATCAGTAGGGAAGATTATTTATGTAAAGCATGTGACTTAAGATGGCCATACACCAGATCAACTATCTCCAGCCATCCAACTGCCCAACTTGTCTGTACAACTGAAACAGTGCTCCACACACCTAGACAACATTTTCAGGCCAGCCAGCTTCTCTCCAATTTGTGATATCACAGAAATAGGTGGACAGTGTCTTCCTACTTATGCATGATTTAAATAAATATTTTTTTTTAAAAAAACATTTGCATGTCTAATTCAATAAAACTGTGATTATTTTTTTTTTGTACAATTATTTTTTTTTATATTGAACTACAGGTCCCAGCATGGCCCGGCTGCCAAGGTAAACTTGCACTTGGAGAACCACAAGTGCAAGCTTGCCCTTGTACCTGTAGTTCAGTGTCACCTGCAGTGATTTTTTTTTTTTTTAAATAAGATGTGCATCCCTTGCACAGCGAGCCCATGTAAATATGGAATAAATGTAATATTAAAGTGAACATTTGTTTTAATTTTTTTTTTAAATGTCAGTGAGTTTAATTCAACGTGAATTGAATAGAGCCGGGAAAGAGCTCCCTGAGCTATTCAATTCAGCGTGCTGTTTTGTGTGAGAACTCCGGTTCTCGCCCCTTTAAACATGGTGTTTAGTCACGAGAACCGGCATTCTCAAACTAAACTGCTCGGCGCGATGCTGTTTCCATGGCGCTAAGGGCAGAAAACCTCATCGCGCCAGGAGTTTTGTCGGATTTCTGCTCGCACTCCAGGGAGATGCAAGAAGGATTCCTTAGTCGGGGTTAACAGCGCACTGAATTGAATAACTCCGGGAGCTCCCTCCTGGCACTATTCAATTCGCATTGAATTGAGCCCAGTGTGTTTATTTACATGTTTCTTTTTTGAACTACAGTTGTCAGTGGTACTGCAGGTGGCAGCAGGCCCTGCTAGCCAGTTTTGACTGCTGGCCCATGCCACGGCTCTTACTGTGTTACCAATAAGATTGGATATGTATCTATGTATGATATATGCACACACACTGCGTCCAGAACTTGCGGAGGTCCCTTGCCACCAGCAAGATGGAGCAGTGTCAGAAGGTTCCTGCAGCTTGTGGACAGAACTTGCAGAGGTCTGCGGAGGTCCCTTGACCCCAGGAGGATGGATCGGTGTCAGAAGGTTCCTGTAGCTTGTGGACAGAACTTGCAGAGGTCTGCGGAGGTTTCTTGAGCCCCACCAGTGTCCACCTACTAAATGTTCAGTTGGGGGGAAAGTTGCAAACGATTATCAAGCAATTATGTGGGGGAAAAAATGCTACTGTTAAAACAAAAAGAGAAAAATAATTAAATTGAAATAACTTTTTTCACACATACCATCAGACCCCTTCTTTGCTTTTGTCAGTCATGCCTACCCATGCACAGCAGCTTGCCCACCACACACAGCAACTTGTCACACAACCACTTCTCCATTTGCAGGGCAGGTTGTCACAGCCCCCCCAACACCACACAAGTCTGCAGAGCAATCTATCACCCCCATCTGTTTACATGTGTGCCAGCTCCTAGAGCAATATTATTACACCAAAGGAGGATGACAGGCCAACAGTTCAGGGAAGGCTGGAGTCCAATAGCAAGTTGGAGAGGTGAAGCCAGGGTGAGCTCCAGGTGAGTGGAGTTAAGGAGTGGGGATCAGCATGATATGAGGGTCCCGTATGGTAGCCCAGTGGTTGTGTGCACGGAGCTGGAGCCAGAGTCAAGCAGCACACATCTATGACTCATGACAGACGAGGACCGGCGGCCAGCGATAGCCAAGCAAGTAAGCTCAGGAAAGACCTGACAAACTGACGCAGCACATTATTGCAGCCTGTACATGGCTGTGACCCCAACCTGTACTGTGCAGAGCAAAAGTAGGCGGACAGAGGGCCTGATTCCGACCCGGTCGCAAACGCTGAACGCTCGCAACCAGGTCAATGGTGGCCCAGAGCGCATGCGCACGACGGAGCCGGCTCCGTCGTGCGCATGCACGAGACCCGGCTAGCGACGGGCAATCCGTCGCTCCGGGTCTCGTACCAAAAGGCATGCTGTCTATGTTGAGTGACATCACGCCCCCTTTGGTAGGCGGGCCGGGGGGGGGGGTGGCTACCCAAACGGAGGCGTTCCCATGTGAACGCCTCCGTTTGGGGCCGGCCCCACTGACATCACGAGTGTTGTCAGTGGGAGAGATTTCGGCTCTGTTAGAGCCGAAATCTCTCTGGGGCCTGCGGCAGTGAGACCCTGCCACAAGGGTCTCGTCGCAAGCCCGATAATCGCGATGGTCTTGATCATCGCGGCCATCTTCCTGGCCGCTCACTATAGCTGTGGGTGGTCACCCACAGCTATGTGACCGGCCAGGAGGCCGTTCTGAAAAAATAAAAGACCGGCCCTGATTCAGAGCGAGCGCTCTGTCAGAGCAACCGGCTCTGAATCAGGGCCAGAGTTCTAGTGTATGGCCAGCTTTACAGAACGTGTTTCTCAGATGTTCTCTTTACATGATTACTATGTTAATTCTTCTTGGAAGCAGTTTTTGATGTTCTCACAAATGTCATTTTGCTTTTAAAAGACATCTTCATCTATGTGTTATTTATTATCTTTTATGAAAATAAGTCATGTATTTGCAAGGAGCCAGTAATGCACTGTAATATATGTGAGGGAACGAAAGGCTGGAACAAGATCTGTGTTCTGTGCAAGTTGATCATCTTGAGTTTAACTACGGCACGAAGTATCAAGTGCCTAGAAGGCATTGAAACTCCATTGTGTTGCGTTGGCTCTTGTTCATGCCAGTCACCCATCTCAAGTGCATTCTGGAGTCATTTCACTGTCTGGAGAACTTGATACAGTGTCTAATCCAATGGATAGTAACTTGTGACCTTGGGGTAAACCCCCATTCGTTATGCAGTAATCGCTCTGTATGTTCTCATTACTTACTGTTTGCAGCTGTTGACAGTGAGAAATATTTTTACAGATATAGTCTACAATCCCTTAATATTGTATTTCATCAATTTAATTCAGACTTCTATTCTGTCCTAGCATTAAAAGCTACTTTAAAGTTGTGCTAAATAAATCTGTAGTCTGTGATTCCCTGAATGATGTCTTCAGTCTCCATCTGTTCTGGAAGGCATAGACATTCCGTGTAGTTGTAAACCGACAGATCTGTTGCTGCCTGCGGCACTTGTATGGCTACAGAATGACGGTCAAGAATTTGTCAGTTCAGTACAGTTAACAATCCTTGACAATCCATGAACTGTGAGCAAAAGGCAATAAAAGAAGCGATGGGAACACATTCACCCTCTGGAGACAAAGATTTGGGCTGCAACAAGAGGCAGAAAACTGGAGAGATCCCTTTGTAATATTGTATCCTGTCTTCAGATTGAAGAACAATTTTAGATTTACATAGTATCTAACAGTATTTCTTCCTTAGATAAATATCATAGCACCATATAAATATGACATTGCAGAAATGCTCCTTGTAATGTAGTTTAATAGTAACTTGTAGAATGGTCTTTGTAAGTGTAGCCTGTTAACAATTGTTTTTTTTTCTTACTTTAAATTGACTTTAATTATTTATTTTTTAAGTTTCTTATATAGCGCAGCATATTCCGTTGCACTTTACAATTGTAAACATTAATAGAACAAAACAGGGTTATAACAGACAGATATATAGGTAGGAAGGCCCTGCTCGCAAGCTTACAATCTATATGTAAAACCCTCTCTGCATAAGAGATGTGACACTCTGTCTGGTGTAAGCTACTAAATAAAACACATGCTCACATCTCTCAGGATGAATGACAGCTTTACTCTGTCTCTAGCAAGGTGTGATGGTAGCAAATCATAATCTGTATCAGCGTCATAATCATCATCCATTTACTAACATGGCATCTCTAATTACAGCCGGCTTAAGCAAACTGTGACTTGTCAGGTGTTGTGAACTGATCAGGCAGATATATTGTCTTGTTTTCTTACTGACACATTATATATACATTTTTTATTTCCATTATAAAACAAGTTTCCTAAAAGTTATTGATTGGTAAAGCCAAAGTAGTGGTATGCCTATATCATATATTATGTAGTAGGGGAAGGAGAGTATGCTTACCACCTCCTGGCGGGATTGTGACCAAGTCAGGATTCTGACCACCGGGATTTTGAGTGCCGGCATCCCGTACCCATTGGGTTGGGTACGAGATGCTGGCGTTTAAGATCCTGGTGGACAGAATCCCGATGCCGGCATCCGACTGGGTCACAATGCCGACAGAAGGAGGTAAGTTTACTCTCCTAACCCTCCCTCCTTGAAGCTCAAACCTTACTCACTCCCCCGCAGCCTAACCATAGACCTAATCCCAATACTTACCATCGGGATGCTGGCGCCAGGTTTCTGACTGGTGTCAGGTTTCCGGCGCTGGAATTCTGAGCGCTGGCATCCCGAAAGCCGGGATAATAACTACATTCCATTGCGGTGCATGGGTGACATTGACGCAACAATCGGTCCAGCAGTTGTCACTCACATTCCTAATTCTTAATATGTCAACATTGTAACTCTTAATATGAGGTTTTAATGGCACTATAACCTATTTGCAGATTTTTTTAAACATTCATAGATGCATACTGGAATGTAAACAATACTTTAAAACAGAATGTGTGCCTTTCCTTTTTATAGTTACTGTACGCTATCATATTTGTACCATGATATGAAAATATAATGAAATATATACACGTGTGTTTGTGTATATAATATATTATTATTATCCTTTATTTATATGTCGCCACAAGTGTTTCGCAGCGCCTTACATAGTACATAGAACTAATAGGTGAACAAGAAATGAGTAACTTACAGTACATTACAGTGCAGGACAAGGACATGGTTTATATACATTGCTGCAATAGCGATTAAAGCACTCACAGTAAGCAGCAGGGAGTTGGCAGTCACGTGTTAGGTGCCCTAATGGTGAGTAAGGAGTAGAAGAAAATGTGAACAGAAGCACATGAGGGAAGAGGTCCCTGCTTGTGAGAGCTTACATTCTAAATATGTGTGTGTGTGTGTGTGTGTGTGTATATATATATATATATATACAGTACTCGAAGTGTGCCGGTATACAGCGGTATGATATACCGGCACTTCCTTCGAGCACTGAGCCCTGCTGTGCCTCCCATTGCCCGCCATGAAGATGTTTGTTCTTGCAAAAAGAAAAGATTGCAAGAACAAACCGGTTTCTATTGAAAGAGCGCAGCACACAGCGCAGCCATCATTATTAATCTGGGACTGTCCGCGAGCTAATTGGAGCTCCC